>CM033450.1:25369067-27769067 GCA_019425755.1 Amaranthus cruentus | reverse complement strand
ATGATTGTAGTTTTCATAAACGAGATGCACCAGATATAATGATGATGATATTAGGTGTGTTTGGAAGATTAAATTTTTGGTTGAATTTTTATTATTTTATTTGGTCAAACTATCAAAAAATATTTGATTAATGTCTTTAAACCAACTAAAAATTAACTAACAAAGCTAAAATAGTTGACTTGAAATAATATGGCTGAAGCACTTAACTTTACAACTAGCAAAAAGTCAAAGTTAGCCGATTAAATTAATAAATAAACAACTAATTGTCAAGCATTTAATTATTTTATGAATTTTAAAATAAGTTTTTAAAAGATAATTTTTGGATAGACTTTTCTTCTCTTTCTTCTTTTTACTTATTGACTTCCATTAATAATCAATTTTATCAATTATAGTCAAAATTGGCTAGACTCACGCCATTCTCCTATTTTTTGGGTATAAATAAACTAAAAGGGCTTCGTTCCGTTCTAATAGCTCAAATTTCGGCTCAGAGTGTATTTTTCTCTCTTTATTACTATGATTCTAGGTGAATTCAAGATTTTATCTAATAAAAATGTTTGGTGATAAATTTAAATCACGATAAATATCATTTCGGCTACTTTTGTGAGAGAAAATGTCGCATTGTGATAACTTTAAAATAAAAAATCTACATTATCTTAATTTGTATTAATTGTACTATTTAATGCATAGAATAATAGGCAACTCTTGTAATAGACCGTTTGTCAGTAAGACGACCTCAAACCACATTCTCATAAAGTATATATATTATAGTATAAGATATTTATTTAACTAATATATAAGACTCATCTCTTCATAAGACCATCTCATACAACAATTTGTGTATAATGTGTCATGTACGCCCTTCGTTTCTTTTCAAACGTCCTATTTACTTTTTGAGTACTATTCATCAACTACTTTTAATTTATAATTTATTCTTAATCTACAAATTAAAACATAGTCAAATGAGATCTTGTTTGATTCATCTCTATATAGGTGTATTAACGTCTAGTTTTTATAATTTTTATTTATAGACAATCAGAGATGTTAAATAATTTTTAAGTTTTATAATTGTTTTTGCCTATTTATTTGATGTATATGCGTTTTATTTATCTCTCATGTGACATGAACATATCTTAAACTTTTTCGAGCCGAAGGATTCCATTTGGCCGCGCTCTCTTTAATGGGTATAAGTTGCCTTCATTCTTTCCTTTTCAGACCATGTCCATAGTTTTCTACGAGCCAAATACACTAAATAAGATGAAAATTGACCGTGTAAAACAACAAAATAGGAAATTTAAAATAAAATAAAGAGTATTTGTTTTATTACATTGCAACTAGAATTCTAGAACCAAACCCACATTGACCGTGGTCCAACCCAAATTCAAAACATTTACATTTCTCAAAAAAAGAACCTTCTTGTCTAAATATATTCATCTTTATGTTTTTCAATCTATCTATGCGTTTTTTGACATTTCCCTGTTTTCTTACAATGCATTCTCTCTCTTCTTTCTTTCTCCTTCCTCACCAAATCTAGATATTAGGGTTTCTGATCTACTATCAAGTACTCATTTTCTAAATTATTCAGGTATAATTTCTTTTACTGTTTTGTTTTTTTGCTTATTCGATTTACTTTTGGTTTGAATTTGTGTCTCCTTTAAAGTTCAATGTAATTGTTATCCATTTATAAACTCCTTATCTTGACTTCATGGAGTAATCAATGTTTTTGCTACGTTTTAATGGATTTTTTGATTGTTTGAGCGAAATTGAAGGTGAACGCGACCTATATAGCGGAGGATCTTTCCTTTAATTGTGGTTATACTTTTAATTAGCTTGCGTTTGAGTTCGAAGTTTTGGCTTTGAATTCGTAGTCATCAGGACTTTTTCATTAAAGATTAGTATTATTTTGTTGAAGCTATCATTTTGAATTTTTTAGCGCTATAATTGAACTTTGAAATGATTTGTTGTTTGTGTTGATTTTGTATTGGGTATTAATTTATGCCATGTTTTTCGTAGCGAGTAAGTCTAGGTTAATATCACTTTTTGGTTTTATTTGGAAGTTGATAACGATACGAATCTAACTGCTAAAAAATTCAGCGTTTTTCACTATTCATGTGTCTTTGTTATCAATTTGCAAATGAATGTCTGTTCTCAATTTTAAATCTTGTGTAGAAGTGCCGAACTAGCAACTTTACTTGTATTACCTTTGTCTAGTAGTGAATAGTGATGGTCACCTTGATAATGTAATTTGAATTGTTTTGTGGAAGTTGTATCCAAATTATGAGCGAGGGAGTTTATTGTAGTATAGATCTTCCTGCCTTTATGAGTTCTGGAGATTGATTTTGTCCAACTTGTGTTTTTTTTTTTTTTTATACTTAATTTCGTTCTAATAGTCTTTTAGTGTTGCCTTTTAGGGTTCAAGCTTGTTTTTAAGTTGGTGACTTTGTGATCCGAAGCAATGGCTTGGTTTAGAGCTGGATCTTCTGTGGCAAAGCTTGCTGTTAGGCGGGCAGTAGCTCAGGGACGGTCTTATGTAACCAGAACACGAGTCACTGATTCACAAACCCGAAGTACTGTTAATTCACTTCATCGTGCTTTTCATAGCACAGTTGTTAAACCAAAAGCTGCTCCTGCTCCGCGCCCTGTACCACTTTCACGGCTCACCGATAGTTTCCTTGATGGAACAAGTAGTGTGTATCTAGAGGAGCTACAAAGAGCTTGGGAAGCTGATCCTAACAGTGTTGATGAGTCGTGGGACAATTTCTTCAGGAACTTTGTTGGCCAAGCAGCTACATCTCCAGGTATATCAGGGCAGACTATTCAAGAGAGTATGCGTCTGCTTCTGCTTGTGAGGGCTTACCAAGTTAACGGTCACTTCAAGGCCAAGTTGGACCCATTGAACCTGGAAGAAAGGCCGATTCCTGATGACTTGAACCTGGAAGTTTATGGGTTTAGTGAAGCTGATCTGGATCGTGAATTCTTTCTTGGAGTGTGGACGATGGCTGGTTTTTTGTCAGAGAATCGCCCTGTTCAGACTCTTAGAAACATTCTTAATCGTCTTGAGCAGGCATACTGTGGGAGTATCGGTTATGAGTATATGCATATACCTGATCGTGACAAGTGTAACTGGTTGAGAGATAGAATTGAGACCCCTACACCAATGGAATATAACAAGGAAAGGCGTCATGTGATGCTTGACAGGCTTATATGGAGTACTCAGTTTGAGAGTTTCTTGGCAACTAAGTGGACTACAGCTAAAAGATTTGGTCTTGAAGGTTGTGAAACTCTTATTCCTGGCATGAAGGAGATGTTTGATCGATCTGCAGATCTTGGGGTTGAGAGTATAGTAATTGGAATGTCTCACAGGGGTAGGTTAAATGTGCTGGGAAATGTCGTTAGAAAACCCCTTCGACAAATATTTAGTGAATTCAGTGGCGGCATAAAACCTACAGATGAGGTAGGACTTTACACAGGAACTGGAGATGTCAAGTATCATCTAGGTACTTCTTATGATAGGCCTACTAGAGGTGGGAAGCGGATTCATCTGTCATTGGTTGCCAATCCTAGTCACTTAGAAGCTGTGGATCCAGTTGTGGTTGGGAAGACAAGAGCTAAACAGTACTATTCTAATGATGCGGACAGGACAAAAAATATGGCAATTTTGATCCATGGTGATGGTAGTTTTGCTGGACAGGGTGTGGTCTATGAGACACTCCATCTTAGTGCTCTTCCAAATTACACTACTGGTGGTACAATACATATTGTGGTGAACAATCAAGTTGCCTTTACAACTGATCCAAGGTCAGGAAGATCTTCGCAGTATTGCACTGATGTTGCGAAAGCTCTAAATGCCCCCATCTTTCATGTTAATGGGGATGATTTGGAAGCTGTTGTTCATGTTTGTGAGCTTGCAGCAGAGTGGCGTCAGACCTTCCACTCAGATGTCGTGGTCGACATAGTTTGCTATCGTAGATTCGGTCACAATGAGATTGATGAGCCTTCTTTCACACAACCAAAAATGTACAAGGTAACTAAATTAATTTTAGCTTCTTTGGCTGGTATACTTCTTGGTATTTACAGTTTCCAAATTACTGAGGATTTCCTTACTAATTAGATAAGACACACACTCAGCCTCTTTATTTTTAATATATAGACTGTCAAATGCCTTGTCAATTACAGCATTTGAAGAGGCGTATTGGTGGAGGTAAAATATAGTCTTTTTATGCTTTATTTTTAACAGGTCATTCGAAATCATCCTTCTGCGCTTGATATCTACAAGAAGAAAGTTCTTGAAACCGGAGAAATGGCAAAGGAAGAAGTTGATCAGATCCAGAAAAAGGTTATGACAATTCTCAATGAGGAGTTCAATGCAAGCAAGGATTATATTCCTCAAAGGAGAGATTGGCTTTCAGCTTACTGGCTAGGTTTTAAGTCTCCTGAACAACTTTCTAGAATTCGTAACACTGGGTATGTATTTGACCTTTGATGATTTATAGCTTCTCTATTTTGGATTTGGAGTTTAATTCATCATTTTATGTCATGTATTGTGTAATTTTGGTTCAGGGTTAAACCAGAGATCCTGAAGAATGTTGGGAAAGCTATCACCACACTTCCTGAGACCTTTAAGCCACACAAAGCTGTGAAAAGGATTTATGAGAACCGTGCTCAAATGATTGAGACAGGGGAGGGCATCGATTGGGCAGTTGGTGAAGCACTAGCTTTTGCCACTTTGCTAGTTGAAGGCAATCATGTTCGATTGAGTGGTCAGGATGTTGAGAGGGGTACATTTAGCCATAGGCATTCTGTAATCCATGATCAGGAAACTGGTGATAAATACTGTCCATTGGACCATGTCATGATAAATCAAAATGAAGAAATGTTTACAGTTAGTAACAGGTGAGCTTTTTATCAGTTCATTTTACTCGCAGCTGCCTTGCTTTGTCCTTGGAAGTTCACTTTAGTCATAACCTAATTCTTCACACCAGTCATATCTCCAATGCGTTGAACCTTGTAGCAAAATATTGTAACATGATATTTTTACTAGTTTTCCCTGTACTGAATCACGTGCACTTATTATCAATATGAAGGATGATGTTTGTTACCAACGAACAAGGGTCTATTGGGAACAACCTCTTTGTTATCAATAACAAGGTAAATTAAGGTCGTGTACACCCGATCCTCTCAAACCCTGCCTAGATGGAAGCCCAAAATAGGAGTAGGAGCCACTTAATGTTATTGGGGTATTAGAGGGATTTATACATGGTGTATGTATGATTTAAAGAAATTGTTGGGCTATGATTATTAACTGATAGTGCTATGGCGTGCATTTTTGGGGGATGGTGACCATAGCCTATGTAGATAGCAGTTTCTCTGTTATTGGAATTTTTGCAGTGTCTGACTTAGATTTTTTAAATGAATATATTCTTTGATTTTGTTCCAAAGTGTCTGTCCATGTCCATGTATTGAGGATGTGGATTACTAAAAGGGGCATTTGAGATACTTGAAGATTATGAGCAACATATTCCACCCACATGTGAAGATTGAGAAGCTGTGGTTCTATTGTAGAACATATACTATATGATGTAATGATTTGATTATTTGCTTAGACTTTTGCTTCACATATTTGTTGCTCATTGTTTCTATGGTGGGGTTTGCTGGTATTTTCGGATAGAATGGAGAAGGTGCTTGCTAATCTAGTTATTGAGTACTTTTATATGAAATGTTCAGTTCCTGTTGTAATAGTTTTCTTGACTTTTTTCGGTGCAGCTCTCTTTCAGAGTTTGGTGTTCTTGGATTTGAATTGGGTTATTCCATGGAGAATCCTAATTCATTGGTCCTGTGGGAAGCTCAGTTTGGTGACTTTTCTAATGGGGCACAAGTTATTTTTGATCAGTTTTTGAGTAGTGGGGAAGCAAAGTGGTTGCGACAAACCGGTCTTGTTGTACTGCTTCCTCATGGATATGATGGCCAGGGACCTGAACATTCAAGTGCACGATTGGAACGTTTCTTACAGGTATTGTATTATTCTTGAAGGTTTCATTGAATTTTTTGATTGAATAAACTGAATCTGGACCTGATGAGGTGCGCTTCTAGATACACGACTTAGTTGAATGTGATGCATTTTTTATAATTGGGTGGTAACTGAGTATCTTATTGGTTCATCTCTTTGTTCTTTGCGGCTTGAAGTTTTGAGAGAAGTTATGCACTTTAGACTACAGAATTACGCACTTATTCAAGTTGGTATCAAATTATTGTGTGAGATATGTTGAACTGGGGATAAGTTTTAAAGACTGGATGAGGGTGTGGGATGAATTTTTTGTTTTAGTTTTTCCCACAAGCATTTGCCAAGTTAGAATAAATTTTAATCTTGATTTAAGCCATCATCATTCCCTCCAATGCCATTAAATGGTCCCCACCTAGGTGGAGTTTGGGGGAATTGGAGTTGAGGGGAATTGTATGTGTGCAACCTTACGTTTGCAAAAAAAAAGATTGTTTTCAAGTGATGTTTTGTAGCAAACATCCTGCAACTGACATGTTCATGATTTAACGCGCATTTTGTTGTAGTTTATCATAATCCAAAATCAATAAAATATACATCCTCCATAAAAAATGAACACATTTAATCTGGCTGCAAATACATGCACATATTTCAGGCTTATTTGTTTGCTAATTCTTGTTACAATTGCATATCAAGCCCATTTATTAGCGATTTTGTTTCCGCTCCCTCTCTTCATGTATTCCTCCACCTATGTGGTAATGTAGAAGTTTACACTTCACACTTGATAATACTGCCTATACATTTCTCTTACTTATGCTGTGTATAAAGGGACACTTAAGAGCCACGGACAAGTTCTGATAATGACATAATGTGGTGCTCAAACCAAGGAGATGCAGGAAAACTTTTTTGTTGATGGAAATTATTAATGCAACTCGAGCTTCATCTCTAATGAAACTATTTCTATTGTTCTGACTGTTGGTTTGGTGAGCTTTTGGCAATATTGAGTCTGTAAAATACCTGGTGTTGGGTCTTCAATAAAGTTCTGCATAGAGTAGTTGTATAGTTGATTAAAGATTAGAGGGTAGTTCAAGTGCTTTCTCCTCTTTTCCTCCCCCTTTTAACCTAAGCATGCTAAATGACTAATGAGTGAACAATGTGAGTTTGATATGATGAAGTAAGTGCTAAGTAATGCCGCTTCTTTTTCCTGCACCCCCTCCTCCTTTTATCAGTTTGCTCCTAGTTCATGTAGACTCTAGGCTTCAATCTTGCCATGGTTACTCTGAAATTTCTCATATTGATTCTACATTACCTGAGCCTGTTTGAGACTGAGTTGAGCACTATGATTTGAAACTCTATGCATCATGGATCCTTTTTTGGCATGTCATTGTTCATGCTTCACCTTGGAAAAGCTGTTGGGGCATTCACGTTTTACTTTCAGAGGGAGAGACTGGTGAGTAATAGGAGATTTCGAGAGATCTTAAAATTACAACAGCCACCTGAGAAAGAAAAGTAGCCACTTGAATGAGACAACTATTTCTGTCAAGGCCCGTGGTATTGGAATATACGGATAAATGACCCTATAACAAAGATGTTTATGGATCATTGTCAAAAAACAATATCTTTACAGTAGTTCGGTAATTCTTTTGATGTATTCCAATGTTGTAAAAAGTAACTGCACTGTATATACAACTCTCAAACTGCGTCTTTCTATCTTTTTTATCAATGGCATATTGCATGCGGAGATACAGCTCTGTTATTTGATCTTGTGTTGGCAAATAAAATAAAAGAAACTGAGTTGTCTTGAAATTTTTTGTGACAGATGAGTGATGACAACCCCTATGTCATACCTGAGATGGAGCCCACCTTACGGAAGCAGATTCAGGAATGCAATTGGCAGGTTGTCAATGTAACAACCCCTGCCAATTATTTCCATGTGTTGCGTCGTCAGGTGAGTGTAATTGTGATCTTCTGTATTCTTTAACTTTTGCAAATACTGATAGTTGATGACACTTTTGCTGTGCTGTATTCAGATACACAGGGAATTCCGCAAGCCTCTAATTGTCATGTCACCTAAGAACTTACTTCGTCACAAAGATTGTAAATCAAACCTTTCTGAATTCGATGATGTTAAGGGTCATCCTGGTTTTGATAAACAAGGAACCAGGTTCAAGCGTCTCATAAAAGATCAGAATATGCACTCAGATCTGGAGGAGGGTATTAGACGTTTGGTTTTGTGCTCTGGAAAAGTAAGTGTTTGTCATTTTGTCAATATATCTCTGTCCCGTTCAATTTGCACCCAATTTCTATTTAGGTGCAAATCGAAAGGGACAAAAAAGGGAGTATTATATTATAATCTTTTAAAATTGCCCTGTTAATATTTATGCTCTCTTCATCAAGTAAGTTGACATGTTATCGATATTAGAAGCGAATACGTTGAGGCATGTGCTCCATGTTTTCTATTTCTGCTAAGTTGAAGTATTTCTTACTTTGAAAATATGTAGGTTTACTACGAGCTTGATGAACACAGGAGAAAAGTAGGGGGCAGTGATGTTGCCATCTGTAGAGTGGAGCAACTTTGCCCCTTCCCATATGACCTTGTCCAACGAGAATTGAAGCGGTATCCAAGTAAGTTTCTAATTGGTGTAGTTACATTTTCTGTATCCATGTACTTTTTTTTTGAAAGAAGTATCCATGTACTTTGTTCTCGGCTTTCTTCTTGTAGTGTCATAAAAATTTGTCTCTATTGCATGACCCTAATATATATTCTGGACTTCATGGATGTCCCAAATTGTTACCCTTGAAGATCTCTTGCACTTGACCTTATCTTTCAGGATTAGGGTTTCGGGATGTAAAGTTCTAATTTGATGTATTGAAGTTAACTTACGATAATTACTACATCTGCAGATGCTGAGATTGTCTGGTGCCAGGAAGAACCGATGAACATGGGTGCTTACAGTTACATTGCACCCCGTCTTTGTACTGCAATGAAATCTGTAAACAGGGGATCTATTGATGACATTAAGTACGCTGGTCGCCCTCCATCTGCTGCAACTGCAACTGGTTTTATATCTGCTCATGTCAAAGAACAAACCGAGCTCGTAGAGAAGGCATTACAGCCTGAGCCTATCCAAATCCCATGAATTGAAGCTTCTACTTGATTTTTGATAAACTCGACTAATTTTCGAGTAAAAGAGAGAGCATTGTATGCTCTCTGCAAAACTTTTTTTCAGCGGTAAAATAATTATAAGATACTCATTGGATTTTGAAATTATATTTTAAAACTGAAAATTTGTACTCACAAATAAGTTACAAGTCAATTGATGTATATTTTTTGAGTTGCATTGTCAACAATTAGTCTAACAGAAGAAATATGTTATCAACAGTACTGAATATCGTGCTCAAATTTTTTGGATCAATTGAGTAATACTTGTATCTATGAGTTGAGATTAAGACTGTATAATTATTGCACCAATTATACGGGAATTAATCTTCATCCCTTCATAGCTGTAAAGTAGTAGTTTGACGCTTGGGAGATATGGTCGGGGGATTATTTACAGAAACTTGTTCAGTAAATTCTTTTTTAATCACCGGGTGAAGGAGAGGGATAATTATTACATCAAAATTCCTTTAGTTTTTATTTTTACTATCCTCTATTTCACATTTTATAGCTTCAATTAAATACTAATATCATTTACAATTTATGTTGATAGGTGATTGTTGTGAAAACCATTTTACACCAAAACTTTTTCCTAACCGAACACTTTTCGAAGTGTTCCGAAATATGCACTATTTCCGGACAAATACAAGAGAATCACGCCAGGGCTTCAACTTCTGAAAATGCATCAAATGATTGTAATATACACAACTGCTCGATTCAGTATGAAAAAGGGGGATCAAACACTACAAATTCCGAAAAAACTTAATACACATCAAAAATTGAAAATAGAAAGGGAAGAGGAGAAGGGGGTCAATACAATTTTTTATTTTAACAATCGCATCCACTTGACCTCTGCTGGTTGTTATTTGCAACATCAATTGTGTCCGGCAAGTATCTTTCGGAGGTAATGAATAATTGCATACACAAGCAGAAAGAAAATTGTCAGAAAGAGATTGCAATCATGAAAGTAAGCAATAATCTTACGGTACATGAACGACATACTAAACATCGAACAATGAAATACGAAAAATCCATATATGGCCAAAGTAGGTGAATATGTGCAGTAGAAATAAGTTATGAACCATACAAAGAGACGGTAATTTGTGCAAGAGATGTTAACTCAGGCAGGTGGAGGAAAAGTATATCGAAGTGTAGACACGACTTAAGAGGTGAACATAGGATAGGTTAACTTACATTTCTTCTTCTTCACCACTCTTCAAGGCATTTTTCGCTATGCACTGGAAAGCTTCTTCAACATTCAATCCCTCTTTTGCCGAGGTTTCAAAGTAAGGAATATTCCCCTTAGATGCACACCATGCCCGTGCCTTTTTCTCGGGAACCTTAAGTTATTCAATTGACAATTATTAGTCACTAAACATTAATACAAGGCACAAGCTCATATTGTTGAACTAATAAGAATATATAAATACATCACATGGCTGAGACCAAAAAACAGGGCCTAAAAATGCTTACCACTCTACTGTTTCCACCATCAACATCAAGTTTGTTTCCAATGACAACAAAGGGGAAGTTTTCTGGGTCTGAAGGGCTAGCCTGCAACATAAAAACAAATAATTTTTTTAAGTTTGTTATGACGTTATATGCTAAATACAAAGATGACTAGTGCTCATTCAAGTATGCTTCCTTGTGAAAAACAAGGACGGAAAGGTTTATAGTTAAACATAAGAGTCTCAAACTTATTTAAAAATCTAGTTTATCATTGGTCTAAAGTAGATTTAATCGTAAAATTTTCAGAAATGATCTACATAATCGAGACAAACATCAACATGCATTAATATCTGAATGCTCTATAAAATCAAGTTCTCGCAAAATTCTGCATTAGGGCTCAAAGCATATCCAAGTTATGGTCCATAGAAAAACTAGAATTCAAATTAGAGGTCAAGTATACAAGAATCATATTCCTTGTCCCTCACTTGACTCTAAATTGCAATAAGCACATAGACATCATTATTTGGGGACAAAGGGGAGGATGAAGAGACAGGCGAAGAGACAAGACACTCACCTGTATAAGAAACTCTTCCCTCCAGGTATTTAGATTGTCAAAAGACTTCATAGAGTTGACATCATATACAAGAACACAACAATCTGCACCTCGATAGAAAGCAACACCAAGACTCTGGAATCTTTCCTGTCCAGCTGTATCCCATATCTGTCGAGACAAGATGCATCCGTATTTACAGATCATAACAAAGCAAGAAGGATAAATTTCATCCAGTTACCAGTGAAAATCGAAAAGGCAACCATCAAACTGTGTTTTTCGGAAAAAATGGTTTATAGTATACTGACCTGTAAAGTGAAAAGGCGATCATCAAACTGCACTTCCTTGGTCAAAAAATCAGCACCTATAGTGGCCTTGTACTGATTGCTGAACTTCTTATTCACATATCTAATCAAGTATGTTAACGGTAAACAACTCTATAATTCATAAAGCTATCTACAAAATTAGTTGAAACTTCCTCTCTGCACAAGGTAAGACATTTTTTTCTTTATTCACAAACAGGTAAATAAAGGAATAAGGATACTGATTCATCAAAGAGGTCTTCCCCACTCTGCAATTGCATAACAAGATAAATTAATATTTGCATGAAGAAAAATTGAATATATAGGAGGTAAGTATATAAAATAAATTTGTTGTTTATTTCAACATAATTGGAGTGACTTTCACATAATGTAAAAACCAGGCTGCATACATCGCATTGGCCGAGTTGTAGAGGTTTTCAGGAAAAAAAAAAAAAAGATTTTCCGTATTGTAAAGTGTAAAAAATTTCGGCTGTTTCTAGAGATATTTCATGTTATTGGCTGATATTTGGCATTAAGAAAATTGTATCACTCTTGTCACAACATCATCATGCCGCTATCACGAACGTTATTATTATGAAGATTGAAGGGTAACGGTTACTCTAATACCAACTTACTTTTTTCTCAGTGGACGAAAGGCCTGAGTACTCCTTTCATACATCTAAAATAGCAGCAATGCACACGATTCTACAGAAAATCATTTGTGAAAATGAAAAGGCCTAACTCCTGAGTACTCTCTCAGCTAAAGGGCTCGGGGCTCCAACAGCTCAGCAATTCTGTGTGAGCTAACTTGCCTATACAGCCTATACAGCTTCCTAACTTAAGAGATTACATGGACGACTGAATACAAAATAATCTATATCCACTGGATATAGAAGTTCAAATGATATTTGCAGCATAACACATTGGTAAAATACAATTTAAAATAAATCATCTATAGGACAATGTCCAACCCAAATTTACTCAACTGTAAGTATGATTTTACGTCTTTACCTAAAAGGCTAAAATCACATAAAACAACCTCAATTGTACAAAGCAACGATAAAAGAACTTTATACACAAAGTATCAAAAACGTTTTTGATACACCTAAAATCGTCAAAGAAGATTCCACACAAAAAGTCAAAATTTCACTAAATTCAAATCATATTTATCTTCATATATCAAATGAAACGCAATTTCAAACTTCAATCAATAGTCATCTACAGTTATCATATTTCCAGTTAAGTTACATTTCTATCAGCACTTTTTACACTCAATTGCATACCTTCTAACCTAACTTACTAATCAAAAATCAAAATGTCAATTAAAGCACAAAACATAAAAACTACCAGTAATTTAAGGCAAAAAAGCCAAAAACAAGCCAAAAGGTCAATTAAAACTCAAATCAAGCTCCACAAACAATATGAATAGCAACTTTTTACGACTACAAAAAGCTTTAAAAATGAGAATTAGAGTGTACAAACCCGCTGTCGCCAAGAATGATGACCTTCAAAAGTGTTCTTCTTCGTGACGGCATCTTCGAATTTCCGAAAAATCGGCGATCTAGAGAGAGAGCGAAGATGATTTGGAGAGAGAGAGAGAGGAAATGGAATTATACTAATCAATGAGTTATAAGTAGAGTATACTAAGACGTTTTTAGGAAGAAAGTTACAATTACAATGTAACAGTGATTAATTATGTTACTCTTGACATACCGAATTGCCCACGAAAAAATAGATAAATTTTGTCTTTATATACATCGAATTTGAGATTTTATGTGATAAAAATGTGCATTTAATCACCAAGCCAAAGTATTATTCATGATAATTTCTGAAAAATCACCAAGCCAAAGTATTAATTATTTAGTTATAAATGTGCATTTAATCACCAAGCGTATAACTTTTTTATATTATAAATTTTGTAATTATAAATATATATTTTATAACTGAGGCCAATTTATTTTTCGCCCTGGGCCCCTTAAATCTCAGGGCTGGCTCTTATCAATTCACTCGTAGTCTTGGCTATTTCGTTTTCTTTTCTTTTAAATTTTTTTATTTATTTTTATTTTAATATTTTTGAATGCTTATAAACCCAGTATCTTTCATAAATTTCATTTTAACATTTATAAATTATGTATGATCCCCACAAGTTTTCACCAATATTATAAAAATATTTTTTATTAGTTGTGGTTCTCATTTTTTTTTTTTTCACTAACTTTCTTTTAATATTTTTAATGTTTATGATCACTGCTTTTTCATCAAATTTATTATTCAATAAAATAATATATTCACTTTCTAAAAGATTTTAATTTTAATTTTTTTATTTCGTGAACATTTCTTATGTGAGTTTTATTAAGAACGTAGGGAGTATGTTTCAAACATTTTGCAAATAGTTGTTATATAGATATTGTTCATCAATTTTGTCTTAATTTATATTTTTTTATTTTATAAGTTAAAATATAGTTAAGTGGAATCTTATTTGATTCGTCTTAAAAATTTATAGGATCAATCCCTAACATATATTTACATATTTGGTTAATTGGTTTATCAATAGTGTATTTGTATTATGTTTGGTTAATTGCTTTATCAATAGTGTATTTGCATTGTATTGATATATTCGATAGTATAAAATACAATAATCAAAATTTGGATCAACAAGACCCTCATCCTCGAACAACTATATAACGAGCTTAATAAAGAGATTTTAGTTCATATTTTTTTGAAAGAAAGAAAGATTCAAAATCAATATTCAAAATTATAGGATTCAAATATTCAATCACATAAACAATGAAGCACAAAGAAACATATACAGGATAATAGATAAAATGAGTGCCTCCTTTCCTTGTAATGGTAACTATCCATAAGGGGATAATAAGACTTGAACCTGAGAAATGTTGTCACATACTAATATTTTAACCAACTTAATAAATACACTTAATCAGCATATTTAGAGATATAACTAGTTAAGTGCCGTCAGTTGAAAACATTGAACAAGGTTGCATCCGCCCCCTATAACAATCATTTTTGGCCGAAGAATCTTCAACAATCAAACTATTATCACTAGCGTGAAAGAAAAACCCTTTAATCATTAAGTCAATCTATTATTCTCGGTAACTAACAATTATAACCAAAAAACGATTTGAAATTTATACGTCCAAAAGAAACCCTAAATCTTGCTTGACGTCCATTTGGAAGCAACAGAAATAAGAGATTTTGTAGAATCACCAATATTAGAAATAGCCTTTTTAGCAGATTCACTTAATTTATTTATTTCAATACGAATCTTCTTTCCATCTTCACCAAACATTAACTCTTTGATCATATTAGTAACATGATCCGCTTCAACAATACCATGCTCATTGTACTTTGGTCTTAATGCTACCTTCAATCCTTCATTGAGTATAACTGCATTCATTTTCTGCTCTGCATAAAGCGGCCATGCAATTAAAGGTACTGCATGAACAATACTTTCTAAAACTGAATTCCAACCGCAATGAGTTAAAAATCCGGCTGTTGACTTATGACTTAGTACGTCAATTTGTGGTGCCCATGACATGACTAAAAGTCCACGATCCTTTGTCCTTTCAGCAAACCCGTTAGGCAAGAAATTAAAAATCTCATCTTGATTGTGATTATTATAGTATGATCCGAAAGATGATTCATCATTTGGACGTCTAACCACCCACAAAAATCTTACCTCGCTGTTTTCTAACCCAATTGCTAACTCATAAAGTTGGTTAGAAGTCAAAGTTCCTCCACTTCCAAACGATACAAATAAAACCGACTTGTATGGTTGTCGATCCAACCAAGTCAAACAATTCGACCCATCAACCTTAGAACCCAAACCCGATCTCACTATTGGACCAATTGGATAAACCGAGGGTCTATTTGGATCTTCGGTTTGTAAAGTCCGAATTGCCCCTGGTTCAAGATCCATAAAAGTATTAATAAATATACCCTCAGCCAATTCGTACCTTTTAAGATGATAAAAAATCCAAGAATAAGCCTCACTATTACGATCTTGTAACGCATCTTCAAAATCCCTACCATAGATTGGTACACACCCGGGTAAAACAACGGGGTCAACCATATCACAAAAGTTACACGACACCATTTCATGCAACTTATTTAAATTAAAAGTAAAAAGTAAATTCATAGCATTTGTAGTAAAATACATGTAGGGTAAAATACCTAGCTCCCTCACCACGTCAAAAACGGGCGTACCGAAAAGATCGGTAACGACCGCAACGACTCGAGGGAGCAAGGCGAGAGAGTCTCGGATGGCCGGGACGGATTTAAGGACGACGAGAGAGATTACGACATCGAGATCGTCGGTCGATAAATGAGATAAGTCTATTGGGGGTAGATTGACATAATTAATGCCATTTGGGAGAGAAGCAAGTAAAGAAATTTGGGCCTCATTGGGCTGATCATGGGCCCTACTTGGAAGAAGAAGAGTAATGGAGAGATTGAAGTTGGAGATTAAGAGTTTAGCAAATTCTATGAATGGAATTAGATGCCCTAATCCTGGACTTGGGATTAAGGCTATTTGATTAGCTAATTTTTGTTCTTGCTTCTCCATTAGTATTTACTAATTACTATTAGTATTCTCTTATGAGTTCTAATTATGTTATAAGGGGATTTAAGATGAAAGTATTTATCCTTTGTTTTAGTTAAGTCAACTTTAATGATGTAGCACCACGTTCCTATGACTTATTAAAAAATGTGTGAAAAATGAATATATGATTAATTAATTAATTGATTAAACAATGAATTTAAGGCCTATAATGAATGTGATGTTGAATCCTTCAAACCTTTTGACAAATTATTTATTGATTTTTTAAGGTTGAATTAATGTAACATGATGTTAGTAATATAAGTATATTGGATCTGACAAATGCCTCTTAACTCATCATAAATATAGTAATTCATAAACTACTATGATACGTGGCGGCTTTAGAACGAGAGTTGTGAAATTCTTATGATTCGCCATGTGTCACTTTGCTCAATCATTCCTTAATTAATTAAGTATTGCTTTTTTATTTCTGAATAGATAATGTTTTCTTATTTGCTCAATTATTTTTTAATTCAATATTAATTTCTATTATGTCCATTATTATCAATAATTCTAGAGTGTAAATATTGTTTCTCTTTTACTTCTTCATTTGCGTATGTACTCCCTTTGTTCTTAAAAGATTGTCAACTATGGTTTTTACACACAAATGAAGAAATCTAGAATCTTTGTAATAGGTGGGTATTATTTTAATTAAATAGTATTGTGGAGTAATGATATATTGGTATTATGAGAGAGAAAAAACTTTTAAATTAAAAATAAAATAAAGAAAAAAATAAATTATCATTGTCATTAATATAGAGAGAGTATATTTGAGGGAAATGGGAGGAATTACGAGGGTATATTTGGGAATAAAGATTTCCAAAAATGGAAAGTATCTAAAGTGGACAAACAATTGAAACTACCCATCATAGTAAGGTCGACAAATATAAAAGAAAGAAGGGAGTAATGGCTTTATATATATTAAATTTTAATTTTTCTATTGTTGCATTAAGATGTAAATTGTCAATAACTTACATCATATATATAATATCTATTTTGATTGAGTATGTAAGTTTTTTTCTATCATTATGAAATTTTTTATCTAAATAATTAATAATTATGCTAACAAAAAACTATCAAAACAGTTAAATTGCTATATATATGAAAGTTTTAAAATTCCGTGAAGTGCACGGGCATTATACTTGTAAATATACTAATTCAGAAACTTGTTTAACACATGACAAATGTAGAATGAAAGTTGATGAACTTTAATTATTTGCCACGTGTCACTTTAAATTATACGCTCTCCAATTCTTTTTTATTGTCCCATTTGGTTGGACACGGATATTAAATGTGAGATAGTGTCCACCAAAAAGATAATAGTTGGGGCATTTTTAATTGATTAAATTAATTGGAAAGGTGATAATTGAGGTATTATAAGTAGTAAAAGTAGGGGTATTTTTGTCATTACTTGTGTGAATATGGTTATTTAGGTAAAAGAATCATTGAAAAAAAAGAAATGAGACAATTGATATGAATTTGCAATAAGGAAGGAAATGTGACAATTAAAAGAATTGGAGGGGGTATTCATTTACTCTAAAATCTTCATTGCTAATTTTTAGCTTTGATTAAATTATTAGTATAAAACATCCTTACCTCTACCTCGTATTCAGTATTTATTTTCATCATTCAAATATATAAAACTTTAACTCTTCATTATATTTACATATAATTCATGTGGGACTAATTTTAAATTATCTAATTTGATTAAGTATATAATTTTTAATATAATTATAAAATACCTTTTTTATATCTAAAAAATTAATAATTATGCTAAAAAAAATTATCAAAATAATTAAATTACTACATATATAAAAATTTAAAAAATCTCGTGCATTACACGGGTATTACACTAGTAATTATGTTAATATAAATCAATTTTGAAGTAATATAATTTTTTTAGTTACAATGTAGGCCGGAGGAAAGGTAAGTTTTTATAAAATTCAAATTCAAAATTTTATCCGAAGAAAATACTATTATCTATTTGTTCTAAATGAGACAAGACTTAATCCTTTAAAATATAAATTAATTTTAAATAAGTTAAAGGTTACACTTCGACCAACTTATAAAAAAAGGTTAATTTACGATAAATATATATTTTTCTATATACTAGGGATAAACCCATGTCCTCGTTAAACAGTTTAGTAATACTTCCTCCGTTCCAATTTACTTGCAATATTTGTTTTTTCACGCAATCCAATGCATTAATTTAATTTTTAATATCTCTAATTATATACTACTCCCTCCGTTCCTTTATGTTCTTCCACCTTACTATAACGGGTAGTTTCAAAAGTTCTTCCACTTTAGAATACTTTCTATTTTTGGAAAGTTTTCAACTCACTTTTACCCCTTAAAACCCCACATTTCTTACTTCACACTACTATTTAATTATTTTCTCTCTCATACTTCCAACACAATCATTACTTCACACTACTATTTAATTATTTTTTCTCTCATAATTCCAATACAATCATTACTTCTCACTACTATATAATTAAAATAATACCCACTACTACCAAAGATTCCATTTTTCTTAATCTTTGTGAAAAACCCAAATAGGAAGATCAAATTGGAACGGGGGGAGTATAAAAATTTGATATTAATAATCTTTACAATGAGATGAATCAAACAAGATCTCACTTGATTATATTTCAACCCATAGATTAAAAATTAATCACAAAATAAGACTGATGAATGAATAGTGCCATTTTTACCAATATTGCAACTAATATGGAACGGAGGAAGTATAGTATATGTAATGATGCTCTTATGGTACTTAAAATATCATGGAAGAGAATCATATAGATCTAGTCTATATTATATGTAGTTTTTGGGATTAATTGCTTCGAATCATATAGATGTAGTCTATTTTGTACTTTTGGGTAAATTATATATCAACTTGTTGAGAGAAACTCACGTTCATAGAAGTGGGAAGTCATTACTAACCAAAAATTCTTAATCAATAACCGTGATTTGTAAATAATCACCACAAAAAGACAAAAATAATAATAATAAAATAAACAAAATCAAAAAAGATAAATTAAAATAATAAAATTCACACCCTATTAAATCCTACCACATAAGGTGATTTGTTAATCTCACAAATAACCGTTATTTACCAAGACTTTCTCATTGCTAACAATAATGAGAAATTGATGAGCCATGAATATAATTCTTTATGAAAGACCGTCCCATTCATCTTTGAGGTACAGAAGAAAAAAATAATTTTTTATAAACTTAAGGCATAATGAATAAACGGTGGCAATAAGAATGAAAATTAGTGTGATTTTGATTGAAAAATATCTTAGTTAATTACTTTGATATATAATTTATCTTAATGAACACTTATAGTCTTAAAATGACCACTTATAACCTTAAAGTGATTATTTATAATAATCTTAAATTGATTACTTTAAAAATTAAAGTAACCAATCATAACTTTAAAGTAATCAACTAATTAAAAAGGAGTTGGTTGTACACCTATATTAATAGGTCGATCACTAATCAAAATCCATCTCAATTCTTCAACCTTCATCCAAAAAGAGCTAAGTGTGTCTAAGTCTTTATGTATATATTTTATCTATTGTCTTTTGAAAAACTATTGTTATGATGGATAAAAACGATGTTAAAGTGCTAAAACACAAGGGTTTAATAGTTAATTAGGAAAGTCAAAGGTGATTAGGATTGATCAACAAAAGTCAAAGGTGATTAGTAATGGTCAATGGTCATTTAGGCTGGTTAAAAGTCATCTGGGTTGGTCAATGGTTACTTGACTTGAATGGTGATCACTTTAATACTTTCAAGGCTGTAATTTGCAAAAAAAAAAAATCAAAATTGTAATTTAGAAAAGCGCTAAAATTAAAAGTTGTAATTCACAATTAATTTTGCATTAATTTCAAATTCAGAACAAGTCTAAATAAAATACTAGAGTCATAATAAGCATACCAGGCCATATACCAAATTTACATAAACACATTGCATTGTGATTTGTGAGCTAGAAAGAAGCTAAATAGCTTTTTACTAATAGTAACCAACAATAACGCTAAACACAAATTCTTACTTGAGGCCGTTTATATAATAGACGTCTCAAGTTTTGAAGCTGGCCCAATTGATAAATTAAAAAAAAAATTGATTGGTGTTTTGTAAGTTAAAAGAAAGATATGGGTTGGGCTCTTGAGAGACATCTATAGTATAGACGGTCTCTCAAGAAAGGGCCTGATTACAAAATCATTCACAAAATCAAATGAATAATGCTCAAATCACCTACAAATAATCCCTAAAATCTAGTCCTTAAGGTTAAATTACAAAATAGAAAAATGAGGCCAACCAATGTTTTCTATTTTGTAGGTGGTGTTAGAGTAGGTTACAATTTTGCCCAATTTCTTGCTAGATCTCCCATTATCATGTTCCTTTGTTTTACAACCTCTTTATTCTATGATATTCAAAATGCCCTTCTCCTCATAGGTACATTATCTTCTACCTTATGCAATTAATTTCTTTCTCCCATCTTTAAATTTTATTTTTAAGATTTTATATATTCAATTCAAATACTAATTTTTCCATAACAATATAAAAAATTTAAATATTTGTTGATTTTATTGTTTTTCCGATATATTTCAAGCAATTTTTTTATGTAATAATGCAATGTTTATTGTATGAGTTTAGGGGTCATGTCATTTGGAGGGAGAGGCAATATTAGGAGGATATATATCAATTGCTAAGGTTTCGTCGTGAAAGTTTGAAATATATAAAATGGCTTCATCTGATCAAGATAATAGTGATTCTTCATCGTCATCAAAATCTTCTTCTGATTCAAATTCTAATAATAATAATAACAATTCTAATTCCTCAAATTCTTCTTCTGATAATAACAATAGCAACGACAATAATAACAACAGTGATAATAATAATAATAATAATAACAATAGTAATAGTGATAACAACAATAACGACAACAACAATAATAACAACGGTAATAAAAATAACAACAATGACGACAACAACAACGACAATAACAACAATAATGAAAGTGGCAGCAACAACAGCAGCAGCAATAACAACAACGCGCCTCCTTCCGTAACGATAAATGTATCACCGAATGCGCCATCGGGGCCACTTCAATTGAAAGGCTCACAATCTTCTTCCACAACAAATTCACCAGGATTGAGTAACAATTCATCATCATCATCCTTATCTCCTAAAGAAGCTGCTATTGTAGGTGGACTTGTGGTTGGTGTTGGGATTTTATTATTGTTATTGATATGCATAGTGGTAATTTGTACTAAGAAGAAAAAAAAGAAGGATAATGACAATATGCCATACTACAATGCAGATCGTTCTCAACAAGGTATGATTTTTATTTTTATATTTTGATTTTTTTTTTACTAATTTAATTCTACCATGAAAATAGATTTTATCACATTTTTGTTACATTCTTATTTTAATTTTCAAAATTCTTCTTTGTAACGATTTCATCAAATGACTAGCGACAATAATATGCAATAAATATAATAAATATAATGTTAAAACCTGGAATACAACAGATTATGGTCAAATATATGAACTAATAGATAATTGTCGTGGTCATTCACATTGATTTTTTTCTACATTCATTTTGATTTTCTACAATCAAAATTTGTAAGTAATCTTATCCTTAGAATGCTTTCCTCTTCTATCTTATAAGTCATCTTCAATATCTTCTTTACCTTTTCTTCCTCAAGTTTTAACTTTTTATTCTTTTACCGGTTTGCTAGTCCGTCTTTGCATCCCAATACATCTTAAACAATTCTCTTCATTTTTTTCTTGATATTTATGGTTCCTAAATCCTTTCTTATTTCTACATTTTGAATTTCACCCTTAAGGTATGTTCACTCTGCTACCATTTTATGAATGAATTGTATGTAATTTATGAATATAAAACATATTTTCTTCAAATTGTTATTTTAAAAATTGTTTATAAATATTATGTTTCACTCAATAACATATTAAACACTAAACAGTTAATTATAAATTTCGAGCTGAAACTTTTATGAGTTGCATATATCATTTACCTATAGAATACGACAATATAAAATTTTGATAAGTTTTTATGTACAACTAGGACAACATCAATATAATAACAACCAACAATATAGTGGACAACATGCACCATGGCAAGGCCAGCACCAAGACATGAGCAACTACGCAAGCGCGGGGATGTCACCGTCTCCATGGGGCGGTGGAGCTATGCCCTCACCGCCCATGATGAGCAATGATATAAATAGTGCAAATTATTCGTCCGGGCCGACAGGTCCATCGTTACCGCCGCCTCACCCGTCAGTATCCCTAGGATTAAGTAAGAGCACTTTTAGCTACGACGAGCTAGCGGCAGCAACAAATGGGTTCGCCCAAGAACGATTGTTGGGTCAAGGAGGATTTGGTTATGTGCATAAAGGAATTTTGCCAAATGGCAAGGAAATAGCTGTGAAAAGCCTTAAATCAGGGAGTGGTCAAGGTGAAAGAGAGTTTCAAGCTGAAGTGGAGATTATTAGTAGGGTTCATCATCGTCACCTTGTGTCCCTTGTGGGTTATTGCATTGCAGGAGGTCAAAGAATGCTTGTTTATGAGTTTGTTCCTAATAATACCCTTGAGTATCATCTTCATGGTACGCTAATTTATATACTCACTTTGTTCCTCTTAATTCATACAATGTGGTTTAACAATTTTTGTTACAAATCTAATGATGAATACAGATCAACATTAATTATATCGATAATAAATTTAATTTTTCTCTTCATTTCATCCACATATTACATTCTATGTATTGCTTATGTATGAAAAAAGGTTGATATACTTGCAAACATCACTTGTATGTTGTTCTGTTATTGATATTGGATGTTCAAATGCATATGCATGGAAAATGAAGTAAGTTTTGTATAATTTTGTTTCATCATGACACAAATTTATTATAATTAGTTTTTTTTTTCTGATTAATCACTTTAAAATTGTAAGTTATAATCACTTTAAAATAATATGATTACTTTAAGATTTTAAAAAATTTACCACTTTAAAATTGCAAGATCATTTTAAAGTTATCATTGATCACTTTATGAATGTAAGTGATTACTTTAATAAATGTGCATTGGGTCAGTCCAATTATAATTGTAAGTGATCACTTTAATAAATGTGCATTGTTTCATTGTGAAACCGTCTCATTTGAGAATTTGTAATCAATACATCTGAAATCTCTCTTATAATGTAGTATACGTTTAGTAGAAAAGGTTCTGAGCATGTTCAATTTGTTCGATCACACATGGCCAAAAAATTGGGCTTTAATATCAATTTCGTAGTTTATGTTAAGTGTTTAAAGATACAGATTGTTTCTATTTACGCTTTTTGTAGGAAAAGGTCGACCAGTCATGGATTTCCCTACAAGAATGAGAATTGCCCTTGGATCTGCAAAGGGTTTGGCTTATCTTCATGAAGATTGTATGTACACTTTTTTATATTTATTTTTGGAAGTTTTGATACTAATAAAGTAATAATCGTTACTTCACACTTTACTAAAACAGGTAGTATTATAAGTTTTTCCACTTTATAATACTTTCATCTTTGGAAAGTTTTCATCTCACTTTTACCCCTTACAACCTCTTTTTCCTTACTTCACACTATTATTTAATTATTTTCTCTCTCATATCCAATACAATCATTACATTACACTATTATTTAATTATTTTTTCTCTCATAATACTCCCAATACAATCATTACTTCTCTGTACTATATGGAGTAATTAAAATAATACCCACTACCACCAAAGATTTTATTTTTCTTAATTTTGATGAAAAACCCAAATAGAAACATAAAAAAAAAGGAAGAGTATTTAATATACGCAAATAATCCATATCAAACTATCAGTTACAGTTGTATTTTTTAATAATTGGTACCTGTTTTTCCATAGGTTACATGTATGGGTATTCAATGGGTTAGGCTTAAGTAAATATAGGTCGGGCCTAATAAGGGCCTTTACAATATATATAGGCTTTAAATGGGCCGGGTTTTCAAAGTCTGGTCCGTTCCAACCTGATCCATTTTTACTACTCAAAATTATTTTTAATTCCCATGTGTCAATCTATAACAATTATAAATTATCATTTATAATAATTAGATTGAAAAAATATTAAGAATTTCATTGACATTGTCATTTATAATAATTAAATTATACATTAAATATACTAGTTATACAAATGTCCGTTTTCGACTCTTATTGAGCCCTTATATAGCCCGCATCATTTCAATTATAGAGTAGCCCATTTTCGGCCCGACACTTACAAAGTCTTTCTAGAAACGGGTCGGATAAGGACTCAAATGAAAAGGCTCTTTGTATATTAGATGAGAATTGAATTCAAAACCTGATATCGAAAAAGTGATACTTCTCCAAAAAAAAAAATACATTTTCAAAATGAATTTTTATGTTATCAATAATAAACTTATTTTAAGGCGATAACAAAATTTAGAATTATTAACACAATTTTCATTTAATTTTTTTGTTCACTTAGTAGTTCGTTCATTGATATAAACGTACAGGCCACCCACGAATCATACACAGAGACATTAAGACTGCCAACATCTTGATTGATAATGCCTTTGAGGCCAAGGTTTGCACATTACTAAGTATATACTAATTTCATAGACGTTCTTATTTTTGTGAAATTGAAAATTATTAATTTTATATGACTAAGTAAAAAGAAACTAAATGTTTTTCTTTGATAAAGGTGGCTGATTTTGGCTTAGCTAAACTTTCGTCCGACACTTATACTCATGTATCAACTCGTGTTATGGGAACTTTCGGGTATGATTTTTCATATCAAATTAACTTAAAATGATTATATATTTATTAATTAAATACACTTTTTTATTATTAAGTTAGAGGTTTAATAAACCTGTGAGATGTATCTCTCTCTCTCTCTCTCTATATATATATATATATATATATATATAAGTTACATAATAACTAATAACCACATTAATGGAATAAAATTACAGAAAATAATTGTCTAAACAAATTAATTTCTCTCTATCGCATTTTTATTTTTTAGTTTGTTATGAATTTGCTTTATTTTTATTTTTGATCATGACTCATATTTTTTCTTTAATTCTTATCCACACATCTAGTTAAACTTTTCATTTTACCTCACTCTTCTCATTAAATATATATTTTTATTTTTTTCCTATTTATTACTTTATTAATACGGCGATAAAATAGGAGTATATATATTAATATGAAAAGAAAATGTTGAGAAAATTGAACTAAGATCCATGTATATCAATAACCCTTGTAACTTAGGTATTTGGCGCCAGAATATGCAGCAAGTGGAAAATTGACCGAGAAATCTGATGTATTCTCATTTGGTGTCATGCTCTTGGAACTTGTCACCGGAAAGCGCCCAATTGATCCATCAGCCGACGAGGAGGATAGCTTAGTTGATTGGGTTAGTACTTACTAGTAGTACTTCCACATACTCTTTTCTACTCAATTTGCTACTAAAAATTACATTTTTTAAATACTTGTATTCATATCGTATATTTTAACCATCTCAAATAATTTAATGTAGTGTTTGCCTGTTTGGAAACAAGTATTTTATTTCAAATTATGGATTTCAATTATGAAATCATAAATGAAGAATTGAGAATGACAAGGTTTGGGTAGTTATTCTCAAATTCTCAACTTTAACTACTTTGAAAACAATGGTGGAATTTGATCCAAATCCAAATTTTAAAATTTTTGATTTGCCAAACAATAGAGTTTAGCCAATTCCATATTTCCAAATGAAATCTTGGTTCCCAAACATGGCCTAATTAAATTTTATTTAAGGTATTGACAAATGATAGTTGGTTGTTGCCTGTTGTTATTTAAAATGACTTGTTTGATCAATTGAACTTGTTGACTTTTTTGTTATCTTTAAAATTAACTGGATAAATCAATTATTTAAGAGTAAATTAATTTTTAGTTATTGACTGTTGATAAAAAAAAATAAGCCTATAAACCAAACATGTCTTTTGGTTAGCAGCTACTTTTGTGAAAGACGATCTCAAACTAAAAAGCTCACAATCTTATTCTCTTTTTAATTTATATCAATTGGGTTTTTAAGCCTATCTAATATATCTTTCGGTGAGACGGTTTCTTATAATAATTTGTGTTTAGTTTTTGAAAAATAAAACCCAAAAGTCATTTACCAATTATGAATTAGGAGTATTAATGAAATCATATTTGGTTGATGTTAACATGATACTTAATTACACATAAACAGGCTAGACCATTAATTGGGCGGACAATGGAAGAAGGAGTTTTTGATGGATTTGTAGATCCCCGATTAGAACGTGAATTTGACGCCGAAGAGATGATGCGTTTGATTGCTTGTGCTGGTGCATCCATTAGACATTCAGCTAAAAGGAGGGCAAAAATGAGCCAGGTTATTTTATTTATTTATTTATTTTTGTATAAAACTAGTTGGAGAATGGAGATGTGAAGTCATTTGTGACCTAGATATTATTTGCCCTGATTTGTTTTTGTTTGTATGATTGTTTTCTTTTTTTAAAAAAATTTATACTATTAATTTATAGGAAAAATTGTTGGGATTAATCCAACCTATTTTCCATTCCCTACCAATAATCCCACCTTTTGAAATTTTTATAAATAATCCAACCTTTGCTTTTAATTTGTTGCCAATGGACCCTTTAGAAAATGACCTGCTATATCAGGTTATTCTCATCTTTTGTCTTGTTTACAATAATCCAACCTATTACCCATTACCTACCATTAATCCCACCTTTTGAAATGTTTATTAATAATCCAACCTTTGTTTTCAGTTTGCTGCCAATGGACCCTTCAAGAAGCAAATTGACATTGCTATTATTTTCGAAACATGAACTTCATCATTGCATTAATAGTTCTTTACATACATATCCCATAAACATTGTGGCTTACAAAATATCATCCAAGAAGGATTAAGGCTATATGCGTTAGTTATCTAGTTTTCTAAATACAAAATAATTAGATTAGTTTGCCAATTACAAAATGCTTACGAAATGATGAGATAAGTTTGCCAATTACAAATGGCTTACAAAATGATGAGATAAGTTTGCCAATTACAAATGGCTTACAAAATATATAGCAAAAATAATTACATTGCCCAACAAATTTAACTCGAGCAACTACACATTCTTTGGTACACTCGAGGTAGATGCTTGCGTTGAACAAATGACCACATTTTGAGATGTTTGTGAAGACATCGACCTTGCCATGCTACTCTGCATGAGTGAAGTTAAATAAACTTAATTATGAACATGATTAAATGTATTTGCTATCTAGATAAAAGAAAAAAAAATAATTACCTTGTTCATCACACCTCTTCCTCTACTGCCTTGACCTCCCCTTACACTTTTATTTCCCCTTCCTAATTGACTGGGTTGAGCAGAGATTTCATGAGCGATTGTGGATTGTGTTGAAGGAGTAGCAGCAACCTTTTTAGGTCTACCCCTTCCTCTCTTTGGTAGGGGTGAGGGTTCCCTAATTGTGTCTTATCAGGACATTTCCTTTTGTTATGTCCCGGTAAACCACATACCCTACATGACATTTGTAGTCCATGTTTAGTCAACTTCCCAGGTTTTTTAGGATCTTCATGGGCAGCTTTCCTCCTGTTCTTTCTAGGTCTACCTGGACCAAGTTTAATGGGAGGGGGAAGGAGGGTGATATTCATTTTAGGCCAATACCTATCACCAGCTAAAGGTGATATGGATCCACTATATGCTTCTAGGTAAGCCTCCTTTGTATAGCATCTATCAACAAAGGCAGTCACATCGAAACGCTTGTAGAATATAGCAGCTATTGCATGACAACAAGGAATACCTTTCAAATCCCACTTTCCACAAGTGCAAGACCTCTTATCTAAATCAACCTCTAGAGTATCAAAATAATAAGCTACCTGAAATAGCGAAGTGGTTGCTGGCATGACAGTACATTTGGTAGCTTCTTCTTTTTCTTTCTCCAATAATGCTAGAATCTTAGGGCATATACTCCCCACCCACTTCTATGCATCTTCTTTCTTTGTCACCAATCTCTTCATCAACATAGTCCTAATATCTTCAAGCATGTCTATTAGATGCTTTGACCTAGCACGCATAATGTAATTATTAAATGTTTGCCTACCTCATTTTCAGATGCGTTTGCCTCATCGCTATCAACATAAGAAACCTCCTCACTAGCTTCAGTATCCCCATTAAAATCATATGATTCATCCTCACTATCATCACCTTCACTCACACCTACTAAAGAAGTTATGTCATCACCTTCACCACTTACAACATTTCCTTTTTATTTGTCCAAGTTCACCGTTTGTGCTCTCCTAGGTGTTAATTTCCTTCTCTCACCATCAATATTACCCTCAATTGACAACTTCAATTTCTTGTTTATACATACAGACAAAGATTCATCATCCTCTTCTCTCACAATATATACATCAATTGCTCTCTCTTTTGCTCCAATTGATGCCATCTCAAACACACATGCATCACTATTGATATTGCGCAATCCTTCTTCAAATGTCAAGCAATTAGGAAGCAAGTAGTATAATGTATGAGGATATTGGATACCAACACTAGTGTCAACCAACTCTTCTAAGTCAAACCAAGAAATTATATCCGGATCAACAACTAAGGTTTTGAATTCACCACCCACATACTCCAAACCCACCCCATTTGTTTTGAAATTACCCCCATACCAACACTTCATAGTAAATGAATCAAAAGCACTAGCCTAAAAAATACAAACAAAACAAAAATCAGAAATTTCATAGAAACAAAATTCATACATACATTTAGTAATGAGAAAATTCAAAATTTTACTAACCAAAAATTTCATACAAACAAAATTCATACATACAAAAATCAGAAATTTCATACAAACAAAATTCATACAAAACAAAAATCAGAAATTTAAACAAATAACAATTCAGAAATTTCATACAAGAAAGCATGAGTAATGAGAAAATTCAAAATTTTACTAACCATTGACAAAGAAGATGTGAGAACCTGTTAAATTTAGGAAGATGATTAGGTATGAAATTAAAAATCAAAGACTAAAATTAAATTGAATTTTCGGATGAAATACCATGAAAATTTCGAAATTAGGGCAAAAATTACATGTGAGAAGACGCGAAATCTGGTCAGAATTGTTTGGAATTGTCGAACGAAATTGATTGGAGAACAAATTTATGGGTTTAGAATTGAAAGAGGAAAGATTTAAGTAGTTTTCATGAAGATTCTTGAATACTCCATTGAAGGGGAGGAAGAAGAGCTTTGAAGAGGAAATGGACTTGGGTTTCTGATTTTGAAATCAGAATTGGAGGAGAGAGAAATGAAGAGTGAATTGAAGGTTATGACCGGTTGTACCCGGTTAATGCAATTTAAGGTCCATTCACAACAAACATAATGCAAAGGCTGGATTATTTTTTAATTTTCAAAAGATGGGATTATTAGCAAAGAATTGAAAATAAATTGGATTAATCTGGACAATTTGTCTTGTATATGGTTTGCTTTGTGGCCTTGTGGGTATTTTGTTATTTTTATAGGTCTTTATTAGTAGAGGGTTCTTTAGTCGAAATCTCCTTATCACCTTTGATAAGGGTATGGTTTGTCGTCTTCTATTCCTTCTCATACCATGATAATTAATTAAATTATTTTAAATCAGACCATGATTATTATATTATTTTAAATTATTGTATCATAGAATTTTTAAATTTATCCTAATCTGAAACTTGCTTGAAATTTGACTGAAAAAAATTGCAAAAAGTACATCAAATCTACTTGTAACTAAAGGTTAATCATTTTGATCTGCTATCCTAAAGAAAATTGGATTTTTGGCGTATTATTAATTTTTTCTGAATTTGTCGTTTTAACATGTCTAATAATTAGTATTAATCTCAAATTACATGATAAATTCAGGGTCAGATCTACTCTTAATCAATGCTGTCAATTGACAACATTTGAGTTATATACATGCACATTTCCCATTATATGCTGATGACAGATGTGTCTCAGCATGTGAAAGTTATATACATGCACATTTCCCGTTATACACTTAAATTATATATATATTTTTTTTTTGAATATGCACTCACTTAAGTTCAAACCTTTATAACAACATATTTTAAGTTTTTTTTTCAATAACCCATTCCATACCCCGACACTTGCCCTCACTATTTCTCTTTTCTTTTTTTTTTTCTTTCAAATTGAAACATGGAAAAAGTGAGTGAAAGCTACTCATTGATAATTGATATTTGATACAGCTAGTCTCCTGAGAGACCGTCTTATGGAGAGACGTCTCTCAGGCCCAATCCATTAAAGCTTATTGTCTATATTTACTCTACATTTTTCCTAATGGGCCAACCCAATAGAAATTGTCTCTCAAATAGACCGTCTTTCACAAGAATTTGTGTATTTGATATGTTAAATTGTAGGAATTTATTTTACCATTTTATTTTGAAGTTAATCACAATAAAATTCCACAACCAAATATATAAATATGTTGCACAAATTACAGATAGTAAGAGCACTCGAAGGCGATGTTTCACTAGAAGATTTAAAGGAAGGACCAAAGGCAAGAAATGGTAGCACAGTTAGCAGTAGTGGGAATAGCTCCGAGTATGATTCCTCTTCATATAACAATGACATGAAGAATTTCAGACGAGCAGTTTTCAACACCACAGATTATGCTAGTAGTGAATACGCCGCCACCAACGAATTTGGGCATACGTCGGGTTCTAGTGGAGAATTGTCCGTCAAACGGACTAGCCCGGGCCCAAAAAATTTTCAATGATCGAAATACACGCTAAAAATATCAAATACAAATTACTGTATGAGATGGTTTCAACGAGAGATGCGCGTTAAATAGTATATGTAATAGTATATATTAAGAGAACGTACATGTGTTTCTTATGTGTTTCTTGTTTGAGGTTGTTTTACCGAGAGACGATTTGTTGATCTATTTTGTGCAGAAAAATTACTTGATTGAGATTTGAGATGTTTGCCTTTTTGTTTTTTATTGTAAGCTTTTCAATCTTGTAATTTATCTACAAAGAAAATGTGATTTTGTATAGTATTCTATTATTTCAAGCTATCACCAATTGGTTTTAGTAGTTATTTCATTTTTGATAGATAATTTTTTTGTGTTTGTTTGTAAATTTATTTACTGTTTTTGGATTACACCAATTATTTATATATTTTTTTAATACTTATTGAAGTGGACATGTGTTACCAACATGTGAGTTGTTCCACATCGGAGAAAGAGAAGAGTATGCATCACTTTATAAACTCACGGAGTAACTCCTACTATCACCAATTGGTTTTAGTAGTTCTTTGGATTTATATGAATGAATAAACTAGTTCTTCTCCTCCTTGTTTGTGTTGGCCAGGTCTATTTCTAAATTCTATCAATACTTAAAATTCTTTTTAAGAGTTAGGTATTGTCCTTTTCATCTCAAAAGGATCATGTTTAAAAATGAGCTATTGGCTAAGGCCTAAGTGCCATCAAATGAGTAAAAAGTTTCATCAAAATTTGAGTAAGTGTTAAGAAATGAATGTTTGTTAGACAAAAGCTTAATAATCAATCAATATATAATTTTTATCACAAAAAATAAAACAAGAAAAATAGGTTCTAATAAAAAAAATCTATACCTATGTGGGTCTATTCCCTTTAGATTAAACTAATTCATTTAATTAGTTAAATGTTAATGTTAAAGTTTGCGCTAATTTAGTTTGTTTTGATATATACATAATCACTCATTTTCAAAACTTATTATTCCCAATTTTGACAAAATATAGTACAAGAAAATATTTTAGTGAGATTCCTTAAATGGAGGAAAACTAAATGATTTGAGTAGAAACTTATCATCTAACAAATATTTTTTCTTCAATTTGTCCATCGTAACTTAGATTAATAAAACCTAAAGTTAAGCTCGTTTTCTTTTCCTTCATTTTTCTAAGGTCAATTTACAAAAGTTCATACATTGTCATCTCGTGGTTTATTGCCTGAATTAAATAAGCATATAATTCAAGACTTAAGTACACTCTCATGTATTTGCCACACATTTCTCTTACTTATTTGATATTTCTAAATTTTTCAATATTTTCAATTGTGGAGGATTAATGAAACTTTCATTTTATGTATAAAGTGCATGAATTGTTGAGTAGAGGTGAAGGAGATTAAAAATTCGTCAATTGCATAATGGAAAAGCAAATTTAGTGTTAGAGAGGGCGAACATATTATCCTCCAACATTAGTAGCGTTGTTTATCGTGGTGGCCGCAACAAATGAACTTGCAAAGCAAGTTTTTGAAAGTCATGTGACCTTTTGTTGAAGCGAGCAATTGTATATCCAAAATAATTTGGTCTTTAGGAATAAAAGCATCCATCCTCATTATATCATCCTCTATGGATGTTATAGCATTAGACATGGATGCGAGTCGAGCAGGTACGCAAGCGCATGAGAACGATCATCTTATGGACCATCACGTACAAGAACTGAAATCAAATACGACATGGCACGCCAACTATTGTAGCCGTAGTAGGCCATAGGCGTGCCACAATACCGTTTTGTGAGATTCACATGACATAACACGTGATCCAAATGTACAATTACAAACCCATTATTTTGATACCCGACATAAAATGACACAACACGTTATACACAACACGACCCACTAACATAGCGCAAAACATTACAACATAAGATTGGTAATTTGTATTATGGGAGCATTATTATGAAAAATATGTTTTGCCATATGGTGCATCTAATTTCCATGTAGACATGTAGTGAGTCAAAATTCTAGTCTTACCAAGGGTATATCATCGTCTCCATTTTTCTGTTCTAAGCTTTACCCAAACTTCACTCGCTCTTCCTTGCTCGCTCGAAACTTAGAATCTCCGAAAGAGAGATAAGAACGTCGCTAATCGATTCAACTATTACGGATCTCACATTCAACAATGGCGCAACCTCTCATCAAGAAGGACGACGATCGCGATGACGAATGTAACACTCTCTCTCCCTTAATTTACTCCATTTGTCAATTTTCCATTTCGTAATTTCTGTTAATATCAATGTGGATTTTTATATTCGAACAATTTTCATCTGCATTACTGTTCCAATCGATCGTTTGAAATATCGGATCTGTTGAATAAGGGCAAACAGTTTTATTACACTCAATGTGTAAGAATTCGATTGAAATTTGTTTGATCAATGAAATTATAGTTAGATCTGGTGATTTGTGTATGCAATTTAATTCAATTGTAATGTGAATTGGATCTGGAATTTATGTTTACAGCTGAATACTCGCCATTTTTGGGGATCGAAAAGGGAGCTGTGCTTCAAGAAGCTAGGGTTTTCAATGATCCTCAACTTGATCCTAGAAGATGTTCACAGGTTTTGGAAAATTTCGATTCTGAAATTGCTCTAGTCCTTGAGATTTCTAGGTTTGTATTTGTTGATTTCAACTGAATTTATGCATTTAGGTTATTACCAAGCTTCTTTACTTACTGAACCAAGGAGAAACATTTACAAAGGTTCGTACTTTAACGTATTGTATTTGATTGATTTGTATTGTGGACTTAAATCTTAATAACCAAGGTTGATATGATATCTGAGATGATTAACCTCTCACTATTAAACGTTACGAGAAATCTAGGGGGCACATAACCAATATACTTGCAAAAAATTATCGTCTAATGATCAATATACTAGCATGTCGACTCCAAGTCTCCAATCTTTTGGGATTATGACTTTGACTTATTGTTATTGTGAAAATAAATATTTCATTAGGACAATAAAATTGTAAGTCTTTGTTCTTCAATGGAAAAAAAATATAATTTGGGACTTGAAAATTGAGAGGATGAGAAGATACCAATGCGATTGCTCAAATGTCTTTAAAACAAGATATCTATAAAATTAATAGTCTTAAAAAGGTATTTCAAAAAATAAAATTTATAGTTAACATTAAGATTTAAATTGCAGTCCTTATCTTTCATTTCTAATAGAAGTACTTTGACCACTTAACTATACATGTTTTGTGATATTTAATCAACCATTACATAATATTATTCATATATTATTAATTCATAAAGGGGCCATGTTAGAAATACAATGGTTTGGATTGAGGCTACCTCAGCCCCTGTTGTAGCTTTGCCCTGACTAGTACTATTTAGAAGAGATTCTCAGAATATAATAAAAATTTGTTGTTTTTGTTTATATTTTCTGTCCAACGTTTTGTTGAAATTATTTTTAAGAATTATTTTATTTATGTGATTTGGTTGTAGGTCGAAGCCACAGAAGTATTCTTTTCTGTTACAAAATTGTTCCAGTCCAAAGATAATGGATTAAGAAGAATGGTCTATTTAATGATTAAGGAACTCTCACCATCTGCCGATGAGGTTTTGCATTGCAATTTCCGTTGTATTAGTTTGTTTTTGAAAAGATTAAATGAACTAGTGTGATTTATATTGGAGAAATATTTTTATTTGTTGTGAAGGTTATCATCGTCACGAGCTCTTTGATGAAGGACATGAACAGCAAGACTGATATGTACCGGGCAAATGCTATTCGTGTGCTATGTCGAATCACTGATGGAACACTTCTTACTCAGATCGAAAGGTACTTGAAACAAGCTATTGTTGACAAGAACCCTGTTGTTGCAAGTGCTGCGCTAGTCAGTGGCATTCACTTGCTCCAGGTATGTAAATACATTTTAGCTGTTTTTAGCATCTGTGATCCTGTTGTGCTCAACGTTTCTTATATATTGAGTTTTTTCAGACCAACCCAGAGATAGTGAAACGATGGAGCAATGAAGTGCAGGAGGCTGTTCAATCACGGGCTGCTCTTGTGCAATTTCATGCTCTAGCTCTGTTGCACCAGGTAATGAGTTTTTCTGTATTGTAGTACAAATGTCTTTTGTAATTATCTTGCTATAGTGGGTATTGTTTACCTTTGCCTAAATGATTGGGATAGATAGAATTTGATGCAAAGATACTCACGAACACATTCCTGGAGAGGATTAATGTATAACCAGAAAATGTAGTCACAAGTTAGTAACTTTAGAATTGAAGAATGAAAATGATTTTTGAAGTGATAGATATATTTTGATGCTACAGTGAGTTGGTGACACACACAATCCTAAAGGGAATGTGATTTATGACCAGACAATGTAGTCACGAGCTAGTTACTTTAGAGCTGAAAAAGAACATAAATTAAGTGCTATATAGAGTTTGTAAGATATTTAAAAGAATGTCATTTATCACAAGAGAAAGTATTGTAATTGCAATTTAGTTACTTCCGAACTGAAGAAAGAACATATTTTAGTGATCAAAGCTATTCAGTTCCCTATCTCAACAATTTTGTTTGAAAATGTAGTTTTTCATGGCATTTTGATTCTGAGATAAATCAGGGGGCAGCAGAATTTTAAAGTTGGTTAGGTAATATAAGAAAGGAAAAAGAGAAGAAAGAGAGAAAAAGGACAGGATATTCTAGCTGATACGAGTACAGCAACACTCCTCAAGTACTAATTGATATTTCATATAAGGCATGCTTACATCAATTATTTGTCCAGCTATATATAGTACTTCGAGTTAGGCACTAGATCCTTGTATAGAAATTCTAGGTGCTCAATATTAGGCTAGGTCAAAACATGACTAACAGAGCGTCATAACAAAAAGCTAATTACACAGCCCTATTTGTTATAACAGAATTTATTCCTTCAGTCCAACTGGCATTTGAGTAGATTCTTGTGGTGTGTCAGCCCCCTTCTTAGCATGTCGGGAGTACGTTAGCAATTTTTTCCCTTGCTTAAGAGTTTGTAGCATTACATTACTCTGTAGCATTACACACGTCAGGAAATGTGCATAGTAGGTGCTGAAAATTTTCCCAGGTAGCATCAGTCAGGGGTCAATCCTTCCATAAAACTAGTACCTCGCACTGAACTGAAGAAGGGTTTTGACGTTGCTTTATAAGGTCTGCAGGCTCCACTATTAGCTCAAGATCAGCAGAAATGTGTGTGTGTGTGTGTGTGGGGGGGAACTGATTCAAATTCTAAAAACTCCTCCCTAAATCCACAACAAAAACAATATATTAATTACAAAAAATATTATGAACATTAAACAAAGATCAATTATCTAACATTGAACCAAAAGCAAAAATGAAAATCAGATGAACAATTTTTAGGTTCTTTGTTGATAAAGGCGCTGAAGTTGGGAGAGAATGAGGGAGAACTGATTCAAATTCTAAAAACTCCTCACTAAATCCACAACAAAAACAATATATTAATTACAAAAAATATTATGAACATTAAACAAACATCAATTATCAAACATTGAACCAAAAACAAAAATGAAAATCAGATGAACAATTTTTAGGTTCTTTGTTGATAAAGGCGCTGAAGTTGGGAGAGAATGAGGAAGAGAGAATGAGTTGATAGGAGTATTGAGGAGGCATGTTAAATGTTAGTGATTTAATGTGAATGAGGTAGAATGATGCTGACACTGTCCTCAATATCTTAGGGTCTCATATTTTTTAGGCGTGCAATTATTATAGTATAAGCTAAGCCCTAACTCGGTGTTCAGTTTACAAAAAATGAAATATGACTCCAAAGTCCAAACCGAACCATATTGAAAAAATAGTTCAACTGAATCGTTTTTGGTTTGAATGTAGAGTTGCCTAATTCCATATTTATTTTGGTTTTGCAGATAAGGCAAAACGATCGTTTAGCTGTGAGCAAACTTGTCTCTAACTTGACTAGAGGAGCAGTGCGCTCTCCCTTGGCACAGTGTCTCTTAATTCGATTTATTAGTCAGGTGCATGACTTATGTTAGATGTTGGTCCTTTTGTTATGTTGGACATGTATTTCTCATCCTGGATGGCTATTCACATAAATTAGTAAATGCAGGTTATCCGAGAGTCTGGAAATTCTCAAACAGGTGATCGGCCATTTTATGACTATCTTGAAGGTTGCCTTCGTCACAAGGCGGAAATGGTTATTTTTGAGGCTGCCAGAGCCATTACAGAGCTAAGTGGTGTTACAAGCCGGGAGTTGACTCCAGCAATCACTGTCCTTCAGCTGTTCCTCAGCTCTTCTAAGCCTGTTCTTCGTTTTGCAGCTGTTCGTACACTGAACAAGGTTAGAATTTTCTTATCTTTCCTGTGCCATTACTTCTATCATAATTATGTCTTTATCTATTGCCAATGTTCCTAGTTCATTATTTGGGCCACAGCACTGTCACCTTGACTGCTCTGAGAATTTTGTTTTACTTGGTCTTTGCGCTGGCTACTTTGTGATCATATCTTACTATTTGGTCTTCAAAAAACACGCTAGCTACTTTCCATGCCCCAAATGAATTTTTGTTGATCGATCATATCTTACTATCTCGGTTTTATTCTTGAAAACGTTATCTGTGAATCTACTGCTCACCAGTATTTGATACTTGATAGTCATTATTGTACTTTTCTTATTGGTTTCCTTGCTTGCTTTCCCTTCCCCAAATTTATTGAATTTATAGTCTTGTTGATGGTTAAAAATTCTGTAATTGATGTTTTTCTGAAGTAAAATATTTGGTCTTTATCCCTTTTCTGTTTCTTGTGCATGCCTTCTTCTGTTATCAATGGTCATATAGTCTGCTTATTTTTTTTCTTTGATCTCGTTTTCTTTAATATCTTTGCTGCTGTGCAGGTAGCTATGATGCATCCCATGGCTGTGACAAACTGCAACATTGACATGGAAAGCCTGATCTCTGATCAAAATAGAAGCATTGCCACCCTTGCCATTACAACTCTTTTGAAAACTGGTAATGAATCGAGTGTGGATCGCCTCATGAAACAAATCACAAACTTCATGTCTGACATTGCAGACGAGTTTAAGATTGTTGTTGTTGAAGCCATTAGATCTCTTTGTTTGAAGTTCCCTTTGAAATTCAGATCACTGTAAGTGTATTATTTTCATTGGCTTAAGAAGTGCTTGATGCCTTCTTTATTGTCTATATCTGGAGGTTTTATTATTCAATAATCAATGTAAAACCTTCGCAAATGTTAACAATTCAGGATGAACTTCTTGAGCAATATACTCCGAGAAGAAGGTGGATTTGATTATAAAAAGGCCATCATTGATTCTATTGTGATTCTTATTAGAGATATCCCTGATGCAAAAGAAAGTGGGCTTCTGCACCTCTGTGAATTTATTGAGGACTGTGAATTTACGTACCTATCCACTCAGGTTAGAAATGATTTGAAAATCTGTTGGATAGTGAATCACTTGACACTTGTCTGCAATATATCAAACTTCTCTTCTTCTGATACGTATGTGGTTGGTTTCCCTAGATTCTGCATTTCTTGGGTGTTGAGGGGCCAAAAACATCAGATCCCAGCAAATATATTCGGTATATCTATAACAGAGTAATTCTTGAGAATGCGACTGTTAGAGCTAGTGCTGTGAGTACATTGGCAAAATTTGGTGCCGTTGTTGATTCATTGAAGGTATATTTCTTGGTGTTAATGTTTTTCAAATATCAACTAATATTAATGGCTGCGAATGATGGTGAATTCTTTTATTTGCAGCCCCGTATTTTCATTTTGTTGAGACGCTGCCTGTTTGACAGTGATGATGAGGTGAATCTCATTTTCTAATTTGCCTTTTGTTTTTAAATAACAGTCCTCAATATCTTGGCTCCACTACTATTATCTGTTTTTAAAAAATGAGTAATAATATTGTTTATTGTTTGTTGTCTGTTTACTGCTCTTTGTTGTCTATCTGAAAGCATATCTGTCTAAGGCCTTCTTGATGATAATGATCATTTGGGATTGTTGACAGGTTCGTGATAGGGCAACTCTTTATCTGAATATGCTGGGAGGTGAGAGCGAAGTTGTTGAAACTGATGAAGATGCAAAAGAGTTCCTGTTTGGGTCCCTTGATGTGCCTTTATCCAATCTTGAGACTAGTTTGAAGAACTATGTAAGCATACTAACTAGGGATTTCATCCTCACTATCTTTGAGTAATTTGTTCAACAGTTTGCTTTCCGAGCAGGAGCCCTCCGAAGAACCATTTGACATCAACTCTGTCCCCAAGGAGGTTAGGTCTCAGCCCCTTGCTGAGAAGAAAGCTACAAACAAGAAGCACCCTGGGTTGGATACTCCTCTTTCTGCTCCAACAACTGGCGTTGATGCTTATGAGAAATTACTCTCCTCCATTCCAGAATTCTCGTCTTTTGGCAAGCTCTTTAAGGTCCTTTGGCTGAACTCCTGTTGTTTTTGACTGAATAAGGGGGTATTGCCAATTATATTTTGTTTTTAAAATGCTCTTTTTTTGGCAGTCTTCGGCTCCTGTCGAGCTTACTGAAGCTGAGACTGAGTATGCAGTTAATGTTGTCAAGCATGTATATGATGGACACATTGTGTTCCAGTACAATTGCACTAACACTATTCCAGAGCAATTACTAGAAGATGTAAGACCTCTGAACTATCAAATATTAGTTTTTGTATAGTGATCTAATTTTTTGATCTTTTGAGCTATTGCCTTTTTGTTATTAGGTTGTTGTATATGTGGATGCTTCTGATGCAGAGGAGTTTGCTGAAATAGCATCTAAGCCTCTCAAGTCTCTTCCATATGACACTCCTGGACAGACATTTGTGGCCTTTCAGAAACCTGAGGGAGTACCTGCTGTAGGCAAATTTACAAATATCTTGAGATTCTTTGTGAAGGAGGTATTTATTTTAAAAAAAAAATTGGGTTGATAATTTATGCTGGTCTTCATTGACATTTGGTTGCAACTGCTCCATGTTTTATTTGTAGATCTAGAATAAGTTCATTTTTGTCATTTTGTGATGTTTTGTGCAAACTTGTTAGGATTTGTTTATTCTTTGCATATAGCTTATTATAAGCATAGTACTTGACTACTTTTCGTTATCTACATTATTGCTGTTACCTCAATTCTCAATTTGACCTGCTTCCCCTTTTTAAGTGCACTATTTGGGTTGGGCACTTGAAACATGGTGGTGTGTTATGGTTCCCATGTGGTCTTGTGAACATTGGTAAACTTGTCCTTGTACCTCAAAAAGTTTCCATAAATAGAAATGGTACACTTGATTAGAAATTTTCCCAAAGGAAAAATGGTGCACTTAAAAAGGGTAGGAAGTGTGTTTAAAAGCATGCTGCTTTATGGTTGAGTGTGATTTTCACGTCTCTTTCCTCAAGTGATATGCTGTTTGATAAGTGTCAAACATAAGTATTCATCTTTGGATCCAGAACCTGAATGTTTACTAGGCATTTGTTTTAAGTATGTTATTTTGCCACCGTGTTTGAATTTTGTTTCTTCCTTCTCAATTTAGTTTGAGCACCTTTTTCACTTGTCCCAAATTAATTTGAATACATATGTTTTGAGAATGACCATGATGTATCTAATCTTTTCTGTCCTTTGGACCCAGTACTTTTCTTGTATTCTAATTAAAATGTTTCTTTAACGTCTCCCTAATCCTATAACATGTACTCTTTTAAAATAAATATTGACAAATCTTTGATAGGTGTGCCTTTTAAACTAAGTTTGATAAGAGTTAAAACTGATTTGGGATGGATTAGTATCGAACTGTGGAAAGAACATTTATCCTCCACCAAAATTATTTCTCCTCTTTTTTAAATACAATGCCACTTTGGAATTCCCTTGGGAGGTATCAAACAGGCGGTGATTTTTATATTTTGTTTTACAGGTTGATCCTTCTACTGGCGAGGCAGAGGATGATGGTGTGGAAGATGAATACCAGCTTGAAGACTCAGAAGTTGTAGCAGCAGATTATATGTTGAAAGTTGGTGTTTCTAATTTCAGAAATGCTTGGGAAAGCATTGGTGATGACTTTGAGAAAGTGGATGAATATGGTCTTGGCCCTAGGGAGAGCTTAGCAGAAGCAGTAAATGCTGTCATCAATCTTCTTGGCATGCAACCCTGTGAGGTACGCTAGTAGGAATAACAGTAATGCCAAAGCTTTGCTCCCAGTAGACGGGGTTGGCTTCATGAACCAAAACTTTGACTCAGAAGATAAAAACATTCGACAATAATGAGAATCTTGAAAATTTTGGGATCAAAGGCTTTGGCATTGCTAATGATTTTGTTAAGAGATCTGATGTAAAGATCTTTGAAACTGTTGGGGCTTTAGGGTAATCATTTTGGTGGTATATATACCTATTCTAACAAGCTTCGGCAGTTCGACTTTTGTCTCATTCAAATGTCTCGATTTTATAAGTTCAGTACTGCCTGGACAGTCACATCCTTTCCATTGTCTTTATAAGGTTGTTCAAAAACGTTCACACATTTTTCCCGTTAACATCTACCATATTTCTCTCTTCATTTCAAAGCTTTAACATAAATCATCTTCCATCTTTACCCACTCCTATTAATCTAATGTTTTAGTGCTACATTGAATAAGCGATAAAATTTTTGGGGTAGAGGGAGTAGTTTGCAATATCTAGTTTTTCGGACTTATCATCAGCTTCATTTTAAAAACTAAAGCTCAATTTGTCAAGCTGTAATCGATCCTTTGGTTTACCTTTGCAACTCCCTCTTGATGTGAATTTGATCATGCTTCTCCAGCACACTGCTAAACAATAATGCTTATAACTCTTTTTTTTGTATATAATCTTCAGGGTACTGATGTTGTTCCAAATAATTCGAGGTCACACACATGCCTGCTTTCTGGTGTATTCATCGGAAATGTGAAGGTTCTTGTTCGATTGCAATTTGGTCTCGATGCAAACAGAGAAGTGGCAATGAAGCTTGCTGTTAGATCAGAAGACGAAGTCGTTAGTGATACAATTCACGAAATTGTCGCAAGCGGCTAAATGAGAGTGAATGTTCGATTGTTTTAGGTGAAAGTCGTAGTGTATCGCTGGGAGACGTATAAGTTGTAGAGATGAGGATTTTCCCAACACAAGCAAGGCTTGCCTCAGAAAAATCGTTACATTTACTTTTTGTGTTGATGCAATTTATATGACAAATTACTGTACTTTATAGAGTACTGGTTCAGAGTGGGATTTGGGGGGATTAATTCTATCATATGGAGCAGAGTTGTATGTATACCCCTTGCCCCAAATAGAATTCTAAAATTCTTTTTTTGTTTTTGGTCCTGTTTTTATGTATGAATCTGCCCATTTTTTTCTTAAATCATGAGATATATGTTGTGTTTACTTAAAAAAACAGAATAAATATATTATTGTACTCTTATATTCTTATCAATGATTTCATAGTCCCTGGTTACCTCACCCCCTTGTTATTTCAAGACTTGCACGAGTAACTTTTGTCAAGCTTGTACAAGTACTAAAGTTGTAGCAACTCTTTAGTAAAGTACTCGAGTAATTGAGGGCTTCTCTTAAAAAACTGGTCGAATTATGGTCCATTGCAATTTGTAACATAGAGTTTGGTATGAGATTGAGAAATCGTAAGTCAAGGTAGAATGACAATGAATCTTAGATCCAGCTTGGATCCGCATATCCAAATTCATTGTGATGGGTCTGGATCCTCATATCCAAATTCATTATGATGGGCCTGGATCCTAATTGAATTTGGATCTATTTATTGAATTTGTTCTTTGTTTATTACTAGATCATAAATAAACAAACAAATATGCTTAGATCCATTTTGGACCTAAATTTGATTCTCATCTGAAAAATCATACGAATCTGGATTTTAAATATTAGACCTGGAAATTTGAATCCGAATCTAAGTTCTTTCTATGAAAACAAATCCCAATTCGAATCTACATAGACCTGATCCAAATTCAACCCATTGTCATCCCTAGTCATAGGGCCTTAATGCCACATCATAGGAAGTCTAGAACGTAGATTTCGGTAGGAACAATTTTACAACTTTTTGAAGTCACAATATAACTTTTTTAGTATATATACTTCAATGAATTATATTCTATCAAAATTTTGCCATTTTGTATATGCGTTTATGATCTGATCTAACCATTGAGTTTTACATATCTTCACCATTCCTAAGTAAGATCACAATCATGACAATCTTGCTGCCCTTAAGCTAGGTTTTAGAGTGTACCATAACAGTTAGTGAGTCTTGTAAGAGATCGTTTCATAGTCGATTTTCTAACTGATCACTTTAAGATTGTAAGTAATCACTTTAAAATTATAAATGATCACTTAAAGGATTGTATGTGGTCACTTTGCGTACTGAACTGAACTAAAGCTAAACTAAACGATAAAAAGCTAAAAGCTTAAGGGCGCTGCTGAGTGCTGTCTGCTAACCAGTGTGATGAATACACCTACTCGGCAAAGAATGCACACTGAGATAAGAGTACATCAATAAGCAGTGGTTTAAAACTCTACAGTAGAATAATGGTCTGCAAAATGATTGGCAAACGGATAAATGAACAAGATTTAGCTATCATTACAGATCAGATTACCCGCCGATGTCCACCGAAAGCCCAAATCTGCAAGGATTAATAAGCAAAAGAGAATGAGCATAGACAATTTCTAATCATGAAGCTCGATAATATGAAGCAGAATTATTAGATTTCACAGAGATCTTAAAGAATCAGTTGTGATTTACTATTTGCATTAAAACAGAAACTTTAATGAGCAGCAAGTCTATCTAGCATTTACATGAAATCGATTATCCAGTTATGAATAACCATAAACTGCAAGTTGCAAGGAGCAGACAATTGAAGCCCCTAAACAAGAAAGACAAATATTACAGGATGAAGGGGCAACCAGAAAACACGGAACAAAGGTTCAAGCATGATGATATCCACATTATTGGTGTGCGTAAGATACCTGCCATCTAAATCTAATAGTAAAAAGTGATTAATGGGCGGAATGGTCCAGCGGGATTTGGGTTGGGTAGTATTAAATGGGTAATTAACGGGACGGAGCATAAAACCTCACCTATAGATTTTAGTTGCTAAAAGATGGCTCATCACTTGAAAGCAATTAGATGGTTCACATAGCAATTTGTAAATCACCTATGCTCAATTAATTAGTGGCAGTAACTAGTAAGTGGTAAACTAGTAATGACAAGGAATGTATATATTGCACTATTAGGGAAAGCTTTGTTCTAATATCCACTATACAGCTTGTTCACTCCATCAATATATCATTTCCTCCATAAAATCCCATAAGAACAAGATATAAATACGGAAATAGATCACATACATAGGGATCAATTACATGGACATTTGCACAAGATTCCACTCAAATTTCCACATAATCATTTACCATTAGCAGTTTAGCACCTACCAAAGCAGCCATACTATATTTAAATGTCGGGATTTAGGAAGTGATATACTAATCAAAATGTGCAATTTAGATCAGTAAACCAGTGATCAAAGGAATGTATTCAAACAACTTTTCCAAAAAAGCAAAAGAATGACAAAATTGACAGGAACTCTAGTATGAAATTGCATTCCTTCTCCCCTGTCCCCTTCTCTAGCTCATTCTATCCTGAAAGGGGGCAGGAAAAACAGGGGCGATGGTGCAGATTTCCATATTAAAGCTCCTCAATTCTACTCTAAATCCAAATTTCTGAATTGGATGGAAAACTCCTGGTTCTTCTTTAAAACCTAGTCTGGATAGGACCCATGTATGACAAGAAGAGGTGGCAAAGGGAGAGCAGAATTCCGTAAAATATCCACTGTAATTGTAAGTCAAAAACTCCCACTGGTAACTAGAATCAAAACCAGTAAAACGGCCACATAAAACACTAGTAAAAGATCAATATACAATCTATGTTATATTGACATTGTACAGAAGTTAGTGAACAGTGATCAAATAGCATAGAATTCAACTAGCCGTGCAATGCACAGCTCTAATATTTTTTCGGTAATATTTATTAAATTTAAGAAAATGATTTTTTAAGTAAATTGTTAGTCTCTGAATATTTATCAAAAATTGTTTAACTCTAAATTAGATAGTATTCAAGATAGTATATGAATTCCTTGCAAGTTTAAAGTATCATATACTTCACAAAATTTGTTAATGCAACAAATTGTGTAGTTTTTATAAATAAATATATCAAATGTATTGTTAATTTTCTTTTTTGCTAAAAAGAATGTATTATTGAAAGTTTAAAACTATGTTATAAAATGTCATTGATGATAGCACCATATCAATTTAGAGGGAAAGTTTTAATGGCAATGAGACGGCTATGCAGTTTTGGAAGTGGATGATGTAAGCATGATTTTGTTTTAGAGCTATATAGATTAGCATCATTATAATAATAGTTTCCAGTAAATAAATAAAAACAAACCACAACATATATGACTAGTAGACATGATTTCCGAGTACTTCACCAAAATGGGATCAAATGAGATTCAACTGCTTCAACATATATTATAAGATAAAAAGACTTGCCTTTAGGTTAGTGTCCCAACTTCCAGTGCATAGGGCGCTCCCATCAGCTGACATGCCCAGACAACTGATTTTCCCAGCATGTGAGTTTTGAAGTGATCCTAAATTCAGTACCACCTATAATAACACAAAATATATAAATATTGCACTCAGCCACTCAAAAGTAACAACAAATTGGTCAGATTGCTACTTGCAGACAGCAGCATATAAGCTAAGAAAATAAATACCTCTCCTCAAGGTTGCTTAAAGGTCAGCCATTATAACACTATCTCATGCTCAAAAAGGAAATACTAACTCTAAAATCTGGGGATTTGAAATACTCCATTTCCCAGTTGGTATTTTGGCAATGGTTTGACGTGGTTCAAATTATGGTTACATCTTAGTGGGTGTTTGGTTTTGCGTGAAACATTTCTTTTAAAATTAGTTCTCCATCAAAACTATTTTCCAATGGAAAATGCATACAAAAATATGTTTTATTTCGTTTAATTTCATTGCGATGGAAGAGTGGAGAAAATTTGATTTCTTTCCAATTATGGACAACAATGTTTGCAATGGAATAAAAAGTATGCTTTTCCAACCAAATTTTCTGTTTTAAATCCCTTGTCCAACCAAAGAAAAAAAAAACTGGGGAAATAGAGGAGTTTTTACAAAAAATATTTTCCTCCAAAACAAACACTCCCTTAATCTCTTTCAGAAAGAAACAGCAAGTCAGCAGTAGGCCCTCAGTATGCTCTTAGTCATGTGGGGCATCATACATGTCTCATTGTAAAATATTAAACAAGTACAAGGAAGAGGAAAAACATACCTTGGCCAGTAAAGTGTCCCAGACATAACAGTCACCATTTGAATACCCAGCAAAGAGAAGTCTTCCTGAAATGGAGAAAGCAATGGATGTCACAGGAGGAACTTCATTTTCTATATGTGGTTGGTCATATACTTGAAGTTGATGTCCAGTACGAATGTCAAACAATCTGCATGTGCCATCCTCTGACCCAGTGCCAAATCTGTTACCATCTGGGAAAAACTTCACAGTATTTACATCTCCCTCATGGCCGTAAAATGTTCGCACAGCACGACTTGCCACACGAGTATCCCACAATCGAGCAGTTGAATCACACGAGCCAGATACAAACATTTTACTGTTTGCTCTGCTTATTGAAATGCTGATATATAGAGGGGGAATTAGAGATAATCTGAATCAATAGAAAAATATACAATGACAGCATATGGTTGAAAATCATCTAACATAATTGGCAACTGTAACAGAATAGAAATGACAAAAATATCCAAAAGCAGACAGCAGACCATAGCCTATCTGAAAAAGTAAAAGTGACCAGACTTGATGTAACACCCCGGCCCCTCGGATTGCCGTGACTACTCATGGAGACTGTAGACTGGCCCCACAGACCAACACAAGTTTTTCCAACACACTTTGGCCTCACTCGTGCGCACCCGGGAAAACTTCCCAGGAGGTTACCCATCCTTAGATTGCTCCCCACCAAGCACGCTTAACTGTGGAGTTCTTAACAAATGTGCTCCCATGAAAAGAAGATACACCTTGTTGATATGAGTGGTCTGTCAATCCTTTTTCAAGTTAAATTTGGGGTATCACACTTGAGCTTACAGTCTGAAGGGACAGAATCTCTACATAATTTATGTACCCGAGAAAAGTCATAATTATACCACGTTTCCAACACAAGTGGGTGAACGTGTGCTATCAAAAATTGTTCTCTTCGTCCTAAATAATTGAGTCCATACATATGGAGTTATTTTGGAAAATAGGCTTGGTTGAAGAAACTAGGGTTGTAAAGTGCCGAAACATTAAATAGGGAGTAATCATAGGTTAGGTTTTACAGCTGATAGGAGAAAAACATACCGTAAAAAGAAGGTATCAACGAAATTGGGACAAGCCAAAGAGGAACATGTATCAACTGAATTGGGACAGGCCAAAGAGGATGTATCAATTAATTGGGGAAGGAGTAATATTTTTTGTGTGATCAAGCAGTCTTGTTATATAGCTTGAAATTGGCTTTTGTTCTGTTTGGATATTCAGCACAAACCAAACGGTATAGGGTGAAAGCAAGGAACATGAGGATAATACGAGTTCTAATTCTAGATTATAATGTTGTCCAACTTAATGTCTGTTGCTTGATTTAAGATGCAAATTGTGCTGAGAGATTCAATCTAGAGTTAATTATACCAGTATAAAATCTGAGGACTAATTGCTGTTGTGATAAATACGTTTCATGGTTACTGGCTGCATTTAGAAAATTGTCGGGCCAAGGTAATGAGTTCAGGAGTCACAATGGGTATGTGCCCAAGTATTCGACTCGGCTATTTATGAAAAAGTGCATGCTTATGGCAAAAATATATGCCAAAGTGTCTTAACTAAGTCTAAATTTCTGAGGATCAACAACGGCACCTAGAGTAAAATGATTAGATTGCAGAAAAAATACGCAATGATTCATAGCAAAAGCAAGTGGAACACATTGAGAAGTTGGAAGTACACCTCATTAAACAGAAAGCGAAAAAGAGATCAAGTAAGACTCCAATGTTAAAGTACCACAAAGGAAATATTTCGAACACAAACACTTTTGCCCACGATAGAAAGATAACCAAGCTAGGATGAAATTAATATTATACTTGAGTACCTCAAGACATCAGAAGTATGGCCAGACTGAAATTCACCTCCAAAGACAGAAGTTCGTAATCCTGTAGTAGTGTCCCACAAAATGCAAGTCTGATCACCAGAACTGGTAATCAAGTGGGTATCTTCATCTGGAATGTATTGACAGCAAGACACATAACCCTTATGCCCGACTAGAGCTTTTGAAACAGGCAGATTTCCGTCCTTGTCAGTGGTGGCATTTAGGTTGAATATCGAACATACGCTATCAAGTCCTCCACAGGCAACTGATTGGCCATTAGGGGAGAATGCACACGTCATCACCCATGCACAAGGTAGCTTGATGGCATGAGTCTTCTGGCTTGTCAGGGCGTTCCAAACTATTAGCCTTCCATCTTGAGATGCACTTACAATTCGGTTCTTCTCGGTCCAATCTAGTGAATACACCTGGCATAATTCTAATAATTAATTGCAATTCCAAGATTGAATAGTTTATACTAATGGTTCAACGGAAAAAGCAATACACCATAAACAGAAGATCTCTATGATATTCCAAGAAGGGTCAAACTAGGATACAGGATTTTCTAGTAAAATCAAAAGGATGGAAACAACGCAGCATTTACATTTCCCACAGGAGTGCAGCTTAGGGAACAAACATAATGTCCGTTGTCAATGGCATTCCCAACACCAAATTTCCTTACAGAGGTAATCATCATTGTTTTTTATAAGCACTAAAATCTTTATAAATCCATGCAGGCGAAAGAATCCAAGTGACCCATATTAAGCGGAGCAGCAAAAGAGCACAAAGCTTGCACTATTCACCTTCCATAATTCATAAATAATTATTAGACATTTTAGCTATCTATACCCCTGATACATGTTTCAAGTCATTGTACGATAATGTCACCGAGGATGGATTATCTTCATCTTGTAACTTATGTTTCAAGACCAAACAAGATTAACAAGGGGTGTTAAATTCAACTTCAAAGTTCCAATATAACATAAATTGTCAAATTTATTCCAAAACCAATATGTTATGTCAATATCCATTGCCCATACAATTAGTTACAAAACTTTTATGATTGAATTAAAAAGTTCTTATGTTAATATAGTTTACAAATATAGCTATCATATTGTAAGGATAAAGACTTCAGCATTGCCGACTGCGGTTGTCGACTTGTCGTGTACTCATGTTGTATAGGAATAGCTACTGAAATTTTACTTGAAGCAAGTTATAAGGATAGGAGTAAAAAATAAGGTAAGTTATCTTTCCATCATCAAATAGTTAGATTCAAAATGTTCTGATTAAAAATACCAATAGGAGTGTTTGGTTGGGCGAAAAACATTTCCTTTAAAAACCGTTTTCCATAAGAACTACTTCCGGTAGAAAAGGCGAATGATAATAAACGATCTTTTGCAGTTTTGATAAACACTCTTGGGGGAAATGGAGGTGCTAGGATAGAAGAGTGGAAGAAGATTGGTTTCCTTCTATTTCTGGAAGAAGATGTTTGCAAAGCATTTAAAAAGATCCATCCAAGTTTTGCATCTCCTGTCAAGCCAATAAGAAATGGGAAAAACCGTTTTCAGAAAAATTGTTTCTCCAACTTAAACACCCCATATCAGGTATGATATTAAATTCCATTAAATTTCTCTTTCTATTTTTTTTAAAAAACTTGAATCTTAATGGGAAATTGGGAAGAGTAGAAAAAGGCACTACCTTTCCAGTATGACCTTGCAATGTTCTACAACAAACAAGATCCGTTTGTCCAAAACTCACCGCCGTCTTTCCTTGCGCTGCCGCAAAACTCGCTACTGCAAAAACAAAGTTATCAACAAACAACAATTCATCAATTTTCCGAAAAAATCTCCATAAATATACGAAAGAAAAATGTAAAAGCGTACACTATATGACTACTCGAATTAAGAAACAGAGAAGAAAGAACCATCAGTGTCAAGAAGATGACGTCGTCGTTGCTTCAAATGTTCTCTAAGAGTATTAACTTGTTCAATAGCAGCAACATGACGATCCCTCAACTCTGCAACCGACATTTTATCTCTCTTCTCTTCCGTCGTCGCAGCAACCGCCGCCATTTTCGGAGAAATATTGCACCTTAACAATCAAAAATCTAGTTGCTCTTCCGACATTGCATGATGCAATTTCGACCCCAAACCCTAATTTAGAGTCCAAAAACTTGTTCCAAGCTTCGGATTAGGCTGAACAAGCCGAATTAATCAAAAACGGTAAAATTTACAAGGAACATGTTCGCAAAAACGAAAAGCACATCATGAAAACCCTAGAAGTAGTAGAAAATCGAGAAAATAGTTAGGGTTTTAGAAAAATACTACAAAAGGGAAGAGAGAGAAAGGATGAATGAAGAGGAGAAAGGTGGAATTGTTTGTGATGGTTAGGAGAAGAGAGAGAAAGAAGAGTTCATTTTCTGAGAGATGATTAGCTGACAGAAATGAAACACAAAACGTTGACTGGTACGAGTAATACAGCCGTCGGGACTCAGGAGTAGGACCCACCTTTTGGTGTTAGATTTACTCCCAATTTTATCCAAAATGTTACTCCATAGTCAAATCACATTTTTATATTCACAAATATATTTTTAAAATATTGTGAGTAATTATTAAAAATAATGTAAATAGACATTTAAGATATTAAAAGTATTCATTAAGAATACGGTAAGTAATCATTAAAAATAATATAAGTATGCATTTAGAACATGGTAAGTAGGTATTAATCTTTAATGGACTGGGCTTAAAATACGTCTCTCAAAAAGACGGTTTCTCAAGAGACTATATGTGTTATATTTCCATGTTCTATTAAATTTATTTCATTTTTCTTTTAAATGTTTTCCTCAAATTTGCTTTCGAAAGAGGAAGTGTACACCTTACTCAAAGATCACAAAATGAAGTTTAGATAGATATTTACGATGCGTCAAAGTGTTGGAACCAAATGAACAAGAACTTCCTCTGTTCTGTTTTGCTTGTTACAAATGTATGGACACACATATTAAGAAAGTACTGTGCAATTATTAGGATCATGTGGGGGTTTCTTTTTAGGATTTTTTTAATATTATTTGGTGAAAGATGAAAAAGAAAAATAGGTTTTTTTAGATGATTGAGAATATTATAAAGATTAAATAATGGTAGGTATAAAAGTTAATGAGGTATAGAGTAGGATAAAAATAGGAGAAGGTGGAACTTTAAATGATTGATTTTTTTACTAAAAATGGAAATGTAGCAAGTAATATGAAACTTCCCAAAATAGAAAATGTAGCGAGTATTATAGAACGGAAAAAGTATGTTTTAGATCAAAAGTTAAAAAATTTAATGGAAAATTGTATGAGTCAATTCTTAGATTTCTTGCCATCCTATCGATCAATTCTCAAACTCAAGACATCTTACACAGTAGTGGTTTAAAGTAAAAGGTTCAAATTTCTTCTAGCATAATAGGTAAAGGATTTTTAATAAAAATACAAAGAATTCAGAAGCTGAGAAAAGGATGGTAAAAAAATTGGAATTGGTCGATTTTAATTGTCCTACAACCACCTTTAAATGGGAATGTATAAGGCCATTATGGGTAAGAGGGATTAATTAATGGAAAAATTACTTAGAATTTATGATTTTCCTATAATAATCACACCCATCGATTAATCATGAATAATCTCAATTTTGAGGGGCATTTTTCTAGAGTAAACCCGGTAACCGGATGACTTGCTATAGCAAGTTTTTTTTTAAAAAAAAAGATAAATTAAAATAAAATGTCGAAAAAAATGTTAAAAAAATATTCATTAAAAATTTATGATTGTTTTAATTATTTAGAATTTTTTATGTAAATTTTCAAATATATTTTCTAATTTTAAATTAATATTTAATTTATTTTTTTGGTGAATTACCTACTATAGCAGGTCATCGGGTTACCCAAGTTTACTCTAGAAAAATACCCCTCAAAATTAGGGATTATTCATGGTTAATTAACAGATGGATTATTGTAGAAATATCCTGAATAGTTTGAATTATTTTAGATAATTTTTCCTTAATTAATTTATTACTTGGTGAGTCATCTCCGATAATCCATTATCTGTCTCACTTGTAATCCATTTGATGGTCAGATGTACTAACGGGATTGCGTAAACAAAAAGGACAGATAGTAAAATGCAAATAGTGCAAACTTTATTTTGTATTATGTCAAAACCCAGGATTTACCAAAAACTAACTGCTAGAATACAATTTTTACTTGACTTTAAAATTTTTACTTAAAATTAATTCTATGTCAACTACTCAAGCTAAAAGTACATTTTAAATCCATATTTATACTTACTAATTATTTCTTATATCCCTCTCAATTTACACTCTTTTTAGATTAATTTGTCTACGATTCTGCACCATATTTTTTATTTATGGTCTCACTCTCTTCCTTTTGATTTTATTTAGAAATTTATTTTCTCTTTCAATCTTAACCACTTATTTCGATCATTAAATTTTTTTTCTTATTTTCCAATCCAATTCCCTTTATCCATTAAATTTCACCTAAAAAATTTTAGATATACGAAGGGACACTATTCATTACCAAATTTTTGGTAATTAGAACATGATGAAATTTAGATTACACAATTAGACTACATTAGAATTCACATTTGAATAACATTCCATGACAAATGTAGACCCCAAAGTGGTTAAACATGATAAATGAATAAAATTCCTCAAAATTTCTACCAAAAACACTCTTTAAAGTGGATATTTGTCCACTTTCAAAGAAGGATAAAGCTTAGCCATAATTTACAACAAACAACTTCCACAAATACATACTACATCCGTTCTATTATATTTGCTACTGATACACTACATGTCACAATTTAATGCAAGTATTTCAGAACAATGAAAAATTATAAACAAGTGCATAACTCATTAGATGACTACATGCTTGAAATTCTTTATACTTAGTTTAGTCACATTTGCAGGAAATTCTTCCGCAGGGTGTGGGCGAGGGCGAAAGAGGCACTACAAGTTGCAAGCGAAGCTCGGAGAGAAGGAGAGAGCACCACGCCAACGCGAGAGAAGTGAGCTTTACGATTTAACGAAGAACGAGGACACAAATACACCACCACCAAAACCAATGCATACTAAAATTGAGTCTTGGGTTAGAAGCACTACTATTTTTGTTTTGGCCAACTCCTACAGATACTTTCTTATTCCCATCACCAGGATATACACAAGAACCATAACCTACAAAAATTTTAGGAAAGGTATTAGCCTTAAATTTAAGTTTGTAAGATGAAACTAACAAAAGTATCAAGTATTGGGTGAATAACACACACATTAGCAACATATATGACATGAGTACATGATTGGTTGCAAATTAATTATTGACCTAAAATATTATTGAAATTGTCAAAGAACCAATACACGAGAGTCCTTTAAGCTAGAAGTATGGATGCAACATACGCTGTTCATATATGACGCTGAATATTTCATTTCAAATGACCAGAGTGGATTAGATTTGAACCTGTGAGGCCGTGACCTTCCGTCACGTTGGCTTTGATACCATGTCAAGGAACCAACTCAACCAAAAGTTTAAGATGATGGTTGAAGCCACAAAATATGATATATATTCGATGAGAAATTCTTTCCTACTTATCAATGTCAGCATATAATCAAGAAAACAGAAGATACACACACTTCATAAGCCAATGAGATATCATCCCAAAACCATATGATAATGAGAAGAAGGACTCCACAGTACTATCTTTAATTCATCGATGTGGGATAAACCATATGATTTAGTAAAAAAACTCATAGATGGTGGGCTAAATGATATAAAGATGAGTTGATTTAAATAAATTTTTCAAAAAGATTTTGTATGATGAACACTAATAAATTATAAACTTACTAGGATTTGTGGAAGTAACAGTTGCTGTCTTTGAGAAATCACAGCTCCCAGGAGTCCTGCCAGCAGCCTGATAGAACAGATTCATTGCATAAGCCGCGTGCGAAGCCACCGTGTTGGGGTCGAAACACGGCCCACCAGATTGGATTTTGCTGCAGTCGATGCCTTGCCCACAAACATAGTCAAGATTGGCCTTCAATTGGGCATCTGAAACGTTTTTCTTTGGCACACACCATGTTTGCTGTGAAGGTTTCGAGGGAGGGCTCCCTGCTGGTTCTGTCGTTGAAGGAACTGATGGGGCCATTGTTGGAGCTGGAGTCATCGAGGGAGCTGATGGGGCCTTTGTTGGAGCTGGACTTTCCGAAGGAGTCACCGGACTTTTTGATGGAGTGGTTGCTGGAGCCTAAAGGACAATTATGCTTGCTCTGTATTAGTATCTTTTAGAAAAACATTTTTTTTTTCCGCATTCATGCGTTTGACAGATGACTTTTTGGATGGTTTTTAGCTTTTTTAATTTTTATATGATCTAAGAGTAGAAAAAAGTGTTTAGTTAGCGGAAAAGTTGGCTTTTAAACCAAAATAAAATGATATACTTCCTCCGCTCTGAAATACTTGCTACATTACGGTTATAGGCACTATTCACTTTTTAAGCTTATTTTATATATTACAGCTAATGTGTAAAAAGAATATAGTTAAGTGGGATTTTGTTTGAATCGTCTAATCACATTTCATAACATTAACTTTTTTATAATTTTTAGATGTGTTTAGTTTAATATATGAATGAACAAAATAGCATTGGATTGCGTAAAGAGCCAAATATAGCAAATATAATAGAACGGAGGAAGTATATTATGTATAGCTTTTTCATTGACTTTTGACCTTTTCACCTACTAAGATATGTAGACAGTAGAAATAGGAGCGAGTATGCACCAATGCGCATTGTAGTTGAATAATAAGAACTCTAAAACGAAGCTGAATCAGAAATAACATTTTTGTTATCACTAACAAGAGTACGTACCTGAGTGCTACTCTTTTCGAGACCAACATCATAAGTCATGGACAAGTCGGGCTTAAAAAGGCCAAATGATCTCTCGGAGGTTGGGCCCGGCTTGAGATTCTCGTCGTAGAGGGCAAAAATGTAAGTATCTATAGATTTCCCAGGCATGAGTGGGGTACCAACCATTGATCTAAGATGTGAAATAAGGCCTCCATTAAAAGCCTTTGCATTTTGCATACTAGGACCAATTTCATTGCTGTCCCCATGGTAAGGCCATCCAGTCTCAGCCACCACTATCTCTATGTCCTTATAGCCCATTGCATTAAGGGCGGATCGCACCGCATCAACCTGAAACTCTCAACTGGTTAGCGTGAGGTAGTTGTGAGGTATTTGTTAGCTGTATGTAGTTGTAAAGTTATAGCTATTAATTTATGTTTAATAATGTGGATGTAGTTGTACGATTAGTTGTTGGCATGTTGCAAACTTGCAATATAAATTGTTAAGAAAATGCAGAAAAGATTTTGTAAGGCTACTTTTGATTTTGAAACGCTCGAAGTGGTAACGTTTTGAAAATAACTATGTACACTACTAAATGTTACCAAAACTATTACTCTACCGAGTACTGATATTTTTTTGAAGTAGTGTTGTGCACTTAACAAATTCTAAAATTGCTACACAAAACAAGCTTGTGTTTGATGTTTGGGAATCTGACATGAGTTCACCACTTACAAATCCTTTAGGGTAACATTGAGAAAAACCCAGAAAATTAACATCTTTCGTTTCTGTTTATTTTCTCGTTTCAAATCAAATTTCGATTCAGGTAACATCGAGAAAAACCTCAAAGAAATTGAAAATTATATTTATTGATACATAATCAAAACACAAAGGGAGAAAAAGTATGATATGCAATATACATAATTTTCTTTTTTTTTTTTTTTATTGCCACATTGACATTTTTATAGGACAAAGTAGAGCGATAAAGAAAATGTGGGTCCAAGTTAATTGCACTAACCCACTAGGCCATGTCATAATGCATCAATGTTAAACAAAATACATCAAAATCCACACACACAAACTACTATCAATAATGAGGCAAAACAGACAAGGAAGTCACTCTCATGGATGCTTACACATTAAGGCATCCCTTAAAGACATACAAAAATAGGTGATGAGCGTAAACTAAGAGCAGAGTAACTGTGGAGAGAAATGTAGTCATTGCAACGAGTAATAGTTGCCGCGTTACAATTTTTACTTATAAGAGGATTTACCGTTTCAAGGGTGTTTTTTGAATTGAATTAAATCACGAGTAATAAGGAAAACCCGACTTCTTTCAATCAAATAAGTGTCGATTTGAGAAAAAAAAAAGGACATTTGAGTTATGACTAGTCATGTACTGTTAAGGATTCAACTCAGCCAAAAGCTTAAGCTGATGGTTGTCTCTTCACACAAGAGCCCTTTGGGTTAGAAGTGTGGATGCAACACAAATTCCTCATCGTACCTAATGCGAAATATTCCACTTGAATCTGAGGGGTGGTTGAGATTTGAATCTATAATATTACACTGACTCTGATACCAAGTCAAGAAACCAACTCAATCAAAAGTTAAAATTGAGGGTTGCGACCCCAATATATGTCATATACTCTATATCTAAGTTCGTACGTAAATGTTATAAGACACAAAAGAGTCGAAGTTGCAATTCATACGCATATACGATGGTAAAACAAATGCGATTCGCCCCTTTCCGACGACTAATAATGGTCAACTTTGGTTGGATGACAACTAGTGATCTATTAAGGGTTGTGCCACAAAGCCACTTAACCTAACAATAAAACTTTGTCAAAACTCATTTAACTTTAACCATTTCCAAACTATATATATATATATATATATATATATATATATATATATATATATATATATATATAAACCATTTCCAAACCCCATTTAGAAAGGAAAAAGCTAGGCTTGTATTAGTTGGGAAAAAGTAATTGGATATTTCAGAAACATCAATGTATATGTATATTTGCTTTACTAGTCCATCTTTAGTGCTTTCTAATATCTTTATTTGGCACAACTTTGTTTGCGCTTCAAAAGATGTGATGAGTCACAAGACAACCACCGAGCAGTTTGAAAAGCCCATCAAACATATATTTAGCATAATTAGAACAAAAGGTATGCAAAACAGATTTGATGACTCGATATTTACCCGACCTTATAATCAAACCCGACTTAACTTGATTTCAATATGCATTTAAAATTTTGTAAAAATCAATGTAGACATAAGACCCGGTTTTAAACTGATTTAAAACACCTGATCCGAAATCAACCAGATGATTGAAGAATTTTGACCTAAAAGCTTGTTCCCTAATAGTCCTTTAGTCATTTACCTACCATAGCAACAAGTCCATAAAATAAAATATACTACTAAAATCATGAAAAAGGCACATAGCAAACACACATTATTTAGTCTTTCCAACTCACCTGGGCATCAAACATGTTCATGTACTTGATATTTGTTCCTGGGTCAACCCGACCCGCATTGGGCTGAAACAAGCAAAATGCAAGAGTTTCGGGCCTCGGATCGCTTTGGTAAGCGAAAAACGGATACGGGTTGATAGTCAAAGGTGAATCATTTTGTCTTTGGAAGTCAAGTAATTGTTTCATAATGTCTGTATATGCTGAGTTGAATGCTCCAGATGATGGTGGGTCGGATTGACCCAAAACAGCCATAGCATGGACTGTTGAGACCTTAATTTTACCTCCTAATTGTGCAGCATTTAGAGCATCTTGGATATTTTGCATTGCTGGCACTAACTGAGAAATCAAGTTCTGATCTCCTGCATATCATAATTGGTAATTAGTTATCAAAAACCTACTCGACTACCATTTTTCTATATCATAAATTATATTTTATTTTAGTATTATTATTAAATGGGTACCACCTATGTTGCATTCGAGGGTCAGATCTTCGCAACATAATCAATGATAACAAAAATGTTGTTTCTAATTTACTGTTGGTAGAAAATATATATCAACTTCATATAAATAAGGGGTGTACGTGATTCAATGAGCCATTTTAATACGGTCAAGCTAATCAGACGAGCATTATGCACAAAGATAGGGTCTGGAGGAAGAGGTAGTAGACAGCATGGTTATTAAAATTTTGATTCTGATCTACAATTCTATGATTTTATTCAAAAGTAAGCGAGTGATTTGAATCGTGGGTAGAATCATAAGTTGATAGAATCTTACGATTCTAATTAAAATAAAATTTATAGAGGTAAAATCATAACACGATTCAACGATCCTACGATTCAACGATTCGGTTCTACTAAATTTTTCCTAATTTTTTATAAATTTTTATTTGGTACCATATTTCATTAATTTTTCTTACAATTTAACATTCTATCGTCATTATTTTAAAAATTATATTTCTTTATCGGTATGAAGATTTGAACTAATTTGAGTTTTGAGGTGAATGAAACTTTAATAAATAAACTAAATAAACTTAAACTTTTGAGGTGAATAATTATAACTAGATAGCAAATTTAAGTTTATTGTAAAATCTTACGATTCTACAGGTCTGAACGATTCCAAATAGAATCTCGATTTTAATATCTTTGGCAGACAAACTGTACTCGTACCCTTCAAGCCATTATAATATATTCCATCACTTATATAAATTTAAGTCATGTGTTACACAAATTTCTAATCAAATAACCGAGAAATAGCCTAGAAAGATTCGAACCAATTTAAAATTTATATACACAAAATAAAACAATTTTTTCAATCAAAGTGGTATAATAATTGCAAGATGCCATTCCAAGTTGAGACTTTTCTTTCTTTTATTTTTCTTTGTTTTTCCTTTTTCTTTTTCTTTTTCTTTTTAAACTATTACTTAATTCAATCAAAGAGCAAGTTTGCTTTATACTTTTATTACCACCAAAAGTTGGTTGAGTTCAAGCATCAAAGAACAAGCTAATGACTAATGAGCTTTACATATTTGTTATCATATCCAATCCCCTTTATAATTCATATATCCATTTGCTAAATCTTTTAAACTCATAATAAAAGTAGATTATTGATTTTGTCAAGATAGATTTTGATTTTTCCATGGCAATTATTTATGATATGGAAATAAAAATTTATATTTTAAGTAAAACTGCTTTAGAACTTATTGACCTAAAATATATGAAATGCCAAATTTTCAAATTTGAATTCCAAAAAGTCAATAAAAGAAATTAAAAGATAAAATCTTTAACTCCATTTTACCATTCAAAATATTAGAACTCCATTATATCATACTTCTATATGACATGCCAAATTTTCAAATTTAAATTCCAAAAAATCATTAAATTAAATAAAGGATGAAGTCTAAAGAAAGTCATCCAATCTACTGAGAGATCGTCTTTTCGAGAGACGTCTCTCAGGCCCAATCTATTAAAGCTTATTGTCTACCTATACTCTATATTTTTCCTAATGGGTCAACCCAATCAGAGATAGTCTTTCAAGGTACGATCTCTCACAAGAATTTGTGAAAGTTCTTTAAACCAATTCTAGTATTCTACCTTCCCTTTTAAATTCATAAATAAAACAATTAAATTTCCACAAACTTGGTTAACCAAGTACATTCTCCGTTATATTTGAAATATTTTCCAAAAAAATATAACTATAATCAATGTTTATTTTGCTTTTTTATTCTTACTCATACCTCATTAACTTTTACAACTATCTTTTCAAAGGTCTTATTTTTTTGATTACTTTTCATCGTCAATCGCTCTTAATTTGTATTTTATCTTTATTCTAAAGATCTTAATTTATATTTTATCTTTATTCTAAACATAGTATAAGGTGATTTTGTTTAATCCATCTCAACATAAAATTTATTAATACCTAATTTTATAATTTCTAATTATACACAATTATCACTTAATAGGCAAACTTATAAAAATCAAATGACACATTTGAAGCGAAACAATGGGAGTATCTCAGATTAGTTTTTTTCGAATTTAAATACCTCACCATTTATCGTCATCCTACCCGGTGTATCCGTTCATAGAAAACTATGGACAGAATCTGAAGAGGAAAAAATAACGGCAACTCATGCCCATAACGAATAGCGCGGCCAAAAAACATATCCGACTAAATACCTTTAGTTAAGAAATTTAACTATATCTACGTCATATGAATTTAAAGAATACACATTTGTCACAATATATAAAATAAGCTTGAACGATGAATAGTGCACAAAATCAAAATGTACCGAGCATTTCAGAATGGAGGAAGTATCAAATTTCAAATAATAAATAATTTTGGTTATTATTGGTTATAATAAAACTCTAAAAAAACAGAGGAAAATAAAAATAAATAATAAAAAATACGAACCTGAAAGAACAACCTCATTACCCACGGTAATAAGAATAATCTTGCTAGCAGGATAATAAGCCAATACATTCGAGTTAACCCACTGAGTGGCATGACTCGGATCAGAAGCAAGAGCAGGAATATCGCCATTAGCAGCTCCAATAACAATACCAATTCCAGTATTAGCAAGTGCCTTTATGATTGTGGGGTCCGCTCCATATAGCCTTACCTTTGAAAACGATGTCGTTTTAAGAAGTTTAGCAGTCGCTTCAGGCGGTGGCAGATTATCTGCTAACACCCCATAGTTTACTCCAAGAAACGAATCACAATTTGCTGTTAAAATTAAGTTAATTAGGAGAAGACAGAGAATTGATAGATGGGTTTTTGGTGCCATTTTTATTTCTTAATTGGTTTCAATTAATGTTGATGGTAAAAGGTGTAAGTAAATATATATATAGAGAGAGATAGAGAAACTGGTGAAGGTATGTAACGGTTCCCGTTTGAGGTAAGGGGGTGTTTGGCAGAAGGGATTTGCAGGAGGGAATGAGAATTCTCATTGAGAGTTTTAAATGTCTTTGTTTGTTAAGAGGTAATGGGAATTTAGAGAGGTAAGGGAATGAAACTTCTTAATGGTAAAGTCCCTAAGAAAAAAGTTCTTGGGGAGGTAGTAATTGAAGTTGGGACTTGGGATTTGGGATTTTGAGATAAAATTTAACCAATTTTTAATCTAGTTTCATCCTTTACCAAACAAAGACATGAGACATTTTATCTTAAGTCTCACTTAAAGTCTCTACCTTAAGTCTCACTTAAAGTCTCTACCTTAAGTCTCACCTCTAAGTCTCACAATTCTCATTCCTTTCTACCAAACACCCCCTAAATACCGTAAGAATTTGGGAGAGGGATCGGATGGGTCAATTTTGGGGTTTACTAAAATTTGACTCTACTGTATATAATATAGAGATAGTCTTCAGAGAGATTGTCTTTTTGTCTCAGACCTAGTTTATTAGAGTTTAATTCTTATTCATATCATATATTTTTTTTATAGGCCATTCAAGTAGAGTTGGTCTCTTAAAGAGACCGTCTCTCACAAAAATTTGTGTATGATTATATCCCTATGTTTTTAGGTGTTATTCTTTTTTTTTGTAGATTTTAATATAAATTTATTAGTCAAATAATTTTAAGTGTGAGTTTTTAAGATTTTAAAAAGTAAATGTTTAAGAAATATTTCTTCCGTTTCATTATACTTGTTACATTTCACTTTTTTATGATGCTAATGCGTTATTTGGTTTATTTATACGATGAATTATACAAATCTAAAAATTATAGAAAATTAATATCGTGAAAATATGCGATTAAATGATTTAAACAAGATTCCACTTGACTATATTTTTACTTACACATTAGTCGCAATATATAAAATAAGCTTGAACGATGAATAGTGCACATAATCGAAATATAGCGAGTATTTCAGAACGGAGCAAGTATGTATTTAGATGAATCTATTAAGATTCCACATGAATATGTTTTTTTTCATGTAAATTGATGAAAAATCATAGTTAAAGTTTGATACTAAAATTTGTGAATTCTATTTGAGAAAAACATATAAAGATGAAGAGAGTAATTTTCAAAAAATACAAAAGGAAAATACTCGCACCCAATTGTAATAAATTGTGCGGAAAAATATCACTGTTAGTAATAAGTATAATGGAAAAGGCCATAATTTTTTAAATAATTTATACAATATTTGAAAATTTTGATTTCATTCAAAAATTTAAAATTAACTTAAATTTTTTTTTAAATGAAAAATTAACTTAACTTTAGTATTTATCAATTAAAAAAAATTAATATTTGAATTTAAGTCAATTTCAATATTGTTTTAAGAGTAATTAAAATTCAGTTAAAAATTATTGTACAAATTAAACTTTATTATGATTAAACTCCTTATTTAAAATTTATAATTAAAATCTATAATCTAAAGTGAATTAATTATTCTCATTTTCCCAAATACAATTTTAATTTATTGTCAAATTCTATAAAAATAAAAAATAAAATTCTGAAAATACTAGTACTTTGGTACAAGCCTAACAGCCATAAATAGATGAATTCAAAAAACAAAAATGACGTTTAGTGAGAAAAGTGGGAGTATATTATTCCAAGTTTGGAATTGGGATGAATGAGATGAAGCTGATGGATTCAATGTGGGGAGTGGGGACCACATGTAGTTTGCATAGGGATGGAAGTCAGTAATCAGAAGTAGTACTAAGTTCTGTAACATCAAACTTAGCCGTTGGCGGTTTTTACTTTCCTTCCTCTTTAAACTACGTCAAAGAAGAATTGGTGTATTCTTAAGAAAATGGTAATAAATAAGAACAGAGAATGAGAAGAGAGTTAAAATGTATGGATTAGATTAAAAGAAAGTGGTGGGTCATTGTTCAAAAAAAGAAATGATGCAAATTTCGTGGGACGGACCCAAATAAAAAATAATGCAAATTCAATGGGACGGACCAAAATAAAATGAATGGTAACAAATTCTTTTTATCATTAATAACTTTAAAATTTCTCCTCTCAAGAAAAAAAAAGCTTTAAAATTTCGAGAGAATCTAATCTAAAAATTAGAAAACAATTAATATTTTACATAATGATTTTAACTTTTCAATAAATAATAAACGATAAAATAATAAAGTGTAATTAAATGTTTATGTTTCCAAATCAAAAATAATATTAAATATAAATTAAATACAAGATTTTTTCTTATATACATCTCTTACGGTTGTATATATATCATTTCCCTAATTTTTAATAAATAATTTTAATTTGTAAATCACCATTAAAAGAAAAAATAATAATAACAAAATAAAGAAAATAAAAAAAGGGTAAATTAAACAAAACTCTCACCCTATTAAATTCCGCCCCATAAGGATGATTTGTTAACTTTACAAATTACCGTTATCTATTAAGACTTACTCCTATTTTAATATTTCCTCCGTTCCACTATACTTACTACATTTGACTTTTTATGCAATCCAATGTGTTATTTTGGTCAATTATATATTGAACTATACACATCTAAAAATTATAAAAATTTAGTATTATGAAAGTATGCGATTAAACGATTCGAATAAGTTTCCACTTGACTATATTTTTTCTTACACATCAGCTGCAATATATAAAATAAGCTTGAATTATGAATAATGTCAAAATCCGTAATGCAACGAATAATTCAGAAAGAAGTACTTATTTATGAATTTTAAAAGATATAAATATAATAGTATATTTTTTCATTTAAAAAATACAATTAAAGTATAATCATTAGATGAGATAATCAAAAAAGTGAGAAAAGTAGAATAAATATGTAGATGAGATGAAAATATAAGTTAAAAGTAGTGCCAAGGCGATTATAATAAAAATTTAAAAAGACGCAAATTTTTTTTAAAAAAACAAACTATAAAAACAATAATACAAAAATAATAATAAACCATAAAAAGTATCGAACTATTTACAATAATTTCAAAGAAACAAAAAGATTATCATCTAATTTTGACTGCCTTGAATGTTACGAATACAGGGAATAATAAAGGCATTGCTTTGGCCTTTGCCTTGAGTTTTACTTAGCACCGAAGGAAAAGGAAGTTCTATAATTTGCTAAGCTTAACCAAACCCAAACTCAACGTATTGCAAATCATTCCTCTATCTTTTAAACTAATTAAATATTTTTTATAAAAAATTAGTTAATGTTATTTTGTTATTTTCATTTATATATTTAATTTACTTATTTATCTTATCCACACGTTTCAACAGCTTCTTCATGAAATACAAATTTACCAATTTTTCTTGATTTTCTGACCAAATGCCTGTAGGATAAGTTCTAGACATAAGGACTCATTCATCACTTTTCTGGTCTTTAAGTTCACACAAATTTTCTGGAGAGATGGTCTCTTTGAGAGATTATTTTTAATTGGGTCGTTTCATTATATATTTTTTAAAACATTATAAATAGGCAATAAGAATGACGTAAGTAGACATTTAAAATATTAAAAGTAGGCATTAAGGGATACGGTAATCAAGCATTGAGGATAATATAAGTAGGCATTAAGAATACGGTAAATAGACATTAATCGTTAATACAAATTCTTGTGAAAGACGTTCTGACCCATTATGTCTTTAAAAATGTTATAAGTAGGTATTAAGAATGATATAAGTAGACATTTAAGACATTGAAAGTAGGCATTAAGTATAATGTAAGTAGGCATTAAGAATACGTTAAGTAGCGATTAATCTTTAATGGGCTGGGCTTGGGATACGTTTTTCAAATAGACGGTCTCTTAAGATGCTAGTTGAATCTTTAATGGATTGGACTTAAGATACATTTCTTAAAGAGACAGTCTCTCAAAAGACTAGCTATTAAGTTGATAAAAAAACATGAGTACTCTATTACAAACTTGAAAAACCTTGTAGGCTTGCACAAACGACATAAGGAAAAACTTGTACTCCCTGTGTCCCTTCCTATGTGTTCTACTATTTAGTTTAACACATATATCAACACAATTAATTATGCAAATTTTAATATCTCAAATTTATCAAAATGAAAATTATATAAAATTATTATTAGCAATTTTTACATTGAGAATTGATACAAATCAAATAAATTATCATTTTAGCTATATTTTAAATTATAGAATAAAATTAAAATATAATTAAAAGTAATTGATAAATATTTTTTAAAAATTGAAACACATAAGAATTTGCGTAAACTTTTCAAAAGAACAGAGAAAATACTTTTAACAAATTCATGATGATGATGTGTACATACAACTTTATTGTCAAAATCAAGAAGCCAAAAAGAACTATGACGGAAAATAAAATCAGTCAGCTATTTCATTTGAATTCGAATTGACGAATAAAAATTAGGGACTTAGTAATCCTTTAACATGGATCTACTCTTTCCAAATAGAGGACCAAAATACTCTCTTTTTCCTCCTTATTACTTTTTCATCTATCATGTTTAGACCAAAGAAAAAGTGAAGCAGTTCCTTAGCATACTTAAACTTCGACAATACCTACCTAAAAAGGCTACAATTTGGTTCAACATTGTGATTAATCAATTAAAGAAACGTAGGTCCACATAAATGACGCCGGCCCTATTCTTCCCACAGATGACCTCAATATCCTCTGGGGTTGTTTGGCAAGAGTGACGTTTTTTGTTTGTTTTAAAGAAAAGTAAAAGAAAAGGGATTTAAATTTGATCAAAACCCAAAAAATGTTCTTGGAGCAAAGATATTTTAAGTTGAGGCTTTAACTCCAGAGTCTCGCATAAAATTCTAATATAACAAACGAGATAAAACTTATTTTAACCCTAAAGTCTCATTGCTAAAAGTTTGGAAAATTCTATTTCGATTAGAATTTCAATTCAGAACTTGAAAACTTGCATCACTTAACTTTTGGGGCATTTTAGTCTATATGCTCTCTAGAAGTGCTCAAGAGCGCTAAATATGATACTAGTACAACTGTACAACTACAAACATCTCTTTTATTTACATATTCACTTTAAGGAAGATGGCATACAGCTTCCTCGTCCACTATTATTCAAATGGAGGCTCCACCATGAATCCAGAATATGCAGAATCATGTATTCACAAGAGTAAAAAACTAGGCACAGTCTAAACAATCTTCCAAGAAATAAACAAAACCACAAACTCGATTTATAAATTATAACATTGATGAAGAAACAATGATACAAAGTAGTATTGAGTTCATACACGAGGATGCTTGTAACATCAAACCAATACAAAGCAACAACCTTACCCGCAAACATAATACAACCAAGGTGATCAATGAATAAATTTAAAAAAAAGAAAAAAAAATCCGAATGGAAAACCCTTTTTCAGAAAAATAAACAAAACCCAACCATATAATCAATCAAAACAGGCTAGAAGTATGGAATATGCACTTCTTTGCCTAGACAATAAAAGGTTAATCACAAATCACAATGCTGAAATGGGACAGTTTAACCACCAGAGTGGGTAACTGGAGAAGTCACGAACTGACCATCCTTGAACGTGTGAATGTACTGCTGCGGAAGAGCATGCTCTCCCTACAAGTCGGAAAAAGAAAATGTTTTAATCCAGTAACCCAAAGATAAAACATCTAACATACTGCAACCTTGAAGCTCCTATACAAATATAATCAGCGTCTTTAATTACATCTAATTTTTTAGCAGACAAATGTACATATTCAGCGCCAGGAAAATTTTACCGGTGTCATTGAAAGAAAAATAATGAGAAGAGTTGCTAAATCACTATCGTTACCACTAACCACTATAAGTTCATGTGCAATAGGGTAGCAAACAATACAGAAACATAGATTTCTTGAATACCTTACCAACGGCTAGAGCTCCTAGAGATACCTTGTTATCGGGCATCCCTCAATCGCTGAAAGATCATCCCATTTGACCGAAAAAGTTTACAAAAAAAGTCAAATAGGACAATCTTTAGGGATACAGGAAATGTTTAGTTGGTAGTCAGTAGGTAATACAAGGTATGCACATTTAAGTTGAATTTTAATTAGAGAGCTACCTTGCCAACACTTTTGGAGCTCACTTGTATTGTTGTAATAGCTTGCTTAGTGGTAATGAAGTTACAAATATTTTATGTAATATATTGCATGGAAATGTTTGGCCACCACACCAAGAACACACAACGAAGTCTCGATTGAATAGTTGTAGACTATTGAATAACTCGCCTATATTAGAACCTCTCTCTCCCTTTAACCTTGGTCCATCGACACAAATAGTTGACTCAAAAAATTTAAATGGGACAATCTTTTAAAAGGTATATTTAGTTCTTAGCCTCAGTTGGTCAACTATAATAGATGCACATTCATTACCCTAGGGCCAAGACATTGGCAGGAGATAGACACTACAAGATACATATGATTTCATTACCACTATTGCCATTACATTAATGCCTGCCAAAATAATTATTAGCATCTTCTACCTATACTATACCTTCAGTTTGCTTGCATTTTAAAATCTAAATGCATTTAGGTTACAACAATATAGTTCCACAAGACTCGAGCTTATGAGCTACTGGTCGGAAATTCAGGGGTGTTACAGGCTTACAACTACTCTTGTAAGAGACCATCTCTAAGTGAGACGGCCTCAAATAGGGAGCTTATATTCTCGTTATTTGTTTTAATTGGGCTATTTAATCTATGTAGGGGGTATTTCTCATGGAAAGACCGTTTCATACGATAATTTGTTCAAGCTTTTTTAGGATTTAAGATGCAAAATGCATCTCATAAAATCTCGCATTTACCCCTTGCAATCACCAAAACAATGCGGCGTCAATTCCAATGTTATTCATCTACAGAGATGTCGCTGCACCCTGTCATGATTTAAAGACATTTCATCAACTCTAGCCTCCCTTTTTCCCACTGAATTGATGATATATTTCTCTCCCAACTATCAGCAAGATTCGGCATTTGATTCTCTCATCAACACCTCCTCTTTCGATCCTCCCTCTATCTCTATCCCTTGCATCATATTAACCTAAGTAGCTAAGCCTCAGCACACCCCAAACTTTTCCTTTACACCATGTACCTTGTAAACATCTAGGAGAATTGCATTATATAAACAATAAAGTTTACTAAGAGAGAATATGTGACCAAAAAAGCAAATCTGCATACCCAATCACCATTCGTGTCAGAAGCAGGCACCATCACATTGATCTCACTTGACTTGGCTGTTGTTATAGAGGTATCCAGAGAATCTTTGCTCAAGTATAATTGACATCCTGATGTATTGTCCACAGAAATTGTTGGAGCTGAACCCTGCATTTCAATTCTGACAGAATTAGGATAGGCTTTCCATTTATTCATTTCAGCTATGAACTCTAGCCAAGAGAAGGAAAATATTTTTTATTTTGATATGTATTCTTCAGTTCAATGCCTTTTTGGTTGCAGAACAGCATTACCTGGCATTGCACTTCCACACTGTTGCAATTCACGATCTCACATGCTGCTACAACATCCTGTTTACGAGTGATCAATGTGCATAAGTCCACAGCGTAATGTGAAGTTGAGCTTTAATAAATGCAATTTTCCCATAAAAAATTCACACTAACCATGAATAACACTCCCATTTTTGTGCATTTATCCACAGTTATATTGTTAACTTTTCCTGTAGAGAGCATAAAAGGAGAAATGTGAGATCTCCACAGACAATGGAATCAACAAAGAGATAACAGAAATTCTCAAATCAAGTGAGGTTCAATGTCTCAAATCCTTCTTCAATGCACTCAACAAACCTTGTATCCGTAAAACAGAATCTTTGCACCCAAAAACATAAACTGACTGCTTTGAATCACAGTCATCAATTATCAGATCCTTCTTTCCAATTTGATTTTCTACCACCCACCTACAAGAAAAAAGAATGAAAAGGATTAAGGTTATGATCAATCACATATAGCAAAGGAAACCACTCATGATACAAAAATTACAACACTCACTTACGACCCATTTGAAGCTCCAGCTTTGGAGGCCCTGTTTTGGAAAATGCAGACTTAGCACGCTGTTCCTTTTCAATAACTGGAACAACACCGCTACGATCCGCACGGTTCTTTGCCTTCATGTCATCCGTAACCTTTCTCAGGCCTAGGGAAAAAACAGTTTGGTCAAACATGTAACCAAACAGGGAAAAAAAAATAAAGAAAAGGAATGTGAGAAGCAGCTACCTGATGTAAGAGAACCAGCACTGATTTCACTGAATACAGCAGACATTCCAGTCTTAGGTTGTGATGAAGAAGGTTTGGCAGTATCAGAGGTAAAAAGTGAAGCAGGAGGTGGAGGTGGTGCAGCTGGTGCAGCCCGTGGAGAAGCTTTAGGCGCCGAAGAAACAGTTGCATTGCCAGATGTACCCCAAACTGGTCCCAGCGGATAATGACTCTTAACATAATCCCTCAACCCTGGTAAATAGAGCTCCTTCAAAGCCTTTGCCCACTCTACATGGTTAGCATCCTTATTTTTGTACTCTATCAGAACCTGAGCAATAGCACTGAGGAATTCAGAACATGTATTCTTATATCAAGTACTGTAAACAACAAATATACACACACACAATCAAATAAGAGGGTTAATCAAATGAGAAAAGTCTATTTGTGATCAAAGCCATTGAACAATACTATTTACTAGAGCTGTTAAAGAAAATATGGCATCAACTTCTGTTTTCAAAATTTAAAGAAAAAAACTACATGTATCAGCAAAGTAAGGCGACAAAACATAAACAATACCTTGTTGCAATAAAATTCAGCCATTTGCCAACTTTCCTCCACATGTGCAATAGGCATACTCATACCTAACAAGAGAACCAAAAGATGCATTATGGATAGATAAAAACTTTAGTATTTAAAAGGACAAAGAGAAAAACATACCACAATCTTTGCCTGTATATGCAATCCATGCTAAAGCTGCAAGGCTGTCAGAAACAGATTTCTGATGGTTGAAAAAATCAGATCGTCTCCCTTCAGTCAAGGCATTAGCTTTCATAATCGCTTCATTCAGTGGTTTTAGAAATTCACCCAACCTGGCCATGTCAGGCTTCTGCAAAAATTTACAATGCATTAAGCAAACAAAGCTCTAAAAAACCGCACATCACAACAGTGTATAAACCCTAGTCAAAACTCAAAACCTTCAACATATCTTCTCCAATCTTAGCCACCAAACTGGATATAATAGGAGATATTAAGTATCGAAGTATCTCAAAATAAACAATCTAAACAAGGATCCTACCTATACATTTCAGTGATGATAGGGCCAACAGGCCCAACAGCCATATGGGATAATCAGGAGAAGTATAAGTAACATACTACTTTGATGTGTGCCCATTTAAGTTATGCATACAATAAAAAGTTCTTATATTTAGCCATTACATCGGTAATTGAACTGTATATGTAATGTTACATTGGTATACACACAAAAAATATTGCATTTCGAGTGACATATACTATGAAAACAGAAAAATTATTTCTGTGGAATGATCTCCAAATAAAATCACTCTCAACTGCAGAAGAAAACCTACAAGATTCAACCTTATCATGGAAAGAAAAAGGCATACATAACACAAAAAAGAAACAAACCAACGAAACTTTTAACATATTGCAAATTGGCATTATCTCTGTCCTGTATTGTAATTATACCTTTACTCCCTGTCCTAATATTTAATTGCTAATTACAAATTCATATGGAGGTAATACTCATAGTGACTTTAGAGTTCAAAAGTCCATGGTGATAGTCCAAACCTCCGAACATCCATACATAACGGCTAGATAACTATTACCATTCACCACATATATTTACATCATCAAGTATAGTTGCTTAACGTAAGTTTGATCAGTCCAAATCCAATTGAGAGAAAACAAAACTCTTTGACATGCATAAACAAGAAAAAATTCCTGTAGAAATGGCCATGATGAGAGTCAAACCTCTTCATATTTTAAATAACAATTATATGACTTTCAACAAAACATTTTACTCGCATATTGCAGTTGATTAACATCGTTGTGATCATTCTACAATCGCAAGAACTGAGAAGAATCAAGAAAGTTCTAGATCCATTAGCACATAATTCGTCAAAATTTACAGCTCAACCACAACAATTTTCAGATTACTACTTCAATATCCAAATCACGTCAAAATGTAAATCTGAACTATTCTCGGTCCTCATCAACCATTTACTCCAGCATCATCAACATATTGAATGTCTTTGAAAATCACATTAATACAACAAAAAAAAGATACGCATATTTCAATTTTCACATCAAATGCAACGAAAAAGATCCTTTTAAAGAAATTCAATGAAAATTGTATCCGAATAGAATCTACACATATATCAAATTAAATTTACCTGAGTAAATTTAACTTTGACAAGAAGTTCACGCAAAGCAGAAAAAGCATCACGAAGAACATTGGTAGCTTCCAAAACCTTATCGCCGATCTTCTCAGCGGAGGCGGAAACCTTACCAAGAGAAGTAGCAATCAGATCGTCCAAAGCGACGATCGAAGGATCCAATGCCCCATCCTCACCAGAAACATCGATGCTTCGAGAAGAAATCGCCGACGAAGAGGAAATCGCCTCTAGTCGCGAAACTGCTTTCTCCAATCTCTCAATAAGTTGCGCCTCCATTATTGATTTCTCTTTCTCTGTAACCTAAGAGATGAATACGCTAGCAAAACTGGTAGATCTGAGAATGATTAAACGGAAGCCATTGTTGTTGACAATGGAGTTTTTCCTAGGAAATGGAATGTAGAAAAAGTGGAGGAGAGAGAATCAGAAGAATGTGTGTTTGTGTGTTTTTTCAGATTGTCTTTGGGCGGGGGCGTGTTTGGATGGGTGAGGGTGAATTGTGGTAGGGATGTTTGTGTGGGATTATGCACGGTACGACGTATTATAAAATTTAAGTCGTGAAAGTCAAGCAACAATCCGTTGTAGTCTAGTTGGTTAGGATACTCGGCTCTCACCCGAGAGACCCGGGTTCAAGTCCCGGCAACGGAATTTTTTAATAATTTTGGATAAAAATAATTTTTTTTTTTCTGATATTATATTTTAAATTTTAAAATTTGTAAATTGTTAAAAATACTCCTAGTCTCCTATAATCTTATTTTGCACTCGGGAAGCGAATTAAAGGGATAATTATACTAGAGGAAAACAAAGAAAAAAAATACAAATGTAAGTCAAAAATTAATACACTAGACTAGATGAAAACCCTCATTGATTTAAGTTGTCTTGTGGTAAAAACTTAAAACTTTAAAAAAAAAAATTGTCTTTTAACTCTATGTAACATGGTATTATCTCAATTTGGCATGGTTCTGCAATTTAATTTATTGTTATTAATTAATTCATAGATTCTTTAGATAAATGAAGTAGTAATGAAATATTGCAATTTTAATTTCAAAATTCTAGATCTTAAATCCGTTTGGGAAGTTTTATGGCTTTCTTTAATATTTGCAATAGTTATAGATTTAATTATCAATTCTATTACAGTCGTTATTACTTTGAGGCTATGTATAGAGTGTGTGATCTCCATTAAATGTGGGATTTTTGAGTTTGAAAGATTATTCTAAAGCGTTATAAGTGTTTTTTATTGCTATATTGTTGAATCTTCAATAGAATACAATCTATTTTGAAGGAAAGTTATTCAAAAGACCATTAAACAAGCTTTTATGTTCTTGCTAGTGTATTTGTCTATGTTCTTTGTTTTTCTTGTTCGTTTTAACAAAGTGAGGTTTTCTAACTTTTCATTCTTTTCATTTTAAGATTAAATATCCAAGCGATTTGACTAGATTTTCACTATTGAATGTCATATATTATTCGTAGAAATAAATTTAGGCTCGAACCTGTCTAGGTCATGATCTGAGTTATTTGATTAAAAATACTATTCAAACTATGTAACATATAAAATATATGATTAACGGACAAGTTAAAGATCAACAAGATATCTAAATAATTTGTACAAACATTTTTAAATTGTGCACAAAACAATTTAACATCACAATTAAGCTAATTACTCCATTAATCATGTTTAAGCCAACAACTTTTTTGAAACTAAAATAATTTTTTACAATAAGACACATAACTTATTGCTTCTTACTACATAATCTCATTCCTAGAAGCCAATAAGTACTAATTACTAAATACTAAATAAAAGTATAATATACAAAGCTCATTTAAGAAGTGGAAAAAAAACCAACAATAATGCCATATGACTATATGAGGCTTGCTACAAGAGAACACAATCTATCACCTTTAATCTTGTATGTGGAAGTATAGGCTAAATATACAGTTCTTTTACTCTCGACGATAGAGCATATAAGCTGATGGTTGAAACCTAGAAAATATATTATATACTCTATCATTTATGGTCTATGCAATTGATCAACTTCACCTTCCAAATTCTTTATTCGTTGATTGAACTTTCTCGGTAACATAAGGTAGAGGAATGTCTTGACGTGGTGGTCGATCCTGCAAAGTTGTAAGGTAAAAGTTATGTACATTCAACCCCGTAAAAGTTACAACCCCGCTTAGTTTAGAATCACTTAATAAAGTTGAAGTAAACAAATGTTGATGGTCAAAAACTCAAAATGACATTAGATGTGTTTAGTTGCAATTATTTAGCATTTATAGTTTTTTTTTTTGAGTTGATTTGGCATTAATAGTTGGTTCATTGTTTTTTTGTTCTATTATATTTGCTACATTTTGCTTTTGACGCACTCTAATGTCTAACTTTAATTATACATATCTTAAACTATGTATAGCTAAAACTTATAAAAATTGATCATTAGCCGCAATGTATAAAATAAGGTCGAAAGATGAATAGTACCAATAAACTTAATATAGCGAGTATTCAAAGACAAAAAAATATTCGAATTTTCAACATGAAAAGTAATAACTCCACAAAGCATTCGGGTTTTGTCAAATCGACCTTCGAGTCGAGCCAATTTTTGACACCTCTGGGTCCAAATCAAGTATATGACTATATGAGTTGATATTGGACATGTATTTTGGGTACTACAGTTACATGGGATATGTATCAAGAGGACCACCTAATTTATGACAATGATATGCTTTCGTAGGAGAGTTGTGCAAGGTGTTTTGGGAATCCAAGAAATCTAGAGAGATGTATTCGGAGTCGCTCTCACCTCATTTTCTCTTGTAGTTTTATACTCACCTATTTTTATTTTTGGCAATAATGCATATTTTTTCTGCAATTTTTATTTATGTATTTAACTTATTTTTTCATTTCATCAACACTTTTCTCTCACATTCCCATTAATATATCAAAAATTTTTGAATGAAACGGTCTCACCGTGAGACGCGCTCCACATATGGGTTGAATAGCCCAGCTAATAGAAATTATTAGCATGTGGGTTCCTTGATTGTCTCATCGAAATACGATCTCAAGAATAGTTTATTAATTATAAATTTTTTATCATTTTACCCATACATCTTAGTTTTAACCACAATTACAATTAGGACTATTTCAATGAAATCGGAGAGTAATACTGCAATATATAGTATTTTCTATGTCTCATGAAATTTGCCTCACACTTTTATATTTAGTCAGTTCCATCAAATTTTTCCAGTTCTTTTTCTTTTTAGTCACGACTCACTTTTTCTTTAATTTTCATCAACACACTTAAGTTATATTTTTATCTCATCAATCCCACTTTTGATTTGTTCACCAATGGCGTATTATGCAAATTTGGTGGGCTAAGTATAATGACTTACTAACATCCATCACTTTGACATTTAGCAAAGTGCTATTTATATCTACAATAATGTCCACTAACCAATATCCTCAACCAAACAAGCTGGTTGGTAACGTGGAAACTCTTAACATAAATTGGTTGCAGAAAAAAGGTTTTGCAAATTTTTTTAGAAAAATTCGTCTATTGTTCATAAAATATCGCAATCAACCTTAAGTAAGCCGACGGAATATTTATTTTGGTTAAAGGGGTTAATTTCGGGTCATCGGATTGATTTTGGATAATGTGTTTCAAGTTGATATATAGTCGAGTCTTGTGTACATGCAGATTTTTGCATAATTGTAAATCCAATTTTAAATTCGGGTCGAATCGAGTTTGATTACAAGATCGGGCTAATAACGAGTCGTCGAATCTGTTTTAAACATCTCTAGTTTTGGTGACCAAAAGGATAGCGATTCCACGTGAGCAACAAGCTTGCCACAATCAGCTACTCTTGCGAGAGACCGTCTCTCGTATGGACGACCTCAAAACAAGAAGCTGACATTCTTATTTTATCCTCAATTTGTATTAATTGGGATATTTAGCCCATATATCTAATGTGCCTCCCGGAAAGACCGTCTCTCACAACAATTAGTGAACATTATATGAAAATTCGAACTTAGGAATTACTTACAGGACGGAAGGGAAATTCATCAGCCTCAAGCATATGCACAATCTGGCCCATCTTTGGTCTATGATTGGCATCCAAATCAATACACCGAAGGCAGATCAATAGAACCCGTTTAAGAGCCCTAGAAGACGGTTTAACATCAATTAATGGATCTAACATTTCTTCTGCTCGTCGATTTGCTACCATTCCTTTGAACCAATCAACCAAGTTCATCTGATAAATTAAGGATTGTTAAAAAATGAGCAAATTTTTACTGTTATCTGAGAAGTGAAGTACAGAAAAGAAGTACGTACTTCTCCAGGTGGTTTAGAATAATCAACTGGACATCTTCCTGTGATTAATTCCATTAACAGAACACCGAAACTGTACACATCGCTGCCTTCACTCAGCATTCCGGTACTAGCATATTCTGGTGAGACATATCTGCATAATCAAATCCTAGGGTTATAACTTATAATTGATAAACTATCCATAATTTGGATTGTTCGATCGTAAAACTAATTCAGTACCAAGTAATTCTTTTTTGGGTACAAGGTAAACGGAAGGAAAGGGAAGACTAGGTAGGAACAAAGAGAATCGAACTCAGGACCTCACCGGGAGAAAGTGATAATTGCCTCAACTGAGATAAGATTCAATTTTCTAATAGTAGTTAGTACTAAGTATACTTAGGCCAAGTATAGTTCAACTGATTTTTACTAATTCAACTGACATTTACCAATTGAAAATTGATTTTCTCTAATTAAAATTAATTTTTACTCATTGTAACTATTTTTCCTACTTTTACGGATTGATATTTCCTTGAAACTGATTGCAATTGATTTATAGTTAGAAATTATAAGTTATAACGTAGTTTTACAGATTACAACTGATTTTAACTGACAACAGATTTTTACCGATTGCAACTGATTTTCATCGATTAGAACTTATTTTTACTGATTTTCTTAAAGTGAACTAAATAGGATCTTAGTTTTTCCAACATTCAAGATTTCCAGGTTCTATTTAACACAATGTTTAAGGTCGTTACCAATGCTATGTTTTTTCAAAACAAACTGTATTTTTCATAATTTGTTAAACTCTTCTGTAAGGCTTAAGCATGAAAGGAAAATAAAGTACGAACCCAAATGTTCCCATCACTCTGGTAGTCACATAGCTTGCCTCGGATCCCAAAAGCTTTGCTAGTCCAAAGTCAGAAACTTTAGCATTCCAGTTTTTGTCGAGAAGGATATTACTAGACTTCACATCGCGATGAACAACCTTCGGCTCCAATCCCTCGTGCAAATATGCCAGTCTGTAGCAGAAACGCGTTACACATTGCAAACAACGACAAATGATAAAAATAGTCTGCAATAGTGTCACATGATTCACTAATTGCCTCACGAATCGCGATTAGAAAAAAGCAAATCATGATCGGTTTTAGATTATTTTTGAACCATTTTGAGCGAATTATGAATCCAAAGGCAAACTAATTGGTGAATTATGTTTCACTGGTCTGCAATATAGGCGTAAAAAATCATACCCTTTAGCAGTTCCGATGGCAATCTTCATACGGATGTCCCAACTTAGAGGGCTAACACCGTCTACATCTCCGTGCAACCATTGTTCTAGATTGCCATTATCAACATATTCATACACAAGCATCCTGAATTGTCGATTTTTCATATCGTGTACGAAACAAAAACACCGGTTAGTCATCCATAAAACATCGATAAAAGGTCGAAAATAAGATGATTCGATAGTGTGGCAACCTTTGAGGGCCGTCTGCGCAGTAACCAACAAGACCAACCAGATTCTTATGCCTTACTTTTCCTATAGCTTCTACTTCTACTTTGAATTCCTTCTCAGCTTGTCCCCTGCAATACAGGCCATGTTAGATTAGAATTTGCAATCTAGTATATATTAATTTAAAGATCATTAGAACAAAGAACAGATTTTTTAATCTATTCTACAATATTTCATCACCCCAATGTCATTAAGTGGCTTCCACTAATTATACTGAACTTGAGGGTTATATTTGCAATCTTAACCTTGTCAATTATAACAAAGAGATTATTTCTGTTTGACCCATGGTAAACAAATATCATATGCAAAAATAAATAAGACGTACACATGATTTAATACGTTATTTTAATTTTGTCCAATATAATCTAAAACAATAAAAAAAACTATAAATCTTTGGCCAATAAAGGAAGAGTCGGCCATATAAGGGGGCAAGAGGAGCCTGTGCTCGAGGCCCATCCAAAAAGTTAGAAAAACAACGCTTTTTTATTTCAGCTGGTCTTGGGTGAGACCGTCTCAAATTGAGACAAGAGTGGATCGGCCAAAATCGCGCTCCTTACATACTTTCTCTCTTCTTTTTCATTTTCTGAACATTTTTCAATTTTACTCTTAAAGGTATCAATTTTGACCTTAAAAATATCAATTTCAATTTAGGTAGAAATTGATCAGTTTAACGCCACAATTGATCACTTATAGGTTCAAATTGAAATTTACTTTAATTGATATGTTTAAGTATTACTTTGCGTTGAAAGTGATATCTTTAAGGTCAAAATTGATACCTTTAAAGTCCAAATTGAAAAATGCCCGGAAAATGAAAAAAACAAAAAAATGGAATTTTGGAGAGAAATAGGCAATGGGCCGGCCCAATGGTGGTCTTAGAATAGGACGGTCTTACGCAAGTTTTTGTGTTATTATTTAATAGTTAATGGTCTATAATAATATAATCAGTAATAAGAGCCCATAATTAATATTGTGAGTTGTGACTCAGGCTTCTCAAATCTCAGAGTCGACCCTAAATAAAGGACACAAATTAATATGCTCTAAAGTGTACATTAAGTAATAAGTAGTTTCAGTCTCATTTTATAACTGTTAATTTACTTCACGGTTTAAAGCATCAAATGAGTTCACAAAAGAAGGCAAGTCTTAGTAAATGCACAGTAAAGAAATGGTATCTTTGTGCACTCTGTACTGGTCTATGAAACATGTCATTAATGCAATACCTCATTGGTCTTTTTTTGAATTTTGAAATTATTTAAAACCAAAAATTCCCAAAGATATTAATTTTTTTTTTTGAATTTCATTTTTTGATAAATCCATTTGTATTAAGTGTCCAAGCATTTATAGTAAACCTCAAGTCACAACTATGTGAGATTTAGTCTCATTACTACTCCATTGCATTGCTCACCATGAAAATGTCATTGGGTAAGTAGGGTCACAAGTTCAAACAAATGAAAACCATCCATATTGGCTCTGATATTGTTTCCACAATTATTATTGCCATTGTGCCCTACTCCATATTTAAATTCAGTACGATAATAGTAACAGAAAATTAATTATTTTAGCTTATTTTAATACAAATAGATAGTTAGATGTTCAAACCATTTAATGTTAGTGTTTGGTAAATTAGTTGGTTGAAATAGGTTATTGGTATGAATAAGTTGCTTTTAAACAAGTTGCTCATAACATCGAATTCAAAATCAGCAGCTCAAACCAGTCAATAAAATCAGCTAGTCAAACCAATTAATGTAATCGACTACTAGACACCAGCTATCAGCTATCAGCTCTTTGTCAAACACCAATAAATTTTTCACTATTTTTCCTAATTGGGTTTGACAACAAACTTAAAATGGAAAACAATTAAGAAAAATAATGTTTTCATGATTTCATCCCATCATACTCATTTTTATTCAAGAATGGGAGTAAACCAATTTTACCCCACTCTTTCATTCCTATCCCTATTTTAACTATTTCGTCAAAACAAAAAAAGAAAATTAATAATAAATTGCATTCTCTAAGAAAACTTTTCTTAAACATATTAATTATTGGAGCATTTAGTTAAACTAATCAACCTATGAGCTTTATTACATGAAAAATCTTCCCTAGTTCTTAAAAGAAAAAGCACTTTGAAAAATAAAGAGTTCAAATAAACAGCTAACATTTGGATCACAGAAGACATGTGAAGAAATGAAGTTAAAAAGAAGAGAAAGCAAAAGCTCCAAACCCATATGATGAAATGTGAAGAAAAAAGGATTAAAGAGCTCATTGAGTATTTCACTTTCTCAATCCCAAAGATGAACAAAATAACAAAAAGTATTATCTCAAAAAAAAAATAATAAAAAGTATTTACAACATTATTCTAAATCATTAGTCGATCTACTTTTCTAATTCTATATTTTCTCCGTTTTGAAATACTCGCATCTGAATGTGACATATTGAGTAGACAAATATCACTTTATTACATTAGTAAGGTGTTCTTACTCAAATTTTAATTTACATTAAATTTACTTTAGTTCAATTACATATTTTGTAGGTGAAAAATTTTCGAATATGTATAAAATAAACCAAAATTAAAGAATTATTGTGTGCTTTTATTTTACAAATGTTTTTTTTTTAGTTTCGGGTTTTAGGGATACGGAGGGGAAGGAAGAGCTACGAAAGGGTAGTGAGAATCGAACTGAACTTTTTCTAAGAAAAGTAATACATACTCTAATCTAATTGAGATAAAACCTGAATTTTATTTCTAACATTCCATTCCCATGAGATAGTACACATGGAATTGCAAGTTGAACCGTTAGATCTAAGCAAAGCAAAAGACAACATTGCAGTGCCCCCATCAAAATCTTCAAACCGACATGATAACTTTTAGCACAAACATGCAAATAAATAGAATATCAACAATTTTAGGACATGAGTACCAAAACCCACTAAACTTCAAATGTAAATCATAGCAAATTTGCACTAAAGATTTTAAAATTTTGTTTTATACGAAATATTATCAACAAAATAATGAAATTAAAAACCCTAAATCTTATACCTAAATTCAACTAGAGTAATCAACAACAATACACCATAACCCCGATTAGGATAACACAAATTCTTACTTGAGACCGTCTTTTGTAATACGGCTCTTAAAAGCCCAATTCAATTCTATATATATATTGTTACAACTTTAAATATAAATTTAGGCTGGACTTTTGAGAGTCGTCTTTATAAAAATTAATATAATTTGGTTAAATAAAAGGTCATGTCATATTTGTTTGAAAGTATTGATAACACTTCCATAATCGATAATCCTAACGTCTTCGTGATATAGTTATTAGTATGTCTTCTTTCTCACCTTCTTCGGATCCTACCTAATGAATTCTTTTAATCGGTAAACCATTCTTGACACGGTGCAAAAATGCGGTCGCAGTCACAGGAAATGAAATCACGGAACGGATCGCGATTATTATACAGTAGAATTTATTTATATACTTAAAATATAAATTATTATTTAATTTTGAAATATTACACATAATATTAGTAAAATTTAAAATATAAAATTCATAATAAAAAAAATAGTAAATTACTCTGTTATATAAAAATCCCTTTAATATTTAAACATTACCCTCACCTATCCGTATTAGAATCCTCTCCATTACTTTTCTCCATTACCCATACTAAGATTTTGACACCTAATTTAGAATTAAGAATAATTTCTCAAAATCCCCTAAATTTTCTACCATCAAGCAATTCTAACCATTAAATTTAGTAATAGACTCTCCATTACATTTTAAGTAATGGAAAGAATCCTAAATCCACGTATCCATATTACAATTGACAACAATAAATATACATATGATAAGACAGACTTGATAATCCATTTTGAATATTTTTAAAAAAATTACAGACATGTTATTAAAATAATACTCACTCCGTCCGTATGAGATACTAGCAAAGAGAAAAATGGTGAGAATTAAGAAAGTGGTAATAAATAAAGAGAGGGAATGAATTGTGTGGATGAGATTAAAAGAGAGTTAAAAATGTATGGATGAGATTAAAAGAAAGTGGTGGATTATAGTCCAAAAATAAAAATATAATGCAATTTAAGTGGGACGGGCAAAAAAAAAATGTTAGGACGGAGGGAGTACTTTTATTAGGTTGTAGCGTTGGACTTTGGAGTGTATTAGACTATAGTGATAACTGTAAAAGACTAAAGACTAAAATATAAGGTTAAACAATAAAAAAAAAAAAATAGTCATCTCCTATATACTACAGTGACTGGGTGATGCCTTCAAGGCTTCAACTTCAAGCTTAAATGGTGGAGTTTCAAATTTGATATCTTTTTTCAGTATTTTCTTTAAAATCAACCGATGTAAGTTTTGTTATTTTTTTTTTATTTTTTTGAGTTTTACCTTTTTCTTTGGTGTGTGTGAAATCTCGCCGGCAAAAATTTGAGTCACGTTCGATATGCGCCCAAATTTCGGTTATAGAACGGTCTAAACAGGCGATTTCCGTGGTGGTGCGCCGTTTTTCCACGCGAGATATCGGAACGGTAGATGGGAAAACCGTGTCAACTCGGCCGTTCCGAGTCAACTCGGCCGAGTTTTGACACCATGATTCTTGACATTGTATAATACCCAAATGAAGTTTCACCATTACATACATTCTACGGCGATCTTCAACAAATTTTATAATGCATCAATTTATTATAATTAAATTCGTTAAATATAAATTTAAAATTTGGAGGTCTTAACTAAGATCCACCATTGCATATATCAAATTTTTTTTAAAAAAAAAAACTTGATTCTAAGCATCAAAATATTTAAATTTGAGTTTTATTTTTTTTTTACCCATTAAACAAAATTTCATGAACAAATCGTCTTCAATCAATATCATCAAATATTTTCACACAATAAACTCAAAAAATACTCAAAACATTAAAAAAATTTACTAAATCAATCAGTAAAAAGGTATAGAGGTAGAACATACTTGTTATTTAGAAGATTCTTAACAGCAACAATAGACCCATCTTCAAGAACACCCTTATAAACAATTCCATAACCACCTTCACCGATGATATTTTCATCGGAAAATCCACGTGTAGCAATCTCAAGCTCTTTCAAACTATACCAACGGCCCCACCCAATATTAGGAATATTATCTGATGAAATTACCGACGTTTTACTTGAAGAACTTCCGTCGCTACTTTCAGCCGAACCACTTTTCACATTTCTATCTCCTTCAACTAAAATCCCTATTTCTTCTGTTTTATCTCCTTTCAAAATCTCCCCCATTTTCTTTTTTACCACGACTTTTTCATCCATTGATTTATATTCCTTTGAAACTAACGGGATAATTCCAGAATTATTCCGTAAAAATACACGATTACTGTTATCCAATTTCTTTTTTCTCTTAATAAAACAGAGGAATAGGAGAAAACAAGAAAAAACTAAAAGAATAATGAATATTAATATCAAAATATAGAGTTTAATCCCTAAAAATGAGGTTGAATTTAGTTTTTCTGTGATGGGGTTTAATGGATTTTTCTCTTTCTCATTGTTTCCTGTCGCCATTGTTGTTGGTTGTGTGAAACAGGGGAGTTTTTTTTGCCTAATTTTTTAAATGGGTTTTTTAGAGATAGAAAGAGAAAGGGTTTTTTGGTATTGATTAGAGAGAAATGTCTTCCATTGGTGGCGATTCAAGAAAAATTCAGAAGGGGAAATGAGAAGAGAGAGAAAATTGTAGAAGGAAAGAGAGTGAATAGGAAGGCATTACTCTGTTTATACTTTAGTCTGAAAGCAACTGACTGAGGTGAGCTTAGAGAGAGAAGAAATAGAGTGAGTTTTGATTTTTGACACCGAAGGAGCGTTACAACGGATATACTACCCGGACCCATGAATGAATTCGGCTAGTGTCACATGGAGACGTATTTTAAGTCTAACCTATTAAAAATTAATGCATATTTATTGTATTTTTAATGCCTATTTTTATCATCTTTAATGTATTTTTAATGCTTACTTTTAATATCTTAAATGTCTATTTATAATTTTTTTAATGGGCCGACCCAATTAGAAATCTCTCGAAGAAAATGTCTTTTCACAAGAATTTGTGGAATTAGTATGTGCATTGCTTACTAGAAAAAGAAATATTTTGTTTTTTAAATATAAAGTTATATGCGAATGAAACTAGAAGAAAATAAATATACGAGTAAAGTTAAAAAAGTAATGAAATATTTCCAAAAAAAAGTAATGAAATATTATAAAAACAAAAATGTAAATAAGTCAAATTAAAATAGTAAATGATTGTAAATGGCAAAACGCATAAATACTACTAATAATGAAAGCGCTTTTAGTTAAGGGTGGAGACGAACTTATACAAATAAATCAAATTAAAAATAAATGAGTATTTAAATATTTAAAGTGTCAATTTTAATATAAATAATGACGTTTAAATATTAAAACAATTAAAGTTAGTTTTTTAAGTACAAACTGGATATTTTGTAAATATTTTAGTTGCATTATTTCGCTCTATTTAAAATTGTCTTACAATTGAGACCATTTTTCTTTTACAATGAGACCATCTTAAATGTGAAGTTACTTAGTTTAATTGGGTCTTAGTTCAATATATCTAATATTGATCTCTAAGTAAAAATAAAATAGATTTAAAATTACTCTTTAATTAATTATGGATCGAGTCATGAGTCAAATGAATTATTAGGTTCCTTCCAAAAAAAAAAGTAATGAGTCAAATCTAGGACTATCTATCTCTTGGACGGTTCTAGAGTGGGTCTTTTAATATGCGATCAGTAATTAATCTATTCAATTTCATAATTGATATGTTTAAGGTCAAAATTGATTTTTTAAATTATAAGTAATCACTTAATTGATCATTTTATAAATAATTTGCTCACTTTAAGGTCTGAATCGATAATTTTAACATCAAAATTGAATACTTTAACAAATTGATTCATTTTAATTTATAAACTTGTAAATCCAAATGGATCACTTTAATGTCAAAAATGATCACTTTAACGTAAATTTTTTTTTATTGATTTCTTTAATAAGTCATAACTGATCATTTAATTAATCATTTTATATATAATTAATTATTTTAAGGTCTGAATTAATCATTTTAACGTCAGAATTAAAGATTTTATAATAACTAATTCATTTTAATTTAACTTGTTAGTACGTGGGCACGAATCATTGCCCTGATCCTGATGCAGTCTTCTATAATTAGTTATGTTACGCTAATCTAGATTGATTTTTCGAATCCTAAGGCCTAAACACCTAGTCTAAGACCTAAACGCATAGTCTACTATCCCTTCTCTCTGGGTTGGCTCTAAGGGTGGGTAAGAGGGGCTCTCGCATAGGGCGCTATGTCATAAAAGTAAAATTAATGGTTGTAGAAGATCCATATAGATTATAAATTGCAAAGAAAAAGGGCTCAAATATGTTATTTCGCCCAGGGCCCCAAATTATTTAGGGTCGGCCCTGCCTTCTCTCCTTCTTTTTAAGTGTAATCCTCCATTGATCAAGAGTCTTTCTACCATTGTTCTTATTGCACTTATTTCCTATTGTTTTCATTTCTAGTTTATTGACTAGTTGTTTTAGATCAAGTATCATTGGTCAGACTAGTGTTTCTTTTAGAGTTTTTTTTTGGGGGGCCTGTTTCTCTCGCTATTTTAGTTTCTTTTAGTTTCTTGATTGTTGCACCGTTTATCTACACGTCACAGGGGCTTCTGTTAGTCTTTCTTGAGCCGGGGGACTCCTATTTGGTCGCGCTCTCCTTCATGGGTATGAGTTGTCGCCATTCTTCCTTTCCCAAACCCTGTCCATAGTTTTCTATGTGCGGAATACACTGGGTAGGATGATGATGACGAGCATTGTTCAGAGCCGTCTTGAAAATTTTAGGGCATGCAAAATATTAATTTTACGTCTTATTTAATAGTAAATATATTTGTTTTATAATTAACTTAACATAATTAATTCTTTTTTTTTGATAAACTTTTTCATATACAGAAGAAAGAAGCGCACACTCTCAAAAATGCCCTGCATTGTTCAAAGTATAATTTTATAGTAATGTTTGAATGTTTAGCCCCTGTCCTTATTGCATTTCAACGCCTTTTTGATTTTTCACTATTACTCCAAACAGTGGTAGATCTAGAGTTTAGAGTTCCCTGGGGCACCAATGAATGGATGAAATTAGCTAATGAGAGCGGTATATAGTATCGTTGTGAAACAATCTCTTAAACCAGGAAAAAAGTTTAATAGCAAGCAATTCCCAAACAAAATAGAGAAGAGAGAGCTGAGAGGGTAGTCAACCAATCACTTGACATTCATATTGATCAATTGAAAAGGTCAACCATGGTGTTTTGTTATTCAGTCAACCTGAATCTTGACTTCACCTAAAACATAGCATTCATAAAATGAATTAACCAAGACTCGCGACTTTAGATTTGCATTCAAGTTTTACAGTAATTCACGTGAGATTCTATCCAAATACCTAAAAACATAATCTGCAACTCCCACTTTTAACTTCTAAAGAATTCATTCTCTTATGTGAATCTGTGTACTTGGTGTGTTAACAGATATCAAAAACACTTATATGCAATAAGAATCAAGATTAAGAATAAAGATTAAAACAACAAGATTAAGAATAAAGATTTTAACATAAAAATTAAGATTAAGAGTGAAAACGCCTAAAAAAATTAAAAATTTAAACATGAAGATTAAGATTAATGTCAAAAAAAATTATCCCAAGGCACGTGCCCATACGTAGATCCGCCCCTGACTCCAAGTTCAACATCATATAAAACTATAATTGTACATTTGTAATTCCATATAATGAGTTTTCATATTTCACCTTAAGGCTTAAATTGATGATGCGGATAAGTACGAGAATGACCTTATTAGTGTACGTGTATGTAAGTAATTTAACGCAGATTATGGCATGGGATTTGGGAAGCAAACAAAGCTTCCGTCAAAAAACACTCCGTCTATTACACGTGGCATGATAATGGGTCCCACTTTTTAACGGAATGTTTAAGTGTCACTAGTATCTGTGACAGCGTAGTGGGCCCAATTAACGGTGACTACTTATTATGTCCCACCTCTTTATGATTTACGTGGCTTAAATTATTGACATGTTAACAACGACTTTACGTAACCCCAAAACTACGTACTTGAGTTTTGTTGCATAAAGTCTCTTTCTTTATTTACTTCTATAGTTATAAATTATAATATTCGGTGAATTTAAGTTTTGCTAGTGAATGTGTTATTTTACCGCATAATCAATTAGTTTAAGTAGCACATTAAAAAGGACATAAAAATAGCAGTAAAGAGAAAATAAAATATTCTTAAGAATAAAAGTGAATATTTAATAATAAATAAAGATAGAGATTGAATTGTGTAAATAAAACTAAAATAATGTTAAAATGTAGAGAGAGTATTAAAAAAAAATAGTGGTTTATAGTTAAAACTAATAATGATGCAAAATAAATGAAATAAACCAAAATAACAAATACCCCTCTTTTAGATAGTAAATATATAATTATATTGAATAATGGATTTTATAGTGGAAATGTAGAGACCACAGAAAAAATTTAGAGGCAACTAATAAAAAAATTAATTTTATAAAGTTAGCGAAAAACATGTAAAAATAATAAGAAATATAAAAATGTTAAAATAAAGTCTGTGGAAAATATATGAGGACCATAAGTATTATTAAATATTAAATGAGAATAAACAAAATTATTTTTGTCCAAAATTTGTAATATAAATAGAAAGATCATTTATGAAAAATAATAAGGCTATTTAATACTTCACATTAATTATTTTAGTCATTAATAAAGTGAACGTTGTTCAAGAATATAAACAACAACCAAAATGGCAAATGGAAACATCGATCAGAAACTGAGGGAGTAAAACTATATAAATGAAAACGAAATTATTAATAGTATGTCTAAGTTTTTTTAATTATCAATGGTACGCTTGTGTTATTGAGTAATTTACGACCGTAACCTTTTCTAAATTTTTCCATTCAAAATCGTCCAAAGCCGTTAACTTTTTTTCCTTTTATTTTTCAATTTAAATATTAATAAAAAATAAAAGAAAAAGAAAAAGTTAACGGGTTTTTGACGATTTTAAACGGAAAAAATTAAAAAAGGTTATGATTGTAAGATGCTCAATACTACGAGGGTACCGTTGATAATCGAAAAAACTTAGAAGTACCACTAATAAATTTCAAACTTAGGAGTATCATTGACGATTGATTTCCCTAAATGAAATGGACAAAAAGGCACGTAATGTAACTATCCCAAGCATTTGAACGCCATATGTTGTTAGCTTGGATCCATTAAAAAAGCAACGAAATTACCAAGATCTTATGTCCCGGCAAAATCAACAGTCTGGTAGTGAGTACTGACCAGTGAGGGGACTAGTCTCATGAAAAATCGTCTTTTTAAGAGATATATTTCAAACTCAGTCCATTAAAGATTAATGTCAACTATCGTATTCTTAAAGCTTACTTACATTGTTCTTAATGCTTAGTTACCGTATTCTTAATGCCTATTTTCAATATCTTAAATGTCTACTTACATTATTGTTAATATCTGCTGATAATATTTTAAAAAATATATAATGGATAGGCCACTTAAACATAGTCTCTCACTAGAATTTCATTTGTAACAAACAAATTACTATCAAGATTCATAATATACTCCACCTAACAGGCTAACATGCAATGCAGCAGTAGTACCATTTGACTCCTTGCTAATTGGTACCATCGTACGACAAACTTTCACAATTACACAACCACAAATAATAGAAGTACTTAATGCATAAAATGGGGTACAACAAACTTGTAATGCAATATTTCAATTCAACTTGTAGTCCTTGTTATTTTGCAAAAATAAAAAATCACCATTGTTAAGTTTAGTAATATTTTATTGATCAACACAATACTTAGATTTATGTTCATTCTTAATTGGAACATGTATTACTTTTTTCAAGTAAAGGTCTTGGTTCAATTCTCATTGACCGTCCTCAGCCCTTTCCTAGTCCTTTCTTCCCTCTCTGACTTGAGCAAAAATGAAAGAAGCTAAGCTTCACTCCAGAGCGCTCCTTGGTGAAAATAGAGACATATATTTTATTCTTATAATTTAATTATAAAAATATGGATTGAATTAGTAGTTGAAAGTTTTCCATTCCACCCTACAACAAGATCGTTCTCCTTCCGTCTCTTGCATGTAAAAGATTATCTATACCCCAAAATCAAAAGTTTAATGAAATAAATAACCGAATAATTTGTGAATTACAGCCTTAAAGTTTACCACTTTTGCGAATTACAACGTCAATGTTTATTTTTTGCGAATCATAGCCACTAAAGTATCAAATTTTGCAAGATCAGGCCAAAACAAAGAATTTCGACCATTTGGGTGGTTGGAATTTTAGGTTGATTGGTCAGAATTTTGTGTTTTTGGCTTAAATTGTAAACTTTGATACTTTGGTGGTTGTAATTCAAAAAAAATAAACATCGAGACTATAATTCGCAAAAGTGTTGAACTTTAAAGCTGTAATTTACAAACTATTCGAAATAACCGGATTGATAGTCAAAGTCGAGTATAAAAAAATGTATGAAATACTTGGACAGGAGCCACTAGTCTCAAGTCTCAACACTTCACAAGGCTCCACATCAACAATGAAAAGCAACATTTATACAATCCGATGTTAAAATACTGAACAAGTATTCTCATTGAAAACGTTCAATTTACATGGTATATACAAAAGTGGAAGCCCTCATGCCAAACTCAACTTATTCCCCAACAGGATTTAATACATTACAAGGAAATCAGGAAGTTTAGACAGTCATACCAACAGAAGAGGTGCATAAGCGAAGCATTCTAAGAGATATTTGTAGCTTGATTTCGCCGAGTTGCACGCCGGAACCAGGTGTTGAAGGCAGTAATTAGATGGGGGCAATCTTCTGAACCTCGGGCTGAGAAACTTAAGCATTGTTGCAGTAGTTCTTGTGCATCATCCATGGGTAAAGTCGAGATTATCCTCAAAAAGGTTTCTTCCAGCTCGAGATATAGTGATGATGCACTATGGAGAGCAGGCTTATGGCAGGGAAGCACAGGAGACGCATTGTCTTTGCATACAATAAGCACTGGAAGCCAATCTTTCACGAGTTTCAATCTAACCTAAAAAGACATACATAGAAAATAAGGTCAAGCATTGCAAAAGAGATACTCTGGTGTAAAGTATCAACAGAATGAAAATGGGGAGAATATGAGTGCATTACCCCACATCTCAAATTCAAAAACAGTAGAGATACTTGCATAAACTAACAAAACAGAGAGCATAGAAGCATATGGCCCTATATCACTAGGCTGAATTCATGCATTTAAAAATATGACTTGCTGAACAGATGCATAAGTGTAAGTGTATCACAAGTAGATTCATTGCACTCTTACAGATGGGATCCCCACATAAATTCCATAGGCAACCCCTCATCAATAAGCAGAGAACTAGCATAGAATAATACTGCACATAACTCATTCTAGATCGAGTTGGTTGCCATGGAAATTTCTCATAACTACAAGAAATTGCAGCTTATGATATTCCCTATCTACACAAGTTGAGGGCCTGTTTGATTCGCGCAACAAAAGGAAAATAAGAGGAGAGATAGAAAAGGGCAAACTAAAAACCTTTGGTTTGGTTTTTCTACTCCCCAAAGCCTCTCTCTTTCTCTGCAAACTGTCAAGGTCATTGGCTTTACCAGGCCATCACTCTTCTTCCCTAGTAAAATGAGACATTCACCATCACTTATCCCCTTCCCTCATATTCATCATCAACCAAACAAGGAAGTCTGCAGTGTTGGCCATAACCTCCAGTATTCTACAATCAAATTCACCAAAAATAGACATTCTCCATTGGTCATCTTGATGGCTCCACTGTCAAGTGTCACCATCACCTATTGGCCGTTGGTTATGCAAATCAATCCTCCACAAAATATTGGTTTTGCAGTCCTAGGGTTGGACTTTGACCATCACAATCATATCATGAGGCTTTTCAATTTCACAATTTTTGGCAAGTATTCATTCAATTAATGAAAGGTGTTTCTAGGACAGCACTTTTGATATAATGTGGCATGTTGGGAAGTGATGGTCACATGAGGTATATTGTGCTAGACGAACTGCAGTTCTGTTATATGAGCAAATTATTCTGGAGATGGAGAAAATTAAGTCGCAAGAGAAATGCAAGCGAATCAAAGAAAAAAGCTTTAGGAAAACTTAACTGGGAAAACTAGCGGAGAAGCCATTAAAAATGCTGGATAAAGCACTCAAAAGGGAAATAAAGGGAGCAATTCAGTTTACTTGAGCAAATCAGTACATGTACAACCTATCAAACTAGTGTATCAGATCACCGTACGCCTACTTAAGTATAAAATAATTAGACATTGATGGCTTGATGCAATCCTTTGCAATGTAGCATCAGCAAAAAAAGTATAACTGTATAACCTAGTAGCCGAAAACAATAAATCATGATCACAAGCACAACTCACAAGCCAAGAAACACATTAAAATCACGCATACTACATTATCAACCACGTTGTTACTATAAACAAACATACCCGAAATGTAGACCAAACCGCCATTAGAACACAATTTACACATTCATCTTTGAAATCACTTTAATAATCAGTTCATCGCACAACAGAAATAGATTAAAATGTTAATCTACAATGGCAAGCAGCAAATAATAACTCCAAAACACAATTTAGGTCAACCACATATTAAGAATTAAGTGTATACCTCTCTAGCAACTATAATGTTCCCCGAAGCCACAGCATTCGCAAGCTTCGACGTACATTTCAAAACAACCGTTGGAAGCCCTGGCACAATATTCCTCCAAGCATCATCCCGAAATGCTCTCTGTAAATCAGCGGCGAAAGAATCCTGCTCGCTCCACTCCTTAACCGCCATTTCTGCAACTCGAAGCTCAACCATCCTCTCCACAAGCCACAACAAATGCTTTCCGTTTGTCAGAGCATTGTGCAAATTCAACCTCTGAATCGCCTCGGTTTCATTATGATCACCTCGAAAATCTGGACTCGAATACTCCTCCATTGATTCTTTTACCACCTTCAAACTCATCGAAAAAGCCTTTTCCAATACTCTCCTTGAAGAATCCCTCGACGAAAACTCTCTCAACAATCTCGCTACAAAAGCTTTCACCGGCACCAAATTAGGATGATTCTGCTTCGCTGAAATCAACAAATTATCAAGCATTTTTTCACATGAATCAACTCTCGAAGTCGAAACCCTAGCTAAAAGTTCTTTTGATTCTTCCTCACTCAAAAATGGAACCAAATTCAAAATCTCATCTTCTTCCTCCTCACTCCATGGAACAGCTTCCAAAAATCTAACACATTGCTTAACCAAATCATCAAAAATCAACTTCATTGCTACAGGCAACATCAAGATTGCAGACTCGACAGAATTAATCGCACATGATAAATCATCACAATAAACTAACCTAAGAACCATCAAATGCGCATTAATCGAGCCAGGTTTCGGCGAAAGAGCAAGATTTAACTTCTGAACTTTTTTCTTCATCTTCATCTCCAAATCATCCTTATTTCTGCCCCATCGATCGGATAACAAAGCGGAGAAATACTTGGCTTTACAAAGCGCAGAAGAATGAAGATAGATCTGAATATCACCATCCTTAGATGAAGACGAATTAGAAGTTTCAGAAATGGAGGAGAGAGAATCAGAATCATGGAAGAGACGAAGGAGGATGTCGGCCGTGGAAGAATCATTGAAACCGCCGGAGATGGGTTGAGAGAGAAACTGAACGGAAGAATCAGTGGCAGCGGAGGAGAGAGAAGAGAGGCGGGTTGAACTGTTAATACGCTGTCGTTTCTTCGGAATTGGATTGTTGGTGTTATGAGGCGTCATTTGGTGAAGTTTAGAAAGATTGATGGGGTGTGATTTTTACTTGACTTATTGTTGTAGATGGTTGCCTGGTATGAGGTTCAGCCATTATCTAGATTTTTTTTTTGGTAGGATTGCCACGTGGAATATATATTTTATTTTTTTCTCAATGCAATTGTCTTATGTTTTTCTCCAAAAAAAAAAAAAAAAAACAACATTTATGTATGAGATGGTTTCATAATGAGATATGCCTCATACTTGAGTTAAATAGTCAAATAATAAAAAATTTTAGATTATCATTATTTTTTCGAGATCTTCTCATTGTGAGACGACGACACATACAAGATCGAACAAGCAATTGTCTTAAACAAATTTTTTTCATTAAAGACGATCTCTCAAAGAATTTATCTTTTTATGGGCTGGTTCAATCAACTTAAAAAGACGAAATTAAACCTTTATATCAGTTTTTTCCTTCATTTTCTCCTTATTGAATCTTAATACATTTTCTATCGACCTGTTCTTTTTATCTTATTCTCCTACTAAAGATTAATAACCATATGTTCGTAAAATTATTTTTAAAAAGAAAACAAAAAAGTATCATCAGTCAATACTGTAATTCTACACAACAAAAAGGAATTATACAACACAAAAAAAAAAAAAAAAAAAAACTATGGAAATAACCATAATCTTCAATATCAACACTTCCACGGAACTTGAAGTATAGTATGACACATGAACCTAAATCATACATGTCTTACACCATAACTCCTGTATTATGTGTGTACACTATCAAGCAAGCCAACGCGCGTATCCGGTCCATACATTGTTCCTACGCAAAGACGACGAGCTTCGAGCACTTAAGCGGGATGAGTATGCCTTCCGAATGGAACATTCTGATGCGCTCAGTTCACCCATAGATCGTCACAACTAACGGGATACTTACTGCCCCATCAAAAGCTGTTTCGATAAGCAGCAAGTTCGAGAGGGTAGATGAAAAAGCGATGATTAGAAAAACCTCCTTCTGAAAGTGCGGGTTGTTCCTTGGTAGGTTTTAACAAGCAAACCGACACCTATTCCAATTCCGAGGCAGATACTAAGGCCTATTCCGACACCTACCCTTACTCCTGCATTGAAAAACGAGAGTTCTCCGTCCTCACCTTCGAAATATTCGGTACCTGGGTGAAGATAATTATACCCTTCATGTTCCACCTGTAGAATATATCCCAATTACATGACTTGGAGTGATTTAATGCATTTAGTAGTCAAGAAAAAGCAAGTTGCGATGCAAATCAGTCTACTTTCGATTTCTGTTTAAGGAGAAGGGACAAAAATAGGTAAATCAAGTGAAAGTCGTTTAGGAACAATATTAAGAGGGTGTTTGACAAATGGTTAATAGCAGGTAGTTTTCAGCTGAATACAGTGGCTAATTTGACAATCCGATTTTATTGATTGATTTGATCAGTAGCTTTTGAACCCGCGGCTATGAGCAGCTTGTTCAAAAACAGCAAATTGATAACAATAAGATGTTACAACCAACTAATTTACCAAACACTAGCATTGAATGGTTTAACCACTCTACCCTCTATTTGTATCAAAATAAGCTAAAATTGTCGAATAAACTATTTTGCCAACACCCACAAAGTTGATATTGATTAAAAAAACACAACATAGAATAAAAGGCAAGTAACCAAAAACAAGAGATAATTCATTTGAGTTTATGAGCCCTATGCTCGGGGCAAACCAAGGAAAGCTAAAACTCGGCAAAAAATCAATGTAACAAAATATCAAAGACGACTAAATAGGTGGCAAATAATAGAAATTCGTGCAACTAAATTCCATTACTAATGACCATTTAGCAGCATGTACAGACACATATATTCATCTTAACCCTCGTTGAGGAGAACAATATTTTCTAGATCAACTGCAGAATGTGCAAAATGACGGGAAAATTGTGAAGTCTACATTCCCAACCCACAATGAAATCTATTTCCTAGTATCCACTGTACTGTGTACATCATAGTAATGCAATAAATATACCCCAGTGTCATTAAGAACAAAGAGATATATCTCAGATCATGGCATGTGCCAGAAGGCCCATACCAAAGTATCACACTGACATCTTAAGGATAAGAAATTTTTTTATTTATTTTTCCGACAGACAGTAAGCATGCTCTTACAAGAGACTCCACAAGCATTATCGTCTCGCCTACTGTCTTTTAGAGTTTGCCCTATTGACAACATCTATTCTCACATTATTTTGTTCAAAGGAAATCTCGAAGGGACGGAAATACTCCATTTATCTGTTTAAATTTTCACTCTTCACTGTTAAGATTATCCACGACGAGAAGGATTATCGTTTTTTCTACCCATAATAATAACTTTTTTCTATCTCACTTTTCTATCTCACCGATGTAAGTATGCAACACATTCTCTAATCCTTTTCCCTTTCACTTCTCAATTTTCTAATATACATTTAGATTCGCCCATAACCTCCACACTCGACCCCCATGACGAAAATTTTGAAGGAGAAGCATTACAACACAGCCAAAGCCTTAATCCAAAAAGACTGGAATTGGGTATACAATTTGTATCAGTTTCATTAGTCTCCTAAATAAATTTTTATTCTCCTAAAAGAGAAGCATTAAATATAACAACTTAATGATGTGATTTCAGCAAGATTATACAAAATAAACGATTTCAAGCAACAAAAAAAGCAAAGGAAAAGCAACCCAATTTACTCCATATGTAATAATACCTGCACAGGAAGCTGATTAAGAGACTCTTTCTCGCCTTCAGTTGAGTCATGTTCGGGTATTGAATTAAGCATTGCCATCCTCATATGCTTCCTCCGAGGATTAAGATTCAAACTCTTGGTTAATATAATAGGACCACCCAAGAAAGATCCGGCAACATATACTTCAATGCAAGGTGAAACTAAATCAGACCCAATCAACTGTTTTCCCTTTAAAAAGCCGGTTCCCATGGTTGCATCTGTCTCACAATTTATACTCCATATCCGAGAAGCGTGATCAGAATCATCACCTTCGATAAAACCATTGCTATCACACTTATTTAGAGACCCGGAAAGCACAAGAACACCCCTATCAAACACCTCAAATTTCACACTACCCGATATTCTAATACTATCCGTACTCACAAAAGTAGCCTCTTCGGATTTCTTGTCTAGTCGATCCCTTCGAAGAAGGGTCGATACCCCATCAGAATATATACTAGCTCTTACCCCATTTACCTCAAGTAGAGTATTTGGATCCAACGGGATATGGTTCAAAGTAAGGTGCTCCGGGGTTGAATCATCAATCTCACACTTACTAATCCTCACATAGAAAACACGTAAATCAAGCCAGGATAAACGAGGCGAGGCAAGTCTGGAAGGCAAGTGTCCGTTGTTGCCCAAGTATCCATTACCATTAACAGCCCCATAAGAACTATCCATCATAACTTCTGAAGTACTAATAACCTTATTGCTAGCTCAAACCCTTCAAGGATATTCGACGAAATGGCTCCAAATAGACCATAAAGAGATGATGGACTCTGTGAAAACATAGGAAGCCTGTCGGCTGCACCAATTCCAACAAAGGAAACTACAATTAGAACTCATACTCTATACTATAGTTGACGACGAATCACACTAACGCCCCCAAAAGCCCACAAATAACACCAGAAATAAAGAAATTAGACTCTATACGCTCAACAGGAATCTTCTTTTCTACCATCAATTTCCACAGCTCAAAACGTTAGCGAGTATCCGATTTCAGATGTATTGAAACAACAAGAGGCTTTCTAAATCTCCAAAATTACACAGCCAAAAAACGAAAAAAATCCAAAATTCTTCAGTACAATAAGCACAATCAAATACTTTAATGTACTCCTAAAAGTTAATAACTTCTGAGATTGCTATTAAATCCCCAAATGGAAAAACAGAAGGAAAGGTTAAACCCAGAAAGAAAAAAGAGATAAGAAAGCATGGGGTTACTGCAGATATACACCAGAAGAGAGAAAAAGTTGCAAACTTTGATGCGGGGTTGAATCCCTATACAGAGAAAAGAAGCAAAATTAACCTCAAAAAAAATTATAAAAACCAGAAATTTCTCAAGTTGGCTTATATAGAAGCGTGAGGACAAAAAAAAAACACCCAATTAAAATTAATTGTTGATTAAATGGAAAATACAGCAAAAATATAAGAAAATACAAAAAATCAAGAAATATACAGAAATAGTCCAAGTCTTTGATGTGGGGTTATAACCCACAATAGAAAAAGGATATTAGTTATAAATCAAACCTCAGAAATGATAAATCATAACATTTTTCAACTGGGTTTCCCTAGAATTAACAGAAAATCAAGCAAAAATCACAGCAGATTTATCGATCACACGTACAAGCTTAAATTAAACAATCCCATTAATCTATTAATCTGATCAACATAATTACATGAAGCACCAAATTTTTCACAAATTTGCACAAATATTTCTGTGTGCATATACTGTTGGATTGAACAAATTGAAGAAAACTAACCAAATATATCTTGGATTGAGGCTATGGAATTCTATCCCCTCTTTGATTGACTTTATTTTCCGTGGATAATTGAACTTTGATGAAATTGTATCTACCCTTCTGGAAAGTTCGGAGAATTAGGGTTTTATGAATGACTATCATCAATCAATCAAGAGAATAAATATCTGAAACTCCTTTATTATTAGTACTTTTAACAGCAGATAGGAATGGATAGGGATCACGGAATGCCTAGAGAATGAAATTTACTGTCGTAATTTTCCCCCAAATTTCAGTTAGGTCTGAAATGAATAGGAAGAGGTCCATGTGAGTTGTGTGTGCATTGTGCTCCTAGATTGCGTAAAACCATTGACATTTGACCCTTCCTCTTTTTTTGATGACTTCTTTTTCTTTTTTTAAGTTTGATTTTTGTTTGGTCTTAATGTTTATGATAAGATATTGGTAGATCAAAAATTCCAAATCAAATAATCAATAACTGTGATTTGTAAATAATTATAAAAAAAGATTAAAATAATAATATTAAAATAAACAAACTCAAAAAAGATAAATTAAAACAACAAACCTCTTACCCTATCACATCTTAACACATAAGGGTGATTTATTAGCTTCATAAATAACCGTTATTTACTTAGACTTTCTCATTGGTAGATATCTAATTGGGTGATTGAGTAGTCCTATGATATCATGATTAGAGAAAGCTAATCACAGTTATATGGATTATTATGTTTTTGTAAGTCTTGCGATATACAGTTTTACCGTAAATCACTTGTATAAGAGTACCCCCAAGTAATTAAATTTTATTTTTTTAAATATACGATCACAAAATTAATTAATTTAAGATCACAATTCATACTTTTAAGGTCAAAATTGATAACTTTAAAAGATATAAATAATCAGTTATAATTTATTACTTTAAGGTTGGAATTAACTACTTTAGGAATATAATTAATTCTTTAAAGGTTATAAACTTATAATGAACTCGAATAAGATTATAAGGTAGGTGATGACTTATAATTTAGCAATATAAGTTTTGACTTGTTCATTATAATGTTTAATTGATTATTTTTAAATTTCTCGTTTATCAGGTTGAAGTTGTGCGCTTTAATGTTATAATTGAAGCGAACTCAATCGCAATGTAGGCATGATTGTTTTGACCTCTCTTCCCAATTTTATCAAGTATCAGTTCTAGTTCACCGTCTTTTTAATCACGACTCGCTATATTTTTTGTTAGTTTTATTGTATTTTGAAGCTCGTATTTATTTTTGAAGCCTTAAAATTAGTACATGGATTTTATTTAAAATTAAAATTAATTTTTTTTATCAAAAATTAAAATACTTGACGTGGGATTGTCCAATACACGATCAAATCCTACTTAAAAATAATCAAATCATAAATAATTTAATCCAAAGTTTAACTAACCATGTGCTCTCTTGAGATACCGTCTTTTGTAAAGTCGGCTCTCAAAAGGTCAATCCAATTTTAAATATAGAGTAGTAACAATATATATTTATAATTGGATTTAGCTTTTATGAGCCGTTTTTACAAAAGATGGTCTCAAGTAAGAATTTGTGTTAATAATAAAAATGACCTTCCCAAACCCTTATCACCGGATCATTTTGATGGGTCTATATGGATCCAATATTCAAGACTCAAAATTATTGTAAGAATTAAAACGTTGTAATTCTTATCTTGTAAGCGTGCATATAATTCAAAATTACTATTTATAATCAAATTATAACAAATTCATCAAATAGTGTAACTAATTACATCCACCAGATTAAAAAGGTCGGCAAACTTATCAATCAAACTTTTTTAATATAGAACTAAAGTTAGAATGGAAAATAAATGACTCATTGATGTTAACCACTCCGAAAATGACAATCAAGGCTTCCTAATTAGAAAAAGTCTATCAAATACAACAACTATACCTTATCCAAAAAAATATTAATTAATAATTATAAAAATAAGAAAATAGAAAGAATTACGCTTTTTATGGAATGACCAACTAATATTAATCAAACAATATTACAATTTTAAAATGGATAATAAAATGGATAAGGTTAAAATTTCAAACATTAATTTTTTTTTTTTTCAATAAGACTAGAGATTTTTAGTTATTTAATTTTGAATTATAATGAACTATATAGTAAAATGACTAATTAGATATCTAATAATTCGATTTACTATATAGTCCATTATAATGTTTTATGTTTACTAAGTCAAACATTAATTCACTATGATCGATCATATGACCTTCAAAGTTGTCTCATTTATTTTTAGGCTCTAGAGCATTAGTTGAAAAGACCCTATAAACTCAAGGGTATTAAATAATATTATAATACTCATTTTATTTTTAATTTGTGATAATCACTAATAACTCATATATTACATAGCAAAATGTATCTTATATTTAAATTAATTCAATTTAATATCAATTTTGTAAAATAATTTTTTTAGACCCTAAAAAATTTACGCCCCTAGGCGGTAGCCCACTTTACCCTTGCTAATTGACGGCCAAACTGACCACCTAAACCCCACCCTAGAAAAAAACCACTTAATGACATCAGAGCAATGAAATACGGTTATTATTGTAGGGTTGGGCCTTAGCCAACTGACTAGAAGGTCCGTTATTAAATAAATAGAGAGGAGAAGATATCTAACAAAAAAGATTTGTGGCAAAGCCTTCACAACCACAAGTAGATTGCTTTATAGAAGATTTGGTTGTTATAACTCCACAAGATTTTCCACAAGATCTATGTTTTTAATCGTGGCTGAAAATAACCTCATATTTGCTGATAATCAGCAAATTCTATTGTTATATCCAAGTATTCAACAAAAGATGCACATCATTCATAGAAATAGTGTTTTGAACACTACATATTTGATAGGTAAAGGCAACATATTTATAACCTCACATAAAATATGTATTTTAGTGGAAGTTAGTGTATTTTTGCCACTTCCTTTATTCTATCTTCTCAATCTTTGGGATTCTCTACTATGCATCAATCACAACCACATAGCCCATATAATACGTCAGCGCGAACTTATTCTCAAACTGTTAACAACTGAATTTAAATAAATTTGAGCGTAATTGAATTATAAAAGAATAATAAAATAGGAGAAAGTCTTGTATAGACTTAGTCAGCACTATTTTAATATGAACCAACTTTAAAAGGTATTTAAATAGTAAGTATTTTTACTTGATAGGTACAATCAAATTCTATTATTGAGAAAACTTGTTTTTATTAAATAGGTGCATACTAAATTGATGTGGGACTTTTACATAATACAATATAAAAGTGATGTGTTGAACTCAACTAAATCAAATAAGCTCAAGTGAATTGATTAGTACTTGAGGGGAACATGCTCTCATACATTAAATAGCTTATAGTGATTCAAGTTCATCTTTTTGATAGAGATGGACATTCAAGTCATCAAACTACACCGTTTTCAAAACATGTTTGTCTTTATAGCATGTTACAATAACTACATATTACATGCGCCAACCATTTTAGGTCAAGTCAGATCAAACTATTTTAACTAAGTTGTGGGCCACTTTTTGTTTCTCTATTTTAGGCAAAAACATGGCACAAAGATGGTGAAAGCATAACACTTACGGTCTGATTCGAACCCAACCCGTTTAAGGCTCGCATAACTTAAGGTTGGACCAATGCCTCAAGTAGTCTAGTTAGAGACTAGAGGTCTATGCCGGAGATTTTCTTTCTTTCTATAAACTATAAATCAGAAAGAACTCTAAGCTCCTGCTTCCCCTTCTTACATACCACCATAGCCCATTGGTGCCTTGAGTATGACAATTATGGGTTCATCATGTTTTATTTGTTCACTACACCATTGAAGAAGATCAATACAACGAGGACTTAGCCCATTATTGGAGTGTTCTCGTTAAATCTCATTTGTGTATTGCTTTCCTGATTTAAAGTCCCTTACTTTCTTGCTTCATATTGTTTGTGTTCCGTACACATAAACATCATATTAGATCATGGGACGAAAAGCTTCGGTAAAAGATGTCTGGACGTAAAAGTTCAATCATGGGTCATGGGTCATGGGTCATGGCTCAAGGATCATGGATCATGATTCTTAAGTCTTGGGTCTTGGCTCTAATTATCACACATTACAAGACACAAAGAACCACATAGTAGTAAGCGTCTATCCTGCAACAATGGCTCTGTAACTTTTCCACAAGTAGTGGATAAACTACGACCAAAGTAAGATAGATGATAATACAGCTACACGAGACGAGACCTATGAATAAGCTTTCGCTTTTCATCTATATATATTACTTCTCAAGAATTCGGAAACATATTCCAAACAGAAACGGTCATGTAAACATGATGGGCAGACAACAGTAATTAAAAGCAGAAGATCCTGTACTGAAAGAATGAAACTGTATTTTTATCCCTCCCAACCAAAAATTGAATAATGTAAGAGGAAAATGATTTACTCAAATTGTGCAGCTTGGATGACTAACATCAACAAACATCGGATAATGGCAATGGAAACAAGAACCGGAAAAAAGATGCTCAATAAAAAGGGAGGCCAAGTGATGTTTCAGAAAAGGCATCAACCCACCGGCAAGGGAAACGAATTACATCGATTTGATTTTGATCACCGAGGAACTGCAAAGTCTAGAATCGGAACAAAATAGATAATCAGTGGAGTGTTTGAAGACTTGCAACAAAGGGAAAGGAATAAGAAAGGCGGAGTAAAAAGGCGAGCCAAAACAAACAAAGAAGAGCAAACACAAAGAGTTCTTATGATCAGCGGGTTCTCAAATAACACATTTGAATGCTCCGAACAACTAATAATACCATATGCACATATGGTAAGAGAATCTAAAATAATGTCAATGAGGTGCATGGCCACACATGATACGTACCTAAGGGATACCCCTAGCTCCTCGAGCATAATCTATACAGTTATTGAATAGCATTGTAGCGTTTCTTTATGATTTATAGCCATTTCAAACATCTGAAGTCTAAACCAATAACCATCTTTGTAAACAAAATCTGATTACATTGCAAATGCCTTGATAAAACACAAATTATCTTCAAGAGTCATTCCTCAGTCCTCATAATGTAGTGTGAACATATTTATCTCAATCCTAGAAGTGCACATAATTTCATATCCCAACCTAGTATCTAGTATTCCCAGAAAAAACAGCATGGCAAATTCACCCAAGTGAGGCACATACCTTTTGAAGCCTAATAATTCAAGCATACATAGCAAATTAAAGTTCATAGCCAAAAGAAAAGTCCAAGAATAAGACTAATTAAGATCTATCAAAACGGAAACCAACACCATACACCAAATAGTGCTCAAAGCCTTAAAAATGACTAAAAACAAAAATAATAACTGGTTAACTCAAGGAACAAATCCAAAGTGCCAAAAGGCAATTCTTTTTATAAAACAAGTTATTCAAGAACACCTATGAGGCAATTGTCCAATAAAGATGCAGAAGAGCTCGTCACAAGGGCGTAGCAAATCCTATAGCAACAAAAAGATGAACCATGTCAGCACTAGAGAGTAAATCATCAGTCAATTCATGAAAGCTCCGAAAATAGTAAGACCTTTAGGGTTTGCATGTTCTCCTTGAATATTATACCGGTACCGCTAGACAAGAGATCAAGCTCAAAGCCGCTAATATATTTTTATGCCAAGCACGTTAGAGCTTTTCCTGACTCAGGGAGGTCAATAAGGGGATGCATAGTCAACTTTGTAAAATACCCAATAACCCAACAAATGTAAACTTAATGTACTAGTCCTTGGCCTAAGAAACATCAAAAATGACACAAGCGTGGCTAATCAGGTTATCATACGAACTGGGAAGTGGACAGCAACTTTTATAAAACCCATCTAATACACCTCAAACTTAATCTACCTTATTCAAGACAAAGAGTCTTGTTTCTTTTTATGAGAGAAACAAAAACTATTCTTTGAAATGATAAATTGCTGGTATTTAATCTACTTTTTAAATTGGCTTAAGCGATTCATCATAGGTAAAAATTGTGGCACTAGCTTTGTATAATATCTTTAGAGGAAAAAAGCCTTTTCTTTCTCAATCCCCTCAGTAAACTTGACATATAATAACACGATTCCACTATTACGGCATCCTTGTGATATAATAGTATAATAGTATACATGTTTAGATCGAAGGGCCGGGCTTTGCTGCTCCCAGTGGCCCCTGGTCATTATCCTCGATCAACATTTCACAACTTCATCAAACTAAATTTGGAAACCCTTTTTCATGCACACGATTAGAAAACCATAAAAACTCGTAAAAGAACATTTCATCAAGCAGAAATTAGGGGCACATTTTTTTCACATTAACATTCATTCAATTGAATGATCAACCCCAACCACGTTTTAAATCAAATGACACCATAATTTTCAATGGCATAATCAACAATCAGACTAAAATCATCAAACCAAATTGAAATTACCTTGAGAAAGGCAGCTCCAGCAGCTAGAATCAAGAGCAAGAACTGAAGTGAGCCGAGCAGAAGCAATTGCACTATGGAGTGGCTTTTGTGACTCAACCATTCCCAACATCGAAGCTAACCTTGATCAACGAATCCAAACAAAATTTCATTTTTTAGATTAATGTTCCCAGTTAAATTTGAATTAAGATAAACAAAACTTATCTAAAAAATTAATACCTAGAAGCAGAAGAAATGGCTCTGTTAGTTGATGATGAAAATGGAGAAGATATTAGCTTCGAAGTGTTAACGATGGAAGAAGAAGACCTAGATTGAACTGCCGTGAATCTAGCTCCTGCTGCCATTGCTGACCTGATTCCCGATATCATCATTGTTTTCTTAGTTTTTTTCTCTAGTGGAGGGGAATCTGAAATTGGGGTAGGAGCTTAAACCCTAATGAATTTGTGCGACCGGGCGAGGTTTTGGGTTACCGACTACCGTGAAGAGGGGTGTCAATGTAATGAGCGAATGACATGGGGAAGGACTAGAGTAAGAAGGATGCTACGTGCCTACCTCGTCTCGACACAAAAATTTCTAATTAGTCAATTTGATTTGTAAATATAAAAAGATAAAAAAAAATAATAAAAAAAATAAAATTAAAAAAAATAAATTAAGATAACAAAACTCCCACACTATCAAATCCTATTACATAAGGTAATTTGTTAACTTCACAAATAACAGTTATTTACCAATACCTTTTCCATCTCGATATATTCAATGTGGCGAAAAGTCATTTGGGTTGCAAGTAGAGTTATTCAAAATAGATTCGATATTCATTTGATCTTGTGACCAAATTCGATTTGATTTAATTTTAAAATGTATTTACAATTATGTAAAAATTAATTTGGACACAATACTCGATTTGAACCAACCTGAAACACTTGAGACGAACTCAACTTGATGACTCAAATGAACACCTCTAGTTGCAACTTGCAAGTCTTCTACTAATAAGTATTGTCTCATTTAGAGTTAGAGGTGTTCATTTGGATTCTCAGATCGATTTTAAATCAAATATTTTATGACTGATTACAATTGAATTTATGTTCACGTTGATTTTTTACATAACTTAAAATTTGATTTTAAATTGGGTTGGTTACAATAATGTTTGGTAAATGTCTAATTGTAAAGTCTGTTTTGAACACCTATACTTAAAACAAGTATCATTTTTTCCGATATAATTTTGAGTTTGATTTTCATTTTGCTTTTTTTTTTGCCTATTTTATCCCTCAACCTAACATAACTAAAAAAACATGTTTATATATTAAATAAATAGACTTGTTGATTATTAGTTTATTTGCTTTTTTTTTTTGCCTATTTTATCCCTCAACCTAACATAACTAAAAAACATGTTTATAAATTAAATAAATAGACTTGTTGATTATTAGTTTACTAGTATAGAAACTCGTGCAATGCACGAATTAATTAATACCAAATATATATAAATATAACTTCAAAGAATAATGCAAGTATATATTATTATCATTAAATTTATCTTATACATGACTTTTTTTAAAGCAAAAACTAATTAAATATTAATTTTTTTAATTATTTATCGAATATGTCACTTTTTCATTCAATCAAAAATATATCAAATTTTAGATAAGTTATATAGAAATTCTACAATAAATTGTATTCCATAGTATACCTAATTTAGTTCTAATTTTTTAAATAAAAAAATTCTAAATTAGGTAAGTATTTTCATATAATCAACTATCATCCACTAAAATAATTATATTTGTCATGCCTCCTTAGGAGATGACACATGCAATTTTCCAACACTTTTATAGTATGATATGATATGATATGATATGATATGATATGATGACTTTTTTAAAGAAAAAATTAATTAAATATTAATTTTTTTAATTATTTATCGAATCTATTACTTTTTCATTCAATCAAAAATATATCAAATTTTAGATTAGTTATATAAAAATTCTATAATAAATTATACTCCATAGTATACCTAATTTAGTTCTTAAAATAACAAAATTCTAAATAAGGTAAATATTTTCCAACACTATCATCCACTAAAATAATTATATTTGTCATGCCTCCTTAGGAGATGACACATGCAATTTTCCAACACTTTTATAGTATTGTATGATTTTAATTATTTATCAAATCTATCACTTTTTCATTCAATCAAAAATATATCAAATTTTAGATTAGTTGTATAAAAATTCTATAATAAATTATACTCCATAGTATACCTAATTTAGTTCTTAAAATAACAAAATTCTAAATAAGGTAAATATTTTCCAACACTATCATCCACTAAAATAATTATATTTGTCATGCCTACTTAGGAGATGACACATGCAATTTTCCAACACTTTTATAGTATTGTATGATGTATGATATGATGTATGATGACTTTTTTAAAGCAAAAATTAATTAAATATTAATTTTTTTAATTATTTATCGAATATATCACTTTTTCATTCAATCAAAAATATATCAAATTTTAGATTAGTTATATAGAACTTCTATAATAAATTATACTCCATAGTATACCTAATTTAGTTCTAATTTTTAAAATAACAAAATTTTAAATTAGGTAAATATTTTCATATAATCAACTATCATCCACTAAAATAATTATATTTGTCATGCCTCCTTAGGAGATGACACATGAAATTTTTCAACACTTTTATAGTATTGTATGATGTATGATGACTTTTTTAAAGCAAAAACTAATTAAATATTAATTTTTTTAATTATTTATCGAATATATCACTTTTTCATTCAATCAAAAATATAGCAAATTGTAGATTAGTTATATAGAAATTCTATAATAAATTATACTCCATAGTATACCTAATTTAGTTCTAATTTTTAAAATAACAAAATTCTAAATTAGGTAAATATTTTCCAACACTATCATCCACTAAAATAATTATATTTGTCATGCCTCCTTAGGAGATGACATATGGAATTTTCCAACACTTTTATAGTATTGTATGATATGATTTGTCATGCCTCCTTAGGAGATGACATATGGAATTTTCCAACACTTTTATAGTATTGTATGATGATATGATGTATGATGACTTTTTTAAAGCAAAAACTAATTAAATATTAATTTTTTTAATTATTTATCGAATATATCACTTTTTCATTCAATCAAAAATATAGCAAATTATAGATTAGTTATATAGAAATTCTATAATAAATTATACTCCATATTATACCTAATTTAGTTCTAATTTTTAAAATAATAAAATTCTAAATTAGGTAAATATTTTCCAACACTATCATCCACTAAAATAATTATATTTGTCATGCCTCCTTAGGAGATGACATATGGAATTTTCTAACACTTTTATAGTATTGTATGATGATGTATGATGACTTTTTTAAAGCAAAAACTAATTAAATATTAATTTTTTTAATTATTTATCGAATATATCACTTTTTCATTCAATCAAAAATATAGCAAATTATAGATTAGTTATATAGAAATTCTATAATAAATTATACTCCATATTATACCTAATTTAGTTCTAATTTTTAAAATAATAAAATTCTAAATTAGGTAAATATTTTCCAACACTATCATCCACTAAAATAATTATATTTGTCATGCCTCCTTAGGAGATGACATATGGAATTTTCTAACACTTTTATAGTATTGTATGATGTATGATATGATATATGATGACTTTTTTAAAGCAAAAATTAAATATATATTAAATTTTTTAATTATTTATCAAATATGTCACTTTTTCATTCAATCAAAAATATATCAAATTTTAGATTCGTTATATAGAAATTCTATAATAAATTATACTCTATAGTATACCTAATTTAGTTCTAATTTTTAAAATAACAAATTCTAAATTAGGTAAATATTTTCATATAATCAACTATCATCCACTAAAATAATTATATTTGTCATGCCTCCTTAGGAGATGACACATGGAATTTTCCAACCCTTTTATTGTATTGTATGATGATTTTTAAAATAACAAAATTCTAAATTAGGTAATTATTTTCATATAATCAACTATCACCCTCTAAATTAATTATATTTGTCATGCCTCCTTAGGAGATGACACATGGAATTTTCCAATACTTTTATAGTATTGTATTGTATGATATGATGATTTTTAAAATAACAAAATTCTAAATTAGGTAATTATTTTCATATAATCAACTATCATCCTCTAAATTAATTATATTTGTCATGCCTCCTTAGGAGATGACACATGGAATTTTCCAATACTTTTATAGTATTGTATGATATGATTTAGCTATATTTGACATTGACTTAGTTTTAAGCGCCTATGGTTAAGGAGATATGTGATACAAAAAATAGTATTCCTTACGTTTTATAATATTGGTTACATTTGGTTTTGTGCACAATAATAAATATAAGTGATTATTGGATATTTTACTTGTTTTTATATGAGATTTTGGATAAGCATTAATTAAAAGACTCTTAACGTTGTTCCAAACTTCCAATCATTTATTAAAGCAGATAGAGTAGTTAACTGTTATGTGCTTATAAGAAAAAATATTGACTAACAACCTAAAAGTCAATTAAAAAAACCTACAACACCTTTTCGATTTAGTTTAAAACCTACCTCTTAAACTAATTAAAAGTCATTTATCAAACACATACGTAACTGATTAACCAAATAAAGAAGCCAAACGAAAACCAGCAAATAATTGTCAAAAACACCTAGTGACATATCTCTCATCTAAAAGTAACTTGAGAGATGATAACCCAAGTCTAATTTAACATTAACTTATCTAAACTTAATCTTCACCTAGCTTAATATTGACTCAAAATCAACTCCAACTTTAATTCCATAGTAAATGGAGTAATAAACTACAGTTAATCTCCTGAGAGACGTCTACGGTCTATTTGGCCCAGTTCTTCAAAGCTTATTTTCTATTTTTACTTCACATTTTTTTATGGGCCAACCCAATAAGAAATGGTCTCTCAAAGAGACCGTCTCTCACAAGAAATTGTGAATAAACCATGACACAAAATTACATTGACCAAACTTTTAATCGACCAAAATCAAAAGTAACTAACTTAATATAACTTGAACATATTCTACTCAAACTTAACATGCCATAATGACCAAAATTCAAATCAAACATAAGTTTAACAAACTTAAATTCGAATATAATTTACATTAGTATAATTTTAATTCAAATGAAAACCATACACAAACTTAACATGATATTTAGTTCAATAATATACTCAAAATTAAGATAACATTAATACCACATAACTCAAGCCATGCCTATGAGTTGACTATATAATATTCTAGTCTGAATTTACATAACCTCAATCCAAATCTCAATCAGGTAATGTCATACGTTAGAAACCATGATTTCATTTGAAAATTTGAAATTGGTTCAAATTTATTGTCTGACAAATTAAAAATTTTAAATTTAGATTTGGATCAAATTTCGCCATTGTTTTTTAAGTTGTTAAAGTTTAGGATTTGAGATTGACTAGCCAAACTTTGTCATTCTCAAATTCTTCATTTATGATTTCATAATTAAAAGCTACAATTTGAAATGAAATACTTATCCCCAAACACTAATACATAATTGAATTTAGAACCTCATACAAAATCAAATTGACAAATTGTCTATAATTTGTGTTCACTGAACCCCATATATGTTCAACCTTCAAATATGTTAGATGTTACTTCTTCCGTCCCATTGAATTTGTATCATTTTCCATTTTGGTTCGTTCCATTTAATTTGCATTATTTCTATTTTTGGACAATGATCCACCACTTTCTTTTAATCTCATCCATTCATTTTAACTCTCTTTTAATTTCATCCACACAATTCATTCTATTTCCTCATTTCTTATCACTTTTTTAAACATACACCAATTTCTCTTTAATGCAATCTAAAGAGGACGTAGTAGTATTAGTTGCTCAACACACACATGACATGACTACTTCGAAATGCAACAAAATGCACCCTAGACAATTGCATAATCGTGAATAAAATCGAACTTGATCATGATGTATAGTATATGGATGTTAATCTAAAATTTGAATCCAACTTGAGTGCAATAATATATCGACATTACCTGCTAAAAAGTAACTCAATTTTCAAAAGATATTAATTTGGCACAAATTCTTGTATAAGACGGTTTTCACCGTAAGACATACATCATACTTGAGTTAAATAGGTCAATAACAGAAACTTTTAGCTAATGCACTTTTTGTTTTGAGGTCGTCATACCATAGACGGTCTCATACAAAATCGGTTGTTTATTTAAATGAGGTTACCATAATTAATTTGACTTGAATTTAATCCAAACATGATATTTTAAGACTAGGACTTGACATTAACCCGATATATTGTCTATCTGCTATCAATAATTTTTACTATTGTTAGTAAAAAAATATATAAAGGTTGAATTATTTAAAAAAATCAATAGAATAGATTATTAATTATTGATCCAAACGCATCGTATTGTGCCGCCTTTTACCCTTGGTTACAGGCTTAGAGCGGCTAGCTTTGCCATTTTCTTTACCGCCTTCAAAACCACCACCAAGCACCAGAACATTGAAACATCGAATCGTCATTAATCGATCGTCAAATTTTTGGCTACATTTCCATCAATGGCGGCGATCTTAGCTCGCAAATCGCTATCTGCTATTCGTTTCCGCGAGCTTGTAAGCCTTTACTTACTGTTTCAAAACCCTAAATTTCTTGATTTTTAAATTAACTTCCGAAACGATGAATTTCTACACAATTCTTCACTTCGTTGATTATTTCGTAGTTATTCTTTTGATTATCTTATCATATTTGTCAATTACTCTTAACTTTTTGGGGGTAATATTGTGTCGGATTTGGTTATAACGATCATTTTAGATCTTTGAAGTTTGTAATGAGATTCTAACTGATTATGGGTGGTAGTGTTTGATAATTACTTTTGAGGAATTGTTAATAGCTGATATTTTTCCAGAAGTTGCGATTATATGTTATTGATTTCCTTACGAATCATTAGGAAGAATGTTTTAGTTGGCATGAAATTATCTTTCGTTTATTGTGGACCCATATTGTTGGGATTATCTTTCGCATTGTTGTATTGGGTTTTTAATCAGCTGAATTACTTGTAATTCATCGTACTGGTACGTTACTGTTCGTCCTGTGCGATTATTTTAGAAATTATCTTATGGATTTTGCTTACTTGGTCTTATATGTTTTTTCTGTTCTTGAAGTTAAAACAAATGCGATTTCATTCTCATCATGGATTCTTCATACTTGAGTAATGTCAAATGGAACAAGTTGTTGAATTGCCTCCATGAGATATGAACTATGATTTCTGAGTATTATCTTAGTAATGTTATTCTTGATCCGCTGTTCATCATGTGTGATTTTAAAAAATCTTTCTTAGTGATTTGACTAATTGCTCCAATTTATTTGCTTTAATTCAAAGTAACATTTACCTTTGAATTCCATTCATGGATTTTCATACTAGAGTAAGAACACTTCAAGATTATCGCCCATTTGTAGGATGACTATGATATGACCTTTTGTAGTTTAGTTTCACATTTTTTCTCCTATTGATAAACATTTATGAGAGTATGCTGGAAGTTTGAAATACACACAAAAAAAAAAAAACAAAATTCTTAATCCTAAACATAGAGGTAAAAAAAAAAGCCACATTGTAAGGGACGATGTTTCATGTGTTAGAATGGTGCTGTATTTTAGACTTCGTCTGGGTGTTTGCTGTTCACTACTCACTCGTATAGGTACTTGCGCAAGTGTAAACTTGACTTTTTTTGGTGAGGTTTTCTTTTTTTTTTTTTTTTGTTTGCAACGATGTATCCAATGACCATAGCCATGTTCTAATGTCAAGAATCTATATTGGAAATGAAGGTAAATTTGAGTGATAGATATTGGGACAAAAATGTATCACTGTTTTCAGATGGAGGTAGCATCATATGACATTTCCACTGTTATTCAATTGCTTTTTAAGTGTGTGTGTTTGTGTTACTTGTGATGCTCTTCTCTTGTCTGTAACTTGTACTTGTTTTTCCATTTTTGTACGTAGGCTTTGACTGGCCAAGCATGGCAAGGATTCAATCAGCAGGGTTCAAGATCATTTGCAACCAAACATTCATTTTCCACAGATAAAGGTGTTATATATTGTAATGCTGTTATTATAGGTTTCTCTTTTGACGAATGTGATTATATTTGTAATAACCTTGGAAGCAAACTATTGGTGGTTGTTTGTGGGGACCTATAAAAAATTTAGCTGCAAACTAAATTTGAGGTTTATGACGATCTAATTGTATTTGGCATGTTATCAAGTAACATGAGATTCTGGTGGATTATAACGATTTTTTTTGGCTTTTGCGCTATACAGAGTGATTGCACACTAATATTGTTACCGGTGCTGGACAACATGAAATTCAATTAGCTGCATGCTTAAGTGATTGATCCTTGTGTGAACTTGATTTTTATATCTTTGCTCCTGAATTCTACCTCCTGTCTTCTGTCGCCTGCCTCTGTGTGCATTTTTCTATAATTGTATGATGGCTTATTGTGCATGCGGATGAATTTTTAACCCCAAGAGAATATGTATTATGTTTTGTTTAGTTGCTATGTTTAGTGGTATATGATCAATTTTATCATTACTTAATTATAATAGGTTTTTGCTTGACTTGAGTCTAGCTTTTCATGATGCTTTCCCAAATAATACCAATCTTTTAGTTGTTAAAAAATTAAATTTATTTTATCTACTCCATGCTTTGAATGGAGAAGGAGAATTCACGTGGACAATTATTGGGATTGATTTATAGTATGTTGAGGCTTTTGCATGGTACTCCTTGTATTTAACATGCCTCCCTCTCTTTTCTATTGACTATTTTCTGGTATAGTTATTTGGAAAACTTTTCCATTTAGGCCCATTCTCGTTTTCTTAGCTATGCTGAACCACCTTTGCTCTATTAAACTGAACTACATTTTTTTGAAATAAACCTTTTAGTGCTTTTGCACTTATTTTTACTGATTCACTGTTCTTTGCATCTCATTTTTTCAAACTTAATTGCATTTTTTTTACCATTTTATATTGATAAACTAAATTTTTTGCTGAATATATTGTTTTAAAGATATGAGAATAGAGCCTCGTTTATACTCTTGGATAATTATCATTTTGCTTTCCCTTTGGTTGGCGGATTTTAGAAATGTCAAAATTGAAGAGACTGAAAGTTGCGAAGGAATTTGAAGCAGATACCAATTACAAACTCCACTCCTGGGGAGTGTTTCTGCTGTCACATGATCAGTAGATTAGGTTCATCTCTGTGTATTATCCTTGACCCAAATATCCAACTATTCAAGTAATACAATTTAAATGATTAAGTGATTTGATGGTGAATAACTGCATATCTTTATTACTATTGGTTTATTTAGGTTTGATCAGTAGATTAGGTTTATCTCTGTGTATGAACCTTGATCCAAATATCCAAGTAATACAATTTAAATGAATATTCCCTCGCTTACAGAAGACCTTAAGACATTTGATGCTGCTTTCTAATAATCCTTTATCATGATTTTGACGAGCTTGTTTTGTACATCTTACTAGTATTAGGGACAGGAGTACTTCTATTTGGACTGCATTCATGACATATTTATGTAATTTTATAGTTTTGGATTGTTATACTTATTGCCTTATAGGTGGCTAATTCTTCTTATCATCTGTTGTAGATGATGAAGAAAGAGAAAAGCTTGTTAGAGAGATATCAAAGGATTGGAGTTCTGGTAACAAACTTTGTTACCTGAGTTATATATCAACTTTATTTGGTCAGAAATTTATTTTATCATGTGTATTCTTTATGTGCTGACACTTCATTGTTGGTTTCAGTTTTTGAGAGAAGCATAAATACTTTATTTCTCACTGAGATGGTTAGAGGGCTATCCCTGACTCTAAAATACTTCTTCGATGACAAAGTGACTGTGAGTGTCTTCTTTTTTCTTTTTTCTTTTTTGCTGCACTTTTACAGTATTCTAATATTTATGACATCTTATTCCATATGGCAACATCGTTGATTCAACTCTGTTTTGCAGATCAATTACCCTTTTGAAAAAGGCCCTTTAAGCCCCCGTTTTCGTGGAGAACACGCCCTCCGTCGCTATCCAACTGGAGAAGAACGCTGCATTGCCTGTAAACTTTGTGAAGCTGTGAGATTCTTTTTAGGCTTTGTTTTGATTATCCACTAGCTTTACTTGCTGAATATGAATTTTCTTATTTTCGGATTATAATTCCTGTTGTGTTTTTGAATCTTGAAGCTATCTCATTATAATTTAATGCATCTTTGGGATGAATTCCAGAGTGTAGTGTTTGTTTTTAGGTGGTCGTACACAAGCTTATGAAGCTTATGTTCTTTTAGGGTTGTATTCTTTAGTTGCTAAATGCCCGCCAATAGAAAAGCTATGATTTTGATGGAGATTAAGGTTAATAAATGCAATCGGATATTTTTTATAAGGAAATAGGGAAGAAAGATGGATAAAGACAGTTGGCCATCTATTATAAGAGAGTGTTGACAATAAGTCCTACATAGCTATTAATCTTTGTCTGCATCGAGAATTGACAATAAGTCCTACATAGTAAAATAAAAATTCACATTCTATGGGAGATTGTGGATTATTGTGTCACATTGAGTAAGAAAGGGAAGGTGGTTATTGTGGGAATTTGAGGTTGATCATGCATCTATGACGCCGAGAAATTTTATTCTGATGTGATCACTAATTGCATTTTTATGTTCACACGCCACGCAGGATGAGGGGATTTTTTTTCTTAGGCTTCGGTGAGTTGGAAATCTATCCAGCTAAGTCTTGCCGCAAGTTTGACAATTGTGAACTATCCTATTATGTAATTGAGCGTAGCTAAATTTATTCTTCAGGGTCAGACTCCCGTGAAAGTAGCTAAATTTAAGTCTTTTTTTTCAAGTTGCCATCCAATGATATTGGAGTATTTTGTCCAGTTTTCTGTGAATGTTCTATATGAAAGAACATGCATTGAGTAACCTGATAATTTTTTCCTGATTATGCACTAGTCACTAAAGAATTGGGCTGCTACTTGTCATAACACTCATGTATTTCGGACTTTTTAAACAAAACAATAATCGCAAAGAAAGGGAAGAAATTTGTGTGTTACATAACAAGATAATAAAAATAAAAATAAAAATAATGCCAAAATGTTAATACCAAAAGATTGGGTTCCGTTACATGAAACCATAAAGTAGCCCCAGTTGTCTAATACATTAATTCTCCTCCATTCATTTGGTTATCTAGCACCGCAAACCCGTACTTGAGATTTATCATATCCTTTTCTATTCAAGCAAAGCACATATAACATGACAATCCTTGTTTGTATTGAGCTAAATGTTGTGTATGTTCTTGTTGATATATGTTCTGTTCTTTGGTTTCATATATCACGAGCTGCTGTATCGATCACTTATTTTCTTAGCTACTGTCAACCTTTAGGTCTGTCCTGCTCAAGCAATTACTATTGAGGCAGAAGAAAGGGAAGATGGAAGCCGTAGGACAACCAGGTAGCGTGTATCTTCTTACTTGGGAAATCTTAATGTACTTAACTAACCATGCTCACACCCCTTTATGGAAGCATCTAAATGAAACAAATTTTTTTTTGAAGGTATGATATTGATATGACAAAATGCATCTACTGTGGTTTCTGCCAAGAGGCATGCCCTGTTGATGCCATTGTTGAAGGACCAAACTTCGAATTCGCAACAGAAACTCACGAGGTTAGTATTGCTCTTTGTATACGTATTAATATTCTTTAGTTCTTCACATATTCCTAATAGGTGAAACTCAAAAGCACTGGCAATTAAATACTCTTCCTAAAAGTTTGAATGCTTCATCTTTTTACTAAATAATTTGTATCAAAATGTTTTGTTGCTCGTTACAAAAAAAAATAAAAAAATTGTTCTTTAAAATAGCAAAGAACTATTTATTTGTTGGTAATTGGTATGGAATAGTTGGTGCAGTTGTCTACAAAGGCAGCAAGTCCGCAACCAACTCTTTTCCCCTCATTTTTTTCACCCGTATAAGTTCAAACCATTTCTGAATCTACGCATGCATCAAAATGTTGCAGGAGCTTCTGTATGATAAGGAGAAGTTGTTGGAGAACGGTGATCGATGGGAAACCGAGATCGCTGAGAATCTGAGATCGGAAAGTTTGTATCGCTAATCCCAGTTACTTTGACGAGGCTATGCTGTTTTTCTATTTTCGTGGCTTCTAAATCAAATTTAATAATCTCTCTGTTTGGGGAATTTCAGAGATCATATTGTAATTTTTTTTTTGTAAACATTGTTAAATTAAATCATATAGATTTCGGAATTGAATTTTGATCTATTATTCGGCCATAATCACATGTGATGTGGTCGCCAAAACATTCTACAAGACTCAACTTACATGTCTGCGCCTTGGTTTTTCTGTCTGTCCCTGCATTTATTCTCTTTGTGCAGTTTATGGTTTATTCAATGCCATTACCTAATGTTTTTACCTGTGTGGATTTGAAAATTTTGTCATTCTACTCCTTGTCCAAAGAAATATTAAAACCTTTAGTATTATCGTTGTGTTTTGATATTTTTTTTATTTTTTTTATTTTTTTTTTTTGGTTTTTAGTTTTTAATTTTTAATTTTTGTTTTTTAATTGGTCAAATAATTTAAATAAACGTTTGGTAATTGACTTGTAAGTCATTCGAAAAGCCGACACGTAAGCTAAAATCAAAAGTCACTGTGAGTTTTTTTATTGGTTATTATTGACATTTGGATTTTTAGAGGAAATTTTGTATAAATCTTATGGTGAGTCAAAATCATATAAGAGTTCAAATGCAAAAACTATAAATGAATGTTGTAATATTTAAAATGTGATCTTAACACAATGATAAGATCGAAATAACTAAAAGCGAGTATATAAGTATGAAAGTGGATATATTAGTCTAGTTGAATATAAAATTATTTCATAGTGACACTGTTTTATATTTGTAAAATTTGTGACACTAACACAATGATAAAATTATTTTATAGTGACACTGTTTTATACAATAAATTTGTGAAATTTTAAATTTTTTTCTTTAATAAATAATTAACAACTAACTAATTTTTTATCTAACATTTGACTTATACAATAAGCTAATTAGCTAATAAAATGGTCCATATTAATAACTAGTTAAAAAAGATAACTCGGTCAACAATCAATTGCTAAACAATATATACATCTTTATATCAAATATGTTATTATGATATTGACAGGATTAAATAGTATAGTGATTAAGGGCTTTTTATTTCACCTTTGTGACAATCGTTTATTTGTCACCACTTACCATAAAAATTAAAATTACTCTCCCCTTTACCTGTAGGAATTCTCTAGTCTGCTAACGAAAAAATACCAGTCTTATTTTTAAAAAAATCCGTGAACAGATAGATGATATGAGGTGTTGGGTAAAAACTAGAAAGTGTGGATGCAAACTTCAAAGTGACCGACCCCAATAAAATGACAATGAGACATGAAAGGTAGGTTTTATAGAATGCTCTATTCTCAAATACTTGCTACCCGACAATTATTAGCATACATCATTAATGTATAAGAAACATATAGACAAGTGATATCTTATTTGAATCGTCCGATAATATAGTGCATAATATTAACTTTTATATTTTTTTAAGTTTCCCAAATTTAATTATGAAATGATGAAAATAATGTTAGCGGCAAAACTTTATATTAATCAAACGTTAACTCAATACCATCTAAGGTCCTATGGTCTAGTGGTTAGGACATTGGACTCTGAATCCAGTAACCCGAGTTCAAATCTCGGTAGGACCTTCTTTTTTTGTACACAAATTTCATCTTTAACATTTTAATACTTCATTTAATATACAAAGTATCTTTATACTTAATACTCCCTCCACCCTTTTTATTGTCCACTTTCTTGTGGGCACGCAAATTAAAATAGTAATGGGGTATTTTAAGTGATTATAATAATTGTAAAGGTGGTAGTTCGGGTATTTAAGTGATTATAATAATTGAAAAGGTGGTAGGTGGGGTATTTTAAATAGTATAAGTTGGGGTAGTTAGGGGTATTTAGGTAAAAAATCTTTGCCAAAAATAGAAAGTGGACAATTAAAGTAAATTGACTAAATAAGAAAAGTGGACAATAAAAAAGAATCGGAGCGAATAGTATTTTAAATTGTACTCTGCAATCTGAATACAGTAAACCCTGCGTACAATGTATTGTGGCAATTAATATGCAAACAACCAATTTAGTCTAGTGGTTAAACTCTTAAAGCTTTTCATTTTATTCTTGCAAGAGCTTTAATTTTACATCACTTATATGAAGGGTTGATTCACTCTTATTAGTAGGAATTTTCTAGCCTATCTCAAGCCCAATCTCGAATCAACTAAATTACGAGAAATATAAAATATAAATTAAAAACTGTAATTACGGAAGCATTATCTTTGAATTAAATAATGGATATAAAGAGGGTAAAAAATGAAGTTATATTGTTTTTCTTGAATTTTCTTTTCACTTCTTTTGCACCCAATAATCCCACCAAAATAAATAGAAATCTAAAAACAAAACATAGAAGAGTTCTAAACTAATAATTTACAACTTTCACAACAAGAACCCGAAAATGAAAATCGATCAATTACAGAAAAAAAATAATTTTAGTAGCTTGTTTTTCATGGGTTCCTCGTCATAACCAAACTCGAATAAACTCGTTCAATGAATCTTGACGGGATTTGATGCTGCCTTACGAGCATTCGAGGATCAAACGGTTAACATAAAAGCAGAAATTGCTCACGAAATCAAGCTCCCTTCCTTCAAACCTAAAACTTTCTTCACTGAATCACGAGTAAACACGGCTGTACACCTCCGGAAGCTCAATAATCGACATCAAAACTGGCTTGAATCCCACGAAATGTAGATAAGCGGGTGCATAAATGTTATTGACAAAGAATGTGACGTGAAACAATCTATTTTGTTTTTCGATTTCTCTAACGTTTCATCGTTTCTATGGTGTTTCTATATCATGCACATCAGCAGGTTCGGGAAATATTTCCCTAGATTGCCGCTGCTGCGAAGATGAATTATCGCCCACGCCACCAACGACCTGCCCGCTGTTCTGCGACCCTGAAGTTCCCGACCGTTTTAGGCTGCCTGTTCCCTCAATACGAGAAGCAGGTACTGCAGGGGCAGCACCGACATCCAAGCTTTGCCTCCAACTTCCAAATACCGAAGCATTCCATGAACCTCTAGACGATGTTGTTCTAAGCCTTCCTGATCCGACATTTTCTTCTCGTACAACTTTTAACGGATTCTCCAATGCTTTAAGAATATATCTCATGAGCGGTCTTCTCGAAGGCTTCGGATTGAGACATGATCTAGCCACAATAGCCATTGCCCATACTTCTTCTAATAGGTCCTCATCGTATATCAAAGAGGGGTCCACAATTTTCATCACGAGTTCTTTGTCGTATACATTTATATAGGGCAATGTTTGATCAATCCATTCCTTCACGCTGGCATCATTCGACGCACTCATGCCCAGTTTACCTGTGACTAGCTCGAGCAACACTTTGCCGAAACAATAAACATCGTATGCACATATGGATGCCTGAGAACCTGGAGAAAATACGCGCAAAATTGTTAAAGGCTCTTGTCTAGAGCACTGTCACATCATTCACTAATCTTTTAGCGAATCGCGAATAAAAAAAAGAAGCAAATTATGGTCGGTTTTGGGCTATTTTAGGGTCATTATTCAAAACGCAAATTATTACGCGAATCATGTTACACTGGTCTAGATTACCCATGACTAGCTCGAGCAACACTTTTCCAAAGCAATAAACATCAAGCAATTATCTTTTGCTACACATTGGTTTAAACTTTAATTGGTTGCCGAATCGAGTTAAAAACGGAGCAGAATATGTAATACAACAAAAAAAACACGCGAATAAGACTTAAAGCCTAATATTCCGATCGCACATTCTCATTTCTCACAACCAGAAATATTCAAAAGGCTGATTAGACAGTAGGATAGAAGTTTCGCCTATATCAGATCATAGACCAACTACCCATTTCGATATTCGTATACTAGCACCGAATTTCAGCCAAGTTAGCACAAAAACTCCATCCAACAGTCCAAGCTCACACGAAAGACCATTTGTTTAAACCGAGGTGAAGACTGTTAGTTTACAAGACAACAAAACAATACCACATACGGAATTTGTATCTTGAAATCAACAATCAGAAGTTATCCATGCAATTGCTCATTGTTTCGGGTCAACAAGCATTAAACCGTAACATCTAAAAACACGAGGAGAGGATAGTTCGGAAAACAGGGTAATAGATATAGAGTTTGGGAAGCTCATGTGTGAATAAATGCTTTATTTTCCTTTATTTTGTAGGTAAATAGTGCCAATATGAATGAACAACGATATATCGTGCAACAAAATCATATTTTTAATTTCTTATTCAATAATAAAATGTTGATAAATTTAAATCCGTTCTACATACCTGATGGCCCTTGTTCGGAGCCCCTGCAAATATCAAATGAAACAATATTAGTATAATTTAACGGGAGTAAAAGAAGAAAAGGCAAAGTCAAACTGTCAAGATTTTCCGAGAACACAAAATCCCAATTTCTTGATCGTCCAAAACTAAACAAATTTCAAATAGATGTGAATCAGTGAATGCATTGGAATTTTGTGCGCAAATACTTAAAGGTTCCAAATATTAAAAATTGTATTGGCGATAAAAGAAAGCTACTTACTGCGGCAACCGCAACAATCTTGTTATGACTCCTGGTTGAGTATCTCCTTCTTGTACACAGACCTCACTTAGACTTCCAAGTCTTACTTCGAATTTATCGTCAAGTAGTATGCTACTTGCTTGTACATCCCTGTAAAGATATTGACGGTAAGTCATGGACAGATTAATGGGATTATATGGCTATGTTAAATATATGATGCAAAAATCCAAACAAAAACCCAAATTGTAGAATGCAATTAGATATAAAGGGGCACACATTAAGGGGTCGTTTGGTAGAATCAAAGGAAACACAATCAAATGGAAACACTCGGGAAATTAACACGGTAATGATACACATAGTTGATATTAATTGTTTGGAAACACTTGAGAGTAGGCACAATGACAAACAAGGGAAATGAGAGATCAATTGTTACCGGTGGTGGGGCAGAAGCAAATGTACGGCATTGGTTTCCTTCTTGTAATGGAATTGGTTAATGGTTAAAGAGAGTAAACAACCGGTAATGGATTTACGCTCTTAATTCCGTTTAGAATCTTTATTCTTTGGCAAACCAAACATGCTCAAATGCTAATTGCTCTACTCCTACAAGTGACTACAACTAGAGATGTTCATAGCAGACACGATGACTCGAAATTTACCCGACCTTCTAACCGAATCCGATTTGACCCGACTTTAAAAATGATTTACAATTATGTAAATTATGACAAGGACACAAAACCCGATTTCAAACCGACCCGAAACACTTAACGCAAAATCAACCCGATGAGCCGAATGAGCACCTCTAACTACAACCCAATCACATTGATAAAAAGCGCAAAACAATAAGAATCAATATAATCATTGCACAAGAGTCCTCGAACACAAAACGTATTGATGCAACAAAATGTAACACGAAACAGGAAAATATGAAGAAAAAAATATTAAATTAATGGAAATGTAGATTACCGATGAACAAAGGGCGGTGTACATTCATGATGCAGGTACGATAGACCCTCAGCTGCTCCGATTGCTATCTTTAGTCTTGTTATCCAATCCAAGGATTGCAAACCCTCGGTATCGGTACTAATCTTCCTGTACAAAGAACTTGATAAATCCACATTTGGCATGTACTTATACACAAGATATTTTTCATTTTCCTGGTCCAAGCAGTATCCCAGAAGAGGAACCAATCTAGGATGTGATACTTTACTAAAAAAGTCGAGCTCTACAAGGTACGACTCCCGTTTTACCGAATTCAAATTTATTCTTTTGATGACCACATGAATACCACCTTCAAGAACACCACGGAATAAATCACCGGAATGTCCGTTTTTAATAAGATTCGTATCACCGAAGTTATTTGTAGCATCAAGTAGCTGCTGGTAAGTAAATCCTTCACCCAAGCTCGAAAAATTAATCGAGACTCCTGGTGAAGGTGGCGCAGCTCCAGACGGAGGGATCGGACCCACACCATTCCCTATTTGCCTTGTACCACGATTCCTTCGAGCGCATATGAACAACAATAGCAGCAAAATCAGCAAGAGCAATAGACCAACTCCACCCAAAACCGCAGCTAATATAATAGTGCGCCTGTGACTCGACTTCTTAGGCACTTGCCCTGCACCCGGAGTAACATTCGTACTTGGAATCCCGAAATTGTCGAAAACCAAACCTTTCAAAGTATAGAACGAGGAACACTCCTCCTCCGTCCTCTGTCCGGTAGCATTTTGGAGACAATTAACATTTAGGAATGCAACATCATTCACATATGACGGAACCTTTCCCTCAAAGTAATTGCCCGATAAATCAAGCGAACTAAATCTCTCTAGCACCGAAGTTAGACCCCCATAATATTCATTATTCGAGAGATTAAGCGAAGAAAAAGTCTGATTCCCCTTAAAGGTAACATTTGGAAGCATACCCGTAAACTTATTTCCCGAAACATCAACAATCTGCAACCTAGGAATCGACCACAATGCATCTGGAATATCACCCGAAAAGTTATTATCGTTCAAACCCAAAATCTCCAATCTAGTCAAATCTGAAAATAACCCGTCTGGCAATGAACCGAAAAGCTTATTGTTCCCAACCGCCAAAGTTCTCAAACTCCTCAACCCCTTCAAATCCGAAGGCAATATACTGCCCAGAGAATTAAAACTAAGGTCTAGCTCAATCAGACCGGTAAGATCACCAAGTTGAGGTGGCACATCAGACACAAACCTATTATTGGAAAAATTCAAGGTCCTTAGACTCTGCAAAACCCCAATACTACGAGGAATCGACCCAGATAGGAAATTCGATGATAAGTCGAGGAACGAGAGGTTCCTGAGGGAGGCAAATGAATCAGGAATTGACCCATTAAGCAAATTGTGGGAAAGATCAAGAACTGAAAGGCTCACAAGTTGACCTAAAGTAGAAGGGACAATACCACTAAGATTATTTTGAGATAGAATCAAAGTATTTAACCTACTCAAATTTCCCAAACTTAAAGGTATAAACCCCTTAATAGAACAAGAATGAAGATCAAGAACTTGCAACCTACCCAATCTTTGCCCAAACCAATTAGGGATTTGACCAGGAAGTTCAAATGAAGAAGCATTAAAAGACACTAAATTTGTCAAATTACCAATAGAATCAACAGCAAATTGTGGGTTTAAAACACCAAATCTAGTTCTTCTAAACCCAGATATATTAATCCCAATTACAGACCCATTATTATTACACTGAATTCCCCTCCAAAATGTACATGGGTCGGGTTTAATTGGCCAATCCCTAGCTCTAAGACCCAATGATGATCTGAGTTGAATCAAAGCAATTCTTTCTGAAGGCAAAGTAACCCTTTGTTGTTGTTGACCCACAACCAAAATAAATGTACTCCCAAATCTCAACAAAACCCACCAAAAAAACATAAATTCTACAATAAATAACAAATTGGGTTTTCTAAATCTCACCATTTTTAAGCTTTTAACAACAAAATATAGCAATGGAGTAGTGATCTACACATCTTTTTTGTTCTTCCTTTCAACTAACTTCCAATGTTAGTCTTCTACAAAGCAATTTTTGTCCCAAAAAACATGGTAATCATTAAGGGTAGTTGAGAAAAAACAATGCTGAATTGCATTCTTTTCCAATTTTTCCTTCTACCCAACTAAAATTTTCAACTTTTTTTTCCCTAAATTGAACAAGAAAAAATAAAGATTAAATCTTTACCTATTTCTTCACAAGCTTGAGTAGCTTTCATTTCTGGTGGTGTAAAAAATCAGCATCTTTTTCTCTGAATACTTAAATCAGTTACAGTATCACCCACCAACTCTCTCTCTAGAAAAATTCTAGCTTTTTGTTGGATTAACAATGGGGTTTTGGGATGTTGAGAGAAAAAGAGTAAATTCAGATCATAAAATTTTCAAAAATAATTTATGGGTTATTTAAAGTTAATAATAATTGATAATATTATTAATTTTTTTGAGAGAAAGAGGAGAGAGATTTGGAATTTTGGATGGGTTTAATTTGAAGTTGTGCTGGTCAAGCCGTCTGTCTATAATTTTTTTTTCTTTTTAAATTAATTTTTTTGAATGTGTCACTCTCTTATACACAAAGCTATAATCTACTTTTATTACCAAAAAGCTTTTAAAAAAGTGCCTCTTTTATAGATGATGACATGAATCTTTTGGTTTTTAGTTCTCTTTGATTTTCTATTTGGCATGTTTGTTGTATAAAAGGAATGGAAAAGTCCTAAACAAATTATTAATTTATATTTTGAATATATGGCAAATTAAAGGAAGAGGGGCAGCGAGAATCAAATTTATGAGCTATGATTTTATTAGAAAAAAGTGATATTAATTTTATATTTTGTATATAAGGCAAATCAAGGGAAGAGAGGGTTAGAAGGAGGGCAGCAAGAATCAAATTTATGAGCTATGATATTATTCGAAGAAAGTGATATTTGCGCTAATCGAAACAAAATTCAATTAAGAAAAAGTTAATCATGCTATTAGTTTGAAAAGTCCTAAAAAATGATTATTGAATTTGTATTATTGTTGAAAAGTCTTGAATTTACACATTTTGTTGGAAATCTTTTATGTTTTAGTCTAAGTATGTTAGCTAAAAAATGGCCTAAATATGCTATTAGGATTCCAATAAATAAAAATAAAAGAAAAGGATTTCAAGAAATAAAGGTTTACTAAAAAGCTATTAAATCAAAAATATATTGATAATATCAAAGTTAAATGGAAAGTAAAGATGTGATTTTTAACTTTTTGGCAAGGTGTATCTAAATTATGACTAAAGAAAATAAAAAAAATCTCTATATCTACATAAATTATATATACCGCGTAATTTGGTAATAAACTTTTAATATAATATTAGTATTTTAAATAATATAATTAATATTTTTAAATATTCCTTAATAAATGCTATATTATCTCAATCAACAAAGGAATACTTCATATTTTGAGTCTTATTATAAAAAAAATTTATCAATCAAATATTCTCTTAATTTTGCCATTCAACTTTATGAAAAAATATCTTGAGAAAATCAATCACATACTACTAGATAATTATTAGGACTCATTAGGAGTATATAAGTTTTAAAATACAATTGGTTTAGACTCAATTTTCCTTAACTCGTGATGTATGCATATTTCTTTTAATTCTCTTATATTAATATTCAAAATAGTCACTTATTGTTATTGATTATAATATTTTTTTATTAAACCATTTTTTATTTTACATATTTACTCTATTCTAAACAAAATTCAATTAGTCTTCATTAAGAAAAATAAATAAAATTTATATATATATATATATATATATATATATATATATATATATATATATATATATATATATATATATATATATATATATATATATATATATATATATATATATATATATATATATATATATATATATAGGATCAAATAAGAAGGATTTTAATATGAGAAAGATTTTTATTTGATTTTGTTTTGTTACTATATATAAAAAAAGGTAACTATGTTATAAAGTAAAAACACTTTAAAATTTACGTCATACTCCCTCTGTTCCTTTTTATTTGTGCACTTTACCTTTTGCATGCATTTTTAAGCAAATTTTAAGCCTTAATATCACCAAGTACCCATCATAAAAAATCATAAAAATTACATATTAAAAAACTATACATCAAAACAAATCTAACAAGATTTCACATTAATATATTTTATCTTCAATATATACTTCAAAAATCTAATTTTAATTTATCTCTCTAAAAGTGGACAAACTTAAAGTGGACAAACAAAAAGGAACGGAGGGAGTAGTTACTTTTCTATGTAACATAGTTAGATTTTTTTTATTTTAGTGAAATTAAGGGTGTAGAGTCCTTCTTACCCTTCTCATTTTCAACATTCTTCTCATTGTATCCCTCCCCGTATATATATATATATATATATATATATATATATATATATATATATATATATATATATATATATTATATATATATATAATATATATATATATATATATATATATATATATATATATATATATATATATATATATATTCAATCCAACAGGATTCATAGAAAAAATGACTAATGAGTACTAATTAGTGGAGGCACATTTTGTTTTTGAATAATGATTTACAATGAATAAAAGTAGAAAAAGAAGTATCTATTAAACTTGATTTATTATTATACTGAAAATAAATTAAAATTTTATTATCGTTACTCTTATTATAATCCAATAATCAATTAGCTTAAAGAGTTGTACAATCAAAATAATACTCAAATCAAGTAATAATTATGAAGAATTATGAAGAGTTCAAAAACATACCTCACAAGCACATTCTAGATTATTTTATTTATTGAAAAATATATACTCCATTTTATCAATTATTATTGTCTTATTTGATTTCACACATTTGCCATTGCACATATTCAATCATAAATATTAGTAATTTGCTAAATAAGAAAATAAAAAAAAATTAGTATTAATAAAATTTACATTAAACCAAATTAAACGAGACCACATTTAACTATGTTTTAACTTATAGATTAATAATGAAATACAAATTAAGATTGATCGATATATAATATTAAAAAATCAAATAGGATGATATTGGTGAATAATATGAGTATTGTATCCGTTTGAAAAATGATAATGAATGTTAGTGTAATTTTCGTAAAAATATCTCTTGACAAGTTTAATGATTATACTTGTTCTCCCCTCAATTCATTTGCTTCATAATATTCCTTCAAATAACGTAAGACTATGTTTGGGAATTATGATTTTATTTGCAATATATAGTACTAGTATAGAAACTCGTGCAATGCACGAATTAATTAGTATGAAATATATATAAATATAACTTTAAAGAATAATGCAAGTATATATTATTATGATTAAATTTATCATATACATGACTTTTTTAAAGCAAAAATTAGTTAAATATTAATTTTTTTAATTATTTAATTATCGAATATATCACTTTTTCATTCAATCAAAAATATATCAAATTTTAGATTAGTTATATAGAAATTCTATAATAAATTATACTAAATTATACTCCATGGTATACCTAATTTAGCTCTAATTTTAAAAATAACAAAATTCTAAATTAGTTAAATATTTTGATATAATCAACTATCATCCACTAAAATAATTATATTTGTCATACCTTCTTAGTAGATGGTACATAGAATTTTCCAACACTTTTATAGTATCGTATGATTTGATCAAATTTAGTGTTTGGCAAATAAAAAATCTTTAGATTTGTATTTGAGTCAATTTAACATTTGTTTTCAAATTAGTTAAAGTTGAGAATTTGAAAATGACTTGCTAAACTTTCTCATTCTCAAATTTCTCATTTATGATTTTATAATTGAAATTAAGAATGAAATACATATTCTCAAACACAACCTAATATCATTTAAAAATGTAATATTAGATGGTAATAGAAAATAAAAAAGAAAAAATTATTCATTACCATAGTGATAACATAATACTGCCGAAAAAATTAATTTATTACCATCATTTAATATCAATATTATCAATATTAAAACGAACGTGTGTTTGTCTAATGCCATGGTGTGGTTTTTAGGTCAGAAATTAAGGGCATATGACCTCCGATAAGGTAACGGTTATTTATTGGAAACAGTTGACTTACGGAAGACAGCTAAGCTTAATTGAATCTGATGGATCTATGTGAGTGACCTTACTCCTTAGCTTACATTTTTTTGATCTCTTCAAATTAAATTATTCTACTTCTTGCCACAAAATCATTAATGCTAATCTTTGACAACAACTACAACATCGGTTATGATTTTCTCTGTCTTTTTAAATTTGCTATTGAGAGCAGGGCCGGCCCTAAAGGTGGGCAAGAGGGGCTGTCGCCCAGGGCCCCATGTCAAAAAAGCAAAATTAATGGTTATAAAGGTCTATATAGGTTGTAAATTGTAAGGGAAAAGGGTCCCAATGTGTCATTTCCCCCAGGGCCTAAAAATATCTAAGATCGGCCCTGATTGAGAGTAATGTAAATTATTTTCATACGTATAATATATTATTTTTAATAAAAAACTAAAAAATGTAAGAGAATACATGTCTCAAATGTTTAAAGTTAGAACAATAACTTAAGGGGGTGTTTGACAAATTAATTTATTGAGCAATTTTAGCTTATTTTGATATAAATAGAGGGTTGGATAGTCAAACCAGCTAATATTAGTGTTTGGTGAATTAGCTGGTTGAAACAACTTATTGATCCGAATAAGCTGTTTTTGAACAAGCTGCTTATAACAGCGGGTTCAAAATCAACTGGTCAAACCAGTTAATAAATCAACTGGTCAAATCAACCACTATAATCAGCTATCAGCAACTAACTATCAGTCATTTACCAAACACCTTAAACCTACCAGGCTACTACGTGGGTCATTAATCAACAATTAGTATGTTTTTATATCTCATATGTGTCACTTTCGGTTAGAGACTCAAAAAACTAGAGTATTACATATTTTAAAAATGCTTTAAACGATGTGAGGATTGAATAGTTGTTTAATTAAATGCAAAAAAAAATTATTCAAAAAAAAAAATTAAATGAAAAAATGTTTTTTTTTTTTAAAATATTTGTGTGATTAATTATAACTTATAAATATCACATTGACTTTTGCATTATGAAGTCACTTTGACCTTATTAATTTTTTTCATTATTTATAATCAAAATTTCAATATTAATAATTTGAAGTATATAACTTGTTTATCCCTACTTCAAAGTTGTGTAATATGAAATCATGGTTAATATAAATGTCAATGTAATTTTTAATTTTTTGTATGCACGGATTTTCTAATCTAATCTGAAATAAAAAGGTTATAATTATGCCATAAAAGGATTAAAATTAATCTTGGCAAAATCATTAATTAAATATGACTTTAAATCTAAATTGCGTGTAATAATTGACTATATACCGGGTATGACTATGGTTAATTACAAAATTTATTTTATGATATATCAATATAATATACGAAAAATTATTTCTAAAAAGCCAACCTTTTGGCCATCTGCAAATAAAGAGTCAACGTTTTATTTGTTCAATAAATTTAGAGTTGAAAACTTACCTGTGATCCCTTTATTTGCAAAAATGAGACAAAAACTGTCTTTTTATTGAATAAATGAAACGTTGACTCTTTATTTGCACATGGCCAAAAGGTTGGCTTTTTAGAACAATTTTTCCTATAATATATCATTCATTTAATTATTTTTACTTGTTGAAGAAATATTATCTTTTCTCTCTTTTTAGAAGTACATAATAATAAATATTCATTAGAATTTAAAACAGTCTACTATGTTGTTGATGCAATATTAATTTTATGTATTATTAGAGCCTTCCCAACCGTGTTAATAAAGTTTTATATGGAAAGAAAGAAAATGTTCCTCCTCCAACAGAATTAATTAGAGAATTCTTTTTGCCATTTGTACCAATTTTGGCAACTGCCAACCCGTATTATAAATTTTATTGTATTATTGTTAAGTACTTTTTTAGATCAAATTTAATTTTAAAATTTTGCCTTATAAGACTGTCTCATGTTAAAGACCTCAAAACAAAAAGCTCGTAAGTTAAATTTTTTTATTATTAATTTATTAATCCAAGTATGAGTCATGTCTCACACTGAGATTGTCTCATACAAAAATTTGTTAAGAATGCTTATTTCAACTGAGATGAAACTTAATTCTTATATAATAAGTATTAGTAATTTTTATCTCGAAAAAAAAAGTATTAGTATTTAAAATTTTGCCTTATGAGACTGTTTCATGTTGAGATCTCAAAGCAAGAAGCTCATAAGATAATTTTTTTTTAGTATTGGGCTATTTAATCAAAGTATGAGTCATGTTTCACAGTGAGACCGTCTCATACAAAAATTTATTAAAAATACTTATTTCCATTGAGATGAGACTTAATTCTCATCAAATATTAGTATTTTTTTATCTCGAAGTAAAAGTATTAGTATTAGTCATTTATATTTTTTTGAGGGAAAACTAGTTAGTACTTGGTACTTCTTATTTAAGGTTTACCAAATTTGGTGGACAATAAAGAAAAGAAGTAATACTATCAATAAAAATGCATCAATTAGTTGACGAATATTTTGAAGGTACACAAGAAGCCCCCCTATTGAGCCTTTGTCTCCTAGGAATTGCAAGGATTTTTTTTAGTACGTTTCATAAAGTTTACCATAAGTTATATTTTTAAAAAAATTTTATTTATAAATTTAGCTTATTTTTATCATTTTAAGTATTTTTCTCTTTTATCATAATGTCCACTTATTTTGTCCCATTAAGATTATACTTGTTACAATTTCTATGGAACAAAAAAAATATTTCATAAATACAGAGGAGTGAATGTCCTTTAAAATGTTTTATCATTTTTGATGAGGTTAGTGATGACTTGGCTCACCTAAGTCTTGCTTAGTTTGACATACATTTTGGGACTCAATTGCCATTTGAAGTCAAAGAGTGTTGGAATTTGAGATTATATCCCAAAGATAATTTTAGTCAAATTAATCTAGAATTTTAAAAATAATTAAAATTGAAGTTGTAGCATGAACACCTTGAAAAATGATCATGCACACTTAGTTGATTAAAGGAAAGCATGAAAGAAATGTGCGCAAAGACCATTGCTAATTTGCTATTTTAGTATAAATCAAATAGTAAAATGACATCGGAAAAAGTAATAAAAAAGAATATTGAAGATTCATGTGAACAAAGCAAGAAATGAGACAATAAGGTCCAACCTAGCTAGGTTTGCCCAAATGAGCAGAGACGCTCAAACGAGTAGTCCAACTATTCTTATTGTTGTTGCGTATCTTTTGCTTATAGTCCGATAAAAGTTGTTCAATTTTCTTGTTTATTTATACACTCCCTCATGACTTGGTTAGTTAAGCCAAAGTATATACTATACCTTGGCTTCCCCAACCTTTGCTCTTTAGCTATTTTGTTCTCTTTCAGATACTACTAGTTTACTTCAATGTAATTTCTTCATACTGATCTGTAAGCTTTTGTTTTTGTCCTTTAAACACGTAATCAAAAACTAGACAAAGCGAAGACATAGCCAGAATTATTGAACCTCTTAGATTATTATGTTTGTTATTTTAGTTTCTTCATTGCTCATGCCATTTTTATTTAGTTGCAAAATTGATCTTTTTTATTGGATGCATCAATTGCATATATCAGCATCAACACGCTCAACATTTCTACTTATTATTTTTCACTTTCTATTAGTCGTAAATCGATTATTTCATTTTGAAATACTTAACTAAATGATTATACTCATTTGCCCCAAAAAAGTTTCAAAATTTACCTTTTCTGGTATTGGTCATTAATAAGAGAATAAGTCCAAAAAAATTCGTTTCTACTCCTTTAGTAATTTAAAAGTGCTTACATTACACAAATCAGACTGACTAAGTGAGTACTATTGTGTATGTTGAATTGTTGATCACCCTAGCTACATAAAATTTTGCATTTAAGTTATTAACAAATGGATAATCCTATTATTAGTTATTGCTTATCTATCTATCTATATACTAATATACTAAAAGAGAAACCAAAGAAATTTGTAAGTGCCACATGTCAAGTTGTGGTTAAATGTTTTCCTGCCTAAATTAATTTAGCAGTATTGTCAATTATATCATTATATTGTTATTATTATAGGAAATAATCAAAGACAATAAAAGTAATAAGAACACAAACATTCTTCATTTTCCAAAGAACTACTATTTTTAAGATAAAGAACACATAAAAGGAAATAATCAAAAATTATACACGATCAATTAGTCAATTAAGGAAATTCTTAGAAATTAGGATTTACATTCTAAATAAATTATTTATCAATATCGAAATATCTAGCAATATACTCAAGATTTACATTGTTTTTACTCATATGCTTTGGTTTTTCCTATTTTTAGAGTTTTTGTTCTCTTTAATTTAATTGATAATATTGTTACATTTAATGAATTGTAGGTACGTAAATGACATCTTTGAATGTCATGAGTATTTTTTTTACTCCATCCGTTCTATTGAATTTGTAATATTTTCCATTTTGATACGTCTCACTTAATTTCCATCCGTTCTAGTGTAGAACTCCGTGCAATGTACGATTTTTTTAATATCGACACATATAAACATATGATATTAAAAAAATCTAGAAATATTATGTCGTAGAAACACTCAATTTTATATGTATGAATTAACTTTGTAATTTTGAAAAATGTCAACAATATATTAAGGAGTATATTATATTTTTTAATTTACTCAAATTAACTATAAATAAATGTTAGTCAAAAGATAGTTTAATAGTAGCTATATTGTTCAAGATCAATTGTCATTTCATTAGTTTTTAGTCAATAAGTGAATTTTGACAAGTTCTCTTAAAAATTGACACTTGGAATTTTCCAAGCTATTACGTGGGGTGGTCATTATTAATGGCTTTGTCAATGACATAGGCTTAGAGGTAAGTACAATTCTACAAGTCATGTAAGTCAAATACAATTGTAGAGAAAATTAATTACATTTTTTTTTGAATATTAGAGAAAATTAATTATTAGTACTAAGTAAATGAGAAGAATTCGTCAACTTATGAATTTTCGTAGTGTCTCCATCGCTTGAAACTTGAAAAACTTATGAATTTTCGTAGTGTCTCCATCGCTTGAAACTTGAAAAATATCTTATTAAGCTGACCTTTTTTTTGGCTCTTATCTCCTCTTTTTATATTATTTATATTTATACAAATTAGTATAGTAACTCGTACATTGTACTTATTTATTAGTATGAAATGTATAAGAAATAATTCTTAAATATTAATTTAATAATATATAATCATTATCAAATTATCAAATACATATTTTAAGCCAAAATAATTACTGAAATTTTTATTATAGTTATCTACCTAATATATGACTTTTTCATTTAATTGAACATATTAAATTTTAGATTAGGTAAATAGAATTTCTATGAGAAATGATCATATAAATAATTTTCCTAATTTAGCTTAATTTCAAACAAAAAAAATCATATTTTGAATTTGGTAAATTTTTTTTTTTTTTTTGAGGAATTGAATTTGGTAAATATAATTGCTATATAAATATATAATAATTGCCATCCACTAAAATAATTCAATTTGTTAAGACTCATGAAAGGTGACATTTCTTTTTTTTTTTTTTTTAATATTTTATATTAGTATGTAAGATTGTAATCTTCAATAATATATCAAAGGAGTGTGCTATTAAAAACTATATGACTTATCTAGATAATTGATTAATATTCTCCATACATTTACCATTTTATATAGGAATAAAATGAGAATCAAGTCATCAACACTTTTTAAATAAAGATACAAAATCAGTAAATTAATTCGGATTTTATACTTTATACTCCTATTAAAAGTCTTTGGGTTGTAGTTTAAGTAGGTCTTTTGTATATATAAACTAGTCGCTATCATCACTACAGTATTCAATATATCATGCTCATAGAAGTTATCAAAAAATTATAAAAGGGTTAGAAGATGATAAATCATATCTTTGTAAAAGGAGATAAAAATATTACGACTAATAAAATTTTCAACTCGAAAAAGTCCTAAAAAATAGAGGATCCACTATACAATTTTTTATAGGGAGCGACAATTAACACTTTATGAAGAAAGATATTGGATCTATAAATTAAGTTGTATTCTACTTAATTAATCACTATAATTTAATCAATTAACAAAATTTTATTTGAGAACAATAAGTTGTTAATTGGAATCAATGATAATTTTTATAGTTTTGAAGTATAAAATGAATTATATTGTGTTGAATGATTAGGATACTTCAACATACTCTACACGAAAATAATAATACTTCTATATTATTTTCGTTGAAGACTAAGGCTTAGCTATAGTAGTTGTCCGGAAGCTAATCCCATATTATTATAGATTTTTAATTATTAAATATTAAATTGTCGTTTTTTTAATTTTCGGATGATTCCGAAGTACAAGCCCCCCTCTTGCCCCTTATAGGTTCAGCGATATTGACTAATTTGACCAACTATTTTAGCTACTTGTCTAAGTTGTTTAAGCTAATTGTTTAATTCAACAGCTATATTGAAGGTGTTTGGTAAAAATGAATTATCAGCCATTACCTAATTATTAGAGAAAAAATATATTTATTTTAGTATTTTTATATTACTTATGGTTTTTACATGTTTTCTTCTAATTTTATTTAAATATTTTTTAAATAATTATGGTCCTCATATTTTTTTACATAACTGTATCTTAATATATTTTTTTTATGATGGTTTCTACTTTTCTCCATTAATTTTATCATTCTTAAAATATAATGTATATTCATTATCTAATTATTCCGAAAATATTTCGTATGAGAAGATCAACAGAGAATAAAGAGAGTTATATGAAAAAATGTTTTAATACGAGGAAGCAAATTCATTAACGGCCCGTTTGGTTAGTGGTATTAATTGGTGGTAATGGGAATGATTTATAGTGTAAAATTTCAACAAAAGTTCCATATCATTCCCATGGTAATGAAACTTTGATCACAAAAAAGTTTTTTTGCTTACAAATTTCCATTACTACCTAATACCACATCTCCAAATAGTAATGCATTGGAATGAATTAAATGAAAAAAATGAAATGCTTAAAGTTGTACAAGTATGGCTATCAAGGTAGCCAAGGTATTTTTCAACCAAAATTACACTAGTTTTGCATTTCCATTACCAACGTTTAATACCATTTACCAAACAGGTCGTAAATACTAGAGTTTTGTACTTTATTATTTAAAAATTTATATAAATAATAAATATAAATAACAAAATTGAAGTGTTTTAGGAGTAATTATAATTGGTTAATTAAGCGGAGGTTTTATAGCATTAAGAAGACATTAACTTGGTTCGTCTATCGTAATGTCAGATCGTATGCTCCTACAGACTTGAGACTGCAGTCCTACTAGCACCAAAAGTATCATAAATAGCCTTGACTAGTAAATGAGGTTTGGAAGCAGTTGGTAATAAAAAAAAAATTTTGAATTGAAATAAATATCATTTTTATTTTTTTAATAAGATTATGAGTTCGATTTTCTATTATGGTATTTCCTTCTCTCACCATATCTACTACTACCTCCTATTCATAGAAGATGGAACATTTGTTTTTTGACACTATTTATTTATTACTCTTAATTTGTATTTTATTCTTAATTTATAGATTAGAACATAGTCAAGTGAGATCTTGTTTGATTCGTCTCAATACAAAGATTATTAATATTCACTTTTTTATAATATTTCGTTATGTATAATAAGAGATATTAAGCATTGAATAAATGCATTGAATAGCGTGAAAAAACAAATGTCTCATTCTCTATGAATATGAGGGAGTATTAAAAACCAATAAAGAAAGCAAAAATATATTCCTTATTATAATTTTTTAAAATTAAAGTATCACAAATTCTTACTTGAGACCGTCTTTTGTAAAGACGGCTCTCAAAAGCTCAGTCCAATTCTAAATATATATTGTTACAACTCTAAATATAGATTTGGGCTGGACTTTTAAGAGTCGTCTTTACAAAAGACGGTCTCTCAAGAGAGCACCTGTTAAAGTATTTATATAGTGGTGTTTCTGAGAAGAAACTTGAATCGACAATTGACCTTGAAAACACCCGAGGATATGGTGTGGAAGAAGCTCAATCGTTTTGGTGTTGTAATGGAATAGTTTCGCCTCTACCTGTTATCCTGCACACGACAAGTTAGCCTTGCCCGGGGGTGATCTCCCGGAAAACCCCTCCGATGCTTAAGTCAGATGAGGGATCGGAGATCAAGTGATGAATGAATGATGGACTGACTATTTCCGAATTATGTGTTTGATGGAAGAAAATGAAGGTAGCAAGTATGGAGGTGTCTGGTGATCGATCACGGGAGAAGAGTTGGGTGAGTCAGTTGTCCTCTTCATGGAGAACTGTTCCTCCTTTTTGTTGGTTTCCGGGGGAGTGGTTACCATGGAAGATATCATGGGGAGAAGTGGTAGGAGAGTGGTAGTTATATTTGGAGATTGGGTAGTTACTAGGAAGTTGAGTAAGGGGATTAGGGTCAAGGTCAATTAATAGGGAAAAGGGTGTTCAGATGGCATTATCAAATAATAAACTTATGGAAAAATTACCTAGAATAATCTAAACTATTCATGATTTTCCTACAATAATCCCACCTATTGATTAACCATGAATAATCCCAACTTTGAGGGGTATTTTCCTAGAGTAAACTTGGGTAACCCGATGACCTGCTATAGTAGGTAATTCACCAAAAAAATAAATTAAATATTAATTTAAAATTAGAAAATATTTTTGAAAATTTACATAAAAAATTTTAAATTATAAAAAAAATTATAAATTTTTTATGAATATTTTTTAACATTTTTTTCGACATTTTATTTTAATTTATCTTTTTTAAAAAAAAAAATTAAAACTTGCTACAGCAAGTCATCCGATCACCGAGTTTACTCTAGGAAAATGCCAATCAAAGTTGGGATTATTCATGGTCAATCAATAGGTGGGATTATTGTAGGATAATCATGAATAGTTTGGATTATTCTAGGTAATTTTTCCTAAACTTATTAAATAACTAAATAACATAAATAAATGTTACCATGACAAGTGGTATTATTGGAAAAAAAAGATTAAAGCCAATAAATTGGAACTAATTTTGTTTTATAAGTTCACAAATTTTTCTATTTGACGGTTTCACCACGAGACGCGCCTTATATATATGGATTGAATAGTCCGTACTAATACAAATTAAATTATTAGCATATGAGCTTCTTATTTTGAGGTGATCGATCTCTCCAAAAAGCCTTTCAAATTTAGTTATTTAGATAAATTATTGACAAATTCTTTATTAAAATTGTCTCACCGTAAGATGTCTTAATATGAGCTGGTCTAATTTTTTATTTCTTAAAATTAAATGAAAAAACTGTTTTTATTCAGATAACTATTATATAAGTTTAATTTTGTGTTGCTTGCATGAAGCAGCCGAGCAGTCTCACAGTGAGATTGTCTCATACAACACTTGCTGATTATTATTTGATATTAACAAATTTTTCAGAATCGAGTAGTTTTACATGAAAAATGTAATACAATACATATAACTATGTAGTGTTAAAGATGATATAACTACAATGTACAAATATACTGCAATCTATTTTACAAATTTCTTTTTTCTTTATACAGTTTTACTTAAACAAAAAAATTAAAGGGGTGCATTTACTGCATTACATATTTCTTATCTAGTTTTTTATTGTGACAAGAGCCTAGTCATGATTTGTAAATCATCACAAAAAAACAAAAAAAAAATAATATAAAAATACACAAAATTGAAAAAGATAAATTAAAATAACAAAACTCACACTCTATCACATCCTAACACAAGGGTGATTTATAATCTCACAAATAACCGTTATTTACTAAGATAATTTCTTAAATGTCTACGCATTTTCTTACATCACAAATTTTTTAGATGTCACGGTCAGGATAATTATTGCAATATTTTTAATTTAATGATGCTACAGATTTTGGTTTGATTTTCTTTCATATTTATTTCACTTGATGTTGGTTGCTTTACGTATCTCATAATTTCAAAAAATATTTATGTCATATTTGAGAAATGGTTTCATTTGCAAATTTGAAATTGACTCATATTTATTATTTGGCAAATTAAAATTTTTAAATTTGGATTTGGATCAAATTCCACCATTGATTTTAAAATAATTAAAGTCGAGAATTTGAGAATGAATACCTTCTTCATTTAAGATTTCATAATTGAAATTCATAGTTTGAAATAAAATACATGTTCTCGTCCACACATTTCAACTCCTAGTAAATATCATTAATCATACACACAATTCAAAAACTCCAACCATTTTTTTTATTCTTTATGCAAAACTAAAATAGGAACTCGTAGAATACACAAATTTTTTATTTTTTTTTTGAAGTAAGAATACACAAATTTATTAGTATGGAATATAAAAATATAACTTAAAAGAAAATTGCAAGTATAAATTATCGTAATTAAATTTATTAAATATATAATTTTTTTGAAGCAAAAGTTAAATACCGATTTTTTATAAAATTATTTATCTGATATATCACTTATCATTCAATTAAAATAAAATGATGCTTTACTATATTTACCTTTAATTTTATTCGTTAAGACTTATAAAAAATAACATTTATTATTTTTCAATATTTTTATTTGTAAGTCTATGATTTCATTATTGCTATTCGAGGGAGTAATACCTACCAAAATACCAATACCATCATGCACCATCCATTCATATATATGTGCCTCCTGAATTAAACCTCCCCCACCCCACCGTACCCTACCCCACCCCGGGCCCCAGTTGAATGCATAAACCAATTACACGTCTACACAAAGGTGTCCGACTTAATTCAGGGTTATGTTAAAGCAAGTAACAATATTCTTGACTATGACGTTAACTTTAAACACTTAATCGAACATGCTTTGTCTTGTACTTTGGAGAAAGACGATAAAGATGTGTCGAGTTGCGTGAGTTTATAGTTTAAAACGTTTGATGAGGAGTTGCTTCATGCAGCAACAACAATTGAAGAACAGAGAGCTCGCTCGACCAGTCTGAAGGTTGCTCGACCAGTCGAGCGAGAAGGGACCAGTCGAGCAGCAGGTCAGTAGCTGGCAGATTGTTTCTGAAATATGGCTCGACCCAAGCACTCGGTCGAGCGGATCTGGCCTTGGTCGAGCAGGGCAGTCAGAAGGTCTCCAACGGGCAGTTTTCTGTTTTAATTATGCAATAATGTGGTTCATTACTCTATTGTTTATTGTAATGTTTATTGTCATAGTTAATTAGGGAGTTTATTGTGATGTTAAATGTGCTTTATGGTGAGTAGTTGAGAGGTTCTAAGAATGATACTCACCTTTCACTATAAAAGGGAGTATCATTTATAGAATAAGACTCACCAAAAACACATACTTGTGAGGGTTAATACTTTGCTTGAAACTTGAGAGTGTTCATTCTTGTATTAGTATTTTGTGATCTTGATAGATTGTTCTCAAGATACGGAGGGTTTATTATACTTGTAATTGTTGAGTTCAATATAATAAACATCATTTGAGGGAGAGGTATCCAAGATACCTCATAATCACTTGTGTTCATCTTTTGCATTGTTTTTCTTTGTGTTTTTCATTGTTGAATCTCGCTTGTGCCGTTCCTTTCAGGTTATCTATTTTTTTTCACGCATAGCAGCTCGTTACGGATTCGCTTGTGCAAATGTCATGACTCCAAGAAACAACTGTTGAAGTGCCCATTTGTTACCCACATGTGAGTTGTCCTACATCGGAGAAAGAGAAGAGGATGCATCACTTTATAAACTCAAGGATAACTTCTACTATGACCAATTGGTTTTAGTAGTGAACCTTCATTGGGTTTATGAGTGAACTATTTCTTCTCCTCCTTGTTTGGATTGTCCAGACCCATTTTCTAAATTCTATTAGCAATTCATAATGTACTTTGATTTTTGATCACTCAAAGTAATGCTTCATAACTTTTCAAGTCTTTTTATATTTGTGTAAAAAGGATTTTTTTTTCTTGGTTTAGATAAAGTTGCATCAATACATATATATTAGGGAAAATTGTTTCTAAAATGTCAACCTTTTGGCCATCTGCAAATAAAAAGTCAACGTTTTATTTATTCAATAAAAAGACAACCTTTGTCTTATTTTTGCAAATAAAGGGATAGCAGGTAAGTTTTCAACTCTAAATTTATTGAATAAATGAAACGTTGACTCTTTATTTGCAAAAATGAGAACAAGGTTGTCTTTTTATTGAATAAATGAAACGTTGACTCTTTATTTGCAGATGGCCAAAATGTTGGCTTTTTAGAAACAATTTTTCCTATATATTATATAGGGGGATCCAATTATAAGGGTCTTGAAAATGAGAAGGGTTAAAAGGACTCTACACCCTTGATTTTACGAAAATAAAAAAAATTTATGGTCACGATTAAGCCAAAAACAAATAATTGTAAAAGTAACTATGTTACACAGAATAGATACTATGTCATAAATATTAGGGAAATATCATTGAATTGAGACTCAAGGTGAAAAATACGGAAAGTTTTGTTGTTTTGAAAGTTGTTCTAAATGCGAGTCCAAGCATCAAAAGCACTATCATCGAGACGGACAATCGATTTAAGAAGAGAGGAACTAATAGTACCATAAATTCATATGCAAACAATGTCATCAAGACGTTGCCAATTGGAATCTTTAGTAACCGATGCTTTAGAGGAGTCGTCAGGAACAATGTGAGAATCGACAAGATGAGCCCGACAATGAAGTTTAAAGAGAGTGATCCAAGTATTAAAATTGGTACCATCTTCATCAAGTTGAATAGGCACACATGTTTTGATGTTAGTAACCAAAGTAGCGAGATGTAATTTTGTGGAAGAGGCCATGAAAAAGAGTGAGACAAGAGGGGGGGAGAAGGCGGCAACAACACCGATTGTGGTGGCTGGCTGGCAGGGTAGAGAGGGAGAAGAGAGGAGCAAAGGAAACTAGGCAACTGATACTATATAAGAAATGATTCCTTACCATTCATTTCATGATTTGATGAATATATACAAAAGATAATATCTAATTTTAAGAAACTAAATAATTAGCAAATCAAAAGATTTACAAAAATAAGATGTCAACAATTAATCTTGTAGTCTAGTACTAAAAGAGAGGATATGTGATTCAATTTTAAAGCTTCATCCCTTTGTCATTAATAAACTTCTTGTTACTAAACAAAAAAGGAAATCGGAAATTATTTATGTGGTGAAAAAATGACTTTGAAACCATTAATTGATTATTAGGTAAATAATTGAAGTGATATGGATTAGCAACTCGAGATTGATACCCATCCTTAGCTATTTTGGACTTTAGAGCCATCAAATTATACAAATCTATGTAAATCAATTATATGAACTAGTAAAAAAATATATCATAGCTAAGTGCCATAATTTAGATTGTGGACAACCTCATCATTGTTAGCTAGCAAAGTTCCTTAATAGTGAACTACAATATTTTTGGATTAATATTCTGACATTATTATTATTGAAAATGTTCAAATTAAAAATATATTTTTTTATTTTTATTTATTTTTTTCATAGATTCTAATGCAAATGTAAAAGTCAAATAATTTTTTGTTATAAATTCTATATTGAGACAAATTCTAATAAGATTTCGGATGAATATGTTTTTTTAAATATATTGATGAGAAATTATAAGCAAATTTTAATGATAAAATTTAAAAATTCTATTTGAGATCAACATATCAAAATGAAGGTCTATTACCAATCAGTAATAGGCTAATAGCCAACCACATGGTTTCATGCCATTCTTTTTGTCTCTAGAAAGTACATTTAGAAGGACAAACTAATTAAAAATATAAAGAGGAACGTGTAGTCCACTTGAAGAGAATCACTTATCTTTATTGTGACAACTCAGTCACACTAAATGACATTGGAAAAAGATAGTAAATAAACAAAAATAAAAATCATTAATTTTTCCATAAATTTTGAGTCAAATGAGTTAGATCCTATTTGAGTGAAATTGACTTAAATTGATATTAGCTCGACATATAATTGACTCAAAAATTGATTCATAATTAAGTAAATTGGCCTCTATTTAACCAATCATATAATCAATGGAAGTTAAGTCAAGTTATAGCCAACTCAAATTGTATTAATCGAATTTGTTATTAACCCAACTTAAATGTAACTAAATTCAAACAAAGAATTCATTTCGAAAAAAATTCAAACAAAAAATTATCTCATTTAGGTTACAATTTGGTTAAATTTTGTTTTAACCCGACTCTTACTTTAGATGGTAAAGCAATTGATACTTGTCTTCTTTATTTGTGCATGACATTATTCGTAACAATACTATTCAACCAGGTGCTTCTCCTTGTAGCGGTAATTAAAGAAAAAATGAGAGTTTTTTTCTGATTATTTTGAGAATTAAATTTAATCTGTGGTAGTGTTCTTTGTGTTGTTGCCTTTTCTCTGCCCTTTGTGTACCGTTTTTATCTGGTAGACCCTTTGGTTTCTGAGTATAGAGTTAGGAAGCAATCATGGTAACCTGAGGTCAAGTCCGAGGAGTGGGGGGCAAGGGGGGCAACGTAAACAGGGTCTGGAACTAAGAGTGGGGACTTGGAACATAGGTACCCTAGAAGCCAAGTCTATAGAGCTGGCAATTGAACTCTCTAAGCACAGGATTCATGTAGCTTGTGTTCAAGAGACTAGGTGGAGGGGGCAGAAAGCTAAAAGTATAATGGGGTACAAGTTGTGGTATGCAGGTTTGGACGACAAACGTAGCGGGGTGGGCATCCTAGTATCTAACGATATCCTTAAGCAGCTGGTTGAAGTAAGGAGGTGTAACGACAGGATTATGTTAGTTAGGATCGTAGTGGGGGAAGAAGTCGTATCGTTTATAAGTGCTTATGGGCCCCAAGTATCTAAAGAGGAGGTTAGTAGTAAACTGGATGAGTGGAGGGAAGCTTTAGAAGGGAAAGGTTTACGCATCAGTCGTACGAAGACCGAGTACCTACGTTGTGACTTTAGTGGGACACAACCGATAGGGGAGCCAGAAGTTTCCATCGGGGAAGAACTCATTAAAAGTACGACCAAGTACAAGTATTTGGGATCGATCATCCAAAGGGATGGGGAGATCGACGGAGATGTAGACCATCGTATCCAGGCGGGTTGGCTCAAATGGCGAGCAGCTACCGCGGTGATATGTGATAGGAAGATCCCAAATAAGTTAAAGGAAAAATTTTATCGGGTAGCGATCAGACCGACTTTATTATATGGGACAGAATGCTGGCCTGTAAAGAAGAGTTTTGAACATAAAATGGAAGTCATAGAGATGCGTATGTTGCGATGGATGTGCGGGCACACTTTGATGGATCGAATTAGGAACCAAGAGTTTAGAGACAAACTAAGGGTTGCTCCTATTTCCGGAAAAATGCGCGAAAGAAGACTGAGGTGGTTTGGACATGTGAAGAGAAAGACTTTCGACTCCCCTGTGAAGAGAGTCGAAAGCTTTATAGTAGAGGGTAAAAGGAGTCGAGGAAGACCCAAGAAAACGTGGGAGGAGCAAATAAGAGTAGACTAACGTGAGTTAAACCTCTCTGAGGACCTGACTAGGGATAGGAGTAGTTGGAGGCATCTTATCCAGGTTTTAGACTTCGGCTTTTCTTCTTAGAGTCGTTTGCGGCGTCGTGCTTTCTTGTTTGCCCTAGTTTCTTGGGAGGAGCAAATAAGAGTAGGCTTACGTATTGGTCTATTATGTGTTGTTTTTTCACCCCACGGGGCAGGTACGTATCTCTATCATCTTGGAGCCAGGGGACTCCTTTTTGGCCGTGCTCTCCTTTACGGGTATGAGTTGTCGCCGTCCTTCCCTCCCCAGACCCTGCCCATAGTTTTTATGAGTGGGATATACTGGGTAGGATGATGATGATGATGATAGATATTCAATACAAGTGAAAATAGAATCATAAATAAGAAATTCTATTAACACGAGAATAAACCCCTATGATAAAAGTGTAGAAAATTTTGAATTAGCATAGTGATTAAAGATTAAAATTCTCATTTGTACTCCTTAGAAAATTGCCCATTAAAATCAAATTTAAAATGAAATTGAATACACTTGTACCAAAGTTCAACATAGCTTATTTTATTTTGATTTACTAATTTAAACAAACAACTAACACACAAAACTAGATGCTTAAGATAAAAGAGTAGTATAGATTAGAGCTAGAATTGAGTCTTATCCCAATTGAAGTAACCGTATTTTTAAACAAGTTACTAGATTCGATTCTCACCTAAACATTCTCTTTCCTCAGCCTATCTTATAATATAAAAGATAACAAAAATTACCCAGAATAATCTAACCTTGCAGAATAATAAAACATTTCATTGATTTTCCTACAATAGTTCCAATTTTCGAATAATCCTAATTTTAGCTCACTTATCCAAAAACATAGTTGCCAAAATGATAATCGATTTTTGTAGGTTTATTGCAATAAGAAAATAAAAAATTTGAATTATTCGAAATTAAAATTTCAAATAAAAAATTAAACTTACTTGATTTTTCTTTTACATTTTTTTTAAATTTTTTTATAATTTAATTTTATATTTACCTTTTTATTTTTTATACAAAATAATTTATTATATAGGTAAGAAGTTACCTTGGTGTATTCTTAGCAAACACCCATGTTTAAATTAAAAGTTGCTATAATTCTAGTAAAATTAGTAAAAATTTGAATTATTCTGGATAATTTTTTTAAAAAAAATTAGTTTAAATTACATTTGGTAACTTAAAAGACACGTGCACTCAGCCAATTAAAAAACATAGCTAATTATTCACTCATAAAATAATCATACATTAATAAAGTACTTCATATCTTACTTTCATGAGATTAAAATCCCAAGAGTTGTAGGTAGAAAAGTGGACCTCAATGATTAGAGGAAGCTAAACTAAATACATGTGGATTTCCATTAACCACATAAAATAAATTAATGATTAATTAATTAAGTGATCTGTGACAGTACATATATATAAGGAAAAACTCAATTATAAAAATAAAAATATAAAATACACCGTCCGAATCATTTTAATTGTCCTATTTGGGTTTTCACGGTTATTAAGGATGGTGTGGGGTCCATTAAAAAGGTGGTAGTTGGGTATTATAATTAATTAAATTAATTGTAAGGTGGTAGTTGGATATTAGAAATTGGAAAAGTGGGGGTGTTTAGGTAAAAAAAGATAGACAAAAAGAAAATGAGACAATTAATATAATTTTGTCAAATAAGAAAATGACACATCTAAAACAATTGAGAGGGAGTATAATTTTTAATCAAAAGAAGGCTAGATGAGACAAGTATTTGTTAGCCTTTTGCTAGCTATTTGATTCTATATTAATTGCTTGCAATGTTGCAGGTGATTTGTGAACCTTCCTGGCTTTACCACAAGAACATGGCCCATTTGGTTATTGTCTAGCCACCATTGAGAAAATATATAATTGTTATACATGTGGTTTCTTGAACGACCGTCTTTTATAAAGACGACTCTTAAAAGTCCAACTCAAATCTATACTTTTAGAGTTGTAACAATATATATTTAGAATTGGACTGAGATTTTAAGAGCGGTCTTTACAAAAGACGATCTCAAGTAATAATTTGTGATTGTTATATTAGCTAGTTTTTTGAGAGACCGTCTCTTTGAAAGACGTATCTCAAACCTAACCCATTAAAGATTAATGTCTACTTATTGTATTTTTCTCAAACCCTGTTTTCGAGCGGGATATGGGGTTGATGATGATGATGATGTTTAATTATTGTATTTTTAATGCCTACTTATCTTTTCCTTAATGAATACTAAGCATATCCTTAATGCCTACTTTCAATATCTTAAATGTTTACTTACATCTTCCTTAATGCCTACTTACAATATTTTAAAAAATATATAATGGGTCGACCCAGTTAGAGTTCGTCTCTCAAAAAAACCGACACTCACAAGAATTTGTGTTGTTATATGAGATGATTGTTCTGTGAGATATATATTATATAGGTTAATAGTACCTAATTTAAAGTATGAATATGGCTCATTTTTTGGAAACCATCATGAGAGACGAGCGTTGAAGAGAAAAGGAATTAAAACAACAGGGATTTTAGAAGATCAATCTTTTTTTTTTACTTTTTTTTTTTTGCTATCATGGCTCAAATTTAGTTTTTATGTGTGTTGTAAGCTATATGTGCGCGTTGTGAGCCTCTTTCCCTTACCTATACAAGAACCTATCTTTTTAGGAGATAAATTGAGTGCACGCATTTTTACTTGTAATCTCCTTTGAGATTTTAACTCTGATTCTAAACCTTTTTTTAAGCAAAACTAAAGGCTAAATTGATAATTGTACATTGACTTATGTCATTTCAAATTTTATGATATAGTAGAAAAGAAAAAAATATCAGGAAATTTTAATTGATTAATTATTCTATAGTAACTTAATTGTTTTTTTTTTAACTCAGTGTTTGGTTAGATAAGAGAATACAAAATTGAATTCATAGTGCAATTGTGCTGCAACTGAGATAATATTCAATTCTCAATAACATTTCCATTTAGAATTGTTAGAGTATATAACATATCTTGTAGTCTTAACCACCAGTTTAAACTTTTGGACGAATTGATTTTTTGACATGTTAATGATATGTTAGAGTATACTCTTAACATAAATTGGGAATGCAAATTAAAATAGCAAAAAATAACAAATTTTTGACATAAATTTGAGCTAGGACTTGTTTTATGATTACGTCATTATTATGAAACTAAAAAACAACACAGGGACAGAGTAAAAATTAACAATTTTTATGAAATGTATAAATAAAAAAATTATGATGTTTTCTAACAATTTTGTATCTATAAACACTTAACGTATACTAATAATTTAATCTTAACGCCCTTTATTTTTCGGAGTCCTGTTCAATTAAATATCCTAAACATGCTCAAAACCTCTCATGAAATGACCATATTTATCACCATAGTATCATGAGTCATGAGTTCACCTATGAGGATATGACCTATCTACATCTTCTATACACCGGTCAAAAAAAGCGCTTGAATATTGAACAAAGAGCACCGGCCAACTATATTTGGTTGCTAATATACACCAAATCACCAACCCTTTGTCCCCTTCTTGCCTTTTTTTTTTTTTTCCTAATACGAATTGTTGTGAGAGACGGTGTTTTCGAGAGACGTATTAGATATATGGGCTAAGTACCACACTTAATACAAAATTAAAGAGAAAATAAGAATATACACTTCTTGTTTTGAAGTCGTCTTTTTGAGAGACGATCTCTCACAACAATTACTTTTTTTTCAATTAACTATATAAACCCTATCAATTAATCCACACCTTTATACAGGGTTGTTAAGATTTTAGGGGCCCAAGGCGAAAAATAAATTATGGGCCCTAACTATAATATAGTATATATTTATAATTACAAATTTATAATATAAAAATATATTACCATTAGTAATAGAACTTGATATTATGCTCTTTCTGTTTGATAATCATGCATAATTTAACCACATATGGTGTCAAGTTCGATGCATATAAAGGCAAAATTTATCACTTTTTTCGTGGGCCCTAGCGCAAGTCCTTCTTGCCCTTGCTTAGGATCAACCCTGCTTATATAACTACTTAAGTTCATGGTCAAGGCCTGATTAGTCATGATATGTTGTACTCTATCACCCCTTTGAATGAGTGTGGATGCAATGCATGCCCTCCTCTTACATGGTGCTAAATATTTCACGGTAATAAAGGGTGGACGAGATTCAAACATGTAATCTCTTGTCACGTTGGCTCTGATACCATATTAAAAAATCAACTCAACCAAATGCTTAAACTCAAAACCGTTACAAGGGCTTGCTTTACTTATTTATATGTGCTCTGTGTTAGAGTATATTATATATCTTTGAACCTCAACCATCAGTTTAAACTTTTGTTTGAGTTGACTCTCTCATATGGTATCAGAGCTTGCTGACAAGTGACAAGAGATCATGAGTTAAAGTGGAATATTCAGCGTTAGATTTAAGAAAGCCTTGTACTGCAACCACACTTCTAACCCAAAAAACCTTAGTGTAAAGAACGTATTAGAATATATAACATATCATCGCTAATCAACCATCAACTTAAGCTTCTAACTCTTCAAAGTTCTTAGGCTTGTAGTATATTTGTTTGGTGAAAATTCGATAGTTCTGTGTATTCAATTGCATGCATGCGTGATCCCTTGGGGTACATCCATTAACACGATCGCGCTTGTATGCTGATTTCTTATGGAAAACGACTTCAAAATGAAAAATATCTTTGACACTGGATGCAGTACGTGTACCTATAATCATTAATTACCATGAAATATACTTGTTTGCATATAGATCCCTAAATTGAAAAGTAATAAATAAACTAACTGTGAGGTGAAAGTGATAATTTAATATATCTAAATGAAAATAATATTAATTTTCTAATTGGTTAATTGTAAATTGTATTACATAAAAAAATAAGAAAAACTATCGTGAATAATACAACCTTTTGTTAATTTCCCTACAATAATACGAATTTTTGATTAACCATGAATAATACCAACTTTGGGCAATTTTTTCCTACAATAATACCAACTTTAGTTTATTAACTAATTTACTAAATTGTAAATTGTATTACATAAAAAAATATCAGGAACTAAAAAAAATTAATCGTTGTTACCGTTAATTGCATAGTACTTAATTTATTTAATTTGTTCTTGTTCCTTCGTCTAATATATATATATATATATATATATATATATATATATATATATATATATATATATATATATATATATATATATATATATATATATATATATATATATATATATATATATATATATATATATATATATTAAATAATTAAATTAATTAAATTTTAAAAAGGGCAACGACCTTGGGGGTCGCACAAGCCGTCCCCATTTAATGTTTAAATGTACCGGAAAAAAATTTTGGCACTAGTTCATCGTCATTTTTTGACAACGAATATTTTTCGTTTCATTTTCATGCTTTTTGTATGAAAGTAGGGATGCATAATATTTTTTTCTTCAAAATACTATTGTAATCAAATTTTATCCCATGTATATAGTGTCAAACTTTGGAACAATCATTTTAAAAAAATTTCAAAGAAAAGTAGCATGAAATCCATGATAACCTAAAACAACTTGTATAAAACGAAATCAAATAGCACACGTGAGCAAACACGTTTCTTTGATAAGAAAAGCTTTGAACAGCCGAAATCTTTGCAATTTGTTGGAAATTGATACAATAAAACAAAGGAAAAAACAAAGTCAAAGTCACTCTAATCCTTTTATTTTGTTTTGCGCGTATAAAAAGATTTGTAATAAATTAATACAAATTAAAGATTATCACTTGATAAAATTATAGAAATAGTTTTGGAACATCCAAACAATGAGAAAAGTGTTAGAGTATATAACATATCTTAGAGAATCAACCATCAGCTTAAACTTTTGTTTGAGTTGGTTTCTTGACATGGTATTAGAAGCCAGTGTGACAAGAGGTCACAGGTTCGAATATCAATCACCCCTCATTAAAGTGGAATATTCAGCGTCTATGCGTATCCACACTTCTAACCTAATGGGCTCTTGTGTGAGGGGGCGTGTCAGAGTATATGACATATCTTAGGGCCTCAACTATAAGCTTAAGCTTTTGGTTGAATTGGTTCCTTGATGAAAAGGTAAAGGGTAAGGGACACCCTCAACTATAAGCTTAATCATACTCGTTCAGTAGGGGTCGAACCCCAAACCTTCTGCTCCACATGCAAATGCTTTATCCGTTGAGCCACAAGCCTACAAGTGCTTTTGGTATACAAATTAGAGATATTAAGAGTCAAAATATTACTTCGACATATGTGCGCAAGCAAATGAGACAACTAAATTGATTAGGAGGAAGTATAGTTAGCGGTGTAGTAGTGGAAGTATTGTTAGTTGTTTAATAAGGTTATATAAATATTATTTTAGAAAAAATATTATCATTCAGTAAAGGTAATAGTAAGTAGCTTTTAATGATTCAAATTTCAAGTAGTGGCTTTCAAAACATGACTTTTTGTGCTCCAAAATAAAAAGTAATTGTTTAAGATCATATCCTCTACATTTTTCTCAACAAATCTTATTTAACATGTACCATAATATTTTGAAGGATAAATTACAAGAAAAATCCAACATTTCTATTATTTTTCTACAATAAGTCCACATATTGATTAACCATGAATAATCCCAATTTTAAGGGGTATTTGCCTAGGGTAAACTTAGGTAACCCGACGACCTGCTATAATAGATAATTCTCCAAAAAATTAAAATAAAAATTAATTTAAAATTTTTTAAAAAAATTTACACAAAAAATTCTAAATAATAAAAAATCATAAATTTTTTTGAACATTCTTTAAAAAATTTTTTTGACATTTTATTTTAATTCATCTTCTTTTAAAAAGAAATAAAACTTATTGTAGCAAGTCATTCGGTCATCGGGTTTTCTCTAGGAAAATGCCCTTCACAATTGAAATTATTCATGGCATGGGTAATCGATTGGTGAAATTATGTAGGAAAATCACGAATAGATTGGATTGTTCTAGGTAATTTTTCCTATTTTATATTATTTTTATTATTTTTTAAGGACGGTGTATTAATTATAGGAAAAACTATCGTGAATAATACAATCTTTTGTTAATTTCCCTACAATAATACGAACTTTTGATTAACCATGAATAATACCAACTTTGGGGTGTTTTTTCCTAGAATAATCACTTATAGTTTGATTTTTAACATGTTAGGTATATTCTAGGGAAACACCCCCATAAGTTGAAGTTGGTATTATTCATGGTTAATCACAAATTGGTGTTATTCTAGGGAAAGCAAAAAATTGTATTATTCCTGATAATTTTTCCTTAATTATATTATCCTTAAGATACAAAATCTTAAAAAGGGCGTAATGAAACTCTATTACCTGCATCTCTTTTCAGGTTTGGGCTTCATCTTATCACTAAAAGAACAAAATGATGATATCAAATTTTATTTTCTTGGTCAAAATTATATTGGTAAAATATGGATTTTTAGTATTAAAAGTAGCTAAGCACAAACGTAGTCGAAGCCTATTTATTTGTTCATCCTCCGTTTTATATTATACTTAAAACTCATAGTAATATCTTTAATTCTTTATTTATTCATTTAAATTATCGATTGATTTCAAGTCAGACATTTTGGGTTGGTTTAAAGTCGGATCTTGTGTCCATGTTACTTTTTATATAATTATAATTTATTTTTGAAATTGGGTCGAATTGAGTTCAGTTAGAAGTAAAGGTGCTCAATGGACTGAGTCGGAGCTGGTCAATCGGGTCAAATCTCGTTTAAATCCGATCCACTTTGACCCGATTTTTATTTATTATACTTTTGGCCCGTTGGATCGACCCATTTATGTAAATAATAACATCATTTAAAAATGCAAAAAACAATGGTAAATTTTCTCCGTAAGATGTAAATTTTTTTCGCAATTAATTCTTATAATTATTCGGCCCGACCCTTTACACAAAGGCCAGTTATTGACCTGACCCGTTAAAATGTGACCCGACCCTTGACCTGTTTGATCGACTCGCCCCGTTGAACACTTCTAGTTACATAGTCGGATTAAATGCGAGTCATCAAATTTATTTTAAACACCACGTAAATATATTACCATCAGTTACAATTGACAATTATTTGTAAACAGAACTAATATTTCTTAAGTTTGGTGTTGAAAATAAAATGTGTATTTGTTGGGTGAGACTTGAGAGTGATGTACCATCGACTTACTAGTATTTGGCAAAGAATTTGAAACAAGCAATAATAAGTTTGTACGAATGTTTTAAGCAACCTCTACCATTTTGTTACACATTGACCCAACCATCCTTTTCGGAGCTATTGTTTTGAAGCATGGAAAAGGAATACACAAAGATAAATATTTTAGGTGATTTAATGGAGTAATGCATCTTATACATGAATTAAATAGTTAAATTTAAGAAAATTTGTCATTAATAATCCAACCTTTCACCCATCCGCTATGAATAATCTCACCTTTGGATTATTTTCTAATAATCTAATATTTGTAAAAAATTTGCCCACAACATACCCTATTACTAATAATAGGTAATAATAAGGTATGCTGCTAACAAACTAAAATAAAGGTTGGACTATTGATAACAAACTTAGGGCAAACATTGGATTATTAAAAAATAATCAAAAGGTTGGATTATTCACAGTGGATGAGCAAAAAGTTAGATTATTAATGTCAATTTTTTCATAAATTTATATAAATTAAAAAAATATAAAACATTTATTTTAGGATTGTCTGTTTAAGAGACGGTCTCTCATAAAAATAGGTGTACCTTAATATATAAACATTTTTTTTCACTAGATTTACTCATCATCATCCACCCAATATCTCGCTCGAAAACAGCGTCTTGGGGAAATACTAGAGGAAATATATAAATAGTTGTACCCTTAATATATAAATAATCCATACCTGTACTCCCTTGAGAGGAAATACTAGAGGAAAACGGTCAATTTTACCCCAAATGGTGAAAGCCCTACATAGAAAGAAATTAATTAGCACTATTGCTTTGATCATCAAAAACTACCTGCAGAAGAACTACAAGTACATTATTTTATATTTTTCACTAGATTTACTTTATTTTCTAAAAAGAATTGTCACAATTAATTTGCTACAATGTCTTATATAAATATAGACTAATAAAATTTATCTAATTTCTACTCATTCTAACTATAAACTCACACATTTCAAAAAAAAAAAAAACTTTAAATTCACATATATTTTTATTTCAACCACACACTTTATTATTTTATTTTTTTTATTAATGGGCCTTTTACTCTATTGGCCATTGTTCGACTCCATAAAAAATACTTCTATTTATAATGTTTAATATTCAATTTACAATTATTCACCATATTGTGTTTTATATTGAATTGGTCTTTCCACATAATTGCTTCAAACTCTGATTTTTATCCTTTCAACTAGTTTTTTTAAAGCACTAAACATGTGCAAGTGGAGGGCAACATAATTTTATTTACAAAATAAGATCACTTTACTAATTTAATATTCTATATATTTTACAATTTAGAAAAAAAATTAGTCAAAATTGTTCTTCGTTAAAACTTCTTAAAATTAAAATCACCCTGTCTAATTTATAAAGACTCCTCTAGATCTAACTCTTATCAAAATAGTTTCACAAAAATTTCTCATTTGAAAATGTGAGACAATGATAGATTGCGCTAAATAACCCCTCTTTTGAAGTATATATAGTAGACTAAAAGAAGGGGAAAACCCAGTAAAAATCGAACCGGTGATATTTCCTGAAAAATAACACTTGTTTCTTAACCGAGATAATATCGAATTCTCTTTGAAATACCCTTTTAATTGTTTACTATTAACATATCATTTTTAAAACATAAATTCTTGGGAGAGACTAGCTCTAATTGGGCAGGCCCATTATATATATTTTTTAAAATATTATAAGTATGCATTAAAAATGATGTAAGTTGACATTTAACATATTAAAAGTAGGCATTAAAGATAATGTAAGTAGGCATTACTATAAGTAAGCATTAATCTATAATTTATTAGGCTTGAGATACGTTTTAGATAGACGGTTTCTCAAGAGACTAGCTGTTTATAAAACACAAATCACAAACTCTTACTTGAGACTGTCTTTTTTAAAGACGGCTCTTAAAAGTCCAGTCCAATTCTAAATATATATTGTTATAACTCTAAATATAGATTTGGGCTTAACTTTTAAGAATCGATTTTACAAAAGACAATCTCTCAAGAGAGCACTTAAAGACAAATTCTTATATGAATATATCCGTGGGTCTGCTATAAGAGTTGTACGAATAGTTTTGATGCAACGAATCCACGCGTGGCATGCAAGGGCATAAAATCCAAACGTTTTTATGGACCAAAACATTATTTGATGTCACCTGCTAAGCCCAATATTTGTTGATCCAGTCAACATGATCCATCACTGGGCCATCTTAATTCTATTGCAAGAGACAAAATCCAAATTCTTGACCGTTTTAAAAGACACAAAAACTTGGGTGATACCGTCTCACTGATGAGACGCGTATTATTAGGCCAGACTAATTGTATATATTTTTTTTACCAATTTTACAAATTAAAATATCAATTTTAAGAATTAATAGACCAATTTGAAGACTTAAAAGAACAATTTGAAGATTTAAAATTGACATTTTGAATTATGGAATTTGACAATTTCAAGACTTAAAAATTCAATTTTAATACTTAAAAAACTAATTGATAGACTTAAAATTCTCATTTCAACTTTAAAGTAGGATGACCCAAACCTTAATGTTGATATTAAAAACTTTAAAATTGACCTTTTAAGGCTTAAAATTGGATTTTTAAGTCTTTAAAATGTCCTTTTAAGTCTTAAAATTAGTACGTCAGAATATTTTATAAATTTATTGGGCCTGAGCTAGTTGCACGAATTAGGCGGTCTCACACGAGAGTTTTTGTTAAAGTAATCACTTATGAGTGATCACTTACAATATTTAAGTGACCAACTATAACCTTAATAAAGTAATCAGATGTAATCGTAAAGTTGTCACTTATAACTTTACCCTTATTGCTTACAACTTTAAAATGATCAATCGACAATCATTACTTAATGTGATCACTAATTAGAATTTATGATAATTTTATAGGTCCGTCTGGTGATAAGATGATCTCATGTAAGCCATGTTGCCTCCCTTCCAACTCGCACCACATCAGGCCCATGTACTTGCATGGCTAGAGCCTCAAAGTTTAGTACACACCCGATTAGTAACACAAACTATTTTGTGTGGGCAGTTTCACTATAAGATGAGCCTCATATATGAATTTAAATTTAATAAACCATTTAATTCAATACAAATTATAAAATATAAACCCTATATTTTTAAAGTTGTTTCATGAAAGGTGGTTTCTAACAGAAAATCTGAAAAAAGAATTATCATTTTCAAAAAAAAGTTTCAAAATTAGATTATCCCTAAAATAAGCGTCTCCATGCCCAATGTGGACAGGTATTTATTTGTTGTTACCAACATCGTTTGAAACGACAAAAAAGGACAAATGTTTGTTCATTGTTGATAAATGATAACAGAGAACAAGCTCACCCTGAACGTAGATTAGGATACAATAATGCTTATTTTGAAAATTAAAATTTTTCTAAACTTATTTTGACAAATTTTAAAATAAAAAAAATTCATTTTATTCGATATTTTTCTCATGACAGTTGTTGGATTAATAATGGGCTGATTGAATTGGGCCTTTTATTTGATCATACATAAAGTCTAGGCACAATTTCTAACCTCGTGTTGTGCCAAAAGTTGTGCCAAGAGTTTCATAAAATGTTGTACGTTGATTCTCTATTGAAATCTTCTATCATGAACCATTTTAATTGTGTTAGTTTAAACACAAATTCTTACTTGAGAACGTCTATACAAGTCTATATAACAAACGTCTTAAGTGTAACAGAAGCGGCAATCGCGATTCGTAATTAACATTAATAAATTTTTTATTTTTTATTTTTTTTTACAAAATAATGCGGAATTCTGAAAATGTCGATCTGCTAAAAACCTTTACAATAAATCTTTATTCAAAATGATAAAAAGTAGGAAAATAAAAATATATCGTTTGTTCCAAAATACACAATATTTAAATACGTCAAAAACATGAAGTATAAAAAAATCTTGCAGCTAAGTCTTCGATAACATAAGAAATTGTGGCTGCGGCCTGGATCGGAACCTGAAACTAAATCCTGCAACATACTGCCATCCATAATATGGATGACAGCCGATTAAATCGGTCAGCGCTTAACGCCGAGCATAACTCCCTATCCAGCTCAAAATACGGAAATAATACACTACATTTACTAAATAATAATTAGAGTACGAACTTATAATAAATTGACACCACTGTATAGTTTTACCAAATTCTTTTGCTCTTCCATACCTTTAAGTCATTAAGATACCATTCTCAACCCTGGCAGAAGTACGTTACTGCCACTTATACAATTCGGTAATCTTAATACTTAAGCAAGTTTAGTTGGTTAATACTTATAACAGTATCATGCCTCGTAGCATCAATAGTAATCAAGTTTATCACTGATCAACAAGCACAACAATATGACACCTAATATATGTAAGGGTCTGGCTAGATTAGGGCCAAAACCCGATATCTAACTGTGGTGGGGGTCGTCACCCCGCCAATGTTTATGCTCGAGTTTCTAAAGGATAGGTAGCTAACCCCCTGTCTAACACCGCATTTTACGTGCCGGCCAACACGGGCGCCGGGATTTTACATGCCGGTCCATGGTTCGACATTTCCTTACTATCAGGGTCATTCAATCAATACACAAATAATTTCACACAAGCACATCACATTTTCACTACTACAAGTTGACTTTGACTTTGACCAACTTAGATGTTAACTTCCTTATTTAATAATATTTAATTTATATGCCCTTCTAAGTTCCCTACTAAAGTTTTACTCATTAAACTCTATTTAAAACTTTATTTTTAATAGTTCATTTGTTAAATAAATTTGCACTAATAACTTAATATTCTATAAATAGTTTTTAGATTAACATTTTCACAAGTAGCTAGTAATTTTTATTTCTCTTGAAATAAGTTTCAATAATCAACATTTCAAACTTTAAAACAAATAAATATTTTAATTCTTGTAACAAAAATAAATAATTTAATTATAAATCGAGTAAAACTATATTCTATGGATAAACTTTCAAAATTCAACAAATTCACCAAAAATCAATATTTCAAGTTGAAAAATAAGTAAGACTTATTAAGTTCACAAAAATCAATATTCTAATTATAAAACAAAAACAAATTATAATTTCACGAAATTAATATTTCTAGTTAAAAAAACAAGTAATAGTTTATAAGCTCACAAAAATCAATACTTCTAGTTATAAAATAAATAAAACTTATATATTCACACAAATCCATAATTCTTGTTATAAAACAAGTAAAAACTTTATTCTTTTAATATCAAAATTTCACACATAACTTTAAAAGACAACGTTATTAAAAGTACTTTTACATCTTTTAACATAAATTTTGGTCAAATAGTCAACTAAAGAATTATTTTTTACTAACTAGCTATTTAATATCACAAAAGTTACTTTTTATTATAAAATCTCATGTATTTAAGAAAACACTTTAATATAAATAACTTACAAATTTTTTTATTTTTTTTTCCAAATATATCTTTTTATTAACTTGTTATTTTTATTATAAAAAATATAGCTTGTAAAAAAAATTTTTTAATTGTAAATAACTTTTTTGTTTTTTTGTAGACCAAATGGTCTATGAGTATTTGTTGACCATTTTCACTTAAGACAAACTTGATGTAATTAATTTATCATAGTAAATTCTAATTTTATAAAAATTAAAATCTTTTACACAATAACTTAAATATTTAGTATAACTTTAAGTCTAAGCTTTAATATAAAAGATGAAGGGTAATGAGAACATCATAAGCATAACCATACTAAATAAAAAAAATATGTTCATGAAATAATACACAACTTTATAAACTAATTTAAAGGCTTACATGAAAATACTACCTATAATATTACCATAAATATTCTTAATGTAATAACATTCCTAAATAATTCACAACATAGTAACACTAGTTTATAACATAGATAGTACTTAATATATGTCACTAGTATATAATAGTTCATTCAACTTTCTAAACATGTCCAAATATTATTAATTAACATACTAAAAATATTTTTAGCGTAACTACACTAAATTTAATATTAATCATAATTTTCTTAAACGAATTTCCTACTCAAAAACATACTCAATATATATCATACTTTCCATATTATAAAGTTAATATAATGTTAAATTTCACATAAAGAGTAGGGTAAGAAGTTATACCATACTAACACCAAAGAATATAAGTACTATGATCCTCCAAGCTAAGTACTTCAAGCTCCAAAATGATGATCTTTCAAGTACCCAAAATAATACCCAACTATACTCTCAAAAAAATGATAATTCAAGCTATTGAAGTGATGTATTATACTCTTGCTTGATTTTCTTAAACTAATTAATATTGGAAAATTTAATAAGTAATTTTATAAAGATAATTTAGTCGAAAAAAATGGAAAAAAATAAAATGCCTTACTCTTCACAAACCCACGGCTAGATTGGCATCATTTCATGAATTGCTCCCACTTTTCTAAGGTACCTCCTAAGTGAATTCATGGCTACTAATATTTATATTTATGTATATATATAAATGGAAACTTAGCTAGGGAACATTTAGGTGAGATATTTATATTAAAAAAAATAAACAAAATCTTACTCCAATCTTAAGGAGATATGGGTGCTAAGGAGAATTGCATTTTGTCAAAGCTTACTTTACTTGTGTAAGTAGGCAAACATAAAATATTTGGATAGGTTTGACTAAGTTTAACTTAGGTAATTAGGATTAATTTAGTTAAAAACTTACTTTAAAGTTAATAATAAATATACAAAAAAACTAATGTAAAATAGTTTAAATAAAAGTATAAAAATCGTTAAAATAATCGTTAACGAAATTAATTAAGAAATAAGAATTTTTAAATGTAAAGTTTTAGTAAATCGTAGGTTAATTAAATGATTTCAAATTTCCGTAGTATATAAATTAGTAACTAACACTTTTGAGCTCATAAACATAATATTTAGAAACTAAAAAAATATTTTTTCATATTTAAATTAATATAAGAAATCGGACATGTAAAAGGAGATAATTACTAAAGAATTTGAAAATTAAGTCGGATATTAAATCAATTTGGAGTCTAATAAAGTAAGATTTGAAATTAATTCGAAAATTATAATTAGTTGAAATAAGATTTAGGAATTTAGTAAAGTTGGACGAGTTCAATAATCAAGAATTAAGATTAAATCGAAGGAAATTAAGAATTAGTCGGAAATGATTAAAATTAGAAATTTTAAGTCTGTTAAATTAAGTTTTGGGGTTGAGCTCTTAAGAGACGTTTATACTATAAACGGTCTCTCAAGAGAGTACTTGTTTCTTGTTTGACGTTGAATCAAATTCTTCTTAATTAGTTATCACCAAGGTTGTCAGGATGGGGTCCTACGTAGGATTGAAATCAACTGGTGATAAGGGTGTTCAAAAAAGTTTGTTTGCAAAACTGGCTCGGATTATCCAGTATCCGATTATTTAAACCGGATAATTAAACCGTTTTTTGCAAACCGATTAATCCGGACCGAGTACCCAATTTTTAAAATGGATGTACCCGGTATCCAATTTTTGGGGTTTTTATTTATTTATTTATACTTTTTTCTTAAATAAAATGATAATAGTAACTCTCAAGCTAACCTCGAGTGTGGATTAAATCGGGTATCCGAAATCCTAGTACCCGGTTTAATCCGGGTCGGAACCGGATCGCATTTTTAGGTATTCAAAAAACCAGATACCCAGATTTCCAGATCCAGGTTGACCCGGTATCCGGTTTTGAACACCCCTAACTAGTGGGATCGGATCGTCAGATTGAATCGTTGGATCAGAGGATCCTAGCTACAAATATCCAAAATTAACAAGTTGTATAATGCCTATGTGTTATTGTTGACCATAATACATAATACATGCATATATTACTTTTTATGAAATGACAAAATATATATAAGATATACGCTACACATAATATACTCTCTCCGAACCAATTTAGTTGTCCCATTTGCTTGATACTGTTATGTAATTTTATTCTTAATATCTCTAATAAAATAAAATTAAACGGAATTGAATTAAGAATAAAATACAAATTAAACGGAATTGATGAATAGTGTAAAAAACCAAATGGGACAACTAAATTGGTTCGAAGGGAGTATTTGATTATAAGAATTGGTAAATTAGTTAATAAACTAAACTTTTTTTCTAGAAAAATACTTAACATGTTAAAAATCAAACGGTATGTGATTACAAGACAAAAAAATTTGATAAATTAGTTAATAAACTAAAATTGATATTATTCTAGGAAAATACCATCATAAATTGGTACTATTGATAATTAATCAATAGTTGATATTATTGAAGAAAAATTAACAAAATATTATATTAATAACGGTATTTTTTATATTTTTTTCTAACTTTTCATGAAATCACTTTTCTCAACTAAAATTACTTATTGTAATTGCAAGATGGGATATGGGTTTAGCTTGTGAAATACTTTGTATGGATCCTTTCTCATAAGGTCTTCAAATCCTGACTGAACTTAATTTATGATTTTTCTCTCGTTAATTAAAAAAAAACTAAAATTACTTATGAATATCGTTCAAAATGACTAAAAAAAACATGTGATAGTAACAAAAATATTTAATCCTTCAAAATATCTCACCAAGTGGCCAAATGGTCAAGTACTCCAATCCACTAAACGCCACGATCACGACCCTAAGATAAGATCACAAGATAGTATTTTTTATTGAAAGCTCTCAAAAAATCAAAATATCTTTTTAACCATAGTTATCCAATAGAGTTCACACAAACCATAGTTAACTCCGCAAACTGCGTTGATTCACAACCATCAAACCCTAATTCCTCCTATATAAACATCTCTTCATCCTCTTCATTTCTTCGTGCTCTCTACTTTTCTCTCTTATTTCAAATCTAGATCTTTATTATACATTTCTTCTCTTAAAAAATGGCGGAAGTTGAGTACAGATGCTTTGTAGGTGGTCTCGCATGGGCCACCGATGACCGTGCCTTGGAAGAAGCTTTCTCACCGTATGGAGATGTCGTTGATTCGAAGGTTTCTTGTTACTAATTCTCAGAAAAAAAGAAAAAAAAATATATGATTGTGTTACTTTGATCTGAAATTCTGTTACTCTGTTACTATTGTTACTTGATCTTGATCTGTTCTTTTTTATGATGATATCCGGAAACGGTATGTCCGTCAAAAGACCAATGATCATATTTTTTATTTATTTTTTTTGTTTATTTCATGTATGTATTATCATAGATCTGGGAATAAACCTATTGTTTTCATGATTTTCAGGTTATCAATGACAGAGAAACTGGCAGATCTAGAGGATTTGGATTTGTCACATTCCAAAGCAAGGAGCAACTCGATGCAGCCATTGAAGGAATGAATGGTCAAACACTTGACGGACGTCAAATCACCGTTAACGAAGCCCAATCTCGCGGTGGAGGAGGTGGCGGTGGAGGTTACGGAGGACGCCGTGAAGGTGGTGGTGGTGGCTACGGAGGTGGAGGTGGTTATGGTGGTAATCGCCGTGAAGGTGGTGGAGGCTACGGTGGTGGTAACCGTGGTTACGGAGGTGGAGGCGGTGGTTACGGTGGTAACCGCCGTGAAGGTGGTGGAGGTGGTTATGGTGGTGGTGGTGGTGGTGGTTACTCTCGTGGTAACTCTGACGGAAACTGGAGGAATTAGATTTTACTAGGATTGTTTCCATCACCCACATAAGCATTCTTTGCCATTTAATGGGAAAAAAATGCTGGATCTATAATATTGTTACTGGTTCTGTTTGATGTTACTGTTGCTGTTACTTTTGGTTACTTAATTTTGATCGCTGGTTGATAAAGGGTGTTCTTAGGGAGGTTTGGTTACTGTGATTCTGGATGTTACTGTTAGTTTGTAATTAGAAACTATAGTTTCAGCCTTTTGCAAGTAATGAAAAGATGTTGAATGCCGATTCTCTTCAATCTTTATCCTTTTTGCTTCATCTCCAATTTCTTAATTTTTTGGTCAACTATCATCATTCATCTAAAAATAACAATTTCGACATTGTTTTCAGTGCGTAACGATTTTGGATTTGATGCCAAAATAGTACGAGTACTGACTAATGACTGACCTACTCTACGAATAAATTATTGGATTATTTGATTGAGTTTCACGCAAATTCTGCTTCTATTGTCAGTTTTTCTCCAAAATTTCTTATTGGTATATTTATTAAAAATTTATAATTTTATCATTGTGATTTGTGAAGAATAAAAATAATAATAATAAAATAAAGAAAATAATATGTACAGTCTTGGGCAGTAAATAATAAAGAATCTTGTATTTTAATATTTAATTTTTCTTGAAAAGTTAATGTAATTATATAAAATATTTATTGTTTCTCAATTTCTAAATTAAATTCTGTTAAAAATTTAGAATTATTAATAAATAATATAATAAAATAAATTAAAATAATAAATTTTTCACTGTATGAAACTTTACTATATAAGGATGGTTTGTCTTAAACAATGTTATTTATTAAGTTTTCTTTCTTTTATACATTATCGATATAGATTATTTATTTATGTATGTATTTGAAAATTTTAGATTTAGATCTTTCATTCTGACGTTCAATAATTTAAAATAATTGGATTAGTAAAGTTGATTGTATCAAAACCAACATTTTATTTTTTATACTAATAATAACTAAGTTGTGATCAAATTAAAAAGACAATGAAAAGATCCAAATTCATTTTAGCACCTGATTGGGAATTTGTATCCGAAAAATTTTATTTGTTATGTTTGTTTAATGGGATTTAATTGAAAGTGGGATCGGGAGTGAGATTCGACCAATCGACCCTTTAATTTCTAAAGAAAATTTGAACCCTTAAATACTTAAAAAAATATATATTTCTTTTGAGATAAAAAAAATATATTAGTGCGAATCGAAATGAAAGCAAAAAAACTAATATTTAATAGAAAAAATCTACCGTGATTTATTTTAAAAGGACAAAATATTAAATTTATAATTTTATCATTTTTCGTTTTCAAATATACTAAACAAGGAATTAGGATTTTTTTTGAACCAAAACAAGAATTTAGATTATATTTTAACAATTTCTTACAAATAATTTCAATCTTAATTAGCTACCCTAATCTCCAACTTATCATTTTTACCAAGACAATTTGGGTGGAGCCTGTGGGGAGTTCCGTTTCATTTTAATTATCACAAATTCTTGTGAGGGACGGTATCTTTGAGAGACTATCTCTGATTGGATCGGTCCATTATATATTTTTAAAAAATATTGTAGGTAAGTATTAGGAATGATGTAAGTAAACCTTTAAGATATTGAAAGTAGACATTAAGAATACGGTAAGTAAGTATTAAGGATAATATAAGTAGGCATTAAGAATATAGTGAGGGCAAATACTTGGGTGCAACCGCCGCATATGTGCGGCCATTTATTATTGGGCTGAGTATTGGATTTGATTTTTAAGGTTTGGAGTAGTTATTAAACTTAAACTTTGAAATAGACTATTTAAGACTTGGAATAGGCGTTTTAAATCTAGGAATTGTTTTTTTAAGGCTTGGAATATACGTTGTATCATTTGAGTAAGTATAATATTAAAGCTTGATTGTCTTGTAGTTGCCTTTGTCAGGCTTAAAATTGACCATTTAAGACTAGGATAACATTGTGATTTGTGAGGTCTGTAGTAGATATTAAACTCAAACTCTTGATCAATAAGCCTTTTAAGTCCTAAATTGGTTTATTAAGCCTTGAAATTGTCATTTTAAAGCTTGAAATTGATCATTTAAGACTTAGATTTTGATATTAAAATTTAGAGTATATGTTAAACTTCAGTTCTCAATTATGCCTTTTAAGGCTTGAAATAAGCCTTTTTGAATCTGAAAATAGGCCTTGTATTATATAATCACTTGAAAGTTTAAACTATCATATTATTATCAGTTATAGTCTTCAAACAACTCTTCATCATTTTTTAACCATCATATTATCAATTGTAGGCATCAAATAATACCCCCTCACAATTATTAACCATTATCATCATTAAAAATCCTCATCCCCTTTAAAATTATCATTGTCATCTTCGTCGTCATTCTCCTCCTCCTCCTCATCATCACTCTCTGTAATGAAGCTTAAGATCATCCATTAAAGTTAGTAATGGTCATGATAAAGCTTAGAGATCAGATGACAAAGACGAAAGGGATAAATTTTAGCAATACTCGCTTTCCGCATATGAACACCATGATTATTTTACTCAACCTCCATTAATGACAGTGAGTCTTGAGTGATTTTCGATGATCATGTTGCTAAGTGGATGAAGATAGTGTTTTTTCAATTGATTTTTCTGTTAAAAGGGAAGAGCAAATGGGTTGGGCTTTAAAATTATTGGTCGCATACATACCTCCGCCGCACAGGAATTTTCCTGTAATTTTAAAGGGGATGAGGATTTTTAATTAATGTACAACAAACGTGTATTTGATCTAAAGGAGTTTTCCTGTAATTTTAAAAGGGATGAAATTATTATTGGTGAATTGGATTCCAGTGTTTATTAATATATTTATTAGGCTCTATTTTTTTTTTCTATTTAGTCCATCTTAAATACGTAATCAGTAAAGATAAGTTTGATCTAACTCAATTATAATTTATAAGTAAAAGTCAATAAAAATTAATTTTGATTAGTAAAAATTAATTTTAACAGCTACTATTGTGAGAAACCATCTCTCAAAGAGACAACTCAAAACAAAAACCCACATTCTTATCTTCTGTTTAATTTGTATTAGTTAGGCTTTTTATTCTATGTATCTAATGCGTCTCTTGAAGAGACCGCCTCTTATAACAATTTGTGTAATTTTAATTAGTAAAAAATCAGTTGAATAAGTAAAAATGAAGTGAATTGAACAAGACTATGATAATGAGTTGTTTATCGTGGATATCGAATCAATGAGCGAAATCTTCAATGCCATATGAATTTTCCCGTAGGATATTGTAAATTATATTTCGAAATTTTTTACATGTTTATTAAGATTTTAAATTTTCTTGTAAAAACAAAAAACCATTATTCATCCCATTTCAAACCTTCCTACTAAAACAGAAGTATTTTAACACTTCTTTTAATAATTCTATATGATAAGACTACGGCTCAGAATATTCATGGAGAAATTGGTAAGATTTCGTTAAAAACTAGCTTCATTTTATCTTCATTTTTTGTTTCAATGAATATTTGATCCATTTTGGTATCGAATTTTGCAGTTCCTCTCCGCATTTCAGTTATTACAACTCGATCATCATCTAATTAAGGTTTGAGATTTGTGGAAACCCTAGCTGCAAATTATTGTCTGAAATTTTCATTATTTCGTTTGATTTTGGATGATGTCAAAATATGAACATAATGTATTTAGGAAAATATGATAGGATACATTTGAAACGCAGGTAATACGTACTTCTATTACATTGTCACACTGTCGCTATAGATTTTGCCACAATTTTCGATTTAGATTTTTGTTATTTTGCTATATTTATCGGTAATATCATCACGGAGTTTTTTTTTTCTACTTATTTTTTCTATTAATTTGTTTTGTTGTAGCAAAATTAAAGAAATTGAAGTCGTATTGAGAACAAATCATTCTAAAAAGGATTGTTGTTTGGAACTTCACAGCATAGAAGAACAAAATGAACACAAGGCTTCAGTATGTCAATCTTTTATACATTAGGTACAAACATGATTGCATATTAGATGTTTGATGCATTGCTTCACAGAGCTTAAACAAAAAAACATTGATTAATTTACTAGGAGGTACTGGAGCAAGTGATTAAATAATTGTTTTATTCATTAAATAGATTTTCATGAGAGCTGTAGATCCTTAATTGAACCTGCACCAGACAAAATCACAAAAAAATTAATGTGAGAAACATAAATGTTACTATTAATAAGAACTAGTTGGATTATTTTAATTTTAATTTCATAGTTGGTATCTGAATTGGTGTCTACAATATGCCATCAATGTTAAGTAGCTCCCTCTTAAGTAGAGCTTAAGGATCGGATGTATACAACTATACCTTTGTAATAATAAACTTGTTGCTTTCGATTGACCCTCGTTTGCAAGTAGTTTATAAGAAATATGAATCATAATAAAATTATGGAACATTGAACTGTAAGACACTATAATTCAAAACTAAAAAATTTTAAGTATGTAATTCCATCAATATTTATAGTTTTTTGGTATCAGATTATAATGAACCAAAGTAAAATGACACATTAGATCATGTGTACTTATTTATGTGAAGTTGAATTTGATGTTTGCTACCAAGAGTCAATTGAAAACAACCACATTGTTAGTGTTGTCACTAACAAGAGTAAGTTGCGTACGTTTAACCCCACAAACTCCACCCTAGGTGAATGCCCGTTATTGACATTGGGATAATGAAGTGTTGTATGCATCTCAATCGAAAATAGACAAAACTTTTATGTTAGGTTATTATTTTTACATTGTGAATCACGCGTATTAAAAAATGGTTGCACATTTGATTTTGTAAGATGCCTTCTTTCGTTAGGGGTGGCATATGTCTGGTTCCCTTCCCTTCATATTTTAATCAACACTTGCAATTTTTTGAAGTAATTAAAATCATATTTATCATGCGACTATTCTTGGTCGGTTTATGAAATGCATGAACTTGGTGTTATGTTGCTATTAAACTACTGTCCTTTGTTTGAAGGAATTCACAGGGTGACAGAAGTGGGCAAGTTGGTTAGTAAGTCAGGATTTCAGGCTTGTAAAAGGTAATTGAGCATTGGGGTTTAGGTTAAGTTAGGCAACCTAATTCCAATACTTTCAAATCCCAGGTAAGATTTATGAAAATGAGACAAGGCTAACTTTTTAGTAGACTTTTTGGGTTTGCTATTTTGATTTGTTGTAGCCAACTATGGAAACAAAGACTTGCTCCCAAGCTTTATTAAATATGAAGCAAGAACCTGGAAGCAAAAGGGGTAATTTTGTTGCTCTAAAATAACAATTGCTTACGCTTCTAGTACATGTGAAGTTAAGATGTCGTTTGCATTCAAGAGTCGATCAGAAACAAACTCTTTAATATTATGAGGGAAAAGTTCCGCACATCGGATTTGGCGATCTCCTAAATCTTGTTTTGGCGAGAGCCACTTGACATTGTGGTCATGACATGTAAATGTAGTATTACAATAAGAAAAATAAATTCAGGTTTTTATTATACCTTTTGCTCCCAAATTCGACTTTGCCTTCCTCAGTTACCGGTATTTCTGTAGTTAGGAAAGGGCACTTGACCTGCCTCGATACTTTTGATGTCTTCCAAGAGGTCTTCATAATGCTTCTTAACCTCTTGAGCAGTTTTCCCTCCAACTGCTCTGGCTACATTGTGCCAGCGATCAGGTGTGTCTTTGTCATAAATAGCCAGGGCCCTTTCAAAGGCCTTGTTTTGCTTAGGTGTCCAAGTGGATCCTGATCCCTGAGACGACATTACCATTTGTTAGTTAAGAAGCTGCAAACACAAGGTTATTGTGAGATTGATAAAATGAGCCTAATGAGAATACTATGAGTGAACACAAATTTTGGAGATATTTTGAAGAATGAAAAACTGTAACTACGTGAGAATCAGTAGATAAGCAGATGTTATGATGTGAGTAAGAGTTGGCAGTGCCTGCTCTTTATAGTGGTGTGGAGGTGACTGTGGGGTAATGCCAGTTGGGTCAAGTGTTTGGCCCAAAAAATGTGGAATTTGAGTGAATTGTTTTCCTACAGGAATATGCTGGAGGAAGAGATGAAAATTGATTGTCCAGGTACTGGAATCAGTATCTCTTATCACTAATCTTGTTTTCTTTTGCATTAGTTTTGCTTATGCATTATCACCCTAGTCTTAACAAGTACATTGTCCCATAAAAATACAAATTCAGGTTTAGAAAATTTTCTTCAGTATACGTCATGGGTAGACATGTTCAACGAGGCAGGTCAGGGCAGGTTGGCTTTGGCAAGAGTCTTAATGAGTTGGGCAAAGGAAGATTCTCTGTCTTTCAGGATTTTTATGAATAGTTCTTACCTGTTTCATTATCTGGGCCTAGGAATATTCTTGATCCTTCCACTGACAGTATGGAGAGCTTCACGAGTGAGCCACAGGTCAGTTTATAATTTACTATTTTTAGTGTCAAACAATTCTTCTCGCAGAACATCTTTTGTGTGCTTCTTAAGGTACATGATCTTTTATTGTACCTTGTCCTGAACAACATTCCAAGCTCTTTAGCTGGCCTTCTTAGACAGTACTATGATTACCATAGGAATCTCATAGTCATAGATTATAAGTTCAGCAAGAGAATGAGTGTAAACGTGTAAGTAATTTTTTGGTAAGTTAGTCTAATTACATGAAATTAGAAAAGAATGTAAATTCCAATTGGTACGTGGTTTGTTAAGCTATCTGAAGCTTAGACAATCAACATGTTTCGTTGTCTGTAATTCTTATCAAACACCGAATCATATCTCAACTGTTGCTGTGTTCTGTGATACGGGATACAATCACATCATTGGTACAGAGTACAGACATCTAAGGATTCTCTTATAGGACCATATAATTGATATTTATGAGAGTATGCAAAGCTTCCTTAACGCCTTTAGTCCACTTGCATTCTCTTAACAAATTTGGTTTTCTCTAATAAAAAAGTCCCCTATAAAGGTAGATGATGATAGAGTTGATTTTTACCTTCGACTTTAGATATTTACAAAATCGCGTCTATATAATGGTTGCACCAGACGCATTCAGGAGTTTCAACTTAACACTAGCTATACTCTATCTTTAATATCATGTCTTCTTATGTTTACTGATCTTTTATTTATGATTTTTGGAGATCAGTACACTAATGACCTGAGTACTTCCAAAGGACAGGCAATTATTTTTTATTTTTTTTCAATGTGGTACTAGAAGGTTCATGGTTTTTGACTTTAGGACTTGAGCTGACTAAATTAAAAATTTTCACTCTTGTCTGTTCTTTCTTACTGAGAAGTGAGAAGTTGCAAACAAGTACTGCTTTGCCCCTGAATTTGCTACAATTTCATTTTGTTTGTCTCACCTATTTTGTTACATTTTATTTTATGAAATTAGTTTCTACCACTTTCTTTATTTCTCATCTATACATTTCTTTTTAATTTTAATACCATTCACACAACGTAGGTTTCTTTATCTTATTCTATCTACAACTAAATTACTCCTTATATAGTTATATGTGCTGATCCCCTAAGTAGAAGATCAGGGGGACAAAGGAGTACATCAGACTAAGGATCAGCTGGAAACAGTTTAAGCCTCTCTGTTATCGCAGGGTTAAGGTTGTATATGTTCAAGATTCCCTTTTTCGATTAAAGCTGAGCTTTGGGAGAAGAATTAGGGTGATAAAATGTTCTTGTTCCCTCAGGAGCTTATATCACCAAGATATTGACTAATAGTAAATCGATACTAACTACTAACTAGTAACTAGTCTCCAATTCGAATAACATGTATCAATCAAAAGTGAAGACGAATTGAGACCTTAACAATGAGTTAGTTCTAGACAAGCGTTAACATGTTCTTAGAGTGGATGTTGTCGTGATCATCGAATATAATGTCAGCCTGAAATTTGGAAGAACGATAATATCAGATATGAGAGGTGGTAAAGGAAAGATACCAAATGAAGAAAGACTGGTAATGAGATTTGGAGTCATCTTGCAAGTTGCTTGAATGAGCATAAACCTGTAGGTTCTATTGGAATAATATGCCAACTAGATTTCACCTAAAAAACTTGATCATTACATTTAGAATCAGGATATGTACACAGGAAATTGCAAGTTGGAGGGCTTTGAATATATGATGATTAATGATATTAAAAATGTTCTTCTTGTTATATTTAATGGTATGTTTAAACAAACTATTGTTATATTATTGTTAAAACTTTGTACACAAATAAACAGCAAAGAAGAATAGCTGTATTAGGTATAATTTCTCTTGCAGAATAACATGTAAATTTGCATTTGTTTAAATCTTAGAAATCTTGTATTCTGTTCCTTGAAATTTGAATATTCAGCAATCATGAGTATATCATTGGAACTGGAACCTCTGCCAGACTGCCACTGCATTGGACATTACATTTTTAAGAGTTTAGGACTCATCATTTGTTAGAAAGTTTTTTCCTGCCACTTTCTAGGTATCTCTTATTTCAGCTCCAACTTGCATCTTTTCATGTTGAGAAGGAATCCGTATCATTGGTTCCTGTCAGGTGTTATCTATGTAGCCGCTAGCCCTTTTTTATAACTGAGCTGCTGCTTACAGTTCAGTCATAGTCAGACAAACTGCCCCATTATTTTCTTTCATAGATAGTACATTAGTATAATTCATTAATTTATATTATGTTGGACATAATTAAATAGCTCAGATGTTTACAATCAAGGTCATTCTGAAATAGTCTCTTTGTAATTACATTGGCAAAATTGCATACTTTCAATCCCTTGAAATTCGCGAGAGCTACTTGGCATTAGGATAATGACATGTATATAGTACATCTTAGTATTGCATGTAGCTGAGAATCGAGAGATGTATTAGGAGAATGCATGAGTTTATTTTCGTGTATATATTAGTATGAGTATTTAGTTTCGAATTATAATGAACAATAGTAAAGTAACTTCTTAGATCATTTATATTCTAAATTGTAAATGATGGTTAGAAGGGTCAATAAGAAACAACCTCTCATTCGTCCTACCAAACTCTGTCTAGGCGGGGACAACTTGGCATTGTGGGTATAACCATGATAGCATATTGTATACTTCTATATCAGCTTATGCATGTGGCTGAGAGTCGTGAGACGTAGTAGGAGAATGCATGATTTATATATGGTGCAAAATTTTTGACACAGAGCATATACTAATTTCTATCAGATTATCATTGCCTTTTTATGTTTTTGACAAGGTATAGACAAGGGACCAAGGAACCTAAGCTTTACAGAAATCTTCCACCCATTGTGGTCCTTGCATGGCACAAGGACTAAATGCTGATACCATTGAAACAGAACCTTTGAAAGGAAAACTGAAAATATTGATGCTATATCTTGATTAGTGGAATGAGTTGATAAAGGAGGGTGAATAATTCAACAGTATAATTTTCTTGTTTAACACTATTATTATATGATTAGTTATGGGATTACCTTATTAGTTACTCCAAATATGTGCTGATGTGAGTGTATTAAACTGACAGTAATGCTGAGTTGACGTTTAAAGCGTGCATAATAAATGCTTTTTCGAATTTGATTCTCTGAATGTGATGAGATTTGGAAGTTAGTAGGTTTAATGTGATTCTGTTATTCCACTTTTGAGAGAAATAATTTCATTGGTTTATTTCATAATCGGTATGTCTCTTATTTTGATTTAGCCAAAGATTTATAGTTGTGTGATTTCAAATTATAATAGACTTTAATAAAATTACTATTAAATCATTTTCATTTTTTATTTATGTGAAGTTGCAGATATTATTTGCTATCAAGGATCATTAGACGGAGACAACCTCTTTGCTATCATTAATAAGAGTAAGGTTGCGTAAGTTACCATTTAATGACATTGGGATAATATAATGTTATGGGAAATTCCACATGGTAACCGTGAGGTTTGGGGTTTTCCACGTGGTAACCAAAACTTTTAAAAAATCCACGTGGTAACTCTGAGGTTTACGTAATTGTTCCATCGTGACCTTTTTCCACATCATAACGTTAGTAAACATTAATTTTGAAGCTTTAAGGCTGTTGTAGGTCTATTTATGCGACTCACTATTTCAAATGCTATCAGTTTTAATATTTCCCCCCCAAATGTAAACCCCAATTGTACCGTCTTTCATCAAAATCATATTTTTTCCCGAAAATCCAAAGATGGTAGAGTTAGAATTTATATTTTGGGGAAAAATGTTGAAACTAGTGGCATTTGAAATGGTAAGTTGCATAAATAGGCCTACAACATATTTAAAGCCTTGAAATTAACGTTTTCTAATGTTTTGCTGACGTTTTATGTGCAATAAGGTCACGGTGAAACAATTTGGTAAACCTCAGGGTTACCACGTGGATTTTTTAAAAGTTTTGGTTACCACGTGGAAAATTCAAAACCTCAAGGTTACCATGTGGAATTTCCCTAATGTTATTGTTGTAGTAGTTCTTAATTCGAAAATATACTTCTGTTACTAATGTTTGACACAAGAACCCAAGTCCAGGCAACTTGACTTCTAAGCTACCTAGAGGTATATAGATGAAAAAGCAAGAAGAATTAAGGTCCACTGAATCCTGCCTCTAGAAATGGCCAGGGTCTGTGCAGGGTTGATAGAAGACAAATCAATACCATCATTACAAGGAGGTCCGGACCCAAAAAAGACCCTCAACTCGAGAAATGCACCACAGTTAATGTTCTTCCAAGAAAAAACCGGCAAAAAAAACACAAATCACAAACCACAAAACAAAGCAGATTCTAGACAAAAACACTAAAATATTTGGTTAGTTGCTTTAATTTTAGTAATGACTGCAGTAGTGGTGTTATCCAATTGCTTTAATTTTATATTTAAGCTTATTCTTTCTCTAGCTAAGATGAGGTCAGGGCATTAAGAACACAATTAGCCCATCAAAATCTTTGTGATCATACTTGGAGAAGATTTTGGAAGACAATTATGCTTGCAGTGGGGCATAGATTCTTGCACCTCTTATATGTGCAGTCACTCAGAAAAGTGCTAAAAAGGCATACTATCTTGTCCTCAAAACTTTATTGCACTGTTCATTCTTCTTGGAAGTAGCTTTAGACTTTAGATTTAAGAGAAGAGCTTCCTTCAAACTATGAACATAAACTCTTGTGATTGGGCTGACCCAAAAAGAAAAATATAGAATAAGTTCCTCAAAACTTAAGAATATTGTAAGTTGGTATTTAGAATATTGCAAGTGTTTAAGTATTTACTCGGTGGGCATTAAGTATTTTGTAAGTAGGCATTAAGGATATGATAAGTAGACTAGTAGACTAAGTTTCTCGATAGGCATTAAGAATATTATAAGTAGGCATTTTAAGTACTTTTTCAGTGGGCATAAGTATGTTATAGGTAGACATTAAGAATAATGTAATTAGACATTAAGAAAACAGTAAGTGAACATTAAGATTTAAGAGGCTGGGCCTGAGAGATGCCTTTAGAAGACTGGTTGAACTATTAATCCTACAAATACTCTTCTATAGTGGAGTAAACCTTACAATAAATTTTGAGACGCTAATTATTTACATATTTACCTATAAATTTTAAGCCTAAAACTAAGTAACTAATCCATATATATATATATATAATAATCATAAGCATACGCTTATACCAGAAATAAGGACAAAAATCATTGTCATTACCCCAATGTTAATTTGCTTCTCGAATAATAATATTTATATTGTAATGAATACATGCATGAAACGATGAAATGAATTCCACAAGGCACACGCCGCACAACCATAACTTGTGTTCAGTATTTTCTATTTATAGAAAATCCTAATCAATCACTGTGATTTGTAAATCACCATAAAAGACAAAATATACTAATAAAATAAACAAAACACAAAAAAGTAATTTACAATTTTCAAAATGTCATCCTATCAAATGTCTCCACATGAGTGTGATTTGTCAAATTGACAAATAACGATTATTTACCTAGAGTTGCTTTTCTATTTGCAAACTATTGTTGTATGTTGAATCATGAATGAGCCTGAAATTCTTGAACAATTTTATAATGCTTTATCAATATAGTACTTTCTCAGTTTCTTTTTAATCGCAACCATTCTCAAGATATGTATGCCAATGCAAATTTAATCTGTTTACATAAGTAAAAATTATACAAAGTCAATATGTGAAAACTACCTTTTAAAATAAATCTAATAAGATTTGACAACTATTTTCTTGTGTTATATAGTAATACTTGTGAATAGTCGGTAGTGTAAAATTCAAAATGATGCATGTAAAAAAACAAAGTAATATTATAAATAACAAATTCTATTTTCCTATTTAATTACTATATGATATTGCTCCATGGATATGTAGTGAAGCAATATCATAGAAGTATATTCCAAAATAAAAATCAGAGAGAAAAAGGGCTTATACTGTTTTCCCTCTTGCAATACAAAAAACGTTTTTTGGAAATACTTTCGGGAGAATTTCACGCCATTAAAAAGAATAAGTGTACGCACCAGCAATTTGCAGCAAAGATACAAAACAATCAACAGGAAAAGTTAGAATATCCACAAATGTTTTCAATAATTTAAATACAAGATACTCAGGAAACGTATAATCATAGGCATAGAAGTGAATATTTCACTTAGTGAATATCAGTATATTTTCTATTTTTTATTTTTTATTAGAAGTTGAATATCAGTATTTGATTCTAGATTACCTATAGCATAATAGTATAGTCAGAATGTATTATGGTGCACAAAATTAGCATCAGACTTGGTTGCTGTCTCTTGTCATCAATCACATTGAACCACTTACCGATCGTACCTGTGTCACATGATTCTCTAATCTTCTCTCTAATCGTGAATCGTAAACAGCAAATTATGATCGGTTTTGGGTTTCTTATCGAGTGAATTTTAAATTCAAAAAACGAATTATGTTGCACATGATAACTTGTACAAAAGCATTATTTCTAAACCGCACAACTATTTCAAAACTTTAATCTCGTAATCAGCAATATAGTGTCGGCTACATGAACGAAAACAAGTCATCATAAAAAATTATCGCTAACAAAGATTGTACAGGTGAAAATCATCGCTTCTTATTATGAAGGAAAAATTCTTCGATAGTACTTTCCGAAAGCTTTACTCTGAGACTGTTGTCTGCAGTGGAAGAACACTCTCTACTTCTTGCTGCTCAGAATTCCTTTGTGCTACTACCTTTGACATGCCAAACATCTGCCCTTCACATAAGTATTTAGATCATTGAGTACAAATTTATAAGAGATTAATGCTATGTTTGGGAATGTATTCATTTGAAAATATAGATTTGACTTAAAATTAGTGTTTGACAAATACTAAAATTTCAAATTTGAATTTGAGTCAAATCTACAATTGTTATAAAAATGATTTAAAAATGAGGATTTGAGAATGACCTCCCAAACCTTGTTATTCTCAAATTCTACATTAATAATTTCATAATTGAAATCATTAATTTGAAATGAAATGTTAGTTCCCAAACACAATCTAAGCGCATTTACACTGACAAATCCCTTGATAAACAGGGTTTATCTTTTTCCAAAGAATAGATCAACAAGACTTGAAAAAGAAATTATTTTGATAGAAAGGAAAATTACCAACATGTTTTTCCTTTGAGACGAACACATACAATCAGGCCATTTATCTAAATTGTAAGTGGTTAGTATAAATTTGTGTGTTACCAATTTAATTTAAAAGTATAGAAAATGATCACTTTAAATTTGTAAGTAATAAGTTTAAGATTATAATCAGCTACGTTTATGAGTGTTCAATTTGAGTCTGTAAGTGATCATTTTCAGGTTACACGTAAACTTTTAAGACTATAAAAAGTGATCAATAAGGTTATTATTTATCAATTTAAATTGTTTTAAGGTGTAATTGGATCAACCCAATAGAAAACTCATTTGAGAATATGTTTAATAGAATTGACCTTTTGAATGGTTTTCTTGAAGCAAGACTTGTGTTCATCCATGGAAGCATTGACAAACTCATCAATATGATCTTTTATATCCTCGAGGAAAGTTGCATCGTCTTTCTTTTTCTTCCGACATGAAGTGATTGCGGGATTTGGTGGCGTAGTCGATGGTGTAGTTTCAGCTTGATGCTTCTGAGATTCCATGTTCCCAACTTGCTACTATAGAATAAGTGCTCAAAGAGCAACAAAAAATTAAACTTTCTTTTAGATCAAAAAGCCATCATATAGTTCATCAGGTCACACAAAAATGTAAAAATCCCTCAAGAGTCAAGACAAGTTCAATAACCAGAAATAGTGATCTATAATATTTTTTAAGTAAAGAAAACTATGAAATTCTGTAAAAACTTGAACATTCAACATCAACATTACAACTATTTCAGCAACCAGTTCACAAAAAACTTCAGGGCATGAGCACCAAAACATAACCCGACACATCTCCTGAAAGGGGATTCCGTTATCACCCGCAAAGCCACCATATTGGACGACATAACAAACAAATCAATGATATAAACCACTGATGCAGGGAATTCCCATACTAACATGGACAACATATAAAGCTTTAAGTAACTCGAGACAATCACTACGAGCAGCACATCTCTATACCCAGAAAAATCGACTACAAAAGTCAAAAACCTCCTTGGTAAAACCAAAAGCACACAAAAGAACACCACATTTCCTAAAAGAGCACACCCGAAAGTTTTCAAACCCATGCTCATAATCGACTGTTCAACTGAGATCCCATTCAAAATCCACAACTTGTAAGCATCAAGTGTGAGGAAGATAAAGGACAGCTTGAATAACAAAGTATCAAAATTTTGGACTTTGTCGCGAAGCAAGTTGAAGAGCAAGTGTCTGTAAGCTTGGGGCTTGTGAAGAATCAGATCTATTATGAGAATCGTAACCTCACACTCTATGTACTCGTCAGCAACTGACTTGCAGTTGCTGCATTTCAACAGGCGGATATTTCCTGGCGAATATTGAATGTAGAGCTTCTCAACTCCTTGTCCGCACTTCACACATCGAGGATTCATATAGGTACTATTTCTCTGTCTCGTATTACTGAGCTCTACAGACTTTTACCTGGATGAAAAAAACCGTAATCGGCTCAGTGGGAAGATGAATCTTGTTCAGGTGTTTATAAGAAGGCATCTAAAGTTCAGTTCGAGTTTAGGCGTAAAGAAAACAAGAATGACGTAGATTTATCGAAGTAATTTTATCAAGTTAACCTAGGCTAAAGGCGCACCTAGATTAATTGGATAATGTTTGGTTTAAGGAAAATCGTAACCCCTCTTCTCCATGTTCAGCTTTTTGACAGTACAAGTGGAGTTTTCCCCTGATTTCTCTAAAACTGTTTTTCCTGCATTCCCCAAGCACTTCTTCCCCCAAACATGCCTTTAACAAATTAAGGCTGCAAATACTTCCCTTTAGTGCAGGTATCCAAACAAGTACTACGCTGTCCCTTTTTTCATCCCCTCTGCCTAATGAATTCTCAAAACACCTAAAACATCTTAAGACAAGAACAAGGACTGAATTTACTCACACTTAACCTCGAGTTGAAGAATGACAAAAAAGATGAACTGATGAAGAATGAAGGTCAGGTTATCATGCTGTATTTACTGTCATTCAAACGAAGCTCAGTGATCATTAACACCCAATAAACCCAAATTTAATCAACCTTAAAAGTCAAAAAATTCCCCACAAAATATCCCAATCGCCACTCGAATTCATCAAGTAAACCCTAAATCAATCTCTAGCTCAGTCAACAATGAAACTCAAACAAACAAAATCGGCTAAAATTAAACACAAGTTTTAAATAAAACTGGAAACTTGCAAAATCGACACGCTAAAAAGCCATGAAATTCAATAACTAAATAACGAAAATAATATATTAAAAGCGCAAATTGAAACAAAAACCCACACAAAAGAACTCACATGTAAAGAAATTTGTGGGTAAGACTGATAGGCGTCAATGGAGGCAGGACTATGTGAGTAGAGCAGAAAGTCAGGGTCGGCACTTCAAAGTTTAGGCTCTTTGAATTTTGAGAAAAGATGAAAGAAAGAATGCAAAAAAGAATGAGTATGAGAGATACAGAGCAGGGTTTCAAAAGTATCATACAAAATTATTAAAAAAAATGTTTTATATTTACAGTAGAAGGTTTTTGAAGTTAGGACTTGAGACTTTATGGTAAGTTATCAACAACAGAGATTTTATTTGTATTTTAATTGCTCTAGGTCTGGATCTATGGGGTGGGTCTTGGGTCTAGGTCCCCGGGTAGGGTTTGGTTCTAGTCTGGGTTAATAGGTCTACTCTAGACCAATTTTTCATTTTTGAAAGTCAGACCCGACCCTTAAACCTCCATAGTGACCATCCTATGTTGTTCTACGATAAGAATCTAGCCTTACGAAGTTGCAATCTCCAAATCATACCAAATAAACATATAGAAAATCTGAACATAGCAAGCTCATACCAAATTACCAATACCAAATACAAAATTTAGCTGGACACTTTAGTTTGCACTGTAATCGGATTATGTATAGTATATACAGGAAAGTTTGCACTGGACACTTTAGTTTGCACTGGACACATAGAAATCAGTTAATTCAATCACCATGGCTTATTAAGTTGTGGAGATGTCACAAATTCGCTTACAAATTCACTCACAAGTCTTATGAAACACTACAACTCTCTTGATGTGTCTTAGCCACATTACAGTACCACTAGTACGCTTGCTAAACCGCAAAACGCCTGCACGCGCAGTCATTCACTCATTTTGTTACTTAGCTTCACTTAACCAACCAATACTACTCATCAAATCCATGAGAGGAGCACTCTTAACACACTCATAAGCCAAGCACCTATGTGGATGGCAACATCAACCAAAAAAGGCGGCATAACGATTTCAAATGTTAGATCATCTCTTCTATTTTCCAATATTCTTCGATAATGTTAAATTATTCAATATCTACTAATCTTGTAGGTAACATTTTCTTTTCTAGAATTTTCTTCATTTGCTATCCTCAAAATATATCCCTTATTTGGATTGCGCGAAGGATTTATTATTATCCTCAAAAAACATACAATAAGATCATAATCAAACTTATTCCAAATAGAAGCAAGCTGGTCAAAAAATATCAAGTGTATGTTCGTTCTTAGCAACTGCGAACAGATCAAACAAGGTCAACATGCTGATTTTAAGACAAGAAGTTGTTCGCACTTAGTAAGTGCGAATAGGTTGAAAAACTGAAACAGGCTGTTAGCACTTAGTTTTGAAATAAGTTTAATTATAATATTATTATTTGCTTTTTTTTGATAAATAATCCTATTCTTTTCAAATTTTTCTCTATTCGGGCGTTATTCTTGTGATTTATGAGAAAGAAATCGTTTCTGGTTGAGATGATTTCAAATAAGGAGTATACATGTTTTCATATTACCTCCTATTCAACTCATTAGTCTCATTTGATTTTTTACACTTGCCGAGACAACATTTTAACCCTTAATATCTCTAATTGTTTTTAATTAAAAATTATAAAAATTAGATAATAATAATCTTTGTATTGAGACGAATCAAACAAGATCTCACATGACTATGTTTTAACTTATAAATTAAGAATAAAATATAAATTAAGAGTGATAAGTGAATAGTGAAAAAAATCAATGGGACTAATGGGTAGGAGGGAGTATTATATATAAAATGATCTATTTAACTTATGTATAAGGCGTGTTTATCAAAAAGATCGTCTCATATAGTAATTTGTGATTACGGATATATTCTTGTGAGAGACAGTCTTTTATTCAAGAAATATTTTAGATTATTAATAATTTTCTTTAGTTATTTTTCTTGTCCTGGTATCTAATTGCTTTTTACCCGTTTTCTTTCTATATATTTACTCAGCGTATTTATTCTATTGTTTCAACCTTAGTTTTGGTTAATGTTATTATTTACATGTAATTTTATTATTGAGGCAACGATGTTATTCATTTTTCTCTGATGCTCTGGACCATATTTCTCTACTTCTAAAAATTGTCTGTTACCTTTCCTCACCCCAATCTTGTGTTTAAACAGGATATTGAGTTGTTGACAGTGGCGGATCCAGGGTTTGAAATCCCCCCGGGCACCAACGAATAGACGAAATTTTGATATTTCGGAAAAAATGAGTTGTAAAAGCGTAATAATACCAAAAGCCGTCTTAGAGAGGGTTGACAAAGATCTCTTGAACAATATTCTCTTCTAACAATATCTCGATCACTTGGGTGGAATTGAGACATTCTTCTCCTTTTTCCAGGGTCTTGAGGAAGATTCAAAACATCAACGGAAGTTAATCTTTCTTCATATGTTGGGGTTGGGGTAGGAGTAGGATTAATTGATTGTGCTTCACTTTCTTTCTCTTCATCTTGAGAAGAAGGAATAGATGATGGAGTAAGAGTAAGAGTAGGAGTAGGATTAATTGATTGTGCTTCACAATGTTGAGTTGGATTAGATTTAGCCTCACTTTCTTTTCTAAAATGTTTTGCAAAAATGGAAGCAATATTCTCTTGTTTTCTCTTCATTATTTTGATTTTCAAACTCTAGCAAGAAGAATAATATATACATAATACATTAACATAGATTTTTATACCAAAAAATCAAGAACAACCCAACATTTCAAGTATTCATAAATCAACAAACACATCAACAAACAATCAAACATATTAACAATTATTCAATTAACAAACACATCAACAAAGACATCAAGTCATCAACAAAGACATTAATAATTTAACATCAACAACAAGTCAACAATTAACAAACATATTAACAATTATTCAATTAACATCAACAAAATTCAAAATTCAAGGTTAAAACTTAAAAGAAAACAACAAGGCAATAAGATTAGAATTTAAGATTAAGATTAAAAGATTTGAACAAGATTAAAATTAAGATTTAGAATAAAGTTGAGTAAAATACCTTCAACAAAATCAAAATTTTGATTTTTAGGGATTAGGGTTTGATTGAAGAACAAGTGTTCTAGCCGTCAGTGGTGCGTGGTGGTGGCCGGCAGTGGGCTGGTGGTGACCGGCAGGCGGTGGGCTGGCCGGTGGGTCTTAGAGAGGGAGAGAGAGAAAGAGTAATATTTGGGTCTTGGGATATTGGGTTTTTAGTTTTTACTTGTTTGAGAGAAGAGTAATAAAAAACGCATAGTACATCACATTTCAGAAATTAGTTTTCCAATTATTTTTTTTTTTAATTTTTTTTTCGCCTGGGGCACGTGCCCGAGGGGCCCAAGAGTGCGTCCGCCACTGGTTGTTGATGATGATAACTTTAAAATAATAAGCTTATTTTCTAATTTTATTTTTTCTATTAATTAAGCTATTTTGTGCATATATGAAACACGTCTTTATTCTCTGCGTTATCAAACAATTTGTGATATCATATTGCCCCTTTATTTAGCAAATGTCTTTTCTTTTGTTTGTTTTACCTTAATAAGTAACATGGTTTTACAAGAAAACGCTAAACAGCCTTTCAAAACTTATACTCCATTCTATTCAAAATCAATGTCCACTTTTCTTATTTAGTCAAATCTCTCTAATTGTTCACTTTTTATTTTTGGTAAAAATCTTTTTACCTAAATACCCTCAACTACCCCAACTTATATTATTTAAAATACCACACCCACCACCTTTTCAATTATTATATCACTTAAATACCTCAACTATCACCTTTTATTATAATCACTTAAAATACCTCAACTATCATTTCCTTAAATTGAGTGTCCAACCCAAAGTGGACATTAAATTTGAATAGGAGGGAGTATATGTTTAATTCAAAAAAATTATATATGTTTAATTTATTTATTCTTGTTCATGCCTCAAGTTTTATTTCCAATTATATTGGTACACATACCACACTAATCTATCTGCCCATTTAATTAATTCAAGTCATTTACTACTAATTTATACTATTTCCTCCCTTTCACAATAATTGTTAAGTTTGTGCTTTTTTTCCTTTTTTAAGTGTAATTGGGTTATAAAAAATATGTATTAAAATATATATATCGAGAAAAATCTAACAAAATCACATATAGATATATTTCGATTTTTTGATATCCTTGAAAATCAGTTAGTTCTTATCCACTTCTTTTTTACATTTATATTAATTATACATTTTCCTGCGGTTTTGGACGAGCGGCCTCATAATAACACCGTTAATTTGGACCAGCCCAATTCGCATGTGTAACAATATAGGTTTTTTTTTTTAATTTTTTGGGCATTTTTTAGTTTTGATCTTAAATATATCAATTTTGAAAATTAATACCTTTAAAATCAAAATTATTAAATATCCAATAAATTAAAATATTATTAGAGCTAAATTGACGATGTCGTTGAAGTTTTTGCGTTTTCCTTAATAATCCCTCCGCCCTTTAACCTCTTAGCAAAAGGGGACAAGATGGAGTAATTAATTTACTTAAGTTTAGCATCATTTTGAAACCCAATCATTCATTCCTTCATTATTCACCATCTCGTCTTTTTACACATACTCTCTTGTATTTCATTCGCTTATCAATCAATTTCATTGTCTTTTTACTCATAATCCTTTTGCTTCATTCACTTCACTTACCATCCTTTGTTATTTTAGTTTATTTTGTTTATGTTAAAATGACATTTCTAAATAAATATATAAATTTAGGGTTGTAAAACAGATTAAGTTGGGTCGATTCAGGTTCGGGTCATATATAAACAGGTCAGAAAATCCTTGACCCAAACCCAACTCATTTAGTTAATTGGGTCGAAAATCACAACTTTGACCCGACCTGCAACAAATTAGGTTGACTTGATTTCAACCCATTTAACCCGTTTATAATTTTTTGTTTTCGTTTTAAGATTTTTAATGTTGATTAAATCTAATTTTTTAGGCTTTAATTTTAATTTTATGTTTTTTGTGTTGTTTATTTTGTATTTACTATGAAAAATAAGAAAATATTAGATGAATTAAGTTTAACTTATATTTATTGATTTAACTCGAAATTAACACATTTAAATAAATGGATTATACAGGGTTTTTTCAGGTTTAAAATTTTGACCTGAACCTAACCCATTTAATAAACGGATCAAGTCGAGTCGACCCATTTAATTAATTGGGTCAAAAGTCTCAACCCAAACCCACTTATTTCGGGTTAGGTTCAGATCGGATTAACAGGTCGGCTCAACTTTTGCCAGCCCTATATAAATTGCAAGAAAATGACATTTTATTTTATTTATTTTAAAATGACATTTTAAAATAAATATATAAATCACGTAACTTAAGCATCACTTTGAAACCCAATCATTCATTCATTAGAGAGATGTAATTTTGTAGTATTCATTATGTTACAGCTCATAGGTTTTAAGTTCTAAAAAATCTTTGAAATAATTTATATAAATTTATTTTATAAGGTTGAACTTTTTTTATTTATATTGGAACAATTGTCATTGCTTATGGGCCCGAACCCGAGTAATCTATCTATGACCAGGATAAAGCTTGGGTGAAACTAAAAGGAGGTTTGAACCGATTGATGTTGAAGAATAAATGAAAGAGTTGTAGTTAGGGAGAAATTTCACTTTAACCCAAAACTAGTTGATTCTCCTCGAAACACGTTATAGCGCGATAGTTGACTGGACATCTAGGGCTAAAGCTCCTGCTTCAGTGCAAGCGCGAGAGCAGTACCAAATTGAGGCAAACTTTGAATACTACATATGACCACCAAGACTATGGTCAAGGTCGACCAATGAGACAATGGGCTTATTGAGTGCAAGTTTTGGTTCAACAAATGCAATCGAGACTCCTTCATTTGTTATCAAATAAATATTATCAACCTGTTAAAAAACACCTCATATATTTTCACCCTAATTCAAAAGAACGGACTAATATAGTACTTTGTTCGTTTCTTAAAATTATTCCCAATTACGATTTTGTGTTGTTTCATTTGTTGTTTCCGTAAAGAATCTTTCTATTTATTACATTATAAATTTTAGACAAAAATTAATCTTATTAATCCTCATTTTAATATTTAGTTCTCCATATGTCTCTCTGAAATAGTACCATTTGACTAAAAAAACTCATATTTAAGTCAAAAGGTGCAATCTCATGGAGACAGAGGGAGAATTATTATTTGTAGTTTTCATATATTTTTCACTAAATTTATTTTAACATTTTTATAGGCTTATAATCTCCCGTTCTCCACGTCTTTCCCACTCATTTTTTTTAATAGTTTCTAACATATTTTCCATAACTTTCTTTTAATATTATAGTTTCTACTTCCTCTCCATTAAATTTTTTTGCCATTTTTCTGAGAGACCGTTTCTTTTAGAGACCTCTCTCAGGCCCAACACATTAAACCTTAATATATGTCCACTTACTGTGTTCTTAACACAAAATATTGGGTGAGACCGTCTCACTTGGAAGACGCGTCTTATAGGGCCGGCACAATTGCATATATTTTTTTACCAATTTCACAAATTAAAATGTCAATTTCAAGAGTTAAAAGACCAATTTAAAGACGCAAAAAACCAATTTCAAGGATTTATAATTAACATTTTAACTTATGAAATTTGACAGTTTTAAGTCTTAAAAGGTCAATTTCAATCTTTAAAAACCAATTTTAAGACTTAAAAGACCAATTGCTAGACTTTAATTTATCATTTCTACTTTAAAGTAGATGACTCAAGCATTAAAGCTGATATTGAAAACTTTAAAATTGACCTTTTTAAGTCTTGAAATTGTCCTTTTAAGTCTTAAAATTAGTATGTATATTGGGTCTGGGCCGGTTGCACGGGTAAGACCGTCTCACAGGAGAGTATCTGTGTTCTTAATGCCTACTTACATTATCTTTAATGCCCAACGAAAAAGTACTTAAAAATGCATACTCACAATATTTTTAATGCCTACCGAGAAAGTTAGCCTACTAGCATATTTACCATATCCTAAATTCCTACTTACAATATACTCAATACCCACCGAGTAAGTACTAAAATTTTTACAATATTCTAAATGTCTACCTACAATATTTTTAATTAATACCTACCGGAAGACTTTATATTTTCCTTTTTAGATCACCCTAATTAAAAATTATTTCTCAAAGAGAGACCGTCTATTACAAGAATTTATGTAAATTTTAAATTCGATAAAAAAAACTAAATTTACATTAAATTTTTTTTTTTTGAAAATTTCTTTTAAGAAACAGAAAGAGTATATTAGTAGCTAAAAAATATTATCTAGCTAGCTGCTGGCCTGCTGCTGAACATCAGCAGCTAGAAAGCAAGCAAGGCAGTAAACACTAGATCACACGAAAAGCATAAATCCCCACCCCCCAAACTTAACACTTCAAGTCTTCAACATTCATCAATCTGGAAATTTCTCTAGTCCTCCGTCCTATTTAATATGCAGCATTTTTTATTTTGGTCCGTTCTACTTAATTTGCATCATTTCTATTTTTAGACTATAGCTCACCGCTTTTTTTTATTCTCATTCATTATCTTTTAATTTCAATCACACAATTCATCCTCTCTTTTCATTTATTACAATTCTCTTTGCTTCAAGCTATATGGGACGGAGTAATACATTTTACCCAAACACAGTCTAAGAATCAGTCAACAAACTTTCCCTTTCAATCCATTTATCTTACGTAGTATTTGGACTGTATTCTTATATCTTACCTTGTTTATTATTATCCCTTCCATCAGTCCATGTTAAATCTGCTACTCCACGTTTGTTGCACCCACCATTTCCAAACCTTACCCACTTCTCCTCGTCACCATTTCCAGTTCTGATCTTCTCCTTCACGTTATTTCTCTCTATTTAATTTCCCTTCCATTAATCTTGGAAATTATTGGGAATGTTCCCAAATTAATACTCCTACTTACCCATTTCAATTAATTTACTTCTTAATTACATTTCCCACTTCTTCATTTCAGCCATTTTCAACGCCTTAGATTCTTTGTTTCTTACTTATATATTCATCAAATTGACATTTCCAAAAAAATCAGTCCAAATCTTTAAAAATAATACTTACCCATTTCAATTAACCTCCTTAATTACAAAACCCATTTCTCAAAAATGCCGGAAACCGCCGAAACGCCATCGTTTAATGATGTTCGTACCCGCCATTTTAGGTATTTACCTGATTTTCTCCAGATTGTTGGTCTTACATACGTCAAAATTGGTTTTCATTACCTTATGAAGCACCTACTTACTCTCGGTTTACTTCCATTAATATCTTTGACCGTTATTCAAGCTTCTCAAATGCGATACGACGACGTTTACCACTTTTGGGTTCAACTTGAGAGCAACGCTTTTAGTGTTGTTACTTGTATTATTCTTGTATTTGGATCTACTGTTTACTTCACGAGTCGACCCAGATCCGTTTACTTGGTGGATTTCTCATTGTACCATCCACCAAGTGAATTCCGGGTCAGATTCAAGGATTTTGTGGAACATTCTAGATTAATCGGAGATTTCAATGAATCTTCTATTGAGTTCCAAAGGAAGATTCTAGAACGTTCTGGATTAGGGGAAGAAACAGTTGTTCCAGAACCAATGCATTCAATTCCTCCAAAACCATCCATGAAAGCTGCAAGAGAAGAAGCTGAACAAGTTCTGTTTGGTTCATTGGAAAATCTTTTTACTCAAACTGGAATCAAACCAAAAGAAATTGGCATTTTAGTAGTAAATTGCAGCTTATTTAATCCAACCCCATCATTATCTGCAATGATAGTGAATAAATTTAAACTTCGTGGGAATATTCAATCTTATAATCTTGGTGGAATGGGATGTTCAGCTGGAGTTATAGCAATTAATCTAGCTAAAGATCTTTTACAAGTTCATAAAAATACTTATGCTATTGTTGTTAGCACTGAAAATATAACCCAAAATTGGTATTTTGGGAATAACAAATCAATGCTTATTCCCAATTGTTTGTTTCGAGTTGGTGGGGCGGCGGTTTTGCTTTCTAATAAAAGAAAGGAAAAACGCCGCGCCAAATACCGCCTTAATTATGTCGTCCGCACACATATGGGTGCGAACGACAAGGCATTTAATTGTGTTTACCAAGAACAAGATGAAATTGGTAAAACTGGTGTTTCACTTTCTAAAGATTTGATGGCAATAGCTGGGGATGCACTAAAGACTAATATAACTACACTTGGTCCATTAGTACTTCCTATAAGTGAACAGTTACTATTCTTCTTCTCTCTTGTTGGGAGGAAATTTTTGAATATTAATGTGAAGCCTTATATTCCTGATTTTAAGCTTGCGGTCGAGCATTTTTGTATTCATGCTGGTGGAAGAGCGGTAATTGATGAGCTTGAGAAGAACCTTCAGTTGAGTCCGGTCCATGTTGAAGCGTCTAGGATGACGCTTCATAGGTTTGGGAACACGTCTTCGAGCTCAATTTGGTACGAGCTCGGGTATATTGAGGCGAAACATAGGATGAAGAAAGGGCATAGGCTATGGCAAATTGCATTTGGGTCAGGGTTTAAGTGTAATAGTGCGGTTTGGCAAGCATTAAGAGATGTTAAGCCATCACCAAAAAGTCCTTGGTTGGAATGTATTGATAGGTATCCTGTTGAGATTAAAGGTTAATTTGAGAGATTAATGTGTAATTATTTAATTTAAGGTTGGAAAAGAAGGAAATAAAGGTAGAGAAACATTCTTGTTAGTAATTTTTCTTATTTTGTGTCATTTTTAGTGATTATTTGATTGATGGAGGGGAGTTTCATATTGTGAATTTCACATTGTTAAGTTATGTTGTGTATGATGTGAAAAGACTTTCTTTTTCCATAACTTTTTTAATCATTTATGAAGCCTAGGGATGAGATTCAAACATCCTACAAATATGTACTCCTAGTATTTGTTTGTGAAAAGTTGTTGAGCTACAAATACTCCTATGTTGTAATTGGTCATGTATTGGTCCCATTTCCATATAGAGGTACCTTTATGTACTTATCATTTGTGTCTTTTCTCTTATTGTTTTTTATAAAATGATAAGTTCATTTATTTGGACTTTAGTTTGTAAGAATGAGCTTTGCCTTTAGAAGGCTAAAAATGATACACACTTGCATTGCATGACTATTTCTATATTATGCTAGAATAATATCTTTAGATAATATTTTGAGTATATTGTATAATTTGTGTATCATTATATATTTGGTAAATATGCTAGGCATTATTATGTAATTAATTAGCTTCCGTTTTAGTCTAGAATAACTTTGTATTTATTCTCTATCTTTGGAATGGAATGGCAAGCAATCAATTCTATTATATTACTGACACTTCCATTCTAAGACAATTTTCTATAATTCTCAATTTAATATCAACATCCGTATCTGTTAGAGTATAGAACATATCCTAGGGCCTCAACCATCAGCTTAAGCTTTTGATTGAGTTGGTTCCTTGACAGTATCAGTTGTATTTAACCTTCAATAAGGAACTTATTTAGAGTTGGGCCTATGCCTACGGGTGGAAAATTGATCCGGAAAGAGTGAAAATTGATCCGGAAAATTGATCTAGAGAAGCCCTAAAGACAGTGGAGATCACTCTTTCTCTAGTTGTCATCAACTTGGCTTTAGTTCTCTAGTTCAAAGAGTCCTAGCCACCTTATTAGGACCTCATGTCCACTAAAACCACTATTAAATTACTTGTCTGTTGCATTAAGTTTCTTGAACCAGGAGCGACCCACCTTATCTTATGCGCATACTAACTTAGGCGTTGGAGTGGGATTCCCAGATACCCTGAGGGCTAGGTTAGTTCGTTGTGCAGATATCTCGCTGCCAACAAAAGAAAAGGTTAACTGTTTTGGAGCTAAAGGCCATTTGGAAGGAAACAATATACACTACTGATTACAAAATGTAAAGCTATCTACAACTAAATACAAGGTGGTTATATCATCCGTAATAGAATGATCATGTCAAATGTCTAGCTAAAATTCTATTCTGATTTTGCAGCCATGACTGTTGCTGTTGCCATAAATTTTGTTGATCTAAATGCCCATTATTTCGTTGCTGATCACTATTATTGTTCATTGTAGTACTCGGAAATGATCCAAACGGATCGTTTTGCTCCCACAAACTATGCTGATTCTGATCCATCTCTACACTCGAGGCTCGAAATGTTGGTGCTGCTTGAAATTTAGGACTTGAAGAGAAGAAATTATCATTTCCTACTTGACCAAAAGGTACAATTGCATTCATCGTATTCGCTTCAGTTGATTCATCCCTTAAATCCGCAGAGTAAGTTGGTGGCACTAGTCGATTACTTCCATATCGAACATGATGAGTTGTAGGTCGTTTACTTATACCCACATTATCAGTAATGTTGTTAGATGAACCCGAAAAAGCTGGTAAAGTACTTAGATCACTACTCGCAAACCTTACATGCTTAACTGCTGATTGTTCACCTGCACCTATATTGTTTGTACTGGTAAATGCACCCGAAAATGCTGATGGAGCACTTAGATTACCACTCGGGAACCTAAAATGTTGAGCTGTTGGCCGTTCACTTGCACTTACATTATTTGTACTGCTGTTAAATGCACCTGATATTGCCGATGGAGCACCTAGATCACCAGTCGCAAACCTAGCATGTCGAGCTGTTGTTTGTTCACTAGTATTAAATGCACCGGAAAATGGTGGCAGTGTACTTGGATCACCACTCGCGAACCAGGCATGTCGAGCTGTTGTTTGTTCACTCGAACCTAAGTCATTACTATTGTTGTTAAATGCACCTAAAAATGCTAATGGAGCGCTTAGATCAGTACTAGCGAACCTAGCATGATGAGTTGTTGGTACATTAGCATTGCTAAATGTCGGCAGCCTTTGGCCTGGGCCGTTGAAGTCATCCAGGAAAGATGTCGAAACACTTCGATTGTGTTCAACGAGATCACTACCATAAGGCATGGGACCTGGAACAAAGTCACTAAAGAAATCAACTTGATGATTGTTACTGTCGTTTGGATCGGGTGCAAATGTTGGCGGGACAGAACTAGTACTGGTAATGCTTAATCGGTTACCAAAACTGTCGGAAAAATGATCCATACTAAACTCCTCTGCATTCCCAAATTCAGTATGGAATGTAGGAGGAAAACAACCTTCTGATAAATCATTTGTATCTTGTAAAAACGGATTATAATTTTGCTCGTTTGGTAAGGGTGATAACGAAGAGGTACTTAATCGATTGAAATCACAGAACAAATCGATCTCACTATCATTTTTAACATGGTTTGGTGTTTGTGCAGGAGGTTGATCAGCTGGTGCTGTTTCAAATAAGACCAATTCCCAACCTTGTCCTGAGGCCGAACTTAGGGCTTGATCATCGGTAAGTTCGAATGAGTTTTCTTCTCGGGTTATTCCCCCATTGAATTCAGTTGATGGGTACGGATCATCTATTGACAAAAGATCCGTAACTGAGCTAAATCTTAGGTGATCAGTCGGATCAGACTGCACAGAAGCAGTGTCATTTGTACTATAATACTGATCTTCTAATTGCATTGGTTTCTGCCTTCCCGGGTCTGAATACCTCTCAGGGCTAAACCCACCATCCGCACCAATAAGATCTTCGAGTGAAGTACCTTGGGACCCACCATACTCAGACCGCCTTACTGAGCCAGACTCCGAGTTTGGGCTAAGAGGCGGTAGGCCAGCTGAACTTCCGCCTGGCGGACTTCTACCATTAGTCCCAGGAAACGAGGATTTGTCCTTGAGAAACTCTTGCAATGTTTCGACTAATTCGTTTGAGATTTTTTGAACACTTGGGTACTCTGAGGTTCGTCCGACACCAACGTTTTTACATAAGTCGTAAAATGAGCTAAGTTCTTCGAATTGTTTCGAGGCTTTAACTGATGTTTGGAATGCACTTACACAGTTTTTGTACTGTAAATGGAAGAAACTGTCTAGTAATAAGGCTAGACCATCGGATATGTCGCGGTATAGGTCGAAGGTTTCTTGGACTATTGCATAAAGGCATGTTTGGACTAGCTGGTTGGTTCGAGCTGCGCCTGTTGGTTGGGTGGCGATCGCACGGTCTAGTAGCTTTTGCCAGTGTAAGATCCTGTGTGATGTCAAACACAAATGTGTTAGATGATTAAAATTTGGAATTAGATCAAATTATTTGCATTAATTGGGTGAAAATTGAAATTATGCTGTACTATACTCGTCTGGCCTCTTTAAATTGCATCAAAGAAAAAGTGGGTAAATTTTAATAAAGAGGTAATGAATGAAGAGAAAGAATAAATTACGTGGATGAAATTAAAGAGAGTTAAAGTGTATGGATGAGACAAAAAGAAAATGGTGGGTTATTGTCTAAAAATAAAAATAATGCAAATTAAGTGAAACGTATCAAAATGAAAAATAATGTGAATTCAATGGGACGTTATCCAAATTCTAATTCGTTATTGCAACTTCTGTTTTCCACACCCTACAAACATAAATAAAATATGGGACTTGTTCAAAGTTACATTTTTATACTTAGTTAAAATAGCTTATTAAGGCTTTTTATATATAACTTGAAAAATATGACTGCTATTTCATTTATAAGAACTTGAGGCCATATTGATAAACAACGTTTTGCCCGGCTTATAAGTTATCTATTAATATTTCAGCTAGTCTCCTGAGAGACCGTCTTTTTAACAGACGTCTCTCTCTCATGCTCAATCCATCAAAGCTTATTGCCTACATTTACTTTACATTTTCTCTAATGGGTCAACCCAATTAGAGATAGTCTCTCAAAGAGACTGTCTCTCACAAGAATTTGTGTTAATATTTGGCTTGCTAGTAATCGGTAGAGATGTGGGTGGGTTGGATTTTGAGATTCAGATTCAGATTTTATTTTTCTACTAGATTTGGACCTAGATCTCTGTGGTTTGAACATTTTTGGATTTAGACCCTAATTAGATCTAGAGTCTAGATCTGTGTTCAAAATCATTTTTTCGATTTATTGTTCTAAAAAAGCTAAATATTTGTATAATGCAACTTTCGAACATGCATATTAATTCATTTAAACATTATCATATACCAAAGATTTTTAAATACTATATACAAATTGAGCGCTCAAATATATAAAGTTTTCAAGATTCAGGTTCTTAACATCAAATATTTATCAAATTTTTCGATTTTTAGAGTACTGATGATATCATTTCAAATTATATAAACCGGTAATTTTGAATCACGCAATATTATAACATATAACAATGGTCAAAATAAAACAAACAAATACACATAGTACTTTTTATACAATTTTTTTTAAGGAAAATTTACTTTTAAAAATTCAACCTTTTGCTCTTTCGATTATTTTTTTAAAATCCGATCTTTTGTCTTCGTTTTCTTTTATAGTACATATCTCCTTATCTTACCTGAACAACCGGTTAATTTCGAATTTTTAAAAAAAGAGAATAGAAAAATTACTTTAAAAAATCCGACCTTTTGCTTTTTCTCTTTTAAAAATCCCACCTTTGACTTGTTCTCTTTTAAAAATCTGACCCTTTGCTTGTTCTCTTTTAAAAAATGATGAATTTTCAAATTTATCCAGTCACCGGTAAAAATGTTCTATAAAAGAAATCGGAGGCAAAAGGTCGGATTTTAAAAAATAATCGAAATGTGGGATTTTTAGAAGAGAACAAGCAAAAGGTCGGATTTTTAAAAGTAAATTTTTCTTTTTTTAAAAGTTAATGTAAAAGGGTTTGTGTGTTCGATTTGCGTTGAATTAGGGTCTCAAAAATGTGGATCTGGACCCTCAAATCACAAACCCAAATCCAACAACCCTCAAGGTTCAAAATAGGTGGATCTCCTTGAATTAGGGTTGGGTCAGGTCTAAACCCTTAGGGTCTAAGACTCATGTCCATCCCTACTTGTTGATTGATCAAATAACAAAAAAAATTCGATAAATAATTTCTAAGCTAAAATGAAAAAAATACTATGAGTTGCTTCATTCATTAATTGGTTTTAATTCATTAACACCTTTTCCCAAATAAATAGGGATGAATAAACTATTTGATAATCCCAAAAATTTAATTTGAATTTTAAAATGTACATCAATTTGTCTAGATAAATGAAATTTTTTTCGCAATAATTAATGCAAACAACATGTGATACGAGCTAGGCAAGAGCATATACCTGTCCAAGAGCACACTAGGCTTCATGTCACGAACAATAGGCTCATTTTTCCTCGAGTGACCCCTCCGATCATCAGATTGGTTGTAGGCTGTACGCCGTTGAAGCTTTCCGGTAACAAAACATTCGAGACGTTCCTCGAGATATAGGGCGAACGTTCGGACGAAGGCCGTGAAATCCCACGGGCAAGACTTTGAAGAGTCATCACGAAAAGAATTTAGATTAAGGATTTTATACCCTCGCTTCATGGCATGAAGGACTTCCTTAGGAAAATGTGGGTCCCCATCTTGGAAAACCCGTAAAACTAACATGAGAGATTTTATCGCTACAACCCAACTTCTTGTTCGTCCTATACGACGTCCTATTGCTCGTGCACATGACCCTGCATAAGACCTGTTAGAAGAAACAATTTTAAGAACTTCCGTAACATATCTCTCATCTATTGGAGTTTCGTCGTGTATTGTAGCTTTTAATATTGCGACTTCTAGAGATGAGGATTCTGCTCCTCCTGATACCTTAGCAATGCTTATGCTCGTTTGATCTTTCATGGCCGCAATGGCCTTTTTGAACTTGCTCGGCATTGCGATTATGTTTCTAGGGATGTTATCAGAAAAATTTATTTATGAAGTTTATATTTTATAATGCATCAAGCTTACAAATTCAAGATTATCAATTTGTTTATTGTATTCTTGACAATGTAGAATGCAAGCTAAGCAAGAATAACAAATTATGGGCTTTGAATTTTTTGATTTTTTAATTTTTATTTTTTTTGGGATGATTTGATATGAAGAAAGAGAGAAAATTTTGGAAGTTGTGATGATTATGAAGAGGGAAGAATAGGAAGAGAAAATTGGGTGGTGGAAGAAAAATGGAAGAGCTGGAAAACTTAGTGGGAGGCACGCATGATACAATTTCAAATATGATCTTATTTGGTCCATCTATAACGTGAGAAAGACTTATTTTTAAACTTATAACTATTTTATATCAGTTCGCTTGTTTAAAATAAACCTGATAACTCAATAATTATTCTACTTTAAAATGAGTTTAAAATTATAAGAAAATTAATATTATTGCATATAATACAACCCAAATAAACACCTTACGACTCGTTTGATATGTAGTAATAAACGGTGGTAATGAGAATGCAAACTAATGTAATTTTAGTTGAAAAATATCTTGGCTACCTTGATCGTCATGTTTGTCTAACTTTAATCTTCTCATTTTTTTTTCTTCATAAAATTCATTTCAATGCATTACCGAGAAGTGGTATTAGGTATAGAAATTTGTAAACAAAAGAACTTTTTTGTGATCAAAATTTCATTACCATAGGAATAATATGCAACTTTTAACGAAATTTTACACTATAAATCATTCTCATAACCACCGTTTAGTTTTACTAATTAAACAGGGCGTTAATAATAGGGTCTTGTAACTTGTTTGTCTCTACGTCATTTTCCAGGGTGTTATAAGTTTAGGAGACGTTATGTTATGGAGCTCCACTCATACTCTTCTTGCACGTAGATATTGTTAATTTTATTAGACCTTTTTAATTTAGAACCGTAAATTCAATTACTCGATCAGGTCCGAATTGTATTTAATTGGGTTCATCAGGTCCGAATTGTATTCAATCGGTGAACCCATATTGAGTCATGTTGATAGAATGATAGTTTGACTATGATATGTTTGAGTTCCGGTCAAATCGTGTTAAGATTTAAGTTGGTGTTATAGTTCGGTTCAAGTTTAAATTGGATAAAATTCATTATAAGTTAAACGGTTCTTGATCACCTAGTGTAAATAAGGAGATTTTAAACATGTACAACAGTTAATAATTGCGAACAAAAGCAAATCAATGTCACAACAATAGGAGGGATAAAAAATTAAAACATGTTTGTTCGCAGTTGCTAACTGCGAACTAACCTAACTTTATATAAACTCGGATATAGAGACGCTTATTTTTGAAATTAAGTTTACCCGAAGCTCATTTTTTTTTGTTAATTTTGCTTATTTGTTTCACATTTTCTATGACCGACGATGTAGAGCCGTAGGACTTAAATTTTAGATGATACATAAGTACTCAAAATATATATATTCACAAATTCTTACTTGAGACCGTCTTTATAAAAGACGCGTCTCAAATGGGTAGGCCCATTAATAAAAAAAACAACTACCAAAAAGCGCGTGTTGTATAATGGTTTTTGGAGTTGGTGTTATAACTATTGAAATTGGTATTATAACTATTAAAGTTGTTACTATAGCCTATTAAAGTTGGTATCTCCAAATAGGTTATAATACCAACTTTAATAGGTTATAACACCACTCCAAATACCAACTTTGATAGGATACAATACCAGCTTTAATATGTTAAACTTCAATAGATTATAACACCGACTCTACATAGGATTAAACACACGCGATAAATTTTTAAATTTTTATTTTTATTTTTAAATTGTTAGGCCTTGATCTGGAGAACCATCTCTTATATCGACGGTCTCTCTTGAGAGGCGCTCAAATATATTAAGATAAAGCAACGCTTTCTTTTATTGAAAGGGCAAAGAGTGGAGTCGCCAATTTTTGTTGCGCCTTTGAATGAGTAACATAAATTCATCCACTACAATAAAATAACAAAATAGGTGGACAATTTTTATTTAGCGAGTTAATGTATAAAACGCTCTTAATATAAACCGCAAGATGCCCCTGCCCCCTCGTATATAGTTAAATAGCTTAAAAAATCTCATTTCAGCTTTATAATATAATTTTCCATCCTAATTTTATAACAACTTTTAATTACTTCCTCCGTTACATACAGTATTTTATGCAACAAATTCCACTTTTTGTATTTTTTATTATTTTATGGTAATTTATATATTTCGGCTATTATACAAGAAAAAACATAATTATGTGAGATCTTATTTTATTCATTTCGTTAAATATTTTTATAATATCAAATTTTTATAAATTTTTGTTATGTTTAACTTTAAATAAAAACAATCCAACGAATACATAAAAATTGTGAAAAATGTATTTAGTGCAAATTATTTAAAACGGAGTAAATAGTTACTATTTCCTCCTTTCCATAATACTTGGGTGTTCATAATAATCCGATCCGAAAATTCCGACCCGAATTATCCGGTACTCGATTTCTAAAACCGGGTAATTAATCCGGGTCGAGTATCCGGTTTTAAAACCGGATACCGGATCTGGATCCGGGTCATGAATTTTTGAAAACCGGGTATCCGGTATCCGGTATCCGGTTTTCTTTATTTTTATTTTTTTTACTTTTTTTCGTAAATAAATTAAATTGATCATGATATCTCTTAAGCTAACTTTGGATTGAATATTTTTTAAGAGTTAGTATTTGAATTTTATAATTGTTCTTACTTAAGCCCATGAACAATAATATTATTCTTTTATTTTCTTAATTAATCTTTAATGACTAATTAAGTTAAAGATTTTTAGGTAGTTTGTATGAATTTTATATAAAAAAATATTTTAAGTGAAAATAGAGATAAACAAACTTATGGTTGAACGACAAAATGACAAAAAAATAAAAAATAAAAAATATTCTAATAAAACCGGGTATCCGGTTTCCGACCCGGTTTAAACCGGGTACCCGGATTCCGGATACCCTATTTAAACCGGGTCATAAACCAGATCGCAATTTTAAGTACCCAAAAAAGCGGGTACCCGGAGTCGACCCGATACCCGATTTTGAACAACCCTACTTGCTACTGAGTGTGACATATTGTGTGGAAAAATATCACTATCAGTAGCAAGTATTATAGAACATAGCAAGTATTATGGAACAAAGAGAGTATATCACATGACCATCCTAATAATTAGTACATGCATTGATAACTCAATCCAAATGGGCGGTGGCTGTGGATTATTGTACAAGAAAATCTATATCATTCACAGAGACAAAATAATAAAAAAAAAACAAAAAAAAAACAAAATCATTATAGTCATAAACCAATAATCAAAATAATAAAATTACCGTTATTTAACTATAACAACCAATCTTCAGAAAAAAAAAAAAAAAAAAACTATTCCACCTAACAAGGAACATCATGTACCTCAGAATCTAGCCTTGTTTAACACAATTTAGAAGTACTTCTATCTCGAAGACAACAACCTTTTAATTATCACACCTAACTAAAATCATGTACCTCACTCAAACTTTGTATCATAAGAATTTAGGGGGCCTTTGGTATGTGGAAATGGAAATTTGAAGATTAAAAGGTGAGATTATAATTAAAAATTAATTGTTGGAAATTGTTAAAATATAACTCAAGTTTTAGTTTGGTATGAGTGATAATGAGATTGGGAATAAATTATTAAATTTACTATTTTGCCCATTCCAAATAAAATTACAAGTTTTTTTAAAAAAAAAACGGGTAAATTAGTCTTTTTACATACATTCTAATTCCATCTATTACCACCCCTCTATGGTAATATATTTATTTCCTTGGAAATTAAGGGGTTCAAATCCCATTCCCATTCCCTAAAAATATTTTTCCAATACCACTTATCAAACATGAAAATATAGAATACTTAGAAATAAATTTTCCATTCCCACCATTAATTCCTACATACCAAACACCCCCTAAAGGTAAAGTGAGGGCGTGGTAATAATCTTAAATCCATAAATCTTAGGACTAATTAATATAACTAAAATAAAAGATGTTAACATCTTTTTTAAAAATAAATTATACTACCTCCTATTCAACCCATTAGTTCCATTTGATTTTTTACACTTGCCGAGACAACATTTTAACCTTTAATATTTCTAATTGTTTTTTATTATAAATTATAAAAGGTAGATATTAATAATCTTTGTATTGAGACGAATCAAATAAGATCTCACATGACTATGTTTTAACTTATAGATTAAGAATAAAATACAAATTAAGAGTGATAAGTGAATAGTGAAAAAAAAATCAATGGGACTAATAGGTAGAATAGGAGAGAGTATGTCAATTTGTGGTAATCTTGATATTTTGTATCCTTATTTATATACTCCCTCCAATTCGTAGAAAATGAGATATTTACTTTCTCATACTATTTAATGCACTTATTTAATGTTTAATATCTCTTATTATACATACCGAAATATTATAAAAAATACTATATATTAATAATTTTTGCATTGAAACAAATCAAACAAGAACTCACTTGACTGTGGTTTAATTAAAGATCAAGAATAAATTACAAACTAAGACTAATAAGTGAATAGCGTCAAAAAGTAAATGTCTTTTTTTCTATGAGTTGGATGGAGTATTTACTAGTTTAATTTAAATAACAAATATTCTTAATCAATTACCGTCACCACAAAAAGACAAAAAAATAATAATAAAATAAATAAAAACAAAAATGATAGATCAAAATAACAAAATTCTTACCCTATCAAAACATAAGAGTGATTTGTATACCTAAATAACAGTTATTCACTAAGACCTTCTCTTTAAATAATTAGCTTTGCAATAATTGTTGGTTTTTATTTTAAGCTTCATTATAAAGTAGTTTAGTGCTATTTTATTTGACCTTTAATGACACACGTTATTATTGTTACCGTAGTTTATAATGACATTTATGATAAATATCACTAGATTTTATATCGCAAAAAACTTTACTATGATTTTTATTATACTGCTAAAGGGTTTTATAAAAGTTACTAAATCCTATATATACTATTAAAAGCTAAAGTAGCGACATTTAAATTAAATGTCACTAAAACATATCACAGTAAAAATATATTAGGAGTTTATTGTAATGAAAGCTAACGAATAGTTTGGCGTTGAAAGAGTGAATTAGAAAACAAAACTAATAAAAGAAATAATAAAATATATTTTTGTTAGGGTCAATAATAACACATTTAGTCAAACCCTAACTACCCCTTTGTCCACTACTATCACCACTCTTAGTTACTTCCTAAAATAACTCCCCATTATTCCCACATTAACTCACCATCTACCTCCATTCTACGTATATAGATGTTATATATATCATTTGCACCCAACTAAGCTTTTATCTTTTTACTGTTATTCCACCGTCGTCTTACTTACGATGTATACTTAACCAAATATCCTTCAATTGATCAAAACTCAGCCTATAATCCGTTAATCTTGCATTCATTAGTTTCTGTTTCCCGATCTGATTTGAGCGTTGGAGGGGTTTTTCGGGAAACCACCCATGGGCAAGGCTAACGTTGTATTGCAAGATTTGAGGTTTAATCAGCGGAAGGATCATAAACACTTTTATGAAAGTCGTCCTCGACTAAACATTATTTCCAAGTGTTTTAAGTCTCTTTTGCACTTCCTTATTTCATCACCGAAACAATTTCAATGCGTGATTTGATTATAAATTTCTAAATTATATGCTATATTAGGTAATATAGTAATATTTAGTATATAAATTAAAGTTTATAATATTTCCTATGTTCTATTACACTTGCTACATTTCACTTTTTACGTATTCTAATACGTTATTTTATTTATTTGTATGTCGAATTATACAAATCTAAAAATTATAAAAAGTTAATATTATGAAAGTATGCGATTAGATGATTCAAACAAGATCCCACTTGACTATATTTTTACTTACACATTAGTCGCAATATATAAAATAAGTTTGAATAATGAATAGTGCACAAATCAAAATATAGCGAATATTTCGGAACAGAGGAAGTATTTTCAAGTTTACAATTTAAATTGAATTACATCCTTATTAACAAACCTCCTGAACACATTCTTAGCAAGGTGTGAATCAAATTACAATACACTTGTGTATGTTGTTTGACCAATTATTTTACTCAATATTTGCTCATAGATTTTATAAATAGATTTTTAAAAGGAATAAAATCCGACGTACCATATTTTTATTATTAAATGATAAATTAAAACCAAGATAAGAAAATAAACACATGGCAATGGCAAGACCTTTTTCATAAACCTAATAAAAATTCTTTTTTTTTTTTGTGAAAGAAAAATTAAATTTTATCTTTTTTTTTTGAAGTTAACTTGCAGCATTCATTAGATAAGGTCGAGGTCCGCCAAGCATCGAAGGCTTGGGGGGGAATGGCGCCATATAGATTTTTTCACTAGCATTACCAGTATCCCATCTAGCGATCATATGGGCAACAGACCAACAGTATTGCCGTTACGACATATGGCTCCATCCCCAATGTGCTCAAGATGCAATGAAGGAATTAAATTTTATCTCAACTTTTTTATCAATCATTGCCAGTGGCAAAACTTGAATAAAATTTTAAGGGGGGCGAAATTAATAAAAAAAATTAAATGCAACTAATATATAGCCAATCAATGCAACCTATCATTCTTCATCGTACATTGTTTTATTGTATATGGATTTTCAGTGATTCAATTATTCATTTATTAAACTAAATTTTTAAATAAAGAAAAGAAAGTTCAATTTACAGTATAAAACAGTCCTTTATATCCTTCAATTGTGGACTATAAGCTTAATTTTATTTTGTCGATTTCTTCTAATCTCTTTCCTCCTTTTTCATTTTTTTTATCAGTTCTACAATAATAATTTCATTCCTAATTTGATACTCTATTATTACTTATAAGATTTTTTAAAATTTTTATTTAAGATATTTATTCTCTTCCTTTAAATTGTGTTGCTTTTAATTGTTGGCTTGAAATTAATAAAAATACAAAATGATAATTGTATATCAGAAAAAATTTGCAGAAAATCTCGGAGGGGTGGAGTCCCTACCCGCCCCAACTAAGTTCCGCCTCTGATCATTGCCGACCAAAATATTAAATCAACAACTAATATAGTAATCAAAATAAAAAATCTAATAAATTTTTTTATTAAAAAAAAACGCCAAAAAGAAATCTTTTTGTGGGGTCTACTGTCTGCTAATTTTTGTACTGTTCTTTCACTAAAATACTCCAAAAAATATATTCACTCTCAAGTCTCAAGTTATAATATATCTTAAAAAAAAAAAAGTCTCAAGTTATAAACCCCAGCCGTTCATCTCTTCCTCATTTACATCTTATTCACTTGCAAATTCATCATTTTAAGTGTATATTCACCTTCAAATTCATTTTGGTAATTATATTAATTCTCTTTTCTAATTTTTTGATTTTTGGTGTAAATGTTTTTCCAATTCTTTTTCATTGATATCTCTTTTTTTATTTTGCTATATATATATTTTTAAGTTGAGATAAGGTGGAGATAAATTACAGTGGATCGGAGTTAAATTCAAGAAGGGAAGATCTCTAAGGTTCAAGCTTGTGGGAACCGGGTAGACATTGAAGTTCAAAGCTTGGTATTTTTTTCTCCAATTTTTAATTACTTTTTTGATTAAATTTCTCGGTAGTAATAAAAGATTAAATGGCTTATTTTTTCCGGAAGGTCTTTTGAGAGACATCTATGACAAAGACGACTCTCTAAACTAGTCCAGTCCAACGTTTAAATACTGTTTTTATTTTTTTAATTTAAAATATTGAAAATTAAAAACTGATTTTATAAATAGGCTGATCATATAATAATTTTAAAAAGCACGAGGTGCATTGAAGTGCAAAAAATTTTTGTAGTGGAGACATTTTTTTGAAGAAGTTTTAGAAAATACCTAATAAATATTTTTTTAAAAAAAATACCTAATAAAACAGTTTTCTCAGAAAATACCTTTTAAATATTTTTCTATTTCAAAGAGTAACAACTAACGTTTTCCGTCAGATGACCGTTAAATATAACGATTGACTGGTCAAAATCGAAAATTCTTTTTTCTCATCTTCAATTTCTTTTCCAATTTAACTTCGATTTTGAGTAAGAAGTAGAGGGAGAAGACACTGACAAAATTGAATTGGAAAAAAATTAAGACGAGGAAGAATAATTTTCAATTTTGACCAGCCAACCGTTATATCACTTAAGGAAAAAGTTAACCGGGACTCTTTGGAAAAGAAAAAAAATTTGTTACGCAGTTTTTAATAAAACTTTTTTTATTATGTACTTTTTGGAAAAAAATTTTATTAGATACTTTTTAACGCTTTTTTTTTAATAGTTTAAAAATTAATTTTAAAACATATACTATTATTTTCTCTGTTTTCAAATGTTCTTTCCATTTGAAATATTCCATCGTTAGGAAAGAAAAATTGAAATATTGTTTTTGCAGATAACTAGAAGATAAAATATATCCATGTGTGATCCCGTTAAATTCGTCTTAATTTATACTTTTTTATTATATATTTTTTATTATTTTTTATTATATGTTAGTAATACTGAGGTTTAAAATTTACATTGAAAACTGTGCAAAAAATAATCGGAAAGAACATTGAGAAACGGGGGAGTATAATACTTCAAACAATATGATATTCCTATTTTTTTTAAAAAAAATCGTGAAAACATGCATTGTTCTTGTGGTAATCACTAAAACCATTTTAACACAAAACTATTATATGAGATATGAAGAATTTCCAAAATTATTTTCTTCTTCACATGCCTTTTGTTTTTCATAAAAAAGCTAATGATTTTTTGACTTCATATTCAAGTAAATTTAAATACTTCTAAGTTTTATTTCTTTTTTGAACAAACAAGCATAAGTTATTTACCCAGCCTAATAAGAAGGCACATTGGACACACAAGGAGAGAAACACATAGAGGCCCCCAAGGCGCACGCATATTGTAATGGGCTTTGCCTCATCTAACTGAAACATTTTCAGCATGTGCGTAAACTCGAGACACACAAGCAAGACGCGCTTTTTAAAACTAAACAGTTAGCATTAACATATGTAATCATAGCAATGAAGACAGTGTTGATATTGTTGAGAGTATTGGAGTTCAAGGAGAAGTTTTTGTTGACAACTTTTTGTTAAGCGCAAATTCTTGTGAGAGACGTTCTCTTTAAGGGACTATCTCTAATTGGGTTGGCCCCATAAAGAAAAATATAGAATAAAACTATAATGAATTGGGCCTAAGAGGCGTCTTTTAAAAAGACGGTCTCTCAAGAGACTTGCTGTATTAAGACCCACCCTTAAATTTAGTCATTGGTGGTGGGTATCTATTAAGACCCACCCTTAAATTATTATCTTTCAATTTTCAATTTCTGCTTCTGTTTGGCATGACTTGTGATACGTGTTAAGGGCCCATATTTTAAATTGACTAAGGGCACACAAAATGTTGTTAAGATTAGTAAAGCTTGATACCCTCATCAGCCTTAGTTCAGCAACAAGGGTACTGGAGTTGTGCTTAATCAGTGGCAAGGAGCAACTCTCAAAGAACAGCAGCAGAAACAATGTCTCTATGCAGAAGGGTTGATCAATAAAAGGCAACTTGTGGATCTATGTTTCATGATCTGTGCTTCATCATATCAACGGTCATTATCCTGCTTCAATCAAGGGCCAAGATTAATTGAATACAAGAATAGTTAGTTATGTAGTCTATTAAATTGTAACAACTTATATTCTGTTTTAGAGTTAGTTAGGTTGCTTAGCTGTCTTAGTTTTCTTTTCCTATATATATAGGTGATTGTACCCTCTTGCAAATAACTGATATTCTCGATCAATGAAATACTTCTCCTCATTTTGTGTTCTGTTGCATACTTTCTAACAAATGTCAGGAACGGTAACAATGGTGAACGTTATGAAATTCTACATTTCCATGCTACACAAATTAATGAAGTCAATAGGAATGCATCCTATTGATGTTGAAATAGAGCCTGGAACAGTTATTCATTTCTGGGTTAATAACAACAAGGAGAAGAATAACAAAATAAAGGAGGGAAAGGAGAAAAAGAAACCATCTCTTCTTCTTATTCAAGGTTTTGCAGGTGATTTATTTTGATTTATTAGCCCAATATACTTTATCCGTTCATTTTTACAATTTTACTTCTAGCTAATACTTTGACTTTTATATTCTTATATGTTTTGTTTTGACTTTTTTCATAAATTAACTTTTGATTAACCATGAATAATATTTCATCCACCCCTTTTTATTGTCGACTTTGGTTAAGACACGGGTTTTAAGAAAATGATAGTTGTGGTATTTTAAGTGATTATAATAATTGTAAAGGTGATAATTTGGGTTTTTAAGTGATTATAATAATTGTAAAGGTGATAATTTGGGTTTTTAAGTGATTATAATAATTGAAATTTTAATTTGTATTTTATTCTTAATCTATAGATTAAAACATAGTCAAGTATAATCTTGTTTGATTCATTTCAATGCAAAAATTATTAATATCCATTTTTATAATATTTTGTTATGTATAATAATGGATATTAAGCATTGAATAAGCGTATTGTACAGTGTGCAAAAAGTAAATGAGATATTTCGAGTGGCATGGAGGGAGTATAAGTTAAAAGTAGTAAAATTGTATCCGTAATTACAATTTTTTAAAATTAATTTTTTTAACTTTAAATCATGCATAAATTTTTGCAACTTAAAATAAACAGAAATTGATTTTGATTATGGAGTTTTTATATTGTTTTTGTTAGGTACCGGAATTTTAACATGGCAATTCCAAGTTCTAGCCCTAAGAAAAAAATACACCCTTTACATCCCAGACCTAATTTTCTTTGGTGGGTCCTACACAAACAAAACTGATAGAACTCCAAGATTTCAAGCAGATTGTTTTGCAATAGGATTGAAGAAGTTAGGTGTGGAAGAGAAATGTGTGGTGGTTGGGTTTAGCTATGGTGGGTTTGTCGGGTTTCAAATGGCGGAGCACCACCCGGATTTGGTGGGTTTATTGGTTGTAACCGGATCCGTTTTGGCTGTATCCGAATCCATTTACAAGGATACTTTGAAAAGGATAGGGTTTTCCAATTTTGTGGATTTCTTATTGCCTACTACTGTTGAAGGTATTAAGGTTCTTCTTAAAATTGGTTCTTATAAGCTTCCTTGGATGCCTAATTTGTTTCATAAACACTTTCTCGAGGTACGTATTTGTAACATTTGATGAATTAAACTTTATATCTATTACAGAAGGTCTCCTGAGAGATCTTTTATGGCAAAGACGGTTCTCCCAACAGCCCAATCCAATGATTTTAAATTTAAAAATAAGGCTAATGACTAATCAATTGCTTATTTTACAAAATGGGCTGACTTTTATTTATCCATCTATGCTATAGACGGTCTATAGCAAGAATTTGTATATCTATTAGGTAGAAATGTTTATGGGCGGTTTTAGGTGGTTAATGGATCGGACTTATCCTTAAAACTCTATTGTTAATGGATGGGGCTTATCCCAAAAAACCTATCTTCGGGCTTATAATTTCAAAAGTCCGTCCGCATTAGCGAGCTTATTTTATTTGTCGCTACTTGCCCTCTTTCTTAGTTGGAGGAACCCGTAAACAAACGGATTTTTTATTTTATAATTAAGTAAATAATTATAGTTTTATGTTCTTAGTTCATAACTTAGGGCGATATAATAATTAACATTAATAATCAGGGATGATTCTCTGTATCTGTAATGTGTTTGACTACACATGACCTAAATATGAACTTACAAATTAATTGACAATATTTAATACTGCTTTAATAACAAGTCTTGTATGAGACCGTTTCATCATTAGGCGAGCTTATATAATCAACTTATTTTTGTCGCTTTATGATAATAAGTGATCATTTTAAGGTTATAAATGATCACTCTGAGACTATAAAAAATAAATAATTTAAAACTATAAATAATCACTTTAAGACAGTAAATAATCGTGTAATTGGAGAATTTGTTTTATAAGAATAGTTTCTATTACTCGTTTCGAAATTTTAAATTTCATAAAATGTTAATAAACATAATTTTAAGTGTCTGTTTGATTAATGGTACTAAAGGGAATGATTTATAGTGTAAAATTTTATTAAAAATTTCATATCATTTTCATAGTAACGAAACTTTGATCACAATAAAGTTTTTTTTGTTTACAAATTTTCAATACCACTTAATACCACCTTTTTCAATAGTAATGCATTGAAAAGAATTTTATGAAGAAAATGAGATGATTGAAGTTGGACAAGCATAACCATTAAGTTAGCCAAAAGATTTTTCAACCAAAATTACCCTAGTTTTTCATTCTCATTACCAACATTTATTATCACCTACTAAACGGGCCTACCAAACGGGCCGTAAAATCCATCGTGTATATATTTTTGGTCCGCTTTTAAGTTATTGTCTTATAAATAAATAGTGTAATTAATTAAAAAGAAATTTGGGAATATTATTGTAAAATTTATTGTTACAATGGTGTCAGACAATGTTTAGCAATAGGAAAGAAAGAGCAGAATTATTAGACGATGTTCTTGTGGTCAAAGACGAAGAAGTCACAAAGCATCAATTTCAGCAGGTCTGGCACTCAACTACTTAATTAGTAGTATTTTTTAATTAATGTTATAATCATTCTTGATTTTGATAATCTTCTAATTAATTCTCTATCAAGATTTTCGTATTGATTTTTTTATTTTGTTAATTTATCATAAACCTATTTAATTTGTTTATAACACTTGTTAATTTTTTATTCCCCAATTAATTCCTTTCTAGAGCATACACCTACTATGGGGTAATGATGACAAAATTTTCGACTTGGAAGAGGCAAAGACCCTCAAAGAGTAAGATCCTAATTTCACTTTTTTTTTAAAGTATATTTTTATGTTTAATTGATATATATTGTTTAAAAAAAATTGATATATATTGTTATTGATAGACATATTACGTGAAAATGTTGAATTTTTTTGATATGTTTGACAGTTTGGAATTCATTCGCAAATTTTGAATTAGTTCGAATACTATGTTTGCCAAATTTTGAATTTGAAAATATGAAATTGGGTGAATTTCATAGAATTCCATATAATTGGGTCAAGTATTAAAATTTTCAAATTCTAGTATATAGGTCTCATTTTACAATTCTTGAATTTGAATATCAAAATTAAATTTCCTATTTTCAAATGAATTCTATGTTGCCTAACACTACCTTAAAAAATTTCTAAGAAAATAATTTTTTTGGATTATGGAGCGGGCTAGGGAAATATAGAGTTCATTGAAATTTGAACTCAAGACCTTATTTGAAAAAAGTGCTACTCATTGCAACTGAAACAAAATTGAATTCTTAAATAATAAATTCAAAAAAATTCAATATTAAAATATTAAACAGATACCTAAAAATATTCTAATGCAAGATAAAGCCTTATTGGATACGATAGGTGAATTTCAATGGCAGATCTTGAGCTATTATTGTGCAATTATTTTGAATTGGCATATTAATTAAAAAAACATGTTTATAATCAATATTAAATTAATATACAAAATTATATATTGCCTCCGTTCCATATTAATGATATAATATGACATTATTCATTCACCACTTTTAATTTGTGATTAACTTTTAATTTATATTTAAAACATAGTCAAGTGAGATCTTGTTTGATTCGTCCTACTATAAAGATTATTAATATCAACTTTTTATAATACGTAATTGAATATATTAAACATTGAATTATTGTATTGAACTGCGTAAAACAACAAATATATTACAAACATTTTAAACGGAGGAACTACTTAAAACGTCTTCAATTTACACTTATTAATTATTTTTAATTATTTTTACATCAATCAACTCATTAAAAACTTACAATATGCGAAAAATCAATAATAATATGAATGAACTAGTAGGATATTAAAGATTTAATATTTGTAGAGTTTATGTCAATATCAATTATTCTATTACAATTTAAGAACTTTAAATAAAACTCTTTATTGCTAATTTGCGGTGTATTAAGGAAAATGAAAAGATGGCTCCAAAACAATAATCTATAAAAAAAAACGTAAATCTAAACCATGTATAGAACAGGTAAAATCCTAATTTTTCATAAAAAAATTGACATAAGTGTTAGACTTGTATTATTGTATAATCTCATGGTAATTATCATGTATACAGAAAATTGGGAGAAACTGCGGAGCTACAAGTAATTAAGAATGCAGGTCACTTGGTTGTACTGGAAAGACCCTTTGCATTCAACAAACGCCTTAAGAAAATATTATTGGAGTACGTTCACTCTCAGGCTGTTGCCAACAAAAATACTTCTACCTGATTTTGTTTCAGATAATGTACTCCCTCCAATTCATTTGAGTTGTCCAATTCAGTTGGGTACGGATATTAAGAGTGGGATGAAATTCACCAAAAAGGTGGTAGTTGAGATATTTTAATTGTTTAAATTAATTGTAAAGGTGGTAGTTGGATTATTATAAGTAGTAAAAGTGAGGGTATATTGGTCATTACTTGTGTGAACATAGGGTATTTAGGTAAAAAAAATCATTGACAAAAAAGAAAATGGAACAACCGAAGTAAATTGCCCATAAAAGGACATTGGACAACTGAAATGAATTGAAGGGAGTAATAAATAGTCCGTTTTTGTTCGATATCATTATTACATTGGATATTTTTGGAATATTTGAAGAATTGAGTTTTAATAAAAGCAAGAAAATTTGTGAATATAGAGATGATTTGAGATTTATTTTTAATTGGAAACTAAAAGTTCATAAAATTTAGAAGAAAAAAAGAGAAATCTATGAAGGGAGTAATTAACATATTTTCCTGCGGCACAAGAAAGGCACAACATTTTATCCTTAATTTTATTTCTAGTACAAGAAATTAAAATATTTTGTCTATGACGTTATGAGAAGTTTTTCCCCAGTTAAATCTTTTACACAAATTTTTGTTAGAGACGGTCTTTTTGAGAAATCATTTCTAATTGGTTGGTCTATTAGGAAAAATGTAGAGTAAATATAAACAATAAGCTTTGATGGATTGGGTCTGAAAGACATCTTTTAAAATGATAGTCTCTCAAGAGACTGGCTGAATCTTTTACGGAGAAACTAAAAAGGACAAAAGTGATAAAAACATGCACGGTCATCGATGGTGAACTTATGAACATAAATAAGGTTGAAAATTACTCCCCTAACCACGTCGCATTTGTTTTTAATACTATTTATTTTTTACTTTTAATTTGTATTTTATTATTAATCCATAAGTTAAAATATAGTCAAATGGGATCTTGTTTGATTCGTCAATGCAAGGAACATATCAACTTTCTATAATTTTTAATTATGCACAATTAGAGATATTAAGAATTGAATAAGTGCATTATAGTGTGCATAAAGCAAATGTCTCATTAATGATGAATTGGAGGGAGTATATTGAATCCACGGAGAACATTTTTAACTATGAAGGGAGGGTTCAGGCAAGATAATAATTTGGTAGTATAGAAATGGAATGACATTATCAACGATAAATCCATGATGTTTGCTCAAATCAAAATAGAGCGAGAGATTACCTTGACAGTCTGTTTGGTATGTAGTAATAAACGGTAGTAATGAGAATGAAAAATTAGAGTAATTTTAGTTGAAAAATCTCTTGGTGACTTTGATAGCCATGTTTGTCCAACTCCAATCATTTCATTTTTTTCATAAAATCTATTCGAATGCATTACCATTAGAAGAAGTGGTATTAGATGATAATGAAAATTTGTAAACAAAAATACTTTTTTTGTGATCAAAGTTTTGTTAACATGAGAATGATATGAAGCTTTTAATGAAATTTTATACTTTTCATGGGAGTCCATTTGCTAAGAAATCCACAGTTAAGCGTGCTTAGTAGGGAGCAATCTTAGGATAGATCTTCTCCTAAGAAGATTTCTCGGGCGCGCACGAGTGAGACCAAAGTGTGCTGGAAAGACTTGTGTTGGTTTGTGAAATTGTGAGGTCAGTCTACAGTCTCCATGAGTAGTCACCAGCGGTCCGAGAGGCCGGGGTGTTATAGAGGTAATTAAACACTTCCTCCGTTTTCATATGTTCTTCTCACTTTCCCCATTTGGAAATTTTTAAAAGTTCTTCCCATTTAGAATCTTTCTATTTTGGTAACCAATAAAATAGAAGGAAATTATTACACTTACACTCTAATCTTGATAGAATTTAGAAAATGGGCCTGGGCAACCCAAACAAGGAAGAGAAAAAGTAGTCCACTCATAAATCCAAGGAAGGTTCACTACTAAAACCAATTGGTAATAGTAGGAGTTACTCCTTGAGTATATAAAGTGATGCATACTCTTCTCTTGCTCCGATGTGGGACAACTCACATGTGGGTAACACATGGGCACTTCAACACTCCCCCTCACATGTGAGTGTCCTTAGAATTTTAGCCCACCAAAAGGGTTACAAACCTATTGGGAATGAACATCCAATTAAAGGCTACTTAAACAGTGGTAAGATTAAATGCCCAGTATAAAGGCTCAACAACAAAGCGGGCTCTGATACCATGATAGAATTTAGAAAATGGGCCTAGGCAACCCAACAAGGAGTAGAAGAAATAGTCCACTCATAAACCCAAAGAAGGTTCACTACTAAAACCAATTGGTAATAGTAGGAGTTACTCCTTGAGTATATAAAGTGATGCATACTCCTCTCTTTCTCCGATGTGGGACAACTCACATGTGGGTAACACATGGGCACTTCAACAAATCTATAGAAATTAATTTACATTTTAATTCCCAATGTATTTACTTTACATACACCCAATGAAATTTAATGATATTATTACACTTACACTTTAATCAATAGAATCTTTATTTTTTATATTATTTTACTTAACTCTCATAGTATTTATTGTGTAATTATAGTTTATCTTGATTTCTTCCCATATTCCAAATGGGAAGAACAAAAGGAAACAGAGGGAGTAATAATATTCTATGTATGAATTTCAAACAACAAATGAATAACATTATCAACAATACTGTTAAAATATTGCACAATATAAGTACTCTTATTCGATGCAACATGATGGTTCTAATGAAACATAAGAGTACTTGTACTTTTTAATCATCGATTAATAATAGTGGTACTGCTCTTCCCCAAACAGTTTCTATTTATAATGGACTTGGAAATAAAGTTATAGGTTTAAAATTTAATTACCGTGGATGTGAAGACGGAAGAAGTGTCAATCTCGAGTTATGTTTGCCAATTGATTCAATAAATGCTCATGGAAATAATCAATATTTCATGACTATTTTATTATAAAAAATTTCATTTTTGATTTTAAAATGATTAATTCAGACTTTAAAGTAATTTATTATAATCGTTTTATGAAAGAAAAATTATTTTTAATATGAAAAGTATCAATTATGACCTGACAATTTTATTTATTTTTTAAATTTTTTTTAATGAACACCACCATTTTAAATCTCCACTTCTATTTCCATTTGCTAAAATCCCCTCAAATCCTCAATAATCAATATATAACCGAAAAAAACCACTAGAAAATTGAAGTTGTCAAATGTCTGCGAACGGCGAGCGAAGCAAGATGAAATTGCACCACCATTCTCCTTCATTCGATCATCAACTTCTGATTAATAAGGTAACACATTTGATTTCGAGTGATTAAATTTCAGGAAATAAATAAATCGTCCCTTGAATTCCTCAAATACGATATCAAACGCAAATCGTAACCAACATTTTTTCTGATTTCACATTTTCTCTCTTTCACACAGAAATTAGGTTTGGATATGCACACATATGAAGATCAAGGTATTGTAGTTCATCACATTTCTTGATTTTGAAATTGAGATTAAGGAATTGCATAATGTCATCGGTGTTAGGGTTTATGCTGTGCAACGAATGAGAAGATTTAATGGAGGATTTCAGGTTAGTCAACCTCTGTTTTGCATCCATTAAACGTTTCCTCACCAAATTTACTTAATGTTTCATAAGTTGTTGATAGCACATTGTAATCGAGATATTTATTTTTGATAGATGATTACTTGATTGAAATTGCGAAAATATTTAATTTAGTTTTTTAACGGTGGTTTGATTTGGCGATTTCACATATGTTAACAAAAAAAATAATTTACGACTCCACTGGGGATCGAACCCAGAATCTCTGGTTCCGTAGACCAGCGCCTTATCCATTGGGCCATGGAGTCTTTGTTGAAATGCAATTGCATAGATTCAGGTTTTACTTATTCGGTGCTTTACTAGCCCCACCTTTACAGAGATATTACTCATAATGTTCCATCCCTATAATTAGTAGAAAGTGAAATATAATTTTTTGTAGAATAAATGTGAAAATTTGATAATAAATGAAAGAGAAAATTCTATAGATGTAGACAATTGAAATGCATCGATGCAATAAAAAATAATGAATTATTATTCAAAAATAAAAATAATACAAAATAAGTGGACCGATTAAAGTAGCAAATGATGCTAATGGAGTGTAATGGAGTAAATATTTCCTCCGTCCCCTCATTTAGCATTATTTTTCGTTTTGTGTTGCTGCTTACATTTTGTATCAAACTTTTTTAATCTAATGTGTATATTCTAACTTTCTTTTATTTTCCTACACACAATTGCATCTGTCTCTTTATTTATTTTCAAATATCTACTTTTCTTAAAAACACCTCAATTTCTCTTGATGGAAATGTATAACATATCAAATATCAGTTCCTAATACAAAAAGTACCTTCACATAATAGGGTTGTTTGAGAAACAAGTAATAGTTGATTAGAATAGCTGATTTGACTAACTGATTTAACTAGCTGATTTTCTTAGTTGATTAGTTAATAGTGCTTGGTATAATTTAATTGATAACTGAAAATTGATTAATGTAAAAAGACATATAAGGGCATGATAAATTTATTGTGAAGTTTGTAAAGTACTTTTTGTTTATAGTATTTTTTAAGTAAATAATTGATAAAATATTAATAAGCTTATAAAAATATAAATATAAATTACATTTTTAGTTAAAATAATGTTATAGTCAATAGATCTAATTTAGAGCACTTTGTAGCTAAAAGGCATGATTAACATTTATAACAAGAAGAAAAATTAAATAAAAAAGAAGCTAATCCGATATGGTATACGCCAAGAGACGAGGGAGACACTTCCTCCCATTCTACCTATTAGTCCCATTGATTTTTTTTTCATTGTTCACTTATCATTCTTAATTTGTATTTTATTCTTAATCTATAAGTTAAAGTATAGTTATGTGGGTTCTTGTTTGATTCGTCTCAATACAAAGATTATTATCTACTTTTTATAATTTTTAATTAAAAACAATTAGAGATATTAAGGGTTCAAATGTTGTCTTGACAAGTGTGAAAAATCAAATAAGACTAATGGGTTGAATAGGAGGTAATATTAGTTATAAAGGTTATGAGAGGGTAAAAGGAAGAATAATGAAGGGTAAAATGGTCCATTTACATAAAAATAGCAACCAGCTATTTGAACATGCTCCAAAATGAGCGGGTTTTATTGTAGCTTATTAATATCGAATAGCTCTCTCAACAAGCTCTACATATAACCAAACACTATTTTTAGCTTATTTGATTTAATGAACAAGTTAATAGCATCTACCAGCTGAAAATCCTCCAACCCACTGATTTATCAAACACCCCTAGTATATTACACGTCTCGTAATAGTAAAAGTAATGCACAATGAAAAGAATAGAATAGACAAAAATGATAAATGGGGCAAACTGATACAATACAGAGCGTTGGAATTTGGTTTTTGGTTAATAGAGTGAAAGAAAAAGTGAAGGATGTTTGCCATAGAGTGAAGTATAACATATGAATTCCATTGTGAGCATTGAATGCTCATTTAGGGAATTGTTGAAGGCACATGGAACTTTTACCATACTTCTATATAAATCACAGAAATTCTAGGGCGGTCTCGAAAATTTAAAAGCTCCCGAGCAAAATAAAAAATATAAACCCTTTTCAAATAACGAAATTCAATTAAATGGTGATAAAAGTAAGACGTACGTATTAAATATAAATTAAAATAAATAAATGATACTTTTAGTGCTTTCTATATAATAAATTAATAATTTAACATAATAAAAGTAAATAAAGAGTTATGCAGTTTCTAATGTTAATGTAGTAAGTAAAAATATAGTTAGTGTCTTAGTGGTGAAGTTAATTTAAATTAGCATAAAGGAGCTAAATTTGCTAATATTACTTTACTATACTTAATACTCCATATGGGTAGCTGAATATAACTAAGTTTAAGTTAAGGTAGTAAATCTTTGTTTCTTCACCTTCTTTATTACTACTTTATTACTAATATATCCAAAATTAATATTTTTTTTGAATAATACCTGATTCATTAATAAAGAATCATACGACATCTACATAAAAATTAGCAAGTACATAACTACATAACAACTTTAGCCAAAGATGATTCAAAATTAACAAAACTACGATCGTTGTATATGAGATCTGACAATTCTGAACATCCTTTTCCACATCGCTGTTTGACACAACCTTCCACGAGGGGGTCTTTCGATCTATTGTAGTCTTGAGATAGAATTGAATTTGATGTAGTTGATGGTAATTGCAATTTTGGTGTCTGCTGCTTTATCGCATTAATCTCTACCCACAAATCAATTACAAACCAAACTTTATAACTCCAAATTCCCACGAAGAGAGAGATCAAAACCCAATATATGGGTAGATACAACCCAATGAATGGGTAGAACAACTCTCCTGTAGGGAGAGTACAAATACTTATTCTAATCATATTCTAAACGTTTAAAACGGACAAGTTTAGGGGTTTACCAGATAGCCCAAACCAACTATGGAGGTTAGGTTTTTTTAAAAAGAGAGGAGAGAAAATGAGAGGGTTAGGTTTTTTTTAAAAAGAGAAGAGGATACAATTGACAAGGTTGTCCAAAATTAACATTATATATATATATATATATATATATATATATATATATATATATATATATATATATATATATATATATATATATATATATATATATATATATATATATATAATATATATATATATATATATATATATAAGATTTAGGATCAAATAAGAAGGATGAGAAAGATTTTGTTTGATTTTTTTAGTTACTATATATAAAAAAAGATACTATGTTACAAAAAAAGAACACTTTAAAATTTATGTCATAGTGACTTTTCTGTGTAACATAGTTACTTTTACAATTATGTGTTTTTGGCTCAATCGTGACCATAGATTTTTTTTATTGTAGTGAAATCAAGGGTGTAGAGTCCTTCTCACCCTTCTCATTTTCAACACCCTTCTCATTGGATCCCTCCCCTATATATATATATATATATATATATATATATATATATATATATATATATATAGGGTCAAGTTCCAGTGAGAACCAAGCTTATATGAGAACCGTAAGAACCAATCGCCTTGATAAAAATGTGTTACTTTTTTATACAAAATGTGTTACTTTTGAACAAAAAAATGTTACTTTTGTTTTAAAAAAAAGTTGTTACGTTTTAGCATAAAAAGTGTTACTTTCAGAAAAAAAATATTTTTTTCAAAAAAATGAAGTAACATGTTTTTTTCGAAATGTAACACATTTTTATGTAAAAAGTAACACCTTTTTCTGTGTTTTTTTCAGAATTTTTTTCTTAAAGTAATACTTTTTTGCCCAATAGTATCATAAAATACAGTAACACCTTTTTGCCCAGAAGTAACACTTTTTTTAGTAAATTTAATTTGAGGCATCGTGTTTTATATGAGACTGTCTCACTATTAAACGGGTCCACACAATCAGTTAAGTTAATGTATTTGTAAAAAAAAATAATGAAGTAAATGAAAAACTTTTGTTTTGATTTATTTATATATATTAGATCAGGCAAGTAAAATTTTTTTCTAAAAAATGATAAAAAAAAACGTTATTCTTCTCTCCTCTCTAACTTTAATTTCTCTATCTACGCCTTTATTTCTCCTTCTTCCTAGCTCACTGTTACTGAATTCTCCATATCCACCCCATTCTCCCACCTTGCACACTATTACTGTTACTCAGCCAGAGATTCAAATGAGGCCCTGAGCAGCTGCTCAGGATGCTCCTCCATATAGCTGGGCCTGAGAAATCCTATTATACATGAAGAAAAATAAGTTTAAACATATCATGTACAAAGTATATTATTATTATTATTGATTTTCATTTATAAATACTCATTAAATATTATTTTGTATAAATTTTAAGATATTTTTTAAAATTCCCCTTACTTTATATATATATATATATATATATATATATATATAGATGGAATCCAATAAGAAGGGGGTTGAAAATGAGAAGGGTAAGAAGGACTCTACACCCTTGATTTCTCTAAAATAAAAAATGAGAAGGATGTTAAGGATTTTTGTTTGATTTTATTTTGTTACTATATATACAAAAAATGATACTATGTTACAAAATAAAAACATTCTAAAAATTTTGTTATAGATATTTTTCAGTGTAATATAGTTACTTTTACAATTATGTGTTTTTGGCTCAATAGTGATCATAGATTTTTTAAAATCCTTCTTATTTGATCCTACCTATATATATATATATATATATATATATATATATATATATATATATATATATATATATATAGAGGAAGAAGTTCCAGTGAGAACCATCCTTATATGAGAACCGTGAGAACCAAACTGGCTTACAAAAAATTGTTACTTTTTACTAAAAACGTGTTACTTTTAGGCAAAAAAAGTGTTACTGTTTTTTATGATATTATTAGACAAAAAAGTGTTACTTTTAGAAAAAAATTCTGAAAAAAACTCATAAAAAGGTGTTACTTTTCGGAAAAAACGTGTTGCTTTTTAATATTTTTGTTTTTTTTAAAAAAATTATTATTTCTAAAAGTAACAGTTTTTTTGCTAAAATGTACCAGCTTTTTTTTAACACAAAAGTAACATTATTTTGTCCAAAAGTAACACATTTTCTGTAAAAAAGTAACACATTTTTATCAGAGAGTTTGGTTCTCACGGTTATCATATAAGCTTGGTTCTCACTGGAATTTGACCATATATATATATATATATATATATATATATACACACACACACACACATATATATATATATACACACACACACACATATATATATATATATAGACACACACACACACACATATATATATATATATATATATATATATATATATATATAGGGGAGGGATCCAATGAGAAGGAGGTTGAAAATGAGAAGGGTAAGAAGGATTCTAGACCTTTGATTTCACTAAAATAAAAAAATCAATGGTCATGATTAAGCCAAAACAAAAAATAAATAAAAAAAAAATTTTAATATTCTTATTTAATAACACAGATTCTTTTTTGTATATATGTAAAAAATAAACTAAACAAAAACCTTTTATATATATAGAAGTATATAAAGTAAAATGAAAGAAAAATTTTATTATAGTTATTTTTCTGTGTAACATAGTTATTCTTACAATTATGTGTTTTTGGCTTAATCGTGATCATAGATTTTTTTGTTCTAGTGAAATTTTTTTATTCTAGTGAAATCAAGGGTAAAGAGTTTTTCTTACCATTCTCATCGGATCCTTCCTATATATATATATATATATATATATATATATATATATATGAGTGTAGCTATAAAGAACGATTGAATTTGTATACCTTTAGGCTTTAAGGCTTACTATTTTAAACTTTCTATTACACTTTTTATTGATGGCTCATTTTAAATTTGACTTTAATTAAATTGTTAAAGTCTTTGAAACAAAACCGAGAACTTTCTTCAGGTATGCAGATTTAAGGTATTCATATTCAAATATGCAGAATATGATTACTTTAAATTGTTCTACTTGGAATCAATTCAAGATGCTAAGAACACAGAAATGTAAACTTTTGTCTGATTTTTACTATATAGAGTTATGATTCAAGTATCCCAATTACCCGAACAAATATACCATTTATAGGCAATCAAAGTATTGAGATGCTTAAAAAGCTCCTGAAATTTTAGAGGGTAATCTCAATATGATCTTAAGATGTGATTCTCAAGGATTTGGTGGAGAAAGGATTATTCCATGGTCAATTTTTATGGAGATGCTATGCAAGTTAGAACACAGAAAGGGATTTATCCTCCCCAACCTTATGGCCTATCAGATTTGAGATGCTTTGCTGATATTTCATGTCAACCAAATATCACTTCTTAGGTTGAGGAATTTACAAAGGTTCTACCAAGATTAAATTCTGCAGAATACTTTATCACTTATCATCTTTACTAGGCTGAGCTTGGGATTCCTGAAGGCTTTTTTAGTCAGTCTTACTTCAGAGGGGGGACCATTTGTTAGATGCTATATTCAAAGGTGAGGAGTGGTTTTCCCTCACAATAATAATGTCCATAGCTTAATCTTGACTTATAGTGTCAACTATATAAATCAAAATAAATCAAACCGAAAAATCATTGGTAAATAATATCATGTATTTTGTTCATATTTGATAAGTTTACAGCCAAAAGAATTAATATCATCCATATATATTCTCCTCTTATATTTTCCTAAATCATTGCAAACAATGTCATTTTTCACTCATGTAAGTTCAGTCATTTTTGGCCTATATCTTCTTCTGTATTCTTCGCATGATAACTAATATCATGCTTTAAACCTTTCACTTTTCTAATTTCACAAATTCTTGTGAAAGACGGTCTCTTTGAAAGACCATCCCTTATTGGGTTAACCCATAAAAAAAAGGTGAAGTAAGAGTACAAAGTAAGCTTTGATGGACTGGGTCTGAAAGACGTCTCTCAGAAAGACAGTCTCTCAGGAGACTAGCTGTTCTAATTTTTGTATTCTTTCGAAGTTTTTTCACTATTCTTGTAAAGTTATGCCTTTATACCTCTAGTGTTTATTATTACGGTAATGAATTGGTCTCAAAGATTGCCTGCATCATTTGATTGTAAGTTCAAGTTACCACATACTACTTCATCTTCTCTTCATTCTTGTTCCCAGTATTTCTGTAAAGAATTATCTATGGAATCTCTTGCTGTACCCTACACAATTTTGCATTTTTTGTGCTCTGTAGTGTGATCTAGCATGGCTATGCAGGTTAAGTGTTTAAACCAATTATGAGGTTCTGATATAATGGTTGAAAGTTGAAACCTAGTCTAGAGAATTAGGTTCCCACAGTTAAGTACTCGTTCTCCATTTTATGTGTTTTACTACACTATGCACCTTTTGTGCTCTCCAACAAAAGCATTTAGCGTCTGGTCAGAACTAAGATGCTGATTTCTTATACATTTTTCCACCTCATTTGAATAAGTGCCACTTGCATTCTTGAGTTTTCAATTCCATGTTCTTGGCCCCGGTAGTTGTCACTTGTGTTCGTTTTACTTCATAGGAGTATCGGGTTTCTCTCTTCTATTCATTTGAATAAGTAGACTGCCCTCATTATAGTCCCCCTTACAGCTGAGACTTACACCACCGTCATCTTCTGTGTCTTCAGTCTATATGATACCAGTAATCGTTTTGTTTTCTCTTTGCACCAAATGCCCAAGAGTATGTACCATTGCTCTGTTCTCGCTCTCAATTGTGCAACACTTTAAATGCGAAAATTTTTAAAGGGGATAGGAAAATGATGTAGACAATTGGAGAGGAGAGAGATAGTATAGTAGAAAATTGTTCCAAAGTAAAAATATTGCAAAATTGACTTAAACAACCACAAATACTAAGTGTTACAAACTTTGGAAGACCAATAAGGTATAGAGGATACGCTGTTCTTTTTTACTTGCATATTTTTCCTCATTTGATAGTTCTCAATTAGTTGCATCTTCCTTTTTAAGTAAAATAGATACTTTATGTACGAGACCCTTAACCTGAAAGTAAATCACGGTCTAACACGGGTGGTAATTGTCATCGGTCAATTTGCTCTCCAGAATTTAAACAAAACAATGCTCTAAGTATCACTACGAGCACTCGACACTTAAAGATTATGCACGCTAAACTAGAAAATAATTGTATGCGAATGAAGAATTGAAAAATGTATTCGTAGAATGAGATGTACTCCAAATTCATAGAGTCAAGGGGGCTTCTTTTATTGGCACCGAAGACCACCAAAAAGGTGTAACAATAAACTCCATTATTTGTTATAAACGTTACTGCCCTCTACATATGCTTACGGTTACAAATTTTCTAATAATGGAGTATATATTATCTTCTCATGAAAAATTGGACAAGAACAAAGACTCTTAAGAGTAAGTAGTTAGTTATTGTAGCAGTATATATATGTAGCATGTACATATGCTCTACCGTTCAATAGAAAGTATGAAGTTACTTATTTTGATATTGCACAACTATAGCGAATTCATTCACATATCTTATATAGGCAATCATGAATTTTATTTGTATGTTTGAGCCGTAAGGGTGTTCACTGTTTAGTTCAGTGTAAGACTGAACAACGTTGTTCTTCTCCAACTGCTTTCTTAAGGTTAAATTACGTTATCCATTGGTGAGTGTGTTAGAGTGGAGCTTTGCTTTTTGTTCTTTTTGGCAGAATATTTTTGCAATGATGCTATGATCTATCAGGATGAGGAATCATTATCTAATATGGGAGTAGAATTTCATATCATGATAAATATATATGTTCCTTTACAATAGTTTAAGAAAGCATTTTTTGTTGATAGGTGACCTTTTTTGACATGAAGGATACGCAAACAAAGTTATTTTAACATGGCCCAAGCCGGAATTTTATGAAAGGAAAGAAAAAGTAATCATGTATAGGTCCACTATAGATCACTATCACTCCTTTCATGTCAACTTGTTTACAAACCTTTTTTATTTTTAGATGTTCCATCCTCTTATTTTGTATCTAGTTTAAAATAGATAAAAGTTAGTGGAAATAGAAATTAGGTTGGAGAATGATACAAAAACAAGTAGAAAATAGAAATAAGTCGTTAAGATGAAGAGAGAATATAAGTTTGTGGATGTGATTAAAAGAAAACTGGAACCATTGACAATCACTTACAACTCTCTTTGTTCTAGCATGACCTATTATTCTTAATGTTCTTAACAAAACAATACAACTAAGTGTTGTAAAATGAGAGTGACAAATTTAGGGGTGTTTTGGTAAAATTGCTAGTTGGACAATTAAGCTTATTTTTCAAAAATAGATGGTTGAGTACCGGTTAAACTATCTTATTTTTGTGTTTGGTTAATCAGCCGCTGAAACAATATGTTTGTGAATCATTTGGTGGTTAAAGGTTTTGTCTTTTGTATAGAAGAGTAAAACTGAAGAAAGAAGGGAGAGTGAGTTATTTCTTTCCTCTAGAAAGTGAGAAGACAATCTCTTGTCAACGGGATGAAAGAGAAAGTTTTCAACCACTAGGGTAACTCATGATTTTCCAAGGCTTTTAAGCTTTTCTTATTACCCTTGTGACCGAGGTTCAATTCTCACTAACTACAAGACAATCAATTCCCTTAACCTCTTACCTATAGGAGATTTATCGTACTCTGAAATAAAAAAATGTTTAGATGATAAAGGAAGTTTTTCCTCTAGAATTCCTTTTCCCTCAGGTTTCCAGTTGATTAACTTTTATCATGGTCCTTAAAATGGACAAAATCTTTTAGGGAAAATTCATAAAATTTGATTATAGGAATCATAAGTTTATGATACACATTGATACAGAACCCATGGTCAAGAAAGACCAATTGGATAGCAGTCACAGGAAAAAGATAAAAGCAAAGACATAGAAGCTGTTCCAGGCCTAAACCGTAGCTGTTGTTCTTCCAGTTAAGACTTCACTGCAACCTTAGATACCTCAACTGCCTGAAAATGTAAGCAAAGTAGAAATTTAATTCATGAATCAAATCTCTAGCTTTCTTTTGGAGTTGAAATTTTTCCAGGGGAAAAAGTAACTTACGTGAAAAATTAGCATTATTAGGTATCAAATATCAATTTGCTTGATTAAGCATTAAAAATGCAGTGATACAGGATTGTACTGCATGTATGCATTTATGTGGAATCTTTAATTTTTAATGCCTCTAATTCATTTAGTTGGAGCGTTGATGCTCTTTAATAGTGTCTACCCCAATTTTTTATTTATATATATTCTAGCGAGCAGTCTCTTGATGATATGACTCCTATAAATTATTTGTTTTACTTCAAGTACTCTGAAGACTCGTGATGCTCATATATGGGTAGAATACTTGTACACTTCAATTTAGTTCAATGTATTGGAACTTTTTGAATAAAATTGTTGAATTAGACACTTAAAACACATACAATCTAAAGTGTCCATCCCAGAAGTATGTAATAAGAGCTTTTGTATTTGACCTAGGTATAGACTATAGTGAACTTCATTTTCTTTTGCCACCTTTTCAAAGTTTCTTCCCAGAAAATTAAGTACCGTGTAATTATGAATGTACTCATATGTGGCAACGAGTTTGTTTCCAAAGGGATGAGCACAAATATTTAGAAGTAGTTTAATTAATGGATTAATAAGACAAACAATTTGAATATAAAGAGAGTAAGCTGTTTATAAGATTTAAAGGAAGAAAAAATATATAGCAAATTAAGTGAAATGAATCAAAACTAAATTTGTAGCATATCAGAGTATATGTAATTTGTATCATGATTTTCCTTTTTCCTGTCAACTACAACTTCTTCCTTAAGTAAAAGGTTATCTCACCGCCGCCAACTCCCAATTCCGTAAGAAGGGGGAAAATGCCATACCATGTGTTTGTATAATTTGTAGTCCCCTTTCTTGCTGGCTGTTGGAGGGGCTAGTGCTGATGATTAGTGAAAATTATGATTTTTTTGATTTGAATAAACGTTTTGTATGAATGTTTTGTTATTAAAATTATTATTTATTAAAAAATATAAATGCTGATTAATTTTTGTTTATATTTTATGGAAGGTAAAGTAACAGGAATGAAAATAGTATGGAGGAGAAAATTTAATTTCTTTTTAGTTTTAGAGGAAAATACCTACAAATATATTTAAAAATTTCACCTTTAACTTTTGATAAACTTTTGTCAAACCATTTAATAGAAAATAAGTAACCAAATTTTAGAAAAACGTTTTAAAACCAAATACCTCTAAAAGCACTAAAGCAAAACAGGGTTGTACCTAAAATTTTTCTTATGCCAAATACTCCCTTCTATTCTATCCATTAGTCCCATTGATTTTTTTCACTATTCACTTATCACTCTTAATTTGTATTTTATTCTTAATCTATAAGTTAAAATATAGTCATGTGAGATCTTATTTGATTCGTCTCAATACAAAGATTATTAATATCTACTTTTTATAATTTTTAATTAAAAACAATTAAAGATATTATGGGTTAAAATGTTGCCTCGGCAAGTGTGAAAAACCAAATGAGATTAATGGACTGAATAGGAGGTCCTATATAAATAGAAAAGGCCACAGACCAGAACTAGGGGATCTGGAATCAATTGAGGATGAGATCACATGTGAACTTTTATCTTAGACTTGAGACAGGATAAGCAGGTAAGAAAAGAATATTTTTAGATTCAGATTCTTTATGTTAAAGTAAACAACCTATTTTTGATAACCAAGCCAAACTATATGGCCCACGGGAAACTCCCAAAACTTTCCAAAATTTCTCTATCAGCTTTCCTGGTCATAGAAGTTGGTTCCCTGGTCCCTGCACTCCTATCAAATCGATTTCAAACCAACAGGGCGAAATGCAACCAATAGCGTTGCCCTAACCACATGCATTATTCACCATGCAAGCTCTGTGTTTAGTGCGAACCCAAAATACTAGTAAGATGAGACCGAATACTTGTCTATTCATATGTGCTAAACCAACTCAACTACAATAATCTGTGTTATATGTTAAGACAAGTTACTTAGTTTATATGTCTTTAATTCAAAATTAAGGTTCATTAACCAATTCGACTATTATTCTTGTACTATTATATACTTTACATAACCCGAGCTACAACCTAGCCAGACTCGGGTCTAGATTTCCTTATGCAGAAAATTGAGGATAGTTCATTAGTTCATTTCTATATTTGAAATTAAGGTGCATAAGTATAGTTATACCTTTGTTCATCATTGAAATTCAAGGCGTTTCCAGCAGGTTGCCTATAGTTAGGAAAGGGGACTCGTCCGGCTTCAATTCGATTGAGATCTTCAAGTAAGATCTCATAGTGTCTCTTGACATCCTCTGCTGATTTCCCATCTACAAGCCTAGCAACATTCTGCCAACGATCTTTGGTTTCCTTGTCATACAAAGCCAGAGCCCTTTCAAATTGCTTATTCTGTTTTGCTGTCCATGATGAAGTACTTATGTTTCTGCTTGAACTAATAGAGTTTGATGCCATTGAATAGATTTATATGATTAGGTTGCTTTAGACTAAACTTGAAAGAATTGAAGAAAGATAGAAGTTGGCAGGAGGCCCAGGTGGGTTATTAAGAGAAGTGTCAAGGAGCTTGTGGCTTTCAGTTTGTTTTGTGGAAATTGTCTGAAATGAGGACTACTTATAAGGAGGTTGAAAAGAGGTGTAAGGCAGAGATAGAAAGAGAAGAAAGCCAGTTGGCGAATCTAGTTATCAGCCATAAAGGTGAGAAAATGAGTGACTCGCTTCATTTGGAACCACAGGATCAAAATTCTATTGGAGAACTCAACATAAGGAATCTAAACCAGGAAAAAAGGTTATGGGGGATCTCTTCTAATTTGGTCTATAGACTATGATTTTTATACTAAACTTTTTTTCAGGGGAAAACCGTTGAGTTTTGTTTACTTATTTTATCTAAAGGTAGAATTCCTTGCGGGCACACAGGTTAAAGCAAATTGATCTTTTACGTGGTGACAATCAAACACCTATTACAGTGTGGAAAAAATAGAACTTAATTTTAACTATTTGTGCAATTCATAAGTCTCTAATTTTTTTATTAACTACTCAAGATTTTACACAATTATTTATTTATTTATTTATTTATTTATTTATGTGATGACATATGATTTTCATAATCTAAGATGAATTGGAAAACAAAATTCTTTATTATTTTATGGTAAAGATTCAATCATCTACCCATTAAACCTTGTTTAGGCGATAGTCACTCACCATTATGATAATTAAATGTTGTTGGCTTAGCTGTAGAGATTTTGCTAATGTTCTTGTGCAACGGGGATTAATCGTTGGTTGAGTTGGGGAAGTGGTTTAAGAAGGTACTGTCCCATGCCCTAGGTGGGTCTGTGATGGACCCAAAAAGGAATAATGGTTTGTCTTCTCTAATTTTCTTTCTCTTAAAGAAAATATATATTCTCATATTTACTTCACTTAATCAAGTACTTAACATTATATTCTGGATATCTTCGAACAGAATTCCTGTGTATTTACATAAGTTTGTTTCTGTTGTTTTCTGGATTTACGTAGTTTTGTTATACATTTGTTTTCGGGTAGACGGTTACACTCTCTTAAATCATAGGGGATAATTAGCTGTTATAACATTGGTGTAGGTTGGCCATAGAAATTTAAAATTAACAAGAGAATTTGTGAATTGTGATAGAATTCCACTTTTTTGGAATTTTCACTTCTGATGTTTAAATTTTTTGTCAGTCAAATACAAAATTCTTTTTAGGAATTTGTAATTTAAAAAGTTATACTTTTTAAAACCAAACCACCTCTAAAAAAAAAAAAACCACCTCTAAGGCTCTAATTGGTGTAGGAATTTGAACTTTTTATGTAATGTCAAGATTGATTGTGATTGGTTAGCAATTAATATTTAAATTTTTCAAGAGGTCTACAACTCGTAGAAATTTAATCACTAAAAAAAATTTATGTGTGAATTGCAATTTTTAAGGTGCTGCTAAATACAAAAATCAACTTTCTAGAAAAATTCTAGTAATTTCTGTGTCAATTAAGCTTTAATGTTAACCAAATGAATAAAATAGCGAGAATGGGGACATATTTGGTGTAGGTTGAGACTTGAGAGGAGCAACTGCTTGATAGAAATTAAGATTTTTGTAAATAAGCATCCTCATTATATATATGTGAGCAGTGATAATAACATAAACATTCTACAAATTACATATTACACGTTTAATCCCTTTAAATTATAATATCTCAATTTATTTATATAACTTGTTACTTGTTAGAATTTTATTTATATTATATAATTAAGTTTTTTTGTTTGGTTTAATTTTAAACCGTCTCATACTAAAGATTGGCCGATAATGAGAAAATGGAGAGAAAAACCGGTTTCTTTTTGTTTTGGAGGAAATTCATCTTCTACTGTCATTTTTCATTTTAAATTCCTTATCAAACAAAAAAGTAAAATGGGTTAAACTCTTCTTTCAAACCAAACACCTCGGCCCGGTGCGGTTAAGTCACTAGAAATTACTTCATTACAATTTTCTATTGGCCGAAAATACTTCACCATTAATTCTGGTGTACTTCTTAATCACTAGAAATTTCTTCTATATGTATCTTCATATCATCCAAAACAAGATTGCATGTGAACACACATGCAAATACTTTCTATGATGTTCATTTATTGTTATGATCGTTGTTTTGGCCAGTTGTGCAAATATCTGGATTTTCCTTGGATTTTTCCTAAGCTAGAATTCATAAAAGATTTTTTATCTGGATAAATATTGATAATTAAACTAGTACACAAGTTGCAACTTGCAAGAATGATGACGAAGAATCAAAAATTACATATATTAATTTGTTTGATTCCTTGTTATTTTGTACAATATTGATCAATTTCTTTTCTTGCATGTCAGCATCAAACTCTGGCTTGTACGTGATTTCTGCAATCTGCAACAAGTTTTTGTCCTACTAACCTGAATTGAGGTAAATGCCAATCAGCTAATTTATCTATAGTGACTCTATCTGCTGAGTTTGTATTATAGGATTCAAAAAACTTGCATATTTGAATCTTATGATGCAAACTCAAAGAGACGGACGGATGATGTGTTGCATGCCTTAGTTGATAGAATTTCTTCGTTGTTATCAGTTATCATATATTTATATCTTTGATATTTGTTATACGGATTTTTATGCTCACAAACTATATACATTCCAAAATCTTTGTTAGAACAAGAGAAATTGTAATTAATTAAATAAAGACAAGATTTGGAAGGTGAGAAAATCTAAAGAACAATGTGATCTATGATTGTAAAATCTACGCAACAATTAGAATACCATGTTAATAATGTGTTGTGTTCTTGCTTAGAAATCAATAATTACAATGCTTAAATCCAATATTAAATTTGAGCACTCACTAATAATCTCAAAGAGAAATATTATTTTTCTTACTAATTCAACCATAGTTTGTGCGACTCAACATGCTAATTTAGTGCCTCCTAATATGGTAGATATATGAACTTAAGCTAATATATATAATATGGGGGAGAGAAAGAGAGAATATCAAAAAACTAGCAAAGTAAAACACACCCTGGTGCTCACTCGAGCACAACTCCACAAACCAGGCAGCTTCACCAATGTTACTACTTTCTCGGGCAAGCATAATACCTTCCCTGAGCAAGCCCATGCTTGTCCAAGCGATGTTGGTGTGGTGTGCTTCCTCGAGCGTCATTCTTAAAGCTCAGAGAAGGGGCCTCTAATTCTTGTGTTTTTGAGCTACTGGGCATCACCATTTTTGGCCTATTCAATGCAAGCACAAGTCTCCTTCCAACTCTATGTAAAACGCACATAAGAAGTGGACTTTCTTTTACAAGATGTTATAATATACCAGTCTTAAATCCAAAGTAAAGAACTTAGAATTGGCTCCTATGTTAATGGACAAAATTTGAAACACCTCTATTTAGTGTATTCGAGAGGCTAAGGGGTCTTTGTTTCAAAGAAAAAAAATTCATTTCAATAAAAATACAAATGAATAAAGTTAATACTAACAATGGCTTGTTTTACTGGCTTGTTAATAACCGAACTCCCAACTTTGGTTAATCTTCCTATCTTTGTTGTTAAGTTTCCTTCCCAGTCTATAGAATAAACCCTTGCTGGCAATTAGAAAGCTCTAAACTATATTGATCCTCTTTTGGAATAGGATTTTCATACTAGTGTATAGGTCCTCTTCATTAATTGCTTGGTCATTGGTGCATTCTCTTTTCAAGTGTCAAATCATTCCAACAAATTAGATACTCCCTCTATTCCACATCATTTACTACAAGTACATGGTTTTTGTTGGTTAAAATTGAGAGGAATGTGTAGATGAGAAAAAACATGAATGATTTATGTATTTCAGAATTAAAAAAGGGTGTGGGTCATAGCTAAATTTAGATTTATAGTAAATCTCATGGAACGGAGAAAAATAGAAAATATAGCAAAACTCGTAGAATAGACACATTAAATAGATTATGAGTCATGTCTGTTCGAAGGCCCTAAATAAGTTACACCATATTCTTTTGTCCCAATAAAATTGTTACATTACTTTTATGCTAAATTTTTTAAAGAAAAATAGTAATTTAATTGAAATAAGAGTAATTATTTTGAACAAAAATCTTTGAATAGTCCAGTGGATTGAGAATTGAGGGTGTTACTTTGGCCAATTTGATGGGGAATCAGAATTATAATAATAAGAAAAGATGCAGATCAGAAGATAATAGAAAGCAATTGCAATATGGCATAGCATAGGGAATCATGCAATATCTTGTTGAAAAAGGTGATAGAGATACTATGGTTTTTATGGCCAACTTGAGAAGAAAATATTGATTGTACTCTTGTGGGGTGTTGATGTTTATGCTATTGGTTGGAGCTTGGATGGCTATATATATATAAATTCAATTAAATACTATTTTTTAAAAAATTATTTATTGAATACATTATTTTTTTTATTCAATTAAATATATCAAATTCTAGGTTAGGTATATAAAATAGCTTTAATAAATGAAATAAATACTTTACCTAATTTAAACTATCATTCATTAAAATAATTTCATATTTGCCAAGGCTTCCTAATGATGACACTTGTCATTTTTCAGCATTTTTATTAATATGTATGATATGATATGATGATATGATATGATATGATTTTTATTAATATGTATGATATGATATGATATGATATGGAGATCAAGGAGAGCGAAAAGTGCAAATAGAATATTGTTAAATATAAGTCTCAACCATTTATAGCCATAATTTGCTTTCTAACTTGCCTAAGATATTACTTGAAAAATGCTCGTTCTTACCTTCTTTATTAGTTTTCAAATATACAAACTCGTATATAATTTTGGTTAATTGGGCCGGGTGAATCGTTGATGGGTTGAGTTTATGTTTACTTTTGTAGGATAGAAAGAAGAGTACATGAAAATAAAGGGAGATAGAAGGGAAATATTCTCGTGATCTCTTGAAAGAAGTATACTAGTATCATTCTCATTAATAAGGCAATTTCACTTTGTGCAAGGAATTTTTCTTTTGACTCTTGTGAGGCTTTAAGGCATGATGCCATAGTTCCACCATCATCCTTTATTTTTTTTCTCTTTGCCATAAAGCTTTAGTTTCCATGCCTTCAATTACGTTTGGTATAATCCTTTTTTCTTTCAGAGTGAATCGACTGTCGACTGTTGATTAGTGAAATACAATCTCTCCATGGGTAACGTTAGATTCAGTAGAGTTAGATCATTAATTCTAGCTTCTTCCTTGTAATCCCTCCGTTTTTTTTTTTGTTCTCTTTTCTTTTTTGCATAGTTTTCAAAGCAAATTTTAAAGCTTAATATCTCAATAAGCATATAAAAAATTATAAAAAATAGTACATAATAAAAAAATATACATTAAAACGAATCTAACAAGATATTACATGTATATATTTTATTTTCTAAGTATGTCTCAAAAACATTAATTAAATTTTACTTTTCTTAAGGAGGAATATTCCAAACGAAAAGAACAATAGAGAACAGAGAGTACATTGTAAACCTTGATTTCTTTCAATTTCATTATTCTTATCAGAGACAAACTAGCAACTTATCGTATATTGCATTCCATTTCATTACTTTGTGCATTGTCGATTCTAATGGGTGGCCATAAGTGTAACGAATGAAGTCCATGGAGATCAAGAGCGTCAATATACGAGAAATTATTTTATTGATGAAAGTTATGACTTAGCAATTAGCAAATACTAGTATAGAAACTCGTACAATGCACGAATTTGTTAGTGCGAAATATATATAAAAACAATTTGAAATAATAATGTAATTAAATGTATACTATTGTTATTAAATTTACCAAATACATGATTTTTTAAATCAAAATATAATTATTGATGTTTATTTTAATTATTTACCTGCTACATAAAATTTGTGATGACACTTGAATTTCGATTTTTAATCAAATTTAGCTTCTAAATTTAGCTTCAAACTAAGTTTATTTTAATCAAAACATAATTAAATTTAGCTTCAAACTTAAACAAAAAATATTAAATTTTAAATTTGATAAATATTGCCATGCTTCTTTAAATGATGACACTTGGAATTTTCCAAGACTTTTATAGTATTATATGATTATTTTAATTATTTACCTGCTACATAAAATTTGTGATGACACTTGAATTTCGATTTTTAATCAAATTTAGCTTCTAAATTTAGCTTCAAACTAAGTTTATTTTAATCAAAACATAATTAAATTTAGCTTCAAACTTAAACAAAAAATATTAAATTTTAAATTTGATAAATATTGCCATGCCTCTTTAAATGATGACACTTGGAATTTTCCAAGACTTATTGTATGATTGTATGATTCTTATAATGGATATACCTATAACATGCATGTTTTTGAAGTTGTGTTGGAGGAGCCTTTTATTTGTTATATTACCTAAGGTTTGAAAGATCAAGAACATACCATGAATTTGAGTTAACTATGATTTTTTTTTTATGTTGATGTTTGAAATCGATTATGATCCTCTATTGACTTGATTGATTCTCAGTTTTAATTTTATATTAAGACTTTTTCACTTTAATACAATATTTGGATAGAAGAAAAGGTAGAAAAGAAAGAGAAAGAAATTAAAAAAAATTGTATTCCTTCGTTTGAATTCAATTAGAGGAAGGGAAGGAAATGGTACAAAAGGAATCGGAGGGATAAGCTATTCTTTCAAACATTGAAAAATATTAAAAGGAAAGCACACTCATTTTCCCTCCCCTGCCCTGCCCTATCATTCTGTTCATTTCCCTTTCGTCTAGTAATGTTATACAAATATAATGTAGAATTCAAGTTTATTTGTTGGATTATATAGAACGCGTGCGTATATAAGCACGCCACTACTAGAAACATTTAGTTTAAAATGAAGTTTCTATTGAACATACTCATGTTCAAGTTGTGTGTATTTTGCAAATAATTTTTTATTGTTTTTTTTATTAACTTATAGTTTTTTTTTTTTTGAAATGATATTAACTTATAGCTTTTGGCTTTTTATTTGGTTAAAAAAGGCGTTGGGTAAATTGATTTTGAGCCAATCAAAAGGTTACTTTTAAGCCAAAATCAAAAGGCTATTAGAATGGCTTTTTCCATTTGTTTTTTGCTTTTTATAACTTTTTCACTAATAAATAGCCAACAACACACAATTAACTTTAACCAATTATCTCCATAACAAATGTTGGAAGTCCTTTATGATTCGTTCTTGACTCCGTTGACTCTCAATTTTATATATGTAAAGATTTTTCATCTAAACACTATGTTTGGACAATTAAGGGTCTATATTGTCTCGATTACTAATTATTTCAATTTTATTCGGTCTTTTTTAGAGAATGGGCCTTGATATTACCACATGAAAATATGCAATGACCCACTTCCCTTTGTTAATGATCATGAAAATATAATTAATATATTTACTGTGACATGAATTAATATAATTAACTTTTTTTCCAAATCGATTACTTTATGATTCACTTTAAGGTGATAAGTGATCACTTTAAGATAATAAATATATACATTAAGCTATTTCAATAGAGACGGTCTCACAGTCCTTCACGTCCAGAAGTTTGTAAAAACTTTTCCTTATCCTCTATTAGGCCGTGACAATTCGTCATATAATCTGGTAGCCCACTCGTGTAGACACCGGACTCCCGCGGGCTTTGGCCCACAAACCCACGGGTCAAGAGCATTGACTTGCACATGTACTTGGTGATGTTTATTGTTTTCCAAAACCATATGGTTTTGGGATGATATATATCTCCTTGGCTTATGAAGTGTGTGCATTTCGTGTTTTCCCGTTAATAGTTGAGATGTAAAATAAGTTCAGCCTAATTTAGACATGCTATCCGAGCGGATGGTTTGATTACAAATTAAAAATTATAGATCCGAAGAATGGTGTTCCTATCCTAATTGATTACTTCCACATGCGAACTTCACGGGGTTCGCATGTGAGGGGGATGTTGGGATGGTTTATCCCACATCGACAAATTAAAAAATGATGTGCGCACTATATAGTTTATTGGAGCCTTTCTTTCCATTGCCATATGATATATCTCTTTGGCTTATTATGAAGTGTGTGCACCTCGTATTTCCTCATTAATATGCTGACATATACAATAACTCTAACCTAATTTAAACATCCTCATCACTTTAATATGAAGTCTCTATCTTCTCTTGCTTGTTTAAGATTGATCTTACCTCAGAATTTATCTCAAAATATGTGTGAAATCATACCCTTTATTATTCCTAAAATAAGACTTAATAAAAGTTATACTTTATCTGAAATATTAAGCTTATTAGACCTAATGTTTATTTGAAGACGTAGCTTGTTTTTTGTATTACTAAGCTGAAGAAAGGATGAACTAGCTGATTAAAATCTCGGATTTTACTTATAGAAAATAATATTTACTCTAACTAATATAAAATTTAATTCTCAATGTGTCACTAGTTTCTAGTAGGGTATTTATCTTGTTCAAATTTGCTTGTTTATTTTCTTTTGATAAAGTATGCTACTATATTATTTTGTAGTAATGAAATTTTCATCCTTCAATTTGTTTTTTTTTACAATTTATAATTACCATCTAAGACACATTCTAAAAGATAATAAATGGGATTGAATTTTATGAAGAAAACACTCATTAGATTATGTATAAGCACATGACCTCATACCTTGATAAATATTTTTTCAAGATAAATAATATTATGTTTGTATTATCATTCTTATATTTTAATGCTAACAAATAAACTTACGTTTAGCTTACTAATTTGTGTATTTGGTCTTTGGTATACATTCTAGCTAATTTGTTTAGAGATACTCTTGTAAGTTGTAAGAGGCCATCTAGATAATCTCAATATAAAGAGTTTGTATGCTAATAATTAGTATTAATTGGGTTATTCAATGTATATATTGTGCATGTATCATGGTGAGGCCATCTCATGATGAGACTGTCTCATACATTAATTTTTGATTTGTTCGGTTTTGGATTGAGCATTGTTAAAAAAAAGTCTAATACCCTTTTGAAATAGTATAAAAATAATCAATCACGGTTATTTGTAAATCAGCAAATCTTGCATGCAACGGCCTCACACATGCGACTAGCCCAGTCCATTTATATTTTTTTTACTCTTTTAAAATATATCTATTCTAAGCTTTAAAACACCCATTTGAAGACTTGAAATGCTCATTTTAAGGCTTAAAACTCCTACTCCAAGCCTTAATATTTCTTCTCCAAAGGCTTCACTATATTTTTAAGCCTAAGAATGGGCATTTTAAGCTTACTTCAACAGTTCAACAGTTAAAATGTTAATTTTAAAGCTTAAAATCTCTAATTATGGCTTATAGTCCCTACTTTTAGGCTTGAAAAATGTCATATATTATTTTAGTTAGCAAGTTTAGTATTTGAGTGCTCTATACTAATGTTGTTTTTTTCTCTTTGATCAAGCATGATACGTCTTAGAATATACTTTTTAAGTTTTAGAATTATCATTTTGAGACTTGGAATAGACCTTGTATTATTTGTGTTAGTATTGGAGCTTGGTTGTCTTGTTAAGGCTTGAATTTGGCATTTTACGGTTTGTAATAGATAATAAATGCATGCTTTAGAATAGGCTTTTTAAATCTTAAAATTGATCTTTTAAGCTTTTAAATTGTCATTTTAAGGCTTAAAATTAACCTTTTAAGGTTTAAAAATTGACATTTTAAGATTTGAAGTATATTGAGTAACTTTTACAATTGTATTAATTTCAATAGTTGTGCAATTTTTGCATCAAATCTTTAATTTGCTAACTTACAGTACTGGAAAATATTGAGTACAATATGTTAAATACTATCAACACTAAACTTGAGAACAAGACAACTGTATTCTAGACCAATTACACCAACAAACTACAATACATGAGATTAAAATTTCTTTGGGGACTACTATGGTGGTGCTGCTAGAATTGGTGGCATGAGTAGGTCATGGAGAAGAGGACATCATAGACTTAGGGTGGTTGCAATTTTTTTGATGAAGGAAGTCATTGATTTGGTGTAGAAAGCTATATTAGTGAGGAAGAAGTCTTTTTTTAATTTTGCATTTTATGGTAATTGGCTACCAAACCCATACTAATGTAGTTGTACAACAACGGCCGTTGCACGTAGGTTTTAGTCTTTGTAAATTTGTAAATAACCAAAATAAGATAAAAATAAAACTAATAAAATAATCAAAATAAAAAAAAAAGTAAAATTGTATAAATAATGAACCTATAATATAGTGTTATTATGTACCAGTGATTTACAATTAATTTAAATCACGGTTATTTTCCGGTGGATCTCAAGATACTATTGGTCAAATTGCCCTGCCTTGAACTAATGAAATGCCTATTTCCCTTTTTTAAAGAAGGTATTTGGCCCAATTGTTTATAAATAGCAAGGTCCATACAGTCAGGCTTTGAACTCCAAGTATTGGGCCTTAGACCTAGAGCCCAAATACCAATCATGATGCAATTGCTAGTCATCTTTTATAGCTTAATAAAGTTTGGTTTAAACACAAATACTCCCCTCAATTCACATCTATTGTCCCATTTGGTTGGGCACGGATATTAAGAGTGAGATGGGGTCCATCAAAAAGGTGATAGCTGAGGTATTTTAATTGATTAAATTAATTGTAAAGGTGACAGTTGGGGTATTGTAAGTAATAAAAGTGGGGGTATTTTGGTTATTATTTGTGGGAACATGGGGTATTTAGGTAAAAAAATCATGACTAAAAATAAAAATGAAACATTTGGGGTGAACTTACCCAATAAGGAAATGAGACAATAGTTGTAAATTGGAGGGAGTACTAAAATTACGGTTTGATTTGCGGTGTAGACCAAAAATCATAAAAAAATTGAGATTAAACCAAAAACACTTCAAATCAAACTGTAGTTTTAATATTTGGTCCGTATTCCATAAATAAATTAAATTTTTGGTCCGGCCTGAATTTATTTTTAGACTTGATCACACCGGATAGTTTTTTTTTGTAAAAAATAGGTTGCTATCTAGATATTTCTAGATGTAGTTTTTTATGGTAATATTAATATTAATATATACTTCAATTATAATGATGCAATCAACTAATTTTTAATTATTATATTTGGTGATTATAAGTTCGAAATATTTGTATAAAAAATATATTGATTTAGAAAAAAATTAAAAGCAAAAAATCTTAGACCAGACTATTGTAGAACGGTCTAATCCAATCCAATCTATTTATTTGAATGAGTGGATGAACCTTTCTAGGCTGAAAATTGTCAGACCAGAATTTCTAATTTGGTTTGTTTTTAGTGTCAGACTGGAACAAACTAAACTGTGTGTACCTTTTTGGCAACTAGTGGAAAAATTAAAAAAAGAGAGCTATTGTGGTTTTATATGGGAAAGTGGAAGAAATATATGAATGGAATTAATATATAAGTTAAATATTCGGAAAATAATTAAAGTATAAATCTGGTGTCATTGCTAAAAATAAAGAGTAATAAATTTAGTAGCACGAACTAAAAAGTGGACCAAATTTGGTGTTACAAAGAGAATAAAGTTTTAGGTACTCGGCCGTAAAGTCTGTACTCTAAAATTGTGATGAAAATACACAAATCTGGTTCATAATTGCTTGTCCAGTCCAATTGTTATTTGTTCTGTTCTTTCACAATACTTACTTTTCCATGTTCATTACTCACATATCACTATAAAGAATTTGACTTGGATGATAGAATTGTTCAATTATATCATCAATAGGGTAATGATATAATAGAGTATCATATATTTTCAAGGCAAATATTATATTAAATTACCTTAAAAATTTACTATTTTTTTTCTTATATATACCCCTTATATAGTTATTGTACACCAGCTAGTGAGGATCATTTCAATGAGGTAAATGAAGGGCTTTTACCAATTAAAATAAAGGAAATTTTTAATACATATTATTATTATTACTTAAATACTCTATTTGTTGTCTAATGTTCTCAACCATTTAATATTCGATTTTAAGGATAGAGAAATTTAATTAAGATTTTTGAGACATTATTTATCTATATTTCATCTCATTAGATTCCTCGTAATATATTTATAGTTGTTTTATAATTTTCTAAGATATCTATTTAGAGATTTAAAGGCTTAAAATTTTCTTTGAAAACTGTACAAATAACGCAAATGAGAAAACTAACAAAGAACAGGGAGTAATAGGAAAATAGAGGTCTTAATGAGAAAAGAGGTCACACAAGTACTAATAACATAATAATAACTTAAACAATAATATAAATGAATGATAATCTATAGGATTAGCTCTGTTGAAAAAAAAATATAGTAGCTTTATCTTTGGTGCATATTATAGTGCACTCGAGAACGCAATACTTTATGCACAAGTTCATAACTTAAACAATGATCTAGGTTTTCTATTATGTTTATTTTCTCACCATTTTTGTTAAATTGAGGTTAACTTATGTACAACTTCATATAAGATATGATCTAAGTTTCATGTTTAAAATGTTTGACAGCAAAGGGTGCCGAAAAATTAGGGGCCTTAATATTAAATTACTTAGTATATGTTAAATGTTTAAAGATACAATATTGTTAGAAACACATTATAATTTTTAGAAGTTACACAGGGCTTTCATAAAATTTGTCAGTTTTTGCTCCAATCTAGTCTATTACTACATCTCAAAAAAAGTTGTCTATTACTATTATTTTCTTTCTATTTTTGTCAAATTGAGTTTAATTTATGTACGAGTTCATTCAAATATGATCTAAGCTTTCTATTAGGATTATTTTCTCACTTTTTTTTTTCAATTTTTCATGCTTTGTTTCTCATCATTGTGATATGTGTCCTAAAGGATAAAGATAGTTTTAGTTTTTCGTAGCTTAGAAGACCAAGTTCTTCATTACCTCATGTCTAAGCCCTCCTTAGATGGATTTCAAAAGTTACAAGATCACTTAAATTAAAATTATGGCTGAAATTGTGTTTTTATATCAAACATGATCACAAGAGGACTATCCCATTTTGTTTCTCTTTAATTCAAATAAAGATTTTATATCAAGCAAAATTAGAAAAACCATTTTTTAGTTGCAACATTCTAGTTTTTGTATCTTATAGTATTATTCATTTTCTGCATTTTAAATATACAATGTAACAAATATAACATTTGATAATGTTTGTTTTTATACCATTAAAATATGTTGTAGTAATAAGTACGAAAATAATTGTGTAGCAACTGATACTATGTTTGAATATCAAATTAGGTGAGAAAAGATAGAAGGAGAGAAAACGGAAGGAAGGGGTGGGATAGACAAAGTGCATCTTATTTGTTTTGAAGGGAAGGGAAGAAAAAAAAAAGAAAAATAAGTGTCTTCCCTTTAAATCTTTTTACGGTAATGAGATTATATTTTTAATAAAATTTGTCTGTTTTTACTCCAAATCTCTACCTCTAAATTTCTCCCTACCCTTTTTCTTATCAGAACAAGAGATTTTTTATTCTTTCAAATCTCTTTTTCTTTTTTTTCTCTCTATTTCTATCTATTCAAATATAATGTAAAAGTTAAAAAATTAGAGAAATATTATTTTTAGTTTTTTTTTTAATTTAAAGAATTTTCTTGAACCCAAGTCCCTTTTCTTCATAAAATAAATTATCTAGATCAATGAAGTAAAACATTGGGGCCAAATACTCAAAGTTGAAATGAATTGAGGCAAAAGGGTTGGTTTTACATCATATCATGGATGATGCACCACTCATTATAGGCTTTGATTTCCAACCAATCCACTCTAAAATTCTAAGCATCTTTCCAAGGATGGTAATCTTCTAACATTATTGTTTATTGTTTTCATCTCTTTGACGTTTTTCCTCCTTATTGTACTTCCACTACACGAATGGACTCTAAAGTTATTATAACTCCTTTTTCATTTGCACATGCATATGCTAATAAGCTGTATGCATTTATATTATATATATTTTAAAAAATCCTTTTCACCCTAAAGTCCACCTATTTTACTCTTTTTTTCTGCAGGAAAGTGTATAATTTTTTACTTCGAATTAATTATAAAAGAATAAATTAAAATTATTTATAAAATTATGTATACTTTTCATTTGTGTTGATTTGTACATTATGTTTGCTATAAAGGGTAGAAAATAACATTTTTATCATCACAAACAAATACTCCCTCCATTTCTTTTTTATTGTCCACTTTCCTTATTTGGTTAGTTCACTCTAATTGTCCACTTTCTATTTTTGGCAAAAATTTTTTACCTAAATACCTCCAACTACCCCAATTTATATTATTTAAAATACCCCACCTACCACCTTTTCAATTATTATAATCACTTAAATACCTCAACTATCACCTTTACAATTATTATAATCACTTAAAATACTCCACTACCATATCTCTTAATTTGCGTGCCCACTAGAAAGTGGACAATAAAAAAGGGTGGAGGGAGTATAAGATTACATGCATCTAGAAGTGTTCATTTTAGTTATCATATCGATTTTGAATCAGCTATTTCTAATCGATTCAACTTTGGGGCTTGTGCTCATTATTTTTTTTACATAGTTTTGAACTTATTTTGAAGTCGGATTAAAGTAGTGTTCGATTTCAATTTCAGGTGCATATCGGGTCATAGTGCATCTAACTCTTTCTAATACGGTCTATTTGTGAGTTAATTATGACACTGGAGTGATGGATAATTGACTTAACACCCACCGGTTAATAGTTTCTCTAATTGATATTAAGAAGGTCCTATCTCGACCTTCTAACTCTGAAACAAACAATTCTACCGAAAAAAAAATGTGGATATGAGATTTGAACCCGAGATTTTAAATTTGCAAAGTAGCAATATTCAAAATAGTCCTGGTTTGTGTATAGAGTATACTAGCTACTAAATATTACCAAGTAGGGAAATGGGATGAAATAATTACATTTGAATAGCAAGCTAGCTGGATTTCTGATTTATCTTGACTTTGTTTACTCCTAACCAGGCAGCATCATAATATTGCAAGACTAATACTCTTAAGTATATTGTCTTTACAGTTGGAAGGAACCCACAACAAAAGGGACCCAAGCTTTCAAATTATCACAAGCACCGGGTAAGATCCCTTTCCTATCATTTGGCAACATCCTACTACGATTATTGTTCACTGCTTATCCACCAATACCCTGTACATCTTTTTCAAATATTTTAACAAAAATATCTACTTTTATGTTGAATTTTCTGACAATAAAAGGGAAATTCTTTTTATCTCTTTTAGAACAAATCTGATTGATAATTTCCTTTTAAAATTAGCAACCACTATGTGACCATTTATCACATCGGTGCATCATCTGATTTTCATAGAGATAGTAAGAATTCGTTTGAAAGGCCAACGATGTTGGAATAGATGTTCCCTTAATAATACAAATATAGTGATACAAATAACTTGAGGCTAGAGGTTTCAAGTGCTTAAACATATATAGAAAAGCTTTAATTAATTAAAGCAACTAGTTCAAAACAGGAAGGTGAAAACAATGTTATATTAGAGTTTAAAAAACATATTTATTCAAACTCTAACATCACCAAAATTGAGGATATGAAGTCTTTAGATGAAAAAATTACATGTTTAATAAAAACAATGTTTGTAAGAGATAGTAATGCAATAAAAATAACACAATGATTCATGAGGTTCACCCAATATTGACTATTTCCTTGGATGTGTGTAGTATCTCACTTATATTATCACAAAGGAGTTCAAAGAACTCTCAAATTGGAGAATTACAATAGAGAGGAGATATAAGTTATGTGTTCAGGCTTGGAGTATTTTGTGGATGATTTCTATGAGCATATGAGACCTCCATTCATAGAGGATTATTACATTTATTGTGTCAACCATACTTAAGGCTAAGAATTAATACGATACTAATGCACTAGGAATACAAAACTGATCAAAAACGAATCCAATGTAGCCTTTGTACATGCTACTTGTTCGAGCTTTGATGTTGCTTGTTCGAGCAGCCTTCAGCAAGAGTTTGTGTTCTGATTTGTTGTGTACTCGTTCGAGCATATCCCACGCTCGTTCGAGCACCTCTTTCCAGTGCACTCTATCAACTTCTGATCTTCCAGCTCGTTCAAGGCAAGGCTAGGCTTCAAGTGCTTCGTTCGAGGCATCTTTCAAAGAACCATAAGCTCTTGCAATTCCTCATTAATATCATTCATCATGCTCCATAATTCTTGTGTTTAACTAACACCTTAATTCCTTCATAACTTCATGAATTAATTATAGCACTAAACACCATCATCAATCACACATAAAGTTACATACTTAACTCACCCATTAATCTATTCATAAGATTCCATCTCTATGTGCTCACTAATGCATAGAACTTATTTGATGCACTCAAGTCACCATTAAAACTAACAGAAGGTCTCACATCCAAAGTGCTTGTTCAAGCACTAAGGCGCTTGTTTAAGAACGTTTGGTGCTCGTGTGAGCATTAGGTGCGCTTGTTCAAGCAAGTGTGGGCTCGTCTGAGCACCTCTTATTAGTGTGTTTATTTGCGATACAACACTATATTGTCATACAATGCTGTGTTGATTTGCCATACAACATAGGATGAACGCATATTAGTACTTTATAAATAGAGATAGAGATATTCTATATATGTTATTAGTGTACGTTGAGGTTGACAAAATTACTCTCATTGTTTAAACTCATGAATTTAGTGAAATCTTTCATAGTATCATTAAGTTCTTATGATTTCTTTTATCATCTTAATTTTAACAATATGGACTTTTCAAAACTCTACTTTCATCAATACACAAAACATTCTCTATTCAAGTTACCAAGGAAAATCATGGGAGTGTTTAGATGTTGCCTTTTGCATTGGCTTTAATTTTTAGTTGACTTTTGGCTTTTGGTTTGTTGGTTGGTCAAACAACCAAAAAATATTTGATAAATTGCTTTTAAGCTAACAGAAAAGCTAGGTTTTAAGCTAAAATAAAAAAGCCACTTTAGTTAGCTTTTTAATTGGCATTTGGCTTGTTGACCCTTTTTTCTATAATAAACAGCCAATAGCTGATACTTAAATTTACCAAACATCTCTATAAACAACTGACTTTTTTACGTAACTTAAAAGCCAACAAAATCAACCAATATTTCCAGCTGAACAAATAAGCTAACTAAAAACGCCAACAGTCAATTGCCAAACATCCCCTCTAATTTCCTTTACATTGGGAACATGAAGCACACAAGACAATGATCTAACACCATCAAACATAATGATCTTTACATCACCAACACCAATTGTCGGACAATGAGCTTCATTGCTCATAGTGGCATATCCACCATTAACCTCCTCATAGGCTGAGAAGAAACTTGAGTTATAACTTATAACTTATGTGGCTTGAACATCTCGAATCTAAAATCCTTCTTTACCACTCTTGTACTCACGAGTAATAACCAGATCCCCATTTCTTCTTTCTCAACAAAACTAGCTTGCGCAGAATCAATTCCTTTTGCACTTGTAATCATCATATTGTTTGTTTTTTAACTTCCAACAATTGTTAATAAGATGACCCTTATTTTTACAATTACTTCAAGTCAAACTTTTGTTGCCTTACTTGACTCCTTGACAAATAAATTATCATTTAACTTTATTAGACATCATTTGTACAAATTGAGAATCGATAAAGTCCTTTTAATTTTAGGCTTTTTTACATCCTCGTTGCACAAAGTGTCTATTTCATAGAAGCAAATCTCTCTAAATTGTTTGTATGAGAGTGACAATGAACACAATAAGAGGATAGTCAAATCCTCATGCCAAACAATAGAGTAAAACTCATCAAAATCCGACTTCATAGGCGTACCTTCTTGACAACAAAAATCATATTAGTGGCTCGTCAAGAGAAAATGGTTTGTGACACTAGGCTATAAGCTAGATTGACACCAACTTTTCCCAAATTTCATTAAGACTCTCCTCCTTAACAACTAACATCCTTTAATACTTCATTTGAGAGGCAAAGAGGAAGGGTATATAATGACTTTGAAACCATCTCTTCCAACTTAACCTCGATCATTCAGGTAGATTTCTTAACGTACATGTAAGGGTTGTAATTTAGAGGTGTATAATGATTATCGGAAAGGTTAATTAATTATATTAAATAATTAAATTTAATTAAATTAATTAAGTATATCCCAAGTTTGTAAAGAAAGCATAAACGAGACAGAACAATGTGCACGTCCTGCGGCTTGATGCGCGACTCGTGGAAGCAGGCAGAGTGGGGATGCGCGACCATCGGCCTTCTATGCGGCTTGCGGAGGCCCTGCTGCGTGCGGGGTTCTTCTTGCAAACATTGTTTTCTGTTTTGTTGGTTATTTTATAACCACCAACGGTTATTATGGTTATTCAAATCATGTTTATTGTGATGAACGAGTTGAGTGAAAGGCGACTTTGGTTCGTGAATCAATCTCGTATTTCGTGAAACAACCTCGTGTTTCATGAAGTGATACGTTGCTTCATGAAGTGGTGTGAGCTATTCTATAAATATAGGATGCTTGTGTGTTGTTTAGATATATGCAATTTCTGATTTCTTTCTCTTCTCTAGCACTTCACATCGAGAACTTGCAATCCTCGCTTGTGATTTTCATATCTTCTTCCATTTAAGTTTTTCTTACATCATTCTAATTTCCGTGTGCTCGGAAGTTAGTGTAATTCCTTGTATCTCAGAACATACTTTCGGATTGAAATGATGTTTTAGAAAAGAGCTTCTCGCCTAGAATTAATATCAAGATCAAACAAAATCTTCTTGTTACTATGTTCAATATATGGTGATTCTCGATGTTCAAGTTTGCATTTGGTGTATGTTAAGCAAAGGTTTGACCTTGTCATATGTTTTTGTAACCTACTAAGTTTATGTAACTTTATTTTATATATTTGATTAATAAAATTAAAGTCACATTTTACAACAGTAAGAGCCTTATGAACGCCATGTTGAATCAATTTTTCTTTTATTTTTACTAGTCATAAATTGATATTTAAGTTTCTATCAAACTTCTCAATATCTAATTTTATTGTCAATATGTTGAATTTCAACTAATCACCAAGAACTCTTTTTAACCTCAATAGTAACCTCTTGCTCTTACATTTATTGATATGAATGGTATTTACCAAGTGAAATGAAGGAATCGATAGAAACGTTAAGGAATGTGGTGGATGGTGCAACCAATGACGTGAAACTAAAGTACAAGTAAATAAAATGAAATAACCAAAAATCAAACAAACTAAAAAGGCAATATGAAGGACAATCTTTACTTTTTAGGGCTAGTATTTGATTCATGTGTTTAAAGGACAAATCTCAAAGCAATATGAAGGTTTTAGAATAGAAAATTGCCAATAATGAGATTAGAGAAGAGAGAACAAAAAAGAGAGGAATACAATACAAAGCAAGCAAGAGAAGCATCAATGAGCATGGCAGAAAAATGTAAAGGAAATAGACTTCTTGTTTGAGCGTCGAGTGCTCGTTTGAGCAGGCGTAACCACAAAAAGCCGTGAAGGAAATAATTTATGCCTCATATTTCAATCTTCACATGAAGGCTTTTCCGAATTGCTTCATTCCAATGCTAAGATGAAATAATTTCCTATACTTGTGCCAAATTGTACAGTGGCAATACTTGAGTCAAAAATTGACGGGTGAAAATTTACAAATATCAATACGAGATAAAAACTAGATAGAGCAAGGGTTGAACATCTGACTTATTTGTTATCACATGACACTAGCTTAGCTATAAGCTAACAACTTTTATTTGAATTTATAAGGTGTTATTATATATTTATATTATACTGCCAAAAAGGTTTCCTCCTCCTACCTAAAGTTCGCTCCGGTGTTATTATATATTTATATTATATTGTCAAAAAGGTTTCCTCCCCCTACCTAAAGCTCGCTCCTATATGTGCATAAGTCATTGATCATTGCCAAGCTTTCCTCAATTTGGCCTAGCCAAACATTTTTGAATCAAAATCTTCTTCCCATACTTCACTCCAAATAGATGAGTCTAAAACTTAGTGAAGCTAAGTCAAAATTTTTAGTGAACAAAAGTCATCAATAATGGTAACAATTCAGCACGAACTATACATGGTCTTTAATATGTTAAACTTAAATGTTTTTTTAACAAAAGGTCCGCAAAATATAACTCATGGAATACTTCGAATCTTCATTTAGCTACACCTCGTCACAAATACTCCGCCAATATATATCAAGACTACGTCTTCACATAAATTTGGTTTAGTTTTAAGCGTCTACTTTTGTTTACTTTTAATCAAGGCTATCAAGCTTATTTGTTGATGGGTTAGATTGTCTTTACAGAAAACAAAGATAAGCAAGTTGCAATAATTGTGGTCACTCATAATGCAAAACTTGTGAATCAAGAAGTTGGTAAGAAGGCCATTGATATGATTGATCTTTGTGTCCTAAAAACATGCAGGCAAATTATTCAAGGATTTGATTTCCTGTCAACTTGTCAGTTGTTGCCTTAGATCATCCTTACTCCCTCTTGATAACCTTATTAGCTATACTTGTATTAAAGGTAAATATCTAAGGAAAAAATAAAAGTCAAATTATACAAATAGAGGTGAATCTGAAAAGAAATGAAGAATAAAGAATATAATGATATGAGGAAGATGAAGGAAAAGAAAAGTGAGGGATCTAATACAACAAGTATTTTCTTAGTTTTCTATTCCAATAACCTTATTTTCTTAGTTTGACTTTTATTTCTATTCCAATAACTAGGATTATTTAGGATTTAATCCACGCCAATCATGGCGTTTTTTTTGCTTTAAAAGTGACCTTGGTTCAGGCTGGTCATCGGATAAAAAAATCATGTAAACATTGAATTATATAACATATATAATACAAAATATAACACTAAAAAAAGTGTTCGATCCACACTATACTGAATTAGGATTTACCTAGCCTGTCTTTGCTTTAAAAATGCAATACTGATTAACTTTTTTTAGAGCTTTTATTGATTAATGTTTCAAATTTAAGTGAAAGGGGGAGAATAACAAGTTTAAATTATAGAAATTGGTTCAAAATTAGTAGCTCCATATATAGTCCATACAATTGTGCTTCTGAATAGATGACAAGACAAATTGATATAAACTTATCTTGAGTTTTTGAATAAAAAATATTTTGTGGCATTTATCTAATATTAAAATTGGGATATTAATTAGAGGAATGCATTGTAAAGCAAAATAAGCTTTTTTAGTGTTTTGGTTATGGAATATAATGGCCTCCATGCCTAGATAGAAAGGGGACAAAATCATATGGTGTTGAGTATCTTGTATTAGAGATCCACCGGACACCCTCTAATCACAAGGCTTGGTATAAATTAATAGGAACAAATAATTTCCTACTCGTCTTGTATGAGACCGTTTCAGTATGATATTTATATAATTAGCTTGTTTTTTTAATTGATTAAAATTATAAGTGGTCAATTTAATAGACCAAAAGTACATATACCAGCCTAATAGAGATAGTCTCGTCATAAGACGGTTATTTAAGAAAAAAATAAACTTACTTAATTTCTTTTCTAATTTTTTTATTTTTTCAATTTTATAATAACTTAATTTTGTTTTCACGTTTTTGAATTTCTTTAAAATAAATTGTAGTATAGGTAAAAAGTTACCTTTATGCATTCTTAGTAAATACCCTTAAGTTAGGATTATTCATGTTTCATATAAAAATAAAATTATTATAGGAAAATCAATATATTAAATTATTCGGGATTATTTTTTAAAAATCTTTGCTTGGTGAAATAGTTTTATTATTAAATTCTTTAAAAAAAAGTTTTATTATTAAATGTGTTTGCCTATATGGAATACTTAATTTATAACACGTTAAAATAACATCTCGTTAATTATTTAATGTTCGTAGCATTTGTATAAATATTTCAAATATAATATGCTTCTTATCTTTGTTCATTAATGTTTCAGTTATATTATGTTTCTTTTCTTTGTTCATGTTATTGTGACTTATAAACAAAGGTAGATGATTTTATTACGCATACCTATGAGTTTATAACAGCAGCCAGTCTCTTGAGATATCGTCTTTCTGAAAGATATTTTTTAGGCCCAGCCCATTAAAGCTTAATATCTACTTTTACTCTACATTTTCTTTATAGACCAGTTCAATTAGAGATGATCTCTCATAAAGACCGTCTCTCACAAAAATTTGTGGTATAGAAGAGTCTACTGCGTAAGAGGAAAACAAACCTGTGATGAATAAGTGAATAGAGGTTAAGTTGTGGGATCACAGGTGAAAACATAAGGGCAGGGGCGAAGAGAGGTTAAAAGTTGTTAATGGTTACTCAAATATAACTGAAAATATTCTAATCAATCATCAATTCAATAAATAAAATAAAATATACTAATAAAGAAATCAGGTCCTCTCTTGAGAGACCTTCTATAGTATAGACATCTCTCAAGAGCCAGCTTATCTCTCCCTTTTATAACTTACATAACCACCAATTAATTTTTTTTAATTTATAAATTGGGTCAGCCCCAAAACTTAAGACGTCTATTGTATAAACTGTGTCTCAAGTAAGAATTTGTGTAAAGAAATAATTTAGACATGTGTCAACCTCTCATTAAAAAAAATTCCACCTTTTTCCTAATGCTGACATAGAAATTTTTGATATTTAACTTAATATTTAACGAAACATTTATCACACCAAAACCTGTAATATTTCTTTATTGAGGAATATATTATTATTATTATTATATTTCCTTATGAAAACCTATACTCTTTTTTCCCAACTTAAAAGAAAAATTAAAGTTTGCTTCATTAAATCGTTATCAAAACCGAAGTGACCCAATCAAAAAAAGACAAAAATAAAATAATTTAATTTTTTATTTTTATATACACAATCTTAAATCATAACCTCAAAATTTATATTATATGTTAAATTCATTTTATATATTCTATGATTCTTTTAAAAAAAATTATAAGATTCTACAAATTAAATTACAATATATTCATGAAAAAACTAGAATCTGTCAATGATAGGATCATAGGAAAAGAAAGACTTTACTCTATTGCATGTTAAAATTGTAGTAATTAAAATTTAATAAAAACTATTAGCGGACATTTCTTGATTTACTTAGGTTCTATGATCTCATAAATATATATATATATTAACGATAATCGAATTATTTATTGATTGATGGTAATTTCTGTCTATTTTATTGATTAACAATAATTGATTTGATAAAATTTATTGAATAATGGTAATTTTTTGTCTATTTTTTCACACATATATTTTAATATAATTATTATATTTATTCGTTTTGATAATTATATTATTAATACACAAAATAACGATTAAGTTTATGTTGTAAATGAATTAATATTATAAAATAATATCAATATAATCATACCAGTAAATATTTATCGCATTTACATGGGAATCTATCTAGTTTAGAATAGACCTACAGACTTTTCTAGGTTAATGTTATTGAATGTTATTCAACTTTAGATTTAACAAATTCAAGAATATAATAAATTTTTTATATTGTAATTTTCTAATTTATTTTATATAAACAACAATAAAGAGATCAAAATGTGAAAATAAGAAAACAAAGAAATAGAACGTATTTTCATTTTATTTATATAAATTTAGATATATATTGAGTTAACAGATGCATATAATAGGACAAGTAAGGCTTGCAAACTTTAGTTCAACAAAACCCGGGTTCATAAAAATGGAATGTGAGACTTGTAAGTTGTAACTTCAGATAATCCACAAACTGCGAAACACTTGATTTTAGAACAAGGAAAATTTATGTAAACATATAAAATACAAGAAATAAAATTGTAAATCATGCACATTTCATTTTTTCCTCTCACATTTGGCACTTTGTTCTACAAATTGATTTTACTATATTTGTATGTTGTATTATTATTCATGTCAATCATATTCATGGCCCGCCTCGACCTTCTATTTAGTATAGACTTTCTCCGTCTCAATTTGGTCGCAACATTTATAATATATGTACTATTCACTCATTATTTTTAATTTGTAATTAATTTTTAATCTATAAGTTAAAATATAATCAAGTGAGATATTGTATGATTTGTTTCGAAGCAAAAATTATTAATATTAAAATTTTATAATTTTTTACTATATATAATTAGAGATATTAACAAATAAATTAGTGCATTAGACTAAATGATTGTTTAGAGAGATCTTCTAATATATGCACTTATTATTTATTTCACTTGCGATATCAATAACACCTAAATTAGTTTGATCACAAAGATGATTTCAGAGCGTGATACCATTTTTAATGGTCTGAAGCAATACATATTAAGAATGGAATTATTAAAACACATTCATGATTAATCATGAATAATCCCAACTTTAAGGGGTATTTGCCTAGAGTAAACTTAGGTAACCCGATGACCTGCTATAGTAGGTAATTCACTAAAAAAGTAAACCGAAAATTAATTTAAAATTAGAGAAAAACTTTGAAATTATAAATAATAAAAAAAATCATAAATTTTTTTTGAACATTTTTTTAACGTTTTTTTTTGACATTTTATTTTAATTTAGGTTTTTCTTTTAAAAAATAAAGCTTTCTATAGCAAGTCATCCGGTCACCGGGTTTACTCTCGGAAAATTACCCTCAAAGCTGAGATTATTCATGGTTAATCAATAAGTAAAATTATTGTAAGAAAATCGCGAATAGATTAGATTATTCTTTTAAGTAAATTTTCATTTTCTAAATAGACTTACACATACAAGAAAGGAATTTGCGGCTACTATTTCCTAGCTAAGTGGACGGATATGACATTTGCCAATTCCATTAACACAACAAATCCAGTTCAATCCCCCTGGCAATGTTTTTTTTTATTTTGGCATCTTCACGTGATCTTTGACCATACATCTACTGTAACCCAATTGACTCTTAGTTTAATTAATATTTCAACTAGAAGTATAATAATATTATTTTATTTTTTTTTATACTTCCATCATTAGAACTTCATAATGTTTCTACTGGTTCATGCATGATGCATGCATCTATCCTCTTTATCTCTACTTGATCTTCTCCCCTTCCTAAATTATGTTTCCCGTTTAATAGCCCTTTCCTTAAAGGGAAAGACAATGTCTTTATTACTCCTACTATACTTTTGTTCCTAATCCATGCACCAACCCTTATTATACAAGGAAAGTTGATGGTCGACTTGATGAGTAGGAAATGATCTTATCCTCTTCTATAGAACTTGGATATTAAGGTCAAAATATTATAAAAACTTAATTTGTTGGTGAAAATGGAATAGTGCATCCATCAAATTTTGTTTTAAGCTATGTTTAAGATATACTCCCTCACCAATTTAGTTGTCCCATTTACTTGGACACGGTTATTAAGGATGATGTGAGGTCCATTAAAAAGGTGGTAGTTGGGGTATTTTAATTGATTAAATTAATTGTAAAGGTGTTAGTTGGAGTATTCTAAGTAATAAAAGTGGAGTATTTTGGTCTTTACTTGTGTGAACATGGGGTATTTAGGTAAAAAAAGATTGACAAAAAAGGAAATGTGACAATTGATATAAATTTGTAAAATAAGAAAATGTGACAACTGACAACTAAATTGGTTCGGAGGAAGTATAATTTAGATGGAGAATTATAAATTAGTCTAATTAATAATTTTTCTTTTTACCTTTGTGATAGTGTTTGATTCTAATAACCAACTATAAGAAGATTGATTGATCTTTCTTTTTCCTCTTAATAATTTGTTAAGTGTTATATTTTTTGCTTTCGAATAAAAAATAAAAATATATTTTTGATAAGTATTATTTTCATTGCATTAAGTTTGCGGTACCATAAATTTCTGAGTTTAAGGGTTATTTAGTTTGGAGAATAACGATGTTTAAAAATATGATTTTTAATTTTAATTTATATTGTTTGTTTGATAAGATTTTTTAAAAAAAATCTAGTAAAAAAGATTTATTATATTTCTTGTAAATATATTTCTCCACAATTAGAAAGATGGAATTAAATATTTCTCCACTCATCCATTCGATTCTTCCTAATGTCAATATCATTATTGCTCTCAAATGTAGGTACACAAATAATAACAATAGTAACATTTTGCTTCCCAAACAACATAAAATGGCTCCACCTACGTAGAATTGAGAGGTCAAATATTTGCAATCTTACTTGAAATGTCAACTAAATTTGAATTTGATCTTGATCTAACTCTACCGAAGTTAAAAACTTGATTTGAATTCAAGAGAAAAGTCTTTGACTCCGAATCAGAGTAAGGATCGAAGGTGAATCTCTTGAAAAAAAAATTCAATATTTGATCCAAACCCGAACCCAACGCCAACTCAATTCGACATACGACTCTTACTTTTAGAGACAATTAATGTGCTTAACTTATGCAAAATTGATAATAAAATAAGTTAGATTAATGAAGCTAAACAAATTTAATTAATGGTAGAAAGAATTGACTCTTCAACAACTAGTAAGCTAAACCTATCCAGCACATGAATAAAGTTTTGATCGACGAAACATAAATAAAGTTTTAATTAACGACTACTAAAGTTTTGATCGAAAACTAACTAAACATTATATTATGTATGATTAGAATGACAAGATATTTAAGTAATAAGTAAACACAAAACTCATAATTGACTCAATAAAAATTAGCATATCAAAATGCGTTTGAACATACGAAATCTATGTATAACGAGTTATAACAGTCATTTACAAAAGCACAATAAATATGTTTATTTTAAGTAGAACTCGCAAATAGCTTCGTATTAGAAAGTCGGTGGACATTATATCACTCAGGTGAAGGCGAAAAAAGTTTGATTATTCCTAAACCTTGCCCCGGTTATTCCAATGGATATTTTATGGTAATTACTCTTGTTCTTAACACTATGTTTGATAACATTTTTTGAATGAAAGGAAGGGAAGTAAAGTGAAGAAAAAGAAAGGGAAAGGAAAATGATGAGAGATTGGTGTGATTTCTTTCAAATTAAATAGCTTTTATATAAAACTACTTTTTTTAAAAAAATATTTATCTCTCAAATAAAACACCCCTTATGTATTTTATTTTGTAAAAAAGTGGAATATTCAGCGCCAAGAATGAAGAGGGCCTGTGTCGCATCCACACTTCAAGTCCAAAAGGCTTTCGTGTGAGGGGGCGTGTTAGAGTATATAAAATATCTTGGGACTTCAACCATCAGCTTAAGTTTTTGATTGAGTTGGTTACTTGACAAAAAAGACCGAAATGAGTATTACTCCTATAAAGTAGTATTGTAAATTGTAATTGGTTCCAACCTGTACATTATTTCCATAGACTAATTAAAGTGTTGAACTCAATTCTTAAAAGCATACTAAAAATAAAGTAAGAAAAATGTAGGCTACACTAGGACAGGTCTGTTAAATAAGACAATAATGGTCTTGCAGAAATTGGAAGGATCAATTAGACAATGATCAGTTGCTATCAGTCGGTTTTTAGTTTTACCACTTGATAAATTTAGTCACTGTTGGAAAGGAAATTTAGCAATCACGGTACAATTCTTAGTTAGAGACTCTCTTTATAAAAGATGCGTCTTAAATGGGGCGACTCATTATTACTTAGAAAAAAATCTTTAAAAAAAATGCAAAATGTATATTCCTATTTGGAGTTGGTGTCATAACCTATTAAAGTTGGTATTAGAATCTGTTGAGTTGGTATTATAATTTTATTAAAGTTAGTATCTTTAAATAGGTATAATACCAACTTTAATTGGTTATAACACCAATTTCAAATACAAAATTTAATAGTCTTCTACAATACCAACTTTTAAAAAGGTTATAATACCAATTTCAATAGGTTATAACTCTAACTCGAAATAGGCTCAACCGCACACGTCAGTTTTTTAGATTTTTTTTTAAATTATTGATATTGTGGGCGCATCTATACTATAAACGGTCTCTCAAGAGAGTGCCTCATCACCATATCGTTTTTCCACCATTAATGGGACCTTCCTTAATACTTTGGGCCTACTTGGGCTACCATAAGCAGTATAAGGTCCACTGATCTCTGTTTTTATAAATCATTTTCAGATCTCTCAATTGGACAGTGGGCCTTCAATTTGTGAAAGAGGGACTTGAAGGGTAGTTCTGTACTTTACTCCCAACATCTTCACTTCTAATCTTCTATTATCATGTATATTTTTTATTTTGAGATGGCTCCTTCGTGTACATTAAAAGGTAAATTTTATTTTGAGAAATAAGTTATTTTTTAATTGGAATAGATACTATTTTTTTAAAGTAAGGTTTTAAAATTAAATTTTAATTATTCTTTTTTGTTCCTCGATCTATCTTATGATAAAAATATAATAATTCTAATTTTTTTATATATAAACTCATGAGTATAAATAGTCAAATACATAATAATAAATATGCATTTGAATATTCCTATCTTTAAGATAGTTTCCCTACAAATTATCATCTTACATCTTTAGTTGATATACGTTCTCAAATTTTATTCATTATTATGTTTGAATTATATATTACCTCTAATTTTAAGTCTTCCGTCCTTCCTTTGGCCTCCAATTTTCATGTTCTCTTTCATTATTAATTAATTTATTATTAATCATTAATCATTACTAATAATCACCACTAATAGCATTAGTTTCCAACTCTTCCTTGTGGCCTTCCCTTCCCTTCCTCCCGTCGTAACTAGCCCTTTGCCCTTCTCATCATCTACTTCTACCTTCTCATCGAACCACTACATCCTCCGTTCATGAAATGAGCTAATTATACCAACATTTGTCATATGAGACGATCTCGTATATTAAAAATATATTTTATTCAATTTTTAGTTGCACTATTTTCTTATTTGATACACTCTTTGTTCTTCAATAAAGTTCTCATAAGGAATATTTACGGAAATTAAGAAAAATAAAATACTTTAGATAGTGGAGATAAAATTTTATTGAATAATAAATTTAATTAAGGAAAAGTAAGAACCATAAATATTAAAAAAATATTAAAAGAAAGTCAGTGGCAAAAACTATAGGAATCATAACTAATAAAAACTGTTTTAATAAAATTAGTGAGAAAGGAGACCATGAGAAATATAAAAATATTAAAATGAAAAAACTGGAAGATATATAAGGACCCTAAACATTATTAAAATATTAAAATGATGATGAATAAGGTTATTTTTGTCAAAATTTGTAATATAAATGGAAAAATTCCTTATGGAAACAATAAATAAATTTTTTTTTAGCTTATATCAGATATTAATTCCCATACAATTTTGTAATTACTTGCAATAACACAATTAACTGATCTTTATTGTATTTTTATTATTAGTTGATTCAGCAACCCAATAACTTTGACCGTAGAAGCACAAGTTGTTATGAAATAAACAAAAGAAAGATAAAGAAAATCAAAACTAAAATAGATTTTATGTTTGCACGCAGGTCGTGATTGTGTTTAAATAATTAGTGTTTAAAACAAATCAAAGTGTTGGCCAAACAATCAAAGTCAAATCATAAACCTATGAGTAGATAATTTCAAAAGCCAAAATAATACACGGCGGAAACAAAATAAAAAACCATAAAATTAATTTTAAAAATTAAAAAATTAAGATTAGGATTTAGGACTATTTAAAAACAAATTTAGGAATCCGCAAAAAAAAAAAACAAAAAAAAAAAACTTAGGAAGTATATACGAGTTATAAATGCTTGGACTTTACTAGTACACTTTACTAACTCTTTTATCAGTTATCGAAAATAGTAGCTTTCCAACTTCGCATGAAAAGATAAGTGTCAGTTTACAACTATACATGCCCATGGCGTTACATTATAGAATCAAGATGAACAAAGAACCTATACATAATACATTGTTCCGTCACAAAAATCCTTCTTATTCAAAGGGTTAAGAAAAAGTCAATATTTTTCTATCCGAATAAAGTTATACTCCCTTCGTTTCTAAAAGAAGTTTTCATTTATCATTTTTAGAATATTTTATTTGTTGTTTTCTTAAAGAATCTTTCTATGTATATCACTAATTTTGGACAACAATAACCTTGTTGATTCTCATTTTAATATCATGGTCGGCCCTAAAAGTGGGCAACAGGGGTCGTCGCTTAGGGCCTCATGTCAAAAAAGCAAAGTTATACTCCCAATATGCTATTTCGCGCCTAGGGCCTCAAAATATCTAGGTCCAGCTCTGTTTAATAATGCTTATAGTTTCTATGTATCTTCCACTAAATTCATTTTAACATTTGGAAAAATTGTCGGGAATAATTCCTACTTTAAACGTTTTCCTGTGAATAACTCTTATTTTTTATTATTCATAAATAATCCGAACTTTACAATATTTTTACTCACAACACCCCCCTGCTCAAAGTGACCAGGTATAGCAGGTAAAGGTCTGTTTTGTGACCTGTTTTCTACCTTATAGCTCTGCCTTTAGTTACCTTTATTTCTCCATTGTTAACCCAAACTTTAGGAGAAAGAAAGTTCAAATCATCCATTCACTTTTTTTTTCCTCTTTTTTTACAAAAATGAATTCTCACACTCTTATTCAAATTTAAACCTCTACTGTATGCTGAAGAACAATGAGAATTCAATTTTGTAAAAATAAGAGGAAAAAAAGTGAATGGATAATTTGAACTTTCTTTCTTCTAAGATTTGGGTTAATAATAGAGAAATGGAGGTAACAAAGAGGAAAATAAAGGCAACAACTATAAGGTAGAAAATAAGTCACAAAACGGACCTTTACCTGCTATACCCGGTCACTTTGAGGAGGGGTGCTGTGAGCAAAAATATTGCAAAGTTCAGATTATTCATGAATAATCAAAAATAGGGGTTATTCACAGGAAAACGTAAAAAGTAGGAATTATTCCCGACAATTTTTCCTTAACATTTTTATATCTCATATGGAGTCCACATGTTTCTCACTAACTTTATAGAAATATTTTTTGTTAGTTGTGTTTTTCATGTTTTTTCCACCAACTTTCTTTTAATATTTTTTTATTTTTATTGTCCATATTTTTCTTTCATCAAATTTATTATTCAATAAAATAAAATATATCCACAATCTAAAAACATCTATTTTTTTTAATTCCCGTGAGCATTCTTTGTGAAAACTTTATTAAAGAACTGAGGAGGTACTATATTTTCATTCTTTTTTCATCAAATTTTTTTTATCATTTTATTGCATTTTTAATATTGATAATATAGCTAGTACTAATACTTATACGACCAAATACTATCAAAATTAATACGATTAGTATTATACTAATACGCCTAATATCAAACAAATACAATTAATAGTATATTAATCAACTATATACTAAACAAACATGACTTAAACTATATTAATACGACTATACTACATTGATACGCTAATAATATAAAAATATGACTAACACTAAACTAATATGACTAATGTAATACAAATACGATAATAATATAATAATACAACTAATATATTATTAGTACGCAACTCTAATAAGACTAATACTACACTAATACAACTAATACTATACTAATACGACCAATACTAGATGTATATTAATACGACTGGTCGACTAGTATTTCACCAATAAACCACATATTATTCTGATATGGCTATTACTAAACAAACACAATTTATATTATAATAATACCACACTGCCACTATTATACTGTTGCGATGGTCACACCAGTAGTAACAATCTAAGTGCTGTATGCGTTTATATTTATTCGCTATTTTTGTGTTTTTTTAGTGTAGCAAGATTTATAAAATTATCTACACCATCAAAGTCATAACTCATGGCCTCAAAAATTATAAATAAAATTGATTAAATAAAATAAAATTCCAACAAAAATATCTACTCTATTTCACATATCATCTGCATTGAGCACAACGCAAATCTAGCTAGCTAGCTATATTTTTTGAAAGTTGCATTTTTTGTATTAATCTAGGACCACGAGCAAAATGGGTGACCATAATCTTAGTAAGCCAAGGAATTCACACAGAAATACAATGTAACTATGTTAAACAAGGTTGCTTGACCATTCCTATTTAATGTACTTTGCTCACACTCACCCCATCTCACCACTCACATGACAAACAAGTTAAATAAAATGGGCAAAGAGTGTGGTCCTACATGAAATTATGAACATTGCAGCATATTTGAATAAAATTGAGGAGAAATTATTACAAGAGAAGAAAATGCATATATCGATTAGACCAATGCAAACAATTTAACCCCAATAAAAAATTTGCAAAATGAACATTTTGCAATTCCAATCATTAATATATAACATCACAGAACTTAAGTATTACTCACAAAACTTAAATATTACTAAAATTATTTTTTTTTAGAAATTCCTAACCCTATAGTTTCGAAATTTCTATATGATAGAAAAAAAATCATTCTTAAATTAATCCTACAGTTTCACATTGATTTGCACTTTAACCTTATTCACAAATGACATATTTTTCTCGTTTTATGAGTTATTAACAACTAAATCACCAAAATTTCCAACACTTATGAATGGAAACTCATATTGATATGATTTTTATTTACCTTCTAATCTGCAACATATACTAGATAACACAATAATAGTGGTAGAGAAAAAGTGGCAATTTAGAGAACAAAAAACCACATTGTTTTTAGTTTTCTTGCATAAACGTTAAAGTTTTAATGTTTTAATGGTTAATGGTTCTTTAAACAAGAAAATTCAATATCATTTGTAAATAACGAAATTGAGCAAAACCAATTTGTAACTAAAGCGTCTCTATAACATTAAAATATACATATTCATAAAGAGGATGCGTTCAAAGAGTTCCTCAACTCGAAACAAACACCAAATAGAGATTCCTACAATGAGGAAATTTCAAAACTAGAAGGTTACCATAAAAAAATTTCCATTATTTTTATAGTGAAAATACAATATTGAAGTTAAGTTTCCTTCAATTAGAAAGTTGTCAGCTCAGTATAATAGCAAGCCACCTATTTGACTTTACTTAACTAATCATCGAGATGTAAAAAGATAATGAATAGTCACATCATTACAACAACCATAAGAGGATAAATGAGACAATTTATTATACTAGATTTTGCGATGAATACTATTCAATTACTCAAGTATTCATTAATATATACTTCTTCCGTTTCATAATACTTGACTACTAAGTGTGACATGTTTTGTGAAAAAATGTCTATTATCATTAGCAAATATTATGGAACGGAGAAAGTACTCACAAATTAAGGACTTCAAATTCATAAACAAGTCTTGAAATCACTCGGGTTTAAGGCCAATGTGCACCTATAAAGTGGTAACTTTGGCATCCTTCTCCTTAAATCCTACTTACTACGTAGGCATTGAAGGTGGTTCCCACAAACAACACCTTTGTGCCAACTGTTAAAGCAAGTGTCAATATTCATGACTATGACGTTAACTCTAATCACATTGTCGAACATGCTTTATCATGTACATTGGAGGATGATGGTGAAGATGTGTCGAGTGTTGTTGGATTAAGGTTTGGAACGATCGATGAGGTGCTTAAAATGGGGCAAATGAGGCTTCACTAAAGGGTGGAACCATGCCTTGAACGAGGCAAGACATGGTATGAAGGTTGCTCGCTCGAGGCAACATGAAAAAGCAAGTCAGAATGCTCCAGAAGAGGGTGCTCGCAAGAGCATAATATATGCTCGTTTCGAGCACATGTGAAATCAGCCAACAGAAGGTTCTGACAAGGTGCCTTATTCGAGCACTTTAGTGCCTTGAACGAGCACTTTGCCTTGCCTAGGATGCTTTTTTGGACTGTTTTATGTACGGTTATGGGCATTGAAAGGTTGCTTAATGCTTGTTTATTGTGATGCTTTATTATCATACTTATTGTGATGATTGATTGGGGTGTTTATTGTGTTTAATGGTGATTAATTGTGTGAGTCTAAGAATGATACTCACCTTCCTCTATAAAAGGGAGTATCATTCATAGAACAAGATGCACCACAAACACACATACTTTTGAGGGCTAATACTTTGCTTGAAACTTAAGAGTGTTCATCTTTGTATTAGTATTTTGAAATCTTGAGAGATTGTTCTCAAGATAGGGAGGGTTTATTATACATTGTATTGTTGAGTTCAATTATAATAAACATCATTGAGGGGGAGGTATCCAAGATACCTCATAAACACTTGTGTTTTTTTTTTTTTGCATTATTTTTCTTTGTGTTTTTCATTGTTGAACCTCGCTTGGCTCGTTCATTTCACCAACATATATTTATTAGTTTTGCGATGATTTTGTGAGGGGGCTTGATAGCCGTAGTCTCATTAACACACCCTTTTTTTGATCATGTCAAATATTTAGGAAGTTAACTATGTCAATTCCTAAACAAGAATATAGAGACAACGCCAAGATAAGAGATATATTGAAAGCAAAAGAGCTAATGAAAAGTGTTAACTTCCTTGAAATTAAAATTCAACGTTGAAAATTTAGTAACACGTTTATGTTTCAACAATATAATATTGTATACCTACTATCCGTGATTTCCATGAGAGGTCCTAAACTTAAGAATAAATATATGTTCTAATAATTTTTTGAAATGAAATATTTATGAGCTCCAAAAGGAAGTTAATGAACTCGATCAATAAAAGGCACCACTTCATAATGCGCTGAAAGCTTAAAGTTTAAGAAAGAGAGAAGCACACTGCTCACAGTTTCCATGTGTAGCGTTAGTCTATGATTGGTATTTGGTAATAATAATAATAATAATAATAATAATAATAATAATAATAATAATAATAATAATAATAATAATAATAATAATAATAATAATAATAATAATAATAATAATAATAATAATAATAATAATAATAATAATATCAACTTTTGTTTAATTTACTTTTGTTTTTCTCAAATAACCTATTATTGGTATTGTCTCATGCAAACACCCTCTAAGTTCGTATTACTCATTATTTTTCAGAAATTGATATTATTGTAGGAAAATCAGTAAAACTTTTTATTATTCACAATAATTTTTCCATAAAAAATGAGAGAATTATATACTCCTTAGTCTAGTGGATGAAGGTATTTCATTTCACCCTAGAAGCGGGATTTGATCTAATAACTTATATATGAGATTAATTTCATTTTGCTTTAGTCTGTAGAGATTTTCTAACCTACCCTCATACATTTTAACGCTTTTTTAATTCCACTCATACAATTTAATCTATATCTTTATTTATCATCAAATAACCACATTTCCCTAAAAAATACGAATTTTATCTTCGCTAAGTTCATAGAGAGACAAAGGAGGATCACCTCATATACAAAACAATTCAATATTTAAATTACATTATTACTATTATTAATTCATATGTATCTATTTATTTATAACCCAAGAAATCATTCTATATACTAAAACAAAGACCACCTAATGACACATGTCAGCTTCTAGTAAAAAAATTTTCCGCTCAAATTAGCTTCTCAAATACACTTTCTTATAACTTTATTGTAGCTTTCAAGACAAGATTAATTACTATACATTAATGTATGCTATTGCAATTCTATATGACTATTTATTTTGCCTATTTAAGAGTAAAGAGATTTATATCTTTATACCAATTGGAATAATATATGTAATTTTACTAAGATTGAAAACAAATTTTATTCCTTTTATATGTGTTAGAATTAGGGCTGTAAATTCGGTTACTCGGTCGGATTTTGGGTCGGATTTCGTCGGGTTCAGATATTCTCGGGTTTGGGTTTTTCGATTAATTTAATGTTTTAGCTCGGGTTGATTCGGTTACGGTTCTAATCGAGTGCGGGTCTATATCGGGTTAATACCACATCAGGTCGGTTTCGGTTTCAGTTCAAGTCGAATCGAGTTCGGTTTGTATCGGGTTCGGTTAATGATTCGGTCGGTTAAAAGTCCAATTCAGTTGATTTTATAAAGAATGAACTTTATTTTATTATACAATTTATTCAAGTTGAAATCGTTTGTGATTGGAGTATCACCAATTGTAGTCGGTTAATTGAGTTGTCGGTTACTAGACAAATTTTGTTCAACTTTAGATAAAGTTATAAGATTTGAATGCAGGCATATATTTATTATTTAATTTTTACTAAACTAAGCTTGATTCAATTCAATCGAACTTAAGCTGAATTAAACTTGATACATGTTAATCAAACTATATTTTAGATGAACAAGATTTGATTTAGTTACTTTTAGCTAACTAATTCGATTTAACTGAATCAAACATTTATTTCTCCTAAATAAACATGATTGAACTAAGTAATATTTTTACCTTAACTAAACTTAATTTATCTTAATTTAACATTTTTTTTGTTAAACTAACCTAGACTAAGTTGGATCGAACTTTTTGCTTAACTAAAAGTCTAAACTTGATTCAGTCGAATTATTTTTAGTTAACTATTATTGATGGAGCTGAATCAGACTATTTTTAGCTAACTAATATGATTTAGCTTAATAAAATATTTATTTTTGTTAAACTAAACTTGATTCAGCTAGACAAACCTACACAATATAAACTAGCAATTCTTTTACCTTATATGATACCACCAATTTTGCTTTTACATATTTTCTTTTATTTATAATAATAAATAATAATATAAATAATAATAATAATAATATTATTATTATTATTATTATTATTATTATTATTATTATTATTGTCCTAAATAAAATAAAATAAAAAAGACAAATTAAAATAAGAAGTGAGGCAAAATAAGAGACAAAAGACAAATCAGTAAACTACCTGCACATTCCCATCCCATTCCCACGTTTTCCATAAAGGCCATAATCCCATTAATCCCCAACTTCCTTCTCAAAAACCACCTTCTAACTTAACTACTCAAACTATTCAAAATGTTTGCAAGCAGTATTCAGGTCGGGTGTTGATTTCGTACCGGGTTAAAAGCAGGTCATTGAGTTTCGGTCGATTATAGGTCACTGCACCTCGGGTCAACTAACGGGTCGAATACAGGTCGATTTCGGACGGTATTACAGGTCGGGTCAATTTTTCACAGCCCTAGATGCAACTGCGATTTCCATGAAATTCGAAATCGCTGCCTTCAACGGCGTTTTATCCCGTTGCTGATCCAAACCCAATTCTCAGCCCATTAGGGTATAAAAACGCTGCTCTTAAGAGCGTTTTCACTATAAGCTTATTTTTACAAATATATTGGAAAGACTCTTATTTCTCCAAATACTTTAAAAAATAAGCTTAAAATAAAAAAAAGTTCCTCTAATTGCCCCGTCTTGACGAGAGCGAAGGAATATCACTCATGGACATATATTATATATACTAGCGTAATATATGTAAATAATACTAAATATCAATTTAAGTATACTATACGTATATTCCCTCATTCCACGTACTCAATTTGCTTTAGTTATTATTTTAGGTTGTCCCACTCATTTTGTATTATTTTCTTATTTTTAAAATGAATTCACTAACTTCTTCTAATTTTTTTCACATATTTAAATTTTTTTTATATTATACACAATTATTATATCTCTTCATTTAATATCACATTTTCACAATTTTCTATATATTCTTTAAAATTCACTATTTTAATTTGCTCTTCATTCAATCCCAGTGGTACAGCGTGAGTAAACTAGAATTTGCATCTCAATACTATGATTGATGAGTTAGGTAGCATCCAAATTAGAAGGTTGTAGCATGCTCTTCACAATCTTTGTACTCTTACATGTCACTATGTGATTGGAGCTCAAGTTTCAATGTAATCTCATTGGCTTCAGAGCTAATAATCTTTGGAAATGAGTAGAGTATTTTTGATTATTTTGAGTATTAAATGTGTCATATCATCTTATCTTTCTTTTCTCTGATCTAATATTGAAGCCTAATAATGGATAGAGAGAATGGGTTGGATGAGAATTGAGATAGTACATGCAGCAGATCCGATGGGAGGTAAAATCCCATATGGAGTACCTTCTCTTGATAGTAGTTGACTTTTAACGAGACTTTAATTTTATGTTAAGTGATGTTAAGTGATTCTCATTTGCTTTATTATAATTTTCAAATCACGTTTAACTCTGAATATATATAAATGTATCTTATACAAAATCATAAAAAGTATATAAAAATTTCTATATAATTCGAGATGAATGTAATAAGATTTGACATGAATGTATTTTTACTTTTAGATATTCATTTACAAGTTTCTCTCTTTTTAATAGAGTACTAGATGATCACCCGCACTAAAGCACGAGACAATTAGAAATTATTATGCATAAATAATATAATCGTTACAAACAGATTAAATAAAACTTAAAGAAAGAGAACTATGAATAATAATTTTTAAAAAAATCACAACAAAGAAAACTGAATAATAAATAACAATATTTACACATTATTAGAACATAATTGTTGATTACTCGTGCTGAGCACAAGCTATTTAATAACCACTATATATTAAATGTATGTATATAATATTAGTTGATTACCCGTGTTAAACACAATATACAAAAAGTTATTTTGTCAAAAATTAAAGACTATAAATACTCCAGCGTATGTAATGGAGTAGATACACAAGAAAAATTAATGGATTAATGCTTATTTTTTATTTTTAGATCAAACAACTTGTACAAAATGAAAATAAAAAGTACTTGCAAGATAAGGAAATATATTCTTGAAAAACCCAAAACACAAAGTTTCTCTCTCCTTTTGACGTTCGAACAAAAAATCAATTTCTTACGAATTTCCAACTTATCTTTTAAGAAAATCTCTCCTTGAGATACCTTAAACTCCTATACCATATTTAGTTTTTAACACTTCTAATTATTCAAATTCAACTATACTTAAAACATACTCCATTTATTTACCCAGTCTAGTTTTTAACATTATTTCTAACACTCTTAATTTAATTATTTCAAATATATAAATTAAATCATAATCAATTGAGATCTTATTTGGTTAGTTATAATGCAATTTATTAATATTAATTTTTTATTATTTATAATTATGCACAACAAGATGCATTATGACATTGATTAATATATTTGAAAATGTGCACAAACTAAGTGAGACAAAGATAGCGAAGTCATCATATCATATCATACAATAATCTAAAGAAAGACCCCTTAATTTTAAATGACGCTTTTTTCAATGACTGAGTACTTGGCGAAATATAATCAACTTAAATTGTTGATATATTTTAATGAATTTTTACATAGTAATGTTTTGTAAATGTTAAGAAGAATTCTAACATAAAATAATTATCAAATTACAATTTTATCTCATTTGTCATTCTCTTTCTTAAGAAACTTTTCTTTTGAACGCAATATTTATTTTTGTGTGTTGATAAATAGGAATGGTGTATGAAAGTTATAATCTTGCAAATGACGACATTTTATACACCTTCACTTTGCTGCTCACCTCATTTGATTAAATTTAAGCCTTTGAGTTACCCATTTCTTTTTTAATAGGAAAAATTGATATTAATAAACATACCTTTCATTCATCCGCTATGAATAGTCTCATCTTTAGATTATTTTTTAATAATCCAACCTTTGTCATTAGTTTGCTAGCAGTATCTTCTATTTTTCAATAATCAAACTTTTGCCCTTCGTTTGCTATCAGCATACCCTATTAGTATGCTGACAGCAAACAAAGGGGAAATGTTGAATTATTAAAAAATAATTCATAGCTAGGATTATTAACAACAGATGAGTGAAAGGTTGAATCATTAATATCAAATTCTTCTTAAAAATAAGTTTATTAATTTTTGTTTGACCTCTGTTTGTCTTTGCTTTGCGATAGAAGACAAATATTTTTGCAATAGCCACTTACTCGATCAAGTTATTTATCAACCTCATTTAGTAAATATTTTAGTATATAAAATGATAACTAATGGAGTAATATACAGTATAAATAAAGAGACATGCTCAATTTAGAGGTAGAAAAGATCACAATAATTTGTATTAGTATACAGAAGATAAATCTTAAATAGAAAAATTATTTTCAATCTTACTAAAATCACATATAATATTCTAACTAGGGCTGTGAAAAATTGACCCGACCTGTAATACCGTCCGAAATCGACCTGTATCCGACCCGTTAGTTGACCCGAGGTGCAGTGACCTATAATCGACCGAAACTCGACCTGATATTGACCCGTAACCCGACATCTACCTGAATATTTTAGACCCATAATCGACCGACACCCGACTCGAGAATAACCCACACCTGATATGAACCCGATGATGTGGTTAACCGAACTCGATTTGCACCCGACCTGTTACAGCTCGAACCCGTTTTTAACCCGATAGGTACTCGACATAATCCCACCCGAAATGACCCACAATCAACACCCGACCTGAATACTGCTTGCAAACATTTTGAATAGTTTGAGTAGTTAAGTTAGAAGGTGGTTTTTGAGAAGGAAGTTGGGGATTAATGGGATTATGGCCTTTATGGAAAACGTGGGAATGAGATGGGAATGTGCAGGTAGTTTACTGATTTGTCTTTTGTCTCTTATTTTGCCTCACTTCTTATTTTAATTTGTCTTTTTTATTTTATTTTATTTAGGACAATAATAATAATAATAATAATAATAATAATAATAATAATAATATTATTATTATTATTATTATTATTATTATTATTATTATTGACTTTGTCTCTAGTCTTATAAGCTTTTAACAAAAAGACTAATAAAAAAAGCATACTGAATTATAAAAGTGGATATTTATAAATAAAAGAAAATATGTAAAAGCAAAATTGGTGGTATCATATAAGGTAAAAGAATTGCTAGTTTATATTGTGTAGGTTTGTCTAGCTGAACCAAGTTTAGTTTAGGAAAAATATATGTTTTATTCAACTTAACAAAAATTTTTCATCTAAAATTCAGCTTGATTCAGCTGCATCAAGTAATGTTCATGTAAAAAATAGTTTAATTCAACAACGACAAGTCTAGTTTAGCTAAAGATAAGTTTGATTCAGCTGAATTAATTTTACTTTAGGTAAAAATAAGTTTGATTAGTTGAATTAAGTTTAGTTTTGTAACACCCTGACCCAACGGACCACCGGTGACTATTGATTAGGTGGAATAAAATTTAGTTTAGATAAAATAAGTTTGATTCCTAGTTTAGTCAAATAAAACAATGTTTGATTAAGCTAAATCAAGTTTAGTTTAGGTAAAAAAAATTATTTAGCTAAATCGTTTTTAGTTAAGAAAAAAAGTAAATGTTTGATTTAGCTGAATCAAATTTGTTCAACTAAGGGGAATTTGATTCAGCTGGATCAACTTATCAAATTTGTTCAGTTAAAGTGAGTTTGATTCAGCTAAATTAACTTATCAAATCTGTTCAGTTAAAGTGAGTTTGATTCAGTTGAATCAACTTTTCATGATCTAAAATATAGTTTAGCTTAAAATACGTTGGATTGTTGAATCAAATTTAGTTTAGATAAAAAAATAGTTTGATGTAACTGAATCAAGTTTAGTTTTACAAAAATAAATATTTTATTAAGCTAAATCATATTAGTTAGCTAAAAATAGTCTGATTCAGCTCCATCAATAATAGTTAACTAAAAATAAGTTTGATTCAATTGAATCAAGCTTAGTTTAGTAAAAATTAAACAATAAATTACCGACCCATAGTTAACTTAAAATGAAAAATGACCCGACCCATAGTCTAACCGAACTCAATTTGACCTGCAGTATAATCGATCTGGATCCGAACTGTATTAATCGAACCCGATACAAACCGAACTCGATTCGACTTGAACTGAAACCGAAACCGACCTGATGTGGTATTAACCCGATATAGACCCGCACTCGATTAGAACCGTAACCGAATCAACCCGAGCTAAAACATTAAATTAATCGAAAAACCCAAACCCGAGAATATCCGAACCCGACGAAATTCGACCCAAAATCCGACCCAAAATCCGACCGAGTAACCGAATTTACAACCCTAGTTGCATCAAGCGTTTTCCATATTACTACACACATATTCATTATTATTCTAAAATAACAAACCCATCAATTCACTAACTCTTTCTTCCTTCTCTTCCTCTTTCTCTCTCCTTACTTTTTAAACATTCATCAACTCTAAATCTAAGCTTCAAATATTATGGTGGACTGATTAAATATCTTGAATTTGCTCTAAAGATTCATCAACATTCATCAGATTCAAGTAATTGATTAATTATTCTGAATTTGGTTCAAATTAGAGCTTCAAATATTATGGTGGGTTGATTAAATATTTTAAATTTGCTTCAAACATTCATCAACATTCATCAAGATCTAAGTAATTGATTAGTTATTCTGAATTTGGTTCAAATTAGAGCTTTAAATATTATGGTGGGTTGATTAAATATTTTAAATTTGCTTCAAACATTCATCATTTTTCATCAAGATCCAAGTATTTAATTAGTCAATCTGAATTTGCTTCAAATTTGAGCTTCAATTATTTAATCTTGATGAATGTTATACTTCCTAACAATCCAAAATTCACAAACTTTAAGACCCTAGAAATTAAAAACTAATCCAAAAATAAAACCCATTAAAAGACCAACAAAATTGCATTTTATTTCTCTTCTTCTTCATCCATTCTTTCAACCCAGAAATTAAGAACAACAAATGGCAATTAAGAGAATCTGGTGGAGAAAGATTCGTCTTCTTCCAAACAAACTCAGGCAATCGGCTTTAATCACTGGAAAATCGGTGGATTGCGGTTGATCGGATGAGGATTATTAAGCCATTAATGTGAGAGTTTAAGGTTGAAAGAGAACAAAAATGGCAATTTAGGAGTATGTTAAAACCAGGAAAGGAGAGAGAAAGAGGAAGTAAATGAAGAAGAGATGGAGTATGGAAAACGCTGTTGCATCCAGCGTTTTCTTAAAAACGCTGTTTCAATCAGCGATTTCTCTCACATGTCCAAAACCCACTTTTCAGCCCGTTAGGGTTTAAAAGCGCCGCTCTTAACAGCGTTTTCCCTATAAACTTATTTTTATAAATAGTTTGAAGAGATTCTTATTTCTCCAAATACTTTAAAAAATAAGCTTAAAAAAAAAGTTCCAATTAGAGGGTAAATGTCGGTCACAATCCATTCATAAAAATCACTAAAAATTTAGGAAAAATTGACATTAATAATCTAACCTTTCACTCATCGGCTATGAATAATCCCACCTTTTGATTATTTTCTAATAATTCAACCTTTGTGATAAATTTACCTACAACATACCTTATTACCAATAATGGGTAATAATAGGATATGTTGCTAGCAAACTAAAATAAAAGTTGGATTATTCACAGCGAACTAAAGGCAAACGTTGAATTATTAGAAAATAATTAAAAGATTGAATTATTCACAGCGGATGAACAAAAGGTTGGATTATTAATATCAATTTTTTTCAAAAATTTATTACCTAAAGTATTTGGCTATTTTAATTCTCGATACTTGCGCTCAATAGGAATTGAAATCTCAAACCTTCTGCTCCATATGCATATACTCTGTCATTAGCCTATAAAGTATTTTAATTCTACTTTTAAGTTAATACTCCTTGGCTTCACTCTTAAGTATCAACATCAAACTGTATAAAAACTAATATTCTTGGTAAATCTCAACCTCCTCAAAACTTTTTGTAATGTTAATATGAAAACTTTTAACCCCTGCTCATCTACAGTCCTTGATTCCGTTTCAAGCCCTATTTAGCTTGCATCTCTTGATAGAGGTGAGAAATATTGCTAGCGAATAAAACAAATAATAAGTAGATAAAAGAAATATGTGGAGTGGATTGAAGAGAGAATTGTAAAGACTCTGTCTCATTGTTTTGTTAAGTGCTTATTTTTTAAATATGTAAAGTTGTTTGTTGAAGAAGTAAGATAAAAAAAACTTGGAATGTCTAAATGATACTAGGAAAGAGAAGAAATATATAAAAGAGTATTAATAAAAATAAAAATATATAGTTAAAGGACAGTATTAGACAATAAAGATAAATATAGCTCAATGAGAGGAATACTGGAATTGAGGAATATTTTAAAATATTGTTGGAAATTGAGAGGATAAATTTAAAATTTATATTGTTTAGATGACATAAAAGAGAAAAAAAAAACATAGACTCTAATGAGCATAAATAAAAATGGTAAAAATCATTTCAATAAAAGAAAACTTGAAGGAACAAATGAAAACAAAAAATATAACAAATTCAAAAACAAAAAGCATAATAAATTTCAGACTTAATAATTTACATATTTTTATCCATATGCAATAACTCTCGCTCACAAACTTAATACTAATAAAATTGTTACAAGATACGAGAAAAAAAAAAAGCGAAATAGAAGAATATATATACAGCTAATCTCTTGATAGACCGTCTCTTTGAGAGCCAATCTCAAACTCAGCCCATTAAAGATTAATGTCTACTTACGTATTCTTAATGCCTACTTATATTATTTTTAATGCCTACTTATTGTATTCTTAATGCCTTTTTAATATCATAAATGTCTACTTGCATTATTTTTAATACTTATAATAATTTTTAAAAATATATAATAAACTGACCCATTAAAAATAGTCTTTCAAAGAAACCGTCTCTCACAAAAATATGTGATATATCAACCACTAGCGATGTCCATGGGATTGTAGACGAGTTATTGACTACTACCATAACTTTGAACAGGACCACAACACTCCCCAAATTGACAACTTCATCGTCTTTACATATACTTGGAAAGTTCTCTGCCTTTTAAATATAGCATTGCCATCTATGATCTATTATATCTTTTAATTTATCTTTTTTTCAAAGAATTACATCTTTGAATTTAACTTGTGATATCCTCATTTACGCAATATTACTCTACTTTTAGTTCTTATCAAATTAATTTCCTTATAGTTCGATTGATTAAGTTATCTTTATTTATTTTTGAGATTCTTTTATTAGAGTACCCTGTAACCAATATTTCGATTTGTTTAACTTTCAGAAAAATTGAAATGAATAAGCAAAAAAATAAAAAAAATTTAAAAAATAGAAACTTTTTAAAATTTTTTTCCAAGATAAGCAGTTTTGCTCCTAAACAGCGAACAAAAACAAATGATTCAAAAAGGACAAAGGGGGTGTTCGTTGTTTCGCTGTTAGTAACAGCAAACAACCACTTGAGTCAAAAAATAGTGTTGATGTTTGTTCGCTGTTAATAACAGCGAACTGACTCTTTGACTATTTTTGACTTTAAGTCCCTGTTCGCTGTTAGTAACAGCTAGGGGTGTGCAAAATGAGATCGGACCGGAACCGAGTGAGACCGAACCGGAACCGGGTGAGACCGAATCGAAACCGGACCGGACCGGTTGCATCCGGTCCGGTCTCCGGGTCTTACATTTTCAACATTCCGGGTTTCCGGTCCGATCTAAACCCGGAAAAATCCAGGTTGGACCGGATGCACATAAAAATTGATTTTGAAAGTGAATAATATTTACGATTATTATGTATATACTTATTTAAAGGGCTTTAAATATTTTATTTTCAAGACAAAATATTTTTTTAATTCAAATATTTTAATTTTATAATAATTAATTTGCTAAATTATTTTTAAATCTTTTATTTTTTAGCTTATTTTTGGTATAAAAAATTAAAACTGGTCTAACCGGTCCAAACCCGGGCCGAACCGGATGGAATCCGTGTTAGACTGGGACCGGACCGGATGGAACCGGTCCGGTCTCCGGTCTTAGCATATTCTAGATTCCGGTCCGGGTTTGAACCGGTGAACACTCCTAGTAACAGCGAACATATCCAAACCTAAGGTCAGGAGCAAAACTGCTTATCATGGGGAAAAATTTCAAAATATTTCTATTTTTTTTATTTTTTTTTATTTTTATGCTTATTCATTTCAATTTTTTTAACTTTCACCTAACTAATCTCATAACTCAAAAGTTACGATGTCAAATACAATAATACAATGTTTTGATAGTTACATGAAAAAATATGTTCATTTTTTCGATAGGGCTATAAATTTATAGATTTTTGGTTTTAAAATTAAAGTGAAAATGGCACATTAAATAATGTGCATTTTTTATTTATATGAAGTTACACATAACATTTGCTAACAAAGGTTAATCAAAAAAACATCTTTGTTGATTTTGTCATTAACAAGGATATGGTGACGACTGACGTATACCCGACCTTTTCGAACCCTATCTTAATTTTTAGGTGGTAACCACTTAATTACATTGGGGTAATAAAATGTTATATAAAAAAAATTAGTACAATTTCCCAATAGTGAATGAATTTGGATTGGATATGGTATGTTCTACTTTCTATTTTGGTGTCCGACTTCTCCAAGATTAAATACAAAATAGTTTTGTGGAATGGAGTATTATTGGTGAATGCAAATGATATAGCAAAATAAGAAACGAATAAATATAAATCACATGCGAAATGAGCTAGAAGAATATGAACCAGAAGATAAAATAGGACTCAAGAAAATCCTTGGTTTCTACTTCTACTAATCTAGCGAAAGAATTATTGATCTAAACCTCAGTCTTAATCATTTACCATGTATGGCTGTACCTACATCATTATCATTATATCAAAAAAATTCATAGCAAATTTCTAACATGTCGCCTTATAACTGTTACATTACGCGAAACAAAATTAGAGCTATTTAGATGTAATTTAGTAAATTAAAAGGGACGGAGGTAGGTGAACGGTGACAGAGACACCACAGAATCCAAGCAAATACAATTGGAAAGACATAATCACTAGGCATATCAAAAATCAAGCAAGCTAGTAGTCTATATCATGATGCCATGAATAATCCTAGGTTATACTAAACAAGCAAGAAGTTCCACAGACAATAGGTTACTACAATAACCCATTCAAAAATGAAGGCTCTCGATTATTGTTTTGACAATTTGGGGTATAGAATAAAGTATCAACCTAAAAAAAAAGGCTATGAGCCAAGGGGGTCAAGGATGGAAAAAAAAGGCAATCCTTATGAGTTGATCAAGCCCACAGATATGACAGTGATGGAAAGGAAATATGAGAGAGGTCCCAAATACCTTTATTTATTTTCATAGTAAGGATCATTATGTGTGGCTAACTTGCAACTTGGAGAAAGAGAAGGGGAGGAGGGAAAGAGAGAGAGACTTACTAACAATAATGGTAGGAGGGAGATTGACACTAGAATTTCCAGGGCCCGGAAGGTTGATAATGGAAGTACCCTTCATCCTCACTGGACTTGCTCCCCACCATATATCCATTTATCGTCAAATTGCCTTCTTGCAATTGGTATTTTAGCGTAACCTACGGCATCAAGTATGCAAAAATGACATGATCTATGGATTTTCACCATGAATTATACACTTAATGTAAAATAAGCATAATAGAACAGAAATTACTATTTTCAACATCAACATTTCATTAATCCTAGCTAATGTTTATGTTACTCGGACTCTTCATTTTGCTTCACGTACTGTTGAAGTGCCCATGTGTTACCACATGTGAGTTGTCCCACATCGGAGAAAGAGAAGAGTATGCATCACTTTATATACTCAAGGAGTAACTCCTACTATAACCAATTGGTTTTAGTAGTGAACCTTCTTTGGGTTTATGAGTGGACTACCTCTTCTCCTCCTTGTTTGGGTTGCCCAGGCCCATTTTCTAAATTCTATCACGTATCGTGTTCGATCTTTAATACTCGACAATGGTATGGCACTTAGACACTTCGTTTTAGGCGTAAAATTGAATATTTAGACATATCAGACATTTGGACACGTACCAGTATCCGACATCAGTACCCAAGTTCAAGTACCATATCAGACATTTGGACACGTACTAGTATCCGACATCAGGGCTGGAATATGCTTGTTGCATACCTTTGTGACTCATTAGTGGACCAAGGTAAAATTTGGAGGTATTAGATTTAGGCAACATTATCCCTATAATAAAGATGTTTTTAATACTTTGGATAGAAAATATCATTTTTTGAACATCATATAAATAAATAGTACTTTCAAAAAACAGAAAAGTATGAATGCTATATACATTACCTCTAGACAAAGTCGGATAAAAACGAACAAAACAAAGAACAGTATAGGACAAGTGGAAAACGAAGAATGTTCAACTCCTAAACACCGCAGTTAAATTATAGCATCCTACAGTTTTGTTGTAGCGTATGAATGTAAATTGTATTCTTATGTATCATGCTCAAACAGAACAATAATCTAATACGTAGAAAACATAAAGATCAATCCTTTTAAATACCCCTGATAAAGTAGGGAGCAGAAAGTAATCAATACTTAATAAGAGTAGGTTACTAATTTCCATCAATCAGCTTATATAAGAGCGGTAAGACAGCCATTACTTTTGCTAATTAAGAGATTTATTTTTTCTCGGAGATGCAAAAGTTTGTCATTAAGCTTTCCACTAAAGGTGCAATTGCCACTTCAGGCTAACCAATTGAGAAAATTTATGTTAATCCATCAATCACTATCTAAATAAGCCCACAATGGGAGACAATTAGATTCACAAAATCTGTGGAATAAGTACATGAAGTAGACACCTTATCTATCAATAAGCAGAAAAGCGAAAATTCCTATCATAAAATATAAAGAGCCAACTAACACATAATTTAGCAACAAAAAATAGTATGAATCAGACTAATTTTGCTTAAGCTGTGCTGATTGAAGAAATAATACAGATATCAACATTGGTCCAAGTTTATTCCCTTTCTCGCCTCCTATCATTAGTGAGGGGACTTATAATTCGATACAAAAAATGAAAAAATCATTTCTGATATATGACCTAACCTACATAATTAAAGCTGTAATTGTTTGAAAAGAACTGCTTGAATGACAGGAAGCAAGCAATAATTAGTAAAACCCATTATCTTAATCATGATAATGATTATTATCTTATAATATGATTATATGAATAATTATTTTGGTCTCCTTAATATAGGTTCATAAATCTAGTTAGTTACTTAGTTGGGTGAAGATGACGTTTATTAAGCAAAAGAACAAATGAGTTGGAAATTAATTTTTCAATTGAGATAACCAAATTTGGTAGATTGACTAGAATCCACTTTACCCCATATGGTTGAATTAAAACTTTGACATGATTTAGTGTTGCAACTATATCCCACTTTAATCTTTGAATATCCCTAATAAGCCTAATTCCTGGATTCCTGCAGGGTCATCAGGGAAAAGGCAGCTCAACAAATTACTAGACCTCACACGGCTCGTTTCACCTCATAATTTTACACATCATCAAGCTGCCATGTCAAAGGTTGAAGCTCCTAAAAACTGACACGTGTAACTGATCATGTGATAAACGTAATCATAGGTCCTGACTTCATTGCAGCAGTCATAGTGGGGCCATTACTCTCTTTTGCCCAAAAACCAGGATATAACTTACTCCTAGAACTCTTCAACAAACATTGACAACATTCTAAGATAAACTCCTAAAAATAGCAAGTAATTAGTTACAAATCATTAGCTTAAACAAATGTATATTCAAACCCCGTCCAATTAAAATCAAACCCCGTTTTTCCATTGGCAGGACAAGCCCACGTGGCAGTCATATGTCAGGAAGGTCCCACAGCCCACAGCTTCTAGTTATGGATACATTCGATGGCTCTCTGCCCCAGTTGCCTCTTTCCGTCTCTCTCATCTATCTACTTCATTTCTCTACTTGCCCCCTCCGGTCCCCCAAGAATACCATAAATATATTTGATAGAAAAAGAAAATCAATAAAGAAATTTTCTCTCTCGTAATTATTCCAGTTAATTACGTCAGATTCCAGCCCTTAAAGGGTCAGATAGCTCAAGCCAAAAGCAACTCCTCTTTAACTCCTTTTATATATCATCACTTGCATTAACATTGTTCTCTCACTACATTTTTAAGCCAGAGACTAGAACTGCATCAAATTATATAACAAGAGAGAGAAAGAGGGAAGAAAGAGTCATAGTGTAGGTACCTTGCTCATGAAGAACTTGTGTTAGGTACCAAAGCATTACAAAAGCCTGCCTAATCCTTACAGCATACCAACTTCTTTCCCCACCTTCATAAAAGCAAAAGAACAGTTCAGTACATATTAAGAGTTGAGACTTAGTACCAACACTAAAAACATCATATTCCCTTACTATTTTTGGATCTAGTAAGTTCATGAATAGAGCTATGCCGGAAATGCTACATTACCTGAACATGCCGGGGGATATTGTCGGAGTCAAAGGCATGGAGATGAGTGTTCTGGAAAGACAGAGAATGGTATTTAAGTGGCAACAAGAGCAGCTACCTCAAGTCCAACAACCACAGCAACAAGAACTGAGTTGCTTCAATGACTTGAGCATGCTTTCTTTCTTGCCAGCTGAAGTACAAGATTTTCAAGGCCCAAGCATGAATTATGGTCCAAGCCCAGTTACAACAGCCCCAACTCTAAATGAGCTTTTGAACCGACCCATTAAGGCTGATCCAGGTGCTGAAAATGGGTGGATGGATTTTGGGATGCCAAAAAGTGGGATCTCTGTTGGGAGCTTGGGGATCGAGTCTGCTGGACAAGTTCATAACAGCTCAGGCTATGGCATGAGTTATAATATTTTCAGAACGACGAGTTGCCCACCATCCGTGGCAGAAACTGCTGCCTCGTTAAAGGTGGCCCATGATGCCAAAGTAAGAGAATCCCTCCCATCCAACCAAAAGCTGAGTGCAGCAGCCGGGAGAGAAAGTTTCAAGAAGAGGAAAGCAGAAAGAAACAACAGTACACCACAGGTAATCATCCTTATCCCTCTATGGGTTTAGAATATGATCTCACATATGGATGCCAAAGATATTGCCACCAAAACCTGAAATGCAAGATATAGAGCTAATATTGGAACAGATTTAAACACCCGCTGATTGGTAACCTCAATTTTTTCTTTTCTATATGTATTGTAGCAGGTAATGGATACAGAAGAAGACAGTAAAACCAAGAAAAGCAAAGGGTGTGCTGAAGAGGAAGAATCAAAGATCACAGAACAACATTGCAATAGACACAGCAACAGCAGCCAGAGTAACCAACAAGAAAGCAATGAAAATAAAAAAGACAAGAAAAACAAAGAAACTTCAGGGTGCACATCTAAGGACAATTCAAAAGCCTCCGAGGTTCAAAAACCTGATTACATTCATGTCAGAGCAAGGCGTGGCCAGGCCACTGATAGCCACAGCTTAGCTGAAAGAGTAAGCAAAAAACTTACCAAACTACAATTTCTAAACTATTATAAAGAAGCACGTAGTTTAAAGAAATGTAAACATATAAACTTTACCAGGGAAAAGGCTATAAGATGATGCCAGTAAATGATATCCGAAATTTGTGAATATCGATGCAGGTAAGGAGGGAAAAAATAAGCGAAAGAATGAAATATCTCCAAGATTTAGTGCCAGGATGCAACAAGATCACAGGAAAAGCTGGAATGCTTGATGAAATAATTAACTATGTCCAATCTCTTCAAAGACAAGTAGAGGTAACAGAGTTGATAAAGAAATTACAAAAAAAAAAAGAAAAAAAAAATTCCTGTGACTTCCAATATTTACTGACTTTTGACTCCTGTTTACTTGAAACAGTTCCTCTCCATGAAACTAGCAGCTGTTAATCCCAGACTTGATTTTAACATTGATGACTTAATTGCCAAAGAGGTAAAGACAAGCAAAAACCAATGATTAAGTACTTCTCAAAAAAAATAAACAAGAAAAAATTGAACATAATGTATTTCTACAATTCTCATCTACAGGTTTTTGCGGCATGCTCTGCCAGTCTACCAACAATGGGAGCATCAACAGATTTGAGTAATCCGAGCTACCTACAATACAATCCCATTGAACAAATGGATCTAGTTTGTGCATCAGCAGTTGCATTAAACCCAATTGATTTGGCGCTCCGAAGAAGTATTAGTGCTCCTGTATCTCTACCGGAGAATTATCTAGATACATCCTGCTTCAATGTAATTAACTACTTTTCAGTTGGGTGTGATTTGTGAAGTGTGAACAATCTTTTCTCATTAACTTTTTCTTTCACTAACTTTTTGATTTGATTTAACTAGAAAATGCCACATTCTTTACAATGGGACGCCAATGCTCAAAATATCTACAACATGGAATTTCAACAGGAACGATCAACAACATTTCCTTTACAGACATTCACAGGTAGATAAACAGCAAAACATCTTAATTGATTTCCATTTCAATATTTTTAGACTCTATGTAGTACATTTTACCAAGCTTTAAGTTTTTAACTACAAAATTAGACACTCCTTATATCTTGTGTGCTTTTTAACTTGAAAATGACAGGGTCTTTAACAAAACTAGCTCATGCAAAACTATCTTTATTATGACCTTCTAAGTATTAGCATCAATCGATCACTTCTTTTTATAAGTCAATCGATCACAAAAATTCCTCAGAAACCTATCAAGATACAAAATTGTCTTCAACAAAAAAAATACTGATTTTTGAAAAAAAAAATAAACACAAACAAGTTTGTAGATTAAGATAAAATATTATACTTCAAGAAGCAATTTGTGACTAAAAAGTTATCAGGCTAACTGCTAATATTATTCTGTATTCAGTGTTTAACTTTACACAAGGAAACATAAATGATGAAACACAACACAAGTTTCTTAATGGACATATTTTACTTGTGCAGGCACCATTGAAGCAAGCAATTTAAAAATGGAGATGTGAAGTAAATCAGATGTCCAAAGTAGAATTACAACTTCATGAAGAATTCTATCAGATTGCTCAACAAGGATTCTTTCTTGATTATGTTTAGTACATATAGGTATATATTTGTATGTATCAAACCAAAGGCAATGACAAGAAAATAATAATTTAAGCGCCCACTGGTATCAGCCTTCTACTAAATGCAACACCAGGATTGTAGTAGGTTTCTTCACTTAAGACTGGCGACTTAGCCAGGGAAGAGACCAAAGAACAAATTAACATTAAGGTAATGAGATAAACTTGTGGGGCAAAAGCAAAGCAATAATAAAACGAGCAGAAAGAGACTACAATGGTTGTTTTCAATCTTGCACATCTAATCCATTTTAGTTCTTTAATGACCTTACGAAATAAATACAAAGGGACCAAGATAAACTAATAAAAGATGATTTGTTAATATGTAGGAGCAGACAATTGATCAAATGTAGAAAGCAATAATCACTAGAACTTAATGAAAAAGTTCAACGACTATTGCAGTATGGTTAAAAGGACCACCATGGATCAATTCAAGAATAAACATGACAACAAAACATCATCCTATACCCAAGAAAATCAACGAAATATTTTTAGTGCTTACTATTTTACATAAGGATATAGTCGAGTTTCAAGGCTCGAATTTGCATTAACTTTACCCAAGGCCGAGGAGATAAAGATTGTCGAACCAATCACACTAACAAATCAAAGTTCTTTAACAATTTCATATTGATGGCTAGAAGTTGGAAGATGGAATCTAGAAATTGGAACAGGGGCAGCAATCTCAGGCTTTCAAGAAATAAAAAATAATCCAAACAGTATTCAGCTAAGGGAATTGGTAGTTCTGCAAGTTTCAATAAGCTGACATATATCTGCAAACTAGATGATTAATCAGATATTCAAAACCGAAAAGAAAATTCTGGAGAGTATTTAGCTGGAGAAGTATCAAGGCAATTTTGCAAATTGCAATAAGCTAACGCAAATCTGCAAATTAGATGATTATTTTGAGGTTTGGGGGTATACCCAAAAGGGCAATTCTAGACAAAGAGTGGAGCATTTAACTAACAGAAATGTTGAGATACTTTTGCAATTTGCAATAAATCTGCATGTTATTACTTATATCCCGTTACATTTTCCAGTGGCCGGTACTAACTATTTCTGGTTACTACTTACAACCCCTGCTCCCCTTCCCCTTTTACTTTCAAATATGTATCAGCTGGTCCTTCAATTATAGTAATTGTTCAGCAAGGGTCTCCACCCTCCAAAGTCCAATCCATACAACATTACTAAACTGTCACCCCTATCACGATCCAACCAATTAAGCATTGAGATAAATGTTGGTATGAAGCAGTAATCAAAGCTAGGCCAAAAGCATAAAAATTGCAAAACCGTATAAATTACTGCTACAAACAATTATAGTGGTTGGTACTGACAAATGATATGTCGTAGTCAGTTAGTCACATAGCATACTGGCACTAGGATCATGCCAAGGTCCTGTCTAATATAATTGATAAGAAATGATAATCAAAAACTGGGTTAACCAGGACATGTCAGCCATTTTCTGCTTTTGAGGGTTGCACGTTCAACACATTGGTACTGTCCAACTTGAAAACTTTGAAGCAAAGACACTCTTAATGCAAGTACATAAATAAAATATTTTTTCTTTTTTTATAAAAAAAAAAAAAGAAGCTCCAAAACAAAAAGTATTAGTAACTGTAGATCCCTAGTTTAATCTCCCGAGTTATTCTTATCAAACACTAAGTATTACAAGGGAAGAGAACATGATAACTGTCATAAGCTCAAAAGACAGAAGGACAACAAACAACCCGTGGTCAGACCAATAGGGTAACCTAAGGAAATTATATCAATAGTGGGGCAGACTTAGAAAATTATCAACAAGCTTTCATAATTATAAATCATTAGTTCATTACTTTCAAATACAAGTATTTTATGCCATTTGAGAAGTTGAACCATAAGAAATCTTGGCTGAAAACAAAGATAATTTCTGGAAGAAGCAACAAGCCAACTATAAGACGCCAAGTAAAGCTAGATGTCATGAAATCAATCAGAAATAAAAAGGAAAATCATATTTTTGAGGGGCTGCAGCTGAAACAGCTACATCCAAAGTAGCAACAAGAAACTAACGACTATATTAGCAGGAAAATTGTAACTCAGAAAAGTATATATTCAAATTAAATCAAGCATAAGACTTTCATCATGCAGTGCTCCTAAATAGCAGAATTATAGAAGAAAAAAGAGTTTCAGTCGACTTGATGACTTAAATAACCAATATATCTGATATCCTCTTATGATCTTATCTATGTTGGAAATACTTCACATGTGAGACAAGATCCCACATCAATACAATAGTGGGTTGTTGACGTACATATATACTGGGTGAGCTAACCCTCCAACTACCATATGATTTTGGGAAACAATGAACCTCACCAAGTGTATGTGCAAGTCAATGCTCTTGACCTGTGGGTTTGTGTGTCCGAGCCCACGGGTGTCCCGTGTCCACACTAGTGGGCCACAATGAGATTATGTGATAAATTGTCACGGCCTAATAATCTAAACAAAGACAAGGTTACTAATCTATAAACATTAAACATGAGAGCTGGAATTCCAAACCTATTCTATGAATCATGCAAGCAACAAATAACATTCTTGATCGATTAGACTTGTTCTGTTACAAAAATGTAAAGAAGCCATGAAAAACGCAACTCTGGCAGATTAGATAGTTATAGGCTTATAGCAAGAGCAAAAGGCCCACAACCCTCAATTCTGCCTTGGTACAATCATCTTCCTGAAACAAAGGCATGATAACCTCTTTCCCTCCTCTAAAAGGCATATAGAACAGTACATATGTGGTCCTCCAGCCTCATCAAATGATCATACTTCATTTACCTGATTTTAACAAATATTTCGGGATGACATTTCCATTTCAGTAGTCTCCAAACACCATTAGTCCCATCAACAGATAATACAACAAGGGAAGACCTTGGTGTGTCTCCTTCAAAGGGCCCTTCATAAATATGAAGTTTCGTTCCAACATCCATCCTTTTGCCAATCTAGAGATGATGAGAATCAAAAAAAAATTATTTCCCTCTAATCTAACCATACTAAATTATTTTACTCCCTTTGTACTTGTGAATTTACTATACTTTCCATTTTGGATATTCAGCTCATTTTGCTTCATTATCGAAATTAGCAATCTAACTACTGTCTTTTATCTTCTTATTTTATCCACAAGCATAGTTTTTCTACTCATCTCATCTATGAACTTTTTTCACCCACTTGTTTTTTTGTTTATTCCTCGCCCTTCTTTAGACCCAATTTTAATAAAGCACCCATACTCCTTGTCGCAAATCACAAGAACGTAAATAGTAGTATAACTTTCAACTTTTTTACGTAGCATACGAACATAATGCGGAAGAAAAAATGAAAAGATTGAACTAGCTTTTTCCCAAGGAGGTGCTAAACTTCACAACTCCCAATAACCATAACCGTTAAAGTAAAAAGATAACCATTATAAGAACTACCGAAAGCACAACTAAAACACAAAACACACGATGTATAGCACCACAGGTTTCAATCATGGCAAATATGAATTTGTTCAAATCACGACCTTGACCAAGACCACATACCACTACAAGCTTCAACGATTCACCACAATCATTACCTTAGAAAAAGAAGTTGTTATGAAGCTAACAAGTGCGAAGGCTATATGTTAAAGCCAAGATCGTGTTGAATAGTGGCTTAAAGAGGTATCAATGAACATGGCATAAATACATGTAATAAAAAGAAATGTGAACGGAATAACTGTCAAACAAGAACACAAAAATTATAATGGGGTTTACCAACTCCATCCTTTTCCTTAGGCTAACATTTTTTATTTTGTGTTTAAAGGATAAAGAAGTTATTAGCTCAAACAATACAATCAAAGTACTACATCAAGGGAATATTAGTGAGTAAGGAAGATAAGTAGAGGGAGAGAGGATCACAACAAGAATGAACATATAAACATAAGAAGAATAGCATAAAACTCAAGCAAGCTATAAGCTCGACTTAATTTACAACACATACTAAAGCTAGTATCAGTAGGCAAAGGGGCAAAACAAGCAATGCACAAAATCTAGAACTGAGCACGTGAAAGGTTTGTAATTTGTAAGGGGTTGCTCATTCGAGCAACTTCCCAAGGGATCTTAGGTCTCGCTGAAAGTTAGAGCGCTCGTTTGAGTATAGTATGGCACACAATTTTTTTTTCTCACGTGATGCTTAACACATTCCAAACCTTAATGCTCATGTTGTTTCAATTGCTTCACGAAAAAAATCAAGGATCTTTATTCTTACTAAATCTTACAAGAATATTTCAACAAAGTCTTGTACACTCTTCTCTATCTCATCAAACGCAATGCTCAATCACCAAATACGTCATATTCAATGTGCTAGACCATAAAGCACATGTCAAGTAATAAACTAATGTCTTAATTCAAAGCTATCTTTTCTCCATACAAAAGCCTACGAATATTCTATGCTTGGTTTTAAAAAAAGTGTTTGAGGTGCGCCTAGGTGTGAAGCGACTTAGACGACCAAAAACACCCCTTAGAGACTCAAGGCGCAACGTTGTACAAGAGGAGAGGGAGAGGCGCATGCCTTGTGCGCCTCCGGTATGTTAGCTTTTGTTTTTGTTTTATACAAGTTTCAGGTACTAAAATCTAAAATACTTACCATTGCTTGATTACCCTTTAAAAATAGATGTTCATTGAAATTTAGAAAAGAAAAAAGCCCCTTTGTTTAACCAAAGTAGATGAAGATAGCAGAGCATTGTTCTTCTCTTTCACAAGTGTGTCGCCATTCTTAACCAGGTTTTCTTCTTCTTCCCTTTTCTTCTTAGTTCTATTTTCTCTCTATTCTTCTTTTGTTCTGCTTTCCACATCGCTTCACTCTCTTTCTGTTTTCTTTCTTTTCTCTTGTTTTTACATATTTTATTTAATAATGCTTAGATTTCTTTTCTTTTTTATTTTTTCTTTTTATACTTATACTCCTATCCTTTATTACAATGATTGATTTAGTCTCTAGTTTGTTTACAAATTAGTTAAAAGAATAATTCTAAAATAATGGTGTATTTGATGTGTGATTTAATGTATGCACTTAATTTTTCTGCTCATTTTGTTATAGTGATCGAGTCTTTTCATAGAGCTTTCTTATTTTGCTATCATTTAATAGTTTGTGCTTGTCTTGACATCAAATATAATGATTTATAGCTTGAACAATGATTTCATCAAATCTTATTGTATCTTCATACTCTTTGGATCATACAAGGGAATATGGTCGACTCAAAACTATATTATCTTATGACTTTATGTGCTAAAGTAGCATTTATCTAATGCATCGCATCGTATCGGCCGCATTGTAAAGGTTTTTTCAAAACAAACGTACCGATATTTCCCGTGTTGTAAAGGTGTAAAAAAACCGCGTTTTGGGCCGCATTAATGGATATCTTAGGGTTTCAACCGATATTTAGACGATATGATAACCGCATCACTCCCTTTACCGCATTAGCGTTCCGTTACCGAGATCGCAATCGTTACCGCATTTTTACACTATGGTAATAATATGAATTCCATTATGTTTTAAGTATTAAATATGTTTTAAAATTGATATTGGAGCCTTTAAGAGAGATTGTACGCCTCACATACGAAAAGCACGCGCCTTCGCCTTGCGCTTCGGGAAAAAACCTTTTGCGTCACCACGCACCTCTTAAAACTAAGATTCTTTATTCAAGAATAACAACATCAATGCCAGAGACTTAATCCCAAAAGGTTGGGGTCGACTACATGTACCAATGTATCAGTTTCAATGGTCGTCCGCATTTATTTTTCTTCATTCATTCTGGTTTTCTACCATCTATATTTGTAAGTATAGATCCTTCATATACTCTGAAAGCATAGAGTTAGAGGTATATCTCCTTAAGAGCAACAATGTTAGTGCAAGAGCCAAAGCATCCTATGTGCAATGATGTTGCAAAAAGTATACAAGATAATATTTCTCAAACAAGCAATTTTTACTCCCTTGAACGAGCAAGACAGCATAGCAACAGAATGTGGAGTGTACAAACAAGTAGCAAAGTTGGTCAACATTCTGGAACAAAAGAAGTTATGAAAGTTTTTGAGACAAACTAACCAAGAGCAACTCCATTTAAGCAAGTCATAGCTTATTAAAATGAGAACAAGGAGAGGCTTCACGAAGAGTCTTGCTTGGCCTTGCTTGAATATAGGAGGTGGATGCTCAAACAAGCACAATGTTTACTTATACGAGCATCTTTTTGTTAGAACATCGGCTTTTGCATATGTAGTTTTGCATGAGTATAGATTTTGGAGAACTCGTGAAATGATTCCTATAAGCTTTTGTAGACTTTAGGAAAAGATGTTAGAGACCAAACCAAAATGTGGCAAAGTATGGACTTGTTAATGCTCATCAACCTCCAAGAGAAACTCTAAGAGATTAGAGTGAGGAGTAAGCACCACAATTAAGGGAGAAAAATCTTGTTGAAGATTCTCCATTGTTCAGCTAGGGTAGCTCAAGTTCGGATCTTGTCGAAGCTATTACTGAAGTGCACAAACACTTGTGAACAAGTGTAAACACAAGAGATCTAAAGAGAAAGCAATTGAGTGCTTGTACATCAATTGTGTGAGCATTCAGCAAAACACATTGAAGGTGTTGAGCTTGGTAAGGTACACACAGAAGGTTTGGGGTATGATATTTACGTTATAATTGTAAATATTTCATTAATGCATTGCAAAAAATTTGTAATTGTAAATATTTCATTAAAAAATGCAAAACATTGATGATTGAAGTGGTATCCTAACATACTCAAAAGACTTGTTTTTCCTTTTCTTCTCTTTGATTTTCCTTGTTGGCTCTTAGACACCAGTCATTGGTTGTTGTTTCTTAATTTTCTTCTCTCAATTTATATTGCTTGTGTGTTCAACTTCACAACAAACTCTAAATGCATAAGAAAGGTATGTGTGCGCAATATACCAAGTCCATAACTTATGTTCATCAACAATCTTACCCAAATGCACAAACCATGCTATAGAATTGATTCAATCTCAACACCTAATGTTTAAAGGTCCAATCTACTGAAATTTACACAAGCAATATATAAATTATAAACAGTCAAGGGAAGAACACCTTCAAACACAACTATCACAAGCTTGAATAGAAAACACACCCTAACACAATGACCTAATAGGTATAAAATAAGCATTAATTAGGACAACAGTATAGCAAAACTTAATATTATCTAGCAAAAACAAATCCACTGTTCGACAAATTTACCTGTAAATGAACATGAATTCGCAGCCATTATCTTACTACAAGTTATCTTCACTGCTACGAATAGCAAAAACCTTAGAATTTATGAGAACGGATATGTGTTATCGTAAATTGAAGATCAATCTCGTGAAAGTGTTATAAAATTATACAGAAAATCAACTTAATACGAATTGTAAACAAATCTATATTTCATCAGAATGCAAATTAAAATTGTAAAATAAATGAATTCTAAATAAATGCCGAAGCAAAAACAAACGAGAAGAGAAATATATTACGGAAATTAAATCTAGGGTTTGAGAAATTTCACCTACGTTTCGTGACGTCAAAATCGATAGTATTTCATGAACAGTTTCTATATCATGATCAATCGAAAATTGGGGTAATTGTAGAGAATCATGCAATGGGCATAGAAAACTTCGCGGGAAATTTAGCTTTGATGAAAATGGAAAGTGAGGTTTTTGTCGTGTTCCCACAGTTTAGATGTAATTTAAATTTTTTTTAATATCATCGTACATACAATACTATAATTTTGCTGTTAAATGACGAATGGCAATCTAATAGTCATTTGCTAATTAATGCAGCAAAATTAATGCTCATTTAATTATAAATGGAAACATGCATAGAATCTCAAAATTTTCATTTTATATAAAATGCTTTTACTATTTGAAATTAATAAAATTATTGCAATAATAGTATCTTATTCTTTTGAAAATATTATGAGGTACTAAAAAAAAATATAAAATTTTCCTTTAATACAAAAAATAATGAGATTGTTAGGAAATTTATAAAAATAGTTACAACATACATTCTTACAATCAAAGTAATTAGACTGTTACTTTAATAAATTAAATTTCAATATTTTCCTTTATTACAATATATTGTACGGTCAAAATAATTAACTTCCAGTAATATTAGAAAATATTTTTGTAATGACATTATATTATTCCATCCAAAATGGATTGAGTTTTTATGTTGTTATATTAATTCAAATATATATTATTATTACATTTTTTAATTATTATAATTTCATAATAATAATATGCAATGATAATTATTTAGTTTATTACTCTTTTATTACTTTATTACTCTTTTATTTAATTATTTTGTGAGTGAGCCAATATATTTTTATAAACTATTAATCAAAATAAATAATTTCCAATAATATAAGAAAATGTTTTTGGTAATGACATTATATTAATATTACTTTTTTAACTATTATAATTTCATAATAATGATATGCAAAATTTTTTAATTATTTTTTATTATTCTTTTATTTAATTATTTATTGATCCATTATATTTCATAAACAATTTAAACATATTATTAAATATTATTTATTGAACTATAATTTCATAATGATAATATAGAATTGCACAATTACTTAAAATTTATTTTATAAAAAAAATCTACTCTACAAATTCCGTGCAAATTCCGTGCAATGCACGGGGTTTATACTAGTATAATATAATTGATTTGTACCGTTTGTGTGGGCTTGACTTGCAGTAAGACGGTGATCTTATAAGATTAATTACTACAAAATAAATAATTGTATGAGACGGTTTCACCGTGAGATTTTCTTCATAATGGGCTAAATAGTTCAATAATACAAATCATTAGAAAATAAGCTTCTTCTTTTTAAGTCGTCTTACTGAAAAAAAACTTACTAGAGTAGTAATCTAGGTGTGAAAGTTATTTGGATAAAAATCGTAAACCAAACCAATCCAAATTGAATAAGAAATATGGTATGGACTTTTGTATAAATTGGTTTTGTTTTGAATTTGAATTTTCAATACCGAAATTTTTTGATTTGGATTAGGTTTGAGCATACCAAAAAACTGAAAATCGAAATTCTGAACCAAACTAAAATAGAAACTCATGTTTTACATTGAGCTAAACTATTTATTAAGTGAATCTTGTGCAACTTGACGTACAATTAGAAGATTTTAATTGAGGATACTAACAAAAATGATGTAAGCATTCTTTAAATTTTAAATATTTTTGATTTACAATTTTGGTAATCTAATTCGGTATATTTGCAATTTAAATTTGTTTTTAGTTGTAAATTTGGTTTGGATTGGACTAAAAGCATTTCAACCAGATTATTTACTTTGGTTCAATTTGAATTGCAACCCAATTTGATTTAGATTGGATTGAAAAATTAAAAAAGAAATAAATTTTTTTTTTTTGTTTGTTTAAATCCGAAACTTTCACAAACCTTCACCCCCTTTAGTGGTCCACTAGATTATACGGTCGCCATTCATTCTGATTTCTTCATGTTAAATCATTAGTAAGACAATATGATGACCAAAATAAGGTTGCAACAGAAACACAAGCTACTAACCAACTCAAATATACAACATATTCGCTTCCACAATCAACTTAAGTTGTTGTCTTACTTGTCTAGCTGCCTGGTGATTATCAACATGACCAAAAGTCACGATCTTAAGTATAATTCAAGTGGAATATTTCTCACCAGATCTTATGTATCATGTGGTTCCAGCCATCAACTTAAGTTTTTGGTAAAGTCGATTTCTAAATAGAACAATTATACCAGATGGTAATGCAAACTGCAAAATACTCTGAAATGTATAAAAACCAGACTAGAATAATACAAATGAAAAATCAGAATACCGTATTTTACACACTTCACAATTCACATGATAAAGCATTACAGTAATTACAGGCCATTACAATTCATGAGCAACACAATCATCTGCTTGCTAAAAAGCCCCGACGCTGCATACCTAAACCGCAGATTGTTCGCCAGCTTCTGCAAGCAGCAAACCACACAATCACATCTTAAATCTCCCAAGATTAAAGCGATAGCAAGAGAAAAGCTTCATAACGAGATATAATATATACCTTTTCCAGGAACGACAATGAGGGGAGCAATCTTACAATGATGCAAGCAATATTCACCAACGCTTCCTTGTAATACACTAACGAAAATAGGATCGAGGAAATTTATCAAAATATGTTTAATTATAATATTCGAACGAGTATTTATCGAGAATATATTGCAGTAAGAGATACGTAATATTAAGAACCTTTGAACCAGTCCTCTGCCCCTAGAACCAATGATTACAGCTGCAGGTTTCAATCTCTCTGCTTCCTTGCAGATAACCTTCCCAGCATCGCCTTCAACTACCCTAGCGATGGTCTTGACCTGAATTAGACAAATATGTTGGTGTTTGGTTTGTTAAAGTATATAACATATCTTGGGGCCTCAACTATCAACATAACCTTTTGGTTGAGTTGTAGCCTTGACATGGTATCAGAAACCAGTGTGACAAGACGACACATGTTCGAATCTTAACCACCTTTCATTTAAAGTGGAATAATTAGTGCCACGTATGAGGAAAGTTTGTGATGTATCCACACTTTTAGCACAAATGACTCTCGTGTGAGGAGACATGTGAGAGTATATAGCATATCCTAGAGCCTCAACCATCAGCTTAAGCTTTTGGTTGAGTTGATTCCTTTACATGGTTCTCGTAATACAAGTAATAGAAGTAATCAAATAACTAAATAGCCCTTTAAAGTCATTTGCATTGTAATGGTCGGTACTAGATTTTACCAAACACTTTCAAATGCAATCAAGTAACCAATAGGCAATAACCAGTAAAACCAGCCAATACAGCAATAATCGTGCTAAACAACACCGTTATTCAATCAACATATTTAAGGATCTTCCTTACAACGCAATTTTGACTTATGATATGTGATCATATAGAGATTGTGTTCTACTGATGTTCAGATTGCCTAGACTTTGTCAGGTTATAGAACATGTATGATTTGGGAACTACTCTAAGTTCATCTAGTTTTTCAAAGAACACACCTTGAAATTGCAATGAAGCTGTTTTAATTGTGTAATGAACTTTTGGACTACGAAATTCCACAGCTAAAATCATTTCTATTTCAATAGTAACTTATAGAAAAACATGCAATCATCAGAATATGGTTAGGTGTGTACATTATACCTAAGTGTATATATTGAACCTTGTGTGTTGGAGTATGCAAGATTGAATGTTGTGTATTGGGAAGGGTTGCATTAGTTATAATGATGAAAGTTGTAAATGTTGACGTCATTCCTTATCATAGAAACCCTTCATGCCTTTGTTTAAGACATGAACTGAATAACGTAATTTCTTAGCCTAAACACTTTATGAGCTTGAAGCTCCAAATATAATTGATAGCAAGAATAGCCATCCGGAGAATATAGTCAATTTTGGTGAGTCTCGTCAAATTTTGTGTAGTTTATTTTTATTCATCTTATTTATTTGGTAAATAACAAACCACAATACCTTCCTTTTAAATTTATGCCCTTCAAGATTGGTATCCAAATGGAAACTATGCCCCTATTCCCTTCACATCCCTCAAAATCGGATTGTTTGGTAGTTCATTTAGTGGAATGATAATAGAAAATTTAACGAAATTCAAGTTGATTCTACTTCAATTAATTCATTTTTCTTTCTAAAGTTCAATCCAATTCATTATTATTTGAAAAGATTACAGTTTTTTATGATTAAAATTTCGTTGTTATTGAAGCGAATAAGACATATTATATCTCCAAAAAAAAATAACATATTATGAAAAATTTACAAATCGTTCACATTACTAAAACATTTACTACCAACAACCAAAAGTCTCGTAAATTCAAACAAAGTGTTGGTGAAATTTAGAGTTCTACCATGTAGAAAAAGGGTGAAATACAATAAACAAAACCATAAATCATTCACATTACTAAAACATTTACTACCAATAACCAAAAGTCTCGTAAATTCAAACAAAGGGTTGGTGAAATTTACAGTTCTACCATGTAGAAAAAAGGGTGAAATACAAGAAACAAAACCACATTTAAACAGAAAAGTTAAATTAAAGTATAAAATCAGAAACTCACCATATCCACCTGGAAAGCCTCGACGGCTAATTTCTCCATCAAAACCTGAGTTGCTGCATAATCTTCATCATTTTTCACATCTAAGCAAAATAAAAAAATAAAAATTATTATTATCATCACAGTAAATTATTCATTTAAAGTCCAAACAAAAATGAAAAAGGAATAAATGAAAACCTAACTGGAAACAGCATGAACAAGGTGAATCGTATCAGCGAGACGGCAAAAGTGCGCTAAAGCCCAATCAAAGGCATGCTTGCTATTGTGTCCATGATCAACAGCAATCAACACAATTCTTCCTCTCCTTCTCTCTCCAGTTTCTCTCTCTAATTCTGGTTCTGGTACTTTCGGTATCAACGATGGTAATACAACTTCTCTAAAATTGTAAACTTCTTCTCTTTCCGCCATTGTTTCCGTCTTTCTATCTCAATTCCTTATCAATTGTTTGAATTTGATTTTGATTTCGAATTCAAATTTAGTTTGAAAGTCTTTCAAATATCAAAAGATCGATTATATTGAATATTTTATTCTGAGATATTAAAAGGAGTGGAAATCGTGATTAAAGGAGCCGCCATTTTTGAAGATCAGTGTTCAACGCGTTTAAATTTCGTCAAGGATTTAAAAACGATCACGAGCTCTCTAGATGGAAATGAATTCAAAGGATGAACAATGATGGTAAAATGGGGGCGGTCCAAAGGGTATGCATATCAATTGGCGAGATCCGCGGGCCGAGACCCGTATCGTACGAATTGCTAAATGCTAACGTGTTAGTTTATTAGACACGTGGGACGTGGGTTGATTAGTTAACACTTAACAGCCTAACTACTATAAACCTTGTAACACTTGCCAATGCCATTGAGCTGCAAACGATTTTTTAACTTCTTATTATATAAGAAAAATGTTAAAAATGCCTAATAAAAAAAAACTTTTTTAATGACTATATAATACAAAAAAAATTGGCAAAAAACACCTAATAAATTTTTTTTTTCTAAAAAGTACTAAGTAACATTTTCTTTCAGTTGACCGTCAAATATAACGTTTGATTGGTTAAAATCGAAAATTCTTATTCCCCGTCTTTAATTTTTTTTTCCAAATTTAATTTCGATTTTCAGTTAAAAGTAAACGAATAAGACAGTGAGGAAATTGAATTGGAAAAGAGATTGAAGATGAGGAATAAGAATTTTAGATTTTGACTAGTCAACTGTTATATTTAACAGTGAATCGAAGGAAAACGTTAATTGGTGAAAAATTTTATTAGGTATTTTTTTATAATACTTGTTTTATTAGGTAACTTTTGAAAAAAAAATTATTAGGTATTTTTTGACACCTTTTCTATTTATATATATAGCAATTTAACTATTTGTTAATTTTTTCTCAGCATAATTTAAAGTTATACTAAAAAAACATTTAAAAATCACATAAAATACCAGTGTACTCTTTTTATAAAAGTAAAATTTGTTTAATATGAAGTAATACTCAATGGTTTAGGCACATCAAACAAAAATTGACAAGAATTTAACTGGAAAATGCTACGACAATTAAATAAGGCATAAATTGGATGCTAACATGTAGAAAAATGCTACAAAAGTGTTACCATAGACGTTTCATGAAAGTTCAATTCTACCATGTGAAATTTCCCTTAAAATAATCAATAAGTCTTTCGATGGTCTAAATTGTGCAACTGGTTCAATCCTAATAAATTTTTTTTTTTTTTTTTTGACACGTAAATTTCAAAAAAAAAAATCACTTTCAAGAAATATAAGGCCGATTTTAATAGACAGACTTCTATGTTTTCATTACTATTTTAATTTTTAAGTCATTTTAATTTATAGTGAGGTAGTAATTTTTAAACATTAAAATTACTCTTTTAAGTCATAAATATATTTTTAAGTTTTAAAATTGACTTTTATATCTTAAAATTGTTAAATTTCATGTTTTTGAAATTCAATTTCAAAGCATTAAAATTAAAAGTCTTAAAACTGAATCGTAAGTCTTGTAATTGATAAATCAATATCACAAAAACTTAGATGAGATTGTCTCACTTATGTGACACGTCTTATTGGACCGGCCCAATTGTACATACTTTTTACCAATTTCACAAATTAAAATGTCAATTTCAAGATTTAAATGACCAATTTAAAGACTTAAAAGATCAATTTTAAGGATTTGAAATTAACATTTTAAGTCATGAAATTTGACAGTTTGAAGACTTAGATGTCAATTTTAATATTTTAAAAACCAATTTCAAGATATTAAATTCTCATTTTAACTTTAAAATAGGATGACTTAACAATAAAGTAGATATTAAAAACTGAAATTGATCTTTTAAGTTTTAAAATAAAATTTGAAGTCTTGAAATTGTTCTTTTAAATCTTAAAATTAATACGTCAGAATATTGTTAAAAAATTAGGAAAAATTGTCGGGAATAATCCTATCTATTGACAATCCACTGTGAATAATCCGAATTATTGATTATTTATGAATAATCCCACATTTTCAGTTTGTTTGCTTGTGGCACCCCCAACCGATCTTTAACCGGCTACTGTAGGTTGTATTTCATTTATCATCTTCATTTCATTTATATGCCATTTTCAATTAAAATTTAAAACTTCTCAAAACAACCCACCATAATCAAGATTGTTGTGCAATTCTTCAATTCTTCTTCCCAAAAGCTGTCACGCCATAATCAATTGTTCAACCCATCATCTTCATTTCGAAGCTGTTGTTCAATTCGTCCTCTCATCTTTAACCCACCATCTGCAATTCCTCCCTAAATTAGGGTTTAGTTTCGAACAGGGATGTTGTGCGATTCAAGATGTTGTGCGTGGGTGGAGTATTTTTAGATGCTTGGAGTTCATTTACCCAGAAAAAAAAATTAAGCTTGTTTTATGGAGTTCGAATTAGTGGAAGAAGGAAGAATAACAAAATGGAAGAAATAAGGTGAAGAACAACAACAAAAATGAAGAACAATGGGGTTTTTTGGAGGAAAAGTCATGGAAATCAGTAGGGATGAGTTTATAAAAAGAAGTTTGGAGAAGATGACCTACAAAGAATACATAAGACCTGCTACAACAGGTTAATTTTCGATTGGGGGTGCCACGAGCAAACAAACTAGAAAGGTGGGATTATTTATAAATAATCAATAGTTCGGATTATTCACAGCGGATTGTTAATAGATGAGATTATTCCCGACAATTTTTCCAAAAAATTATTAGCCTTGATCCAATTGCACGACTATGAGTGTCTCACATGGTAGTATCTCAATCAATATAGGCTATAGCCAAACTCAGCTACTTTTTGTAAAATCAATGAGATTGACTCAAAGCACACTACTTTAACAACACTAACACCAATTACAAAGTCAGAAAAAAATGCATCTTGATTCATAAATATTAATATTAAATTACATAAATGTTCAAAAAACATTCACATTGTCCAACTAATTCTCACCTCACTCTCCTTTGTCGTTATATTATATTTAGAGTCTAAATCTTGAAATAATACATCATTATAACCATTAATATTGAAATAAAAAACAACTCTAAACTTCTACGTGGTAGATAAATTTATTTTTATCGTCGTAATGACATAGTGATGATCTTTCATAAAAAAATTTCAATGTTATAGACAAAAGTCAAAAGGAAATTTTTATTATTAATTTTAGGCTATTTTTCCCAACGAGTGACATCTTAAAAAAAAACGTTATAATCACCTTAATTGACCACATATTTCTAAATTTTCAATTGAAACAAATACTTAATTGAACTTAAAACTTACTCTCTCCGTTCCTTTTTATATGTCCACTTTACCTTTTGCACGCATTTTTAAACAAATTTTAAGCTTTAATATCTTTAAGTAGCATCATAAAAAATTATAAAAATTATATATTAAAAAACTTTACATCAAGACAAATCTAACAAGATCTCATATGAATATATTTTATCTTCAATATATACTTTAAAAATCTAATTTAAATTTTTCTCTCTTAAAGTGGAAAAATAAAAAGAAACAGAGAGTAACATTTTATCTACCTTATAAAAAAAGTTAAAAATTTAAGATTACCAATGGATTTAGAAAAACATTTGTGAAAAAAGCCAAAAAAGAAAAAAAAAACTCAAAATCACCATGTGGAATTTCCCTACGTTATACTCCATCTTATTCGGCCTAAATGTTCCATTTAATTTTTTCACACTTGCCGAGATAATATTTTAACCGTTAATATCTCAAATTATCATTAATTAAAAATTATAAAAATTTGATATTAATAATGGCAACCCTTTGTAATTATTTTGTTCAACAGGGCGGGTCGAGTCAAAATGTAAATGGGTCGGATCAGGGCGGGTCGTGTCAAATGTTAAATGGACGGGGCGGGTCCAGCACATTTAAATTCAACCCACTTTGACCCATTTTTTAAAAGTTAGTAAAAACAATTTTATTATCACAAAAACTTGCGTAAGACCGTCTTAGAATAAGACCACGTTTGGACCAGCCCATTCTCAGGCGCGTACACTACACGCGCTTCAGATTTTTTTTTCACAAAAACTTGCGTAAGACCGTCCGATTCTAAGACCAAAACTGAGCCGACCCTTTGTAGGCACGTGTGCTACACGCGCCCTTCAGAATCCATTTTGTTTTTTTTTTTTAATTATTTTTTAGGCATTTTTCAATTTGGACCTTAAAGGTATCAATTTCAACGTAAAGTAGTACTTAAACATATCAATTAAAGGAAATTTCAATTTGAACCTGTAAGTGATCAATTGTAGCATTAAACTGATCAATTTCTACCTAAATTGAAATCGATTTCTTTAAGGTCAAAATTAATACCTTTAAGAGTAAAATTGAGAAATGCCCAGAAAATAAAAAAGAAGAGAAAAAGCGAATTGGACCGGAATAATGGGTCGTCTTATTCTAAGACGGTCTCTCCCAAGACCGCCTGTTTTCTTATTATATTTTATAACCCGTTGGGTCTATCCACTTATGTTCATAATAATATCATTTTAAAAAAAAAAAGTGGCAAATTTTTTTCCGCAATTAATTCTTATAAATATCCAACCCGACCCTTTACACCAAAGCCCGCTAATAACCCGCCTCGTTATTGACCCGACCCACTAATAACCCGTTAAAATGTGATCTGACCCTTGACCCGTTGGGTCGACCCGCCCATTAAACGCCTCTAATCAATTCTAAGTTTTAATCCCATTATCTTTTGATGATCAGAGCAAATTAACAAAAAAGTTTTTTTATTTATGAAATAATATCATATTCTAAGACGCGTCAAAAATAAATAAGAAAATGAAAGTGAAGGTACTCAGAATGAATTAGAATGGAATTGAAAAGATTATCCACAGTTTAAATCATTCAGATTAACGAGATTAATTTCAATCATCATCGCACCTTTTATGCTTTATTTAATTTTCGATTTCACAAAAACAAAACAAAACAAAATAAAACAAAACAAAATAAAATTTGTGTTTGAACTTTTAAGATGAGAATAAATGTTGATCGAAAAAAGAAGAGAAGCGGCTGGAGAGGAGATGAATATAGATAGGTACTCCAAAATGCTAGAGGATTGGATGAACCTAGGGTTTAACGTTCTGATAAGGTTTTATATAGTGCGAGTTATGTTCGATTGAATGGGCCACAGGCCCACCGCGCACCAGCCCACAACTTCAGAGATCGAATCCGAACATCATTATCATATCCAATATCCCGCTCGAAAGTATGGTATGGTGAAATCGAATCCAAACATTTGTTGAATTTTTTTAAAACAGTGAGTTTCATGAGAGACCGTCTTTATAAAGACGTTTTTTAGGTCCAATCTATTAAACCTTAATTAAACATAGAAATGATAATAGACTAATCAATTAGAGATGATTTCTAAATGGGTCGGTCTCTCACAAGAATTTGTGTTTTTAAAAAAATAAGTGGGGCAAAATATTTTCAAAATACAAATTGTTATATGAGATGGTTTTATAAGAGACGTCTTACCCACTAAAATCAGTTTTTGCATACTCACTATGTACCTATCAACCATGATGGTTGAGTCAATTTATTTATACTCAAATCCGTCCATTACCCACTAAAATCACACCCATGAGGTGAATATGTTGTAAAACCGACATAGTTCAAGCTGCCGTCCTAATCCTTACTGGTTAATGTGATAGTCGTGTATGAAATGAAATAAAAACATGTCAATATAGAGATCATCAATTAAACAATTTCAAAACAAAAAATATATCGCAAAAACTTATAAGATACCACCTCACTATGTGACGGGTACTAATAGGCTGACCCAAACTCAAAAATAAATAGATAAAATCAGTTTTGTTCTTAAAGATATCAATTACTTCCTACGTTTCCTAATGATGTTCCCATAGGGAATGTTCACGGAAATTAAGAAAAGTGGAATCTTTTAGATAATGGAGATATTATTTTATTGAATAATAAATTTGATGGAGGGCCAAAAAAGAAAGAGCAGAGGAAGGTAGGATGGGGGGGCGTCGGCTCTGAAATGATGGAAGATTGAATCATTCCTTCATTCTATTCCGGCTATTCCTTTCTGGCGGAGTATAATGATCTGGTAGGAAGAAGACTAGCTCTCGCTTGAAAGAAAAGTGGGGACCACAAATATTAAAAAAATATTTAAAGAAAGTTAGTAGAAGAAATATGGAGACCACTAATTAAAAAATGTTTTTATGAAGTTAGTGGGAAACATGTGAGGACCATAAGGAATATAAAAATGTTAAAATGGAGTTGGTGGAAGATATGTGAGCCCATAATCATTATTAAAATATTAAAATGAGGATGGGTGAGGTTATTTTTGTCCAAAATTTGTGATATAAATGGAAAGATTCCTTATGGGAACAACAATTGAAACACCCCAAAATGAAAAGTGAGAACTTCTTTAAGGAACGGAGGGTGTATGACATTAAAATGATTAATTTCAACTTAAAGTAAACCTTAAATGGATCAATTAAAATAAAAAAATTAAACCTCAAAGTGATCAATTTCGACATTAAATTGATTAATTTACACTTACAAGTTGATAACCTTGAATGAATCAATTATTATAAAATTTCAATTACGATGTTAATGTGATAAAATTAGTACTATAAAGTGATCAATTAAATAATGAGTTATAACTTTTAAAATAAATCAATTTTGACCTTAAAAGTATTAATTATGATCTTAAATTATCAATTACTAATTGTATATAGTAAAAAAGAAAATTTCATGATATACCACTGAGTTTCTTCGTAATTCACCATATATCACATGAAATGTTGTAGATCACTGTATACCATTGAGTTTTAGTCCGTTAGCACAAAATACTATTAATGACAAATTTCGTTAGTCTGCCGTTTGTGGTAAATATTAATTCACCATATACCATTATTATTTTTTTGTTTGCATCAAATACCATTAATGACCTCTTTTTTTGCATCAAATACCATTACTTGACTTACAAATTTTCGACGCTTTTTTCCGACGTTTGTGGTAAAATGGCAGTATGTGCAACTGCAGCAACATTAACGTTATCAGCCATAGCCATTGCCAATACAAATTCAAGCTTTTCTAGAAAACCAATCCCTTTAAAATAGAACCTAATCAATCATCATCCTTCTCCAAGATTGAGAAACACATTAATATAATAACAACATCCATAATAGAAAAGAAAAAACAGTAAAAATGGGATTAATAGGATTAGTGGCAGCTTCATCATTGTTATTTGGGTTTCCATCAGAAGCTGATAAAAGGAGGAGGAGATTAATGCGAGTTAGAAGTGAAGTAGATTTTTTGTTTAGGGAGATAAAAGAAGGAGAAAGAATATGGGTTTGTTAATAGATTGTGCGATTGTCTTTGATGAAGGGATGTCGCCATTGTTGTTGAAGATTGAAGGTTAATGTAGTGTGGATTTCTCCATGGAATAAGCTTGGTTAAAGAAGATGAAGAACAAGGAATGTAGAAGGTATTAAATGGAAGAAATCTGGATTGATTGAAGGTTTTGATTGATTTGGGAAATTGAAAAATTGAAAAATTGTATGATTGAAGGTATTTGGGGAAGAAATCTGGAATCATAATGGGTGTTTGGGGAAATCAACCCTAAGAATGACTCCAGTTGAATGAGTAAGGGCAATCTGATAATTTACCACAAACGACAGACTAACGGAATTTGTCATTAATGGTATTCTGTGCTAACGGACTAAAACTCAATGGTATATGGTGATCTACAACATTTCATGTGGTATATGGTGAATTATGAAGAAACTCAGTAGTATATCATAAAATTTCCCTAGTAAAAACTATAAATGAACCAATTGGACGAATGATCTCACAATAAAACAGTCTCTTGCAAGATTTTCTACACATTTTCAATTTTATAATTTATACTCCCTCCGTTTCTTTTTTATTGTCCACTTTCCTTATTTGTTCAATTCACTCTAATTGTCCACTTTCTATTTTTGGCAAAGATTTTTTACCTAAATAACCCCAACTACCCCAACTTATATTATTTAAAATACCACACCTACAACCTTTTCAATTATTATAATCACTTAAATACCCTAACTATCACCTTTACAATTATTATAATCACTTAATATACCCCACTACCATTTTTCTTAATTTGCGTGCCCACTAGAAAGTGGACAATAAGAAAGGGGACTATTTTTAGCTCTTCAATGTCGATTCATGTCATCTGATGCAACAATTGTGAAAACAACTATTTTTGTGAGATACCATTTCTTAAAGAGATGACCTCAAATCAAAAAGCATATATTCTTATTTTCTATTTAATTTGTATATTAATTAAACTTTGTAGACCATATATATAATGCGTCTTTGAAAAAAACCGTTCCTCACAACAATTTGTATCGTAAAATCGTTTGACTTGACTTTTCGAAGGAGATATCAGGCGTGACACGCCCCCGTAAAAGAGTCCCAACATATTCAAAAAGGACAATAGCTGTATTTAGAAAAGAATTTTGTTTAGCCTTCAACAGTCGATATATTGGCCTTCTACTTTTCAATTAAACAATCACAAATTCCGTCATTACGTTTAGTTCGACCCTTTCTACTCTTTCTCGGAATCGCTCGCAAAGCATCTTTTTTCTTCTCCTGTCGGAACAAAGGTGATTTAATTCTCTCTCTTTTTTTCCTCCTTTGATTTATACTTTATGTTCTAGATTTTCAATTTTTTTAGCAGAGTATACAGATTTGATTTTCTAGTAATTTCAAATATATTTTGATTTGATTTCTCTTAATTTTACGCGAAACGATTTGTAAAGCAAGAGTAATAGGCTAATAGCCCGCGAAATAATTATCACCCCGTAACAATACATGGGTAATTAAGTTTTCTGGTTGATCACCAGAAACTAGATAATGGGGAGAAGAAGGATCTATAATACCTTCAACTTCCATAGGAACACAGAGGCAAGAAAAGTGAAAAAAATTGGATGGTAGGGTTTTCCAGGGCTCCGATACCATGCTAGGAATTAGGGTAATATGTTTTCTTGGTTAGTTGGTTGTATTGCTAAATAATTTGGGGTATTTATACAAGCTTGGGCTTTTAATATGAAATACAATGATAGCCAACAATATTAACATAATTACATCCTTGGCCCTATTATATTTCAGGTTGATCATGTCGTTTTTCAGAGGTATTTCAAAGCTCTCAAAACTCCGCTCTCGAGTTGTAAGTACTTTTGTTTGTTAGTTTTTTTTGGTTCTTACTGTAATTCTTCTTTAGATTTACTATTAGTTTTAGTGCTGGAAAACAGTTGTAATTCGCTTTTATTACCGATATATTGCTGTTGTGTTATAGGGGTATATTTTTTGTGTGGATTAACATTTATGATTGTATGTTTTCGGTTTATAATTAATGATTTCATGTAATTGAATTATAATTGCAGGACCAACAATCATGTCTAAGCAGTTCTGTAAGATGGATTCAGATGCAAAGCTCCTCCAGTCTTGTAAATTCTCTTTCTTGGTTTATGTTCATTACTCCATTTGAATGGTTTTTATACAGCTAGATTAAATTTAGGAATAATGTCGTATCGGTATTTGCATGAATTATAGTCTTTTCAGGATTTAGGCTTTCACATAAATTATTATGGTCGCGTCAATTTTTTTTTTATTTTACATATTGCAATATTGAAATTTCATGTGCTTAGCAGCTTAGGCGTCGCCTCTACTCAATTTGTGAGAGGATGAAAAAAATACATCTATTAAGAAGGGTAATTGAGTGATTATGGTATCTTCTTAATTGTGAAGGTTTGGTATAGTATGACTTTGGAATGGTCGAATGGATCAACATTAAAGATTTTTTCTTCTACATTTTCCCTTGTTTGTTTTGACCATGGAATTAAAATGGAAAAAATGCCATCACTTTGCAAATATTTTTTCTTCCAAGTCCCCAACGCCTCCAAGTACCTTATGAGTTTTTCAATTTACAATAGACCGAACAAGAGAAAATCAATCATCATTTGTATTTTCAATGGAAAATAATTTTCATGGAAGATTATCATCCAAGCAAATTGATTTTCACCAAACCAAAAACCCCCATAGTGGAGGAATTAATAGAGGAGTGTCATTTGTTTTGTTTACTTTTTCTGAGCTGAAAAGGTCAAAATATTAGTTTGGATGTGTTTTTAATTTGAAGGAGTTGAACAAAGGTGATAAAATGACACATTGTTGTGTATGTTAGAAAACAGTGCTGTGGTTGGTTTTGTATTTGAGTATATCTAGAGCAAATAACAGTGACATCAATATAATCTTAATTTTTCTAAGAGAGTTGTATTATGCTTGTTGGTACGTATTTCATAAGATTTTTATGTTTTTGACAGGACCTTCGATCAGAGTTACAAGAACTGATTCCACAACAGCAGGTTTGCTTGCGCAACTCATTTTTTAGTTTTTATATGGCTGTTGTCCTTGCATAATTGTTTAGTCTTTTTACTGGTTAGTAGAAATAATTTTTGGTGCAATTTTTTTAAACTGTGTACTGGTTTTGCAAAACTCGGTTATCTTTGAAGGTTGGGAATTGGGATGACATAGATTTTCCGCTAATATAGGTTCCCAAATCAATATCAGATATTTTGACAGGTTAAATTTTGAGACAGATAGTTTTTGACTTTGACTAAGTAAAAAGTTTATATGTTGTTTGGCCGAAGTTGTTACACAATTAAAACTATAGTTTGGATATATATGCCTTTTGTCAGGCTGACAGGGTAATAAATCTTGTAAATAGGACATGAAATTACTATATAAGTTTGTATGTTTAATATATATATATATATATATATATATATATATATATATATATATATGCCTAACTCCAATCTTGTGGAAATGTTCTTGATCTTTATTTTGTTTTTCTTTTTCAGGAACGATTGAAGAAAATAAAGAAAGAACATGGAAATGTCCAGCTTGGAAACATTACTGTTGATATGGTATTATTCATCTTAAATCTCTGTTCATATTTTGGCCTTATTCATGTTTTTTCAAGTATCACACTCATGTTGAAGTACCAATATGTGATATGTGTCTGTTATTGGTGCTGTAAATGCTGTTGGACACACTTGATTATTAGTATTTGGAGTTGATAAAAATAATTATGTTATCATAATGCAAATGTGTTATGTTAGTTATTTAAAAACTTCTCTTGTTCTGATATTGGATTGTATAATAGGTATTGGGCGGAATGAGAGGAATGACCGGTTTACTTTGGGAAACTTCCTTACTTGACCCTGAAGAGGTATACTACATCTTAATGGTTTTCCAGATGCAATTTCCATCCAGTTGATTTAGAATGATTTCAAGTTAAGTTGTTAATTGATGATATTTTTTTGTAGGGCATCCGGTTTAGAGGTTTATCTATTCCTGAGTGTCAGAAGCTTTTACCAGCTGCGAGTCCTGGTGGGGAGCCATTGCCAGAAGGTCTTCTTTGGCTTCTTTTGACTGGGAAGGTAAATAATTTATTTCATATTTAAATATCCTTTTTATTTAATTAATCGGTAAATCGTTTGTTGAAAAAATAGTGTTTTCATATGGGGCTTAGTTGTGATGTCTGCTTTATTAGTTGATCATTGAGCTAAGGGGGCAATGTATTTTTTTTTTTGGGATAACTCTTCGATCATTGAGTTAAGGAAAACAAGGGATACCACTTTCATCATCAGAATGGCCTCTAATGAGGCAACTTTTTAGTTGATCCTTTTCGTATTTTATGGACTATTACTTCATCAATTGGTTAATGCCGCGGTGAATATAAGCTGAGATCTAATTACAGCCTTTTATGCACTTGAAGTTGAAATATACCACTATAAAGTTGAGTGAGATCAGAAAAAAAACTTTTGTATGCAGGTGTGAGAGATCAGATTTAATTACACCCTTTTAATCACTTGGGTATTGCATATTAGAGAAATTGATGTTGGCTATTAGTCTATTAAATAGTAGATAAAGGATATTGCTTGAGCTTTAGGGATAACTTGGCAAGATACATTTCTCTTCACTTTGTTGACATGGACACAATATTTCATGAGATGTTCTTGTATGAACTTAGTCTACACAAAAATAGTGTTGACTAAATTAAATTTAAGAAGTGAGTTAGGGAGTGTGACTAAGTGGAGTAGAGAATGAAAAGTATGAGGTTTTGAATAAAAAAATTAAGGGATGGTGCACATCAAAAATAGTACAGACGAAGTCTATTGTTCAATTAGGTTTGCAGGTTTGTGTATCATTGGATATGAGTGAATGGAATTGCGAATTGCTACAAATGATCTCTTACGTTGATTTGTTTTTTGTTCATCTTTGTTGTATTTTAAAATAATATATTTTCTTACCGAGACATTTGATAGATAATTGTAATGATAAAATACTTGAGGCACACGAGGTGTGTATCAGTGACCTCAAGTTAAAAAATATATGTTCCAACCACCAAATTACCTAAAATTTATGCATATTTATCTCAACTTGTAGTTTTTATATCATTGAAGTAGGGTCAAGTGCACCCATTTGCTTCTGTTTGGCTCTACCTATGCATCTTATGTTGGATGTAGTTATGTTTTGAACTTTTGATATTTGTCAAATTTGTGTTTGTTTATGTGATATGCTTATTTCTGTTCTATTTTTTTTTTATATTTTCTCAAAGAATTTCATTTTTTTTTTATTGTTTTTCCTTTATTTAGGTTCCAAGCAAAGAGCAAGTAGATGCCCTATCAGCAGAATTGCGAGAACGTGCTTCAGTCCCAGGTTCAGTTTTCTCCACACTGAGAAATAAATTGACCAATTAATCCTTGAATTGTCACTGCTAGTTTAACTGTGTTTGTTTATATTAGAAGCTTGTGCTATCTCTATATTAGTGCTGAATTCTTTTCTCCTTTCTAGACTGCTCCTTGTCTATATGTGTTTTAAATTCTAGTTTTGGTATTTTTTACTTAAATTGGAAGGATTCACTATTTTCAGAACTATTGGTGGTCAGTTCTTTGTGTTCTGTTTCTTAATTTTTTCCTAGTCAAAGGACGAGTTATCAATATCAAGGAAAACCTTTTTTATCAGTGTGCTTCACGTCCTTTTGATTTTAGATGAAACTTTAGCATTGGGTATTAACTATAGATGTTGTATTGTAATGCAGACCATGTGTTCAAAACAATTGACGCGCTTCCAATTAATGCTCACCCAATGACTCAGTTTGCCACTGGTGTTATGGCCCTTCAGGTATTGACTTCTTATTATAAACTTTCATCTTGTTCTAGCACATACAAGCTGATCAGCTTCCATGCTGTTGTGTGTTATTGTTATCTTGTATAAATTCAAATGATAGTTATTTATGTGTTCCTTTTCTTTATTTTTGTGTGCTCTTTATGTCTTTTTTGTTTGGTAGTGAGTCTGGTGACTGTCACAGCTCTTCTGAAGATGATAATGCATTGCATTGATGAAAGCTTTTTATTTGAGACCTATGTTTCATTTTCTTTTTACTTTACCATTAACAAGTTGATGCTGTATTTCAACATTTACTAAAGTCTTATTTTTTAGGTGAAAAGTGAATTTCAAAAGGCATATGAGAAAGGAATCCATAAATCGAAGTGAGTCAATTATATGATGGCCTTATTTTGCTCGCCTTGCTCTTTCTTCATCTAGTTGAGAGCTAAGGTGATTTTGTTTCCAGGTTTTGGGAACCAACATTTGAAGACTGCCTTAGTTTAATTGCTCAAGTTCCTGTTGTTGCAGCTTATGTTTATCGACGGTGAGTAAACCTTTTATTAATCAATATTTAAGTGATGATTGATTGATTGATGGATGGAGAAACTCTTTTATTTCTGTGGTTTTTTGTGTAGGTAAACATAATGAACTTGTTTGGTCTTCTTTATCTATTTGTAAGCCCCCAAAGTACAAAAAAGATATCGAGGGTAGGAAGTAGTGAATATGTAAACTTAGGATTCAGATCTTACTCTTTGGATTGAGGTTACACAGGATTAAATTGTAGAAATAAATGAACTACAAAGTAACAGATATTTGGTGTAAAAGTTCAAATATTTTTAAGACTTATATATTTCTCAACTTGATGATATATGATGGCCATATGTACAGACCTATACTCTGGTTCTGTTTTTCTTTCTACATTTTGTGGCATATTGTCCAAGAATTGAGGGGGGATCATTTACACACATTGAGATGAAAAAATGATCGGGGAAATGTCATGATTAACGCTAATAAATATAAAAGGAAAAAGTTAATGGGTTCGTGGGATAATCAAAGGGTGAATGTAAGGGACTCTTTGCTAATAAAATAGGGAGAAACTAACATATTGCGTACATTTTTATTATGTAAAAAGTTAAAAGAAACTAAAGGGGAGCATAAACAATTTTATTTTCAATTTCTAATAATTAAAAGATTGATGATTACAATTGTCGAAAAATAATTAATTTCCATATATATTGTATAGTTATAGTATATAGATGTGTTTACTAGTAGTTTCCTCACTTTTTAAAATGTTTGCATAAAATAATGGCATTGGGGTAATAAAATGTTGTATATGTATAAAAGCATACAAAAGGGAAAAACAGAGAAGCTCTAATACAATAACTAAAAAGAGAAAATGGGGTCATAATGATATAAGGCTTTCAAAGTGATGGCCAAGTATAGTTAACTTTGCATTATATTCCCTCTGCACTACCAAATTGCTCTTTATATTATATGTTGTAGCAAATTCAGAGGGAGAAGGAGAGTAATGTTTTCTTATTAAATTAAGATGTTTTTCTTGCCTCCCTGCACCCTTGATCGCTGCTCATTGCTAAACATCGAAGTTTCACGTTTTTGTGGAAGTGGTTGAGCATGTGTTGGTTGTTTTATCAGTTTGCAAAATGACATTTAATCTTTATGGTTTGATACAGGATGTATAAGAATGGACAAACCATACCATTGAATGACTCCCTTGATTACGGTGGCAATTTTGCACACATGTTGGGATTTGATAGTCCCCAGATGCTTGAGTTGATGCGGCTTTATGTCACAATTCACAGGTAAACATTGGTCAGATTGAATTGATATATGACATGTTTTAGTTTATTACTAGAGTTTACTTCAATTTGTGTGTACATTTTTTGTTCCATCTTGCAGTGATCATGAGGGTGGAAATGTTAGCGCGCACACTGGCCATCTGGTAATAACTTAGTGTTTCATCCTTGTGTTTCAATTTTGCTTCTGTATGTGTTCTTCTTTTGAGCTCATGCTTAAGAAAACCAGGAAGTAGCTTTATGAAGCAATTATATTTACTTAGAACTCTCACTAGTTCTTATCCCAATGTAGGTGGGTAGTGCACTTTCAGATCCATATCTTTCATTTGCAGCTGCATTGAATGGTTTGGCTGGCCCACTCCACGGATTAGCCAACCAGGTATATTTTTTCTGGACCTTTCTCCCCTTTTTTTTCTCTAGTTATTGTAACTTCATAAATTGCACTTACTGGTTGCATATTTGTGGAGAATTTTCTGGATAGATTGCTTATTTTGTTCTTAATGTCTTGATTCATCTGGGTGGATTGGAATGGTTAAGGGACTTCCTAGTGGAGTTGTGCAAACTATGTGAAGAATTATTTTAGCGCAAAACTTGTATTATGTCATGCAAATTAACAAGTTTTCTTCATGCTTCTTATGAAATGCTTTTTATGTGCAAGTGTCGTAAGACACGAGGGCTTGATGTTCTCTTGCAAAAAGAATTTGCTACAACTGTTCACAATGGTATTGGTATTTATTTAAAATAATATGTTGTTTAATCCCCAATATTTTACTTATTTTTCCCACTATTGGGAATGACGGCTGCCAATTTTAAGTGAAATATATTTGTTTATCTTTATATCTACTTCCCTTTATATTTTTCATTTGATTCCTTCTCTTGAATCGTTTGAATTGTTTCTAGTCTATGATTTCATGTGTTACTTATTCTTGTGTCAGGAAGTCTTGTTGTGGATTAAATCAGTTGTCGATGAATGTGGGGAGAACATCTCAACAGATCAGTTGAAAGACTATGTTTGGAAGACATTAAACAGTGGCAAGGTATGTTGGCAAACTAGTGGTATATTCAATGTGATATTGTTTTAGCTTTTCAACTATGTTGACAAGCTAGTGGTATGATCAATTTGATGTTTAAACTTTCCAACTAGCTTGACAAACTAGTGATAAAGGGTGTGTGAGGTAAATGAATTTTCATTGACTTTTTGGTTGAATTTTGGCTTTTTGATCGGTCAAACAACTAATTTTTTTTTGGTGAATGGCTTTTAAGCTAGCTGAATGAGTTTAAATCAAAACAAAAACTACAAGGAGTACCTTCTTACTTTTGGAATTTTACTCGCTTTTCTTTTAATGAAAAAACAGACAACAATGAAATTTTACCACACCTACATAACAACTGTCAAACAATGAAACAATTATCTTAAACAACTTCATCAACATCCATTTTCCAAACAAACCCAAGATCATTGTTATGTTGTATTAGCTACAACTAGCAACTGCAGTGGCTATGCTTGTAGTTTTGCGCAAATCATCTCTGCACGTCCTATCTTTTCAGACCTCTTTTGCTGCAAGCATATAAACTAACCGGGAAAGTAAAAAAGTTTTAATGATCGTCCTGAACGTTTGATATGTATCAGTTTAGCCCGAAAGAATATTATTTTATGCAATTTAATTTTTCTAATACAACCAATTTACCTTTCTACCCGTAGTAAAATACAATATACAAAACAAATCATTAGTAAACATTGTATGCTAGGGTGGGAAGGTGGAGGATTTGTATGTATAATGTATTTTATATTGAATCTTGCTAACAAATGCTCTCAAGGTGTTCGTTAATAAGGATATACTTCCTCCGTTCTGAAATACTTGCTATATTTTGTTTTTGGGCACTATTCATCGTTTAAGCTTATTTTATATATTGCAGTTAATATGTAAGTAATAATATAGTCAAGTCTCAAGTGGGATCTTGTTTGGATCGTCTAATCACATACTTTCATAATATAAACTTTTTATAATTTTTAAATGTGTATAATTCGACATATAAATGAACAAAATAGCACATTGGATTGCGTAAAAAAGTTGTAGCAAGTATTATGAAACGGATGAAGTAAATCTATTTTGAGTAGTAACCTAGAATATATTCTAAACTTTGAAGTTGGAATCATATAAGTATTACTTATTTCACCTAATATAACATTAAATTTGAAATTTATTACCAAATCACGCGTAATTTATACTACGTTATTTTTATCTTTAATTTTGTTTTCTAATTTACACTTTAAAATAATTTATTATCATTCTCCTTAACGGACACCCCGGGAGCGTTTGTTAGCTTTTGCCTTTTTATATTCAATGTATTATACTTAATGGTAAAATAGTAATTTATTATTGTACTTAATCAATTTTGAGTAGTAACCTAGAATATATTCTAAACTTTGAAGTTGGAATCATATAAGTATTACTTATTTCACCTAATATAACATTAAATTTGAAATTTATTACCAAATCACGCGTAATTTATACTACGTTATTTTTATCTTTAATTTTGTTTTCTAACTTACACTTTAAAATAATTTATTATCATTCTCCTTAACGGACACCCCGGGAGCGTTTGTTAGCTTTTGCCTTTTTATATTCAATGTATTATACTTAATGGTAAAATAGTAATTTATTATTGTACTTAATCAAGTTTTTGTTTAAATTGAATGATTAGATTAAATTACACGATTTGATTAACCATCGGGCTAATTTGCTACATTGTAAACATTTGGGATTGATTTTCGGTTGGACAAAACCTTTGGGGTTAATTTGCTATATTTCTTATAAATATCTTTAAACTTTCTAGAGTTCTCTTTGCTATTTTGTTAGTGTAAGCATTCCTCGTATGGCTCATTCCTGTTGTGATTTTTAAGAAGTATAATTCTAGTGGGAGGGTTGTGTAAAAATATATACACACACATATATCATTGAGCGTCCATTCTTGATGGAATCAAAGATTTATAGTTTTTTGGTTCCTGATTGTTATGGACTATAGTAAAATGACTTGTTAAATTATGCATTTTTATTTATGTGAAATTGCAATCGATGTTTTCTATCTAGTGTTAAACGGAGCCTCTTTGTTTTTACAAGGGTAAGGTTGCGTTCATCCAACCCTCCAAACTCCGCCTAAATCGGAGCTACTTTATGTTATGAAAAGCTTTACCCATTGAAACGTGACCAATGAATGAAATTATAAGGTGACGTTCCCGTGTAAGGTTTTCCAAGATATCTTGATGGTTCAGTTCTTATTATTCTTTGTTAGCACTGTCTTATTTTGTTGGGATTACAATTTAAAAGCTTTAAGTTTGGTTTTATAGGTTGTACCTGGATTTGGCCATGGAGTTCTACGGAAGACAGACCCTAGATACACTTGCCAAAGAGAATTTGCATTGAAGCACTTGCCTGATGATCCCCTTTTCCAATTGGTATTTTTTTAAAAGATAACTGTCATTTTCGGCTCTCGCCTTCTAAACTGTGAGATTGAACATTAATTTCATTTTCTAGGTGTCAAAGCTGTATGACGTGGTGCCTCCAATTTTGACAGAGCTTGGAAAGGTATATCAGTAGCAATTCTTATCGTTTGCTACGCTTGATAAAAGCATAATTGAATATTTTGGGTCTTGTAGGTTAAGAACCCATGGCCAAATGTTGATGCTCATAGTGGAGTTTTGTTGAACTATTATGGACTAACGGAAGCTAGGTACCCTTCGTTGCTTCCTCTGTGTTCCTTTTTATTTCCTTTCTTCCTGATGTACTAAATAATATCCTCTTTAACAGGTACTATACAGTTCTGTTTGGCGTGTCAAGGAGCCTTGGAATTTGCTCACAGGTTTCTTTCTTTCCGTTTTATTAGTAAATGAATATCATAGATTGTGTCGATTTTCGATATATCCAAAAATATACTCCCTTTGTTTTCAGATGTTCTCAAATAGAATTTACGAATTTTTGTGTCAAATTTTTGACTACGGTTTCTCATTGTTCTATAAGAAAAAATATATTTATGTGGGATCTTATTAGATTCATCTTAATATAAACTTTCTAAATATATTAACTTAGAATGTTTGAAAACTCACAATTAAAAGTATTTGTTTTTAAGGTTTGCCTTTGAATTTGCGAAAAAAAGCAAATGAGAAGAACATTTGAAAATAGAGGAAGTATATTTCTTGATGGACTACAATAATACGACTCTTTAAATCATATGATCTCCTTGTTTATCTAAGCTATTAATGGTCAATCAAAAACATCATCTTTGTTTTTACAAAGGTAGGTTGTGTGCATCTGACCCTCGTAATCTCCACATAAATAGGATCAATAGGTGGAAGCCAGCTGTAAATTGTTTTCATAAATTGTACTTATATACAAATATTACATGTATTTTGTGTTGCAGCTTATTTGGGACCGAGCTCTTGGTTTGCCACTCGAGAGGCCAAAGAGTGTAACGATGGAATGGCTCGAAAAACATTGCAAGAAAGGAGCATGATTAGAACGAGGACATAAACTCATTACAATTCTATAGAAATTTTCAATAACGAGGACATAAACATTGCTAAAAAAGTATCCTTTGTGGAAATGAAAGGATAACGAGTAATTTTATTTTATTTTATTTTATTTTTTTGCAACAAGGGTTGGTTTTTGGCATTTTCTTGCCTTAAAATTTTTTTGTAGATCATTGAGAACATGATGTTTATAAATTGTAAGAATAAGAATTTATGCGAGGAATACATTCATATCAGAAACTTAGAATTGGAATATGAAACCAGCGGAACGAATTGTCAGTGTGCTGAATAATTTGCTTTAGCTCGTTTTGTATCCGTCTCAGTTCTCACGGTGAAACAATTTTAAATTGAGAAGCCTGTAAGCAAAAGGCTTTTATAATTAGGCTATCTAATCCAAGTATAATACATGTTTTACCGTGAGACTGTTTGATAAAAGAATATGTGAATTTGTTACTTATTTTGTTTTAAGTTTTATAATTGTATAATTGTATTACACGAGATCGAAGGGGTAGATTTTCAAGTGTCTTTGTGTATACTCATTGGTATAATTGTATTGGTTGTAAGTTGTTTGTTAATGTTTCATGTGTGCATTAAAATTATTTTTTTCTAATTGGCGTCAAATTATTGTGAAATAAATTATGTGATTGCAATTAATTAACATTTTAAACCGGTAAAAATAGATGATTTATGGTAAATTCAAAAAAAAGAAGATGATTTATGGTATTCCAATAAGACAAAGACTTTCTATTTTTTGATTCTCATTCTCTATTCTCATCCCCTTTAAACAAACAAAGACTTTTTTAAAGGCTAAATCCCATGTGCCAAACAACTCATTAGGGTCAGCCACGAACAACCTCTAACGACCCGTTTGTTAGTGTTATTGATAATGGAAATGATTTATAGTCTAAAATTAGATCAAAAGTTCCTTGTCATTCACATGGTGATGAACTTTGATCACAAAAAAAGAAAATTTTGTTTACACATTTTCATTACCACCTAATACCAACTTCCCAATGTTAAAGCATTTGAATGAATTTTATGAAAAAAAAAATGAGATGATTGAAGTTGTAGAAGCAAAAGTGCACAACCATCAAGGTAACCAAAAAATTTTGCAACCAAAATAACACTAATTTTTATTCCCGTTAGGCCATTTTTATAATTTAATACTACCTACTAAAGGAGCCGTAATAGTAGAATAGATTATAGAATAAGAGAAGAATTTGGATGAGTTGCTAAAACTTTACTCCCTCCGTTGTTCCCATAAGAAATGTTTCTATTTATATCACAGATTTAGGACAAAAATAACTTTGTTTATTCTCATTTTAATATTTTAATAATACTTATATCCCACATATCTTTCACTAATCTCATTTTAATACTTTTATATTCCTTATGGTTCTACATGTTTTTCACTGACTTTATAAAGTTATTTTTTTATTAATTGTGATTTTCATATTTTTTCTACTAACGTTATTTTAATTAATTTTCTATTTTCCTCCATCAAATTTATTATTTAATAAAATAATATATCCATTATCTAAAATATATTATTTTTCTTAATTCTTATGAATATTCCTGATGAAAACATCATTAGGAAACGAAGGGAATATTATCTAAGATTGAGATTATAAGATAACAAAAATAGCTAGTCTCTTGAGAGACCGTTTCTTAGGGCCCGACCCATTAAAACTAAATGCCTACTTATCGTATTTTTAAAGCCTACATAGATTATTTGTAAGGTCTACTTATCATATCCTTCATGCTTACTTATAATATTTTAAATGTCTACTTATATTATTTTAATGTCAACTTACAATATTTTAATAAATATTAAATATATAATGAATTGGCTCAATTAAATACGATCTCTAAAAAAATCCGTCTCTCACAAAGATTTGTGTAACGCAAATTGACTGGGTTCCAACTTCCAATCCCGCGTGCGGCGTATTTTGAGCCTTATTTCAATTACAGTAAAAATACCCTAATTTTTAATTTGAACTCATTCAGCGACGTTCCACTCAACCCTAACTCTGAAACTTCCTTCCTCCACCGGACATCAGTCGCCGTTTCTCCCGCTAACACGCAGACCCGCACAGTCGCACTTTTCACTGACATCTCCACCGTCCTCGCCACCTCTCACCGTATTATATCTGCTGCCTGCTTGCTTTCAATTTGTTCTTAGCTGGGTAATTTGTTTACTTAATTTATTTGATTAAGTTTGATTCAATTGCTAGATGTGATAGTCAATTTGTTTTAATTTGTTTCAATTGTTTTTTCAAAAATCTATTTTTCCTTCTTTTTTTTCCCCTCTTATTCGCCATTGTAATTCCTCCATTAGTTTTTCTAATTCACCATTGTTGAAGAATTTACTTCATTATTGCTAATTGGAGGTAACTAATATGTATTTATGCACCTTTATATTTATGTCCGGTAATAGCGGAAGTTAGATGAGTTGGCAAAGTGTTGATTATGATAACTTAGGGAACCCTTGTTCGAATCTGTGTGTGATGAATTTATTAAGTTTGTTCTCTACTTCAGTACTTCTCTAATTATCTTCCAATTTCTAAATGTTTGATAGTTGTTATTGAATGTTGATAGACAATTGTGTTTTCTGAATTTCTTCTATATGTTTGAATTTTTCTTCGGAATTTGTTTTCTTCTAAATGTTTGAATTTGTTTAAATTTCTCCTAATAGCTTTTTATAATTGTGTTGGGGTGATTGCATTATTATAGTTTTAAGTAGTTGTTTTAATTTGTTTATTTGATTTAACTGTAAAATGGTTAGGTATTTGTGAAAATTGGATAATAGTGAATTTCGATTAAGTTTGACTGTTTGATAGTTTAATAGTATGTTGATGATTTGACAGCACTTGATTATTTTCTGGATGCACCACTGATAAGCGGTACCTATAAGGTACGAAAATCTACAAGCTTATACTTTCTTAATCTATTTAATGATTCTTACATGTTTTTTGGCACTAATTTCAATTTGATTTTTAGGGGTTTCAATTAAATTTCAATTCTTTTGAGTAAATGGGGAAGCGTGGGAAGAGTCAGAAGAAAGGTCCTCAACATTCAAAGAAAATTAAGTTGCATAATGAAGATGTAGACTTCAATAATATGGATGACGAAATTGATGCCTGTAATTTCTATTCTTCTTTTTTATTATTTTGCTTGATGCTTCATTAATTAATAAGGGTTATTAATGACTATTTGTGAAATTTTGTAGTTCATAAGAAAAGGGATATTATTCCTTTGGATGTTAATGCTGATAATGCTGATTCTGACGATGAAGATGATGAGCAGCCTATATTTGATTATGAGGTTTGTTTGTTTAATTTTTGTGCTTTATTTTTTGGTTTATGAATTTATGGTTTTACCCAAAAGAATGAGTATTAGGGCAGGATCAGGTGAAAACTGAAAAATAGATTGAGATATACATTTTGTTGCAAAATATGTACATATTATTTATTATTTATAGGCTGTAAATATTTTTGCGAACATTAAAGTTCATATTATTTACAAATGTGTCATCTAAATATATACACCTTTTAAGCATGTGTGTATACCTTTTACAAAATGTCCAATTGTTTACAAAATTGCCACCATGATATGTTCATCATTTAATCTTTTATGTATACCTGTTTTCAATTTTCATATATATATATATATATATATATATATATATATTGCCTTTATTATCCATGCCTTTATTATCCATGACTGTTGAGTGAGAGGCATTTTATTGATTTATATATCATATTTTAATTTAGGGTATTGATGGGGATGAAGAAGATGATGATGAGGATGAGGATGATGATGATGGAGATGATAGCAATCTAAAAGGCCTTGCTGCTAAAAGTATGTTGTAATTAGACATTGATTAAAGAAAATTTGAAATGAATTCGGTGTATTGATTGAATGCTCCTTTGATGAGTCACAGTTGAAGCAATTACAAGCTTAGTTTGACCATGATATTTGTTCATGTGATATGTATGAATTCTTCAGTAATTCTTCTACGGTTTCTTTCTAAACTATGATTATATGCTTTATTTAGAGCAGCTATGTGCTTTAATTTTATTTACTCCAAAGGATAAGGTTATTCCTTGCCTTGTGGAACAAAACAACTGATGCCTTCCTTGTATTTTCGAACATAATTGTATGTTTATCTGGAGAGACACATGTCTTGTGCGTAGAATTCATAGCACCGAACTTTTCTTTTAGCACAAACATTTTACTATGTTTAGGATTCGGGGATGAGTCTAAAGGTTGTGCTACTTTTGTATTTATTTTTTAGGTTTAGTTTAAATTACCATAATACTGGATATTTTCTTTATGAAAGGTTTAAGTTTCTTGTGTATTTTTTGATGTGCTAATGGTGCGTTGTACATTTGCACCTTCTAACGTGGATTTCATTGGCTTTACTACGTTCAACTTGCAGTATCTTTTAACTATTGTTCGTTATTTGTTCGTGCTTTTATTTTTCAATCATTGTTCTTTTTTGGTGACCTCAGCAAGCAATGTTTGGTATTATATTGTCTAATTGATATAGGATGGATTATTTTCAGTTGCAAGGCAGCAGAAATTTTTAAGGGAAAAGTTAGGTGGTGTTGATGATGATGAGGATGAGGAGGATGAGGAAGATGAGAAGAAACAGAAGGTGTGGTCTCGGGGAAAGAGTGCCTACTATGGTTCAGATGACGATTTTGAGGTAAAGTATTGAAAAGCTGATGTGATTTCATATCATGGGTATTGATCACATGGTAGGATCTGTGTACTACTGCAATAGCAGCACAATGTCTGGTGTTAATCAAAAGTTAACTTTGTAAAATATGTCTTGATCGTATGCTTACTTGCATTTTTCAGTTACAATCAAGTGGTGAGGATACTCCTGCAGAGGAAGAAGAAGAGGTAATAAAATTGCAGAAGGAACGAGCAGAAACTTTGAGGGATGAGGATTTTGGCCTCCAGAATGATGAGGAAGAGGACAGTGATGTAGAGCCGACTCTTGGTGTGAGTTTCAACTAAAGGCTTACAAATTTTACATTTTGTAAACCTTTCAATCATTTTTTCACAATCCTTTTAATTACTTGCTTTTCTGTTATCCTAAACAAACGCTTAAAGGCTGTCATAACTTTTTAACTTTCAGGAAAGATGTAGGTTTGGAAGTTTAATTTTTTTTTTTGACATTTATTGCTAATAATTTGTGCATTGACGGTTATTAGGATATTATGGTAAAAGGGAAGCCTAAATTAAAATCTTCAAGTGACAAAGAGGCTGAAAATGATGCTGTTCCTATGTATGAAGAGGTTGAGAAAGATTTGAGTGCATTATCAAGGGATGAGCTAATGGATGTCATATATAGGTATGCGTCCTTACTGTATATAGGTGCTTTTTTTTCTGTGGAATTTCAATCTGAATGAATACTTGTACTGTTTACCCGAATTATTTTGGCATTAATTTACTGTAATGGTATCTGCCTATCTAGGATTATTAATAAAAGGGAAATTCCACATGGTGACCCTAAGTTTTTGGCTTTTCCACAAATGCTGATTAAAATCCACGTGGTGACCTCGCACTTTCAGCTTTTCTATATGGTAGATAAAATGTTAAGTTTTGGTTAAATTAAGTATTTATTTCGACTGAATTTCGAAATATGTGGTCAATTAGGGAATAGCCTGTTGTATATTGGGAATAAACTGGACGTTAGTGATTCTCTTTTGTAATTGGTCCTGTTTCCTAGATTAACCTGTTATATTGGTTATTCTGCAACATGGGAGAATGATATTTGTTCTTTTAGATTTGTAATTTTTTGGAGTTAATTTTCTTCTCCTCTTTTCTCTCTCTACTATAGTTCATTATCATCACTGTCGATGTTGCAGTCACCAAGCTGTTCTATTCTTACTGTTAACTCCATTAGAATTTTGAAATCATCATTCGGAAAAATTGTCTTAATCTTAATCAGCTCAATTGTCACTTGACAGCTGTGGCCTGTATCCCTCAGTTAAAAAAAGACTCTGCAACAAGTCTCTAGAATTTTGGGTTGCTTCTCTTGAAAATATAACTGTATGTAAAATAGCTTCTGGCCTATCTAGTTGAGTTTTAAGCACGTATTAATAAAACTGAGACGACTTTGTGGTTTGTTGCTGACTGCGCAGCAGTGGTTATGAAAGTGCCTGATTTGTGGAGAGGGTCCTACTGATGGTCCTGGTGGAGGTTTGGGTCGATGGTGGACATGGCTTAAAAGTTAAGAGGAGATGGAAAAGAGTGTGGTTGGTTTTTACTTTTTCAAGACCAAAAGTTACCCATATTTGAGTCCAAGACATTTCTACAAATCAATTAAAGGAGACATTATGAAAAATTGGGTTATCCTAATAGATTTAAATCTGAAACTTTTAAAAGAACTATCAAGGCGGGCATTCAAGTTTTAGATTTTCAACTTGGTGGGAATAATTTAATCCTGAGCTTTGTATGCAAATGGTAATATATTGTGTGTTCGCTGATGGTTCTTGTGGTTGTGTTTTCTGATGCAGTTCTGCCCCAGAATTAGTTGGACTTCTAGCAGAGTTGAATGATGCTACCATGCAGCTTGAGACCCAAGTTAATCCCCTTCTTTCTAAGGTATATTTATCTTTCAATGTTTTATGATATATAGTGATCTTATCTTATTCTTGTTGTATTTTGGCTTGGTTTGCCTCGGTACATTTAAGGTCCTTCTATGGATTGGGATGGGTATGTATTGCACTTGATAGCTAATAATATAAAAATGACCTTGTGCCCGTATGGTTCTGCTCTTGTATTTGCTGAAATGTAGCAACCATAGTGCTGTTTCTGTAGTGTTTGGCTGAGGGCTTAGCTGTCTCATGTGATTGGTCATCAGTGGGCAAAGAGACAAATAGAAATTATACTATGAATTGGATGATAAAAGGAAGATTACAACTCTAAAGCATTACAAGAAAAGATAAATCAAGCCATTCGAGACGCTTGAGGATTGAGATCTCCCCATTGAGTATAAAACTCACCTATAATGTGTTTAACAATTCTCATCATGATCAGAACTCCCTAATTCCCCTTTATTTATAATAAGCTACCTTTTAATCCTAACTTATTCCCCATGTCTTTCCTACATGACAATTACCAAAATTACTCCTACGTAAAACCAAATATCAGGTCATTGCATATTGATCAACAAATTATTTTAAATCTAGATTTAAACCATGATACTCGTCGGCCTTGCTGTTAACATAACAAAATTCCTCAAGTACCTAAAATTGTGGCAATTTTTGATTTTTGACTCCCTGTTCAAAAAATCATTTTGTGATGATGATATGGAAATTTTCGGTCTCCCCTTGAAGTCTTGACTTTGCCTCTGGACAAATTTATTTTATGAGATTCAAATTGCGCACTGAGAATGCACTAACCTCTTTTGTTTCATTTGAAGGTTGGAAAAAGGGAGAATGATAAGAAAGAAAGATTACATTATTTGGAGGTGAAACAGATCCTGTTGATTGCGTATTGCCAAGCTATTACTTTTTATCTTCTTTTGAAATCAGAAGGATTGCCAGTTCGTGATCATCCAGTCGTAGCCCGCCTTGTGGAAATTAAGACCTTGTTGGGCAAGGTCTTTCTCCTCCCCTTTATTTTCCTTAACAGTAAATATGTTACATTTTGTCTCAAGTATTCCTTAACAGTAAATATTTTACATTTTGTCTCAAGTATTCTGAAAACCATATGATGAGTTGAGTTATCTAGCTTGTTCTTCCCCATTATTCTTTTTTGTGTGTAACTGTGTTTTTTAAGAGTCCAGACACCTAGTGGGATGGGCTAATAACATCATACACCCTGATTCCCCTTCCCTGTCATCATGGTGTGATATATGTGGGTATTTATGTTTGATTCTCTTACTGTTGTTCCTGTGCTTTTCCTCACCCATCTGTATATACATGTTTAAGCTGCAATATCTATACTTTCAATATCTGCCACGTGTGGATAGCTTGTCAAGTACCTCATTTTCTAAATTTACTGTACTTGCTCCCCCCAAAACAACTTGTTTTCTTTCTGCATTTAGGTGGCTTGTGTTTATTTGCTTAGTTTTAAGTTTGGCTAGCTTCTGTTACTGAAATTTTGGTGTTCCAATTTTCTGTTTTTGGCGAAGGACTGTAGCCTGCTTCTGTTCCTAAAATATTATCACTTGATATACCTATGTCGGTGGTCATACTTTTCCTCTACATTAAAAAGAAATTATATAGTAGTAGTAATTATTGTCATATTTGTTTCATTTTTAATCAGTTACCGCCTTAACTTTTCTGCTTGTGACTGATCATTTTGGAGCAATTTTAAAATTTGCTATCCACCTCTTTTTTTAGTCATGTTATGATTTTTGGATTTCTTGAGTTCCAAATATGCTCATCCTTGAATTTTTTATTTTCATATTCTCTTGTTTATGTTTAGATGAAAGAACTTGATGGGTATGTTCCAGATGGATTTGAGGATGCATTGATTGAAAAGGCCAATGCTGCGCCTACTAAGAAACTAGCAGCTAAGACTAGTGATAAATCATCTGATCATTTTGCGAAACTTGATGAGCTTACTGGCTTTATGGTTGATAAAGAACCGTCCAAGGTGATTATCATCTCAAATTTTATGCCTCAGCTTGTTTTGCATCTTTTTAGCCGAGCTTGAACTTAAGATGTTTACTGTACTTGAAGAAGGTGGACGAATCAGTTCAAAAGCAGTCTGTGGAAGTTAATGAAAAGAAACAGAGGTTTAAAAAAGGCCAGGTAGAAAATTATTGTCTCTGTTTCTTCAGTGGGTTTTCATGTTTGTATCTTAATCTCCACTAGCTTAGTGACTTGAATCTACTATATGATAGGATCAGCCAGTGAGCTCAGAGAGCATGAAGATGTTACAATATAGAGCCGCACTTGAGGAGAAGTTGAAGCAAAAAGCTGGTTCTGTTGCACCAAAGTCCGACAATACCAAGAAACACAAATCTAAAAAGCTTGCTGGGTAAATTCTTTTTGCTAGTTACAAACACAGATTTGTCTTATGACAAACACCTTTTTTTTTCCTTACAGTTTTTTTATTGTGTGGCTGGTATACTAAACAGAAAACTTGAAACTACCGATGATTTTGATGATGATGCCATGTATTTGGAGGGCACCACTCGTGGCAATAGGCAAACCTCCAGTCTATCCAGTAAACTCTCTCAAATTGTTCCTGCCAAGAAAACTATGCTGAAGGTATACTCATTTTCTTCTAGATCATTTTTCTTGGCGTCACAAAGTACACTATTCCATCTACAATGTTGGGTTTTGTAGCAGTAGTTTTGTTGTTGGTGAGAACTTGCAGGAAGCAGATTTAGGCTGTTTTAGCAGTTACCATAGGATTCAGGGCCTGCCCTATTCACCAATATAAGGCTTCACTGCTTCTTCAAAGTAGTGCTTTAACATAATTACACTATATATATCAGGTCTGTATGTCAAATGTTAAATTCAGTTAGAAACATGCCTGACAGCAGTGATAGGAAATGAAAACTAGTTTAAATTTGATAATGTGAGAGGGATATCCTGATTGATTGTTAAAATTCTTTAATCTGTTATTACATTCCTCCTATTGCAAATCCATCATTTTCGTGTCCCTTAGAAACCGTGAGATGAGAGGTAGTTCTTTCTGTTGATATGGAGTTTTCTTGTTGAGGTAATCGCCCTAATTTAAAATATGACTAATTCCCAATGGACGTCTGACGTTGTAGCTAGCAGAATGTTTCTGGAGAACCAACTGTTTGAAGCGACATTGATTATCCCTCTTGGTATTTTGTTGACGCCTTTGTTCTGGTTGTCCTGTTGGGGATCCTGTTACTGTGTGTTATCCGATCATTGCAATCCTCGCCTGCATATAGCCAATGATAATTAAAAGGTCCTTTCCGAGGTTATGAAATAGCCTGACCAGTTGTTGAACCTAGCCTTTGAAGAGTTCCGTCCCTTAGAAATGAAAGAACAAGCCTGTGATTGGTCTCGAACAAGAATGTGATATTTTAACATCAATGAGGACTCGGTGAATCTGTGAGACGGCTGTGTACGTGCGACCTGCCGACTACTCACATGCCCAACCAATTTCGAAAATCCAATTAATTTTTTTTAATAATATTTTTTTTATAAAATATTTTTACGTCTTGGAATTGAAAACTTTCAACCTTTGAAGTAGACATCTCAAGTCTTGATGTAGTCATTTTATACATTGGTGAAGAAATTAAGGTTTGAAGTATGGACTTCAAACCTTGAAGTGAAGATTTAAAGCCTTGGAATGGACATAGTTATGTAGAAATAAAGTTAAGCTTTTGTAGAAAGAAGATTAAGACTTGGAGTAGCAGTTTAACTCCGTTGAACGTGTTGAAACTGTCATTTTGAATCTTGAAATGAGTGTTTTAAGACTTGAAGTTGGTGGGTAAGAATATATTTTTGTAATATATTGGGCCTTAAGACTTCAAAGCTTAGGCGCAAGCTCTTTATTGATTCATTATTCTTGCAGCTTGACCTTAGCCTAATGTAACTAAGGCCCTAAATACAGAGATTTAAGGATCGGGAGCAAGGGAATCATAAGGACCCAGATCTGGGAAAAGACACTCATCTTGTTCCCTGATTTTATGCTAGACAATCAGTCTATCATAATGCCAAAGCTTAGTTGTTGAACTTGAAACAGAAGTAATTGAAGTAAATAAAATTTTGAATGCTTCCAGCATGCTATTAGACTGCAAATGTACTGTCTATGAATAACATGTTTTCTTGATGTGGTATTGACAATTTAATATTCTTGCTACTCTTGAAGGGGGTTTCTGGTGATGATGACTTGCCAGAAAGAGATGATTTAGGAGAACGGAGATGGAAACATGAGCTCCGAGTCCTGAGTAGAGCTGGAATTAAGTCAAAAGATGACGATGATGCTCAACTTGAGAGTGAGCTAGCAAGTTCAGGCGGTGACGAATCAGGCGGTGACGAATCAGGTGGTGAAGAATCCGAAGATTATTACAATCTAATAAAACAACAACGAGAAGCAAAGCTTAAAACGAAAGCACAAAAGTATTCAAGGTGAGTTACTGATCTCCCTTCAAGAGATTTCTCGTCTATTGACACACTTAATTCATGAAGCTTTTTTGCTTTTATTGTTTTGGTCTTTTGGTTGGACTATATGATGCTCATCTAAACGTATCCTATTTTATGTCTTGGACTAAATAAGTGGTCACTTCATACGATACTTATTCCTGGGGTTACATTTAGAAGTATAATATTTCGTAGCATTCTGCTGTGCACTGAACATTTTTTTTAAAAACCGATAGTTCTTGCTTTGATCTGTCTTGTTTTGTGCAGAAATCCGCAAGTCCAATTTGAACCGGAGTCTACTGTTGATGGTAAACGTCACATTACCACTCAGGTAACTACGAGATCACTTTGTCCTCTCAACAAAAGGTTTACTAATTGGTGTGGGGGAGGGGGTGCAATGTTCGTTGGCCTTGCTTTCTTCCTTATAATGTTCAAGTTGCTTGGTGTTCGTCGCCTAAGACTTGCATTTTTATCTGACATCTTTCTTCTACACATCAGATGGAGAAAAACAGAGGACTCACGCGTGACCGGAAGAAGGAGATTAAAAATCCGAGGAAGAAGTACAGGGTACTTGATTAAAACTCTTCTCAAAACTTACGTTGTTTTGTAACTACTTGTTGCCTTTAGGCTAATACACTCTTTTCTAAACTTGTGCAGGGTAAGTATAAAAAAGCCGTCACTCGTCGTAAAGGACAGGTGCGTGAATACAAGCAACCAAAGTTTAGTTATGATGGGGAAACTACTGGTATCAATCCTAATATTAGTCGAAGCACCAGGTTTTAGGATTGATAAAATTTTGGTTGTAGTCGAAAAGAAATTTTGTGGTTCGGACTCTGGCTTTTTTGGATTTTGGCCCTTTAGGTGGAAGAGCATAAATTCATTGTAAGTTAGTAATGAATTTTTTTTTTTTGACTTGTAGCCTGTATGAGTATGAGTAGTTAAGTACTACACCAATTTACCATTAAAATAATGATTTACAAATTATTTTCTTTCCTTGGTGAAATGTATTTGCTATTTGCTATTTGCTATCTCAATTAAAAGTGTAATCCTCAGTCCAACGGTTGTTATTCGGGTTATCGGATTGATTTTGGGCTAGATGTTTCGGATTGGGTTGAAATTGAATTTTGCGTCCATGTTTTTTTTACATAATTGTAAATCGTTTTTGAAGTCGACCAATCGCGTTCGGTTATAATGTTGGGAAATTTTCAGGTCATCGAATCTATTTTGAACACTTCTTCCCTTGTCCTTTTGAGTTTGCTTTTGAAAGTAAAATATGAGAGAAAATGTCATTTTTAGGAGTAATCTCGAATGTACAGACAAAGTAGTTAGATTGATATTTCCTTATTTTTTATTAGACCAACAACATGTGATGTTTCACCAAAAAAATTTTGAACTTTCCATAACATTCCTTTTTTTTAATTTTTTTTTATTTATACTGATTATTGGCAAATTAAACTTTATGGTGAATGGACCGCGGACCAAAAGCTTCTTAGCGATAACGAAACACTAAAAGTACATAATAATGTTGAAACATAGCAATCATCAAAAAGCTTGCTTAAGCTCAAAGTTGAGTAAATATTAGCATTATGGAGTATAATGATTCTGTTTATTGAAATTATTACTCTAATAATTTTATTTGGTGGTAAAGCTTTACTCTTATTCCCTTTATACTATAGATTTAGTTTTGCTCTTGGTGAGTCACAAATTATGGATGAAATGAGTGAAATTTACATCTCATATTACCTAGTTAATTCAAAAGATATGCAATGACTAATGAGCAATTATAAATTTCAAAAAAAAAAGAGCAATTATAATTACAATTTACAACTTACATTTTTAATCGTTAAACTATTACACTATTACTAAAAATTCGGAGACAATAATTATAATAATTTGCATAGTTTTCATTTTAATAAAATGTGAGTTGTAACTTCCACAATTTTTTTAAAAATGTTTGCAATATTTTATTATGTGACACACTTGATTTTGGTATCATCAGTTTGTCACCCTATTTTAAAAATTCTTGATTCGCCAAGTATGAACCTAAGAAATCGGAATCAATTTGGTTTAAGCCTAAATGGTATTTAAAACATCTATGTTAGATCAGTAGAGAGAAAAAGTGAAAGAATTGAAGAAATTGGAAAGCAGAGAGTTGACAAAGAACAACCGAATAGAGTAGAAGTGGAGCTCATTAAGGCATTTACAAACTCACAAGGTCAATACTCTAACTAGCAAAAAGAATTTGTATGATGACAACATGCTCACGAACCAATGACCATCTTTCCCATCGTCTAAAAGATAATTTTAATAGATGTGAATTGAATCTTGTTCTAGTTTGAGTAAATATATTTTTTAAAAATAAAGTTATGAGTTCGATTCTCACATAATATTTTGAGACTAGAAATTAGAATTAGTGTTAAAACAAACAGACAAGATTTAAGAACCTTTAAACAACGGTGTGAGACGCCTTACTAGGATTTTTTTCCCCTCAAAACTCATTCTTTGAAAATGTTTGTGAGAATCCGTCTATTCACAGACCCCAAATCTCCCAAAACAGATTTGAGTCCACGGATCGGAGATGGGTTCAATACCCGTCGACACTCCTATCCGCAAGTTAGTTTTTAGCTTAGTGTTTAGCAGTTAACTTTGGTTAACACAATGATAATCATAATCATAATTATAAATTATACAAAAAATTTGGAAAATTTCAAGTTCACAGTTAAATAGAGTTTGGCAGATGGAACTCAAATATTGACTCAAGAAAAATGATATGACATTTGATCGTAAAAAATAGCTTAAGAAAAATAATATGACATTTGATCTTGATCAATATCGCTACCATTAAAGTATCTTTGATTAGTATTTATTTTTAATTAAATTGAGTAAGTTAGAGAATTTAATATATTGTTGACAATTTCCAAAATTATAGAGTTAATTTATACATATAACAGTCAAAATTGAGTATTTCTGTGCATAATATCTCTGACTTTTTTTAATATAAGATATTTATACACGTCGATGCTAAAAAATCATACATTACGAATTACGAATTTTTACAGTAGTTAATAAAATGGGTAATCATACAAGAACAAAGGGGTACCTAATTACGGAATATACATTCACTTTCCAAGTTATTTGAAACCTTTGATTAATTAAATGACAACTTTACCCTAAAAAATATGAACCAGAAACTTCTTTAACATGGACGAATAATGGGCTCAACAAAATGAAAGTGGACGTTATTTAGAATACGTTCAAATCATACCTAACACCAACAAAATTTGTCATAAAGCCCAAAATAGTAATTGCAGCTCATAAGCGCACTATTTTAAATCTTGCGCAACATGAAACGTTACATTACATTACTACACTTTCTAATAAGGAAAAACTACATACACAATTTTTTCTTCTAAAACTTTCTTCACATTTACCATATAAAAAATGGCTGGAAAAAGCAAGATTTTGGTCATCGGCGGCACCGGATACATCGGTAAATATATCGTCGAAGCGAGTGTAAAGTTGGGTAATCCAACATTTGCGCTTGTTCGTGAGGAGACTATCTCTAATCCCGATAAGACACCTATTATTGACAACTTTAAGAAATTAGGTGTCAATTTAGTTACGGTATGTTATTTTTATATTTTTTGCGAATTATCATATATTCCTTAGAAATGAACAATAATTCTTAGGAATTACATAATTTTTTTAATAAAATTCTGATTTTAAAATAAATAACTAATTAATTTTTTTCAATTTGAAATCGTTACTTTATGAAATGTGTGTCATATATCATTATATATTCTTATAAATTATAATGGACAACTCTGTTAGAATATATAATTAATATTTTTGGAATTTAAAATATGTAAATAATATAATCTTTTAACTTTTAATTATTAGCTTACGCTTTTAATTTAAAATTGTATGAAATTTTATATACTCTAATTAAAATAGTTGTAGAAAAATGAATGTTTATAATTGGTTATAATGGTGAATAGGGAGATCTTTACAATCATGAAAGTTTAGTGAAGGCAATAAAAGAAGTAGATGTGGTGATCTCGACCGTTGGTGCCTTTCAGTTGGCGGATCAAGTTAAGATTATTGATGCTATTAAGGAAGCTGGTAACGTTAAGGTACATTATTATCATACAATTTTATTGGAATGCCTTTTAGCCTCTAATTAATTTAATCATAAATTCTTACTTGAGACCGTATTTTATAACGGAGATTGATGTAAAAATTACCAATTTGGTGATGTGTAGAGATTCTTCCCATCAGAATTTGGCGTAGACGTGGACCGTACAAGTGCCGTGGAGCCTGCAAAATCGACGTTCGATATAAAAGTACAAATACGGCGAGCAACCGAGGCTGCCGGAATTCCCTACACATTTGTGTCAGCTAACTTGTTTGCTGGCTATTTTATCCCTACTTTTTCTCAACCTGGCGCCACTGCCCCTCCAAGAGACAAGGTTGTCATCCTAGGTGATGGAAATGTCACAGGTAACTTCTTTTATTGCTCTGATGCCATTAAGTGACTCTTATTTAGAGTAAGATTTAAAAGCTATGCAATTTTACCATTGCTATACATAATATACTTGTTAGGATAATTAAAATATTATTTTCGATTGACCTTAATATCGAACATCATATGCAACTTTACATAATTCATTATAATATAAAACCAGAGAACTATAGATTTTAATTTTGGCCTTATCGATCTCCAAATTTCTCAATTTTGTGTTTTTATTGAATTTTTTTTTATAATTATCCGTTTGCTCTTGATGGATGTGTTTGATAAATAATTTTTTTTTCATTATCTTTTTTGGTTTGTTTTTGACTACACAGTAACAAGTAACGACTAATAATGTTAACCAAAAATCTCCATAACGACGAACTTGACATGTGACTTCAACCAATACTTTTTGTTGGTCAAACTAGTAAACAACTTCATCTAATACTTACAATTAACAACCATTTATCAAACAGATTGACATTTTTTGAAAAATATTAAGAATAAAAAAACAAAACAACTATACAATATACATGGCTCATTGTTCATGAATACAAGCATGAAAAAACATGAACAATATTTTTTTTTGTACTCTTGAAAAAATTCCATTTATATGGCCCTCTTCTAATGATATTTATTTCCACGACAGCTGTATATAACAAGGAAGAGGATATTGGAAGCTACACCATTTTAGCAGCAGATGATCCAAGAACCCTAAACAAGATCCTTTACATCAAGCCTCCTGGTAACATTTACTCTTTTAATCAGCTTGTTTCCTTGTGGGAGAAAAAGATTGGTAAAACCCTTGAGAAGGAATATGTTCCTGAAGAACAAATCTTGAAGAATATACAAGGTAATGTCACTAAATCTTGCCTTAGTGGAATTCGAAGGTCGAATATACATAACTTTACATCGCTAATCGCTAAAATATTTCATCATTAAAAATCTCGCAATGAGAATGTGTCAGACTAATTTAATCATGTTTTCATCTTTGGAAAAATTAACAAGAATTCAAATCTATATATAGGTTACATTACCGTCTTTTGTGACCCTTTTACCTAACCGATAACATGTCATTATCCTAACGACTGGGTGGAGTAAAACTCATAATAAATTTTGAGGCCTTGTTTATTTTACGGTTTTGCATTAAAAAGGATGTTAGTATTCGGTTAGACAATCTCTCTCTTATCCTTAGACGTAAAATTGAATCACAAATTCATTCACATCATCTGCAACTTCAGCGCAAATATTAATTTATTTAACAACTTATTTTGGTGTAATGATGGCAATGTTGCAGAATCAGCAGTACCCATCAACATATTTCTGGCAATATCGCATGCTGTATTTGTGAAGGGTGATACAACTAGGATTAAAATCGAAGCTTCTTTTGGAGTGGAAGCTTCTGAGCTTTATCCTGATGTCAAATACACCTCTGTGGATGAATACCTCAACCAATTTGTTTAGCTTTTTTAATTCAAGATGCAATATTTTCTTTTCAATGAAACAAGCTATGTAATCATCAATTGTGTTGTCATGTATTGTTGGATAATTATATAACAACAAGTCTTATATGAGACCGTCTCACCGTGAGACGGGCTTGAAGGGAGCTATATATGAATATTTTAATTTACTATTGCATCAAATTGTTTTTCTACAATTAATTAAATGATTACTACATAATGGACCTTCTTTATTAATGTTTAATAGATAACATTATTTTACTCAACTTTAAAAAAATTTTATCCTCAATATTAACTCCAACTCAAGGTAAAATAACCCAAATGTATGTTACACACTTGCATTAAAGTTTTGAGGAGGTAAAGTTATTCATATCAACAATATAAAAGGTTTCTTAGGTGAGGAGCCCATTTAAATAAGGAAAAATTATATAAAACCATCTAATCTATACACTCTTTTTTAAAAAACCACTTTATATAAAATTTTTTGCAAAAAACCACCTTACATAATACATTTCTTTGCAAAAGACTACCTGTTACTCTATTTCGTCAGTTGACCGGCATGTTTAACGTTTGATCAGGTAGTCTTTTACCGGTCAACTGACGAAATAGAGTAACAGGTAGTCTTTTGCAAAGAAATGCATTATGTAAGGTGGTTTTTTGCAAAAAAAATTTATATAAGGTGGGTTTTTAAAAAAAAGTGTATAGATTAGGTGGTTTTATATAATTTTTCCTTTAAATAATTGTGTTATATTGATATCGAGACCAATGACTATCATAACTTAAATGCATAGTTAAAACAAATTTTGGGCCAAAATCCCAATATATATATATATATATTATATATATATATATATATATATATATATATATATATATATATATATATATATATATATATATATATATATATATATATATATATATATATGCAATATTTTTGGGGTAAATCATGAAAAATTGAAAAAAATAAGCTTACTAGCAAAAAAATTCGAAATTGCTGTAGAAGATGCAGATTGCAGAAGCAAACACACAGTTTGTTCAAGGTTTTAAGTCCAAATAATTGCAGTCAAGTAAGTGTTCTTAACATCTAGAATTAAAACATGTATTCAAGCCTTCACGGCGTAAATCGAACAGAGACTAACAAAATGAATAGGGATCTGCCTTGCTAAAATAGTCGGAGCTTTTACTACACGATGAAATCAATATGATCGATAGAAACAAGACCATGGTCCACATTACGCAATAACAAATCTTTTGGCAACTGGAAGAGCACGTAAGAAAATGCAATCAGATACCGTATATACTTCTAAAACTTCAGATGAAAATACGATAATATTCAGTTCAAATCCAAAACTTTTGCCTCATCCTTCTTGTCCTAAACTACATTTAGAGGCACGGATTTGATCTTTCACTTGCCTTGATGTTTCAGTCAGCACGAGAACCGCTCGTAGGAGCACCAGATTTCTTCCCTCCATATTTCTGCGTCAGAAAATTTTCAGGAAGCCGGTAATCAGAGAAAGTTATCAAGGAACAAGACCGGTAAGCACAAATAAGTGTATACAGAAAATGCTGCAACGGGAAAAACCTACCTGTTTTCCGACGTTGAAAGGAATATATCTGTGCTTGATCATATGTGCTATTTGGCGCTTCATGGTGAGAACAAACAACACAACCCAGTAACAGAGTAATATTGGCCAGAATACAGGAACATCGAATGCAGAGAAGAAAGTCATTACGAAAGCTATACAAAACGCCTTAGTAATGGAGTGCCTGCAAAGAGAGGACCATGTTATGGGTTGAACACAAGCTTCCATATCACTGTCACATGAATCACTAATCTCCTTGCAAACCGCAAATCAAAACAAGCAAAATGGTTGGTCGGTTTTGGGCTATTTTAGGGTCATTTTGAGCAAATCGCGAATTCAAAAAACGTATTAACTGGCGAATCATGTTACAAGTTACAAGGCATATAGAATAAGCTGTAGAAAAATGATTGGATAAAAAGGGAAAGCTCGACAAGTCAACTACTTCAGTCTGAAGTTCAGTTAGGCGAATTCACCGATGCGATATAAAATCCCAAAATAACTTCACATATAACTTCAGCAAAAAAAGCTCTAGGTAAAATCAAAGGATGTACATAAAATGACATTGCCAAATGCCAATAATTAGAGAAGGTAAAATCAAAGGGTATTACAAGGGTAAAATAAATAGAGAAGGTAAAATCAAAGGGCATTACATTGCCAATAATTACAAGGTAAAATAACTTCACATATCTCTTCAGTAAAAAAACCTCTACATAAAATCAAAGGGTATTAAAAGGGTAAGGTAGTGTACATTCGACCCCCAAACCCCCACCCTAGTCGGAAGCTATTTTACGGCATTGTGGTAATGTAATGTTGTTGTATTCAAGTTACATATATTTCACACAAATTCCAAATTTATAGAATCTACTCCCACTCTCCAATACCAAATATTAACAAGAATAAGCCAAAATTAAAGTGAGCTTCCAAGATTAATCCCTTTTTTTTCTAAAACATTAGAAATATCAGATGTTACAAGGTCATCTCCTTGTAATACCGCTCTGACTTCTCACGATGCCTCCAAAAAGGCTAAAAAAACACGTCTCATATCACACTATTGATTATTATGAAAATACAAGACTCAAACACAGGATGGGAACCTTGTAAGAGTTTATTAAAAGTAGGAATCAATCTAAAACATCCACTGAAAGTTGAGATTGAACCCGGTAATTTTTCAATAATTTAAACACAACCATAGAGTAACATTCTTCTGAGACAGTCAATAAAATAGGCTTTGTCATCCAGCTCGCTCCATCAATCAGACAAGCAAAAATTAGTTACATAAAAGAACCATCTCTTTTCATCGAGAATAAAAATCACGCCATTATATTGACTGTATGCAAAATAATTCAAGCTTATGATTCAAATAGAAAATAAACAATATTTTTAAAAAATTTAGAAGATGAAATATTTTTTTAAAAAAAAAGTAGAAAATACAATAATGAACCCTAGTACAAAGATCAAGTATAAAGCATGCTCATCTAAACTTTATGTATTCCTTATTAAGGCAGTGCACAAATAAGCATATAAATACCATAAATAGAAAATGGTCCAGAATCAACATTTCCAGAGTAGTCCAAAAAATCCTGTTTCGCAACTTTAAGAATATTTCCTTATGCCACGAAGGCCTAGCATACCTATTTATTCAACCATTCAATCATCAATATGTCAGCACATCCATCCATCGATATAATTAACACCTCTGATAATTCCAATCGTTAATGGTCCAGAATCAAATCTAGCACACAGCCATACACTTCGTGAAAAATGGTGAAAAAGAGCTTTGTATTTTTTTACCATATCTTTAAGTCTTCATATAATTATTTCAAATGAAAAAAGCAGCATCCTTTCTCTTGCAAACCAAAACAAACAAAATTGCTCCTTTTCAAAATCTCAACATATATCCATCTAAAGAGTGTCAAATACCCATAAGTACTTCTTAGGCAATGCTTGGATTAAGCGTAAATCTTTATGCAAAAATTAAAAATCAAATTAAGAAAAAAATAATAATATTAGGTAAAGAATTAATTCCCTCATCTAGAGATAAATATTTAGCTATTGGGATCAAGGGGAATATTTCACCTCTCTCAGAGTAAGGGTAATAATATTAGGTAAAGAAAATACGGTACTGAACTACTAATGCCAATTCAAGCTGGTATAGAAACATTGTATAAGATAGCACAATAAAAATGCAACACGAAGAAGACCTATCAATTGAAAATCTTCACATGTTCCTAGTTAATACTCTAGATTAATCTTCTAAATCATCCATCAAGGCAAAGGATTGCAGCATACTTTCAAAAAGCAATAACAATCTTTAAGAAATCATGCATAGCTATTAATTTCCATTTTCCTGATCTAAGATAATGGAAGTAAATACACAGGCTTCACACCGCTTTTGTATGATTGCAATGAAATATAAACACTCGTACCAACACTCCATAACAGCATTGACAAAGAAATACAACAAATCCCTGCAATGTCCCAAATCCCAATGCCACGTGAACTATTAAATTCTCAAAAGTAAAACCTACTAGTAATAGCATGTTGCAACACCATTCGACTAGAAGAAAGTAAAACTATCAACAACCAAAACTCCGCACCTTATTCTTCAAGAAACAATCTGCACTGACTTGATCATCAAACTACTTCCTCCACTAACATTCATTATCAAATGGTGCTTCACTAACATAGTCCCACCACCTCTAAACACCCCAGAAGAAATGTACACTCACTATTAGTGCCTAAACTGTGAACACATATAGGGATTGCAGGATCCAATACAGTAATACAATATCCGTCTCTAGCTTCTATAGAAGGTCCAGATATCATGTAGTGTTGTGTAGGAGGCTCTTGTACTACATGTTATGTGAATAAAAAAGTAGAAGTAAGAATCTCAAGCTTAAATAGGCATTGCTAATCACATTGCTGAATCATTCAACAAGCAATATCACCTACATCACCAAAAACTAATGACAGGCAACCAATTAATACATAAACCCTAATATTCAAGATTCAAAATCCCCAAATCGAACCCAACAACAACGCCCAAACCTTAATCCCAAATCAAACCCATATGGAAAAAATATCACCAAATCAGAAGTACCAACAAAAATACAATTAAAACAGCACTAAAGTAGCAAAACTCAATCAAAAAGATTAACAGGTTGAATCAATCAACAGAAACAAAAAACGAAAAGATTACCAGAACTTAAACTCAGGAAGCCTGCGAATAAAGGGCTTAAATTCATCAGAACCTTTGGTTGGTAAAACAGCTCCATCAGAAGCTTCAATCTCAGGATCAACCAAAGGAGATAAAAACCCAATAAGCAGATTCAAGAGGTAGATCCCAAGAGCATAAGTAATGATGTAAAACCCTTGAATAAAGTAAACCCTTATAGCATAAATCAAAGCAAGAACTGCTGTTCCAACCCATCTAGGAACTGCATGTGGGGTTGTTTTATCCAAGTAATACTGATAAATTCTTCCGAATTCATGAAGTTTCTTGCTAATTGGGGTTTCTGTTGATGACCCACCTAAGCTTTCCATTTAAAACCCTAGATTTAATATCTGCCCACCAAATAAAATCATACAAAATCAGGGAAATTAATGGGTGAAATAGTTAAAAAAAAATGCAATTTTGAGATGTGGGTTTTCTTAGAAGAAGAAAGAAACATCAAAAGTGTGATCTGGGTATTCTTGTTCATTTTAAAATATGATTCTTTGTTAAAATCATTTACATTTTTGATTGAAGAGGTAAAAGAAAAGTCAGATTTACCTTGTAAGAGAAGACTTATGCAGAGATGAATGAAGAAGGTTTGGTAATGGCGTGTAAAATCCAAGGAAGGCCGACAGTAGTGATGGTGAGATAGGAATATGCGATGCTCTTAGGATGTTGAAAGGTCCAAGAAATTTAGAATAGAATCAAAATTGAGAAATTTGTGGGGGCTTTTTCGATCCCTTTTCCTCTCCAAGAGCGTTTCTTTTATGTAGGTGGGTAAATACTTCTATCTAAATGTTGCTTGTGTGCATTTTACAAGGGCGGAAATCCTTTTTTGAGGTCATGCAGATGCATATAGGAGTCAACGTTGTCGGTAAAATTTCATAGCAATTGTATATGTTGGGTTAACCTTATCATCATTTGTACCCCGGATATCTCGCCTATATAAAAATTATGCTTAAGATTTAAAGAGGAAAAAAAGAAGGCAATTAATACCTATAAAGAAGGAATACGACTAAAGTTGAGGGTAAGTTACTAAATTTATGTTTATTGATTATTTTTTCTAATGTGAACTAAATTTAGGTCTTAGTGTTTTAATTTTAATGAGGCTGGAATACTATCATCATATCATATCATACTATCTACTAAAACAATAAAACTCTATGACACGTGTCTCTACTACAATTATTGTTTTCTCGCCCATTTTTACAATCTCACCTCTTCAAAAATATTTACTGCTCAACATTGTATATCCCTAAACTTCTTTTGGAAGCTATTCATATATGGTAAACTACTAAACTACCAATTTTAATCCCTCTTTCTCAATTTCCTTTTACTATAAAAAAATCTTACTTTGAAAGGTTTGCGATTTATTTTTCTTTGATTTTTTTTCCTTAAACTTTTACAATATTATGTGTCATTTTTGTAGAAAAAAAATTAGGCTTTTGTTAATTTTTTTTGAATTTCGAGCTTTTTTATAAATTTATGGGAATTTCGAAAATAGGATTTTTGTGTGTTTATTTTACCGTTTCTTGATTTCATTGTATAATAAGGTTTCGGAAATTTATTAATTGTGATATTTTTATTTTTATACTAGAGTTTAGGAGACTTTATATGATTAAAAATTGGGGTTTTATTTGTTTTATTTTATTTTAGTTTAGTTGAATTTGAAATTTGTGTTCGTGGTATTATGTTTGTATTTTATTTTATTTATAGTATGTAGTAATCCACTCAATCACTACTTTATGTCTTCAATTTGAAAAGGGGATAAAAAAGATGGACGTCATGATGTTGCTGTAGATGCAAATCATTCTACTTTCAATCTAAATTTTATTAAAGTTTAAACTGAAATTGTTCAATTTTTGCTAATTATGGGTAAATAGAAAAATTTGTTATGGTAGCAATACCTGAGTGATCTATAACCCATAATAGATTGTCCAAAATTTATTGGTAATTTGACCCAAACTTTGAGTTTTACTAATCTATTTGTGGAACAATATAAGATAAGTTTTTCAACCACTAGGTTAACCCAATAAAAAATAAGCATAAATTTCATTAGAGTAAATATTAAACAATATTTCTTCATGTCTCTTTATCGACATATTTGTATTAATATACATATTTATATTTATGATATTATATTTATTTATCTTTTCATATTATTTCTAAAAACAAAGGACAATTTCACCTGTAATTCATATAATCAAATGTATTAAGATTTCTTTTTGATAAAATTCCAATAATATTTTTATTATCAAATCATCTTGAAGTACATTATAGTAAAACATTATATTAAAATAATGAGCCACGATAGCGTGTTTTTTCGTTAACATCTAAAAACAAAGGTCTATATTATAATTGTATCTAACAAAGGGGTTCAATTAATTTTTGTTTTATTGTTGGTAAGCTACATACTTTTTATTTGCAATTGTATTTGCTCATATTTATTTGTCGTTGTTTCTAGAAAATACATTTATTATATTTGTTCCCATTTAATTATAAAATTAGTTTTTATATCAAAATCATATCTTTATGAAAAAAATACTTATAGTTCCGTGCGTGCACGGGTAAATACCTAGTTTTATAATAAGTATATCATCATTTCTACATCCATCGCTAGCCTCATTTAGGATTTGGGTTGTTTTAAAGGAAAGTATGTGGAATTCTTATTTTTTTCATTTAGTGTAATTAATGTAGATTTAAAAAATAGTACCTATCGTGCTTTGTGTCATGTGTTGTAACTAAATCCTTCTCATGTGCCGTATCTATCGACTATCATGCTTCGTGCTTGTGTTGTGCCTGGGGGGCTTGTGGGCTAGCCCTGCCCACTTTCATCTCTAATTGCATGCATTGTATCAAAAGATAATTTAAATGGCGTAAATGAGATAAAATAAAAATAATAGTGTCAACTTTCAACTAAGCAAAGGAGATAACATGACTATGTCGACCCAAAATAAAACATGATGCAAATTCATAAGAACAAAAATGAGTAAATTTGACTTAAAAGGAGTAGAAAATGATTAGGTAGAGTCTTATTTGTGACACCTATTGAGTACATTTTGTATGCACAATATGACATTTACATTAAGGAGTACTAAATTTCTCTTTATCGAGATTATCCCAATTTTCTAAGGAGATATAAAATCCCTATATTGGTTTTTTATGGAAAATATAGCAATGCCATTATAATAAAGGAAATTAACAAACTCTCTACTCCCTTTATTCTACGAGTTTTGCTATAATTTTTTCGTTTGTTTCATAGGTTATGTTATATTTTCATTTTTAGCTATTACTCGTATTATTTCTTTAATTTTCATCCATATATTTAATATATATTTTTATCTTATCCACACTTTCTTTCACTTTTCAATAACACATATATATTTAGGTTTTTATCTTTTTAATTTGCACAATATTAACACTTGTATCAAAAGCCATTGATAGGTACAAGTTTATACTTTTCTTGTTCAGAGAAAATCATAAAATAATAAGAGTAGTTTTGAGTAATGGCAAGAACATAGACATTTTAAAGTGGTTACACTTGTAAGTTGCAACTCAATGGGTTGAATAAGAGCACGTAGAGGTAGAAATGCAAATATGAGGAGTAATAATTTTGTTTGAAGATTTTTCTAGGTTTTTATCTTTTTAATTTGCACAATATTAACACTTGTATCAAAAGCCATTGATAGGTACAAGTTTATACTTTTCTTGTTCAGAGAAAATCATAAAATAATAAGAGTAGTTTTGAGTAATGGCAAGAACATAGACATTTTAAAGTGGTTACACTTGTAAGTTGCAACTCAATGGGTTGAATAAGAGCACGTAGAGGTAGAAATGCAAATATGAGGAGTAATAATTTTGTTTGAAGATTTTTCTCAAGCCAAAATATTTTCTTTAACCGTATTTTAATTTTTGATTATAGTTTTCTGTAAACTAAATGCAATATTGAACATGATAATGATGATGGTAAGGAATACTCAATACTCATGTCAAAATATATTTTTCAAATTTAACTCAAAATGTATTAAATTTACATAAAAATCAATATTAACTCAAACACGATCCAAAAAGAATCTAACTTGAATTTCACCCAATAATAATAAGTTGAATGCACACTTGTGGTGAGGAGTGACAGCTCTCCACGACAACGAGAGAAGTTGATGTCGTCGATCTTCTCTAGAAAAGCAATATCGTCCACAAATTCAATTCTTTCAAATTGGACCATGTATGAAACAGGTCCCAGATTCTGCACTTATTTGGATGATAACTATGTCTATATGCTCTTTACTCTAACTGGAAAACCCATTTTTCCTCTTAAATGTCCAAACTTTGCTTGGATGGCTCCATCAATACCTAAATTCCTTCTCAACTTTTTCTGGTTAGTTCATCTTAATCTCTTACAATATTTGTACCCCTTTTTTGTTTTTTAGCATATAATTCTTTATCTGATTGTTCATGGGAATTCAGTATGCGATTTGTACATTGTTCTGGATATTTTGTTAATTTTTGGGTATTTCCCAAAATATGTTGCTAGGTTATTTTGAACAAATGATTCTTATTTCTGAGTGAGGTTTTATCAAGTGGGTTGAAGTTGAATTAAGTTTAGATGGCCAAAATTTTCTTTGGAGTTGTAAACCCTGTATGTGTATGTCTTGATTTTGCTAAAGGGTATAGTGTTAGAAAATAACTCATGATGTCACTCTAACATATATACTTGATCTACTCCTAGTACCGATTGGTTTTAGGGTGAAACTTTTCGGGTTTCTTGTGTGGGTCCTGTGTAGACCAAATTTATCAATTAGGGTTTATTTTATGGGTATGAGTTGGCGTCTTTCTTCCCTCATAGTTTTTCTATGGGCAGGATAAACTGGATATGATTATGATGGTTTACATCAGGCACATTGATGGACGAAATATACCGATAAGATGAAGATTGAGAATAAATCTACGAATAGAGATTAGAAGAGACAACATGATAGACTATGACTAAAATAGAACTTTAGCAAAATAAAAGGGTGGCTTGAATAGTGTAGCAAAATCAAATGTGCATAGGGAGTGTCATTTTGTTGAGATGAATTTAAGATCAAGTATTGACTATTGGCTCATACTACATACAGCTAGAAATAGATGGGATTTACTGACCTTTATTGAAATTGAATAGTTTAACATGAACTTTTTTGGAGTATTTAAAATATGAAAGCAACAGACTTTCCCAAAAAGGTGCAGTGCTTTATCTTAGTTAAAGTTTGTTACTTTGCTAAGTTTTAATTGTAGTATTTTGTCTCAATTATGAAAAAAAATTTGTTGCGAATTTCAAATGTATTAATTCAAAGTGAACCCTAAAAGTCGCAACAAGTAGAGAGTTTAGAGTTGAATTTGCTAGTGGTGGAGTCATTGCTCAAGTACATAATTTGATGGACTTGATCAAATGTCATGACAAAGAGCGTAGTCTTTTAGTTAGCGCGATACTACTTCATCCCAAGTATCACCGAGAATCTTGATGGTCGATCATTAGGCTCTAAAGTAATACAAACATCATAAGTAGCTCCATGAAAATGTTTCACCATAACAAGCTAAGGTACTATCATGGTTCGTGATTATGTATTAGCACAATCTGTGGACTGTTATCCTGTTCGTATTATGTGCTAACACACACTTCTGACATGCGATCAAATGGGTTTGGTTTGTTTTGTTCATTCCCTATATTACATAGTAGTTACTCACTAATCACTAGTTGATCAATAAATTTAAAATTTAAACTAGCTAAAATTATAAACTAGAAAACGAATTAAGATTCGAGAAACATCCCCCACACAAAGTGAAAATCTTCCAACTAGCACATTGTAAACTCTATCCTTGTATTTTATCTGATCTAACCGATATTCTATAGGAAGTTGGTTGTAAGTTTGTAATATGTAAAGAGTTGATGTCTTGCTGAACGCGAGTTTACTTTTGGTCATGCTATGCTGTTTTCTGCAATTGTAGTTTGTAAGTGGTTTTGCTTTAGTTGAGGTCATTTGTTCATTATGAGGAATTTTGGTTTCTATTTATGGCTTTGTATTAGGTTTACATATAATTACTCTCTTTCAAAAATGAAAATCAATTTAAATCATTTTCAAATATGTAGAACACTTTTTATCGAGTTCTCCTTACAAACCAGCACTTTTTCTTAATAAAATGCATTTGTTACGATGTAGGAAATTTACATAAACAAAGTAGTCCCATTATAAACAAGCTCTCTTGTTTTGAGCGTATACCTCACCAACCTAGGCGGGAGCTTTTAAAGGCATTGTTGCATTCAACAATGTTATTTTTTCTTTGGATGAGAAATATAATTGCATGAGTTATATGCTTATCTGAAGTAACTATCCAATCATTAGGGTGATGGGGTCAGACATGGGCCATGGCCGACATCTACATATATTTAGTCAATCATTTTCAATTGAGCTGTTCTACTTGAACTACATGAGTCTCAGCTCTCATACTAGATACGGAGTTTGAGTTTGACCTTGGCTTGATATGCTGTTCAAATATGTGGATTTTATAAAAACATATGCATGTAACTTCAAAGAAGTTTGTTAAACATCTGCACAGTATGTAGATTATAAAATTTTCTACAATGAGCTCGCAAGCTGTAATGGAATGGATCTGAAGCCATTACAAGGTTATAGGAATTTCTCCCCACATTGGTTGTTAGGCAACTAATGTGGGGTTTATAGAGTAAATGGACTCCCTCCCCTACTAAGCTAGTCTTTTTGGTGACTTATTTCATTTGTTTTATAATAATGGTATCAGAGACGACTCGAACGGAGTGGTGGCCTGGGTTAAACCAGTCATGGCCAATGTGGACGTTGGGCCTTATGTGTGGATATATTAGCCTAATTTTTTTCATTGATCTCCTATATTCGTGCTTTGATGATCTCCGCTTAGTGTACTTTTGGGGTGGTCTATCATTTCATAAGAATTTGGAACCTCAAACTTGATTATGTGTGCTTTTTCAGGGAGCAAGTACATTTTAGTTAGCACACTGCTCCAAAGCGGCAAAAAAGGATTACTTTTTCCGCGAGGAACATTCCTGATCATATTGAAACAACATACATGACACCTTTGCAAGCCCATCGTCCCAGCTGGATATCCCGCTGGGATAACATAATTTCTAAACCAGAATCTACAGGGGACAGTACTCCATTGATTTGTTACAAGGAAGAAAATATGGATAACCGAGGTCGCCTGAAGCAAAACGTCCTCACAATGGAAAATGGAACAAGTAAAGGTGCTGAAGAAATAAAGACTAGACTTTTTCATGCGGATTTGACTGAGAAACCAGGGAATTATGGAAATAAAATCAGTAATTTACTCTTTCCAACTCGGAACCTTTTCCAAAATAAACAGAAAGCTGCTGCATTTGAGTCAGAAGGCGATCATGAGTTCGACCACAACTCCATGGCATTAGCGTTAACTATTGGGAATGAGGGTACTTCTAGAGATTTCAAATTCAAGAGTAACGTGCAGCCAGCCATGTCGCATTTATATGAACACAAAGGTAAAGCCATGTCCCGGTCCCACACATATGATAAAACTGATGCTTCGAAGCCGGTTGTGGTGTTTGAACGACATTTTTCGAATGATAATTTCACATGCTTTAATCAGGATGGTTGTAAGTATCAAAAGTCCTCGTCTATATTGTTTCACGAGAAGAAGTTGGAAAATGACCTTTGTCATAAATCTGGACCGAGTGATGAACACTTTCAACATGATTGTTCGCCTAGTAAAAAGAATTTCCAGTCCTTTTTCCTCAAAAAACAGTCTCAAAACCTTCCCGGCCAACCCCTCAATCGCGTTCCTTGTTCTTTTCGTAATGTCGAGACTATGAGGATTTGTACAATGGTAGATTCTGTGGAAAATTCACCAGGAGATCCTCCCAAAATTTCTCAGAGAGCCCACCATATTCTATTCACAAAAGAAACCTGTGTTAATTTGTCTAAAGGACATCAGATGATCGGAAAAGCTTCCTCTGATCATCGAGAAGAGAATACATTTGATGGGTCGTTTAGCACGTCTCCAAAATTTCACTCAACGGGAGTGAAAATCCGGCCTCTGTGGACCTCCACTGATAGCGAAGAAAAGGAAAATACAGGGAATCCTTCCTGTTGTAAAGCGAGTTCAGGGAATGAAGCGTCTGCTGAAACTAATGGAATGCTACTACAACCAAATATGGCTGATCGAGAAGAGAAGACATTTGATGGGTATTTTAGCATGTCTCCGAATGTTGCATCTCAAGAAAGAGGAGTGAAAACTCAATCTCTGTGGAACATTGCTGATAGCGAAGAAAAGGGAAATATAGGCAATCCTTCCACTTGTATAGCAAGCTCGAGGAATGAAGCATCTGCGGAAACTGATGGATTGCGTGTAGGAGCTCCTAAAAGGCGGCATATCTTTTTGGGTATTTTCAGCTCTTTCTATACTTTATATCATCCAAAAATAAAGCTGCTTGTTCAATGTTCATTGTCACTGAGATTTCAGTTTTCGTCTTGATAAAACTAAAAACACTATCTTCAATCTTCGAAATGATAGTGTCAGTCTTCAAATTCCCGTTTCAGTTTTCTGTTATTTTATGAATTAGCATCTTTAGTCTGTGTGTGACTAATTTTTAATTCCTCATACCATTTCAAAATTTCAAAGCGAAAAGTCGAATCTGGCAGTGACACCGAGCTGGCCAAACAGATGTTCTGGAGTAATTCTCTTATACTGATCGAGGGTGTTTGATTGTTGTTATAGGTACTGGATCGTCTCCATTAACTAAGGTAATCTCTTCTTGTTGCCTGTGTATTTTAGCAAAGTCAATTATGCATGCTACTGAATATATGTACAATCCCCTTCCCATTAGATAAGAAGCACACCGGTCAAATAGATCGGTCGGGTCGGTTTTCAATCGGTGAGGTTTGACCCAACGAGTCATAAATCATAATTATTATTATATTCTCATTGCTACAAAATAGCTAAAAGTACTGTATATTCCATTAAAATATAAAAAGTTGTTTTTCTTAATTATAGTGGGCCAAAATTTATTATTATATTGTTTTTCTTGATTAGAATGTAGGTTATAACTCGAAAATATTTACATAACTCAAAAATTCACCAAACTTCAGATTAAGGGTCAGGTGTCAGTCAGGTCGGGTTCAGTTGAATTCCAAGGTGGGTCAAAATTTTGACAGGTTTAGTCAGAACCCATTAAACTCATACTTTCTTGATTTCTGACTCTTTATTTTGCTTTACGTACCTAGCCCAATTCTTGATGCTCGGACATTGGTATGATATTTAGACACTTCATTTTAGGTGTAAAATTGAATATTTAGACGTATCCGACACTTGGACACGTACCGATATCCTACATCAATACCCGAGTCCAAGTAGCATAGGACAATACTGAAGTGATGACTTGTTTTGATGGTATATTAGTGTTTTTAAGCTTTTAAGTTGGAATATTACTAGTTTTTCAAGACCAAAGTTTGATATTCCCAAGTCCCAAGTTATAGAAGTTCTTGAAGTTGCCCGATGCTTTGCATGCAGGATGATACAATGGAAGAACGTAACCCACCTGCCCCGTGTGATTCAAGCACGAACAAGGACCGAAGCAAAAGGCCCATCACAGAGATACCCGATATCAACGAAGAGCTCCCTGGTATCCAACCAGCAGTTAGCTCAACAGATGGAAACGGGCCAAGTACCTCGAGAGTCCATAGTTTGAATACCAAACAACTCTTTTCATGTCACGAACAGACCTCAAAGCCCGAGTGCACTAACACCCACCAAGTACGTTCTGGCCCCGATGCAAGTAACAGATGGATTAAGCGTCTCAAGCTAAATTCCGATGATTCATTTGGAATCGGTACTAAGAGTTCAGACATGGGGGAAGGCTCATCAAACGAGAAATTCAGTATGTTCTTCAACAAAATAATGAAATGCAATCGAGAAAGCCTTGATGCTAAGCTACGCAACTATCACGGTAAAGAACATATGGTAATAGATCAGAATGTCGAGTCAATTAGAAGCGGAGACCTTTTATCTGTGGGTTCAAGGAAGAGAAATCGAAGCGTGGATCATGGTTGCTCTTGGATTCAGAGATGGTGTTGCACCGCTTCTACGCCTAGTAAACCCAAGCCTCTCGTAATTTGTGAGCCCCATAGCTTGAAGCTCGGGCAGGATGAGCTTGCAAAGGAGCAGTTCCCGAGTATTGGTGCCATGGCGCTGATGGGGAAAGCCATGAATGGATTTAAGTCCTGCGAGTTCACGAAAAGAGGGCCTGTCGTAGTTTGGAATACCAAAGAGTATTAAGAAAAGAAAGCCATTACAGGTCGAGGAGTGCCCGGTTAATTTTCGCTGTCCGTTGTAGTTTGATATGGTCGGTTGTCGTTTGTCATTTACTTTTTATTTCTCGATTATTATACGAGTTCTAATCTTTTGAGATTAAGACGTTGATATTGTTATATTATTATCAGATGTTGATATTTTGAATTGTATTTATACAACATGATTATAATTGTGAGATCCTTTGTTGATATGTTGATTCTGTTGTGCTTTTTTTTTTCTGTTTGTTGCTTTTCTGACCGAGACATATCTGCTATTATAGGGGTGTATTTGGCCAATTTTTGTTGGTTTTGGCTTTTGCCATTTTCGTTGTCGTCATCATCATCCTACCCAGTTAATCCCACTCATAGAATGATAAAGAGAAGTATCTTCACGGAAAAGATAAATTAGATACCTACAGATAAAAATAAGTAAAAGCAGTTAAAAAAATAAATTAAGTAAATATATACAAATGAAAACAATAAAACTAATAATAAACATATGAATGAGAAAAGCAAGAGTATAAGAACACTAATAATTAATCTAAGAGAAAATCAGAAGTCTAATAGAAAAAATAAGTTGTTTGTTGAATAATTTTTGAGCTAAAAAAAAACTACTACAAGTAGCTTTTTGATTACACAACTTTTTCTCTGTAACCAACTTCTATCGAATATTTACGTATTAGTTATTTTAAGCTTAAACAATTCGGTTAACAATTAGCAAATCGGCCAATAATTTTAGCTGATTAAATCTTTCAACAATCATTTGCCAAACAAATCTATTATCTGCGAAATAAACACATTATGAGCTTTAGATTGCTCTTGGCATAATTTCATTGGATAGACCATAGGTATTTGCTTGTTGGTTGAGGATTATATTTTGGATTATTGGAATTTGGAACTTAAATTTTACTAGTGACCCTTAATGCGATCAAAAACTCGCGTAGACATGTAAATGTTTGATTGTAAGTTGGAATATGACCTTATTTATAGCTTTGTTATTTTTATCCTTATCAAACATTTACTAATTTGTTAAAATTAATTGCGCGAAATAATATAATGTTTATAAACAAGTGAAACTCACCTAGGTGTTGTTCAAGGAGTCAATTGTACGCAAGACGCAACCTTACCTTGTGATAACAAAAAGGTTGTTTTCACTATACTTTAAATTCAGTCCAGTTCAATCCAATTTGCCAATTAATAATCCTAAAGATAAACCCGAATGCAACTTGTTAGCCAAATTAGTAAATGTGTTCTATAAACCATAGTACACACCTTTTATTGATGTATAAACAAAAACTTTGATACAAGATTTCCATATCTGGTTTACATTTATTACTTACTAACCAAAGAACTCTATAGATAGTATGGAGCTATTAAGTTGTAACAGTATAAATAGATAGCATAGAACCAGCTTATTTTTCCTCCCCACTTCAACCAAGCTGGTCCATAGTCCTACATATGACAGTACTAGATGATCCCTTGCAGCTCATTCCTGTACTCCTTTGCTTCCTTTTTGTCTTTGATATAACGTTTGCTCGAGCCTTTCAAACCAATGTCCTTTTCGAGCTTTATGTTTTACGAGTGTTTGAGAGTTGAACTCGAAAGCTTATTATATGACGGTTCCATCTTCGATTGTTGCCTTCTCCACTATGACGGTGATTCCTGATCGAATATAGAACCCTTGCTCTGGACGATCAGCTTCTACGACACCCTGATATTGAATTGAAGTGAGCGATGAACATAACCTCTGATAGAGTATATAACATATCCTATGGCCTTAACCATCAGTTTAACCTTTTGGCTGAGTGGATTCAACCTTAACGAGGATCCAACAACTTAAGTTGATAGTTGAGGTCCCAATATATTATATATTCTATCACGCTTAACAATAGCAACAAAGAGCAAGCGGAAACAGATGCTTAGTTAAGTATACTCACATCTTTATTGGTAATGATCACATCTTTACCAATCTTTGCATTCTTGTCAATGATACAGTTCCTGCAAAAGGCAATGAATAGTCATTAGCTAGTATAAATTCAGGTTTCTCACTGTAAGACGCTATTCATACATGGGTTGAATAGAAAATATGAGCTCCTTCTTATAAGGTCGTCTCACCGAAAAACGGTTTCTCACAAGAGTAGCTCCTGAATAAAAATGTACTATCTCCTTCCATTTCAAAGTAACATAAAAAAAACAGGTTGCCCCAGGTAAATGTACTCATTCTACTTTCAGGAAAATTACTTCCCATCTTATGACCACTGGAACTGATCTATTGGTTCATGTAGTCTACCTGGATCTTACAAGATTAAGGTTTTGACATTGTTTTGTTCTTCGAAGTTGGAATAACCACCTAGTTTATTCTCTTTACATTCTCTATCCTTATTCATAGTGCCCCAAATGTTTTAGTTATGTAATTATATTAATACGGGGAATGGGAAGTTTTGTGCATGTGCAACATGTCTGACCGTAGGGCTCAAAATTAGGAGGCCTCAAATACAAAAGGCGCACACAGCGCTAGTAATCTTAAGTACATTTGATTGTGCTCATTCGAACAGAGTGTGAGAATAACTACCTGATTTTTGTGTTCCGTCCAATCCCAATTGGCACCTTACCCTCCGCCAGAAGTGATGCAATCTCAGGTTCGGTTTGATAGTAATCTGCACCCATCATCAAGGTATCCTGCAAAGAAAATTAGACATTCAGAGATTGATGATAAGTACAGAAATCAAAAGGATTACCATTAAGAAAAGAATTATCAAGGACTATACCTTAAGCTCTACACCAGAGTCTAAACGAGACCTCTCTCCCACAATCGAGTGCTCAACTATACATTCTCGCAGGAAACATCCATGTGAAATGATGGCATCCTTGATCTGTATAACCCAAGTAAAGCCATTAACAACTTCATATCTTTAAACACTACGTATACCACGTAACTTATAAACTTAATATTGAGGCCCTGATTTTTTTGGGGCCATTGACTGTCGAACATATTGAACATGGTCGGAACCTCCCCTAAATCAATTCACTAATTGTTGCATGTACAATGAAACATGATCAGTTGCCATTTGCTAGCATACCTTGCAATTGTCCATTTTGGTTGGTGGAAGGAACCGAGGAGATGTGAAAAAGGGTGTCTTTGGGTCGTAAAATTCAAATTTTGGCGACTGTATAAAAACAATAAAGATCACTTGCGTTATTCATTGAATTTGTATTAAATCGAAGCAGCACTGTAGGTGAAGACGCTCACCTCTTTGGTGAGGGCCAAATTAGCTTCGAAGAAAGAGCTCAGGGTTCCGATATCCTCCCAGTAGTCTCTGAACAGATATGCCTGTTTAAGACATCAAAAGTACAATTAAGCGTTTTGGTGTACGTTACAGGGAATTGGGGGAAATCTGAGGATGAGATGATCAGATAAGTTAAACGTGTGGATGAGAATTACAGAGATTGTGGGGTCATAACAAAAAATAAAATTGAAACAAATTCTATGGGGAAAACTAGAGAGATTGCAGCAAATTCCGTGGGACAGAGGGAGTATAAGACATACAAAAGAAAGGAAAACCAGATTGAAATCATGTTAAGAAGTTTATACCTGAATATTTTGGTTTTTAAGAGCAGCAGGAAGAATTTCAGACCCAAAGTCATTGGCTTTTGGGTATGTGTGTGTCAGAAGCTTGAGTAGAACTTCTGTCTTAAACACATAGACTCCCATGGATGCAATGTGAGGATTCTTCATTGCATCTTCTTTTGATAAGCCTAGGATTTGTGTGTCCACTCTCTGCAGCAAACCAGATATCAACATATGTACGAATGAGTAAAAATCAGGTGAACAAATTATAAATAAAATCTAGTGTCCTGTCAACAAACCAACTCAATTAAAAGCTTAAGTTGATGGTTGAGTCGTCAGGATATGTTACATACTCTAACACATCCCCTTACATAAGGACCCTTCACGCTAGAAGTGCACACCTGGCACCGAGTGTTCCACTTTAAATGAGGGGTGCTTGAGATTCGAACTCGTGAACTCTTGTCACATTGGCTTTTGATACCAGGTCAAAGAACAAACTCAACCAAAAACTTAAGCTGATAGTTGAGGCTCCAGGATATGTTATATACTCTAACATGGTCTCATTTGTTTCATTAGTAAAGGAAAGGAAGATAAACATGACATTTTTGTTGATTGATTGAGGTTCTTAAAGGGCACCATATTGTAGGTAGATTTCAACATCTTTCTAGAGATATGCTTCTAGGCCAAGCTTACATGTTCTTTTTGATCGACTGTTTAAAGATACTCCCTCTATCCCTCTCATTTTACACCAGTATTAAAATGAGCAATATTTAGTGGAGAGTAAAATTAGGTTGGAGAATCAGACAAAAAACAAGTCGAAGATAGTAATAAGTGGTTAAGATGGAGAGAAATGATAGTTTGTGGGTGAGATTCAAGAAAGAGAGTGAAACCGTTGCCAAACAAAAAAGGGTGCAAAATCAGTGAGACAAATTAAAATGGAAAGTGGTGCAAAATTAGACGGAGAGAATATGCTGGTACAACACTAGTATTCACTCGAGCATTAAAATGTTTGGTAAAATGACTTTTAAGCTAGCCAACAAATAACTTTTCCAAACATCTACATAATAATTGGCTTAAGCAACTGGCTTAACTGCTAGTAAGTCCGCCAACAATTTCAACTGGTTTAACCAACCAACAACCCGTATGCGTAAATGGGAAACCTCAATTCTTAGAAGCCTAGTTGATAGGAATCAAACCTAGGACTTGCAATTCAAAGAAGGATACATAATGTAAGGAGGTATATTTTAGCATATAAACCTTTCATGATTTTAATTTTCTCGGCCTGACAATATTCATACGAAAACATCAACCGAAAAGAATATCAAAACACCAGTAGAAAATTTATTACCATTGCTTGTAAGTCTTGTCCCTTAGGTTTCTCCGAGAAATGCACAACTCGGCCTCTGCTGTCTATCTTCATCAACCCATAATCTGATGCGCGGCTGCAAAAACAAATATTCTTATTCGAAAAGACAAGCGTGAATTCAGAAACGGACATCGAGTACCAAAGATGAAATCGCTAGCATACCTCTCACCCACAGGAACACAAGAAATTGTGATATCAGAGTTTCTATCTATATGATTCTGCACAAGATCCATATAGTCCATTCTATACAGCTGATCACCCGACAATATCAGAATATTTTCGATATCCTTATTCCTCGCGTCCTACATATGGCCGAAACAATAAACACTTGCCCGTTTTCGTAATCTAGAATACGTGATTTAGGTTCACAAAACCCGTTAAAGAATCTGAAGACAACAATCCTACCTCAAACAACCATATGAATTGCCTGACAGCATCAGCCGTTCCTTGGAACCAGTTCTTTCCGGTTTCTCCTTGTGTTTGTGTAGCTGCCAAAACCTATCAACCAAAGATCATAGAACTTAATACCCAATAAGGAAATCGACATATTATATAAATCAGTTTGTGTTTTCATATGATTCGATAATGCAAAGCCTCATTCCGTATACTGCAAGAAGTTTACCTCGACAAATCCATCTCCGAAGTTGATACCATTCCCATGATAAGTACGATATATGTGACGATTAAGAGAAGCAGAATTGAACTGAGTTAATATGAATATCTTGTTTATACCACTATTGATACAGTTACTCATCGGAATATCAATAAGCCTGTAGCATCCTCCAACGGGAACCTATATCGTTAAGCACTCGATTAAACACATATTTCATACTAATTAGTAAAACATAATTTGCTACTTAGTTCGCCTTTTAAATTAGCAATTCGCTCAAACTAGTTCAAAAATTGCCTTAAAAAGACCATGATTCGAGATTCACAAGGCGATTAGCGAATCATGTGACACTGGTTTTGATCATTTTGAAAGCAAAAGGGAATTTAAAGATCACTTACAGCAGGTGTTGCAGTCCTGCTGGTAAGAGGAAATAGTTGAGTTCCTGCGCCTCCTCCCAAGATGATCGATGCCACATTTTTTGGATCGGCTCTTCGCCTTTCGAAAATGGGTGTCTCTCTAATCTGCAGTATCATAAAACAAATGAATAAATAGATTGTTTTACCTTTGTGATTTGCACCCACCAATTATTTTACCCCTACCTAATGAAAAGAACATATATATCACTATCACCAAAAGCTATTCCTGCTTAAAAAAATTTCTGTACTCAGTAAAGTACAGTGCCCCTAATACAATACTTCTATTTGATCACCCCCAATATCATTTGATACTCCCTCCGAAGCTCCCCTAGACGGCTAGACGGGTTTGAAAAGTCAAATATACGTAATCTTACCTTTGTTGAAAAGTCAAATATACGTAATCTTACCTTTGTAAAAAGATAGTTTCATAAATACTGGGACCCACCAAACTAATATAGTTTCTAATTTTCTATTAGGAGTGGATAGTTTACTTGGCTAGATATAGCTATCCCCACATTGAAACTAGAAAGTTTCACATTAACAGAGGAATTTTGTAAACTTTATCAACATAAGTGTTATAAGTACATGATCTAAACTAAATTTCAGATAATCAAGTAAATAAAGAAGAAAAACAACAATATGAAAAATTATTTGCTTTGTAACTACACCTATAGAAAAGAAACTCCTAATCCTACATGTCATTTAGTTTGAAGCAGGGTATCTAGACTCGAGCCTGCCTAAGCCATTGTCTAGATCATTTGATTAAAATTATATTAATATTAAATTATGCAACATATAACACAATGTATGTGACTTGATCTCTTCATTTGCTTCACGTATCCGTGTCCGATCCTTGATGCTCGGACACTGGTATGGCACATAGAGACTTCATTTTAGACGTATTCGACACTTGGACACGTACTAGTATCCGACATCAATACCCGAGTCCAAGTAACATAGAACACAATATAACACACAAGAATGATAGTCGAATTGATTCGAGTTAGTTCAGCACACATAAAAAGATAAGTGCTCGGCCTACCCTATATTCCTAAATCCACCCATAATTTGAACATTTGATTATCATAATCTTTGCAATGACATGAATCAAACCAAAAAATATCTAAAACTCAAAAAAAAATGGTAAAGCAAACATGAACTTACAAGGGTCTCAGTGGAATTATTTGATGTCAAGACAGAAACAGCAACCCCAGACTTAATCTTTCTACATCTTTGATCATTTTTCAAGCTTTTAGGCAACTTATCAAACAAAACATTTCTATTCAATCCTCCTCTAATTCTGTCCCCCAAAAATCCACTTTCTTTCTCTATTAGCCCATTTCTTGCCATATGAGTACTTGTTCCAAATGTAGCACAATAAGAATCCATCTCAAAAATCCTAAATTTCCTTTTTTTTTTCTGGGATTTTGTTTTAATTCAGACCCACAAAGCAGAACACCTGAAAAAAGATGGGATGATGTTAAAATTTGAAAAATCTTGAGGAATCACAGGATCCAATAAAGTTACAACTCCAATCTAAGCAACCAAGTTAAGTATTAGATCATGGAATTATATTAAATAAATAATGTTAATTAAGGATTTTAATACTTAATTGTTATAGTTGTACTACTAGAATCATAAAAATACTTTATAATCTTAGTACACCACTAACACAAGCTAGCATTTTAAACAACAAAAACTAGGTTTGCCCACTTTTTATCAGCAGAAAAAGACTAATATTATGGGAGGATAATTCAGGGATCTTAAGAAAAACAATTAGGACATGTTGTAAGAAAAAGAACCATTTTTATTTTACGTGGGAATCTAAGTACGGGTCTGCCTGGTAGGTTGCGGGTCGTGGCCATTTGATGAAAAAATATGCGAACACTAAACTGTGTAACATATGCCAGAAGGTCTCCTGAGAGTGTATGATATAGATGACACTCTCAGCAGCCCAGCCCAATGAAAATTTCAGTTATTTTTTGAGAAAGTGTATAAATGGTTGGACTATTACATCTTGATGCATGCCAGAATGATAAACGAGTTGATTCAACACACATAAAAAAATTATTAGTCATTCTAAACTAATAATCAAAATTCGACATTGATATATGAATCTTAATCGGTGTCACGTAATTCGCTAATCAGCTTGCAAATTACAAATTGAAAAAGCGTATTATAGGCTATTTTCAATCATTTTGAGGGAATTGTGAATAAAAAAGATAAACTAATTAGCGAATTATGTTCATTAATCTGGACACTTACTAAAAATAGAAATATTGATGGAAAAGTTTGAACCTTAAAAACAATAGAAGAAAGCCCAGAAATTAAATATGAGAATGAAGAAGGAATTAAAAAAGATGAAGAATTTAAGAATTAATGGAAGTGGAAGAAGAAGAAAAAAAGTGGAAGACTAAATAAAGAGGCAAACAAGCTTGAATAATGGTGTAATGGTGAGGGGAAATTATGGGCTTTATTGGCCTGTGAGCCCCTCTTTCATTTCACGAGAAATCCCTCTTATGAATTGTGATAATTGATAACTAAGAATTTTATTTTTATTTTTTTTCTATTTTTGCATTGAAATACTAAAATTTTTGATAGTGAAATCTTCTACTACCTCCGTCATTTTCGTGTTTTGTTGTTTTTTTAGCATATTATTTTTTAACTGATAGTATAATGAATGATTTAAATTGATTGAGAGAAAAAAAGTAAAATAAAAATAAGTGGTTAAAATGTGTTTTAATGGTAGGTAGAAGAGGTGTCTATAATCTAAATCTAAAAGGAAAATGTAGCTAAAATTTTAAAACAATCTAAAATGAAAAATGAAGCTAAAATTATGAGATAGAGAAAACATAATTTTATTTATTTTCCTAATCTCTTACCGTGAAGGCAAATTCGAAAAACTAGTACACAATTATATCTAGGAAAATTACCATGAATAATACAATCTTTTGCTTATTTTCCTACAATAATATCAATTTTTAATTAACCATGAATAATATTAACTTAAAAATGGTGTTTTCCTATAAAATCTCTAACATGTTAAAAATCAAACTATAGGTGATTATAAGCAAAAAAATTTGTAAAATAATTAGTTAATAAATTAAAATTGGTATTATTCTTGGAAATTAAAATGTCCCCTAAGTTGGTATTATCATAGTTAATCAATAGTTGGTATCATTATAGAAAAAATTAACAAAATTTTGCATTATTCATGGTAATTTTTCTTATATCTACTATAGTAAAACAATTTTGCAATTATTCAATTATTATTACATATTATACAATTTAATATTAATAGATTATGATCTAGGCAGACTCGAGTTTACGGGGGACGGTAAGAAGTTAACATGGCTATACACTCACAAAAAAGTGATGAAATCTTGCACATTTGGCTATTTGTTCCACAAAAATTATGAGTAATTTTTTACTTTGCAAATTGTAATTACTTTTTTATTATTGTTTCCGTGCATTCTAGGTTGCTCCAAATCCCACTCATTAATCACTACTAACCAAACACCTGTCCATTTTAGAGATAAACAAACAAATGTGTTGAATAAAAAAAGAAAAATATCTCAATTTAACGGTTTAATTATTATTACTAATTAGTAAGTTAGTTTTGAACTTTGAACTTCAATATTTTGGGTTTGGAAGAGAAATTCAAATGGTCATTTTAATTTTTTTTAATGAACATTTAACTTTTTGAAATTCTATTTAGTTGTCATTAATCATGTAGATGATATTAAAAGAAAGGTTAAATGTGTGGATGAGATTAAGAGAAGGTAATGATGTTCATTTTCAAATAAATAATACTCACTCCGTCCCATTTAAGTTGCAGCATTTTCTATTTTGGTTCGTTCCACTTAATTTGCATCATTTTTATTTTTGGACTATGGTCCACCACTTTTTTTTAATCTCATCCATACATTTTAACTCTTTTTTAATGTCAACTACACAATTTATTTTCTCTCTTTATTTATTACATTTATCTACCTTTTTCTTAAAAAACACCAATTTTCTCTTTGCTTCAATTTATATGGGACGGAGGGAGTATGAGATAAGTGAGACAATTTAAAACGAATGTTGATTTGAATTGAATGAGACAAAGAGTATTTATTATATCTAAGACATATTTATTTATAATCTATCTTATTTGTATGTTTGTTGTTTGGTTTTATGTTTGTAAATTTTGATTGATAGATTCACCCTATTTTTCCTCAATATTTTTTAAGAGGAGTTTTCTTAGAGAATTTGTATTACTATCGTCCTGTTATGCTCACCATCCATCCTATTTAGTGTCTCATCTTTTTCATTTTAATTAGTAAACAATTAATTTAATTTGTATATTATTCTTAATTTATAGTCAAATATACTCAAGTGAAATATCAACTTATTAATATTAATGTAAATTTTATGAATATTGAATTATTATAATTTTTAATCAAATATGATTAAATATATCTAAGATTAAAATAGTAGATCAATAAGTGTGTAAAATCAAATTTGTCATTTAATTAGGATAGGATTCAAGTTGACACCATAATACACAATTGATAGGATTATCATTCTATAACTCTATTGGTTGATATACATGATAGTTGATAGGATTAGAATCTATATATCACTTTGCTTCTTTTTTTTTCTATTGCTTTTGAGAGGGATCATAATTCTGTCCGTTAAAATCGTACTCTCCATCTATTTTATTGAGAATAAAAAATTGTTTTTAAGGGTCTGTTTGGTATGGTAATAAAAAGTTAGTGTGATTTTGGTAAGAATATCTATTGACATATTGACAAATCACAAAGTTCATTTCAATGCATAATCATTTGAACACATGGTATTAGGTGGTAATGAAAAATATGAATAAAAGAACTTTTTTATGTTGAAACTTTTACTACGGATAATATATATTATGAAAATTTACGCTAAATGTTTTTATATAAAAAAGTTAATTTTGACAATTTCAACAAGACATTGTATTGATAAGTGAACTTGACACAAAAATTTAATTAGTAAGAATACTAAGATTGTGAATATATTAAAGGGGATAAAATTAACTGACCAAAACTAAAGAAAATATAAGGATATTCAATATTTTTGTCATCAATCTTAAGTTATCACGAACAAGAATAAGATTTAGTATATTCAACCTTTCAAATCCTCTTAGAAATATCAAATTTTAATTTCTTTTCACAAATTCTTACTTGAGACCGTCTTTTGTAAAAACGGCTCTCAAAAATCCAGTCTAATTCTAAATATATATTGTTACAACTCTAAATATATATTCGTAAAGACAGTGTTTACGAATTCTTTTTAGGTGATAGGATGTTAACATGGAAAGTATGTAATTGAATGCTTAGAAAATGACTCCTCCAACAATATAGCTCGTAGATTTAATTATTATATCTTTGACATTGAGTGAACTTCAACAAATAACAACACTAGGAAACAAAGTATTGAGTCAAAAGAATACAAATTGTTTATCAGGGTGTTTTTATCTAAGTCAGTTTAATATAGACTGATTTAAAGTTTAGTTTTAAAAAATAAAATAATATTTCATTTACTTAATTTATTTAGAAAAAATTATTAAATTTATTTATATGAATTTATTTTATGGTAATATGGTCTCATACAAGACACGTATAAGAATAGAACATCAATTATGCATTTGATTAAGATCCATGCAAGCTAGATTGACAGCATATAATATATTTATGATAACATTTGCAGAACTACAAAATTCAGGTTAATTACGAATTTTGGAACTTTTGACAGATAATTTCTGCAAATTTTCTACTGGCCGCACACGTGGCAATATTTTAACGGTTTATAAAAATAGCATTTTGCGTTTGGGGCCCAGAAGAGCATATCACCAATGTGGGCCCAATTAAGATTGAAGCCCATCGGTCAGGGCCGTGGAATATCAAGTACGGGTGGCCCACATCTGTCCACATTTAATGGAAGACCAATATCCTAAAATACGTAAACAAACTTATTAGAAGAACGGGACAAAGCAAGTCATAACAAAATAATGCCATATTACCTCACGTGTTAGGTCTCCCGTTATTTCTTTAAATCATGCAAAAAAATCAGTTTGATTCGTCTCGATGCAATGATTATTCTTATCAACTTTTCATAATTTTTATTTAAGCATAATTAGAGATACTAAGAGTCAAAATGTTACCTCGACAAGTGTGCCCAAGCAAATGGGACAACTAAAATGGTTCGGAGGGAGTAAATGAAATACGATATGAGGTGATAACCTTTACATAACATATATCTCGATCATTTATTTCAAAATGTCATATAACTTATTTCCAAATATAAGCATGTAATTTTCAAATCAGAGATTTGGCCTGTTTGCACTTACTAAGTGCGAACAAGTTGTAAAATTGAAACAGGCTGTTAGCACTTACTAATTGGAACATGATTTCTGCTGCTGTTTTAAGTCAACAGTCTGTTCGCACTTAGTAAGTGCGAACAACCCAAACCTCTAGTTTGAAAATCACACGCTTATATTTGTAAATAAGTTATATGAGATTTTGAAATAAATGATCGAGATATATGTTATGTAAAGGTTATCACCTCATATCGTATTTCATTTACTCCCTCTGAACCATTTTAGTTGTCCCATTTGCTTGGGCACACTTGTCGAGGTAACATTTTGACTCTTAGTATCTCTAATTATGCTTAAATAAAAATTATGAAAAGTTGATAAGAATAATCATTGCATCGAGACGAATCAAATAAAAACTCACATGACTATGTCCATTGTACAAAACTAATTTAAACGCCACGTCAACTGCACATCGATACCCTCAACATATACCTGCAACCATGGCATTCTAATATTCTTCAGCTTATAAAAAAATTGCACAAATTAATCTTGCCATCTTATTTTTGATAATACTGTGTTTTGATATTATTCGGCTTATAAAAAAACTGCACAAATTAATCTTGCCATCTTATCTTTGATATGTCCATTGTACAAAATTAGTATAAATGAAAATACCTTGACTAAAATAAGTCACAACATATCACAATCAATTCAACCCATCATACCTGCTCCGTGTACCAATGCCACATCATCGATATCCTCAACCATGGTATTCTAATATTTTTATTCGTAATTTTGTTGATAGAAATATACAAAATAAAATTATAAAATTCAAAAGTATAACTTAAGGGACCGCGTGCGTAACACGCGGCCCTACAACCCCACAACTAGTATGGGGAAAAATGAACAAATCTAGGGTTCTATTGAAGATGATCCTTACAATATAAGGCACAACTGCAACATAAAGTCTTATATTGTTACAAGATATGTAAAAATTAAATGTCAAGAGTGAGAGATTAGTCATGTTGTAATCTTAGATATAGAAAGTGATCTTAAGAGCCGATAATATTAAAGCCATAATTCTAATTCTAATTCAAAATAATCTAAAATCACCTACGTAAACCAACAAATAAATTCCACTAATTGTTGTCTACATAAACTCTCCTCATCCTTAGTCTCGCTTGCCCTTTTATAATCATAAAGTTCAAGCCAGGTCAAATCGGATAATTATAAAAATTCATTGTGAAAATATTTAATATTTTTTACCCCTTTTTAAAAAATTTCTATATGATATAACTACTTAGGTGGATCGACCCTAAAGTTTAAAACTTGAATTAAAATATTATTATATAAAAAAACGGGTCAAAGTGGATCGAATTTAAACAACTTTAACACACTCCAACCCGTTTAAATTTAACATGACCAACAAAAACCCAGCCCTAGAACACCACTAATCAAAACCATCTTAAAAGGGTTCTCTTTCATCTTCTCTTAGTTGAGGTTCTCAAACCCCATCCTAGTACAAAAGTGATTTCAGTGACTGATAAGCTGACTACCAAATTCTATCAAGTAACTGGACTTCATTACTCCTACCAAAACTCCTAGAGCATGTCACTGTCAACAATGCAAGCGTGGTTTGAATGCGAGTCCAACTAAACTTGGATCGGAAGTCATTATAAAGGCAATATTTAGGGTCAACCGTCGACGTACGCACAACAGCGTCCATGGAGGACTGGCTGTCAAATGAATAAAAATCAACACCCTCCAAAATTTGCAATCTTGAAAAAGTAATAATATAGAGTTCAACATTTCAGGAAACCATTTCTCTAACTCTAGGGAGTTCTAATAGAGTAAATGCAACTCAAGTAACAAGTATCAGAGAATAAACAACTTAAAACCTAAGTAACATTCAAAACTTGCACGGAGTTCTACTGACAAACATTATGGAAGATCAAAGATTTTTAGGCAGCAGCAGGGTTGACTTTCTCATTGGTTGATCTGGTGTAAATCTGCAAGCTGGAATGATGGCATACCATCTTGATAGCACCCCTGGCTACAAGCTCTCTAATGGCCCTCCTTGCGAGAGATCCATTGATCTGATTTAAACAAAACCCAAGCAATGTCGTTAATCATAATTACACAATCACTATGAAGCTGAGAAAAAGTTTTCAAGATAAAAAGTATGACAAAATTTGAGTTTAATAGTGCATCAAAGCTCTAGCAGAAAGCACTGTCACTATTGTACCATAACTCGAATGAACATTTGTAAAAAGGCAAAAGAAAAATGTGGATGTGAAACTGGGGTAGCATCATCAATAAAATCACCAATAGTCACTACAATCACTATGGAGCCGAGAAACATTTTCAAGATAAAGCACAATGACAATTGAGTTTAGTCAAACATCAAGCCTTAGCAGAAAGCACATCCACCTATTGTACGACAGAAACTCCCATGAACATTTTCGGATAGGCATAAGAAACTCAAGATAGGTTATTTTGACACGAGAACAAAACCAGTACCATTCCTTGACATCATTTAAGCAGCCATGAGCTGACTAACATTATCATTTCATTCAAGTTTAAAAATAACTAGATTCAGTTCCTAGAAAAAGTTAAAATACAAAGAAACAAATTAAAAGCTAACAAAATCTTCAGAATCCATAATTTGTTAACCGGCAAAAGAAAAGAACAAATATCCTATATATTTATCTCTGCTTATATTTCTGACATGTATAATTTATGTAATCAAGTACAGATATTCCATATCAAGTAATGAAACCAAATCAGCATTAATATAGAGATTTCACTGAATATCTATACACCAATTCTCCCGAGTCATGAATACCAAACCCTACATCTAAGGTGTGTGTGGGTCTACGGCTTCATGCTACAATCCAAAAAGAAGCTATTATTACCATAAGTTTTGAATATTCAACATATCTTATGAAGTTGAGCTCTTCTATAACACATCCAACTCCAGACTCCTACCATTAATTCATCAACCAACCTTCACATTGGAGTCACCTTTTATACTAACCAATCCAGATTCAATAAAAATTAGTAATCTGAACCAGACATCTACTCTGAATTACCAAGTTGAAAAACAGAATTCATTTGCAATGTCGCCAGAAGATCAGACTTTGCATTATATTCTTTATTAAAATGATTGATAAACAACTTAAGGAAGTTCAAGGTGTTATCATGAGTAAGAAAAGAGAAACCACAAGAACTAACTACTTATCAATAGTTTATATGCACATTCACGAATTGTTGCCACCACGTTTAGTGGAACATACATACATATCTACACTACCTTCAACTATAACCCCAAAGCTTCCAAATTGAATAGCTACGAAGAGCAAACTTGTCCAGTGTCAAAACAAAGTATATATACATTGGTAATCCATGGAAACAAAAAGATTTGACCAAAAAACAAATATCCAACTACAAAATATCTACATTATTCTAAAAATCTAAAGAAAAACCTCAAAAACATAAGAACCAAATATTTCCAACATTTGTATTCCACAAAATCTTTCTGCATAGTCATCAACCAGCAAGACTAACAATTTACCATCAAAAGCAAATACCCAATAATATCCTAAAACACAAAGTAACTTAAACAACCATTGACAAGAGTGAAATGTGCCAACACAAACTTGCTCGCTCTCTAATTAACACAAATATTAAACACACACACAGCATATAATAAAGAGCTTTCATGCACTACATTAAAATCAATTTTTTAAAAAATGGAAGATCAATACATTAAATCTTTCAAGCTTAAATACCTAAACCCAGTTAACTTGTCATGTTCTAATTTAATATATGTCATTACTACTTAAATTATAGAACAAACCCTACAAAGATATTATTAATTCATTCAGTTAGGGGCCAATGTTAAGTAACAGGAATGGCACTCATTCATGCCACTAACATTTCAACTACACAATGTCCTCACTTCCATCAACATAAGCCAAGTATTCCAATACAAACATGTCATGAAGGGCTAAGAAGGGGAAATATAGGATTCAGTAATTAATCATACCTAGGAGTTTGTTACGTTGGGTGAATAAAATGTAGACATAATTATTATAAATAAAAGGGGAAGGGAGGGAAATTCAGCATTCAGCCAAGTAATAGGTTTAAGTGAAGTTTTATACTCACTGGGGGAGAACAAACCTCTCGAAAGCTTGTATACTATCTTTTTTAGTCGTTCTTCATTTACATTCAATCTATCACTATACATTTACATTTTTACATACAAATCCATACATTCAAATAATCTTCTGTTTAATCTTCAGTAATAACATCCCATGGCTTATCCAGTCCATGGCAATCTCAACAAAGGCCAGCAACTCAATAATAAATACTAAGTACAATTATTTTAATAAAATTAGGAAGCTCTTTCCACTCTTAATAAATAACTATCTCAAATTCATAAGCCACATTATCTCACAATAAATTAATCCATTATACAGCATAACAGCACAAATTAATTTTCATTCTGATTCAATTTGTGTTTTAGAACAAAATCAAAGAAAAAATTACTTGAACTCATAAGAGCTAATCTAGAAGCAGAAACCCAATAACACCAAATTTCTCCAAAATCTCATATCACTAAAATCAATATACACCAAACGAAGTTGCAAGCATTTCACTTTAACTCACATAAACCTCAGACCTCAAATCAACCTAACCAAAATTCCCACAAATGCAAAAACAAAGATGCACAACAATCTAGAATAACACTAAAAAGTAAAATTATTTAAAATTAAAAAGCATTCAGATCGAATAAAAGAACTTCCCCAAAACAAAACATCAAATCCCAATCGACCTAATCAACATCTCAACAAATAAGAAATCACACTTATACAATAAACAAAAATAATTAACATAAAAACACGTCCGATAATTTACCCTAAATAAGATATTGACAACCAAATTACTAAAAAACGAAAAAGAAAATTAGATCGGATAAAAAAATCATACCCTGAAACGCTCAGAAAGAGTAGCAGCAGTAACGACCTTTTGTTTCCCAGCTTCAGAAAGAAGCTTATCAAACGTAGCATTGTCAAACAACACCAAATTATTCACCTTTTCCTTTTGCTTTCCCTTGCTCCACTTCTGCAAATTTTTCCCCAACCAGAAAAAATCTATTTAAAACAAACTATAGTCAAAAAATTCCACAAAATCGACTCGAAATTAACAAAACGAACCTTCTTCTTCTGTTTTCCACCAGATTTAGCGGGCTTTGAAGATGGTGGTGGAGCCTTATCTTTCTTTGGAGCCTAGAAAACAATCAAATAAATCAAAACAAGAGCAAAAACTAGATCATGCGGAAAACAAGAAAAGAGAAATGATTGAATACCATTGGAGATGCAGGAGAGAACGAAAAGTTGAACTGCTGCCGAAGGAGAAAGAGATAGGGTTTGAGTGAAAATGATGTATAAAGAGATGGCTAGGGTTTTTAGGAATTTATATTGTGATTTATTTTCCGAATGGGTTTGATATGGCCCAATGAGCTTGTAAAGATCAATTTTACGGGCCGAGCACCTCAAGACTTTAGTTTTAATAAAGGAAAATTTGAAAAAATTAAGCATTTCATATAAAAATATTCTCAAATCAAGCATGAAAAACATTTTTCTCAAAATAAGCACCTCTTGCCCAATCCTTAGATATGAAGTTTGTTCGCTATTAGTAACAACGATCAATTACTTACACTAAGTCAAAAAAAGTCATCCAATCAATCGCCCGCTCTTACTAATAAGGGAGATTGCGTTGACTTTTGTTGACTTTTTGCATGTGTAATGGTCCGTTGTTACTAACATTGGACGATTGTTTTCCCATATACCTTAATAATCAAACTTTTTGTTCGTACGTGGCCCACTGTTAGTAACAACGGGCATTTACATAAACTGAGTTAAAAAGTCAGCCCAAAAATAGCCCCGCTGGCCGCTGTTAGTAACAGTAAACAGCCTCCTAACCGAGATTTGGAAATTTACGTGCTTATTTTGGGAATTAAGTTTCCTCTATACGACTATAACTATTTTGGGATTTTTTTTTAATGCTGTTTTTGCTTATCTTGTTCGAATTTTCTTTAATAAATGGCCTTATTAACATCATAACATAGACTATATATTCCAAAAAAATATTTTTTAGGCGGTCTTATTGTGAGACGCGTTACATAAGTAAAATAATACTCCCTTCAATTTACAACTATTGTCCCATTTCTTTATTGGGTAAGTTCACCTCAAATGTCTCATTTATGTTATTAGTCATGATTTTTTTACTTAAATACCTCATGTTCACACAAGTAATGACCAATATACCCCCACTTTTACTACTCACAATACCCAACTGCTATCTTTACAATTAATTTAATCAATTAAAATATTCCAACTATCACCTTTTTGGTAGACCCCATCTTACTCTTAATATTCGTGCCCAACCAAATGAGACAATAGATATGAATTAGAGAGAGTATTACTATATAAACTCTTTGCTTTGATTTGCAACAAAAATTATACTATTTTTTTTATGGAAAATACAAGGGATTTTTTTTTAAATCATACAATCTAATAAAAAGAATGTAAAATTTCACGTGTCTTTCCCATATTGATTTTCCATATAAATTTTTTTGGAAAAATTACCCTGAATAATACGATCTTTCACTTATTTCCCATGAAAAATACGAACTTTCAATTAACCACGAATAATACGAAGTTTGACATGTATTTTCCGGTGGCATCCCTGACCGATTAGGAACCGGTAGAACAGGTAAAATATGACCGTTGCACAGCAGGTTTATCTCCGACCTTGGTTTCATTTCTTCTTTCCAGATTTCTCACCTCTTTCTTCTTTATCTTTTCATTTTTTTAAATTACTTCCAATCTTCACCTCATTTATTTATTTAGTTTACTTCCTCCAATCTTCCCCTTCGTCATTTAATTGATGTTCAATATGTTTTCCCCTTCATCATCATCATCTCAATCTAGAACATCAATTGCAAATGGAATTCCTTTATGTAATCATGATGTTCATGCTAAATTACAATCCAGCACATATATCCAACACATATATCCAGCAGCATCATTCATAATCAGTATATAAGCAGCATCATTCATAATCAGTATATAATCAGTATATACCAGCTATCTTAGACATTTCCACAGCACAAAGATCATCATTAACCCTCTTTAACCCCTCCTCAAAGCTAAGAGCATTAGGTAGATGATACCAAATAGAAAAGTCATATTCAACCCCAAAATCCTCTTTTACAATTCCTTCTAACTCAAAAAAAGACATTTTATCTGGGTCTACGGAAATGGTTTTACACATCCCACAAAAATACTCAGACCCCACAACACCTTTTTTGAATACATGACAAACCAAAACTTCAAAGTAATTGAATCATTCACATGAGCCTAAAAACAAGCAAAAAACACTAAATTACACACAATTTCGAGTTAGAATTAAGAATTAATCGTGAAAATGAATGTAAAATTTCACGTGTCATTCCCATATTGATTTTCCATATAAAGAAAATTTTACCAAAGCTAATATCAATAGTTCTTAATATTTAAGTAGTATATCACAACAAGATATGTTCTTATAAATTTTCTTGAAATATTAAATTTTTGAATTTAAAAGCTACATAAACTTACAATTAATTTTTTTAAAATATATTTGTTTTTTTTATATGTATTATATACTAATTAACAAAGTTTCTTTATTAAAACTTTAATTTCTAAAATATTTCATTCAGAAACAAAGATACATGATAATCAAAAAATGTTTTGAGAATGACAAATAGTCATTATGATGACGTTAAAAGATCTCTCATATTTGCCTAAAAAAGTATGAGAGCTCTAATTAATAATTATTAACAACTTTATTCTTTTAATAAAAGCACTATATATTTTAAAATTTTTGTCTATTTTATAAGAAATTAATTTTATAGTACTTTTATACTGATAGCATGTAATTACATCTCTATTTAAAATTTATATTTATATATACTTTTATATTAATAACTTCGTGCATTGCACGAGTTTCTATACTAGTTACCTAATAAAATTGTTTTTGTCAACGAGTTTGTAATATAATTGTGTTATTAGACTTGTCCCGCTAATGACCTGCTAAAAATAGGCAAGCCCACAACCCAACGGGTTAACCCGCACCATTAACCAGATCTACTTGCAACCATTATGTGTTTGTTGATAGCAATATTTGATCCTAGGAACTAGAGGGTGGAAATTTGTTTTAGTCTAACTAGGTAGTTCTCCATTATGTGTCAAGTCAAAGCAAACTCTTAACTATCAATGAATGAAAAAACCGTCTATTTAACCAAAGATCGAGAGTTCAAAACTTGACTTTAAACTCTAAAACAGACTTATAAAATTATGTTTATTTAATATTTTTTTTCTATTTGCACTACATCATAATTTGCTTTTAGAAGAATATACTTAGCCACATTTAAATTAATTGTAGCTACTTTAAATTTCTACTAGTATATATAGAGGATTTAGTGACATTTATCAAATCTTTTAGCAGCATAATAAAAAAATCACACTAAAACTTTTTGCGACATAGGATCTAGTGACATTTCTTACAAATGCCACTATAGACTATAGTAACAATTACATGTGTCACTAAATCACTTTATAATGAAATTTAAACTAAAAGCCAATAATTATTACTCTAAAAATATAAATCAGTGGTATTTTTTAATGCCACTAAATCCAATGTCACAAAAAATTAAATTTGTTGTAGTATTATTTAAATTCAATCCAATTTCCAACATAGAAACAAAAATTTATCGTTTTCTCACACTTTATAACAATTAAATAACTGCAATCATATTGAATTCAAAATTTAGACTTCCTTAGTAATTATTTTTAAAAATAATTTTCTTTTTTAAAAATAATTCTCACATTTTGTCAATAATATTGAAGCATTAATTTTCTTTTATGTTTGGAATAAAAGCTTTACTATCTTTATAAGAGAGTTATTAGACCTTATTATTGGCTTATTTTATCTATTTATTGTTTTTTCATGTCGTTGCATTGCATTTGCTTCTAAGAATTTGGAGTTATTATCATTTTAAATTTCAATAAATGTTGATATGTTAATTCAGATCTTGGCAATGTCATGGAAAGTTACTTATCTCGCCTCTACAATAGAATGTGTCAAATTCAATTATATATAAGGAAAAAGTGTCAAAAAATACCTAATAAAATTTTTTTTTAAAAAAAAGTACTTAATAAAATAAAATTTCCAAAAAATACCTAACAAAAATTTATTTTTTCAAAAGAGTATCAACTAACGGTTGGGGTTAACCTTTCCGTTATCTTTTTTTGCCCATTTTTAAAAAGTACCTAATAAAAATTTTCTTTTCAAAAAAGTACCAAGAACACAATATAATTATCCAATACAAACACAACATAATATATAACTCTAAAAACATCATCCATAAAAAAGTTTACATATCATCCAATACAAACACAGCATAAGAACATCATCCAACACAAACCTAGAGCAAGTAACGGTTGGTGTTAAGTTGACTGTTTATTAAAAAAAAATTTATTAGGTACTTTTTGACACTTTTTCATTGTTATTATTATTATTATTATTATTATTATTATTGTGTTTGTATTGGATGATGTATGAACTTTTTTATGGATTATGTTCTTAGAGTTATTTATAATGTTGTTTTTGTATTCGATGATTATGTTGTGTTCTTGGTACTTTTTTAAAAAGAAAATTTTTTATTAGGTACTTTCTAAAGATGGCCAAAAAAACATAATGAAAAACTTAACCCTAGCCGTTAGTTGGTATTCTTTTGAAAAGAAAATTTTTTGTTAGGTATTTTTAGAAATTTTTTTTTATTAAGTACTTTTTTGAAAAAAAAAATTTATTAGATACTATTGACACTTTTTCCTATATATAAAGATAATAATATAAGATTTAAAGAATTTCTCATGATAAGTTGTATCGAACCATAATGTAAAAAAGACATGCAAAAGTGTTAATATCTAAAATAAGATAAAGAAATTAAGACTACTCGGTAGAAACCCGTGCAATGCACGTATTTTTAAATACGTTAATGTATTAATAAAATTTTAGATTGCAAATCATAGTTCACATTTTTCCTAAAATTTAATATTGTAATTATGATAGTCTAAGAATTTAAATGACTGATTTTATTGATGAATTAATTGAATTTTATGTCATTTTAGTTTTAAATAATAACTGATGGATAAAGGGGTTATTTTGTACTTCAAGTAATTTTCAAAATTGTTGTATAATTTTATACACAGACTAATTTTGCAGTATGATTTTCTACATTGTGTAATTTCAATTACACTGGAATAAATGTAATTTATAATGTAGTATAATTTTCTACGCGATGTAATTCCAAAATTTTATCAGACAGTATATAATGTTCTCTATACAGTACTTTATGTATTTCCCATTATAATTTTTTAAACAATGCATTTATATACAATTGTGTTATTGAGAATAATTGTGATTTATTGCATCTATTAATCTATGAGTTTTTTCGAAAATATAAATTTGTAAATATGGTAAGTGTAGAAAATGCAAATTAGTAAAATTCCATTAATACTAACCAATGAATAAAAGACAAATTAATGGCATGCTCACAATTAAACTTTTTTCTTGCTATTATACAGTAAAATTAATAGAATGTATGACTATTAGAGTTCAATTATCATGTATTTGCTTGTTAATTACTATTTGTGAGACTCTTTTATCAATGACTTAGTTTAAATTTTTGAATTTTTTTGCTAAAATAGTTTTGTTAATACTAAACCAGCTAAATTGTCAAGGGCTAGCTAATATTAGAAATAAGGATAGGACGGTTAATAATAAATTATAAAGGAAAGTATTAAAAACATTGTAAAATAAAAAAATTTATTAAATTATGATAAAAGAAAAGTATTAGTTGTGCTATATAAATATTTTATTAACACATATTCTTCTAACGTTAACTTCTTATACTCTTCATGTATCATTTTGCCTTTGTAAAAATTTAATATCAAAATACGATACTTTTTTCAAATATTTAATTATTCAAATAAAATAACTACACTTGGACAAAGAAGTTTCAAACCTTAAACACATATACCAATGGTAATTTTTGACCCTTTAAATGGGCCGGGTCGGGGCGGGTCAAAATTTAAAATAAAAAAGAGGTGTTCAACAGGTCGGGGCGGGTCAAGCCCATTTAAATCCGACCCAATTTGACTCTTTTTTGAAAAGTTCATTATACTTTATGACCAGGGATAGGGCCAGTTGGCGGCGCCTTATCCAAGTCCTAGATTAGTAAACCTGTCCCTTTACCCCCTCGTTCGTCTTTATCCTTTGCCTTTTTGTCGCTTTTTACCTGTTTCTTTGATCTTATCTTTGTTTTTGTGTGTGTGCTTCTATTCTATTTGCCAACTGCAGGTTCCTCTTGCTAGAAGACCGTTCTCGAGCCGGGGGACTCTTTGATTGCACTCTCCTTATGGGTATGAGCATGCCATCGTTCCTCCTTCTCCAGACCCTGATCATAGTTTTCTTTGAGCGGGATACACTGGGTATGATGATGATGATGGATCGACCCACTTATGTAAATAATAATATCATTTAAAAATATAAAAAAAAAGTGATAATTTTTTTCCGCAAGTAATACTTATAATTATCCGACCCGACCCTTTACATCAAGGCCCGTTAATAACCCGCCCCATTATTGACCCGACCCGCTAATAACCCATTAAAATATGACCCGACCCTTGACCCGTTGGGTCGACCCGCCCCATTAAACACCTCTATATACCATATGCTCACTCATCATGCATGTACCATGACTAGTAACAATGTGAGCTTTGGCAAATAACACAAACATAACATACATATTATTTTCAATAGCAAACTCAAATGAGCGGATGTCGAGTACATTTTACAGGGAGGAAAAGTAAATGTAACACATAAAGGTATACATTTCAAGTCACACGTAAAAAAATAAGAAAATATATTAGACCTTCTAGAAAGAATTTGAAAAACAAATTCCTGTGGGCTCGATTTGAAGGTGATAATATCATAATAATACGGATCATTCACGATAAGTGGGGCCAACAATGAAGATCAACAATATTTAGTAAAACAGTGGCACCTCTTCTTCTCAGCAGGAAGAGGCTTTTCCTGTTCTTTTAGGCAGTTTGCAAAAGCAGTCATATTATTATCAGTAAGGGTGCATAGCTTAAGATCTATAGGCACACAATTGGCATTATATTCCTTAGTTTTATTCCTGCATGGCTTAATACAACTTGCATCATCATTGCAATGGTCTTCAATCGTCGTACCAATGGTGTAGGCACAATCCTGAAGCTCATGTATTTGTTTCGCAACTTTATCTATTAGGACATGATAAGAACATATTATTAGCGTACATGTCAATTTATAAAGGAAAAATTAACGTGAATAATATAACTTTTTGTTAATTTTCCTATAACAATACAAACTTAATTTGATTAACGACTATGAATAACACCAACTTAAATGGGCTTTTCCTAGAATAATACAAATTTTAGTTTATTAACTAATATACCTAATTTTTTTGTCATATAATCTCATATATTTGATTAGTTTAAACGACAAAGATAATTTTTTCTCATAAAAAATATAAGTGACTTACATAAAAATATAACTTAAATCATATTAGAATTAATCATTGCATTTAAGTAACGAAGAGTAGAAATAACAAAAACTAATACATTAAATGTGATTTAACCCAAAGAGTAAAAAAAACAATTAATAAGATAATAATATGCTCAAAATAAGAGATAGAAAGTCAAAAATTATGATAAGAATGACATCATCATTTAAGTTTAGAGGGATAATTTTTAATAAGGATGCGACACGTAATCAATTTTAAAAGGTGATGATGTAAGCCGTGTTTTGTTTTAGTAATAGTTATAGATAGATTTTAAAATATCCAATACACTAAATAATATTCATTTAATAAATGAAATTGAAAATATTTTATAAATAATTAAAATAAATGAAATAAAAATATATAGTTTTCTAATACATTAAGTGTGATTTGTCCCAAAGAGTAAAAAAAACAAGTAATAAGATAATAATATGCTCAAAATAAGAGATAGAAAGTCAAAGATTATAATAAGAATGACATCCTCATTTAAGTTTAGAGGGATAATTTTAATAAGGATGCGACACGTAAGCAATTTTGAAAGGTGATGATGTAAGCCGTGTTTTGTTTTAGTAATAGTTATAGATTTAATACTTTTATAAATTAATGTAATAGATTTTTTTGTTAGAAAAATTAATATGTTATTTTTTATTTAAAAAATTCATAATTTCGTATTGTACTTATGATGAGAACCATTTGCTCTTTTATTCAAAATAAAAAAATAAAAGTATAAATATAATTATATTGCGCACAATACAAAATATGATATAATATAAGTAATGTATAAAACTGTTCATAGGAAAATAAAATATAAATATAATACAAAAATATGTCAAAAAATTTGATAGAACCGTGCGCACGGGCACTATCTAGTATAGAATTGAAATAAATTACCTGGTAACTTTCGAAGGTCAGTTGAAATTTGTGTGTCACTACTAACGAGGAAAACAAGAGAAGCAATACAAAAAATAGTGATTGCATTTGAGAAAAGTTTCGACATTTCTTTAATTTGGTAATTTTAAAATAATAGAAGGTTTTTGTTGAAGTTTAATTAGCTTACTGGCTTTATATAGAAATATAATTAAAAGAGATACCAGTAGTCAACAATCTCTAATTATAATTTCTCCATGACCAATACATGAAGAGAAGTGGAGAACCACTCCTTAAGCTAATTAATTTCTTAATTAATAATTTATTCATATATTTGTCCTTGTTTTAATTTGATTCATATTCATATAGATGTGAGAATTAAATTATGAATTTAAAGTACATGTGAAATAATTTAATTAATAATAGTACATACTTCCTCCGTTTTATAAAACTTGTTACATTTAACTTTTGTACCCAATTCAATGTACTATTTTGTTCATTTATATGTCGAATTATACACATTTAAAAATTATAAAAAGTTTATATTATGAAAGTATGCGATTAGACGATTCAAACAAGATCTAACTTGACTATGTTATTACTTACATATTGGCCGCAATATATAAAATAAACTTAAACGATGAATAGTGTCCAAAAACAAAATGTAGCAAGTATTATGAAACGGATGAAGTATGTAAGAAACAATTCCCTTGATCCTGTCAAATTTGACTCAGATTTTCGTTTTAATTCGTCTCACTAATTTGTTATATTTATATTTTTGATCATGATTTCACTTTTTTATTAATTATATCTACATATTTAACTTATATTTTTATATCATTCATATACATGTCTTTTGATTCCTCCATAAAATATACTCCCTCTGTCCCATTGAATTTGCATCATTTTTCATTTTGGTTCGTTCAACTTAATTTGCATCATTTGTATTTTTGGATAATGGCCCATCATTTTTTTTAATCTCATCCATACATTTTAACTCACTTTTAATTTCATCCACACAATCTATTTTCTCTTTTCATTTACTACTACTTTTTTAAAATTTACTCTCTTTCTCTTGATGCAATTCAAAGAGGACAGATAAGTATCTTTTTATCATTTATCCCACTTGACTTGATTTGCTCATCGAATAAACTTTTGGAGTATTAGTTAAAATCCAACTTTTACTCCATCAAATAATAAAAATATTAATATTTGATTAATATATCAAATTTTCACATTTATATCATTTATTTATCTAAAGTATTTATATGTCAGGTTTTTTATTCCATCTTTAAGAAAAAAGTACTTTAAATGCATAAATTATGTAAATGAGAGACTTTTATATATTAATCCAATGGTTAAATTTTTATTATTCAATGATGATGTCATTGTTTTTATAACTACATTTTTTATCATTGACTTTATTACTCACACTATTTAATGTATTAGAAAATTATAGAATTATATATTTTTTTAAGGAAAATGATATATACAGCCCTAAGAGCTGTATATAAGATGAAATCTTGTATTTTATCTATGTATTTTAATAATATTTTCTTTTTGAAAACATAAGAAATTAATTACAGTTTGTTAATTTAGCATTTATTTTTTCTTGGAAAGGTCAAATAATTATATAAAACATTAATTATTTTTCAATTTTGAGATTAGATTCTTTTGAAAAGTCATATTTATTGATGATAAAGTGGAGTTGTTGATTCTTACATACAACCCTAAGGGTTGTAAATATCATTTACCTTTTTTTTAATTATTTATAATTTTATTAAATGAGTATTATTTAGTGTATTGAATATTTTGAGATAGTTAAAACATAATACACTCTTATTAGGATTTTTTTTGGTTATTATACAATTGGATTACTTATGTACAATGCTTAATTCTAATATGATATAGGTTGTGACTATTTTTATGCAAGTGAAAACTATTTTTTTCGTTTAAATTTATAAAATAATATTTCATATTTTTTTTGTTAAATTTGATTTTGAAATGTATTATTAATAGTTGTAATACTTTACATAAATTAATGTAATTTATATTGAAAAATTTAATAAAATTGTGTATCGCACGAGCACTATCTAGTAATTAAAAAATAAAAACAAAGACGTGACGCAAACTTGGGACAACTATAATTATCTATTTTTTACTTCATATGGTTTCGTTGCTGGAAATGCTGATATCTTTTCACGATTTGTATGGTTGTATCAAATATTCTTGATGTAAGCCAAAACAAACTAAATAATTAAATAATATTCTCGAGCTCAATTATGGTTTAAGACTTTAAGTGTCCTATTTGTTTTCACAAATTCTTACTTGAGACCGTATTTTGTAAAGACGGCTCTTAAAAGCCCAATTCAATTTTAAATACATATTGTTACAACTGTATATTTACAATTGGATTGGGTTTTTAAGAGTCATCTTTACAAAAGACGGTCTCTCAAGAAAGCACCTGGTGTGTTTTTTTATACTACTTCGATATTTTATAGATAACTTCAATTTGTATTTTATTCTAATTTAAGAGTTAAAATTCAATTTACTAAATATTTGAAATATTAATATTTAGTGATTTTAATTATAATTATAATAATTATAGATATTAAGATTTGAATAAGTACACAGCGGTGAGACCAATCATTTTGGAAACTCATCATATGATCTTCTGAACTCCATTGAAGGATATTATTTGTATGCTTGTCAGTGACTATGGTACTGAAATTAGTTCTTTATGGGTAATATGGATTTTAATGGGCTCAATGTAGAGATCCAGAGCTATTTCATTCCTGCTTTCTTTTATCTGTAAGGACCAAATGAAAAAGTATGAATGAAATACTGATTTATTTTTTGATCATCAAAGTTTTATAATCTTGAAATCATGTGCTCAAAATCTAGCATAATTTATATTCTATTGTGTTGAATTTCAAGGATTGTGTTTTACTACTCCCTCCGAATCAGTTTAAATGTCGCATTTGGGATTTCACGGATTTTAACACTACAAATAACTATTGAAATAGCGTCGAGAAACAGCGTCGAAATCAGATCATCGCAAACGGCGACCACTTGGCGTCGACTTATTTTGACGCTGAAGGTCTGGCGACGACAGCCTGGACGCCATTTGGACGCCACCTTCTAAAACACGAATGGCGACAAGCAACGGTGGAAGCTAAGTGGACGCCACTATTTATACGGTCAAATTTTTTTATTTTGATTAAAAGCGACGAGAAATATGGAAGCTAAGTGGACGCTATTTTATCTTGAAAATTGGCTACGAGAAATATGGAAGCTAAGTGGACGCCAATTTTATCCTAATTTGGCGACCAGATTGTTGGACGCTAAGTGGACGCTGGCTTGCAAGCCAAAGTAACTTTACAGAGCACTCTTATCAATTGTGTGCTAGTTCCCATAAAACCCATCATTTTTTTCTTTCTTTTTCCCATCTTTTTGTTTCTTACTCATCTTTTTACCCATCTTTTTCTTTCTCCTTCTAATACTCTGCTCCTCTTTTTCTTTCTCTAATCTCTACTCATCTTCATCTTCTGAAATATAAGTTTTCTTTCTCTAATCAAAAGTTGATTCCTACATCTTTAGACTTGATGGAGAAAACTCAAATGTGGATCGAGAAATAATCTGAAATATAAGTTTTTTAACATTAATAAGGTTCATCTATCTCTACTCATCTATCTTTAGGCTTCAAGTTCTTGACTCTTTGGAGGTAAGTATATACTTTTATTCAACAACAAATAAAAGTTTTTTGACTTAAATTTTTTATTGGTGATATTAATGAGGCTCAAAGTAAATTTATATTTTGTGAGTTTGTACATAAATTTATATTTTGTGAGTTTGTACATAAATTTTTTTTATTTTATATGTAATATGTTGTGTTTATTATTTTTATTTAATTTACTAAATTTTTATCACTTATAAGTTCAAACAAGGACTAAGAAATTCACTGTCAATTATTTGTAATGTAATTTTAGAGATAAGTTAGATTATATAGTAGAACTACTTAGTATTTATAATGTAATTTTAGAGATAAATTAGATTATTTGTATATTTAATATATTTAATAATAATTTAACTTATATTGTTTGCAAATTTAATCTAATTAGTATTGTTTAGTTTTAATCTTTTATATTATATATATATATATATATATATATATATATATATATATATATATATATATATATATATATATATATATATATATATATATATATATATATATATATATATATATATATATATATATATATATATATATATATATATTCAACGAAAAAGAAAAAAAATAGCTGAAAAAAAATTCTATAAATTGGACGCTAAGTGGACGCTAGGTGGACGCCATGATTTGCGACGCCAGGTGGACGCCAGTTGGACGCCATTGGATTGACTATAAGAGGCGACAATTTGGCGTCGATTTTTTATTTAGCGTCCATTGAAATAGCGTCGAACTCGAAGTCGTCGCCATCTCGTCGCCATTTTCACTTTTTGACCATTTAGCTTCCAAATGGCTTTGAAATCGCTCGTCGCCATTTAACCATTTATTTGTAGTGTAAGGGTTGAGTGGGGTTCATTAAAAAAGTGGTAGTTGGGTATTTTAATTGATTAAATTAATTGTAAAGGTGGTAGTTGGGTATTGGAAATTGGAAAAGTGGGGTATTTAGGTAAAAAAAAGATAGACAAAAAAGGAAATGGGACAATTAGTATGGTTTTGCAAAATAAGGAAATGGGACATCTAAACTGATTCGGAGGGAGTATATTATAATGTGGGAAACTTGGCTATTCAATGATGTTTCCTGTTTCTATAGTTGTCAAGGTGTTCGTGGAAAATTTCTGTTTGTTGTCTTCTTTTTACTACATTTTTTTTTATGGATATATTTTTACCGATAAATATGAGCATTCTTTTTTTTTTTTTTTTTTTTTCCAATTGATTTGTATTATATACCAAAAATATAGATACAGAAGGAAACGCCTGGACCGGAAATTAACTTTAGCCCGGGCCACCAAAAACGCTATCACTCACAACAAAAAGGGAGCGAAAGTCCAAAAAAACTACACAAAGCAGCTACTTGGATACAAGCATGTCAATCATTCTACTGTTTACCCTCCCCGCTACTCTAAAGACTATATGATCATGAACCTCCTTCAAATATGAGCATTCTATGCATAGTTATCATTACAGTGCAGTATTTTTTCTTGCTCTTTTTTTCTTTTATTTATTTGTTTTTTTGTCGCTGTAATTCACTTATTTATTTAATGTTTGCTTATTTATATGATCTGAAGTAATCGTTCTTCTACAAGTATCAGATATGTTTTTTATCATCAAACTTGTCGTTCCTTCTTTGGTCTTTCGCCTTGCTCTTCATCTACCTCTTTGAATTCTGTCTCTTCAGGTTTCTATTCACTCTTTATCCTTGTTTACTTCTTTTGTTAATTGTATAAGTTTCTGTTTCTTAATTCTTAAACCACTTGTTTCAATAAGCTAGCACATTCCAGGAAAAGTTGGTTTAGGTATTAAGAAACCGAAGAGGTATCCATTTTCTTAATTTTGTTGGTTTAGGTTTGTTTTTGTGAGAACCTACTTGCTACAATAAGTTTTAGATTTTGTTGGTTTAGGTATCCAATTTTATAATTTTATATTAATTAATCGAATTTTATAATTTTATATTATTTACTTTTATTAACAAGATCACAAATGAAAATATTAGAATGTCAATGTGTTGCAAAGGTGTAAAGCATGGGCGAATGCAAACCTGGGAGTAATTTTATATTATTTACTTTTATATTCTTTACTTTTATTAACAAGATCACAAATCGAGCTTTAAAATTTTGCACTTAATATATGACATAGGGAGTAATAATTAAGCGAATAAACCTGTAGCTCCTTAATAAATTAAATTTTTTAAAATCACTTTGAGTAACATAAATTTTTTATTTTTTTTATTTGTTTGATGCTCCTCATTCTTCAAATGAATATATGTAATAAAACTAACGTTTTTTATTGGTGTTATTCTTTAAGAAAAATCACTTTGAGTGGTATTTTTTATTTGTTAGACTTAATTAATGTATGACGTAGAGAGTATCATTCTGGAATATATGTAATAAAATCAACATTTATTAAAATGAAAATGATTTAGAGGAGTTAAGTAGTATTCTTATTTATAAATATGGGAATTTCTTGGGTGATACAATAACACAATAACTATTGTGTTACAACCTGAGTGAGTGAGTGGTGATGCCGTGATAGAATGTAATTAGTAACAGCCTAACTTCGGTAAGACTTTTCCAAAGTGTAAAAAATATTACAGCGGCCTAGGTGATATTTTTTTGATTAATATTTAAAGCTTAGTCTAAAATAAGCTAGAAACAATCATTTGTAGCAAATAAAATTCGATGAAGGAAGCGTAAATTTAATCAATCGTCATACAAAAGTTGCCGATTCAACTCATAGTACTAACTCAATCTTACACCATGTGAGAAGAGGGCTCTTTCAAATATTGTTTGTTGTTTTGTCGATGTGAACTGAGCTTTAACAAAATACTTCCTGCAGTAAAGCTAAATTAGAATAAATAGTATGAAACAATTATACAATCAATATCCACAAATAAATTGCAATAATATTGGTGTACATCATATCTGCTCTACATCTAATCTGAAAAAGTCGACAAGCCAACGTATAACTTCATCTTCAGGCTGCCTATTGAAATAGTCGTATTTTCTTTCTCAATCATAGTTGTCCATTACCCTCTCGACAAGCACGTCCACAATCTACAAAACTCCAAGTTAAGACCAAAAAATATCAGATAAAAAAGAACGACCTCAAACAAATCCAAAACTATATCAAAATCCCATAAGTTCATTTGGACTAAAATACTAAGCACTCTAATCGTTTAATCAGATCAACAATATAGTTTACCATCTTCTCTTAATGTATCATCTCCTTTATCCTAACAACCATATGCAATAATAAAGTACTAAATACAAACTTTACACCCTTATTACCATAATTAGGAAATAACCTTAAAATAAAAAACTTCTAAACCTAACTAACTTACGATTGTATATATTTTACACCCTTATTCAGAAGACAACATCTTATGAAAGTAGTGGATGACCATGGATAAACACCATTGGAAAACTACACAGATCCTTTGTGACATGCAACAATAATAACAAACAGTGTCGGCAATAAGACAACAACAACAACGGCGAAACACCATCACAAAAGCAACTGCAACACAACCAGAAAGAATGATTGCCTCGGTAGAAGAACATCAATAATGATGTTCAATAACAATGATATGGTAGCAGATAACAGCAGCAAAACCACACTTCGACATTCCCACACTAAAGAGCTTGATGGCATTTGGGTAATGTAATGAAAATGATAAACTTACAATTACAATTCAAGTGAAATGACATGCTTCAGTACATGGAAGAAAAAAAAATTGTATATTAAACTTACCTAATATCCTCGTCTCTTTTAATACGGGCTTTTCTAGCTTTTCTTACAATTTTATTTGCATATTTTGTCACAACACGCTCATATACCCCGAATCTGCAATTTAGGGTGAGAAATTAGCTCTAGTATTAGAAAACATAAGTCAATAAGTAAACGGAGGGAGTTTCTAATTACCTCATATAAAGAAAGTAAAAAACTAAAATTACTAAATGATATATATTAATCACAAACAATTAAAATGTCATTGTTTCAAAAAAGGAGAAAGCACACAAGTAACCATCATCATCATCATCATCATACCCAGTATATCCCGCCCATAGAAAATTATGGCCACGGTTTGAAGAGGGAAGGACGGCGGCAACTCATACCCGTAAGTAACCATTATTTGAAAATTATTAATGCATAAAAGGGAAGAACATAAGAGCTTTAATATTTGTTAAGAGGAAATAATTATTCAGTTTCAGATGTTACCAATCAATAGGTGGGTATAAATTTTTTGAACACATAGATAAGCAGCTGTACAGAAGGATTTTTTGGTGAATACTTTTGGCGATTAGCCATCAAAATTGTTGAGCGAAAGACCATGCAAGTTGCATCAATTCCACAAATTAAAGTGTATGATTATTTGTTACTTTAACGGACTAAGAGCTAGTTAGATAATTCATTCATATTCAAAACATAATATTTGAAGTAAATTTACCAGCAGACTCAAGGTAAACTGAAAACAATTTGCGGATACATTGGTTGACTTGAACGGTCCGGTTCAATATGATTGCAAATTTGGCATTCCATCAAAAACTTAGTATATGTTTTTTGTTGCTACTTAATGTAATGTATAAATTACCAAGCTAAATTAAGCATAGCTTACGGGTGGAAAACTTTTTGGTCAAAAAGAATTTTGTTCGCAAATACTACTAATAAATACAAACCAAACACAATGCAAATTAAGCTGGGACAAAATAAAGATGATGAAATTAGAATAGCTAACCTGACCAATAAACAAAGATGGTGCATGATCAATGTGTTGTCCTTGTATGACTCCTCTCTCAAATTTTCGAGATCGGATATAGTTTCACCTACATGGTACACAAATAAGTTGCAAGCTAAGTCTAACAAGTATGCAGACATTAAATTCTATAGCTCAAACATTTTAGAATGAATATAGAATGTAATAATTTGGAATAATCAGAGCCTCATTTAACTCTAGAGGAGTCTTGTATTCTATTTTTGATTCTATTACAGTTACCAGTTTTTTGCAGGGACCGTGATGCACCTAATGCGTACTTAGGTTGAATCGTCAAAAGTGCAAGGCCACTTTTCTTCATGTTTTTAACGGCGTTGTCCAATTTGTATGTTTGAATCATCAAGAATATGAATTAATTGGAATGGAAAACATCGTACACGATGACACCTCCAAGGCAATGGAACAATATTGCAAGTTTACCTTCAATCCTTATTCAATGACAAGATTACGTATTTTTGAATTTTAGTTAACTTATTTCTAATTTTTGAATAATGATGATTTGAACAAAAACTATTTGCGTTAACAACAAGAGCAATGCGAAGACATTGTAAATATTTTTTTCTTTACAACTCAAGCCACTTTATTCCCTAAAAGTGCAAAATTGGCAAGTGTACACACAAGGTATCAACCTTTTGTAATAATTACTAGTACAGTTCCATCTCAATTAAAAACAATCATTCTCCAAATCATATACTCGACTTTACGAAAAACAGAAAAATGAGTGCCTTCACTCAATGAAGTGATCAAGCTGATTGAAATTGCTATAAGCCTTCTATAATTTTTTAGAGGTTTGGGACCATAATTTTTGAAAGCTAATCTTAATCAACAAAGAAAATGTTGAACACACAAATGAAGTAGGTTAGGAATTTTGTTTTGCCTACCATTGATTTCCAAGGTTGAACCATCCAAAATTCAGAGTAAAAAAATATATATAAAATTTGAAAGCTAATTGTACCTAAAATGAATGCTCAACCCCAGTTTTACAAACTGTAATTTCACAATTTAATCAAAGAATATATTTAGCAGCAACAACAAAATACAATTCACAAAAAATTCAGTAAAAGATGCAAAAGGTACAAACTTTAGGTATTATAATAATAAAAAAAAGAAACAAAATTCCACCAAAGGTACAAACTGAGGAAAAATATTTGATTTATTCAACATATTGTGTACCTCTTACTTTTTCTTTTGAGAGAAGCTATTGAGAATCCCTCATATCTAAAGAAGCCCTTAAATTTGAAGAAGGCATCAAGAAAGCGAGCAAATCAGGTCAATAAATTCACAGGTAGAAGCAAAACCCCAAAATTTACGAAAACAACAAATTAATCAGTAAAAGATACAAAAAATACAAACTTTAGGTATTAGATATTAATAAATCAAGAACCAAAATCAAAAAAATAAGGAACAAACAGAGGAAAAATACATGAATCAAGAAACTCACGGTTCAACTATTACATTTATCAGTATCACTCAAACTCAAACTAAATCAAACATTTTAATTAAAAAATACATAAAAAAAATACCATTATCCTAAGTTCCTAACAATAAAAAAAACAAAAATCCTAAAAGAAAAACAGATCTTCTAGTATTGCTATTTTTGAGTGAAGAAAAGGCTAATACTTCCTACTACAATTGCTTCTAACTGTTCTAAGTTAAAAGTTTATGAGTACTTGAACCCAGAGTCAGTTGTCATCGAAAACAATCCACCAAATGCAAGTTAGGGTTAGCATAAGAAAAAACCATGTAGATATATAAATCAAAGTAAGATAAAATCAAAAAGAATCAAGTATAAATTTTAAACCTAAAGATATAATTGTAATCAACAAAAATACATTTATTCAGCCCAAGTAATTAATAACATCTTCGGATACATGACTAAAGGGGTCTTGATGGTTTAACGAGATTAATGAATTTATTTTCAAGAGCTTCACTGTACATCTGAACTATGGCATGTCTAAGAAGATAACAACTGGATAACTTCTTTTTGCGTAAATGCCACGTCCATATTCATAATGCAAACAATGTCCTTGTTGAAATTACTCGAATATTGATAAGCTTTGGACAATATGAAATACACATCACCAGGTTAGACACATAAAGACTGCATAGATAAGCAGACAAAAATGCTTTCAACTATATAAAAAAAAAGCTGCAATTTTGAATATCAAGATTTAGAATTACGTTTGACCCATGTATTAAACCAAACTGAATTCGCAAATTACAAACATTATTATCAACATTAGACAAATATCAATCATCAATAGAGGTGTTCAACGGGGCGGGTCGACCCAATGGGTCAAGGGTCGGGTCAATTTTAAAGGGTCATTAACGGGGCGGGTCATTAATGGGTCGAGTCAATATTGGGCTTTACTATAATGGATAAATAAAGGGTCATTAAAGGGTCATAATAGGGTCGGGTCCATTTTAAAGGAAACTCGCTACTCTTACTTTTCCTCTTCACTATTTTTTCTGCTCTACCAAAATGTGTTTCTGATTTTTTCCCCCAAATTAATCAATCAAGAACCCTAGCTTCACAGATTTCAATCGATTAATCTCGCTGAAGGTATGATTTCTCCTATATTTCTCACTTCGTTGAAATATTCTTCAAAATTCCAGTATTTTCTAGTATATAATTTTTGTTTGCTCTACCAAAATTTGTTTGTTTTGTTACCTGATACTGCTAAATCATTCATTCATTTATTCAGTTGATCAAAAAACTTATATTCAAAGCAAAGATCGCAAATTCATATACGAAAATCTACAAATTAAATCCTAACATCAGTTGATCGAAAAAATTAAATTTCTTATTGATCGAAGAATTAAGTAACTATGAAACATGGGTGTTGATGAAAATTACCTAATTGTTAAAAAGATTATCAAGATAATATGAATTAAGCAGAAAAAGAGAAGAAAATTAGAGAGAGAATGCGAAGGAGTCAGTGAAGAGAAGGAAGAGAAAGCAAGAATATAGGATGAAATTTATATACTCAATTTGTTCTTTCTTAGCTGGATTCATTTATTCAGTGTTACTAGTTTTGTTACCTGATGTTTGATTGTTTTGTATAAATTCCAATATTCATTTATGTTTGAAATATCTGCTTGGATATTAATGGAGCTATTATTTCCTGTTCTTTCAACTTGTGAGGAAAGTTCAAGTCAAAGCTGGGGATTGATATTATTATGTGTTTTGGGCAAAATTTGATCAACTCTAGGATTAATATTGTTTAGCTTCTTGATAATTTATAATGACAATTATGTGTTCAGGTTTTCATATGGAAGGGGAGCAACAAGTTGAAGATGGATATATTGAATATATCGGCCCTGTACGTAAGAGGAAAAAAAATTCAAAGGTTTGGATTGAGTTTCAAGAAATAGCTGATGCAAAAGGTATGGTAGTTTCTGCAAAGTGTTCACATTGCAATTTAGTTTTAGTCGCCGGCTCTAATAGTGGCACATCTCATTTAAAACGACATTTGTTAAGGTGTCCAAAAAGACCAGAGGGCTTACAAATTGGGGATGGGGGTGATGATGAGGAAGATGGGGATGCTTTTGTTTTTGATATGAATGTCTTAAAAAAAAAAATTTTGTTCTATATTGTGGAAGGCAACCACCCTTTGTCAACTGTTGATGAAAAAGGGTTTAGGCGCATGTTATATAGTGTAACCCCTGAATTTGTTCCGTTTGGTAGAGCCACGTTGACTAGGGATCTTTTTGCCTACTACTATTCAGAGAGGGAGAGTTTAAAAAAGGTTTTACTTGAGGCACCCGGTCATATTTGTTTGACTACTGATAATTGGAAAGCATCACACTCAAAGCAACATTATATTTGTGTAACTGCACATTTTGTAGATAAAAACTGGAAGTTGAACAAAAGAATCCTAAGATTTAGGGGTTTGTCACCTCCTTATGATGGGGAAAATGTTGCAGAAGAAATTTGGATGTTCTTAAATCAATGGAACTTAGAACATAAGGTGATGAGTTTAACAGTAGACAATGCTTCATATAATGACTTGATGATTAGCCATTTAAAGTATCGTCTCATGGGGAGGGGGATGTTGGTGGGTAACGGTCGATTTTTTCATATAAGATGTTGTGCTCATATAATCAATTTGATTGTTCAAGCCGGTCTAGCTTTGATTGATGACAATTTAGAGATGATAAGAAAATTGGTGAAAATGGTTACAAAATCTCCCTCTAGGAGTAAAGAATTTTATGACAAGGCTACTACTCTCCATTTAAATGATAAGAGAAAATTGAGCTTGGACATGAAAATTCGATGGAACTCGACTTTTAAAATGCTTGACAATGTTTTATATTACAGAGATGTGTTTGATAGTTTGGGGTCGGTGAACATTTATTTCAAACCTCTTGTACCTTCAAGCTCTGATTGGGATAAGTTAAAAGTAATTCATAATTTTTTGAAAATTTTTTATGAGGTGACATGCACTTTTTCTTTGGTTAAGTCCCCTACCTCAAATTTGTATATGAAAGGCGCATTTATGGTGCATAGATGTTTACATAAGGCAAAAAATAGTCCTCATGAATATTTGGCTGAGATGGTTAAACCAATGTTGGTTAAATTTGACAAGTATTGGTCCGAATATAACATCAACATCTCATGTGCGGCCATCCTTGATCCTAGGTTTAAGGTTAAATTTGTTGAATATTGCTTGAGCAAGGGGTTAGGAAATGATGTGGCTTTAAATCAAGTGGAAGAAGTGTTGACTACCTTGAGGACTTTGTATAATGAGTATAAGTTACAAGGTTCAATATCACCTATTGTTCCCCCTCTAAGACAAGTTGATGAACATAATATGTTTCACGACTTTGAGAGTTTTACGTCACAAAGTGGGAATGTTGAATCTAGAAAGTCACAGCTTGATATGTATTTAGCCGAGCCACGTGTTGATTTCCATTCCGATTTGGATGTATTAGAATATTGGCATTCTGCTTCGATGAGGTACCCTGAGCTCTCGATTATGGCACGAGATTTACTTAGTATTCCTGTTAGCAGTGTTGCGTCAGAATCTGCATTTAGCATCGGAGGGAAAACAATATCTCCTAATTGTAGCTCATTAAAGCCGAAAACAGTTCAAGCCTTAATATGTGTACAAGATTGGCGCCGTCAGGATGATGAGTTTCATTTGGACATCGGAATTGATTACTCTTTTAATAAGACAAACAAAGAAGCTGAAGATGCTGAGGATGATGATGAAGATGATGATATATGATTGATTATGTTAGTTGGTTATGTAATATAGGAGAAATTGTGTTAATTAATTTGGCAGTATGATTACAATTGGCAATATTTTTAATTAACATAACTTATGTTTTTTTTTTTGGAAATAACATAATATGCTAGTTGCTTCATAATATTGTGTTGAAATTTGACAATATGATTGGAGTTCATATACTTACTGTTAGTATTGTGTTGAAATTTGCTGTTGATCGATTGAAATTATTATGTTAATTAATTTGGCAGTATGTATCTTCATATACTTACGTTTTGTGTTTGTAACAGTAAGTTCAATTAGTAAGATCAAAAGATTAAATAAAATCTATTATTAAAAAAATTAAATAAAATCTTAATGGGTCGGGTCGGGTCGGGTCAAAAGGGCTTTGACCCGGCCCGGCCCATTAAAAATTAATAGTGACCCGGCCCGGCCCGTTAAGATTTTGACCCGACCCGGCCCGTTGAACACCTCTAATCATCAACATCAATTCAAAAAATGCTTTCCTTCTAATAAATCCACAAATTAAGGCATCATTATCAACATTAGACCAACATCAATCCTCAATATCAATTAAATTGCATATCAACATTATCTAAAAGCAAAAAAGGCACTGTAATCTAAATTATCTTTCAAATCCTATCTATTACTAATCTAAGAATATATGGAAGACTTGCTTTAGAAGTTAGTCTAAATTATCTTTCAAATCCTATTAACATTATAGATTTACACTGTAATAAGAATCATCAACATCCATGTGAAGAGACTAACTTATAAGATACAACACAAATTCGTAACACACACCTTCACTAACAGTGAACTCCACATCATCAGACTTTGCAACCAATGTTCCATCTTCTAAGTGAGCTTCATATCTCACTACAAACATAGTCAGGTAGCTCATCAGTACTCTCACTACGCAACTGCAATTTAGATAAAACATATTAACTAAGATGAGTGGCATACCAAACTCCTCATCTGCATTCTTAGGATTTTCCTACTTCTCTCCTTTTACGATCTTCTTAAAGATTAAGAGCTATAGATAACTGTAGGTGCGCAATAACTAACCTCAAATATCTGAGTCACTATCCAATTCAAAACATTCAAGCAAAGGATCATCATGCAAAGATCTACTATATGGCTGGAACGTTTCTCTGAACCAATGATCAGACAATGGCTTCAACATCAATATATAGTAAAGTTAAACATAAAGCACAAAGAGAAAATACATTGATACCTATGTTACACAAGATTGTCTTAGTATCTTCCTGTTTTAGCTCATGTGTAATCACATGATTGTCTTAGCATCTTCCTGTGTCCAAATCAAAACCCCTCAATTTCTTAGTAACAAAACCCTTATAAATGAAGTAAATTCTCATTCATCAAAAAACAAAATTCAAGCAACCAAAATCCAAATCAAACCCCAAAAATGAAAGTGAAGATTGAAAAAAAAAACAAGACTGAAAAATAAAAATAAAAGCAAAAAAACAAATGAATGTGAAGAAAACTGACCTTAATCAAAGTAGAAACGCAACAATCGAGTTTAAGTCTCGTGTTTGAATCTCTCTCATCAATCAATTGCCAGACACCGTGAAATTTAGGATTAACAAAAGTATAAAACGCCAAACAATGGATGAGATGGGAAGCTTGAGAATTTGTGGGTAGTTAGAGTGTAGCTCCTCCACCTCCTTCTTCTTCATTTGAAGATTGAAGATCTGCACATAATTATATCAACACAAAGAACGAATTAACAAAAATAGAGAGATTGACAACGGAAATCAGTGACCGGAACTTACATTTGGTGACCGGAAGAGAGTTGGACTGAGCAATTGCCTGATTTAATCTTGCTTCAGAGAGGGGAAATTTAGGGTTGAAGCTCAAAAATGGTTTGGGAAAAGAGGACGTCAGAAGAAGGGAGCACTTAGAGGGAAAGAAGAGAGAAAGGGACGCGTGGCAAGATCTGATACTACCAAGGACACGTGGCTTAACCAGAACTAAAGAAAAAAAATACTATTCATAGATGAAAGGATGAATAGTATTGTGGTTTTGCATATTTTTTATAGTTAGAGGATTTGAATCTCTCTCATCAATCAATTGCCAGACACCGTGAAATTTAGGATTAACAAAAGTATAAAACGCCAAACAATGGATGAGATGGATGAGATGGGAAGCTTGAGAATTTGTGGGTAGTTAGAGTGTAGCTTCTCCACCTCCTTCTTCTTTATTTGAAGATTGAAGATCTGCACATAATTATATCAACACAAAGAACGAATTAACAAAAATAGAGAGATTGACAACGGAAATCAGTGACCGGAACTTACATTTGGTGACCGGAAGAGAGTTGGACTGAGCAATTGCCTGATTTAATCTTGCTTCAGAGAGGGGAAATTTAGGGTTGAAGCTCAAAAATGGTTTGGGAAAAGAGGACGTCAGAAGAAAGGAGCACTTAGAGGGAAAGAAGAGAGAAAGGGACGCGTGGCAAGATCTGATACTACCAAGGACACGTGGCTTAACCAGAACTAAAGAAAAAAATATTGTTCATAGATGAAAGGATGAATAGTATTGTGGCTTTGCATATTTTTTATAGTTAGAGGATTTGAATCTCTCTCATCAATCAATTGCCAGACACCGTGAAATTTAGGATTAACAAAACTATAAAACGCCAAACAATGGATGAGATGGGTGAGATGGGAAGCTTGAGAATTTGTGGGTAGTTAGAGTGTAGCTCCTCCACCTCCTTCTTCTTTATTTGAAGATTGAAGATCTGCACATAATTATATCAACACAAAGAACGAATTAACAAAAATAGAGAGATTGACAACGGAAATCAGTGACCGAAACTTACATTTGGTGAGCGGAAGAGAGTCGGACTGAGCAATTGTCTGATTTAATCTTGCTTCAGAGAAGGGAAATTTAGGGTTGAAGCTCAAAAATGGTTTGGGAAAAGAGGACGTCAGAAGAAGGGAGCACTTAGAGGGAAAGAAGAGAGAAAGGGACGCGTGGCAAGATCTGATACTACTAAGGACACGTGGCTTAACCAGAACTAAAGAAAAAAATACTGTTCATAGATGAAAGGATGAATAGTATTGTGGCTTTGCATATTTTTTATAGTTAGAGGATTTTAGTAATGGTTACAAGTGTGGCTTTTATGAAATCAAACTTATAAGTGTTGTTATTATTCTCACGCTTATTATGCATGCCTAAATGCAATTTAGTGGTCGCACTTAATCAAACGTAGTTAAATATAGGGATGGCAATTCAGTCCGAATCCGCTCCTGATCCGACTCGATTCGAGGTTTTTTATCCGATTCGACTCCGAGTTGGGAAAAATCCGACTCCGACTCCGATTATACAATCCGGCTCCAAGCTAGAGTTGGACCGGTGTTGGACCGCAAAAAAAGTCCGATAATCCGACCGACTCCGACTCCGACTCGACCCAACTCCGATTCGACCCGACTCGACCCGATTCGGCCCGACATCTGACTCAAATTTTAATTTAAGGCATTTTTATATTTTGAAAATTTTAAATTTTATATGAAAATAAATTTATTCTAAGCAAAATTGCAAATTTGACATCTGACTATATGAGTCATGAGCATGAGTGACTAATTACATTGTAAGAGAGATTGAATATTGTAAATTTAATCAAGTTGAATGATTGAAACTTATCAAAACAATCGATTAGATTATTATAGACTTACAGTCTTACATAGTTTTGACTTTTGAAGTTATTTAAGTATAATAAAAACCTAAAACTAACTTAAATAAACTATTAGAATTATAGTATTAGTCTATCTATATACTAATTAATATTAATCAATTAGATACTTAATCAATTGTTTAATAAAGATTTAATTGGAAGTTGGAACTTGTCTAATATAGTTATATAGACTTGAAACTATGTCGTTAAATTGTAAGTGAGATTGAATATTGTAGGTTTGATTAAGTTGAATGAACGAAACTAATCAAAACAATCGATTAGACTATTATGGAATATGGACTCACAGAGTCACAGTCTTACATAGTTTTTAAGTTATATAAGTATAATGAAACCTAAAACTAACTAAGTTATATTTTCTTAATTAATTTTTTAATTATAACAATTAAAATTGTATTTTACCATTAGTTAAATTTAAGCCATTGATGATATGTAACTAATGTGGATGAATGAATGGTTTTGATGATGTCCACCTCATCAATCCTTAAAAACTTTTAATAGCTAATCACATACAACTTTAAATGTCACATGAATTTTGGATTCTAATCATTGATTTCAGAATTCTTTTAATCTTAGCCCTTCTTTAATTTTAACATAAGAATAAAAAAAAAATAAAAACACACCCTAAGGTCCCAAACCCAATTCTTTCATCTTTAAACCAAAATCCATTCCACTATTCCAGAGATACCCAAGGTCCCAAACCCTAAGTCCCTACTTCTTCCATCTTCCATAATCCATCCCATCCTTAACTCCCGCAGGCCGCAGCCCACCGCAGCCCGCAGCCCACCCGCAGTACTATTCCAGAGAGTACGCAGCCCACGGTAATCCATCCCTTACTCCCTATTTTGTTGATTTTGTTGTTTAATAAAGATGTTGATTTTGTTAGGTTTACTCATCTTGAGTAGTATATAATTGTTGTTGATTTTGTTGATTTTGTTGATTTTGTTGATTTTGATTTTGTTGATTTTGTTGTTTAATAAAGATGTTGATTTTGTTAGGTTTACTCATCTTGAGTAGTATATAATTGTTGTTGATTTTGTTGAATTTGTTGATTTTGATTTTGTTGATTTTGTTGTTTAATTAAGATGTTGATCTTGAGTAGTATATGATTGTTGTTGATTTTGTTGTTTAATAAAGATGTTAGATCTTGAGTAGTATATAATTGTTGATTTTGATTTTGTTGATTTTGTTGTTTAATAAAGATGTTGATCTTGAGTAGTATATAATTGTTGTTGATGTAGAAGCTATAGAAGAAGAATGATGTTGTAATGTTGAGCATGAAGAATTGAAGACTTCATCATTTATGTAATTTTTATGTTTGTTAATGTAATTTTAGGGAACTAAGGACTATTTTGTTTATTGTAATTGCAGGACTAATATTTCTTATTAAGTGTAGGTAGATGCAACTTTGTATATTAAACCAAACCACAAGGGAAACATAAACAAATGTTTCCTCTTTTCCATTGCATTTTATGTTCCACTTCCCATACCAAACACTCCCTAAAATTATAAGTGATCACTTTATTTTATTAAGACTAAAAATAATTACTCTAAAACTGTAATCACTTTAAGTTTTTAAGCGATCATTTTAAGCTTATATGTGATTATTTTAAGATTATAAAAAGTGAGCACTATAAAACTATAAATGATCACCTTAAGGTTATAGTTGGTCACTTTAAGGCGTATGTCGTATGACTTTTTAATATCAAGTAAGGGATTCAATTACCATGCCCAACATTTTATGTTTTGTATAATATCAGATTAACTTATTTCCTTTCTTAAGGGCAATGGATACCCTTATTTTGTTACTAGCCATTTATGACCAGTAATAGATTCCGTTTCTTTATTTTCATCTCTCCTATCTTTCCTCTCCATTTGCATTTCCTCATCTTAGCTCTGCCATTTCTTCATCTCAGGTTTGCCATTTCTTCATCTCACCTCTCTTTTCAACTCTCTTTTTCTATCTTCATGAAGATTTTATTGTTCTTCTCTTTGTTGTTTTCATTTTGCTTAAAGATGAAGAATTGAATGTTTAGGGTTTCTAAGAACTTCTAATATTGTTGCTTTTTATATGCCATGTTGTATCTCAACTCTCCTCAACAATAATGAAGAATTTGTGCCCTTTTTTTCTCTAGATTTTATTTCAATTCAATTAGTAAGAGCATCAGAGTCCTTCTCTGCTTCGTCATATGGTTTAGATACGTGAGACCAATCATTTTGGAAACTCATCATATGATATTCTGAACTCCATTGAAGGATATTATTTGTATGCTTGTCAGTGACTATGGTACTGAAATTAGGTCTTCATGGGTAATATGGATTTTAATGGCTCAATGTAGAGATCCAGAGCTATTTCATTCCTGCTTTCTTTTATCTGTAAGGACCAAATGAAAAGGTATGAATGAAATACTGATTTGTTTTTTGATCATCAAAGTTTTATAATCTTGAAATCATGTGCTCAAAATCTAGCATAATTTATATTCTATTGTGTTGAATTCCAAGGATTGTGTTTTACTACTCCCTCCGAATCAGTGTAGATGTCCCATTTGGGATTTCACGGATTTTAAGGGTTGAGTGGGGTCCATTAAAAATGTGGTAGTTGGGTATTTTAATTGATTAAATTAATTGTAAAGGTGGTAGTTGGGTATTGGAAATTGGAAAAGTGGGGGTATTTAGGTAAAAAAAGGATAGACGAAAAAGGAAATGGGACAATTAGTATGGTTTTGCAAAATAAGGAAATGGGACATCTAAACTGATTCGGAGGGAGTATATTCTAATGTGGGAAACTTGGCTATTCAATGATGTTTCCTGTTTCTATAGTTGTCAAGGTGTTCGTGGAAAATTTCTGTTTGTTGTCTTCTTTTTACTACATTTTTATTTTTATGGATATATTTTTACCGATAAATATGAGCATTCTATGCATAGTTATCATTACAGTGCAATATTTTTCCTTGCTCTTTTTTTTCTTTTATTTATTTGTTTTTTTGTCGCTGTAATTCACTTATTTATTTAATGTTTGCTTATTTATATGATCTGAAGTAATCTGACTCAAATCAAATTCAAACCAGGAAACCACTGAGGCAACTTTCTCTGAAACAGTGATGTCGCTGGCTAGATCCCTGTATCGTTCTTCTACAAGTATCAAATATCTTTTTTATCATCAAACTTCTCGTTCCTTCTTTGGTCTTTCGCCTTGCTCTTTATCTACCTCTTTGAATTCTGTCTCTTCAGGTTTCTATTCACTCTTTATCCTTGTTTACTTCTTTTGTTAATTGTATAAGTTTTTGTTTCTTAATTCTTAAACCACTTGTTTCAATAAGCTAGCACATTCCAGGAAAAGTTGGTTTAGGTATTAAGAAACCGAAGAGGTATCCATTTTCTTAATTTTGTTGGTTTAGGTTTGTTTTTGTGAGAACCTACTTGCTACAATAAGTTTTAGATTTTGATTTTAGATTTGTTGTAATTATGGGTGAATATGGTTCACCTAAAGTTCTCTATTTTTATGACTTAAACGTTGAAAAGGCCGTTGATGTTATTTAGGTCTTGGTTTTTGATATATAGAAATGTGTAAGTGTGCTCGAAGGAAGACCTAGCTTTATTCTGATATTTGATTTTGGATTGGGATATTATTTTTTTATAGCTTGACCAAATGTGAATTTTTGCTTTGATGATTTCCAAATTCTGAGTTTTAGGTAATAGGTATTAAAGTTAGCTTGGAATCTGCTGTTTTTTTTTTCTGTCAAAGGAATCATTCCACAAAGATTGTTGGAATAAGTTTTGTTGATGCGAGATGGTGTACTAATTTCCACTAGTGTCTTAAACACCTAGTTCCTTAACCTCCCAGTTTGATACTAACTGCTAATTCTGTACTTAACTTTCAGTTTAAATTTTTGCCTCCATTATTTTTACTAGTGGGCTCTTGATCTGTTATTATATTCATAGAAATTCACATTGGCAAAGTTGCGAAATTGAATTTTTGAAAGGTGTGGAGCGTGTAGGAGTTTGAAGTGCCCTTTACTTTTCAAGACTCAACAGACTAGTTATACTTTGATAGCATGAAGGGCATAACTTAAGGGTGATAAATGGTATTTAGAAATATGGGTTATCTGGTAGGTTTATCCAAAATTACGTATGAAATTGAGTCCGAGCTTGAGAAAAAGTTGGGTCAACCACCCAACTTGATTAACAGACTCGCTGCCAACTGCATATCGCCTCATTGGCCCATTGGACTTCTAGCAATCATTCACAGTTTCACACCCCCACTTTTCCTCTGCCTTATTTCAGCCCTATCCATTAAGCGCTTCTGGTAAACGCCTTTTCACCGCACCTTAAGCAATTTCCTGAACTCTGTCTTTCTTGCCATCTCGACCGAGGGCAAAATGATAACTGTCTTTCTAATCCTCAACCTTTGCAAACCTTAACACCTTTTGCAAAAAACATCAATAATTTGCTTATGTAAAGGCGCAAAGGTGAACATTGAAATTGTAGAGTAATAGGAAATAGAAAGTACACTATGAAAGGGATATAGATTGACACTTGAGAGGGCTAGGGGGAGTAGGAAAGTGGCTAATGGTACTAATTGTCCCAAAGCCGGGATAAGAGGAAATTTAGAAGAGTCAAGTGAAATAGTTTGTTGACATGGTGCTGCCACTGTTTTTCTTTTTTTTTTGGGTGGTGTTTTTGGAGTTTGGTGGTGGTTATTGTTGGCAGTGTTGAATGTGATTGGTGGAGAAGGTGATTTTGTTGAAAGGTAAGTGGAGATTTAAAATTCTGATGGGTTGCGAAGAGACAATTGGTGGTTTTTGGGTTGCAAGAATATATTATTATTATTATTATTATTACTATTATTATTATTATGGAGTATAGGATATGACTAATAATGTCTAATATTAGAGGACTAACACGATTTTTTTTAAAATATTAGCTAGATGGGCTTAAAGTAGTGTCATTTATACATTGGTGAAAATGATCTAAGGGGGTCTGATGGGTTATAGACTAGGGATATATGGTAAGTTATTGATATTACTTTATGGATGATTTAATGTGCGCTTGTTCGAAATTTTGGATGATGTTTACTGTCAATGCTTAATTAGAAGCAACCTTTTTGTCATGAAATTAAAGATTAGAAGCAACCTTTTTGTCATAGCAAGGGTTATGTTATGTACATCCGACCCCCTCTTTACCTCGTCTATTGAGCTTCTTATTGGCATTGAGATAATGTATATTGATATTGCTTGGTGGGATATTTTAATATTTTTAGTTGAATAACGAGACTCAAAAATTTTAGGTAGTTTACCTCTTAATATTTACAAAAAGAGAAAGCTTTCTACTATTTTATAATGTTCCGTAAGGGAACTATTGCGACAGAAAGGGACAAATAGGAGGAAATTAAGTATATTGATGGAATTGCCAGACTAGAAAATGATGAGGAGAAGGAAGATGACTCTTTATTGTAAAATACAATACATCATAAACTGATTTGACCGTTCAACTGCCTTTGCTGCGTTCTAGGATATGATGTGTATATGCAATCTTTACCACATCTACAATAGCCAAAGTTGTTTGTAGCATAATTTATACCTGATGAATTAAAGGGTTTATTTTTAAATGGCAATAACTGAAAAGCTATGCAAAAAAATAGTTTATATTTTTAAGATGGCATATAATTTGATTGCAATTAGATTATTAGGGTATTGCTAGACCTGACTAAAGCTCTAACTTCTGCTTTGAATGTCCTCAAATTTGAAAGCTTAGGATAGCAAGGTGTACGACCCAAAATTTAGATATTAGAGGCTGTTGTTCTTCATCATTTTGTCCATCCTAACCAGGAACCAATTGTGTAGTTGAACTTGTTGGTAACTTGTTTAGATGAGTCTTTTTCATAAACAGTCACCTTAAATCCCTTTGACCTAAGTTTGGGCTTCTCTAGTAGTGAGTGTTTCAATGTTTTGAATCTGATTACAGACCAACAAGTATGGCTAAAAGCTGGCCTTTTGTGAATTCAAGCTACAAGATGTTCTGACTTCTACATATAAGCTTTTGTTTGGGCAGATAAATAGCATTCCATTGCGGTGTCAGGTCCAAAGCCGTGTTATACCATCTCTTGAGTCTTAACTTGTCTTGTATTTACTCACTTTAATGTGTTTTGTAATTTTCCCTGTAGTGAAGCTTTTTTTAAAGCCCCAATGTTAAAAAGTTTTTCTTGGCTTTTGTTTGATTTGATTGAAACAAGTACACTTGGATGACTAAAATAGTATAATTACAAATGGAACCAAAGCTTTATTAAGGAGGATGATTTGAAGGCAATGATCTTTAACAATCCTCACTAATTTATAGGATAGCCAAGGTGATGAAAGATGGTGAATTCTCTTATATTTTGACAAAACATCACTTATGTATTAAGAGTAATCTTTAAACTTGCTTTTTATCAAGTGTGTTAGTGTGCACCTCTATATGTCTAAGCATACCCCCTAAACTGTTTCATTTGCACTCCTTATAGACTTAGATAAAAGACACTTATCCTGTTTTAACAACTCTGTATAAAAGCAAATCATAGAAAATGGCTGAAATAAGTAAGGCTTCAGTAAAGGTGGACATTGATACCTAAGGCATTTATTCTGCACACTAATTTTGAGTCTAAATCTATACTATGATAAGCCATACATCTTGAAAGGTTCTATACCATAATTAGTGCAAAATATCTAAGCTCAACGATCACTTTAAAAACTTGAAAATTTCTATAATAAATACTAACCAGCTAGAAGTATAAACCGTTCATCAATTTGTATCACTGACAATATATCGCATCGACAGTTTTCAACTGTCTTATGGTTTATCTAATCTGCGTAGATAGATTCAGAGTAAAATGTAGTAATTTCATTTCTGCTTTAGATTCATTAATAAAATGTTCTGTATTTTCCTTTATTACATAGTACTGTGCTATTAAACCATTCTATTTTTTGGTCTTTAATTGTTTTGCTGAAGGCCAACTACAGTATAAAAGGGCTTTGGGATAATTTTTGGCATTTTTTCTCTGATTGCTCATTTGTCACTCTAGCTTTATCTCAATGTGCTAATTGGATATGGTTTTCGTATTTACCAATGTGCATTTTTAACTGCCGTGAGATGCTTATATTGTCTTTTTTAGAATTTTTCATCACTATCCAGCCCTCATACCTTGGTTTTCATATTTTTTGTCCAGAACCAAAAATTTGTTGTCTCTTTTTGGAATTGTAGGGACATCAAAGCTGATAGTTGTCACACAGGATGGTGGGGGGATTTTTGATGGCTTTCTGATCACTATTTTTTTTTTCTTATCACGTCGCTGTTCAAAAATTAAGTGGCACTAGTGCGTGGGTTCATACTTGTATCTGTGTGTGCGTGTCGGGTGTTGTGTGTGTGTGGGGTTGGGGGGGGGGGGGGGGGGAGGGGAGGAGAATAATGTCAAACTATGTGGGTGGTTTCTGAGGATCAAATTTAAGATTTGAAGCTATAGCAAGTTTTCTACATAAACTTCTGCTAACAAATTTTTTCCCTCATCTCCCTTATCCTTGGGATTTCTTTTACCCTTGGTTTTATTGTTTGCGCATAGCCCATAGTCCATACAATGACGAATCATATGTTTGAGTAATTTATTTGAAGCTGTGGTTTTAAGCTTAATTTTATTGTGCTTGTGGACAGATCTCAGGTCTCCCTTTGGAACGCCATTTGGAGGCCTCCGTGCTTTCTGTCAAGATGTGGCTCATATGCCCGACATAAAAGACTCTGATATAAAAGCTGCGTTCAAGGACTTCATAGCTGCTGATTGGGGGGAACTCCCAAACTCTCTCATTCATGATGCGTCTAAGGCCTTGTCCAAGAATTCTGATGATGAAGTAGGGAAGGAGGCTTTGAAAAATGTATTCCGTGCGGCTGAAGCATCAGAAGAGTTCATTGGGACTCTTGAGACCTTGAAAATGGCAATTGATGATCTTGTTGGATTGAGTGGCGAGGTATATGCTCTGCGTGAGTTTTGATACAGTTTTGTTTATGAGGAAGTTCCTGCCTTATAACTCCCTTTTGATTTTGCAGAATGTGAAGCCGTTACCGGAGCATTATGCCCAGGCATTGAAGACAGCTTATGATCGCTATAGCAAGTATTTGGATTCATTTGGGCCTGATGAGTTCTATCTGAAGAAGAAAGTAGAGTCAGAGTTGGGTAGGAGGATGATACATCTAAAGATGAGGTGCGGTGGCCTCAATTCTGAATGGGGAAAGGTACAAAATCTTCTAATCTTAATGTTGCTAATTTTTGAAGGGCTACATAGGATGAGTTATTTTGTTGTATGTATCCCCTAACCGACAAAGTGGATGTATTCGTGAAGTGTTTTATTCCAGTCTCTGAATAGTACATCTATCAGGTACCACTGGAAAATCTTCGTGAAGTGTTTTAGCTACTTTTTTGGAAGCCCGGTGCTAAATTAAATAATAAAAGAGAATCCAGTCTTTGAGCTGTTTCGACCCATGTTTTCAAGTTCATAATCATAGAAATTTATACCCCTAGCTATATATGAAACTCCAGGAAACTGCTGTGCAGTTGGCTGTTGGCCGCAATAGTGAAAATGGAGTCTTTTTATTCGAATGATTCCTAAAACAGCCTAGACCTTAAGAAGCCGATTTGCATCTTTGAAAATGTTCCACTTTTAATGAATATATACGAGAAAATTTATTGTTGCGATCAGTTAACTAAAACCTGTTCTCTTATAAATTATTAAAACCCCATTATTCATCTATATTATCTTTCTCATTTGTAGGTGACTGTTCTTGGAACTTCTGGAATATCTGGTTCATATGTTGAGCAAAGAGGACCATAATTATGAAACAGCTGGTCTTGCAATTGAATGAATTGTATTCATCCTAGATAAAGAATCTCATTCGTAACTGCATAGCATTTTGAATAAAAAAGTCGGTAAATTTTCTTGATGATTACAATGATCTGTTGTTCAAGGTTTAGATGGAAAATAGGGCATCTTGGAGTGTTGTTAATTAAATGTTATAATCAATAACGTTTCAAGTTGGCGATTACAATCTTGAAGATTCTGTTTCGATTGTTAGAATGTAATCTGCAATAACCTGTCGTTTTTATCGACTAATGAAGGTAAGTTTTTATTGTTTTCATTTGGTAATGGTCATTATGCAGCTCATAAATTCATCTTTTTTTGACTCATTGTTAATTTCTTTTCGCTGTTTGTTGATGGAATTGTTCAAACAACATATTTTTCGTTCTTTTAATTTTGTCCATTTAAAACGTCTAAAATCAATCGTCATATCTTATGCATTGTAGTTTGTAGTTTTTACAAATAGTTATGATAGATGGAGCTATTTTTTTCGATGAGACAACCTTAAAACAAGATGTTTATATGCTAAAATTTGTATTGATTGAGTCATTCAACCTTTCTATGCCTCTACGGGTCGGGCAATATCTCACAATGAGGTGGTTTAATACAAGAATTCATGAATTGTTTGGATGAGATGATACATAGGTTTAATATGAATGAAAATATAAAAATAGAGATTATGATAAAATATAGAAATATGGTAAATTTAATGGGATATGTTAAAGAGGATAATGACATTTACTTACCCGCCAACCAACATTTATAAATTTATATTTATAGAATTATAAATAAACATGATCTTAATATATTATAGCAGGATATAAAGCACTATTCACTATTATAAAAAATAAAAAGTAGATGATTAGTTCCATCATAATCTTAATTTTCATTTTTATCAATAATAAACAACATTTGATACAAGGTGTCATTCATTTACATGAATATTAATATACAACACTTTCACTTTTATTCCCCCAATATAACAAGGTTTTTCCATTATTTGTTCCATTCTAAAGCATTTTCTCGCTATTTAATTCGATTAATTTGGTTTGAAATCGATAAGCAGATCTCGTATCAGTTAAAATAAATTATGTCTTTTTCATGTCTGCTTTTGCCATTTTAGATTTAAATATCACTTAATTATTCCTTTTCCTCCGCTTACTCTATAATCTAAAAAATTAATTTCATCTGTCTTTCCTTTCTATTTTTTTCTTCCAACAATCTAGTATGTATCCAAATTTATCACTTAGATTGGGATAGTGTGATTAACTGTTAGTTACTTGTACAAATTTAGATAAACTGTGAGGAACAAAGAAAGTGTTAATATACCATTAGATATTCGTCAATGAATTTGTTACAATATCAAAAGGTAAGAGAGTAAAGAGAGATGTGCGCAGTCAAGAAACCCCTTAATTGATACCTGCGCTCAGTAGAGATCAAATTTCAAACCTACTGATCCACATGTAGATGCTCTATCCATTGAGCCACAAGCGCTTCTAATCGTTACAATTAGGGGTGTGCAAAATGAGACCTAGAATAATCCAACCTATTCGTGAATTTCCTACAATAATCTCACCCGTTGATTAAACATGAATAATTCCAACTTTAAGGGGTATTTGCCTAGAGTAAACTTAGGCAACCCGATGACCTACTATAGTAGGTAATTCAACAATAAATTAAATTGAAAATGAATTTAAAATTAGAGAAAAAATTTGAAATTTTACAAAAAAATTTCTAAATAATAAAAAAATTTCCTAAATTTTTTTCGACATTTTATTTTAATTTTTTTTTGTAAAAAAATAAAACTTGATATAGCAAGTCATCTGGTCACTGGGTTTACTCTAGGAAAATACCCCTCAAAGTTGGGATTATTTATGGTCAATCAATAGGTGGGATTATTGTAGGAAAATCACAAATATGTTGGATTATTCTAGGCAATTTTTCCTATATTATTCATATATTAAGGAATAAGTAGATGTTAACTTAGGTAAGAATTATTTCATATGGCAATTCACTATGAGAACGCCACGTGGAATTTTACATATTTTTATTACATTGTATGATGATTCACTATGAGAATGCTATGTCGAATTTTACATTCTTTTTATTAGATTGTATGATAATCAATAGGTGGGATTATTGTAGGAAAATCACAAATATGTTGGATTATTCTAGGCAATTTTTCCTATATTGTTCATATATTAAGAAATAAGTAGATGTTAACTTAGGTAAGAATTATTTCATATGACAATTCACTATGAGAATGCTATGTGGAATTTTACATTCTTTTTATTAGATTATATATGATATGATATGATGATTCACTATGAGAATATCATATGAAATTTTACATTTTTTTTATTAGATTGTATAATGATTATAGACATGAATGACTTTTTATCATTGAATTATGATTTTTTTAAGAAAAAAAAAAACATGAGAGATGGAGAAAAGCGTACATGACAAGGCAAACACGCCGTATACATCATGTGGTTGATAAGCCGGAGTGCTTTCATAGTTTCATTGATTCGTCCACATTTTTGGATGAATAGTTGAATACCGTGTTAATAGTTGATTATGCAAAGCCTTTCACGTTGAGTACCAAGTATTATGAAACGTTGAGTACCAAGTATTATGAAACAGAGGAAGTATATTATTTTATTTGTCTCTTTCGGATTGTAATAAAAACTTTTAGATAAATTTAATGATAAAAGAAATTAGATTAAAAAAAAATAAAAAAATAAGTAAATGAGATAAATAAATAATTGTAGTAGAAATAAGTAATAAGTATCTGAATAAAATAAAAAAGATGAAAGTTAGACCATTGCTAAAATGTGAATCAATACTTCCTTCGTTTCGATATATTTATACTTGCAACTAGACCTGAGAAAACAGTCGGTCGGACGGGTTACGGGTCGGGTCACTTTCGGTCGGGTCATTTTCAGGTCGGATAACTCTCGGTTCCGGATCGGTCGGTTTGACCCAACGGGTTATGAATTATGAAAATTTAAAAAATGATTTTTCCATATTTTATTATTTATGAAACTTTTTTAATAAAAAAATTATTTCTCATCCCTATGACATTAATCCACATATCAATTAACACAATATTAAAGCCATATATGTGATTGAATCCAAGTTATAAGAAATCAGTAATTGCGACACTCGTTGTCTAAACTTTAAATCTCTATGTATAGTTGAAACTTAGATTTATAAGATACGTGTCAGTTACAATATCATTGTATTTATTCTTATCAATCATACATTATAATAAAAACCTTGGAAAATTCCAAGTGTCACAATTTCAGAGAACTTGCCAAATAAAATTCACTTATTAATTAAAGAAAAATGGCATGGCAATTGATCTTGAACAATATATCTACTATTAAAGTATCTTTAACTAGCATTTATATATAGTTAAATTGAGTAAATTAAAGAGTATAATATATTGCTTAATATAGACAATTTCCAAAATTATAGATTTAATTTATACATATAATTAACTATCAAAATTGAGTTTTTCTACTGCATAATATCTCTAACTTTTTTTTAATACGTATGTTTATATGTTTCAATGTTAAAAAACTGTGCATTGCACGGGGTTCTACACTAGTTTGCAATAATTATATATCTAGACATAATTCTGTCTCAGTCTCTCTTAAGTCATTAACTCATTCATTAAATTAACTCAATCTCTATTTCTATCATATTATTTACTTTTTTCATCCACTTAATTTAAATCCATTTTTTCCTTAACCACTCATAATCAAAAAATATACCTTACAAGTAATATAAAAACTTGTAAGTTATGATTGTAGTTTCAACCAATAGTAAGCAATGACCCATATAAATTAAGATTGAATTTGCACTCCAATGAAATTTCTAACATACTAAAAACAAAATAATTAGTAAAGTTGTATATTGTACAAAAATTAAAAAAAATTTAACTACTTAAATTGTGTGAATGATATTAAAGGAGAGTTAAACTGTATAAATAAAAATACAAAACATGTAAAAACATTTTCAACCGTAGCAAAACATAAAACAAGCTAAAAGGAAAAGTATGACAATAAGAGTCTTTGAGGGTGTGCGAGGTGATCGACCGCACATGGTCCCTCTTTCTCTCGTGTATGTAAAAGTTAATAAAAAAAAATGTTAAATTTATTAATAAAAAAATATATTCACAATAAATAAGGTGCAAAATAAAATTTTGCACAGGCCGACCCTTAAATTTTTGAAGACCGCTCTGAATTTATTTATTAACAATCAATTACATATAGAGAGAGGAGTAATCTTTTATTATAAGTTTCATTATCATAACCATTTAAAATACAATTAAATAATCAAATTAAAATACATTTAAATAATAATTTTCCAACATTTTCTGATAGTGCTGATGCATTTAGGTTTACCAGGTCAAGTCTCTAATTTTAGTATTACCCTTGATTGGAAGTCAATAATTATTTATAAATCATAGCTATTAGCTAATTAAATAGACCTCACTAATTAATTTCTTTATATATATATACATATAATTATGAACCAAAATAGAGAAAATTGATAGAGCAAAATGGAAAGAACAAACACACTACTACAAGCTCCAACTTATGGTAATCTAATTAGTGTTCTTAGTATTGATGGTGGTGGAGTTCGTGGTCTTATTCCTGCTACTATTCTTTCTTTCTTAGAAGCTCAACTTCAGGTCATTATTTTTTGTCTATTTATTCCATTTTTTATTATTTGTTGCGGTCTGAGAAGGGATGAACTAAGACAACTCATACCCAGTATACACAAAAGTTAATCAAAAAACTTACTTTAGACCTTAAATTCAAAAATTCTTTTGGTTTTTTTTAAAAAATACTCTTTATTTTGGAAATAATAAGCTCAAAGTGTCCAAAGAGTTCAAAGCGACTTGTAATGTACTAATTTACAATTATAATCTAATTTTACTGACTAATTTAACAAACACTAGCATTAGATTGTTTAATCACCTAACTATGTATTTGTATCAAAATAATAAGTTCAAAGCGTCCAAAAAATTAATTTGACAAACGCCCAAAAAACAAATAGACTATAATTACTAAATTAGCTTTTTTTTTTTTAGTAAAAACCTAAAGGCATATATTAAGCAAGATTAGCCAAAGCTCGAAGTTCTTGGGAGAAAGGTTACATACATATCTTTTCATTCATAGTACCCGTATCCTACCTCGCAATAGCGTGGGCTACGATGTTGTCACAACGAGAAACAAAACTACAAAAAAAACCCTCAAAACAAGACATTAAAGAGTACAGCTTGTCATATATTAAATGAATATAGGGGATCCGCCTTCAGGTTTATGAATACTAATAATAGTTTATTATTAGCTAGTTGATAGAAGTATTTTTGAATAATTAAAAAATTATGTAAATGGAAATCATGAAAAATTGATGCAGAAATTGGACGGTGAGGATGCTCGGATAGCAGATTATTTTGACGTGATAGCAGGAACAAGTACTGGTGGTTTGGTTACTGCCATGCTGGCAGCACCAGATGTTTCTACTAATCGTCCTCTTTTTTCTGCCAATGAAATCAAGCAATTCTACCTTGATCATTGTCCCTACATTTTTCCTCAAGGCGACAAGTATGTATATATCCTTCGCTTTTAAATTCACATACTTCAAAAATCGATGTGGGATTTCTTTTGATTTGAATTAAATGGGTCAAATTAAAAGATATAGAAAAAGTATTTTACCATCAGTTATTCACTTGTGAGACGATCTTAGCCGTGCAACTGGCTCAGGTTTAATAATTTTTTAAAAGTATTTTGACATATTAATTTTAAGATTTAAAATAACAATTTGAAGACTTAAAAATCTAATTTTTAAGACTTAAAAGGTCAATTTTAAAGTTTTTAATATCAACTTTAATGTTTGAGAAATCATGTTTTAAAGTTGAAATGGAAATTTAGTGTCCCTTAATTGGTCTTTCAATTCTCTAAATTGGTTTTTAAAGTATTAAAATTAACCTGTTAAAATTGGTCTTTTAAGTTTTTAAATTGGTTTTTAACTCTTGAATTGACTAATTTATGAAATTGGTCAAAAAATGTACAATTGGGTCGACTGAATGAGATGCGTCTCACAAGTGAGGCGGTCTCACCGAAGTTTTTGTGTTTTATCATTTCATCTCAAAATCAACAACCGTTCTATGAGATTTTTTCAATAAAAAACGAGTTTATATAATTAGATTATTTTTCTAATTGATTATTTTAAGATGTTAATAAGTCATCACTTTCATTTTAAGATCATACAAAGTAATCACTTTGGAATTAATGGTGATCATTTTAAGACAATAAATATACATTAGGTCAACCCAATAAAAATGGACATATAGTATCATCATAAAACCGTCTCATTTGAGAATTAGCCTCTTTTATGAGATACTGTCTCTTAAAGAGACGACCTCAAAACAAGAAGTTCACATTCTTATTTTTTTTTAATTTATATTAATTAGACTATTCTACTCATATATCTAATGCATCTCTTGAATAGACTGTCTCTCATAACAATTTTTGTTACAATGAAAATGTAATAACACTTTGTATGAAAATTAACATTAAAATTTATTCTTATTATCATCATTTATGATCAATGACAAATGAGCCTTAAAATTTTGTTTTTAAGATTTGTGGATATTTTTAGACAACTTCATTATCAATATGTCATAGAATTTTATTCAATTTTCAAATCTATATTATTTTTACTCTACTCCATTCTTTAAATTCCACTTGTGGACTTTTCTAGCATTATGTTACATCACCATAATATTTTTTAAATATATTTCAATTATTTTACTCATATTAGATGCAATGGCCAATAAATACTTATGAAAGAAATAAATTATAGAATTTTAGTTGCTTATTAGTTTTCTTGTTTTTTTTGAGAACTATTAGTTTTCTTGTTTTATAAATATATCAATATTATTTTAGTAACCTAAAATAAAATATGTAAATACGATATTTTTATCTAATTACATATATTTCTCAAAAAAATAAAAATAATATTGTCTTGATAATTTATACGTAGGTCTTTCTTAAATCAAGCAAGAAACATGATGAAGTTAATTGAAGGACCTAAATATGATGGGAAGTATCTTCATGAACTTATTAAAGACAAGTTAGGAAACACAAAATTGCATCAAACATTGACCAACATTGTGGTGCCAACATTTGACATAAAAAATATGCAACCAACCATTTTCTCTAGCTATGAGGTAATTTACTATAAATCTATAATCTCTTTTTTATGTCTATTTTTTTGATGACTATATTTTCGATTTTCATGCTATCAAAAACTATTTTAATAAACATCTTCAAATATGCATAATAAAATTTTTTATCAAGTAGTCATGATTAAAATATGCGTTAAGACGAATAAAAATATTTTCACTTGACTATATTTTAAAAAAATTATAAATTAAGATGAATCGAGGTGCAGACAATTCAAATAGTTGCAGCTGCTTCTATTTTGAAGACCCTTATGAGCTGGAGAACTCTTTGACCACACTCTCCTATATGAGTATGAGTTGTCGTTTATATTCCCTCCAAGACTCTTACCATAGGTTGTCTATGAGCGGGATACACTAGGTATAATGATGATGATGAATAGTGTTTACAATTTAAGTGTAGTTTATAAATAACAGAGAATATAACATTACTTTAAAGCCCAGTGGATTCTTTTTTAATTAGTTTCTAAAAAAACATAATATAAAAAGAAAGTTTTTTTTTTGAAAAATCTCATTTATTGTTTTCAAGAAGAAAATAAAAAAATGTGTTTAGATAAAGAGGAGTCCAAGCTTGGATGCCTTACTCTCGGATATATGCATTGGAACTTCTGCTGCACCAACTTTTCTTCCGGCCCATTATTTCACGACTAAAGACTCAAACGGAGAAGAGCGAGAATTCAATCTAATCGATGGTGGTGTAGCTGCTAACAATCCGGTAATTACTCTTTGCTACACTTTTTATTTTAGCATATATTCGTCACAAAAATTTCTAATCAATAACTAAATCACCATAAAAAGACAAAAAAGAAAAAAAATATCACAAATTCTTACTTGAGACCGTATATACAATAGACGTCTCAAGTTTTGGGGCTGACCCAATTGATAAATTAAAAAAAAACTAATTGATGGTTATGTAAGTTAAAAGGGAGATATGGACTGGGCTATTGAGAGACGTCTATAATATAGACGGTCTCTCAAAAGAAGGTCTATATTAAAATAAACAAAATCGAAAAAAATAAATTAAAATAACAAAATTGTCATCCTCTCACATCCTACCACAAATGGGTGATTTATTAACCTCACGAATAACATTATTTACTAAGATCTTCGCACATTCATCATCGAGATAATGAATAGATATACTTAATTATTCCATTCACAGTCAATACCGTCTCGTAAATTTTAAGGCGCATGTGCCAAGTCAATATTTTTATCTTATAATCCCTGACAATTCAATTAAAACAAAATCATAAAACTAGGGTATGACCCTTGATTAATTAAATTTCTATTCAACTAGCTAATGTATAAGTTTAGTAAAAGAAGAATAAAAATAAAAATTTCTAGAGCCCCATGATTAATTATTTTTTTTTTGAATATACCCCCATGATTAATTAATTAACGGCTACGACATTCAAGGCTGAGTTTCTGTCAAGTAACCAACTCACAATAAAACTACAACCTACTTTGTCTTCAAATCAAAAAAGTTTTTTTATTCACTTTTTAAATTGCATATTCTATCAAATTTCAAAACACAACGTTACTCATGAGATCTCTGAACGATGAACTGAAAATTCGTTAACTCTCCCGTTCCGAGTTGACTCATTGTTCGATTTTTTTCAAAAATTATTGAAGTATGTATATGATATGAAGTACATAACTGAAATGTTGTAATTCAGAGTACATCCACCCTTGGGCTAATCCAAAATAGTATTATAGGGTTAAGTTGAACACTCACTTAGTTAGCTTCTACATAAATGCTAAAGCAACTTGATTATTCTTATGTGTTACTGGCTCCGTTACATTATACTCGCTACATTTCACATTTTATGCATTCCAATGCGTTATTTTGTTTATTTATAAGTTGAATTATACAAATCTAAAAATTATCAAAAGTTACTATCATAAAATTATACGATTAGACGATTCGGCCAACAAGATTTCACTTAAATATATTTTTACTTATTAGTCGCAATATATAAAATAAGTCAGAACGTGAATTATAAATAGTGCACATAATCAAAATATAGAAGTACATGTTAGGCAATTCAATATTTGTGTGTGTTTTATAGGCATTGGCAGCAATAAATGAAGTATCAAATGAAATATATAGTGGAAGCCCAGATTTCTACCCAATAAAACCATCAGATTATCATAAATATGTAGTGTTATCTATAGGAAGTGGTGCACCCAAATGTGGAGATAAGTATTGTGCAGAAAATGCAGCAAAATGGGGGATGTTAGGCTGGGTTTCAAATGCTAAATCTTGCCCATTGATGGAGGTCTTCATGCAAGCTAGTGCTGATATGGTTGATTTTCACCTTCATACTGTTTTTAAGGCACTTCATTGTCAAAATAATTACATTAGGATCCAGGTATCATATTACTCCCTCTCATATTTTTTATTTTTTTATTTTTTTATTTTTTTATCTCAATAAGAGGTGTTTAATGGCCCTGACCGGGTCTAAGTCAGTATGGGACGGGCCGAATAAGGTCATTAAAATTTTATATGGAATTTATTTGGGCCGGGCTTGAAAAGCCCATCACGGCTTGGTCCAGCCCATTTTCGTTCATAGTTATTTTAATTATAATGCCTATAGAGATTATTAAAAAAAGTCAGTATTGGACAGACTAAATAAGTCAGTATGGGACGGGCCAAATAAGGTCATTAAAAAAAGCGAGCTCTACTACAATTATTTTAATTATAATGCCAATGGAGATTATTAAATTTTTACAATTTAGTCATTATAAATAGGAAAAATTCAAAAAAACTACCTTATCTATACCCAATTTTTTAAAAAACTACCTTTTATAAAAATTCTTGCAAAGAACTACCTTATGTGATACATTATTTTGCAAAAGACTACCTTTGGCTTAAATCTGTTAGTTGACTGTTAATTCTTTACGTTGACCATCACGTGACTCTCACGTGACTTAATAAAAACCTCACCTAACAGTCTGTTTATTGTCCTATTTCCTGCTTCTTCATTATACTCTTCAAGTAGAACATTGAACTCCATTAAATTCACCTCATCCTTCTGTTCTCGCGCAATTCTGCTCCAATTGTTGTTGTTCTCACCCTCTCAGTTGAAGATCAAATTGTTACTGGTTTGTACTATTTCTCATATTTAAGTTTCGTTCGTTTTTATTGTATTTTTGTATTTTAGGGTTCTAATTCAATTGGTGTAGTTTAGCCCTAAATTTGGTTAATTTTTTAATTTTCATTTTTTTTGATTGTGTTGTATGAATAATTTGTTAGGGTTTCTGAAATTTGCTTGTTTAATATCATGAAGAAATTGAAAATTAGAAAAAAGGGTGGTAAATCACAAAATGTCGTGCTTCCTGTGATGGCTGCTGACATGGCTAATGGTGGGAATATTAGGATAGATGATGTGGGACTTGAAATAGCTGATGTGGCAGATAATGTTAGGGATGAGTTGGAAAGTGCAAATGCACATGTTGATGTTAGGGAAAAGGGACCACTAGTAAAAAATGTGGGTATTAATGAAGTAGCAGTAGATAACCCTAGATCTGAAATAAATTCAGCAACCATTTCCACAGAAAATGCATTAGTTCCCATTGTAGAACCAATTTGTGATTTTGAAGATAGTACTGATGAAGACTATAGTGGTGGTGAAGAGGATGAGTATGAGGATGATGCTGATTTATTTGCAGAAAATGTAGTTTATGGTCTTGATGATGTGTTCATTGGTGATGATGAAATTAGAGTAGCAGTAGATAAGGAGATTATTGAAGAAAACAATAGAGATATATACTATAATGAAGAAGGGGTTGAATTGGAGTCAGATGATGATGATTTGGCTGCATTAGATGTTGATGAAGAAGGCGAAATCAACTATCCTACCTTCAACCCTGAGGTTGATTTCAAGGGTAAGATCAATCTATCTCTAGGCCTTAAATTTCCATCTACGTATGTGTTTAGGAAAGCACTAAGATACCATGCTATTGAGTGTGGTTACAATTATTATTACCTACATAATGGTAGTACTAGGATTACTGCGTTTTGCTTCAATAGATGTAATTGTAGTAAGACAAAAGGTAGAATTGTGAAGTGTGTTTGTGGGAAGGAGAAGAAGTGCAATTTTAAGGTCCATGCTAAGAAGTTGAAAGATGAGGAGACACTTCAAATAAGAAGTTATTTTCCAAAGCACACTTGTGGTCACCAACACCAAAATAATAAAGTCACTGCTTTGTATTTAGCGGAGAAATACATACAAGATTGGAGAGAAAATCCTAATTGGGAATTAAAAGCATTTGAGAAACGAGTGAATAGGGAGTTAGGTTGTGAAGTGAAGTACTCTAAGTGTTACATGGCAAAAAGAATTGCAATGAGGATGATCTTTGGTGACGCTAGTGAAGAGTACAGCAGAGTGTGGGATTATGCTGAGGCGATAAGGTTATATAATCCAGGAAGCACTGCAATCGTCAAATGCATTGGAATTGACAAACCCCCACCGTTGTTCCAAAGAATGTATATTTGCTTGCCAGCATGTAAGGAGGGTTTTGTTGCCGGTTGTAGGCCTATAATAGGTGTTGATGGTGCACATTTGAAGGGTCAATTAGTGTGGAATGTGGAATGTAGTGTACTCTTCAGTAGCAAAAATGCAAAATCAGTGTGGTATCAGTAGCAAATTAGTAAGATCAATTTGGATATTTTGCACAGCAAATCAGTAGCAAATCAGTAGCAAAATCAGTGTACATTGCTTCAACAAATAGTTGCTGTCCCAAAATCAGCATATGTGCATCAAAACCAGCATATGTTAAACCAGCAGCATATGTAATTCAAAATCAGTATTGTAATTTTGTGCATATAGTATTGTAATTTTGTGCATATAGTTGCTGTCCCAAAATCAGCACATTTAACAAATAAACCAGCAGCACATTTAACAAATAAACCAGCAGCAACACATTCATTCAACAAATCAGACATTTCATTCAACAAATACTAAACCAGCAGCAGCACATTGATTTGCAAGAACCAATTGATAATCATATTACAAAATACAAAAGGTTATATATTTCCAATTGATAACCAAATCACTAATACAAATTTTAAAATAAAATATAGGAATTCATTTACTAAACTTAATTAGTAGAACCAACAAAAAACAACATAAAAACCCTAAAATAAAAAACAAAATCTGATTTCCATTCTTCCTCACATTCACCAATTTCTTCTTCAACCTTTTAAGTTCAGTAATAGCTTGACCTTTTTCATATTCCAAGCAACATACCCTTGAATTCAGAATCTTGATTTCGGTTGCTAATTGTCGCTTCTCTTCTAAAAGTGTGTTTGTCACTTTTCTTTGCCATTCACACATTTCAGGCTCATCAATCCACTTAAACTTCTTACAACCTCTCCAATTTGTGTCAGGATCATAAAAAGCACAAGCCTTGAACCTTCTTCCAGGATTTTCCTTGCTCCATGAAACTCTCCTTGCAAATGGAGCTCCACACCCACATTTTTCGAGCTGCGATTTTGCTGTTGAAGATGGCGAAAACATTATTCAGCAATTGAAATAGATATAACTTGAAATAATTATGGAGAATTGATGGAAAGTGTTGAGATTGAATTTAGGTTTTCATTTGTTGAAGGAAGAATATGAATTGGGAATTTTGCTAAACAAAACCAGGCACACGACACTTTAAAGGAAGGAGAAGCTGCTTGTTTAATTAAGTCACGTGAGAGTCACGTGATGGTCAACGTAAAGAATTAACAGTCAACTAACAGATTTAAGCCAAAGGTAGTCTTTTGCAAAATAATGTATCACATAAGGTAGTTCTTTGCAAGAATTTTTATAAAAGGTAGTTTTTTAAAAAATTGGGTATAGATAAGGTAGTTTTTTTGAATTTTTCCTTATAAATACGATAACTTAATTATTATGAACTGACCAATGGGGATAATAATAATTTCGAAATTATTATTATCCCCATTGGTCAGTTCATAATAATTAAGTTATCGTTTATAATAATTAAATTGTAAAAACTTAATAATCTCCATAGGCATTATAATTAAAATAATTGTAGTACAACTTGCTTTTTTTATTTATAAAGGCCCATTTCTAGCCCTTATTTGACCCTTTATATATAGCCCACTTCATTTTAATTGTAGTAGAACCCGTTTTTGGCCCGATTCATTTTGAGCCCGATTCATTTTAATTGTAATTTATATTATTTCAAATGTAAAAAATATTTACCAACAAATCAATTAAAAAGTGTTGCTCGAAACTAGGCTTGAATGACATCATTTAAATATTTGAGGCCCCTTATTTTGAAGGGCCCTGGACGGCCGGCTACCCGCGATTAAATGTGCAAAATATAATTAATTTCTAAAATGCATAAAATTACATGCAGGCTGATGAACTAACAGGAGATGCTTCATCTATTGACATTGCAACAGTGGAAAACTTAGAAAATCTTGTTAAAATTGGAGAAAACTTGCTCAAACAACGTGTTGCCAATGTGAATTTGGCGACTGGTGCGAGTGAGCCTGTTAGTCAACGCACTAATGAACAAATACTCACAAGGTTAGTCACAAAAATCTTCCATAACATTTCATGATTTCTATTTTAATTTTTAGTTTCGTTATTAGTTCTTAGGAAATCTGTGCAATGGACTGAATAAGGATTAGATCTGGTTCAAATTAACATATAATGTGTTGGATTGGACTTTATTGAACACAAAACGAGCTTAAATGGCCCAACTTTTTAAGGAACGGAGATTTTAAGATGAAGAAAAATAAATAAGATCTTGTAATTATACTAGAAGGTTCTATCTAATTTTTAAGTTGACATTTCATCGTCATCAACATCATATCTAGTGCATTTCGCTCATAGGAAAATTATGATCAGGGTTTGAAAAGGAAAAGAAAACGACAACTCATACCCATACAAAAGAGTTCGGTCAAACAATCGACATTTCATAAAATTTAATATATTTTGAGATGTAATTAACATTGTAATTTATAATGTAGGTTGGCTGAAATATTATCAAAAGAGAGGCAACTACGTTACTTCAGATCGCCAAAAGGGCAAGGACGTGCTCATTATGGGCCAGCTCGTCATTCTCAACATTCTCAAACTTCTAATTGTGATAATAATTAAAAAAAAATTGCATTGTTAATTACTAATTAAGTTGTTGTTTAAATTCTTGTCTATAGAAATAATTTTATATGTATACTTTTTATTCAACCTTAATTTTCTGAATAACGCTATGTTGCTCATCCTTACATTTGCATAAAAGAGAGAATGAGAAATGTGGGATGAAGCAAGGACATTAGGGAGGAAATTAGGTTGAATATATAGGATATGTGGGAGCTAGCTAATGTTTTAATATGAGAACGATTGTACTATTTTTCTTTTATTTCATCAACATATTTCAACTCTACTTTAATATTTTTTCATTAATTTTAACATTTTTTTCAAGAGTTTATCCTTTATATTTTTTTATATTTTTATATGTTGGACTTATTGTCAATTTCAGCATATTAACGGGAAATCTGAGATGCACACACTTCATAAGCTAAGGAGATGTATATCATCCCAAAATCATATGGCAATGGGAGGAACGACTCTAATATCTCATAAACTGTGCATGTCATTTTCATTTGTCGACGTGGGATAACTCATCCCAACACCCCCCTCACATGCGAACCCCGTCAAGTTCGCATGTGGAAGTAATCAATTAGGGTGGGAACGCCATTCTTTTCGGACTTACCATTTTTATAATATGATCAAATCATCGGCTCTGATACCATGTTAAATTGGGTTGGACTTATTGCGGTTCCAACATATTAATGAGAAACATGAGATGCACACTCTTCATAAGCCAATGAGATATATATATCATCACGAAACCATATGGCAATGGGAAGAACGACTCTAATAACTTATAAAGCGTGCACACCATTATCAATTTGTCGATGTGGGATAACTCATCCCAACAATAGATAATTCTTAAAAATAAGAGATTTTTACATTGAAGAATTAGAGAGAACAACTCTCCTCTTATGTGGGTCTAAGTACAAGCACAAATTTATTAAAACAAATTCTTATATGAGACGTTATCACTATGAGACATGTCTCATACCTAGGTGAAATAGCCAAATAATATAAACTTTTAGCTTAAAGGCTTCTTGTTTTGAAGTTATCACACCGACCACCATGAGACGGTCTCATGCAAGATAGGCTAATTTATTAATAACTAGGATATTCCGTGCAAATTACGAATTTTTAAATGCGTTGATATTTTGATAAAATTTTAAACTAATAAAAATATTAAATTTTATACTATTTATATTGTAAGTTATGTTATTAAAGTATTAATATATTTTTAAAAAGGAATAATTGCATTATCGAAAATTAGACAATATTTTTAGTTGATTGATTTTTATTGCACTATATTTGGTAGCTGAGGACTGAGGTAGTCTGATTGCGTACAAACTGATTATAATTGGCTGTTTTTTGCATTAATTTATTTGTTGCCAAATTGACATTCAATTCAATATTCTTGACATTTTTCCTAAAATTCAAAATTGTAATTATTAGAGTCTAAGAATGTAAATGATTGATTTTAATGATATAGTAAAAAAAATTTATGTCATCTCAGTTTTAAAGAACAATTATTGGAAAAAGGACAATCTATCTATAATAACTATTACTAAAACAAAACACGAATAACATCATCACTTTTTAAAATTGCTTACGTGTCACAACCTCAACAAAAGTTTTCCCTCCAACATAAAATGATGATGTCATTGTTATTATGACTAATATTTATATTTATGACTTTAGTAGGAGTACTTTGTATTTATGACTATAATATTATTCATATTGATTAATTTTTTACTTTTTAGGTAAAATACTTATATTATTTATTGTATTAGACACCATGTATTTTATTTCTTCTTTTCAATTATTTGTACAATTTTTTAAATTTTATTTATTAAATGATTATAAAATCTTAGTTTATAAAAAAATGTCAGAAACTTTAATAAAACCGTGCATCGCACGGGCACTATCTAGTTATGTACTCCAAGTAATTTCCTAAATTGCAATATGATTGAAATAAATGTAATTTATTATACAGTATAATTTTCTACATAGTACATCATACATTTCGCATACTTTTTTAAATAGTATATCATATATATTACATTGTAATTTTAATAATTTATTAGACAATATATAATTTTCTAAACAGTACATCAAATATTTCAGTTTTAAACAATACATTTATATATAACAGTGTAATTAATATAATTGTAATTTATTACATCCTAAAATATGGTAAATCCTAAAATAAATGTAAATCAGTCAAATTCCATTAACAACGTCCAAAAAAAACGTCATGCAAATTACTAAATGTAGAGCTGTTAAAGGAAAATAAAGTAAAATATAAATTTCTAACTAATCCTCGTGGTTATAAATAACCACAAAAATACAAAAAATGATAATAAAATAAATAAAATTAAAAAACATAAATCAAAATCATAAAATCTCACCCTACCAAATGCTAACACATAAGGGTGATTTGTTAAGGTGATTTGTTAACTTTACAAATTATCGTTATATAATAAAACCTCATTAATAAAATAAAAAAAATATGGGTGGAGCAAATCAAGAATGACATTAGTGATAAGAATAGTTGGAGATGCCAATTGTCAGATTCATATTCTAAACTATTAATAGTTTCTTTAGTTGCCTTGAGTGCTCTAATGTCGAGTTACTTCTTACCCACTCCTTTATGTATTTACTCATCGTAATTATTATATTGTTTCAGCCTGGTTTTCTGCAAATGTTATTTTTTGCATGTAGTTTTACTCTTGAGACATCCATGTCATTTCAACTCCTCTTTATGCAGTTTTTCTTTGGGATAAAATTGACCGCAATTTTCTATTCCTTTTTTGAAGGAAATACAAGTATTTTTTTTCTGTTATGTTCTCTCATTTAGACGCTGTTAACAGACGGAATATTGAGTTGATGATGAAGTTGTTTGATTACTAAACATATAAAATACTCCCTCCATTTCCTAATGTTGTTCTCGTTTAGTTTTTGCGCAATTGTCAACGTAAATTTTGAGTATTAATATCTCTAAATGCGCATTATAAAAAATTCTAAAAAATATATATAATAAAAAAGTATACTTTAAAACAAATCTAACAAAATCTCATATTGATATATATTATCATTTATATATATTTTTAAAATCTTAATAAACTTTCTTTCTCCAAAATAGAATATTCAAAACAACTAGTCTTTTGAGAGACCGTCTCTTTGAGAGATGTATTTAAAGACTAGTCCATTAAAGATTAATACGTACTTACCGACTACCGTATTCTTAATGCCTACTTACATTATTTTTAATGCCTACTTACGTATCCTTAATGTTTACTTTCAATATCTTAAATGTCTACTTACATCGTTTTTAATGTCTACTTATAATATTTTAAAAATATACTATAATGGACCGGTCCAATTATAATGGTCTCTCACAAACATTTGTGTATTCTAAGTAATAAGTATATTAGAAAACGGACAAAAATTGAAAAAAGTGAGACTTTTACCAAACTTAAGTCAAAATATAAGACCTAAGTAAACTTAAGTCCTGAAATAAGCGTCTTTGGCTCCTAAGCTAGCTTCGGTAAAAATACGCTGTTACCAACAACGAGTTGTGAAATTGTGGGATTTTAATATAATCGCTGTTAGTAACAGCGAGACATTAATTGACTGGTCAAAGCTAAACTCGCTGTTACTAACAGCGACTAAATATGTGCCTAAATTAAGTCAGAAACCTTATTCCTCTCATTTCACCCAAATTCAAAAACTGCCTCACAAAACCCACGACCCTCTCTCTCACTTTCCACCATTAAAATAGCTTCAATCTTGTAATTTACCTCATCAAACTCCAAGTTTCTTCTATTAATTAGGTCTGTCTTCTTTCTATTATGTTCATTGACTATTTTTTGCTTTTAATAATTTTTTTTTTCGGAAATTAGGGTTTGAAGTTTAAACTTTTAATTTCCTAAATGCAGGTTACTACACTTGCAAATTACTATTCCTTTGTGATCTACAGCTTATTAAGGTACTTATTATTCTAAATTTGTAAGTTATTTTGTGGCTTTTTAAATTATTTATGGTGATTACACTTAAATTGTAAAAATATCTCAAATGTAGTTCTTATTTGCAATGCTAATAATAATGTGGTTGTTTATTTTATTATAGTGAATTTTTCTTGAAAACCCTATGTATTGTAATGGATGTGCTTTGTTTTAAAACGTAGTTGGTTTCTCATTCTTGTAGAAATGGCTTCATTTCGTGTGAATGTAGTATGTTGTTGGAATGGTTCGATTCGATCAAGTAGTAGCAATGTTAAGTATGTTGGGGGAAGGCGTAAAATGTTTGGAGCAACTCACACATGGATTTGTCTGAATTTAAACTCTTTATAAGTTCTAAGATTGGGATTGACACTACAAGAAGTACCATTAATATAAGTTTTAAATACGCTATGAATGGACAATGGTTAGCTTTTCCAATTGAGGATGATGAGACTTTAGATTGTATGTGGGACTTTTCAAGGTCAACCCCTGTTCCTTCTTTGGAGTTATACGTAGAAGAGGTACCCCTAAGGATTCAAAAAGCTAACATTGTAGAACCAAATGTAGTCGTGAATGTAAATTCTTCCGCTCCTTCTCCTACGCCTTTCCCTACCCAAGAAACCCAAAATCCCATTTTGACATCGTCCTCTTCTCCTTCTAATGAACCTAACCAAGATCAACTTCAAGCTTCAAATGATGACCCTTGGGCGGATGTTATAAGTGAGAGTAATGAAATTGTTGAATCTCCCTCTGAGGACGATGTGGGTGTTGATGAGGAGGATCTAGCTAATGACATGACCTTAGGCAACATTCCAACCATTGTTGCTCCTACACCTTATGCACAAGTTCCCCCTCTAGATGAACACGTTGAGGATAATTCTTGGAGGTCTTGGGCATGTGATACAACCTACACCGATGAAGGAGAGTTTCAAAAGGGTATGACGTTTGATAATAAAGATTCTTTGTTGGACGCCATTAGATTGCATCATATTCGTAGGAACGTTGAGTACCGAACTGAGACTTCTAATCAAACTGTGCTTACCTTGAAGTGTAAGAGGGGGTGTACTTGGAGGCTAAGGGCTAGGAAGAGCTCATATTCAACTAAATGGGAAATTGTGACATACAAAGGAAAACATGGTAATTGTGTATTAAGTACTGACAATGTGTCAGATGGACATATTCATTTGACATCATCCGTGATTAACAATGTTATTAGAAATTGTGTTGCTGAAGATCCATCAATTAAGGTCTCTGTTGTGCGTCAAATGGTGAAAGACCAATTTGGTGTTGAAGTGACCTATAAGCGGGCATGGTGTGCGAAACAACAAGCCCTTCTTTCCATTTATGGGACATGGGAAGACTCATATCCTCTCCTTCCACGTTTTTTGAAAGCAATGCAAGTGTCTAACCCTGGAACTGTAGTTGAGTGGTTCTATAAGGAAGATAATGATGCAGGTGTGTACGTTCGCCCTAGTATTAGAACTTTCCAACGTGTGTTCTGGGCCTTTAAACCTAGTATTGATGGATTCAAGCATTGCAAACCCCTTATCGCCATTGATGGAACACACTTATATGGTAAGTATCGCCATACACTATTGACTGCGATTGCCCAAGAAGGGAACAAGGGTATCTTTCCGCTTGCTTTTGCTTTGGTAGAGAAGGAATGCATAGCTGCATGGTCGTGGTTTATGGCATGTATCCGCAAGCATGTGATGCACAGTCCAAGTTTATGTATTATTTCCGATAGACATGCGGGCATAATAGCGACCATGGAGGAGCCAGAATGGCAACCTCCTAATGCCCATCACAGGTTTTGCTTACGACACTTGTTAAGTAACTTTAACCGTCAAATGGGTAATGTGAAGTTGAAGAAGATGTTTGGTAGAACTGCAGAGCAAAGACAACCAAATAAGGTTATTGAGGGATTGAAAGCCATTGGTGTTGCGAAACGAGAAGCTCTTTTTTGGATTGATCGGGTTGGTGATATGTGTAAGTGGTCACTATGTCATGATGGAGGTCATAGGTATGGTGTAACTAATACGAACTTAGCCGAAGTGTTCAACAACGTGATGAAGGGTGTACGTTTCTTGCCTTAACTACACTTGTGGAGTTTACCTTTTACCGCGTTAATGATTATTTTGTTAAAAGACGCGAGAGTGCAAATGCGTGGCTAATAGGGGGAAATATGTACACTTCATATGCCACCAAAATAATCGCCCGTAACACTGAGAAGGCAAATTACCATGAGATTGTTGACTTTGATTACAGACGAGGCTTATTTCAAGTGAAGACTGGACGGGGAAATAGGGGTTCCGCCAAAGGGGGTAATATACAAAGTGTTGATTTGAGAGCGTTGAAATGCACATGTAACAAACCCTCCATATATCACTTACCTTGTTCTCATGTGCTTGCCGTCTGTATTAAAAGACACTTATCATATGAGCGTTTTGTGGACTCCTGCTACACTACCCAGCGTTATGTTAATACATATGAATCCATTTTCATTCCGTTGATTGATAAGAGGTCATGGCCTCAATACACCGGTGTTGAGGTGCAACACGATCCAGAACACATTCGTGGACTAGGGAGACGTAAGTCAAGGAGGATCACAAATGAGATGGATGAAGGGTCAAGGAGACGCAACGCTTGTCGACGATGTGGTAATGAAGGTCATAACACTAGAACTTGCACAACAAGGTAAACCATACAAAAGTAAAGAATATAGAAATACAAACATAAGAGTAATCCATTTTCACAACTATTTTTTTTATTTGTTGTATGCAGTAGAGATGGATCCAACAGCTCCAGGCCCTCACGACCCCAGCGTGCTGACGATGCAGGCAGATCATAGGAGCAGTGTACTATGGGATGTCCAGGTAAAGTACACTTTAGTGTGTTACATATAATACACATTTTGAGTATTTATTCTTATACATTCTTTGCGTTTAGGTGTCAGACACAGAGACCATATACACCAGGCATCCCGACTCAGCTCCGTGGGAGATAGACGCCCGTATCATTCCATATATTCATCGAGCGAGGTTGTACGATTTCCATGTCCTTGCATATGGGAGAGTAGATCGGGCCTTGGTCACTGCATTACTTGAGCGTTGGCGCCAAGAGACACACACATTCCACCTACCTCTAGGTGAGGCTACTATCACTCTAATGGATGTAGCTGTACTCACACGGCTTCCCATCGAGGGACATGCCGTCTGTACCCATGGACGCCAACTCGATAGTTGGCGAGATATAGTTGAGAGGGTCTTAGGAGTTCGTCCGCCGGCAGATGTAGCCAAAGGGAGTAGCTTGCGCATTTCATGGCTTGCGCATAACTTCGCGCACCTCCCTGAAGGAGCCGATGAGGCTACTGTTGAGAGATACGCCAAGGCGTATTTGTTATACTTGATTGGAGCAGTGTTGTTTGCCGACAAGAGTGGCAACCTAGTACAACTTTTGTACTTGACTTTGCTCGATGCGCCGTGGGAGGTCATAGCAGGATACAGCTGGGGTTCTGCAGCCCTCGGTTACCTATACAGGAGACTTTGTGGTGCTTCTAGGAAAAATGTGAAAGAGATTGCTGGGCCATTAATTATTCTTCAGGTAATACTAATAGTTTTATTTCAGAATGTTTGTTTGTTTGGTTTACTTACTTATATCTGTAACTAATAGCTTTGGGCGTGGGAGCACATACTAATTGGGCAACCAATGAGAAGTTTGGGACGTGGTGGATTTGCCCAACCTATGCTTCCACCTCCAGATATGCCATACGGATCGCGTTGGTCTTTTGCCAGACGAACAAAGACTCACACAGCATCTGGCTTGGGCTTCTATCGCGACCAATTGGATCTACTTCGACCTGAGGAGGATTAGTATTAGCATAGTGTTTATGTGATGAACATTTGAACATATTGGATATTTGACACGTTTTCACTTTTGTGTGTAGCTTGTAATATATATGTAGATGTATATATGTTTATTGTAGCATTACTTTATCGTTTATTATAAATGAAATGCTGAATCATTACGCCATGAATTAAGTTTGCTTCTTAACCTTTCAACGCAATTTCATTCAAATTCAACCATTACATATCAAATTACATAGTTTGTTCAATAACTTAAACACTAGTAACTAAGTTTGCTTCTTGAACTTTCTCATAATTTTTTCAGTCTCTTCTTTCCTATTTGTTATATCATCTATTTGCCTCTTGAGATTGAATATCTCATCTTTAAGCTCTTGTTTTTCCTTTTCAAGTTGTATTATTACGTCTCTCTGCCATTTTGTACCCTCCGGAGCAATCCACCTAAAGTACCCGCAACCGACTCCTTCATCCAAGTCAAATGGACAAGCAACATAATCACGGCCAGGATCGATGTCGCTCCAATCTTTATTAATCTCAACTTTATAGCCACAATAACAAAGCTCTTCAATGGAATGATCTTGTGACATCTAAATAACACACGATAAAGTAACATAGTTAGTTATTCAAAAACAATACTCATACATATAAATTGAAAATAATAGTAACATAATAATTAAACATACCTTCAAAACCGATTAGCTTGAACAAGAATGGTGGAGTTTTAATGAAATGAAATAGGAAAATGAGAGTCATTTATAGAACATAATAGCAACGGCTAGTTTCTACTTTACAACGGCTACTTTAAAGAATTGAAAAAGTCAACAGTCAAAGGTCAAAAGTCAACTCGCTGTTAGTAACAGCGAGTATAGGGAAAACAGGATTTTGATAAAACGCTGTTACTAACAGCGAGTATAAGGAAAGCAGGATTTTGTTAATACGCTGTTACTAACAGCGAGGTTTGTAATTGAGTTTCATTCTTCCCATTTTTCATAACTCGCTGTTTATAACAGCGTCTTTGTACCAAGCCTAGCTTTGGACACAAAGACGCTTATTTTGGGATAAAGTTTCGAAGGAATCTCATATTTTGACTTAAGTTTGGTAAAAGTCTCACTTTTTTCAATTTTTCGAAAACGGAGAGAGTAATTAATAGTGGGCCCTACATGAAAAGGCCTAGTGCCGTTGCCGAAGGGGCTCCGCTAATAACTACATTATGTCATTATCAACCAAGCATAGCGTCAATAAATACATTATAAACCAAAAAAAGAGAAAATAAAGAGGAAAAAATGTTTCATTAGAAGAAATAGTTGACTTATTTCTTAGTTTGTGAATTGTAATGGAAAGAGCAAACACACTACTACAAGCACCAACATATGGTAATTTAATTACTGTTCTTAGTATTGATGGTGGTGGGATTCGTGGTCTTATTCCTGCTACTATTCTTTCTTTTTTAGAAGCTCAACTTCAGGTCATTATTTTCTTTTTGCTTTTTTTTTTCTATTTAATTTTCTATTTTTGGTTTCAACTAATTTCATTAGTTTTTCATGATGTATTTAATATTTCAATCATTAGTAATGCTTCTAATAGCTTTAATAAAACATTTTTTCATACTTCAACACTAATAAGTGATTCCAATTGGGATGTGTTTTGAGGTCAAATGTACGTAATTTTACCATTGCTAGTGACAACACTAATAAAGAGGTTGTTTTCGATTGGGCCAGAAAGTGGATGCGTATATGCGTTGAATATATATATTTAATCAAAAGCTTAAGTTCATTATCATACCCGGTGTATCCCACTTATAGGGTATTTACATTGATTGATGAGGCCCCATGATATATTATTTCTCCGTCGTTTCATTATAGTGCTACTGAGTATGACATGTGTGGAAAAATATCACAATTAGTAGCAAGTATTATGGAACGGAGGAAGTATACTCTAACATATCATTGATTGAGGCTCTATGATATGTTATATACTCTAACAGACCCTTAGTAGCAAACATATAGACAACTTCACATAAAAACACACATAGTTCATTATGATTCAAAATTTAAGAATTATAAATCTTTTATTCTATTAAAATGAAGGACAATAAAAATAGGGTATTTACAAAAAATTAAGGAAGTACATGACTGAGTAAGGTTGTTCTAAATTGTAAGGGGAGTTAAGGCTTTACGAGTCTGTCTAGATTATGATTTGTGTAGTATATAAGAAAAAAAATTGTAGCTAAATTGATTCAACATACTTACATAAAGATATATTTCCTCCGTTTCATAATACTTGCTACAGATAATGACATTTTTCCACGTAATATGTCACACTCAGTAGCGAGTATTATGGATCGGAGGAAAGTAAACTTACCTTAATTTAGCAATGGTAACTTGGTTTTAACTTCAAGGTCCATTTCTACATTTTATTTATAGAATAATACTCTCTCCTATTCATAGAGAATGAGACATTTGTTTTTTGACACTATTTACTTAGTACTCTTTATTTGTATTTTATTTTTAATCTATAAATTAGAACAGAGTCAAGTGAGATCTCGTTTGATTCGTCTCAATGCAAAGATTATTAATATTCACTTCTTATAATATTTCGTTATATATAATAAGAGATATAAAATATTGGATAAGTGCATTGGATAGTGTGAAAAAACAAATATTCTATTCTTTATGAATAATTGGGAGTAAAATAACCAATTTTAACGGTCAAACAATAAATTGATGCAGAAATTGGACGGAGAGGATGCTCGAATAGCAGATTATTTTGACGTGATAGCAGGAACAAGTACTGGTGGTTTGGTTACTGCCATGCTGGCAGCACCAAATGTTTCTACTAATCGCCCTCTTTTTGCTGCCAATGAAATTAAGCAATTCTACCTTGATCATTGTCCGTACATTTTTCCTCAAGAGAAGTATGCAATTATTATATACTACTATATGGTTTTTTTTAAGTAACTTAGACTAATATATTTGTGATTTTTCTACAATAATTTTATTTAATGATTAATCATGAATAATTCCAATGTTGAGGGGTATTTTCTTAGAGTAAATATGGTGACTAGATTACTCGTAGTAGTAAGTTTTATTTTTTATAAAAAGATAAATTAAAATAAAATATCAAAAAAATATTAAAATAAATGTTCAAAAAAATTTATGATTTTTCTATTATTTATAATTATTTATGTAAATTTTCAAAATTTTTCTATAATGTTAAATTAATTTTTTAGTTTACTTTTTTGGTGAATTATCTATTATAGTAGGTTATCGAATTACCCAAGTTTACCTTAGGCAAAAACCCCTTAAAGTTAGGATTAGTTATTGTTAATTAATAGGTGAAATTATTGTAGGAAAATCATAAAAAGATTGGATTATTCTAGTTAATTTTTCCTTTTTTTAATAGCTACATTTTCAAATTATATACTTTCTTCATTCCAATTTACTTGCAATATTTATTTCACGCAGTCTAATTCACTAATTTAATTTTTAATATCTCTAATTATGTACAATAAAAAATTATAAATATTTGATATTAATAATCTTTGCAACGAAACGAATCAAACAAGATCTTACTTGGCTATGTTTTAACATATAAATTAAAAATTAATCACAAATTAAGAGTGATGAATGAATAGTGTCATTTTGCCTAATGTTGCAAGTTTGCAACTAATATGGAACGAAGGAAGTATGTCGATGTACATTTTTTATTTTTTATATATCTCTACTCAAGGTCGGGCCTGAACTTCTTGGGGCCCTTTGAAATTTGAATTTTTTTTTGATGTAAAACACTTTAATATTGAGTAGTAATATATAACTCATGAAAATGAAGTTTGAAATATTAATACAAGACAAATTTTTTATTAAAAAAAAAATATTAGATTTAGTTTTAAATTTTTTAATATAAATAATTTGGGTTGTTTGTAAGGGCCCGTCTGATGATTAAACGGTCTCACGTAAAACTTGCTGAAAAATTAAAGATTGTATGACAATCATGAAAGTGAAAAAAATGCATATCAAATAAAAATGAATATATTATGCACAAAAGATTAAAAATTAACGTACAAAATTATCCGTAAAAGAATAGTTATAGGTAGATCAAAAAAATAGACATTATTTACCTCCATAAAAAATCCAATTCTACGAAAATAAACATTTTAATATATTTAAGAAATCAGTCAATTTATTGGGAGGGGTAATTCCTTGGAAACAACAACCACTTTTCTAGTGCATTCACATAATTAATTGCATTAAGAGAAGACAAATCCTAAACTCTATTTAATTTTTTGGTCTCTTCAAGTGCTTATATTGGTCCATTAAATTAACTTAAACTTACTTAAGATCCATGGCCCTGAGCGGTGGCCCCTTTTGTCCATCTCCAGGACTAACTCCGTCAGACTCTACTTATATATACAAGTAAAAATTATTAAATGTTATCATATTAAAACTTAATAATATAAGGAATCTATCAAGATCTTATGCCATACTTTAATAAAAGAAATAAAAGGATAAAAACAAAAATTATAATTTTTTTTTATTATACAACTTTTAAAAATTTTATGATGCGTATTTAAGAATATTAATACTTAAAATTTGTTTTCAAAAGTATGTAAAAAGTAAAGTGGACAAACAAGAAAAGAAAGAGTAATTTGTTAACTCACTAAACAAACGTAAAATTCAAAAACTCACCAATTTTTAGAGTATCAATTGGTTATAAAATTTGACAACTTATTATGAATAACAAAAGTTATTAAAAGTTAATAACAAATTCATTATTGTATTATTATTTTTCAAAATAAATTTAATTACAAAATGATTATTATGTTGTTCATGATAGCGACTAAAATTTTTCGCCCTCATTTAATTAAGTTATTTTTTTGTTTTCGCTCCATTTTTGGTTTATCTACTATTCCATATAGTCTATATTTTTTTTGTTTATCTTTTCATACCCATATTCTTTTATTACCCACCAAACTCATATTCATATTCACTTATACTAATGTGGATATTAAGCGAAATTTGCATAATTTTACCCATTTGTCATCCCTAATCATTCTACAATTATTCCATTCAAATGCATATATATATGAAAACTGTTTACGCATATAAAAAGGCTAAAACATTGTTTGTGAGAGAAATTGTTTTTAGCATCTCATTTATTTTATATACTCTATCCAATGCACTTATTTAATACTTAATATATTTATTATATATAATTATAAATTATAAAAATCTGATATTAATAAACGTTACATTAAAACGAACCAAATGAGATCCCACATGACTATATTTTAACTTATAGATTAATAATAAAATACAATTTAAGAGTGAGAAATAAATAGTGTTTCAAAAGTAAATGGAACACCTAAAAAGAATAGGAGGGTTTAATATTCTATTAAACAACATATAACGCAATGTTGTTTTTGACTTAAAAGGATTTAAACAAACCTAAGTCGTTACTTTATATCAATATATAATATTAATCAATCATTTATAATTTATTATTTTACAACAAATTAAAGAGATTTTGTAAAAGTATTTTAAGACCTAAGCTTTTTTCACAAACACTTATAAACGATATATTGACATTTATGACCACAACCCAAAAGGACTTTTTATAATGTACATAATTAGGACAACTAAATCACCACAATGAGTAACAATTTCATCATTTTGGACTTTTTAGTATTGTATTTTTATTTTTCATGTGTAGGTCTTTTTTTAATCCAGTAAGGAACATGATGAAGTTAATTCAAGGACCTAAATATGATGGCAAGTATCTTCATAAGGTTATTAAAGAAAAGCTAGGAAACACAAAGTTACATCAAACATTGACTAATATTGTGGTGCCAACATTCGATATCAAACATATGCAACCAACCATTTTCTCTAGCTATGAGGTAATCCATTGCCTCCTCTTCTTTATACTTTCTCCGTTCTGAAATACTCACTACATTTTGATTATGCGTACTATTCATCGTTTAAGTTTATTTTATATAATGTGAATAGGAGGGTTTACCGGTCCAAACCCGGACCGGAAGACTGAAATCTCGAATATGCTAAGACCGGACCGGTTCCGTTCGGTCCGGTCCTGAACTAACCCGGATTCCTTCCGGTCCGATTCGGGTTTGGACCGGTTAGACCGGAAAAAAATTTTGATACTAAAAATAAATTAAAAAATGAAATATTTTAAAATCATTTGGCAAATTAATTATTATAAAATAAAAATATTTGAATAAAAAAATTATTTTGTGTTGGAAATAAAATATTTAAAGCCCTTTAAATAAATATATACATAATAATCGTAAATATTATTCCCCTTAAAAATCATTTTTAGGTACATCCGGTCCAACCCGGATTTTTCCGGGTTTAGACCGGATCGGAAACCCTAAATTGTGAATAAGTAAGACCCAGAGACCGGTCCGGTTTCAACCGGTTCCGGATGCAACCGGTCCGGTCTCATTATGCACACCCCTAATTGTGACTAATAATGTAAAAGTAAAAATATGCATTTTGTTTGAATCGTCTAAGCGCATACTTTTATAATATTAACTTTGCATAATTTTTAAATGTGTATAATTTAACGTATAAATGAACAAAATAACACATTAGATTGCGTAAAAAAATTAAAATGTAGCAAGTATAATGGAACGGAGGAAATATATTACTACATTAATGACTTAAATGGGTTAGTTGTTTCTTTACGAGGATGTTGTAGGATTTTACGGTCTTTTTATTATATTCCCTCTTATTCACAATAGTAGAGATATTTGGGTTAGGTACGGATACTAAGAGTAGAAGGGGGTCCACAAAAAAGGTGGTGGTTGGGGTATTTTAATTAAAAAAAATTAATTATAAAGGTGATAATTAGAGTATTGTATGTAGTTAAAGTAGGGCTATTTCAGTATTTTGGTCATTTCTTGTGTGAACATGGGTAGTTAGGGTATTGTATATAGTAAAAGTGGGGGTATTGAATAAACTGCATTAAGCAAATGGGACATTAGCAGTGATTTGGAGGAGTATAATGTTTTATATCTTGTACAGTTTCATTAAGTGTATTTTGAAAATATGTATTATGTACATGTAGGTAAAAAGAAATCCATGCTTGGATGCGTTGCTGTCAGATATATGCATTGGAACATCAGCAGCACCAACATTTTTTCCAGCCCATTATTTCAAAAATGAGGGATCCAACGGAGAAGTGCGAGAATTCAATCTTATCGATGGTGGTGTTGCTGCTAACAACCCAGTAATTATTTTCTCTTCTTCAGATTCGTGATGAGTCTTTGTGTCTTAAATGGATCTTTATTAATTTTATAATAATTATATATTTAAAATTTTTTAAAAATTGATTGTGAGTTGGTTATTCAGGTTTGGGGCGGGTGTGGGTCTTGAGTTGGGTTAAACGGGTCGGGCCCCATTTAGAGCCCTTATCTAGCCTGTTTTAAAAAAGGTTTTGTAAGGACTGGGCCGGGTTGATAATTGGTCGGGCATAGCATAATTGACAGATAATTTATATTAAAATAATAATACCAATGAGGATTATTAAACTTTTTACAATATAATTATTATAAATGATAATTTAAATATTATAAATTGATCAATGGAGATTATAATAATTTTACACTTTTAGTAATAAAAACGGGCCGGGTTGGGCCAAACCGAACTTATTATGCCTGGACCATGTAAAACCCATATTAAGTTTTAAGTGCCTTTTCTAATTTGGCCTAAATTTGCTTAAGTCCGGCCTGATCCTTATCTGGCCCATTGAATATGTTGAAGTGCCCATGTGTTACCCACATGTGAATTGTCCCACATCGGAGAAAGAGAAGAGTATGCATCACTTTATATACTCAAGGAGTAACTCCTACTATTACCAATTGGTTTTAGTAGTGAACCTTGTTTGGGTTTATGAGTGAACTACTTCTTTAACTCATAGGGTTTCAAAAAATTGATCCCACAAATCTAAAGTGGCTCCAATACTTTTTTTTTTGAATAATACCTGATTCATTAATAAAGAGTCATACCACATCTACATTAGAGATAAAAATTAGCAAGTACATAGCAACTAAAACCAAATATAATTCAAAAATAACAAAACTATGATCGTTGTGTATGAGATTTGACAATTCTGAATATCCTCTTCCACATCGCTGTTTGATACAGCCTTCTACGAGGGGGTCTTTCGATCTGTTGTAGTCTTGAGATAGAATTGAATTTGATGTAGTTGATGATAATTGCAATTTTGGTGTCTGCTGCATCATCGCATTAATGTCTACCAACAAATCAACTAAAGACCAAAATTCATAACTCCAAACTCTCACAAGGAGAGACTTCAAAACCCAATATATGGGTAGAATCAATCCAATGAATAATGAGTAGAACAACTCTCTTACAGGGAGAGGACAAAAATTTATTCTAATCAAATTAAAAAAACTTAAAAGGGAGAAATTAGGGGCTTACCATCAATCTTTAAAGATTGATGATAGCCCCAAACTAACTATAGATATTAGAGTTTTTTTAGAGAGAGAAGAGAAAAAAAAATTTGGGAGCTAAAATTAGAAGTGAAGTGGGTCCAATACTAATACAACTTATGTTGTACTATTTGTTATTTGAAAGTTGAAACTAATAGCTTTGTGTGTGTATTTATATAGGCATTGGCAGCAATAAATGAAGTATCAAATGAAATATATAGTGGAAGCCCAGATTTCTACCCAATAAAACCATCAGATTATCATAGATATGTAGTGTTATCTTTAGGAACTGGTGTACCCAAATGTGGAGATAAGCATTGTGCAAAAAGCGCATCAAAATGGGGCATGTTAGGTTGGCTTAAAAGTGGTGGTTCTTGTCCATTATTAGATGTTTTCATGCAAGCTAGTGGTGATATGGTTGATTTTCACCTTCACACTGTTTTCAAGGCCCTTCATTGTGAAAAAAATTATATTAGAATTCAGGTAATATGCTTCTCTCTCGGTTCTCTAATGTTTTATCCATTAACTTTCTGTTTAAATATTATAAAAATTATTTTTTCCGTTCTTTTATGTTTGTCCACCTTATTACCATAACGGGTAGTTTCAAATGTTTGTTCACTTTAGAATAGTTTCCATTTTTGAAAACCTTTTCCCTCAATTTCACCCTTATATTCTCTCTCATTTTCCTTATTGAATGTCTTTTTTCTCTCATAATAACAATACAATCTTTACTTCGCACTACTATTTAATTAAAATAATACCTACTTATTACAAAGATTTTAGTTTTCTTAATTTGTGTGAAAAACTCTGCGTAGTGGACAAACTTATAAGAACGGAGGGAATAATAATATTTTAAAAGTACTTATTGTTGGTCTCTGAAAATTATAAATTGATACTCCCTTCGTTTCTTTTTTATTGTTCACTTTCCTTATTTGGTTAGTTCACTCTAATTGTCCACTTTCTATTTTTGGCAAAGATTTTTTACCTAAATACTCCCAACTAACCCAACTTATATTATTTAAAATACCTCACCTACCACCTTTTCAATTATTATAATCACTTAAATACTCCAACTACTACCTTTACAATTATTATAATTACTTAAAATACCCCAATACCATTTTTCTTAATTTGCGTGCCCACTAGAAAGTGGACAATAAGAAAGGGGTGGAGGGAGTATTTCAGAAATATTCATTGAGACCATATAAATATTTTCATATAAATTGATGAGACTTCATAACTAAAATTTAATTTAAAATTCAAACATTCTCAATAACTTTTAACATAGAAATGTTTATTAATAAAAGATCAATATATTGATTTTTTTGGCTACCATACAACATAGAAATGTTGATTAAAGATAAAAAAATTGACTACAAATATAGTCACTCAACATAAAAAATGACTACAAATATATGGCATGCGAAAATATTCCAGCGATTTTTTAGTGTGATCCATTTGATTTTTTATTCGTGTTAGTTGATCCATCAACACAAAATTGTATTTTATAATTGGTGATCTATAAAGTTAAAATATAATTGAATTTATCTTATTTATTATGACTAAATTTAAATATTATTAAAACTCCTATTAACTTTTTATATTAAGGATCGAATTGGTATATTTTATAGTTTGGAAAATCATCGAATGGAACAAAACAACAATAACTGAAATATGATCTGATCCTCTATTATCATCATAATGGATAGCATATTACAAAATATAAAAATATTAATTGTATTTCTTGACTATTGAATATTCCTTCTGTTATCATATGTTCATCTTAAAAAGAATTTACGAATTATAATGTCAAACTTTGACCATTATTTTTCATCGTCTATTAAAAAATTATTTTATGAGTATCTTGATAAATTCGTGAATTCGCCTCAATACATATTTTTTAAATATAGACTTTTTAAAAACTCACAATTAAAATTATTTGACTTTTTAATTTGTATTGAGATATGCGCAAAAAGTGGATGGAAAAAATAAATGAAAACAGAGAGTAATTGTTAACTCTGCTTATTTTCAACTTTATTTTCTTTTTTTTTTTTGAGTTATCAACTTTATTTTCTTTGTTCATGATGATAGGATTTAGAAAATGGGCCTGGGCAACCCAAATAAGGAGGAGAAAAAGTAGTCCACTCATAAACTCAAAGAAGGTTCATTACTAAAACCAATTGGTAATAGTAGGAGTTACTCCTTGAGTATATAAAGTGATGCATACTCTTCTCTTTCTCCGATGTGGGACAACTCACATGTGGGTAACACATGGGCACTTCAACACATGATGAGTTAGATATATAATTTGGTGTGCATGTAGTATATATATATATATATATATATATATATATATATATATATATATATATATATATATATATATATATATATATATATATATATATATATATATATATATATATATATATATATATATATATATATATATATATATATATATATATATATATATATATATATATATATAACACTGATAAAGTGCATAAAATTACATGCAGGATGATGAACTAAAAGGAGATGCTTCATCTATTGACATCGCAACAGTGGAAAACTTGGAAAATCTTGTAAAAGTTGGGGAAAACTTACTCAAACAACGTGTTACCAACGTTAATTTGGTGACTGGTACGAGTGAGCCTATTAGTCAACGCACTAATGAAGAAATACTCATAAGGTTAGTCCCAAAAAAATCTATATGATGCATCTTTTAATTTTCACAAATTCTTAATTGTGACCGTTTATACAATAGACGTTTCAAGTTTTGGCTTGGCCCAGTTTATAAATTAAAAAAAAAAAAAAACTGATTGGTGGTTGTAAGTTAAAAGGGAGATATGGGTTGGACTTTTGAGAGACAAGGGCGAAGCCACATGGGGGCCGGCAGAGGCCCGACCCCCCTTGCCGAAAATGCGAGCCTTTGTAATTTTGGTTTTGGCCCCCCTTACTAATATGATATATATAATTTAAAGAGAGTAAAATATAGCAAAAATTATTATAGCTTAATGGTTGGAGTAATACATTTATAATCTAAGGTTAAGGGATCAAATTCTTATTAAAACAATTATTTTTTTATAGATTAATAGATTTATACTATAATGTCATGACTATTTATTTTTTATAATTTAAAATACATCCTTTTTAGTGTGTGTTAATATTTTTCTATCTTAATTTTAATTGTGTTTTTTTTGGAGAATTATTAGGCAAATATATAGAGTCAAAAACACTTAGTTTTTTCAAAAATAATAATTATAGGGAAGCTTCAATTCTATTTATTATTAAGTATAATTTTTGCAATGATTCAAGTTTATTTAAGTCTATATGATTTAATATTTTTATAGCTTAACTATTGTCTAATGATATTCGTTCGGGTCATTGTTGAATTTAAAGTAGGTGTTTCAGGTGGGTTTGAAATTAGATTTAGTGTCTATATTGGTTCACATAATTGTAAATTTTTAAAGTCGAATCAAATTGAATTCGGTTACAATGTCGTGTAAATTTCGAGCCATCGTGTTTGTTTTTAACACCTCTAGTTTTTATATAGTAAAAATTTTTTTAGTATATCGACAATTTGGCCCCCTCTAATTCAAAATCCTGGCTTCGAGATGTCTATAGTATAGACGGTCTCTCAAGAGAGGGTTTGTTAATTTTTTGGTAAAAAAATATTTTTGACGATTATCAGAAAAATAAGATAATGTTAAATTGAGAATGTCAGCATATTATCGGGGAAAACACGAGATGCACACATTTCATAAACCAAAGAGATATATATACCATCCCAAAACCATATGACAACAGGAAGAACATCTCCAATAGCTTATAAAGTGTGCGCACCATCATCTTTAATTTGTCGATGTGAGATAAATCATCCCAACAAATAAAAATAAGTGGTAAATTATTAGATGGAATAATAAATTAAAAAGATTGAGTCTATGAATGAGATAAATTTGAGAAACATAATATAATCAGTTGACAAGTAAAGATGTACTCTCACATCTTATTGTCTAACAAGTAACAAGTAATCAATAGTCAATAAATTAGTTAAATATTTTCTCAAACATCTTTTATACAACCAATATATAGATAAAATATTAATAAGCAAGATAATTATTTTACCAATTTAGTATTTTGGTTTTTCATTTCTAAAATTATAGTTTTTAAATAATCAAGTAAAACCTATATATTATTTTATCAATTTAATTATCATGCTCCACTATCTAAACAGCTTGACCAAATAAATTTAGTATATAAAGTATTATTTTTTTATATTATTTCCAGAAAATAATTAACTTTTGAAAGTAACTATGCAATATTGTTATTAATTAATAATAATGTAGGTTGGCTGATATATTATCAAAAGAGAGGTTGTTACGTTACATCAAATCGCCACCAGGGAAAGCACGTGCTGATTATGGAAAGTGTTGTTCTTGTCTGAATGGATCCTAGGCAAATTGAAAGAAATAAATTCTCCTTGTGATGGGTCTATTTGAACTAAACGGATATTTGGAAAAATAACAAAGACGGACCATATATATTATAATTAGCATTAAAAATGTAGATGTCTCTACTTCTATTAATTAGCATTTTCTAATTTTAAGCTCCTTTTAAACTCTGGGCTTTAGACAAATGTCTACTTTGCTTATAGGCAAAAACGTTCCTAATTTATGATCATGCTCGTCCTTCTCAGTGATCTTCTAATGTATTCTTTTCATCTCATTGAAATTAAAGCATTTATTATAAATATTTCAACGGTATAATGTTGCAAATTGAAATATTAATTAATGTAGGTCGGCGAGTAAAAGGCAGAAAAAAACTCTCTTCGAATAATAAGTTTTGAGCCGAGAGACTTCTTGACCATACTCTCTTTTATGGGTATGAGTTGTCGTCGTCCTTTTCTCTCTAGACCCTAATCATAATTTCTTATGAGCGGAATACACTGGGTATGATGATTGATGATGATGATAGTCTTTGGACCACTCCAAACATGGTCATGTGACTATTTAATTGAATTAACCCCAATCGACATCCTTTTTTTGTACCCAAAAAAAAGTGTGAGGAACAGTGGGACTGTTTGTTGTTTGTAGATACTTTATAAATATGATACTCCTTTTATTCATCATAAGTATTTTATTTACTTTTTAAATATTATTTATTTCTTTATTATTAATTTATAAATTAAAATATAGTCAATTGAAATTTTGTTTAATTCGTCTCAATGCATGAATTATTCATATTAATTTTTCATAGTTTTTAATTATAGACACTTGTGATGAATAGGAGTGAGTAATACTTATACTTTCTCCTTTCCACAGGGTCGTCCTCGACATTTCAAAGGTCTTGAGCAAAATATAAATTATGGGCCCCTAAAATCTAAAATTACATTCTATTACATTTTGGTATTTATAAATTTGTTTATCAATACTTTGATTAGTAAAATTATTTTTTATCAATATATTAAAATATAGCTAAATTTTATAATTACATGGAACCAACAACTATTAATCATAAATTCAAATAGTCGTTCTAGCAAAAAGTTTAAACCACTATATATTATCACTTATCAACTAAACTAATAATAAAAGTACTAAATTGAAAATTATCAAAAGATATTATATTCCTCACCTATAATAATTTTTATTAGTATATCATAATCATTCAATATAAGCTTATAATAAAAATTTATTAACCAATTTATATAATTATCTATTAAAAAATAGAATGAATGTATGAATTGGGGCGCTAAGTGGTAGCTCATACTGCTCCCCCTAATAGCCGGCCCTGCCATTCCATCAGCTGCAACAAATATGACACTATTCATTCATCACTCTTAATTTGTGATTAATTTTTAATTTATAAGTTAAAACATAGTTGATTCGTCTTATTGAAAATATTATCGATATCATAAAATTTTATAATTTTTTTATTGCACATAGTTAACTCATTGTGTATTTCAAATGAAATTTTACATGAAAATAATAGTTGTACATAAAATTATACTTATACATCATTTGTTACACGTAGTTCCCTTAAACTACCCAAACTCCTCCCCCTTTGGGCTCTAAAGCCCCATCCCTACCTACCCCTCCCCTTTGGACTCTAAAGCCCCTAACGTAACCCTAACCCAATAAATATTTTATATAATTACATTAACTTCCCAAGAAAAAATAAATGTTAAAATAATTAAATATAATTAAATGTTTTTGTTTTTAAAACAAAAATAATATTAAATTACATAAATTAAATACAAGATTTTTTATTATATACAGCCCTTAGGGCTGTATATATCATTTTCCATTTCATAAAAAGGAATAAATTTAACTAATGTATAATCAAATAATATATTTGCATTAATTTCATAAAAATCAATAAATTTTAACATGTAAAATTGAAAATAATATAAGTCTTCGTTACATCAGGTATCGCCACAAGGAAATAAACATGCTCATTATGGGCATGCTCACCATCCTCAACAACCTCAATCTTCTAATTAACTGATACGTACTCCTTCCGGTGTCCTAAAATTAATAAACGAATTAAATTTTAGACAGTCTTCTGAGAGACCGTCTTTCTGAGAGACGTCTTTTAGGCCCAATCCATCAAAGCTTATTGCCTATATTTACTATATATTTTTCCTAATGGGCCAACCCAATTAAAGATGATCTTTCAAAGAGACCGTCTCTCATAAGAATTTGTGAAATTATTATTCATTTGATGTATTAAATTTTAAATTAATTTATTTTAGACTCTTGTTTCAGTTTTTCATTGTATATGATTCCAATTGCATGAGAATTGTACGTTCAATCTATCCCATGCATTATGGTGATCCGACGTGACAATTTCTACTTTTCTAAGCATATTAAGACCACTTACTAATAAATATAATTAGGAGATAATGTTCACTAAATATCATGATATTAATCAGGTCCGATACATCGAACATACATAGTTTTTTTTTTTTGCTGTGTAGGATCCTATACTAATTACTAAGCCTAAAATATAATCGTTCTATTACCGAGAGATTGCAATACTTCATCTGATTTTTACACAAACACGAATATTAAGAAAATAAAGGGAACAAGAAAATTAAGTGGATAAAATCTAAAGCAAAAGAAAATAAGAGAAAATGTGTCAATACAGACTTAAAAAAATAAAATTATTACTCAAAGTAGAAATACAACAAAGTTAAAGGGACATAATATAAAGAGTAGTTTTTATATAATAAGAAACTATAAATTAAATCACAATTGCATGTATTTTTTATAATACTTGAATTATTGTGACAAAAAAAAATAATGTTGTATATTATAATTTGATTATTTATGTAATCTTATACTTCTAGCAAACACATTTACACATCTATTCTTACAAATTTAAAATAATCAATACATTTATTATAAAAAATACACTTTATAATCCATCAACAATATTATTCTCATGCACACTTTCCACTGCTCTATACACTTTTATTTCATTAAAGAAAAAAAAGGAAAAAAGGGGAAAGTTGTGGGAACTTGTGTTAGCCAAAAAGATGTTTCTTTAGAATCAACTACATGCAAATTAGAATCAAAATAATTTCACCCTCCATAATTTAAGATGTGGGATCAAGCATAATACTATACTAGTTCTTTCTCTCTTTAGCAAGTGGATTGCCCATATATAAGTCTTAAACAGATAAACTAAATTATTGTGCATTTTAATGAATTTTCACACTGTAAATCATTCTCATTGCCACTAACGGAACGGGCCATTAAAGGTAAAGATAAAGGTCACTCTCAGTATCCCGCACAAGGTAGAGTCCGGACGGGTTTTTTCCTGAAAGATGCAGACAAATCATACCCGTCCCCTAGGGAATATAGAGAGATGTGCGTGATCAAGAAACCCCCCAATTGATACCTGCGCCCAGTAAAAGTCGAACCCCAAACCTTCTACTCCACATGCAGATGTTGTATCCATTGAACCACAAGCGCTTTTTGAATTTATATATATATATATATATATATATATATATATATATATATATATATATATATATATATATATATATATATATATATATATATATATATATATATATTATCTATTAGACTAGGAATAATATGGTACCTAGCTTTACTTTAGGCACAAATTTAGTCTCCTAAAGCTTTAATCATTCACAAAATTTTAAATTAAGAAATTAAAATTTGAAAAATAAATTGTACATTATGGTTATATTTCATTTCACCTTGAACAGTTATATACATTACGTACATTATATCATACTCCCTCCTATTCAAAATAATTGTCCACTTTGGGTTGGACACGGATTTTAAGAAAATTGTAGTTTGAGTATTTTAAGTGATTATAATAATTGTAAATGTGGTAGTTGGGGTACCTAAGTGATTATAATAATTGAAAAGGTGGTGGGTGGGGTATTTTAAATAATATAAGTTGGGGTAATGGGGGTATTTAGGTGAAAAATCTTTGCCAAAAATAGAAAGTGGACAATTAGAGTGACTTGACTAAATAAGGAAAGTGGACAATAATTTTGAATAGGAGGGAGTATTATATCTTGGATTGTGCACAATATAATTATATTTATATTTTTATTATTTTATTTTGAATAAAAGAGCAAATGGTTCGAACCCTGAGTACAATACAAAATTATGAGGTTTTTAATAAAAAATAACATATCAATTTTTGCTATCAAAAATAACTATTACATTAATTTATAGAAGTATTAAATATTATCACTGTTAATATCACACTTTGAAAATCAAATATAAATACGTAGAAATATGTAAAATTATTTTATTAGTCTAAACGAAAAAGATAATTTTTCTCATAAAAAATATAAGTGACTTATATAAAGATAGTCACAACCTAAATCATAAGTTTTCAAATACATTTTATGCTATGTTTGGGAATGAGGATTTTATTTGAAAATATAGATTTGACTCAAAATTAGTGTTTGGCAAATAGTAGAATTTCAAATTTCGATTTGAGTCAAATCCATAATTGTTATCAAAATGGTTTAAAGATGAGGATTTTAGAATGACCTACCAAACCTTGTCATTCTCAAATTCTACATTCATGATTTCATAATTGAAATCATTAATTTGAAATGAAATGCTAGTTCCCAACCACAACCTAAATGGGATTTAACCTAAAAAGTAGAAAAAACAATTAATAAGAACAATAATATACTCAAAATAAGAAAATATTAAGTCAAAGATAATCATAATTAACATTGACATCCTCATAAAATTTTAGAGGGAAAAGATTTAATGAGAAAGCGACACGTAAGCGATTTTAAAAGCTGATGATGTCAGCCGTGTTTTGTTTTAGTAATAGTTATTATAGATATAGATGGCACACTATAGTTTTGTTAGAATGTTTTAAAACTAGCAGGTTCGTTTTTGAGATTTTAGTGATCTATTGATAAATCTTTTTTGATAAATCTATTGATAAATCTAATTACATGGTTAATGACCCTTCGTGATGAATAATAATATAAATTAAAATATTTTGTTTGGTTAAAATATTTTCTATATAGAATTTTATTTGGTTGAAATTATTATAAATTCGATGGAATACTACCTTATTCTAAATGTCGTATGAAAATTTTATCAATGAATTATCAGCTTCATTCAAATAACCTAAACTAATTATTAACAAATATGGTCAGACTATATATATCATGCATGACACAAGAAAATATCCGGTACTTCCATATATATAATAAAAAACATTCTCTACTCTTAATTTCAATTACATCATCTAACAATAAAAAACATTATTTGAGAAATTATTGAAGTCACTATGTTAAAAAAAAATATTATAAATTTTGTTTTTAAATAACTAGTATAGGAAACTTGTACAATACACAAATTCATTAATATGAAATATATAAAATTATAATTTCAAAGAATAGTGCAAGTCATCGAATACATATGACTTTTTTAAAACAAAAATAATTTATTATTTTTTTAAAAAGTTATTCATCGAATATATATATCAATTTTTCATTCAGTTAAATATATTAACTACTAAATTAAACATATAGAATTACTATAACAAATTATATATAAATACTTCATCTCATTCAGCTCCAATTTAAAAGACATGATTACCCGACTTTTATATATGGACAAGAAATTATCTTCTCATTCTAATCACAAATTCTTACTTGAGACCGTCTATACAGTAGACGTCTCAAGTTTTGGGACTAACCCAATTTATAAATTAAAAAAAAACTAATTAGTGATTTTGTTGAATTGGGCTCTTGATAGACGTATATGCTATATTATTTTAAATCAACAGCAACCTATTTTTTATAAAAATTCGAAAGCAAAGCAAAGCTTGTGCTAATTGCTATTGGCCAATGGCGATTCCCTTTTATTGTGGCTCTGCCATTAATTTCAATATATTTACTATTGTGAATTGTGATGGTCTGATGGATCTATACACATCTTTTCATGATTTCCTAAATTATAAAGAAACCATTTGATTTGTTATCAGCTAGGGTAGGTATTTGGATAATCTACTCAGATTTCAAGAATTTTTTTATTTTATTTTGGACGATAAATTTGTTGATCATAAAGCTCCTACTAAATCATAAATTTATCAATGGATTATATATATATATATATATATATATATATATATATATATATATATATATATATATATATATATATAAATATATATATATATATATATATATATATATATATATATATATATATATATATATATATATATATATATAAATCTCATAGTTAAAAATAAATTCAACAATTCAATATTTATCTGTCATTAAATTCATTTTAAACAACTTTAAAAATACATTTATAATTATGTGAAAATCAACTCGAACACAAAATTCGATTTTAAAGCGATCTAAAACATCTAATCCGAAGTTGTTCGGGACGGGAAGTAACAATTATATGTCCATATCATGATCCCAAAGTAACGGAAAGTTAAACAGGAAACGGTAATATTTGAAGGGACCTACACGAAAATAAAAGCAGTAAAGATATTAAAAGAAGACCCCAAGTCATGTTGATAATTCTAAAATTAAAAAAATAAAGTTGTTGAATTATTTTTATGGTAGGGCTAACAAGAGATTGGTTTTATTAAAGTGAATTTTGTCAAGAAGAGTGGAAATTCATTTTTAAATTTATGGCTGCTAATTTCCGTGACACTTTATTTCTTAGTAAGGAAGGAACAAAATGTTAGCCAATCATAATGTTTTTTTTCGCCACATGTCATCTCTTGACGAAAAAATAATAGAAAATGCCTAACCTTGGATATACTTGCTTCGTTCCATAATACTTGCTACATTTCACTTTTTTACGCAATCCAATGCATAATTTTGATCATTAATATCTTAAACTACACAAATTATAAAAATTAAATATTATGAAAGTGTGCAATTAGACGATTCAAACAAGATCCCACTTGACTATATTTTTTCTTACACATTAGTTGTTATATATAAATAAGCTCGAACAATAAATAGTACTCATAAGTCAAATGTAGTGAGTATTTCAGAACGGATGAAGTATGAGTTAATTTATCTAAGATGATAATCAATTAATCATAAATTAATAGTTAAACTAGCAAAAGATCTAAATGTATATACTTCTATGTTATAACTAACAAATTAAAGTTACTTTTTATACTCAATAACTAATTTATATACCTTAAGTAAGTTTAAAGTTTGAAAAGGACTTGAAGGCTAAAAATACACTTCATTTGATTATTTATTGATTAGTCTATAATCTTATAAGTTTGATTACTCTTTTCTAATACTTCGTGTAAGAACCTTCATTTCGCTGTTTAGCAAATACACTAATCGATTTTTGTTTAGGGTTTTGAATCTGATCGCTTTCTTAATTAATACTCCCTCCGATTCTTTTTTATTGTCCACTTTTCTTATTTAGTCAATTCACTCTAATTGTCCAGTTTCTATTTTTGGCAAATATTTTTTTATCTAAATACCTCCAACTACCCCAACTTATACTCCCTCCGAATCATTTTAGTTGTCCAATTTCCTTATTTGGCAAAATCATACCAATTGTCCCATTTTCTTTTTTGGCTATCCTTTTTTACCTAAATACCCCCACTTTTTCAATTCTCAATACTCAACTACCACCTTTACAATTAATTTAATCAATTAAAATACCCAACTACCACCTTTTTAATGGACCCCACTCAACCCTTAAAATCCGTGAAATCCCAAATGGGACAACTAAAATGATTCGGAGGGAGTATTATTTAAAATACCCCACCTACCACCTTTTCAATTATTATAATTACTTAAATACCCCAACTACCACCTTTATAATTATTATAATCACTTAAAATACTCCACTACCATTTTTCTTAGTTTGCGTGCCCATAAGAAAGTGAACAATAAAAAGGGATGGAGGGAGTATTATTTAGGGTTTTAGTTATCCTCGAAATAAAAAATGACATTTATTATATTTTGCCTTGTGATAGAGTCTTTAAAAAGAGGGTGTGGAAGGGGTTTTTTCTTTGAAAAGAAACAAGACTAGTACTTAGATTTTTAACTTATTGGAGACAATAGCATTATCATTTAAGCAAGTACATTTGTTTTGATATTTTAAGCTAAGGAGGGGCTTAAAAGCACATCAATAATGCATTTACCATTTGTTGTGCATGAAACTTCATAAGGGAAAGTGTTTTTGCTTTATTTTATAGTAATTAATGAAATTTCCTAATAGATAGATTGCACTTCTTAGGTTGTTTCCACCTAAAGCACTTACACATATGTAATAAAGTTGAGAAATTCCACTTGTGGTAAAAAAATAACGCTTTAACTTTTTCATATGGTAGACAAGAAGAAAGTGTTTTTGCTGATTTTACACTGTTTTTTCTAAACATAATGACTTTTTTATCAAAAAAATAGATGTCAAGATCACCCTAATAGACCACATATATCATAATCCGATCGAAATGAGTACATAATTTAACCAAAAATTTAACTTTTTGTCCGCCACATGGAAAAGTTAGAAGCTTAGGGTCACCATGTAATTTTTATCTACATATGAAAAAACTAAAAACTCTGAACAACCACGTAAAATTCCAAGTTTGTAGAGTTCAACTACAAGGTGAGTTGATTTTCCAATATGTTAATAATTATGTTATCAATTTAGTTCTCGGGTTTGAATTTCACTATTTCTAAGTAAAATATTTAGTTTTAGGTATGTGCTCCATTTACCATTATAACTCAATAATCTGTCTTGATTAGAGGTGATAGAGTGTATAATAATTTTTTGTAAGAGTAACTGAAATCATTATTTTAATTTTTTAATTGAGTTGATTTTTTAACATTAATTTTTGTTTATTAATTACAACCTTTCTCTTTCAAAGAACAATTTCAATAAAGAAATTGAAAATATATAGCAAAAAGTTAAACTTTGTGTGAATTTTTATGTGTCAATCGAAACCTAACTTTTAACCTTCTCTATTCTCATAAATAACCAATATTAAAAGCTTTGTTATTTCAGGCAGTCTTCTGAGAGACCGTCTTTCTAAGAGACGTTTTTCAGACTCAATCTATTAATGCTTATTGCCTATATTTACTCTATATTTTTTCTAATAAGCCAACCCAATTAGAGACGGTCTCTCAAAAAGATCGTCTCTCATAAGAATTTGTGTTGTTATTTTGCTATGGGATAAGAAAAGTTAATAGATATATTATTAAAAATTCCAATTTAAAAATATATAAAAGGACCTTTGGTGAAGATTGCATAAAAAATTTAAAAGCAAGTGATCCACTAGATCATAGATAAGAGATTTAATGAAGATATTAGAAATGTAGTACATGTTCTTCATTTTTTAGTTAAAAGGGTACATGTTCCTTATTCTATTCTAGTTTACACAACCCACACTCTTCAACAATTTAAGAAAAAACACCTACCCACACTTTAATAATTATCCTAAATTATACTCCCTCAAATGTTTTTTTTGTTTTCGTTACTTTTTACATAGTTTTCAAAATAAATATTGAATCTTAATATCTCCAAATACGCATCATGAACATTATAAAAAAAATATATAGTAAAAAAATATACATTAAGACGAGTCTAACGAGATCTCACATGAATATATTTTATTATCTATATATATATTCAATAAATCTTAATCAAATTTCTCTCACCGAAATAGAATATTTTTATAGATGGAGTATTTAATTTACTTTCAAATTTATGTATAGGCTAAAAAACATTAGATGTAAAGAAAGAACAAATTAATATTTCTTATAGAAATACTTAAATTCTTATTACAAACATATAAAGAAATATCCTCAACGATCCAAAATTCTCAAATTAGTTTTTATTACACTGTAATATATTATACATCCGAGATCCGACCGTTCAAATTTTCTTTATGGTAATATAATATCACCAATCACTCATATTCTACCAATTCAAAACCCACATAAAAAAAAACCCACATAACATTGTACTAACACAGAGGCGAATTCAAAATACTAATATTTATGTGCATTGAACCAATTCGACCACCATTTTTTTAATTTGTTGTAGTTAGCAATTCAACATTTTTTACTCTGTCCCATTTAATTTGCAGCATTTTTTATTTTGATCCGTCTCACTTAATTTGAATTATTTCTATTTTTGAACTATGGCCGACCATTTTCTTTTAATCTCATCCATACATTTAAACTCTCTTTTAATTCTAACCACACAATTCATTTTCTCTCTTCAATTATTACCATAATCTAAAAACAATAAATTTTTCTTTACTTCATATTATATGGGACAAAGAGAATACATTAAAAGATTTTTAATTAAATGAGTCATATGATAATCTAATGAACCAAATTTCCCCACAATGTAGTAGTACTAGTTTACACTCAAAATAATGAAAGTACTTTACAACCTTTATGTGCCTTTATATAGTGGATCACTCACTACTTGAACAAGCCAAGAAAAAAACATTTTCTCATTTTTCTTCCCTCCTCCAACATCTAAACAACATCAAAAACTCAATGCTTTAATCAAACTTTCAAAAACCCAATAATCTCTTTCAATTTTATAAAAAAATAAAGATCAAATTCTTGAATTACCCTTTTTTCTAAACCAAATGAATCCATTTAACATAAACCACATCAAAGCAGAAAAAGCTAATACAATCAAACAAAGGTACAAAAACCTAAGAAAAATCACAAATTTTTTTAGAATATTTGAAATATTCCTAATATTTGCAGTAATTTCAAGGGTTTCCTTTGAATTACCATTTTTAGAAATATTAAAATCATCAAATGAATATATCCACCATTTATCCATCTTCTTGGTTAGTCCAAGGTTCGTTTTCATACTAGGAAATGCAATTATAATCACTCTTTTTATGAATTCTAAACAATTTAACACCATTGAAAACACCATTAAAACCCCAAAAAACCCTCCAAAAAGTGTAAAGAAAAGGAAAAATATTGAAGAAAATGTCATAATTTCGATGATATTTTCAACCCCAGAAGAACAAATTGGGAAAATTTATCATCATCATCCTACCCGATTTATCCCGCGCATAGAAAACTATGAACAGGGTCTAGGGAGGGAAAGACGACAACAACTCATACCCATAAAGGAAAGCACGGAAATCGGGAAAATTTATGAAAGAAGTAAATCTGAAAACATGAAAAGATCAGAGAAAATAGGGTGTGATTTAAGAAGGTCAAAAACAGAGATTAAGAGTTTGAAAAGTTATTGTGAGTTCCCTGAAGATCATATGAGTGGTGAAGAGTTTAGGAAAACTGTTGAAGATTTTATTGCTAAGCAACAAAAGTTTTTGAGAGAAGAAGAATTTTGTGTATTTGAAGAGTGTTGAAAATATTAAAGTATTAAACAAGTTACACAAATTCTTCTTGTCTTATCGTGGGACCCGTCTTGTTTACGGCTCGACGATAGAATTATAAATTATTATTATATGAGCTTCTTGTTACAGAAAATTGCTCGAGAATTCCTTATTTATAGTATAAAGGAATTAAAATAATGAAGTTGTACACGATAGATGGTGAGAATCGAACGAGACGGAAAGCTACCATGACTAAGTCAAGTGGTCAACGATGATTCTCTTAGGTTCTATAGTTTTTATATCAGGAAATTAAGTTTACTTGTTGTTTGCTATATTTAGCCTTAAAAAGGTTAAAAGTTTATAGTTTAGTTTTACAAGTTTTTACTTTGAGAAATTTCCTGTATCATTTTTTACCTTAAAGGTAAATAGAAGTAATAAGTATGTTAAATTTCAAGTTTTGTTTCTCTTCCTACAGTTTTACTTATTAAATTAATTATTCTCTCTATGTTTAGATTGCAACATTTATTACACATAAGTATTAAAAAAGTAGGTATTAATAAATTGTGTAAATATGACTAAAAGTGAAAGAAAATAAAAAATATATATCACTTTGGATTAAAAAGTGATACAAATACTAACCAAAATAAAAATGTTGTAAATATAAAAAACGGATGAAGATTGAGAGAAATGATGAGTCAATCACGACGAACAGAAAAAATAAAGAGAAAAATATCTAAATATAAAAGTCTTAAAATTTTTATTGATTGGTATGAGGTTATGACTCATGAGTTAATATTCTCTTATGGGCAAGAGGAGAAGAAAAACATACAATTGTTGTCACACTTTATAATTCCTTAGAATAACTATTATTAAAAATATAATATTGATAAAAATTAAAATCTTGTATCAGTTGAAGCGATGGAGGAAATATCACTTTACCTAGTCTTGGATCAACTATATCACAAATTAAAATTTTCTAATCAATCACCGTGATTATCATTATAAAAAGACAAAAAATATAATAATAAAATAAATAAAACATAAAAAGATAAATTATAAAAATAAAACTCCCACCCTGTCAAATCATACTATATAAGGGTTATTTGTTAACCTTACAAATAACCATTATTTATTAAGACCTTCTCGTGACAAATATATATATAGAGTATCACATCACATTGGTTATAATTATCAATTTTTTCAAAAAAACTATTTAGGATTTTGTAGATCTACCGAATGATATGTGTGCATGGACTACAATTTTAATAGAAAATGACCAAAATTGGCCTAGTTAGTTAAGTTCGCATTGATTTAAATGTCATTTTTTTGTCCTATTCAATTAGCTACATTTGAATTATAATGTGAGAATTTTTTTAATTAATTTAAACATTGCGAAATAAATAAAATAGAGTAGATAGAATTGAATAGGTCTCGGATATATTTTGCCACAAAAATATTATCAATTGAACTAGATAACATCTAAAACAATATATACATGGTCCACATGGATCAACAAAAGAAATTTAACCAATCATCTTTGTAAGCTAATAATAATCAAATTCTCTAAGATTAACAAGGCCTCGGATAACTATTCTGTTAATAATGACTAAGGGTCATTAGCAAACAATTATCACTAAATCTCTGATCTAGTATTTGTATTAATGATTGGTTGAAGTCCAAATCAATAAATTTCAATTTTATTATCAACTACTCTCCTCTCTCCTGAGAGACTGTCATTCTGAGAGCTGTCTCTCAGGCCCAATCCATTAAAGCTTATTGCCTATATTTACTTTACAATTTTCCTAATGGGTCAACCCAATTAGAAATGGTCTCTTAATTAAAGAGACCGTCTCTCCCAAGAATTTGTGTTTTATTATAAGCTTTTTATAAAAGATCGTCTTTTAACGAGACGATCTCAAATAAGTAGCCCATAAAAATCATATTCTTGATCATAATAACCAAATGACTATTTAATTCATGTATGAGAAGCTCTCTCGGTGAGACCGTCTCAAACAACAATTTATGTTATTCAAGTTGAGAGTCGGATCTTGCTCAGTGACGAAGAGTATCATATTCTACGTTTAAAACTTGAATTTGATTTTCTTTGATCCATTCCAACCCTACTCTATTAAAATAATTTTTTTTATTAAAAAAACTATATTATTCAAGTTGGCTTCATAAACCAATTATATTCACTTTCTAAGCTAGCATTATTTTCTTTTGTCTCACCTGTCTAATTGATGTGTAAAAGGATGAGACTATAAGAATCAAATGGTCCTAATTCACTATTAAAGTGACAAACAAACGTTCATTTGTACTATTTAAAACTTTGAATAAAGTGTAAGTAAAAGTCATGAACAATTCAAGACAATACCACTACACTATAATCATTTAGACTCATTTGCTTTTGACACGGAAACTAAGAAATTGAATATAAGTTTTTGGTTGAGTTACTTTCTTAACATGATATAAAAAGTCAATTTAACAGAAAGTCATCTATTCAAATCTTATTCACCTCATTTCAAAGTGGAATACTTAGAGAGCGTATTAGAATATATAACATACTACGGTACTTCAACCATTAAGAAATGTATAGATACAAAACAACCCTATCATATCTTACCCTTCTATCACATTAGCTCTAATACCATAGTAATAAGTAACCAATTCAATCAAAAATTTAAGCTGATAGTTAAGACATCATAATATATTATATATTATGTACTCTGACACTTACCCTCAATTCAAAAAAACAATTAAACATATATAATTGCTCTATGAATGATATTTTCATAAAAGTCTATACTCCCTCAATTGGAAGAAAAAAAAAGATATTTTGCATTGAGGTGTATGTGTTATGGGGCTAAAAATCTAAAAATTTAGGGAGAAGCTTAGAACTTATGCTTATATTCTATTGCATATATGAATATATGATGCAATAATTATATTCTTTGATGTTGAAAAATGAAATATGTTCGGATTTTTGGTATCCAGCCAAATAATGCTGAAAAAGTAAGAGACAATGAGAACTTAAACCCTTAAGAATATGAACATTTTCCTCATCCCCTGCTCAATGGTGGTTGTTTGTTCATTATCTACTTGGCATTCAAAGAATTATTATGGATGTTTCTTATCATGTTTCTAAAACGCAAAAAACACAGAGTAAATCATTATTCGAGTGATCAAACTATCAACTAAGTACGATTTTATACATCATTTCACTCTAAACATTTCTACTGTATGATAAATTTAAATCGAATAAATTTTAAATCAATTGTATTTTGTTCCAATCAATTAGAAAGAAAAACCCTAGTCTATACTTTTTATAGTGAGTACTTCCGTTATATGGTTTGATCACTCAATTCAAATGCGCTTATGTTATGTTTGAGAAGAACTTGCTCAAATTTAGTGTCCGGCAAATCAAAAAACTTCAAAATTTAGATTTGAGTTAGTTTTACAATTATTTCAAAAATAGTAGAAGTGAAGAATTTGCGAACGACATTCCAAACCTTTTTACCTCCAAATCCTCCATTAGTAATTTCATAATTAAAATCTAAATTTTGAAATGAAATACATATTTTCAAACACAATTGACTTAGTAACAAATACTTTGTATCCCTTTAAATTTGCTACCGTACACTCATAAAATTTTCACTTTATTTTTCACAATGTAGTAAAATCCAAAGAATGTAGAAGTGTTTCTTGTTGGTTGAGCCTAAGATTATTTTTTACATCTACAGGCAAGAGATACTTTGAACTTCCACTTTTCGTTCCTCTTGAAGAGTGCCTTAACAGTTGGATACTTTTTTTGATAGGAAGAATTAGATACTTAGACGTAACTATGAAGCATGTTTAGGCTCATCCAGTAGAAGTATCTTAATATAATGACTTTGATGTTAATATCATAATCATCCGGTCTCTTGAGAAACCGTCACTTTAAGAGACGTCTCTCAAGTTTAGCCCATTAAACCTTAATGTCCACTTACTGAATCCTTAATGTCTGCTTACATTATCTTAATGCCTACTTACGATATATTTAATGTCCACCGAAAATACTTAAAATGCTTACTAAGAATATTCTTAATATCTACCGAGAAACTTAGCCAACTAGTTTAATTACTATATCCTTAATGCCTACTTACAATATCTCTAATGTCTACTTACAAAAAAGCTAATTTCCAAACATCCCTGTTAGTGTTACATATACTAAAACCGTTAAGACGAGTAGAATAGGTAAGTTGCTAGATTTAAATCATTTAATTGCATAAGCTGATTCCAAGCTATACAAGCTAGATCCAATCTCAAATGGGATAGACCCATTAAACCTAGCCAGTCCCTCTAACTATAGGGCTGCTTATGGTATTGACTCACATTCTTCGGACATAGGAAATGGCGTCTGATGGTTGAAGTTATGCAACGGCTGATGGCTTATTAGAGCCCTTATTCGATCCCTTGTACAGGTCTACTTGTGGTCGTATGGTCTCTAGGCAATTGGTAAGGTAGCGGCAATTGGTACAGGTCCCTCTAAGTTAGTTGTCTCAGTGATTTAAAAGATGTTCGAGTAAGCCATTACTTCGCTATAACCCTAAAAGTCTGTGGTCCTGACCAAAGGCTGTATATCACATAATTTAAACCTCGAGTGACTTGAACACTTCATTTTAGGTCAAGTACTCATGTCAGATGCTCCATACTCGGAAATATGCATGACACTGGCATACTTCATTTTGAATCTAAAATTTAAACACGTAACCGTGTCAATTACAAGTTCCCAAGTACAAGTAATATATATATTTGTACTAATAAGGAAAACAATCTAATTTTGGTTGCTCCAAGCTGATTTTTGGTATCTAAATGATAGGGGCACTGATTTTTGGAAAACAATCTAACACAAGACATGAAGACTGATAAGGGCACTGATGCTCAAGTATAGAGATCTTAAGAGAGCCTAAAGTGGGCATTTAACACTTATCCTCAACCTTAGAATAGCAGTTGTATTGGCAAAAGGCATAGTGTTGCACAATAGAATTGGGCTGGAAGGGAGCAATCACATAATCTATTCTATAAACCCAAAGAGACATTTTTCTTGCAAGAATCATCTATGTCAGTATAAACCCAAACTCCGAAAGGCTCTAAGAAAGACTTGTGTACCAAAATACCAATTTAGTTACATCAGATTAGAAAATAGAAAGTTTCAGCATATCTTGTCTGAAGTAAACATTTTTTCTAGTTTACCTTGCCCTAACCTGCTATATTATTCCATTGCTATATGATTTTCAAGTGCATGTCATTTCATGCTTGCCCGTTAACCAAAAAAAGTATCACATATCTTCTTCGATTGGGGAAAACATCGATACGAGGTAATACAAATGTAATCAAAGAACAAATGAGATAATAACACATAATCTTATTAATATATTGAACTGTATCGTTGCCTCTTGTTTAAATAACAATATACATACTTTGAGAAGGTTGCACAACATGATCATTTCACATAATTGAAAAGCATACTTACAATACACTGCAGGAAAACATTCAATTAAGAGCTTTAAACGGCCATCTTCATTTCAATTTTCTGGTGAGGATCATAACCCACAAGCATAAAATCACTTGCTACAAAAGAATCTATGTTCTTCTTGTCGGGGTTGATCTTCAAAACCTGTTAAAGAACCAATTTAAATTTTTAAGAAGATAAATAAAAACCTGCTCAACATGAAAAGATTAATCTCCTACTTCCATATCAAAAGATAATCAGATCAAATTCATTTTATGCTTACAGGAAAAGGCTTAGGCAAATTCTGTAGTTGTTTTTCCAATGGCTCGATGTGGTTGCGATAAACATGAGTATCCCCAATGACATGAATAAAATCTCCAGGATGAAGATCTGCAAGAACGAAAAATATTGTGAGCACATACAACTTTATACAGAAACAACCTTTGAAAGAAAAAGGAGAAAACACATGTCACAAAATGTAATCTATTGCAACTGAAATAGCATAAACAATCTAGAGAAAAATCCATGTATCAAATATGACCACATGTTCATATTTATTACAAAACAGTCTATATATTCAGAGTTTCAAGAAATGCTTACCACAGACATGAGCAATCATGCATGTCAAGAGAGCATAAGACGCAATATTAAAAGGAACCCCTAACCCCATGTCTGCTGAACGCTGGTACATTTGACAGGATAACTCGCCATTTGCTACATAGAACTGTAACAGAGAAAGTAAGCACCGAAAAAAAAATTAAAGAAAAGACAATGTGTACCTCAAGACAAACCTGTGCAAACATATGGCATGGAGGCAGTGCCATTAACTTCAGATCAGAAGGATTCCAAGCTGAGAGGATAATACGTCTGTCATCTGGCTTATTCTTAATCTTGTGGATAACATCTAATAGCTGATCAAATCCTTGCCCAGTGTAGTCAGCATGCATGTCAGTATATCTGTAAAAGTAACAAGTCGAAATAACTAATAAGAACCCGCATGTAGCTTTTTTCATGTCAGCCAATAAAAAAACTTCTCAGATATCATGAATCAACCTTGCCCCAAAGTGCCTCCACTGAAACCCATAGACAGGTCCTAAGTCGCCCTCTTCCCTATCTGGCAGTCCAATGCTGTTCCAAGAACAAATTCATATTAGAATCTGTCAATATTCATTCATCAATACATAAAAGTTGAGCTGCAATTTAATGGCTTACCTATCAAGATATATTCTAGAAGCATTTCCATCCCATATATGTATACCTTTCTCCTGCAAGACCTAAGAATTTGAAAATATGTGCCATTAAAATTACAAGTCAAGGAGCCAAAGGCCAAGTCATCAAAATCAACACCATTGTACACTGATTGGAAAGAAAAATGTTAATCCACAAATTAGTTAATTAAAATTAATATGCAACAGTATGATCCTCTCATAAACACCAGATAGGGGTATATTATTACATACAAATACAGACCAACACATCTTGCTTGAGCGAGCATTCCCCCTTTAACTCTGGCAGGATAGCTTGCCTTTACTGTTTTTACTATTTTGCATACAAGTTTGATAACATTCCAATATTGAAAGAAGTGACCCTATTAATTCACCTTACTAAGCAAAATATGTCTATAACAGCACTCAAAATTGTCCTTCATCAAATGGATCCCATTGGGAATATCAGTTTTAAGATATTGCACTAAGAAGACTCAAAAGGCTAACTCATAATATAAATAGTAAGAAGTATCCACCAAAAAAAAGCATCATATTTTGAATCCCTTTCAGATTTCATGTTAATCCTACAGAGAAGCAACAACCTCATTCCGATATAAACAATGAGAAAACCAACTACATATAATGATACTTAGAGTGAGAAGCACTTCAAAAAGAAAAGCCATACAGTTAGATTTATAGGAGTATAATTTAATACCTTAGCATTTGTTGAACCACTGATAAACCAAAGTAATTCCTCTACGACACCTCGCCAAAATACCCTCTGAGAATTCATATAATGAAGCCACAAGTCAGCAAACACAATACCAGAGTTGCAATCATTTTAAAACAGTAGTATCCATACTCTCAGGTTCAACTTCAATTGAAAATCTCAAAATCTATGCCATCTGACTTGTCTTAGTCAACTGAGCAAACCAATTCACATTTACATAAATAGCTAAAATCCTCTAACTAAAATAATCTTAAAGAGAATAAATGTAACGAAAGTTGAACAAGAGTTATGCATACGAGTAATCACAATCAGTCATTTCTTACCTTGGTTGTAAGAAGTGGGAAAGTTTTGCGTAAATTGAACCGCATCTGTGGACAACCAATCATCAGTAATTACAAACCAAAAAATGTCAATTTTTTTAGTACAATAAGACTACTTGATGTACCTGACAACCAAATTTTGACAAGGTCCCAGTTCCGGTCCTATCATCCTTAAGATTCCCGCTCAATAAGGTCTCCTGAATAAGCTTAAGGTACAAATGCTCCTCATGTCTATCAAACACCTTTTGGGGCAAAAAGGAGAAGTCTTGTACCTCAAACTTACCAGAATTTGACTTGGTATCGTTCATCAAAGTACCAACTTCATCAGCATTCCTCCTCACACGAGTGTATGTAACAAAAGAGAATCGTATATCATTCTCAACTACAGGGAAAGATGAATACCAAGGATGAAACAAAGAAGTATCCACAGAAGGAATAAATGTATCACATTCTATATTAGTCTCGATCTCAGTGAGATGAATCGCATCACAATCTTGAGCATTAAGAGTTTCCCTGAATCCAAAAAATTAGAAGGAAAAAAAATCTAAGCAACAAAATGAGGCTTATATTTTTCATATGGATTATGGGAATACCTACAAACATGGCTTATATTTTGTTCATAGGAAAAACAAAATCAATTATACAGGGGGCGTTTGAAGAAAAAAACATTGTACTCAAAAACAAGTTTCCATTGTTTGATTTGACAAAGAAATGAACATGGAATTTTGAAATGGAAAAAGAGTTTCCCATCACTTTGCTAACATTTTTCGGACAAAATTGGAAAGAAACAATATTTCATCCAGTACTCCACTCCCAACTCCTTCATTTCTCTACAGTTTTTCCATCAAACCAAACAAAGAGAAATAAAAAATCAATTGAGTTTTCATGAAAAATTCATTTTATAAGAAAAACGTTTTCCAGGCAAACCAAATATCTCTATAGTAAACTACTGATATATTGTACAGTTCCTATCTACGCCAATATAAAAGTATTATGTGATTGTCAATTTATCATTCAAAATTCACAATATCAAAATGAATACCCACCTCAAAATTTGTCCGCCACCAATAACAAACACCTTTTCAATCAAAACATCATAAGGCGCCGTCGCTAACGATTCCAATGCCAAATCCATACTTCCACAAGTAACAACATCATCCAAATTTCCAACACTGAATTCCCGTGAACGGGTGAGAATCACATTGAGCCTACCAGGTAAAGGCCGATACTTAAGGGGGATACTTTCCCATGTCTTTCTCCCCATAATTACAGCATTCTTTTTCTCAGAATTAGATGTTTGTAAAGTAACATCTTTGAAGAATTTAAGGTCAGTTGGTAATTTCCAAGGCAATTTCCCATCTTTACCAATACCCATTTCTTTAGTTGCAGCGACTACAACTTGGTAAGTTCTTTTCAACTCTTTTTTCTCATCTTTTTTTCCATTCGAAAGAATTTCACTAGCCATGAACACAGCAGAAATATTTATAAATGCCTGCGATTAATTCGACATCTTTGAGAAATTGATAATAACTTTATGTATAAATGGATTATACAAAGATTGACTTTAAATTAAGAAGTAATCGACATGTTTAGACCCATTAATCAATTAATTGGAAAACAATTGCAAATTTTTTTTGAAATTTAGGGTTTTGAGTATAAAAACTGTAATAAGCGATTAGGTATTGGCAAATTAAACTACAATTAGATAGAAAGAAACAACACTTACCGATCGTAGTTTGAAGGAAATGATTGACTTGATTTGCTTTAGATTTGCAGCAATTTTGTGGTAGATTGAGTCGGTTTGATGCGTCAAGAGGGTGGAGAAGAAAGCAAAGTGATTTACAGGGAAACGAAGAAAGAGAAAGAGAGAATGTTTATATATAAGTAAATGGCGCGCAAATTGGCGCCAAAATCCATGTTAGTGTTTTTCTACGTTTTTGGTTGCGATGTTGCGACCATTTTGATGAGGATTTGATAAACCGACAACTTTTCTTTTTTTACGGGTAGGGCAAGAAAAGAAAAAGATCGAATGAATATCGAATTTAATTTACTTGTCCAATGATATTTACTCAACAATTTAAAAAAGACTCATCAATAAATTTGATATAATTTCTCCGTTTCATAATACTTACTACTAATTGTGACCTTTTTTCACATAACATATCACGCTCAGTAGCAAGTATTATGAAACGAAAGAAGTAGATTAACATGGGCGGAGCAAAAATTTTGGAGGCTCTATTTGTTTTTGCGATTTTTTAAAAAATAGGGCCCTTTATTATATCAAAATTCAAAAGATTCAAAATATTCCACTTTAAGAAAAATAATTCAAGACAAAATGTATTGTAACATTATAATACTTTAAATATAAAAAAGGCTTACAAACAAATCACTTAAAAAGTATTGCTTGAAACCGAGACTGAATAGCACCATTTAATATTTGAGGGCCCCATATTTCGAGGGGCCCTAGGCGGTTGGCTACCTCAAATGCCCGAAGAACCAGGACTGAATAGCACCATTTAAAAAAGGGCATTTTGATTAATTGTTTAATTGATTGTATAAAATATTTTTTAAAGACACATTAGACAATAAAATAAAGAAAAAAATACACATCGCTCTAATAGTTTAAAAATCTTATGTCAAAAATAGTTGCTAACTTTCTTACTTTTTGAAATTACAATTGTAATTGTCTTTTACGAATCATATCTATCAAAAATTGAAACACAATTAGTATTGTTGTCAAGTTGTTAAATTCCATGAAAGATTCATCTGGACTCCATACAAATCTAAAAATATGAATAGCCTAAAATCGGCTGTGAGCCAAGTAGATTTCAAATAAAACGAAACTCAAGGTTCCGTGAGATTCAATCAATTAGCCAATTAGTAATTTATTCGACCGAGTGTCAACTCGACATGGAACTAGCGGTATTTCTTCTTAAAGTGTGCATGTAATGCGTGCAATAACTAATCTTATTCGCCTTATTATAAATATCCAAATACGAAACTGGCTAAAGCCTTCGAATTACACAAGAATGCAGTAAGAACTGATCTGAGGAAGCTATCGACGAGGAAACAAAGACATAACACTACCAATAACGGTACAAACCATGCAACACGCCTATGAACAGCAAACTCCAAGCGGCTTGCCTAGAATACATTTTCACTACATTAGGCGAGTTCCTAAACCTACCCGGGTTGGATGACCGCAACCTCATTTGCTGCGTACAATTAAAGACCAGCAAAATATCTCAAATGGTCTTCGAATGTCTCACCATGTCGAATTTTGGCAACTGATCCATCTTCCTCGACCTAACATAGCAATAAACAGTCACTGAAATATTCATAAAAAGGACACTCAACTACTCAAGTAAAATCTGATGAACATCCCATTGAAATTATCTGATACACACATCCATCGAATAATCCTTGTAATTTAGTCTCTAGGTCAAGATTTTTACTATATGTATTCCTCGAGAAAGATGTCACATAGTCCCAACACACTACTTTATAATTGGATTTTCAACGATGTTCCTACTAAGTAGGGAGATACATTGGTCCGCTGCACATGTATTAGTATGTCTATGCACAACACCTAGGCAACAAGAACATGAATGAGGAAATGAAACTTTCCTCGGAAATTTTTTCCCGGGGGTAGGCTAGAGTAGATATAGAGGCAGAAGGGATAGAGAATTCATCTTTCCGTATGAGGTGAGAAAAGAATTGAACCACTATGGCTATATGGGTGAAAGGGAAAAGCCTCAACTACAAAACTAATCCAATATTCTCGATATTCCTTAGATTTGTTCATAAGCAAAATAACTAGAAACGACACAAGATCCAGAACCAGATATTTGTCTGAAATCAGGAAATTCCAAAAACAGTTAATTGAAAATTTTCATACCCAGTATTCTGGTGGGCGCATCTTAAGGTTGTAGGTGGAGGCCATGCTCATGCAGTAGGCACCTGCATCATGGACTACTAATCCAGCTCCCTACAAACCAAAATCCAAGCGTTAATAACGTCACATAATAAAGCATGAAATTAGCGGGAGGAACGACATTTTCATTACCCTCTGTGGTGTAGGAAGTTCACGCTCCTTGCCCAAGAAATCAGCTGACTCGCAGACAGGGCCCACCACATCGAAAGTGGATATCTCTGCATCTGATGGGGCTGGAGAAACAAGCTCTATATGCTGCAGTAGTCATACGAGGTAGTCAGTAAGCCTTCCTGACAGGCGTGTGGTCTCAAAAAGGAAAACGAGAAACTTTGTGGTTCAATTGATAAGAACTAGGAAAGTTACTCACTTGGTAAGCATCATAAAGACTCGGACGGATAAGTTCTGCCATGCTCCCATCAATGACGATGAAATTTTTTGTACCGTTAGTTTTGACACCCGTAACACGATTAACTAGGCAACATGTATTTGCAATAAGTGATCTTCCGGGTTCAATGATTAGGTTGAGATCTCGTGACAGGACCAACTCTCGAACCTGCAATAAGATTACATTATAATACATAAGTGTAAGTCAGTTACCAGAGATCATTATTCAAATCCCATCAGGTGAATATGCGATAAAAAAATGCTCTTGCTAAAGCGACTAAAACACACCACACTTGCATGTGGCACGAAATGTAGCTAAATCCAAAGAACCCAATTCAAAGGACAATTATAAGAAAAGTTAATTTGGCAAAGATATGTCATTGTCATGAGACCTTTACATCACAAATTCTAAGGATAATATCTGAAACAATTCATACTATGCTAGTTTTCCGCCAATCATGTATTTATGACATTTTAAAACTTCTAGCGTTGAAATTCAAGAATAACCAACAGGCAAGCAGACCAGAATATGAAGTCCAATTCAGAACATAATACAAAATAATTTCCTTCCCCAAAAAGGATTGTCAATTATCATAAACCTATTTTTGCTGATTAGCTAGGGGCTCACCGTATCAATGAGATCTCTGGGTGTGGGTAAAACAGCGCCAGTGTGATAGTAGTCTATTCCCAAACCACCTCCAATGTTCAAGTAACTGATCTCGAAACCTTGAGCACGAATTTGATCTACGAATTGGACCATAAGAACTGCAGCATCTCTGAATATATCAACCTGATCATGGATAAAAGGAAAAGAAGAAGTGATAAGTTTTAAAGTACCGAAACATCATGAACTGCCGAGCAAATTTAACATGCCCCCCCAAAAAAGTCTTGTAGATCAAAAAATCACAGCAACGACTTTGTTTGAATTTTCAGGTTGAACCAAAAGCAAAAGAAATGGTGAAAAGAAAAACTCATTAAACCAATTTTCATAAATCCTATACCTTGGTAATTGTCGACCCAAGATGGCAATGAGCTCCAACCAACTTCAGCTCATTAGGGTGTGCTTTTACAGCATCAAGAAACCACTGCAATTTCTCATTTCTGATGCCAAATTTGGAGTTCTTGTTCCCTGTTGCAACATAAGGATGTACCTAGAGATGACGGACAAAAATAAGCCATTTTGATATACAAGAAAAACAAGATATGAACCAATGCTTAGAAACAAAGGACAAAAATATATACATTTGATTGACATATAAACCAGAATCAAATGAACATGACACTATGCTAGCATGCATCATAATGACACTAAAATAAGTCAAAGTTTCACCATTCCAAATTCTATGATGTTCCAATACATCGATACAATCATTAACCATCCAATTTTTAAGTTGAGCTAAAGCAAACTAAACATGTAAGTTTCAAAGAGTAACAACAAGGATACCGATGAAACAGACATACTTGAGGATCAACATCGGGGTTTATGCGAAGCAAAACGTTGACCCTTTTCCCGGCAATTCTAGAAGCAGATACAATGTTTTCCAAGTCAAACTCACTGTCAATGTTCACAAATACACCGCTCTCAGCGGCAAGGACCAGATCCTCCAATATCTTCCCGTTTCCATTGAAGACACACCTACCAACAAGACATCAATTCAGTGAACAAGATACAAATCCATAATCTAATCAATTAAGAGATTTTGAGTATGCGCAAGTTACAGAGATACAATTTCCTTTAGGCTTCACGGTAAACACAAGATGAGTTGCAGAGTGTTTCCTTCAACTTCAAATATTAAATATTTTAAAAGCATACAATATACATTTTTAAATTCAAGAAAAAGAAATGATTCATAAGGGACAAACACTAACACAGATCCAATCATCAGAAAGATTGTAAGGGATATAGCATAATTATATCATTCAAATACAAGTCAACCATTCACAGTAAAACTATACGACCAAATCACTTACCAAATAATTTTTTAATACCCATAAACAGGAATGACACATCAATAAACTTTCCAATGCCACCATCTACTGATAAATGTGAATTCTCTTAACTTAACCAATGAGTATCCTCTTGCTACTAACACCAGAACAAGCAAATTATACTCAAACTTTATTATGCATTCATTCTCGATTACGAAGTAATGCAAGATACGTCATGGTCATCAGCACAATATCCCACACAAAGTAAGGGTCCAGGAGAGAAGTAGTGCAAGTACATGAAGTATAAACCCTTCATATCCCTATAATCCAACCCAACATCAAAAGGCCAGAGCCCCATATTTTGCAATTCACCGGTTCACCCCACACAAAATACACTTACAAATAGCAATAGGGATGGAAAATGCAGCAAATTAAGAATATAATCCATGTCCAAATATTAGAGAAAATATGTTGTTCAACCATTAATGTCATCAAAATTTCACCTTCATACTACACAAACCAATATTTACTCATCAAATGACGCTAAAACGAATGATATGATCATCTCCAAGCATATAAAGGTCACAAAAATTTCAAACATCATTCTGCACACAACTTTGCAAACAAGTGACATTGAAATTAAAGCACAATGACATAAAATTAACCATTTCCAAATCAAAAGCATCATACATTCGTCTTATTCACCAAAGGAGAAAGGAAAACACAAAAACCTTACTTGGTAGGATCAAAACCAGCAGCCAAAGCAAGCCTAAGCTCATTACCACTAACAAGAACAGCCCCACAACCCAACTTCCTTAAATGCTCCAAAATCTTCAAATTATTATTAGCCTTAATAGCATAACCAATAATTGATCTCAACCCTTGAAGAGCATCTAAATAAGCTTCAACATTCCTTGTAATTTGGGGTTTACTATACAAATAAAATGGTCTTTTCTCAACATTTTCCATAACTTCTTGCACTTTAAGCCCTTCACAATACAAATACCCATCTTTCCCTTTTGTGAAACAATGCTTGAAATCGGTGGTTACAGGCTCTAATGTTGCAGCCTTTGTTCTAAATTTGTTTTGCGAAAGAACGGATTTGAGGGTTAAGGGTTTTGCGGTAAAGGGTTTGGTGAAAGTAAACGATGGTGTTGGGAGAAATGGGGTTTTAGGGTTTGAAGATAAGTTTAGGGTTTTAGGGAGGGTTGGTGATTGAGAGAGAATGTGGGCAGCCGCCATTGTTGCAGAGATGGGAGAGACAGATAGAAGGAATTAGTGTAGGTCAGAACTTTGTATGGGTTGTTAATGGGTACAAATGGCGGTTGATTGTTACCCGGGTCCGAATTAAACAAACGTAAGTTAAATACCTAAATTGTCGTTAAGTCTGAACTCTCAACGTAGGGCAGATTTAATTTGTCATACATAGTGGAACACAAATTCTTAATTGAGATTGTATTTATAAAAGACGCATTTTAAATGGATTGATCCAATATTAATAAAAAATTAATTAATACTCCCTCCGAATCATTTTAGATGTCTCATTTGGGATTTCACGGATTTTAAAGGTTGAGTGGGGTTCATTAAAAAGGTGTTAGTTGGGTATTTTAATTGATTAAATTAATTGTAAAGGTGGTAGGTGGGTATTGAGAATTGGAAAAGTGAGGATATTTAGGTAAAAAAAAAAGATAGACAAAAAAGGAAATGGGACAATTGATATGGTTTTGCCAAATAAGGAAATGGGACATCTAAACTGATTCGGAGGGAGTAGTAAACTGCGTTAATCCTATTTGAAGTTGGTGTTATAACCTATTGAAATTGGCTTTATAGCCTATTATAGTTGGTATTATAACCTATTAAAGTTGGTATCTCTAAATAGGTTATAATACCAACTTTAATAGGTTATAACACCAACTCCAAATGCCAATTTAAATAGGTTATAATACAAACTTTGATAGTTTATAACACAAGCTTTAATAGGTTATAACACCAACTCCAAATAGGAACAAACACGTGCGTCAGTTTTTAGATTTTTCTCTTATTTTTTTATTTGTTGTGTCTGGGCCTGGAAAGTTGTCTCTTATAATAATGGTCTCTCAAGAGAGGCGCAGATAGTGGAATTAAATTGATTAAAATACTTACTTTAATTCAGACTTAATTTCTTATTAAATCTTTGTACGTTTGTCGATGTATTTATTGAGTTTATATCAACAAGTGTTGTATGAGACCGTCTCACCATGAGACGAATCCACACGATTAGACTAAATTCATGTCTTTTTAAAAAAAATAATTAAGTGAATAAAAACTGATTTTTTTTAACTAACAATGTTGGGTCAACACATATTAAACCTTCTCACCGAGACGGTCTTGGTAAAGAATTTGTCATAATATCCCTAGTTGTGTACTTCTTCCGTTCCATTATACTTATTACATTTTACTTTTTACGTCATTCAATGTGCTATTTTAATCATTTATATATTTGAATTTGCACATTTAAAGTTTATAAAAAGCTAATACTATGAAAGTATGCGATTAGACGATTCGAACAAGATCTCCCTTGACTATATTTCCTCTCACACATTAGCCGCAATACATTAAATAATCATGAACGATGAATAATGCCAAAATTCGTAATGTAGCAAGTATATCAGAACAAATGAAGTGTAATTTATTTGATATATATACCTTCACATGAAAGGAATCAAACAAGATTTTATTTTACTATATTTGAACTTATAGATTAAGAATTAAATACAAATTAAAAGCGAATAGTATCTTATAAGGAAAATGGACATAATTCTTTTTTTGAAATGAGCGGATATTAACTCTGAATTGGAGAAATTATCTAATTATATAAGTAAATTATTAGTATTTTCTCCCTTCTATTTTACTCGCACTCAAATATTTTTTGCACATTGTAATATTTTTTTTCGAATTTTTTATATCTAGAAATTATAAATAGCTAAAATTTTGATATTATTAAACTATGCTACTATAGTAGATAAAAATAAATCAAAATCTTATATGATTATGTTAAAAAGTATTTTAATTTATTTCTCTAATACTTAACATTTTGGATAGTAAAATTATCTTTTCTAGTAAAAAAGGCATTCTGAATGTTAAAAATTATTTTGTATAATTTTCAAAGAAAATGATAATTTAGCGGTCAGACAATTACAACTTAGATTATATTTTTATTGAAAGTACATAATAAACGTCAAACTTAGTAAGTGGGAACAACTTGTTTGACTTTTTTTGACCAGTTTGTCTTTGTTCGCAATTAGTAACTGCGAATGGTACCGAACCTGAGCTCTGGGTCTGGAGGCGCTTACATTTAAAAATATGTTCATTTAGCTCTTATTTTGAGCTTTTTCTAATCTTATCTATTTCAATTTTTCATCACTTAGAACCTTAAAGTGATTAGTTCAGTTTTTGAGTGATCACTTTATTGTCTCAAAGTGTTTACTTATAATTTTAAAGTGATGACGATCTTAAATTGACTAATTAAAAAAATAGACTAATTGTATGAGTTTATTTTATGATAATACGTTTTGATGGAAGATTTGTTGTTTGACCATTTGTGCAAAATTAGTTAGTTTTGATGAAACAATTCATTAGAGTTGTTTTAAAAGCGACATAAATATTCTAGGGCCGCCCCAATTCTTTTTCTCTCTTCTCTCTCTAAAAAAATTCTAATATTTATAGTTAGTTTGGGGCTATCATCAATCTTTAAAGATTGATGGTAAGCACCTAATTTCTCTCTTTTAAATTTTTTTGGAATATGATTAGAATAAATTTTTGTCCTCTCCCTATATGAGAGTTGTTCTATCTATTCATTCGGTTGATTCAACTCATATATTGAGTTTTAAAATCTCTCTTTGAGAGTTCGGAGTTATGAATTTTGGTCTTTAGTTGATTTGTTGGTAGAGATTAATGCGATGATGCTGCAGACACCAAAATTGCAATTATTATTAACTACATCAAATTCAATTCTATCTCAAGACTACAACAGATTGAAAAACCCCCTCGTAGAAGGTTCGGAATTGTCAGATTTCATACACAACGATCGTAGTTTTGTTAATTTTGAATTATATTTGGTTAAAATTACCATGTACTTGCTAATTTTTATCTCTGATGTAGATGTCGTATGACTCTTTATTAATGAATTAGGTATTATTTAAAAAAAAAGTTAGTTTTGATGAGATGGGCCTTTATAGTTCAAGTCACCTAACTATGAAAAATGTTTTTTAAAGCCCAAACCCATCAGCATTCAGGAATGATTTGGTATGTATATAATATATATGTATGGGATATTGAGATTCGCCTAGTTAGTCTATTTTTTCCTAACAAAGAATTAAGTGTCTTTGAAACTTTTTCAATTTTTAAAATAAGTGTCTTTGAAACTTTATATTATTTATTGATTTGTTAGTCTATTTTTTCCTAACTTCACAGTCAAAGATTTAATTTACTAAAACATTTTTATACATTAGTTCAATCATTTTACTTATAAGTAATCAAAAACAATTAAAATCATTATAGTTAGTCAAATAAATCAACTGAATCAACCAACAATCAATAGTCATAGTCATGTGTCAAACAACTTCAAAATAAATTTATGATCATTCTCTATTTTTGTTTGTCCAAACCAATTTATTATTTTTCTCACTCTATTCATAAATTTATGTTATTTTTTATTAGTTGAAATAACATATTTGAATGTTTAATCTTAGAGGGTGATCAATTGTGGTTAATGATTCATTTTAACTTAATTTAATTTAATTTAATTCAATCATACAATTGTGTCCCATATTTAATTCTTCAACACACATTCAACCAAAATTAATGTGAATATATGATGAGCTGATCCTCTAAGTATTTAGGTTAGTTTACCAAACGAGGCTTCACTTTTCCCAACAACATATCCCTACTATTTAATGACTTTCTTTTCATCCTCATAGAAGTATTAATCATAAAAATATATTTTTTAATAATTTTTTTTATAGAAAATGATATATACAACGTCCTAAAGGCTGTATATAAGAAAAAATCATATATTTTTTTATGTAATTTAATTTGATTTTTGCTTTGGAAACATAAACATTTGATTATATTTAATTATTTTAACATTTATTTTTTCTTGGAAAGTTAAAGTGATTATATAAAATATTTATTGTTTCTCAATTTCTATATTAGATTCTCTTGAATGTTTGAAATTATTAATGATAAAGAGAATTTGTTGATTTTTATGAACAGCCATAACCCATTTTTTATTTATAGGCGATCACTCTTATTCAAAATATTTTGTTCGTTTTACTATATTCGCTATATTTGACTTTTTATATAATTTAATGTGTTATTTTAATCATTTATATATTAAACTATACACATTTAAAAATTATAAAAAGTTAATATTACGAAAGTATACGGCTTTACAATTCAAATAAAATTCCATCTGACTATATATTCTCCCACACATTAAAATATACTCCAATTAAAATAATAAACAATGTGAATAACCATAGTATACCAACTATTGCAGAATAAATGAAGTAATATAATCACAATTTAAAGCTCCTAACTTTTGATTTATGTTGCACCTATATCTAATAGATTCATAGTATAACATTTTAAGAATCTAAATCTTAGCACGATTAAAAAGTAAATAAATACGACTTTTTATAAAAGTTATATATTTATATGAGGTACTTTGTGCCTCTTATATGTATACAATTATGCAAGTCCTCTTTATTATTTAACCAAAATTCCGGCAAAGACAATACTTGAAAATCTTAAAATCTTAAACAAAAGTGGGTAGGTGGGAAGATTAACAACAATAATAGAGTATTTAGTAGTGTTTAAATTACTTAATTATTTCATAATAATAATAATAATAATAATAATATCCATGCAGGCAGGAATATTAATTAATATTAGTGTATTAGGATCTACAAGTGCATTTCCTTTGACTTAAAAAGCAGAAATACTCATCAATCACCAATTTAATTTTATTTAATAAAATTAAAAGAGAGTGACCCAAAAAAACTTAGTGGAGCACCTCAATTATACAAGGAGTTGGAATAGTTCTTTTGGATTTCATCACCAAACTACCTTGTAATAAATATATATTGGCCGACTTTATTTATTTTTATGTTTATCCCCAAAACATTACAACTTGCCCTCAACTATTGTTCATGTACTCGGTTTCCTTCCTTGGTGCTTTAATGATATGAATTTATGTAATTGATATTTATCGGAACTTTTAATTACATTTGAATTGTGATTTTTTAGAGGCGGAGTAAAAATTAACAAATTTTAAAAATCCTGTGCGATTGAATGTGTTAAACATGCTTAGAACATTTCATGGACTTTTGACCTAACTTCAAAATTGAGTTTACAATTTTACATAAGACTCGATTTTAATCGATTCTAAACACCTGAGTCAAAATCGATCTAAATGAACAAATTTTGTCCCAAATATGTATTACTCCCTCCGTTCCTTTTTATTTGTCCACTTTAAGTTTATCCACTTTTAGAAAGAGAAATTTAAATTAGATTTTTGAAGTATATATTGATGATAAAATATATTCATGACAGATCTTGTTAGATTTGTCTTGATGTAAAGTTTTTAATATGTAATTTTTATAATTTTTATGATGCGTACATAGCGATATTAAAGCTTAAATTTGCTAAAAAAATGCGTGCAAAAGGTATAGTAGACAAATAAAAAGCAACGGAGACAGTACTATTTTGTTGTGCCAATGGATGAAAGTAACCTAGTCAAGTTGAGAATGAAAAGTGTAGCTATTAAGGCTTTGAAAGTGAAACTAAAGTGTTATCTTCTTGGCAATAAATTAATTAATGGAACATGGAAATAAATGATGTAATTATGTGGATTGGTTGGAGTTGCATGTTCATCACAAAATTTAATTAATGGGAAACTTAATTCGAATTTATTGAATTTCAATTTTTTTAATCATTAGAGTTAAGGAAATTTCAATCACAAAATTTACTTGTATGAGTAGTATTTAATCATTAGAGTTAAAGGAAATTTTCAAACATCTTGCAATGTTACATTTAATGCATGGGTGCAATGGGGATGTAACAATGTGCTACAATGTAATCACACTTGCACACTCTAGTAAAAAACATAAGTTTGCTTCTTTTTTTTTATCTAATCAATAAATTTCCTAGATTTAAATGGAAAAGGTAATCTAACACAAAAAAGAGTGGGATCACTGCGGAAATAGCAATTTTACTCCAAAATTAAGAGATATGTTCATTAGTTATTAGGATTACATATAAGCTCCAAAATGATCATCCATGAGAAATACATATTTACAACTGATACTCCTCCTTTCCTAGCACTCTTACGTTTTATTCTACATATATAAATATTTGTTATTCTCAATCAACCATTTGGAGAATATTATTTACTACTTGCATCGAAGAACACATAGCCTCACACCATTGATCAAACCTTGGTAACAAGTGATCAATTTAAGTAAAACACATATATTAAATTGTTGATCTCTAGTTACATATTTTAAGTCAACTGACCTTAGTGACATCACGCTAAATTTACTGCTGATTAGAATATATTAGATAATTTGATACTTAAAAGTTAATCTAGAGTGAGAAACCATGAAATTAAATGAAATTAGTAATTATGATGTCTCCACGTGAGAATAACCAAAAACGACCTTCCAAACATTTGGTATCTTCACACACTTAATTTGACTACACTTTTTGTTATTCGATGATTAGTATACTTCAAAATATTATCATTTATCACTATTATAATTATGAACATACCAAAAACACTTTCAAATACAAAAAGTATCAAATATGAAGGAATTGCATCAAGTTCCTTTTTTACCATAAAAAATATTTTAATAATCCTCCAATTCAAAGCAATTATTCCAATGGATGTTTTGACACTATTCATTAATCACTTTTAATTTGTATTTTATTCTTAATTTAAATGTCAAAATATATAGTCAAGAAGGGTTTGTTTTGATTCGTCTTCGTAAATTTTTATTAATGTTATTTTTTTTATAATTTATGCACAATTAAATTAATAATATTCATAATTGAATTAGTATATTGAATGGAGTGTAAAAACAAATATGACAATTGATGTGAATCGAAGGGAACAATGTAGCAAATTCCAAAATATCATGGAAATTTTTTGATATTAAAATCATGATAGGGATCATGATTCATGACATGTTTAACATAACAAAAATACATAATCAACATTTATACTGTCTATCAATTTTAAAGTTTTATTTACAAAGTAGTGTATAAAACACATGTACTACACGATTTTTTTAGCACCGACATATATAAATATATAAAATTTAAAAAAAAATAAAACCAAAGATATTAGACAATAAAAATACTCAATTTTGGCAGTTATATATTTAAATTAACTCTAATTTTAAAAATTATCAACAACCAAACAGAATTTTATAATTTCCTATCCTTTTGCATAAAGCAATTCTCTACCCACTTCAAAATCAAAATAGGAAATTGTGGTATTCAAATATGATCCTCAATATTCCTCCATTACTCCAAAATCAAATTCTTTTAAAATATGATTCTCCATTTCTATCCATGATTATCATATGATAATAATATTAATCCCAAAAGCATAAAAAAAAAAGGAAATCCACTATATTATCTAAAGTAGCCACGGTTGGTATTTGGTAAGATCTTAGAAATTGGAGGGTAGAAAGACAAAGGAAACATGCAAAAGACAATTGACCATGTAATAACTTATAAACTAATTAACATGTAACAAGTCAACAATTAACTTATAAAACTACCATTTAAAGCAGCATATGTTCGATTTGCTGAAAATAAATTTAATTATTATTTATTTTTAAATAATTTAATATTCGGTATAATTGCTGAAATAAACACAACTATCATTTATTCTAAACTATTTAACTTACGAATAAAATTCGATTATGGTTAAAAATAATAGGTGGGTTTGTTTTTAACAAATACATCTCGTAACTGAATTTATTTTAGAAATAACAAAACTTAAATTTATTTTCAGCAAATCAATTTTTTTTTATTGGCTAGAGAATCAGTACAAAAGCAAGGAGGGTAAGGCATTAAAAATTCTCATAGGTAATGATAATCAAATCCCCTTTATAAAATAAAGGGTAAAATTTTCAATTACTAGGTCACTACAACATAATTTGCTTTCAGTGGAATATATTTAGCGACCTTTAATTTAAATGTCGCTATTTCTAATTTTTTATATAGTGTATATAGAAAATTTAGTGACATTTATTAGAACCTTTAGCAGCATCTTAAAATGTCACATAAAGCTTTTAGCGATATAGGATCTAGTGACATTTCTCACAAATACCACTATAGACTATAGTGACAATTACATATGCCACTAAAAACTAAATTAAATGTCGCTAAATCACTTTATGGTGAAACTTAAAATAAAAATCAATACTAAAAATATGAATTAGTGACATTTTTTTTAATACCACTAAATTCAATATCGGAAAAAGCTAAATTTATTGTACTGGGTTAACCCATAATTCTGAACACTCAACAACATAATAAATAGACATAGTGGCTTGCATTACTCCCACAGCCGTCTAAGTATGCTCTTTACTTTGTCTTAATCTCTTATTTTGTCACTTAATTTTGTGACTTAATATACAGATTAAGACTCTGTCAATGGAATTATGAAACAATATGTAACAATCAAAAACCATTTTTTTTTTATAAAAATAAATAAAAAATAAAAAATAAAAAATATTGCTGTCTTGTAATCCTAGTTGTCTCCTAACTAATATGAATAGTCTTTCATCTCTATAACTCCTTCCCAATTCTCTTTCCTTCCTTCATTTTTGGCTTTCCTAGCAATTTTGTTTACAGGTAATTAAATTTTTCCTCTTCTACCAATTTTTTTTTTTTAAAAAAAAAAACTTTGAATTAATTCTTGGTATTATGAAGCATTTCTTGTTATGATTTTGAACAATCTTTTTGGTATGAGTTTGTTTTGATTCTGGGATTTTTTGAGATTTTTTTCGGTTTTTGATTTGAATTAAATGTTTTTTGTATGAATTATGAACATTTATTGAATAAAAAAAAGTCAGCTTCTTTTTGTTATTTTTTGAGTATTATTTTTGCCCACAGAAGGAAATTATTTTTATTTTAATTAATATTGTTGTATGAGTTTAATGTAAGGTATAAATCATAAAAATATCTTTTTGGTATTCATCAATGAATCCTTTTGCTCCTCATGTTTATCAAAATCTTCCTTGATCCATATAACGGATTATATAAATAACTCGTGAAATTATATGCACTTTTATTCATGTAAAGTTGTAGTCAATCGGGAACAACCTTTGTAAGGTTGCCCGTTTAGATGGGAGTCAATGAACGGCATTAGAGTAATGAAATGTTGTAATAAATCCCGTTTTTCATCGTAATGTGCATCAATTTATCAATATCTTCTTGATCTTTGATAAAAATGGAACATAAATGGAAAAAATTGACTAGAAAAATCAATCATATATAGTATTAAGTGCTAAAACAGCTATGTTTATCGTTGTTATTAATGTGTTATATTTATGAGATTTTTTGAAAAACTACATTTTGCAATGAATAATTAATTATCTTCATTTATTTGCAGGATTTTTTTTGCATTATGAGCGTACAAGCAATGGCTATGACTGATGCCATGTCTGCACAACCCCTTAAACCAGGTAAGAATTCTGTTTTGTGACTATTTGTAAATAATGTATGGTCTTTCTGAGAATTTTTCTGAGGATCTTTTTTGAGTCGAGGGACTCTTTGACCGCATTCTCCGGTTGCCACCTCCTTCATTCTCCATACCCTGATCATAGTTTCCTATGAGTGGGATACACAGGGTACGATGATGATGTAAATGATGTAAAGGGTTCGAGTTAGGGGTGGGCCCATGTGTCCTTTGACACCCGCGAGCACTAAGCTCCAAAATAGTTATAATTTTTTATTGATTCTAATAAATAACGACAAGAATGTCAATGTTTTGATCCTAAAAGATTAGGTTCAATGGATGAACCTATAGATCAGTTTCAGTAGTCGTCCACGTAGATTCTGTAAAACTGATCATTTTTCGGGTTTTCTGTTGCTTCCTTCTTAGGGCTTGAGAAAGTTGAACTTGAGAACATTGATGATGATAAGAAAACAAAGATGGGTTCCTTCAAAAAGGCGGCTTTTAGTGTCTCGAGCAGGTTTAGGAATTCGCTAACGAAGAGAGGCAGAAGAAACAGCCGAGTCATGTCCGTTGCTTTCGAAGATGAGCATGATGCAGAGGAAATGCAGGCTGTAGATGCATTTCGTCAGGCACTCATCTTAGATGAATTACTGCCTTCTAAGCATGATGATTATCACATGCTTCTTAGGTAATAACGCTATTTTCCTCGACGAGAATCATTGGATGGTCTAGTGGCTGAATACTTGCCTTTCAAATTTGCGACAAGGGCTCGATTTTCACCCCTTACAAAACAAAACAAAAAACGCATTTTTCTTAGACAATCTATGTAGATGATTAAAATTTGTTGAATTATAATTGAAAATGTGTAATTTTAACAGATTCTTGAAGGCTAGGAAGTTTGATATTGAGAAATCCAAGCAAATGTGGATTGACATGCTTCAATGGAGGAAGGAGTTTGGTGCTGACACAATCATGGAGGTAATTACAGATCAACAACATTTCACTACCCCAATGTTATAAGTGGGTCCCACCTAGTGATATTAAAGAGTGTGTCTCCGATTGACTTGTAGTAACAAATATCTACAATTTCATATAAATAAGAAACTCACATGATTTAGTTAGTCATTTTAATACAGTCTATTATGATCTAAAACTAAAGAACTACGAATCAAAGATTTGGTCTATCTCAAATCTAGAGGTGTTCATTTGGGTTAGGTGTTTCTGGTTGATTTAAAATTGGGTTTTGTGTCCATATTGTTTTGAAGTCGAGTCAGATTGGGTTAAGTTACAATGTCGGATAAATTTCGGGTCATCGGATCTGTTCTGAACACCTTTAATCATATCGATGTTTACTCATTGTGTTTGCCTTTCTTTTAGGATTTCGAGTTCAAGGAAGTTGAAGAAGTTAAAAAGTACTATCCACAAGGACACCATGGTGTTGACAAGGAAGGAAAACCTGTGTACATTGAAAAGTTGGGTCAGGTTGATCCAAACAAGCTGATGCAAGTTACCTCGATGGATCGATACGTTAAGTATCATGTTCAAGAGTTCGAGAGAACGTTTATCGACAAGTTTCCGGCTTGTTCCATTGCTGCTAAGAGACACATTGATCAAAGCACCACTATTTTGGATGTTCAAGGAGTGGTATGTATGATACATAATCTCATTAGCCGTTATTTGAACTTGTCTAAAATCATTTTAGTGGGATATCGATCCTAAATTGATTGTCGATTAGTGGTGGATCTACAAAGGGGCTTGTGGACGCCATGGCACCAACAAAATAAGAACAGACAGTGTCCTGAGAGACCGTCTTTTTAAGAGACGTCTCTCAGGCTCAATCAATTAAAGTTTATTGCCTATATTTACTCTACAATTTTCCTAATGGGTCAACCCAATTAGAGATGGTTTTTCAAAAAGACCGCCTCTCATAAGAATTTGTAAAACAAGAATTATATTGAAAACTTTTTACCAAAGAAAACTACTCCCTCCGTTCCCTATTGATGTTCCCATAGGGAATGTTCACGGGAATTAAGAAAAGTGAAATCTTTTAGATAGTGGAGATATTATTTTATTGAATAATAAATTTGATGGAGGAAAAGTGGAGATCACAAATATTAAAAAAGTATTTAAAGAAAGTTAGTGGAAAAAATATAGGGACCACAACTAATTTAAAAATGTTTTTACGACGTTAGTGGGAAACATGTGGGGATCACAAGGAATATAAAAATGTTAAAATGGAGTTAGTAGAAGATATGTGGGCCCATAATCATTATTAAAATATTAAAATGAGGATGAGTGAGGTTATTTTTTGTCCAAAATTTGTGATATAAATGGAAAGATTTCTAATGGAAACAACAATTGAAACATCCCAAAATGAAAAGTGAGAACTTCTCTAAGGAACGGAAGTGAGAACTTCTTTAAGGAACGGAGGGAGTAATAAGGATGAAAAATTAATCTTTGGGATGTTTTATGTGCAGGGACTAAAGAACTTTAACAAGGCAGCAAGGGAACTTATCCAGCGCCTTCAGAAAATAGATGGTGACAACTACCCTGAGGTACAGATTTCCTTGTTTCCAAACTTATGGTTTGTGTCCGGGGGATAATTTAGGATGCTCGTATAAGGTGGGCGGATCATAAACCTTGTTATGTGTACTTAACCTGCTCGAATACCTATCTGTCTATGTTATTTATTTCTCTGTCCCTTTAAATTTGCCCCATCTTCCAATTTAGTCCGACCTAGAAATGTTCAAAACAAACCTGATGGCACGATTTTTTACCAAACCTAATAACCAAACCCAACTTTATTAGATATCTAAATGAGTTTAAAATAAGGTAAAAATCAATGTGGACACAAGACCCGATTTTGAACCTACCCGAAGCACCTGACTCAAAATTGACCCGATAACCGAATGAATTCCTGTAGCCTGTAGGCTCTAAGTGCGCCCCAATAAATTAGTTTCTATTTTTGGATATGACCTCATCCCTTTAAATTCTATATTCTACTTTAACCCCTATACCCAATTTTTTAGTCTCTGTGTCAAAAGTCAATGAGGCTAAATGGCTGGAACATAGGAGTATATCTTACACAATTCAATAATGATAGAATTTTATATTAAATGACCTAATCCATAGGCTAAGTAGGCTCGGACCTAAATTCCCTTTTGTTTATGTTATCTTGATTCATTTTATGACTGATTTTCAAGCTAAAAATCTTGAAAAATCTTTGATTTTTTTTTTATTTTGTGCTTTTTTGTAGACATTGTGTAGGATGTACATCATCAATGCAGGATCTGGCTTCAGGCTATTGTGGAGCACTGTTAAGTCTTTCCTTGATCCCAAGACCACTCAGAAAATTCATGTAAGAATTCAACATATACTTCCTCTGTTCCATAATAGTTGCTACCGAGTGTGCATGTTGTGAGGGAACATGTCACAATCAGTAACAAGTATTATGAACAGAGGGAGTATGTTTTTTGGCTATAATATCACCATGTTTTAGTAGAAGATTAACTTTTGGTTTTTTTGACTAGGTCCTGGGCAACAAGTACCAAAACAAGCTGCTTGAGATCATTGATGCAAGGTAATTATTAATTTCTTCTACTCCTAATGAAATCCCTAATCTTCTAGAATTAAGGCTGTAACATTGTTATTGTTGTTGTACTGCTAACTAAAATTTTCATTAATCTTATGATTATGTCTGCTTTCAAGATAACGTTTTGATTTTAATTTTATTTTAAGTGTAAATTAGGTCCCAAGCATCAGTTTCCTGTATTTGGTTATAGTCTTAAAAGCAATATCATTCTTAACTTTCATGGGTCTTACAAAAAAATAACAGATAAAGGGTATTTCATATACAAATTTAAAAACAATCATACCATTCCAATCATAACATGTACCTAGTCATTGTTGAAAAAGTAATGATTTAAAATAAGAGTTTTTCTTGTTACGTGGGACCTATGTTCCACATAGGCAGACCGCCTCTTAGGGAGAAAAAAGTTAAAAGAGAAAAAGGAATGAGATGAGAGGAGGAGAAAACAAGGAATAGAGAAAAAAAAACATAAAGTATGTTTGATAAATGGTTGTTAGTTGGAATTGTCAGCTGATTTGACAGGTTGAAAGTTGGTTGAGAAGACAAGGGACAGTTGCTTCTTCCTAACTTTTTAACCTTTAAAATCCAAGCAAAGAAAAATATATTTCTACCAATCCAAACACAACATAACTCTAGCTAGAAGATCACATTTTTTAGAAAAACAATCACTCCTAAGTCCATGTTTGTATTACTACCAGTGAATTACCAGAGTTTTTGGGTGGTACCTGCACTTGTGCTGATAAAGGTGGCTGCATGAATTCTGACAAAGGACCATGGAATGATCCTGAGATAATGAAGGTTTGTTTTTGTGCACAAAATCTGTATCTTCATCTTTTCATTTAATCCATCCTCCATGTTTTAACCATTTCTTCCATTACTCGTTCTGCAGATGGTTCGTAATGGCGAGGCCAAATGTGCCACAAGAGGTCCCTTCCCTGTAATTGATGAGAAAACCATAGGTGAAGATGAGATGGCAAAACCAAAGGTAAATAAATCTAATTTCTATATGAACTAAATTTTCATGTAGGATACATTTTTTTAGTGTTTGTACTAATTTCATCATGTTTTTTTCGTATTACATGAAGGCGTTCGAGCCCGAGGATTATCAATTTTATGCTGTCAAAGTAAGTGTTTAGAAATAGTTCGTTGTTATTAAACATCTTCATAACATATGCTTAAACAACTAACAAATCAGCCAATACTTTCAACTCGTCAAACCTGCAAGAATTCCAATAAAAAGCGACATTTATCGAACAAACACTAAATGTAAAGTGTAAGTACCCTTCATAGTTTGATATTTACATCCCTTAGAGTAAGAAATCATGAAAGTCCAATTATAAAACTTACTATTTTAAGAAATGTGACAACTTTTTTGAACATTCTAAAATTGTAATCTATTTCTAAGACAACAAGAAAAGGAGTAACTAACATAAGAGTTTTACAGGAATGCAAAGATGTACCAAGTACCTTCCAGTACGACAACTTCATCCCCATGGTAGATAAGGACATGGATACAATGTGGATCAAACCTGTTCAAAATAATACAGATTTGTCCAAAGGTATGATATAATGCTTCTAATAGCATCATCTTTACCCTCTTTCTGTATGTGAAACTAAGTTTTATTATGTACAAGAGGAGTTCACACTTTGGAACTACATATAAACTTCCGACTCGACTTGTCTAAGCAGTCGGTCGGGCTGGCAGACGAGTTTCAGTGTAAAAAAATTATTCTCAGTTGAATCATTTTCGGTCAATAAGGGCCGCATTTAACCCAATTATAGGGGATTTTTTGGTTGCAGATTAAATTTCCGAGTTATAACCCACTAGCTTTCGAGTCAGATTAAAAATCGACAAGTCTGCTTCTGAATGTTACTAATATTACTTCTTGAAAATGCAGGGTGTTTCCCATTAAAGAACAGTTTCAAGGGTTCTAATCAGAAACTCAACAACCCTCTTATGACCGGTCTAATGTCAGTTGTAATGGGTATTGTAACGATGATCAGATTGACTCGAAACGTGCCCAAGAAGCTCACTGATGCAACCTTATATTCAACTCCATCTTATTGTGATGACTCCTCCGTCAACCCGCACAAATTGCCAGAACATGTGATCTCCGAGGAAGAGTATTTTTCAATGATGAAGCGCATGGGAGAATTGGAAGGAAAGGTGATCGCTCTTAGCGCAAAACCAGCTACCATGCCCCCCGAGAAAGAGGAAATGCTCAACGATGCATTGAACCGCGTAGATGTGCTTGAGCAACAACTCTCTTCAACCAAGAAGGTAGTTTCTAACAAAATTTGTGCATGATGAACTAGTAAACATTAGGATCATTGACATAAATCCTGTATAAACTTCCAGGTCTGAGATATTGCATACATAAACCTGCAGTTAGAGCAGGAAAAATTGATGTGTACCAAACCAAGGAACCCTAATTTACATCACTTGTTGACGAAGTATATAACATAGGCTACAACCTATGTAACTTGGACTCGGCAACTGATGTCGGATACGTCTAAATATTCAATTTTACGCCTAACATGAAGTGTCTAAGTGCCATACCAATGTCCGAGCATCAAGGATCGGACAAGGGTACGTGAAACAAAATGAAGAGTCTGAATAACACAGGCTACACCATCAACTTAAGTTTTTGGTTAAGTTGGTTCCTTAACACAATATTAAAATTTAAAAGCTATCACGATGGTTGGTCATTGGTTCGAATCTCATCCACCCCTCATTTCAAGTGGAATCATTTGGTGCCAGGTATGAGGAGGATCTAAACTGGATCGACAATTCTATCCTAAAGGCACTTGCGTGAAACATATCTTTGTGCTGTAATTATCAGCTTAAGCTCTTAGTTAAGTCGTTTTCTCGACACTGGTTAACCCCATAATCTATATGATTTGTTGCAGCTTCTCGAAGAGGCACTGCAAAGACAGGAGGAGCTTCTAGCATTCATCGAAAAGAAGAAGAAAAAGAAGAAGATGGTATGCTATTTCTCTTAATTTACTTCCTTTCTATTCACCTTTTCACAATTTTAAAGCTACCCTCAAATTTTCTTCTTGTTTGCCATTGCAGTTCCTGTTTTGAGTGCAGATCAGATTCATCTGGTCAGAGATAGTAGGCGACTAGGTGTGAGATGTCTGTGTACTGCTTGCTGTAATCTAAGACGGAAAAGTCTCTAACCTGGTGGCGGTTGTGAGTTTTAGCTCTCGCTATACCCCCTCGAGGCCACAATGATTGTTAATCTGTATATTACTACTACTACCACCACCACCGCAGTTTGTTTTTTTGTCATTCTTCTAATTGTATTGCGAAAACTTTGTAAATCCTATGAACAAACCTGAAACCTCAGTCTACCATTGATGTCAGTGACAGTATGCACCATTGTGTTTTGTGACAAAAATTGAATGAGATGACCTGTGAACTGTGAAGCTTCTCCTATTATTGGCTCCGAGAAATGTTTTCATATTATAGAAATTCCCACAAAAAAACGGCCTCAAGTTTTTGAATTCCTAACAACATTTCATTACCCTAATTGAAAATGTTTTCAATTTGTAACTTCACATAAACAGGACGTGCACGTACCAGAACAGTCTTAAATACAAATACAAAGCTATGTGTGTACCTTTTATCGATTTTATTACTTCTTTCATCTGCAAATTTATTGTATTCTTTCGATCGATTTTACTACACACAACAATCGGCCAATTCAGGTGAGGGTAATAATTTGCTACAATACAAAGTTCAAAGGAAGTATTTGATTTTGGAATTGCCATTATAAAGTTTTTTTTATCAAAGTAAGCTGATGAAACTAGACTCCTTGAAAAAAAAACATTCTAACTAGGATAAGAACTCAATTATAGTCAATCCAAAAATTAAAAACATTGAGTGTTGGTTAATTGATAAAAAATTTTGCCTCATGCCACCGAGTAGTTATTTTTTGTTTGTTTGCTCTTGAATTTTAAATCATTGGACAAAGTGCTGATATTATGATTAAAATATTTTATTTTCTTTATTAATCCCAATTATTATATAAAATAAGTCAGCATCATTCCACATACTACCAATTTCAATTTTCGTTTTCAACCGGGAAGAAACAAATAATAAAACTATTATAGAACAAATGAGGAAAATCACCCAAAAGACTAGCTTAATAGATGAGAGATCCCAATTACATTATAAACCCTACATAGTTACTCATAAAACTGATGAATGACAAAGTCTCGTTATCTTATAGTGGCCTCAAATCCAATACATTACATTCGAACCCCCATAAGACCCAACATCCTCATAGGTCACAACTAGGTCAACCCAAGCCACAACTCCGAGTTGGATCCTCATTGGTCTATATTGGTCACATTAACACAAGCCACCAACCGTAGGCCACCAATCTGACTCGGTTCTGATAGCATTGTTATAGAACAAACAAAAAAACTCACCTAAAAGACTAGTCTTAGTAGACGCTAGGCACATTTACTCTATATATAGGTCCCACAATTGATGTTCATATAACACATACTTCCTCCGTTCCATAATACTTGCTACTTGTGTGGAAAAATGTAACTATCAGTAGCAAGTATTATGGAACAAAGGAAGTATAAGACAAAGTCCCATAACCTTATTACGGCCTCAAATGCTATTACACATTCATCGTAGATGTTGAATTTCCTCCCTCAGCTTTCACTCTAGACATGATAACATATAAACGTATGAGTTCTCCCTTTCTTCACCATCTCTTTCCTCGACATTTTTTCTTGTTTTGAACTTATCTATTTAGCATTTTCCATACCCTATTAATGCCAAACAATCGAAAAAAACACTTAACAATACCCTTTCTCTTAACCATTTTCATTTCCTTTCCTTTTCATCCTCCATTCTAAACGCCCCTATGTGTTTTCCTATTCTCATTTGGTAACTTTATACTGTTTATTTATTGACGGAGAAATCAAACAGACAAGAGGACATCTATAGGCTGGCTTAATAAAGGATGGGTCATGTAATCACTATATCAGTCCACTTTATACTGCATATCAATGACCTAATTTAGTTTTATATCATAACAAACATCATAATATCAAAAGATTTAACGAAATGACAGTGTCCAATTAAAGGAAAAAGCACCAAACCACACACAGGTTTCCTGAAGATATAAAATTATATAATTTTTCTTCTAACCACCCCTTAAATTGAAATTGGGAGGATTTTAGAATCAACATACACAGTTTTTACTGCATCTCTTTACATCATTGCGAGCAGTAGCTCTTTTGACGGAAAAAAAAGTAGATTTAGACTGACATGGAACGCTTGCAGATGGAAAAGACTGTTACGCCTCAGCTCTCAGTATCGTGAAACATCCAGACTCTTACGCTTCCGATTAAACCACTCACCAGCAAAATTTCTTCTTCTGCTTAATAGGCAACAAGTTTAACGCAAGGGTCAGTACATTTAAGGGAAATGATCACGTATTAGTCAAGTGAATCCATTCTATTTATTTGATGCCTACCCGATATTTGGCGTCTTCTTGACGGTCAATATAAGCAAGCAGCTCTTCCTGCCTCATCAAAGCTTCATGTAGAGCCTGCATAAGAGAGCCCAATATGTAAACATCGGCTAGCATAAACACTCTAAATAGCAATAGCAAACAATTATTATATATACTAATATTTAACTGTTGCCTATGAGCACAAAACTTTAATGGCATGTTTGGCAACTTGAAATTCATTTCCAAATGCCAGATTGGCCCAAATACTATGTTTGGCAAATCTTGAATTTTGGAATGTAGAATTTGAACAATTCCATAGAATTCCAATGACAATGTAAAATGGGACAAGTATCAAAATTTAAAATTCCAAGTATATAGATGTCATTAACAATTCTTGAATTTGAATGTCAAAATCAAATTTCCTATTTTCAAATGAATTGTACGTTAACAAACACTACCTAAAGGAATCATAAAAAAACAATGAAACGTGGTAACTGTTTACAACTCTAAATTACACATAAAGGGCACCAGAAGTTATTATGACTACAACCTTGTTGTCAACTTTCACCAAATACCAATCCATGTTTAGGAACCTAGACCCATCAGAAATTCAGAACCGGCAAGTTTAAGTCCAGGTTCGGATATGGTCCACCAACAATTAATGGGTTTTGGTCCATGTTTAGTTTGACTCAACCCATGACCATCCTTAAATTTGCAATTAACAACAAAACAGAGTAACAAGAAATTTGAACAAAATATTAGGTGTGACTTGTGAGACATAAATTCTATTAGCAATTATATATTCACCTAATGTTAGGTACGACACGACAACATTAACAATTATTCCATAATCAAAAAATTAAAAATTATGATGGAAAAATAAGGTGCAGCATAGCAGCAGGTCAGTTCTACGAATAGTGACACTGTGCATAGTGCTGTATGATATTATGACTTAGTATCATTGAAAAAGAAGCAAAAAAGGGACATTGAAAAGAAGTAACGATGGATGAAAACATTGGGAAGAGATATCACAAAAGTATCAAAAAAATCGACCATCATGAAAGCCATCACTCCTGTAAAAACAAAGACCATCAAATTAAGCAGTTTTACCTTTTTGGTAGCAATTAACTCCGCCTCCAATGCATCCACACGACATACAGCGGCATTCAACAACTCCTCCTTCTCAAATGGCATTTGAGAAGGCTTTGATTGAAGTGTATCAACTTTCTCCTCAAGCTCACCCAGCCTCTTCAGTACATTGGACAAGAGGTTTGCTTCCACGAATGCTGGAGGCGGTGAAGGAGGATGAGATTCTTGGGGAACTATATTTGGGGTAGCATCAGTAATAGACTCACGTCTTGGAGATACATCAGGTAATTGCTTGATCACACGGCCTGCCAATGAGCGAAAAAGTGCAAGCACGGCCATGACAAATGTCATAATCATCATCACGAAACGAGCTTGAACTCCTCCAGGACTCTTCTTTGTACCTGGAGCTTGAAGTGTCCCTGTATTGAGAACAGTTTCTTTTCTTAGAAGTTTAACATTTCGGAGATATATAATGGAGGAAAACCAATGCCTGATTCGAAATTAAATTTAGCTTAGCTTTCTCATGACCTCCGGCTTTAAACAAAAAGTGAAAATCACTAAAGGTCTCTTCAAAGACAGGCCAAGCTAGCAAAAACAGCTTAAACACTAAAGCAACAAAAAGATCAACAATGCACATCAGTGAGTCCAAAACAACCTATCTTAGGGCTGCATTCAAGTAAGGGTATTATTTCAGACTAGAATAGAACTTGCCATTAAATTTGTATGACACCAAACCAGACAAGTCAAAAATGTAATACAAAAATAAGATTCCAACAACAGCAGCAGGGCAATAAAGTGAACTGAGTGGTCAAGTTGATGTAAAACTAGATGACAACGCAAAATTCTGGTTTACACTTGGCATATAGTAAGATCATAGATTCATAGTGAATCACTGAAGGGATGCAATAATAACATATAGTTAATGTCCATCCAAGTACACTAATAAAAAGTACACTAATAAAATAATAGATAAAAGAAGCACTATCCTAAATATTACCAAAGCAAATTTGCTCACCTTTTGAAGAATACGACCTTTGAACAGATGATGGCTTCTTCCAGCAAGCATCAACAGGCTTGTCGACCATGGGAACATAATCATCATAGCCTGAATAACTACCAGTAAAGCCAGTTTTTCCAGGTACCTTAACCTACATGTCCGCAACAAAAAAGACATGGGTATTATTTTCACCTTCATGTTCCAAGATCATTGAAAACATGAATGACGTATATTTTATAGTACTAAACTTAAATACTTCCTCCATTTTTTACAAAAATATATCACTTCACCTTTTCATACTTCTACACATATATCATCAATAAACTAAATTTCATTGATAAAAGTTATTATAGTATAAAGTTAGACAGATTAAACAACATTCTGCATGACCATATTTCTCCTAACATATTGAGTACACAAACTTGAGTATAGGGGAAATTGTAAATAGTGCCAAAAAGATAAACAGTGCACTACAAAAACTAAGGAAGTACTAAAACAAAAGCTAAGATTCTACCTCTTCGCGGACAGGAGTCAATTTCAAATGTGAGTAATTCATTGCTGCCTTAGGTGAAGCAATATCTTCAGCTTCAGATCCCGACTCGGCAGTAGATGTGTCACTACCTTTCAGCTGTTTAACAGTATGTCATGAACTAAAAATAACATCTCAGAAGTTTAGAATAAATCATCTCAAGCACAGAACAGTCATACCATTGGAAACTGAGGCTTAGCATAAGCAATAACCTTTCCATCACTACTCAAGACTTTGACAACTTGCCTAGCACGCCGTGGTTCCCCATTAACAACCATCTTCAGTAAAATGAAAATGCAAAAGGTGATTATTAAAAAGCATTCTACAACATTTGAACTTTTATCTACAAAGCAGAGAGAAGGGAATTATGAAAAGAAAGACGTACCTTGTAGATCTCAGGATTTTTCCAAGGTCCCTTGTCAGAGAGCATACATCCACCTTGATCGGCACAGGAGCAACGCCCACCAAGGAACTCTGGTAACTCACTGCATATGTAGTTAGCCGAAACCCACGTTATGAGTAACAGTGCTTTTAATAAACATTCTAAATACTCAAAATGACGCTTCTTACTACACCAAAGGATTAAGAGAGTGAATAGATGAGGACACAAGACTACCTGGCATCGATAACTTCAAGTAATTTGCTCTGGAACTTGTTGCCTAGAACCTACAAATACAACTTCCATTAGCACAGCAATTTAAAACCTCAAACCGAAAGAATAGAACAAAGGCATATTAACAAAAGAAGCCGTGAATTCATCATACATGAATCTTTGAGGTGGTTTTTGGATCTAGGAAAGACTTGACAGTGTTCCACAAAAGCCTAAATCCCGGACCAGCATTAACAATGAACATCTGATAAAGGGTCTGCACAAGTGTAACCACTATAGTTAGAATTGTCTCTGACCTAAAGAAGTGTGTTTTCGGATAAACAAAATAGAAGTACATACCTCAGGATAATTGTCACCATCAATCTTCTGCAATCGTGTTATAAGTTCCCTAGCAGACTTGGTGAAGTTTTTCAACCCCTAGATTTGTCCAGAACAAAACTTCAAAACCAAAGGATATCTCTATACAAAATTTTACCATATATATGGAAACAAATTTTAACAAAATATCGAAACACAAAATTGCAACGTTTTTAAACAGCATACCACACCCTGAACATCTAAGATTGTAGTGCTTGAATCTATATGCCTTTTTGCAGCAATGGTGCAAGCTGGGAACTTAAATGCAAAAGCTTTTTCAAATTCTCGAACGTGGTATTTTATATATCGATCCATAGTAGTTACTTGCATAAGTTTGTTCGGATCAACTTTTCCCAATCTTTCAATGTAAATAGGTCTACCCTCTTTGTCCACGCCGTGATAGCCATGGGGATAATAATTCAAGACATCCTCTATCTCCTTAAACTCAAATTCCTGTTAGCATTAATAAATCATCATAGAAGACAAAACAAAACTAAAAACTTATAACAGGAAGAGAAGAAACATTCTTCTACAGAACTAGAAAGAATCATGAATTTATTAAAAAAGTTAGCAAGGTTAGACAAAACAATACCTGTACAATAGAATCAACATTGAATTCCTTCCTCCATTGAATCATATCGGCCCACATGCTCTTCGCCTTTTCAATGTCAAACTTTCTTGCTTTAAGAAACCTGCACAAAAAGATGTTAGACGTACTTCAGCCAACTTTGAAGTTGACAAAAAAACTGAAAACAAAAATAATAGAAGACACCAATGACCCAGACCTACCTCAACATCATGTGATAATCATCGTGTTTATCAGGTAAAAGTTCGTCCAAAATCAAGGCCTGCCTAAATGCATCAACAGCCCGTAACTCTTCTACATCTCGAATATCCTCTATAGAAACTGAGCTGACACGTCCATCACTTTTCCTTCTGCTACTCTTTTTCTTAAGAGAATGCTTTAATTTGGTTGATGCATTTATTGCTTTCTTCTTCAAAGACCAATTTTTTGACCTTCTCTCATCCTCTGAGTTCTCAAAATCAGACTTTCTTTCCCTTCTCTCATCATGTCCAGAGAATCCCTCAAAACCTGTGAAGTTTGAATAAAAACTAAATCACTGTACAAGAATAAGAGCAGCAAAAAGTCATTTGACCACAATTAAATCACATGTGACTTCAAACTCATGTCTCATAATGCCAAAATTAACAAAAAATATATATATACCTAAATGAAGAAACTTAATTTAAAAAATTACACATAAGGTAAATTAGAAACAATTAGGGAAAAGGATGAACATCTTCTCTAGTGTGAAGAAAATTCAAATTCACAAATAATGCACAAAATAAGAATTGAATTAGTTCTTTGATGAAAACAGCATCGCTCCATAGGGTAAGGTCAGAAAAATAAACAAAACGGTGGTTCATAGTTCAACACAAAAACTAGTCAATAATGTATATCCCATTCGAATAAATACCTAAACAAAGCTTGTAATCCATTAGACTAACACCACCAGCAATAAAATAACAAAGATACAGCCCAGGCATTGGCTAACAACACCATCCAACATCAACCAAAACAGAGCTTATCAACATGACAGCATACAAGAAAGTTCTATCTAGAACAATGGACAGACTAAAGCATGCTCAGACCACGTGACCAATTTCATTGTTTCCAAAATGCAACTTCTGGTCCTTTTTTTGACTCAGCGTTAGGGCCGTTCCTGACCCTAGGCTAGGTAGACATTTGCCTAGGGCCCAGAGCTAGAAGGGGCCAATACCTCAATTCATCAATGCCGTCATGTAGAACGTAAAACAACCCTCTATAAAAAGGGCTCATTTCTTTCATTTTTCTTAGGGCCATAAATGTCAGGAACGACATTGCTCGGGCACACTAGAGAATCCACATAGACAAGGGAAGAGGGAATTATAGCACTCACAGAATGACACAAAATTCTCTCCCAGGCTAACAATATTGTCACGGGAGTGCAAAACACGTTCATTTTACACTTTTACTTTTGTCATAAGCCACCTTCACAGAACAATGGACCACAATTTCACAAGGAACCCCTAGTTTCCATCTCCTGTGAATAAAAGAGGAAAAAATACTAAAGCCCTATTTTCTGCATTTCACAATAGCCACCAAAAACAGAACACTAAAATACAGCAAAACATCCATAATTCAGATTTTTCACAGGGATACTAGGGTTTACTAATTTTGGGAGTCTAATGTCATAACACCAACCAAAAATTAGCTACAAAATCAACAAATGAGCCAAGAAAACAAATAAAAACACTGGAATTTCGGCCATATGAAATTCACCCGACAAAAATATTATATATAAAAAAACATTATATTTCTATCAAATCAAAAAAGTAAAAAACTTACAAGGTCGAGCAAATCGATCAAGAGGTCCCGACATTTCCTTAATATCTTATTAATCAAAATTTACGAGCAATCAAGCATCACCAGAATGCTCTAAAAGCAAACGATCCTCTTGTAATTTCACTTCTCTTCCACCTGCATTTCAATTACAAATTTAAAAACCCAAGTAAAATTCCGAAACCCTAAATTACAAATAAACCATTTTTAAAAAATCAAAACCCTATACCTCAAAAAAGCTGGAACCGTAAATCACGAAAAAACGGAGATAAATCCCAAGTGATCTAAATTGTCGGTGCTAATTTAAGGAAGAAAGAGAAAAAAAATCCCAAATTATAAGGAAAGCTGAATTTTTCAGAGAATAACAACTAACAATGGAATTTCAATTTTACAAAAACAATGATGATGTTTTTCAGATGCAGTCAAAATAATTTAAGAATATTAATTGAAACTCTCGTTGTAGGAATATTAATTTAGGATGGAATTAAATTTAAATCCTCCGAATTTGACGGCGATTTTAGGGTTGGGAGGAGAATTTGAAGAGAGAGAAAGAGAGGGGAGGAGGAGAAAGGGGAAGTAGATGGGAAAATGATTTGGAATGGTAAGAGGGTAAATAGGTGGGACCTACTAGTACGGGTCCCACCGGAGATTAATTTGTCTTAACTGCCACGTGGCGGTATAGTTGGAAGAGGAGTGGGACGAGACGAAAAGGGATGATAGTATTTATGCTGTTTGCTGAGGAGCCTTTAGGTTGCAGCTACTTTGGCTTCATGCTTTAGTCGTCTAGAGAAGTTTGGCGGTAAAATAACGATATTTTGGTCATGTAGTTTTTGTTTCGTTATGAAATTACTCGTTACATATTATGATTATTGATATAATTTATTTTAAGTTTATTTTTTATATTATCGTTGATGTGTATTTGCTTTAATCGTCTAATTGGACATTTTTATAATATTAATTTTTGAAAGTGTTAATAATAATAGCACCTTGAATTGTATAAAAATTCAAAAACAACAAGTATAATAAAACTGAGGAAACAGTAAAAGTTGACTTCAATTATCTCCTCCTTCTTATGTCTATATTATTTGGAAAAACTATCTAGAATAATTCAAACTATTTATAATTTTTCTACAATAATCTCATGTATTAATTAACCATGAATAATCTTAACTTTGAGGGGTATTTTCCTAGAGTAAACTTGGGTAACCCGATAACCTGCTATAGTAGGTAATTCACCAAAAAAATAAATTAAATATTAATTTAAAATTAGAAAACAAATTTAAAAATTTACATACATTTTTTTCGACATTTTATTTAAATTTATCTTTTTTTAAAAAAAATAAAACTTGCTATAGTAAGTCATCCGGTTACCGGGTTTACTTTAGGAAAATGCCCCTCAAAGTTGTGATTATTCATGGTTAATAAATAGGTGGGATTATTGGAGGAAAATCGTGAATAGTTTGGATTATTAGGTAATTTTTCCATTTTATTTTGCATTGTCTTTTTATAACGTTATCATATACATTCTAATAAAAAGACCGTAAAATTCCACATGTCATCCTCTTAGTGATTTTCCATCATATCATACAATCTAACAATTTAATAATAAGACTATAAAAAATACCATTAACCGTAGAGTAAGTCGTGATTGTTTGGTAGAGGGGTTGGGTAGTTAGAATTTTATTTTTATTATTTCTTGTGTTTTAAGTATAAAAAACTAAAAACTGTCATAAGTAACTTCGATAAAAGGTTACAAGTTATTTGACTCTTTCATTGCAAATAAGAAAAAGGTAAAATTTTAATAAAAACGAGACTATCATTTAAAATAACCGTTATTTACTTATACATTCTGACAACAACTTCAATCCAACAATTAACGGACACCAAAATGTTATACTTCCTCCGTCCCATTAAAATTGCATTATTTTTCATTTTGGTCCGTCTCACTTAATTTGCAACATTTCTATTTTTGGATAATGGCCCACCACTTTCTTTTAATCTCATCCATATATTTTAACTCTCTTTTAATTTTATCCACACAATTCATATTATCTCTTCATTTATTACTATTTTCTAAATATTCACCAATTTTCTCTTTGCTACTAACTCATAGGACGGAGTGAGTAGTGACAACTGCAACTCCCATTAAAGTAGTTTTCCTAGGAATATGTGATAGTGTGATGTGACAGACCCGGTAACTGTGCAAATCTACAAAAATATGTTTCACCAGTCACTTGTCATTGTCACGCCAAAACAAGCTTAGAAAAACACACCAGAGATACTTCTCCGTCTTTTTTATTTTGCCAAAGAAAGTGTTATTTGAGAAAAAAATTTGATATAAATAATAAATAAAGAGAAAAAAATAATTCTACCGATACAATTAGAAGAGAGTAAAAGTTTTACAATGACTACTTACGGGAATTATGAATAATATCTTTTAAATAGTAAATGTATAATTTTATTGAATAATAAATTTAATGGATAAAAAGTGAAAACTACCATTATCAATATAAAAAAATATTAAAAGAAAATCAGAAGAAAAAATATAAGAAACATAATTAATAAAAAATATTTCTATAAAGTTGTGGTGAGAAACATTTGGAGACCATAAGAAAAATAAAATGCTAAAATGAACTGGGTGAAAAATATGTGGAGACCATAAACATTATTTAAATATTAGAACGACGATGAACAAACACAACAAAAAATTCAATTTTTTACGACATTGAATTTAGTGGCATTAGAAAAATGCCACTAATTTATATTCTTAGTGTAATAATTACTCCTATTAGTTTTTATTTTAAGTTTCAATATAAAGTGATTTAGCGACATTTAATTTTGTCTTTAGTGGTATAAGTAAATTGTTACTATAATCTATAGTAGCATTTGTGAGAAATGTCACTAGATCCTCTGTCGTAAAAAGTTTTAATGTGATTTTTTTTAAAATTAATTGTCACTAAATATATTCCACTAAAAGCAAATTATGTTGTAGTAAAAATGACTTTTGCCCAAAATTTGTGAGATAAATAGAAAGATTCTTTATGAAAACAAAAAATAAAACATCCAAAATGACACATAAAAATTTAACAAATATAGTATATAATATAAATGATGGACTTCATCATAAAATAGAAATAATATATAAAATAAATAAAATGAAAAAAAATTATACTTCCTTCGTTCCATAATACTTGCTTCTGATTGTGACATTTTCTCAGACAACATGTCACACTCGGTAACAAGTATGAGTAAAAGATTACTTTAGAAGTAGACAATTAATGTAAAATAAATGAGATGGATGAAGTAGTAATTTTAAAGGATACTCCCTCCGTCCTATTGAATTTGCATCAATTTTCATTTTGGTTCGTCTTACGTGATTTGCATCATTTCTATTTTTGGACAATGGTCCACCACTTTCTTTTAATTCTATCAATTCATTTTAACTCTCTTTTAATTTCATCCACACAATTCATTCTCTCTCCTTGTTTATGACCACTTTCATAAAAGTACACCAATTTCTCTTTAATGCAATCTAAACAGCACGGAGGAGTAAAAAAGTTACTCCCTCTGTCCCTTATAATTTGCAACATTTTCTATTTTCGTCCGTTCCACTTAAATTGCAGCATTTCTATTTTTGGACTATGGCCCACCACTTTCTTTTAATCTCATTCATCTATACATTTGAACTGTCTTTTAATTTCATCCATATAATTCATTCTCTCTCTTCATTTATTACCACTTTTTTAATTCTCACCTATTTTCTCTATGCTACTAATTCAATGGGGCGGAGGGAGTACAATATTGATAGAGTACATAATGATGAAGTACGAGTAGACAATAAGACTACTTTACGTGCATACAAAGATTTATTTTGCCTGCTTTTTAACCCCACTTTATTTGCACTCTTGTAGCTATGTGATCTCTAATCTAGCAAGTAATGCCTTTTGACAACTCATGAAATTTGGTCGACAACCCCATTGTCCTTTGACGAGACCAACTCCTGTTTTGAAGCCTATTTTCGAACATGGGTTATCATTACTAGGGAACACATCACTTTATTTTAGAAGTACTACTACTTGTTATTTATGGGTCTGTTATTATTCATATGTGAGTTGTATTACAATGATACTGTGTAAGCTTGAGGGTTATTCTATCTTTTCTTCTTGAGGCTTTTGAAATTGCTAATGATATTATGATAGTGATATGTTCTCAGAGAGAAATATAATATCGCTATTAGTATCATCCTCATCAACATGGCTGAAAAATACTCCCTCCAATTCAATTGTTTTGTCCCATTTTCTTATTGGGACAATTCACTTCAGTTGTCACATTTTCTTTTTTGTCTATCTTTTTTACCTAAATACCTCCACTTTTCCAATTCCCAATACCCCACTACCACCTTTACAATTAATTTAATCAAATTAAAACCCCACTTTTCTAATTCCCAATACCCAACTACCACCTTTACAATTAATTTAATCAATTAAAATACCCAACTACCACCCACTCTTAATATTTGTGCCAAACCCAAATGGGACAACACAATTGAATTGGAGGGAGTATTTCATTTTATTAATTGGTTTTTAGTAGTGAACTTTCTTTTGGTTTATAAGTACATTGCCTCTTATATTCCTTATTTTGGGTTGCCCATACCCAATTTCATAAATTTTATACACCGGTAACACAATACCATTTTAGTTTGTCATAAGTATTAAGAAAAGATTAATTGATAATAAAATACCGTTGTTATCCTTACATAATGACAAAAGTGTAAAAGTTAATGAGATATGACTTATAAATATAATAGATATAAATTGAACAATTCATAAGTTATTTTATGACATACTCCCTCCTCTTCACTCAAGTTGTCCTATTTGAGTTGGGCACGGATATTAAGAGTGGGATGGGGTCCACCAAAAAGGTGGTAGTAGGGTATTTTAATTATTAAATTAATTGTAAAGGTAGTAGTTGGGTATCGGGAATTGGAAAAGTGGGGGTATTTAGGTAAAAAAAGATAGACAAAAAAGGAAATGAGACAACTTGAGTGAATTGCCCATAAAAGAAAATGGGACAACTTGAGTGAATAGGAGAGAGTATTACACTAAAACACTACTATGTAATCCCTTTAAGTTGACACTGATAGTGACATTATTTTATGAGGTACTACATGTCACTATTAGTAACAATCTCAACAACAAAGCATAAGAAAAAGCATAGGAGTACTCTATTCTTCTATCCTCGTGGGATTGCTCTGTCTTGACATAAAGATTACAAAAATGGGAAAATAAGTTTGTAGTAAGGTATTGTAAATTAGATTGTATAGATTTTAATAAAAGAAATTGAAAAAATTAGATTCCGATTTTAGTGGGGAATTATTTGTAGGGTTATGCTCAAAAATAGTAATTGGACAAATTGAAAATGATAAGGTTTTGGTAATCATTATCAAATTTTCAGCTTTAAATACTTTAAAAACAATGATAGAATTTGATTCAAATTCAAATTTGAAATTTTTTTTTGCCAAACAATATATTTGAGTCAATTTCAAATTTCCAAATAAAATCATCGTTTCCAAACATGACATTAACATCTGAATTTGTTGATAATATGAAAAGAAAGATGGGGACTACAGTAAATGGTGGAGATATTCCTTAAATTGATGTGTGACAAAAAAAAAAAAAGCTTAAAATAAAAGTGTGGTGATTTCAAAGACCGACTTGGAGTAATTTGTAATTAGAAAGTGAGAAAATACACAAATAAATGAAATAACAAGTGAAATACTTAAAAAGAAAGAAATGGTGAGTAAAGACCAAAGCTAAAAAAAGAAAATAGGCATAGTAAATGACATATAAAAATATGTGCAATTTTATAGATATGAAATTTGTGCCTATATGCTTGCTACAATACGACAATATTTTGTACATTTTGAATTATACTAAAATAAAAATTAAATATGTCAATAGAACTTTAAGAAAAAAATGTTAATTTTAAAAAGAATTCCCACTTCTATGTGCTTCTCTTTGGGGCTGACAAGCATGCCATGGAAAATACCAACTGCGATATTATCCAACTCGCTGCAGCCATGATCAAAATGGTGACGGATTATCGAGAATACGCCCAAAGGGTTTTTACCATTCCTATGCACAGGGCTCCCTCATCTGATGCTTGGAGACCCCCTGACAGAGGGTGGATTAAGATCTGTCAAGGAACCAACTCAACCAAAAGCTTAAGCTAATGGTTGAGGTCCCAGGATATGTTATATACTCTAACACGCCCCCTCACACGAGAGCCCTTTGGGCTAGAAGTGTGGATGCAACACATGCCCTCCTCATACATGGCGCTAAATATTCCACTTTAAATGAGGGGTGGTTGAGATTCGAACCTGTGACCTCTTGTCACCCTGGCTCTGATACCATGTCAAGGAACCACCTCAACCAAAAGCTTAAGCTGATGGTTGAGGTCCCAGGATATGTTATACAAGATCAATTTCGATGCTTATATTGGAGTGGGCTGTAGAAGAGGCTTGGGCATTGTCTGCAGGGATGACCAAGGTACTGTCCTACTCACTGGTACTCGCCTATGCCAAGCAAATTGGTCGATTGAGACCTCCGAAGCCATGGAATGTTGCAAAAAGAATGGGTTTCAACAAGATTCATATAGAAGGAGATGCATTGAATGTGATATCTGCCATCAACAGCAAAACTACTGGGCGTGCTCACATATATGTGGTGTATGATCTTTTATTGTCTATGCTCCCTTTGTTTGAGAATTTTAAAGCTAGCTTTGTTTGTAGAGGGGTAATACTGTTGCCCACATGGTGGTTAGGTGGAAGACTGATTTTAATATCGGACAAGTTTGTATGCCTCTTTTTCCTGTATGTCTTCGGTCCTTGGCTGAGCTCGATTTGAGCTAGTTTAATACAACTGGTTTAATTCAAAAAAAAAAAGTATAGAGGAACAAAAAAACAAATCATTTGTTCTTTGTTTTTGCTACATCATACACTCTTTATCTAACAGAAAATTTATCGTGAATAATACAAGTGTTTGCTAATTTCCTACAATAATATTAACTTTTAATTAACTATGAACAATTCCATACTAAATGAAAATTCTATATGGTAGCATTGTAAACGCGAGTGGTAGCACATTTAAAGTTTTTCCCACATAATAGCAACAATAATTTAATTTTATAAATTCCGTAGCAAATTCCATTATGGTATGTTTGGTAAATTGGAATTCATTTTCAAATGCTGAATTGACCTAAATACTATGTTTGGCAAATATTAATTTAAAAAATGTAAAATTTGTTCAATTCCATAAAACTCGCATTTTTTTCGTTGATGCTATATCCATATATTTCTTCCAACTAATAAAGTATATATTTCCCCGACCCTTCAAAAACACTCACTTTTATACTTGTAATAATTTCTTATGGGAATCAAGAGAGTATAAATTAATGGCCTGTCTTCTTTGTCATAAATATATACTTTAGATGTCATAAACACCTATTTCATACATTAAGCTAAGTTAACTAAATATCGATGATTTATTATATTGGCGAATCACCCTTATATGGAAGAATTTGATAAGGTAAGGCTTTTAGAATCCTAATTTATTTAGTTTTTTTGTTTATTTTTTTTTTGACAAATGATTTTCTATTAACACAAAACAAAATAATTACACGCAGGGTAAATAACCCAAATATCCGAGATTCTCACCATCTATTGCATCAGTGTGATATTTATTTTCTCTTTTAAATTTGTGGTGATTTACAAAATCATCGTGATTGATTAGGAGTTTTTTATTGAACATCTACTACCTCTTCATTGATTAGACAGTTGATAGATCCCACATAATAATAATAAAACTCAAAATAAATTTTTTTGTATAGTCGCTGTATAAGAATTATTGATACTATTTATTTTTTAAGCTTATTTTATATATTATGACTAATGTGTTAGAATAAATATAGTTAAGTGAAATCGTCTAATCGAATACTTTCACAATATCAATTTTTTATAATTTAAAGTTACGTAGAGCTTAATATATAAATGATTAAAGTTACGCATTAAATTGCGTAAAAGTAAAATATAAGAAGCATATAAATTTAGGTCAACATGTACTTCCTCCGTACCATAATACTTGATACTAATTGTGATATTTTTCCACACAACATGTTACACTCAGTAACAAGTATTATGAAACGAAGGAACCGAGCAAATATAAAAAATTAGTCCACCATGTAGAAAAACAAAACTCATGGGTCGACTCACATCATATTTCCCTAAATTTTTATTTCCTTCAGCCGAACTCACGGTCAACGAAACCTTCGATTTAGTCCAGAAAAAATAATTTAAAAATAAATTGAAAAATGAGAAAAATGAGATTATGAGATCTATCCCACGTTCAGGAGGAGCTAAGCAGCAGATCGTATTAATTCGATCCATTCCTCCTTAATTTCCCCACCATTAAATCATTAATCACAATCTTTATTGTAATCATCTTATTGAGTCTCGAATTTCCAATCATTTGATTTGAACCAATTTTTACAATCTTTCCTCTTTTCCTTTTCAGATTTTTGGTAAGGTTTTCGTTTTCTCGCCAATTTATTTTCTGATTAAAGAAAGAAATTTAATTGCTACTCGATTTGAATGATTATTCTAGGCTAATTTTCTATTATACTTTGAATTTGATTGATTTATGATCGTTTTGTGATTATTAATTTGTATTATGATCTGTTGTATTATTAGCTGAGATTGTTGGTTTGAAATTGAATGTAAAGAAACACTCAGGATTCTTATTTTTTGTTGTAGGAAAATTGGTAGAAAATGGTGAAGGAAACGGGGTACTATGATTTACTAGGAGTAAGTGTTGATGCTTCGCCAACGGATATTAAGAAGGCTTACTATGTTAAGGCAAGATCCTCAAATTTCCTTCTTGAGTAGTTACTTTGAATATGCATATTTGTTATTGAATTTAAGAATATTACTTTGGCTTAACTGCTATACTGTTGGAGATCCGAATTCTCTTGCAAGTTATTGCAAACTTATAAATAGTTGGCAACGAATTCATGATAATAATATAAGGTGGATCGAACGATCATTCTACTGTACTATACCTTACATGCTACATAATTTAATATTAATATGTTTTATAATCAAATGACCTAGGTCATGGCCTAGGAAGGCCCAAGCCTAGAGATTGTTTGTATAGGTATTAATCAATCAACGAAGTCAGGTTTCCCTAAACTTAACATGGTATGTGTTTTGTGATTGTTGATTATACATTTGTAAGTTATTGGTAGTGAGGGATATTCGTTTGGTGGAATCTTAATGAGGGTTGAGGGTGTTTGAAGGTTGGCATAGCCGCATAGGTAGTTTTGATTAGAATGGGTCGACTTAGCTAAGAAAGATGGTAAGCATGGGATTTAGTTACGCAGTTGGAGGTTGATTTTTACGCGGTTGGAGGTCTAATTTGATTATCCACTTGAGGGAGTCTTCTCTAGGATGATGAGCCATGAATCATGATGATTATTGATTTTAGAAAGTTGTTGTATGCTGTTGTTTTTGAGATTGGGTACTTATGCTAGGCATAGGGATATGTCCAAGTGTTTGTCTTTGCTATATTGTGAAAATTTTCCACTTCTTTTGGTCTAAGGTGAAGTATTTAGTGTTCATAATCATATCCATGTGGGAAAATTGAGGATTTGGGAAAAGCACGTAGGTGAATTTTAGAGTATAGGTTGCATAGATTGTACTTTTGGGATATAGAGTGGGAGTTTTAGTTCATTGAATCATATAGTTTATTATTTCTAATTTTTAAGCATTATATGGGCTGGTAAATTTGTGCTCGATGAAAAGAGTATCACCTCACCTATTGTGGTCCTTCTCTTGATAAATTTGTCTTTGCATGTCATGTTAGTAAATCTACACTTGTCAAATGGATCTGGGCAATAAAGATGACCTATTTCTTCGAGTGGCATTTATCAAGAAGTGCAAGTATAATGCACCGATTGTCTTTTAAGGATTCCTTGCTGTGGATATTTTGTATTATGTAGAGCATAGAGATGATCTTTGTATTGTATTTAATGTTTTCCCTTTATGTTCTTTGTAACAATGGTACGTTAATTGCTTAATTTAATGCACTTACATAGGAGATTACTGATACCATAGTCAGGTTTTTTCATACTAGTACATTTTTCTAGTTGCTACCTCCTGAGCTCTAATGATGATGTTGCTGATTGTTGGATTGCTAGTCATTAAGATTTGCAAGTTGCAACCATTTTTTTGCATGTCTTTAAATCTTTCTGCAAGTCAGGTAATTATTTCCTGGTGATGCACTAATGCCTATTTAATTAAGACTTAAGAATGTCTATAGCTTCAAAAATAGGACGGACTAAACGTAAGCAACTCAAAAATAGTTTAAAATTCAGATTGATATTCTTCAGTTTGATATTGTTTAGCTAAATGAGTCTCATGACCGAATCAATTGCCAAAGCTATATATCTTTGCATTAATCTTTTTTTGTTTCCCTCAGGCAAGGATTGTTCATCCTGATAAAAATCCTGGAGATCCTCAAGCTGCGCAGAAATTTCAGGTAGGATACTCACTGTTGCTGATGTATCTATTTTTTTTTTGGTCTTGACAACTGGTCTTAAAGGAAATTATCAAAATAGACAAAGTGAATTTCTACTTATGCTAATATTCCAAATCGCATTTAGAAGTTCTTAAGATTCTTTATATTAAGTACTAAGTGCAATAATGCTAGCATGTGTTGAGCTAGTATTAGAAATTTAGTGTTAATGGTCTTAATTCTCTTTTTAATCTTGATGGGCTTGGAGCATGTTCTCACTAACGCTCTTTTGTGGAAACAAGGAACTTGGTGAGGCTTATCAAGTATTAAGTGATCCTGAAAAACGTGAGGCATATGACAAGTTTGGAAGGACAGGTGTGCCACAGTAAGTGTTTTCAATGGCAAGGAAGATGTTGATAAAGAAGAGGCTGCAAATGCTTCAATCTATGTTTTAGATAGAGTAATCTATTCAACTCTCAGCATTCATATACTCCTGCTATTTGCTCACTGCTCTTTCACTATCTTTGTTAGGGATTCCATGGTAGATCCAGCAGCAGTATTTGGAATGCTTTTTGGAAGTGACTATTTTGAAGATTATATTGGCCAACTTGCATTAGCATCTATAGCAGCTTTTGAGTATGAAGAAGACACCCAGCTACCTCCGGAACTTAGGAAGCAGAAAATACAGGAAAAGATGAAGGTATTGCATTCTATTGTTGTAATATTGCAGCTCGTTGTTAATCATTCAATTTTTTGAGAGAACTCACTTGGCCTACTTTACCTCACAGACGATGCAGCAGGAAAGGCAGGAAAAACTCATAGGGACCCTAAAGGATCGTCTTCAACCATATGTTGATGGTCGTATCGATGAGTTTGTGGAGTGGGCAAAATCAGAAGCATCTAATCTCTCCAAAGCTGGTATACTTGTTATAATGTTGGCTCTAGCAGTGTTACTAATTGACGTTTTTTTACCATGGCATAAGTTCTAAATTAACTGAGTTTCATACCAAAGGCATAGCCGCATTCCGCATAGGGGTAATGTTAGATGTTTCTATTTGTGACAATGACTGGTTTGTTTAATGAGCCTGTTGAACTTTGTGTGAGAAATATTAAAAGTAAATTCAGCACATGCTTCAATGCTTATTGTGACTAGTGGAGGCAGACTAAAACTAAAACTTTTAGCTTAAGTTCTGAATAATGTTTAATTTAGTTATAGAAGAAAGGTCTTTAATGAGTTGGTGTGGTAAAATTCAGCTAGCTGACCGTACATATGAAATGCCCTTCTTTAATCTGCCTGTTGACTTGTTAAATGTGCACTTGTCTCGCATTCCTCCATCCCTCTCTCCTTATCCATGCTTCTCACGTGTGTATATTTCTTGTTGAGCTGCATCTCTGCCTCTTTTTTTAAAAAAAAACTATGTTGGGGTTCTTTAATTTACGTGTTTCCTTCTTGGCTCCAACATTACATCTCTAATGCTTCCATGTAATGAACTGGGGTCAGTTGTGGCTGTTTAGGGGTGTTATTGTGTTAGTAAGGGTGGAGGGAGGGGTTGGTTATGGACATTACACAGAATACTGATCTTGTAATAGAGGAATATGGTATGAATTTCAAAGCAAAAATGGAGCAGGACAGCAGGAAGCAAAAGAAAGGAAAATATTACTATGCTACTACACTGATTTCGAGTATCAGTACACTCCAAATGGTACTTCTTAACTTCTTACTTTTCATATCCTCAAGGTATGACAATAGTACATATTTATAGAGTACTATTCTTACATTACAGCTCAGCATAACAGAATTATTCTCTTCTAGAATATACTACCCACGTATACCCTTAGGCCTCATTCTTGTGCTCTGACAATTAACCATCTCTGTATTTACTTGTTTACCCTTGAGATTTCTTCCCTTTGCGCTTCCTGTAATAGGTGACCAGCTTGTATGGCGTAACAGAATAGTAATGTATAGCAGAATGTATAGGAAGATTGTTATTACGTAGAAATGATAGTGGAGTATTTCAAGTGTACACTAGATTCCACAAGAGAGCTATCTTATTACAATTCTCTACACGCTATTCCTTCCCCCATCCCTTGCTTATATACTACTATCTAGCATAACCATAAAACTCTCTGCTAACAAACTACTAGAATAACACACTAATCAATTAACAGAAAATATACTGTTCTTGAAGCTTGTTTAATATTTTGGACAAAACTGCCCTTTTCATGTTACTATACTTGTATCTTCAACTTACCCCATTCATCACATTCCATTTGTTAATGATTTAGCCTTTTAGTATCTCTAATGCTTTCAGAAAAGTTTTTTTTCCTCTTTGATTCATTAATTTTCTTTTAGATAGAAAAAGGCACTCTTCTAGTGGCTTCAAACAATCTAGACCGCTTTGGCAGGATATATACTGAATGTTGTCAGTGGCCAGTTATTTATTTTCATTACCTGTCCATGTGGGTTGGAATGGAAAATTGATTATCAACTTAGATGGCCATGCTAGGTGGCACTAGCTAGGGCCGTGAAAAAAGATTTAATTATGAATATGCCATACTTTTATCTGATCTATATCTCTATAGATATTTATTTTTCTACGGGAGTCTGTAGCGTCTGCAGGATGAGAGATGTAAAAACATTAGAAGAGCAGGACTTTGTTAAATACTCCACAACTGAATATTAAGTGGAAAGTTTATTTTGATGAGTTGAGAAAGATGCGGAGACAGATATAAACCTATGAAATTTCACTCTCCTGTCCAATAGTATCATTCCCTGAAACATTGAAGCCATGCTTGTTACTTCTATAGTCTTATTTTCTCAACAGGGTTGTATCTGACTTGTGCAAATGTGTTGCAGACTTGCAGTTAATATTATCCTCATCACTGATTGTTTAAACTTTGAACTTGACTCTATATTATGTAAAAAACACTGAAGTATCGTCTTGTCTCTACTTTCCTCAATCTAATTGCTAAATTGTATGCAGTTTTGTAATTCTCTATCAATTTTTCACCTTTTACAGTTTTTGGTGAGGCCATGCTGCACACAATCGGCTACATTTATACAAGACAAGCTGCCAAAGAACTTGGAAAGGACAAAAAGTTCTTCAAAGTACCCTTTTTAGCTGAATGGGTGCGTGACAAAGGACACCAGATAAAGTCACAAGTAATGGCAGCTTCAGGTAATTGTGGTTCTAGAATTGGAACTTTGGAGGGTTTTTTTTTTCTTTTTTATCATCTGACATTTAGATATTATTGGATTTGATCATTTTGGTAAATAGGAGCTGTGTCATTAATTCAAATACAAGAAGATATAAAGCGGTTGAGTCAAGGAGAAAACAAAGAAGAAACCTTGATGAAAGCCATGGAAGAGAAGAAAGATGCCATGCTTCATTCCCTATGGCAGCTCAATGTCATTGATATAGAGACAACCTTATCACGTGTTTGCCAAGCAGTAAGTATTTGCTTACATGGTTCTTACTATTTGCCAGATCCACGAGGCATTTTTTTCGCGTATTGGCATCTTGTTGAAAACTTAAAATGTATCAGCAAAAAGTAACAGAAATGAAGTTTTTGCAAAAGAATATTTTGAGAAGGATATAGCCAAGCAAATGACCCCGCGTAATCTTTTTGGTGCACATATGAGTTCTTTTGAAATTAGAATAGGTGTCAAGTGTGTGTCCCATGAAATGTTACATCCTATATTCCAGCCATTTTAATTTTTAGTATACCTCTACTTTTTTCCTAAGCTAACTTGTGTGCTGAACTATTTGAGTGATCCTTTCTACCTAGTCACTCCTGTTCAAACATATTTGAAATTATGAACACCATTGCTATATCTACTACTTTGGCCATGAAAGAATGTTGTGATTTCTATTTTTGGCTGTCATAAGAAGTTTTCATTTTCAATGAAACAATACAAACCTTTGCCCCCTTAATTTGTCACCCAAGTTTCACCACTGTATGGAGTATAGTTTTGGTGGTAGACGCTAATTGGGTGAAAACCTTACTAATATACCTAGTGGAACTTATTTTGTGATTGTGATCATAGGTTCTTAAGGATAATACTGTTTCCAAGGATGTTCTCAAGTCACGTGCCAAGGCATTGAAGAAACTTGGAACCATATTTCAAGTAAGTGTCTCGTGATATGCATATAGAAAATTCTGTTTCATCTTCTGGTTAATGGTTCGGTTTATGTTTTTGCTTTACCGTATAAAGAAGTGGTCGTTCTCCTTAACTTTATTATTATGCGATGTGCTAAACATCCATGGAAGGCTGTGCATTTCTACTAAAGCATTGGCATAACATGACTGTCAAGATCACTTACTTCAGTGAGCTATCAAACTCAAGTTGTTAAGTTTAAGCATTTGTAATTTTTATGATAAAAATCCTCACCGACTACATAGCGCTTTGGCTTTCATTAACTGATTTTGAGCACGTTACATGTATTTGAATCTCTCATGGTTGGCCTGTTGAGCATGTTCACATTGTAGCTTGCTCATCATCTGATCTGGAAACAAAATCTGTAAATCCAAAAAAAGAACAAAATAAATATATAAATCACTTGTTTTGTTTCCTTAGAATCTCTGAAACTTTCCGAACTCTGTTTTCTAAATTTTACCAAGTTTATTAGACATTTTGTTGAGTTTTTGTACTGTACAGACCTCAAAAAATTAAGATTGGGATGTGTGGTTGACTTATCTCATGTAGATTCATAATCTAGTTTCTCTGAGTTGGTGGATATAGTGAGTTGTATCTCGTTTAGTTGTTTTAGTTCAACTACTTCCAGCATTAGGTTCATAAATAAATCCCCAAAACATTATACTTTGTTTCAGGGTGCCAAGGCTCTGTACAAGAGAGAAAACAGCCTCCGGTGTGAAGTTTTTACCACCGCGGATACATCAGGGTCGAAGCAATCTTGAATATCAATCGACGCTTCTAGTTTGTTGTGTATGTTGATATGATATCGTGAACTATTTAGCATTTTTACTCAACCATGTTTACATAGCAGTGTGCTGTACTTCCGATTGACATGATTCCGTCACGGTTGTAGCGTTGTAATTTTTTCGCCTTCCATTTGGTGTTGTTCACCAATTACCGCCTTATAACTCTTGCAGTATTGAAATAATATGCATTGACATGAAAAGTGCCCTTTGCCTTTGTAATTCACAGGTTTCTTGTTCATGATTTTGTCCATTTGATTTTGGAGTCATCACAATTTATGAACCGCCCATTCATAACGATTCATAATTGTCTGTTTGAGCGCGAGCTTTTACACATCCGTTACTGACTTTTGTTCCGTAAGGCGTCTGTTCGATTTTGTTCTATCGTGCTATCATAGTGCTATTACTCATACTTTCACTACTTTTCAGTTCAATTCAGAGCAAAATGGTTGGTTTGAATCTATTTGCATAATGTCAAACTTGAAAGTTCACCATGCAACAAATGAAGTGTGGGACAAAGTCAACGTTGTAGTTGGTAAGAATTTTGGCTAGCTAAAACCTTAAAGTCAACGGCTTTTAACATCTTTTCTTTTTGGTGTAGAAAATTGTCAACAATTGTTTCATCCCTACATCTTTAGAAAATCTATAGATAGTTAAAACAATTAAGTAATGTAAATGACAATCAAATATTACCCCAGTTTGAGGGTAAAATTCTCACATAATCTTTTCCGGAGAGCTTTTTTGTAATAAAAAAGTAATATAAATTTCCTTCTATATGAACATTGTATTAATTTTGCATCAATCATAATTAATGTTTCACTAGCTATTAAGATTAAATGTTTGAGTTCTCAATAAAATGATTAATAGGTGACTCTTGAGATACCGCCTATAGTATAGACACCTTTTAAAAGAGCCCAACCCACATTCTCAATAATTAAAAAAAAAATCTAAAAACTAACGTGCGAGGCTGAGTCTATTTCGAGTTGGTGTTATAACCAATTAAAGTTGGTATTTGGAGTTGGTGTTATAACCAATTAAAGTTGGTCTTATACCTATTTGGAGATACCAACTTTAATAGGTTATACTACCAACTCTAACAGGTTATAATACCAACTTCAATAGGTTGTAACACGAACTCCAAATATGATTACACAGCGCATATTTTTTTATAGTTTTTTTTCTAAGTAATAATGGACTGGCCCATTTAAGATGCGTCTCTTGTAAAGGGTCTCAAGTAAGAATTTGTGAATGATTAAATGTTAATAGAGCTCTTTGTTCTTTGCAGTTTAGTTTTATGTCGAGCTTTATAAATTTTGACTGTTAGTATTTTGAAATATGTTAGTGACCCGTTTTATAAAAATGTTATTGACTAGTTTATATCAAAACATATTTTATAAAGGTAACTTTTATAAACAAATAATAGCATGAAGTCCAAAGTTTCAAATTTTAACTTAAGAAATCAAAATTTAAAGAATAAAAAACAACATACTTTTATGTTTGCTCTTTCCACCTTTTTAAGAGCATTGCTGGGAAATCTAACTACAGTAAATGTTTTTATTTAGGGATCATGATACATGTTAAAAATATTTCATATTTTACCATACAATATAATTAAATAAAATTTAAATTCTAGATGATTGAGCTCTGTATGAAATATTTTTATTAGTTTAATCATTAACACATGTCAATTTAACATGTCAATTAAAATAAATTAATTGTAAATCCAATTATTTGTGTATTGATGGTGTTATTTTGGTATGGTCTTACTTTGTTTTTATTACGTAATAAAAATTTACCTAGGTAGTAAATTTCTATTGTGTATGTAGCTAAATCAAGTAATATAATACTTTTTAAAGCATACTTAAACTGATTCATTGCACATTTTTCTACATACATAAACAAGGCCAATAAATGTTGACAAATAAATTAAAATAAAAAATAAAATTTTATTTGATTCGTCCTGATAGAAAAATAAATTATTATTATTTATCATATATAATTTTTAATTATTGTAACATAGAAGTAGTATATTGACACAAAATAATAAAATTAATTAATACAATAAACAGGAGGAATATAAATTTATAACATGATTATGTTAATGTTTGTAGGGTAGGCAAAGCAAGCATGTAAGTGCTCGTGGTACGGTCATTGTTGGCCATAAACAAACGTAAAAAGCCATGATTCCAAAAAGCATAAGCAAATTTCAAATTTTAGGGATGAAAATAAGCAAATCAAAACTCAAAGTAGTCCTTCTGCTTCTTTTATATTTTGTACTTTTCCGCTTAAACAACTTTGTCGATAAATTAGCTTTATTTGTTTTTGACACGAAGATTTAAAAGTTATGTATAAACGTATAGTGAATTAAAGTAATGAGCATATTTAGAATAAAGTAAAATAGTCATATCCAAAAATATAAATAATGCAGATTCATTAGAAGTTTAGAACAACTTAAATGAATAATTAACAAACTCATTATATATATATTGTCCTCTCTAGTAATTGAATACAAGTTTTCCATTATCATTTTCTTTAACATTCTATATGGTATCAGCTATCGATCCATTGCCTGCGTCCCACTCGACTTCCATGGCTGCTGCACCTTCACAAAATACTCTTCCCAGTCCTCTTGATCCCAATCAACCATTTGTGACCCTCTCTCCCTCCAATATTATTAAATAAAATTTATTATTTAATTAGGTTTACATTTATATCATCAATGTCACTATATCTATTATCTAGGATTGGAAAGATTTATATCAACTAAAGATTACTAGGTCGAATTAAAAAGATCCTTGATAAATTAAAATTAGTCAAAATATTATAATAAAATTACCAAAGAATGATTAAGATAATAAGCATTAGTGGCTTCTCTTTAATGTCCACAAGAGTCCTATCAAATGTAATGTGGTATTTGGTAGGTTGTCTTCTTGTGAAAGCTTTAAGGATTATTGGAAGCACTACTCGTCTTCTTCTTATCTACATTATTAATTTATACTACCTATTTTGGCCTAGTCTAACACAACACACATAAATATCTTAGTCTATTAACTCTTTATTAATATCTTATCAATGAACATAGTTAATTTTTTTAAAACTAAAGCATTTAGTAAATAATTAGGCAGAAAGTTTGGCGTTGGATTCCTACTGGGCGCACGTATTAGTTAGTGAGTTTCTTGACTGCGCGTATCTCTCTTTACTCCCTCCTTGGGATAAGGGGTATAATTTGTCCGCATCAATAACCTTTCTAGCTCCTCTCGGCGTACCGAATCTGCGATTAAGGGTTCCCTACCCTACCCTGTGCGGAATACTGGGAGTGTCCTTTACCCTTTTATTTTTTTATTTAGTAAATAAAATAATTTAATAATTGGAATGAATTCAAAATCTATGGATATGTTCTGAACTAACTTGATTATAAATTTTTCTATTTTATACGTAGGATTTTGTACTTGATAAGGTCATACGTTTAGACTGACGACAATGTAAGCTGCTGAAATTTATATAAAGAAAACAGTGACGAACACTATACACACTTGTAATTTCTTCTAGATTACTAAATAGTGATATATTATCACCTATATTAATTTATTAAGTATTGTTATTTTTTCTTATAAATAATTTAATTAATTAAACCAACTAAAAAGAGTGATAAAATTAGCAAATAATGATATATACAAGTACAACTCACAAAGATGTATATGTAAAGCTAAATGTATAAAAGTGTTCAACGAAAAGCAAGTATTAAGTATATCATTATTAGTTATTTATCTTAAAATTATAGAACAATTATTATTTTAGAAAATAATTTTTTATTGATTCTTTTAATGCTGTATATATATATTTTCCTATCCTGTTTGGAGTGTTTATCAAATTCTCAATTAAAATTTGTTCTATAAGTAACTATAAAGTTATAACTAAAAATCTGACTTTAGCGTCACTAATAAGTATAGTTAGTCACAATACAGTTCATATAGGCTCATATATTCTTTGTCAACACTTCTAGCTTATAAGTAAAAAGAAGTTTCCTCCACTAAAACCAATAGAATTGCTGACAATATTAGCGATTTTACTTTAGTAATTGTTTCGGTAATGAAACGAGGAAGTGCAAAAGACACTTAAAATACTTGGAGATAAGTGTAGATAAAAGTGATAATGATCCTTCCGCTAATGAGACTTCAAACCCTGCAATACAACGTTAGCCTTGCCGGTGATTTCCCGGAAAACCCCTTCGACGCACAAGTCAGATCGGGAAACCGAAAGTAATGAATATATGATAATTAATGAAAACAGAATAACAGATTGTAGGATAAGTTCAGATCATGAAGGGATATTTGGTTACATATCGATCGTAAGTAGGAGAGCGGTGTATTTTTTGTGGAGTATGGTGAGAATATCCAGGTTTTTTGTCAAATGATGTAAGTAACCTCTATTTATAATACTCAGGAGGGAGTTATTTATGGGAGATTGGAGGTTATATTTGATGATAATGGGAGATTATAGTCGGTTAGTGGATAGTTATTTTGGGAAGTTACTAGACTAAGGTGGGCGGTTTATGGTTTGACTAAATAAATTATGAGTTTATTATTGACCCCATAACAGTAACAATTGCTAACATTATTTGCGGTTCCATTTGTTATAAAAACATGGTTTTCAACCGGTATAGGTAAGTAAAACCATTAATTTTTAAGCATTGTTTATTTACAAAAATAAAATAAATTGTTGACAATATTAGTGATTTTCTTGTTTTTGTTGAAACTAGGACTAATACAAATAGAATTGATGACATTATGAGTGATTTTTACTTTGTAAAACACATATATACAATCTTAACAATTTTATATGCTCTTTTTTTACTAAATCACAATCTTATGCGCACTGAAAACTAATTACTCCCTCCTATTTATAAAGAATGAGACATTTGTATTTTGCACCAAAACCAAGGAGGGGTGGGGAACCACTTAAAAGTGAATGGAAAATTCTCTTTTTCCATAAAGGGTATTGATATTTATGTGTTGTTGTCTTGTTGTAGTAAGGGTAAAAGTATAAAAAAGAATGACAAAAAATAAAAATAGGACATTTTCAGTGAATTGACTCAATTAGAAAATGTCTCATTCTCTATGAATATGAATAAAGTATAACTTAAAAAACTTTTATATATTTAAATTATATGGTGATTTTTTAGAGGGAGGGAGAGAATATAATTTTAGTGACTAAACACTATTTTATGCAATATTTGATGTAGTAGGTTAGTTAAAAGTCTAAGGAAAGAATGAAAATGGGGGAATTGGGTAAAGCAAGCTGACACGAGTCAGCTCAAAGTCAAATGTCCGACTAGGATCTCCATTCTCAAGTCTCATTAGTCAACACATGAATAGACCAATACCAAATTAGTAAAGTTGCAACTATTATTTGTTACAATTGCCACTAATTATACTCTTACAACTACCTCCTAAGTTAAGTTTGCTGTTAAAATTGATATTTTTTTTTACGATTTATTATTTTTAATAGTAAATTCAAAGAAACAGTAGAATAGTAGAGTGTTTTGAACTTGTTGCTTTAGCTTGTGCCTTATACCCTTATCCCTTTTACTATCCACATTGCATGCATCACATAACACATACTACTAAATATCTAGGAATTTCTTTTTTGGGCAAAATATTTGAGAGTATTATACAAAGATACTTGAAAGCAATATTCCTTTGAATTAGCGTCAAAAAGAAGAGGATAAAGTGTTCTTAAAGGAAAATGTGGAGATTTTGTATGTCATAAATGAAGATTGTGAATTGCGTAGAGGAATTAAAAGATATTTAAAATGCATGCATGAATTAAAAGAAAATAATAAGTCAATTTCTGAAAATAAATATGAGGCAAAATGAGTGAGATAGATATAAATAAAAAATAATGTTGAATGAGTGGAACAAAGAAAGTAAGTCTTGACATTTTCACTACAAAATAGGAGTATTTGTTAGATGATTTTCATTTATTAACTAGATAGCATTCGGGCAATGCACAACTTTATTTTTTTTCTATAAGAAAATATTTCAATAAATATATTTCATGTTGTAGTCTAATTATATTCTCTTTCACTTAACAAAATTGTATGCATATTATTATATTTTTCATCTAGCAGTTAATTATGAAAACTTATTCATATGGAATATCCCATATTAAAAATTTGATTACTTATAAAATATTACCATATATTTTTGTATATTTTTAATAGAGGGCAAATGGCCAGTACCAATACAATTCTCATCTATGAGTTTTTTTGATAAAAAGAACTTATCCATTTGCCAAATATTTTTAGTAGAGGTATATGTATATGTATATGTGTATTGGTATATATGTATATATGTGTATATCTATAGGTGTATATGCGAAAGTTTTTTTGGGTTAAATAGGGTAAATTCTGAGGAACATAAGGAGTATGTATATGCACATATAGATATGATATAATGACTAATTAAAATGACAAATCAAGTATAGTTTAACAGTAAAACTAGTAAAATTAACATACACTACAATTAATTTTGTACACTAACAGAAATCACTGACTAGTATCAAATAGTCGGATATTTTCGACTAATTTTCCAACCAAATTAAGTTAGTCGGAATTTTTGCGTTAGTTAGGAAATTCCGACTGAATTGCCTTCTATACCTCGTGTCAGTCAAAAATTTTTTTGAATAAATTTCCGATTGAATGCAAATTAGTCGAAAAACATTTAGGTATTAAAATATTATTTTACCAAGTTGTCGTAATTTGGTCGGTAGTACTTAGTTGATATTTCAAAATGTCATTCATTGAGGGAATTTTTCCGCTTATAAGTTTCGTCTAATATATCATACTATTGTTGACAATTGAATTTTTAAGAGAACTTGCCAAAATTCACTTATTGACTAAAAACTAATGAAATGGCAATTGATCTTGAACAATATATCTACTATTAAAGTATCTTTTGACCAACATTTATTTATAGTTAATTTGAGTAAATTAAAGAATATAATATACTGCTTAATATATTGTTGACAATTTTTAAAATTACAAAGTTAATTCATATATATAACTGTCAAAATTGAGTGTTTCTACCGCATAATATTTCTAGATTCTTTTAATATCATATGTTTATATGTGTCGATGTTAAAAAAATCGTGCATTGCACGGGGTTATACACTAGTAATTAATAATTAACTTGTTTCTATATAACTATTTTGTGTATCAATCATATAGCTATAATTTTTTTGCTATTGTTGGTCATTAGATTACAATTTTTCTAGCGTTGTAGTCATCCCACTAAGTTTTTTCACTTGATATGGGTAACTTGAGCGTGAGGCATTCAGTTAAAATTTTTTACTAGTGTATACAGGGTTACATAAAATTTGGTTTAAATCGTAAACAAAATCAAAATTTGGTTGTTTTGTCTGTTCTACGGTCTCAAATGATTGGTCTGACTTTCTTCTTAAACGATGATTAGTTTTCTTGTTTGATCTGATTTTTAAAAAATTGAAAATTCTACTTGGTAAACACCATGTATAGAGAAGCGTTAGTGGTAGCCAATCTTTTTTTTTCTACAAAATAACACCTAACTTTTGCAAAACTAACTACCGTAACTATATTGCACCAAAACTAGCATCATCTTCATCATCGTACCCAGTGCCGTTCCTGGCATCGTATGGACCCTAAGCAAACTGAGAGATGTGGGCCCTCTCTATGGTCTATGAAGGGTCAATTCTAAACTTAAACGGGTATTTGAAAAAATAACAAAGATGAACCCTATATATTATAATTACTATTAAAAATGTAGACGTATCATATAATTCTTAAATGCGAAAAAAACTACTCATAAACTACAAACTTTTATGTGTGTACTTTCATTAACTGTCATTTTATAATTTTAGGGTCCTTTTTAACTTTGGGCCCTAGGCAAATGCATATCTTGCCTATGGTCAGAAACGACCCTGATCATACCCAGTGTATCCCACTCATAGGAACTATGACCAGGCTCTGGATCGGAGGAAGGAAGGAAAGCGACAATCCATACACATAAAGAATAACGTGGTATTAAGTTGATGATTAAAACCCAAAATATATTATACTCAATAAAATCTTTTTTTCGACTAAACTTTTTTACTAGTATATCCATTATTTGGCTCTCCAAGTAAAAATTTGCCCCTCCATCCACCCATGGTTGTCATGAAACCAGCTAAGTAGAAAGTAGAATTGCTCATATTAGGAACATAAAAAGTGGTAACCAAATATTCTTCTCCTTGTCATTACAATCATGCCAACCTAATTCTCCTATTAAATACCCACTAACTAAATGCTTAGACTTGATTTTATACCCCAAGAACATCAAAGTGGTCTCCTATCCCAATTACAATATTTTAACCTAAAAGATAAATCATTATCAAATAATTATTTCTTTTCTTATAAATAATTAATAATTGTTATCTTTATCTAGCTAGAAATGCCACTTCCAAGGTAAAGTTCATGTCTTTTGCATCATAACAAGAACCACCATTTTCTAGCTTGTACTTCCTTTAGAACAAAACAAGAAAGAAGCCCATAAATGGAGTTTTCCTTACCATCTAAGAAATTTATTCTTCTTATTTTCCTCATTGTTTCGGGTTCACTTATATCAACATCGGTGGCAGGTAATGTAAGGGTTTATTTTTTCGGGTTTGGTTTGAATTTTTCTAGTTGTGATTCTGTTTATATGAACAACTCTATTATCGTCTCATTTTTATATAAAAAAGAGGGTTGATTTTTTTCGATTATGATTTAATTTGAGGCCCTGCCTATGAACAACTTTGTTATGTCTCATAGTTTGTAATAGAAATAAAAGTTGATTTTTTCGAGTTTGGTTTGGGATTTTTTAGTTCTGAATCCGCCTTTGAATATATCTATTGTTGTCTTATATTCTAAAATGAAAACAGGAAAAAACTACAACTAACAAAGCTTAAGATTTCTTTTAAATTTTGTAGGTCGTCATTCCAAGTTCACTAAAAGCTTAGATAAGGAGAAGTTTGTTGAAGCTTATGAGGTAAACAAAACTAGTTATATATATACTCGATATTAGGAAGAAACCTAATTAGATTACGAAAATTTACCTAGAATAATCCAACATATTCATGATTTTCCTACAATATCTCATCTATTGATTAACCATGAATAATCCCAATTTTAAGGGTATTTCCTAGAGTAAACTTGGGTAACCCGATGACCTGCTATAGTAGGTAATCTCATCTATGGATGTTATATTGTTTAAATCTTTAGTGTTTATTAAAAGAATTTGGAATATGTTTGTGACATATATAAAAGATTTAAAGGTGTTTGGCTAATAATTATTGAAATTACTAATTTGAATAATTGGTTTTAAACGCGTTATTGTAAGTAGTTTGTTCAAAAGCAGCTAATTAATAATAAGTTATTTCAGCTGAATTACCAAACACTAATATTATTATGTGGTTTGATCATCCAACTATATATTGGTACCAAAATAAGTTAAAACTGTCTTATAAGCTATTTTGTCAATATTCCATTAATTCATGCATGAATTACGATTAATAAATATATAAATGGAAAATGATTATGTTATTTAGTATGCATGTGGTTTCCTATAAATAGTAATTCACATTCTCACACGCAAGGGTTTTTTAGAAGCAATAGAATATTATTGCTTACTAAATATGTAGGTTGACAATTGATATCTTGTCATTTTTAGTTTTTAGTTATTCGTTCATTTGAATGTTTTATTTCAGATTATGGAAGTGTTGTTTCTAATATAACTTACACTGTCGAATAATAATAATAATAATAATAATAATAGGTGGGCCCGGCTTTTTTGAGATATCCCGGTTTCTCCCGTGCATATAAAGAGTGAGGTGGGGAAACTCTTCCTAGAAGGTGGGCCCCACTTTCACACTGATGCAATTCGTTGGGAGATCCTTGGATATCTGGATATATACCCTGGTTGTAAAGTTTTTGTTTTATGTTAATAGAAAATCGTTTGAAAATAATAATAATAATAATAATAATAATAATAATTTTTTTAATTAATGATGTTAATCATGAGCAATTATATGTTCACATTCTATTACCCTAATCTAAAACTTTATTATTTTTTTTTATCTTTTTAGAAGGGTAAATAACGCATACTACTTACAGTTGTTAGAAAATAACGACTAAAAGTTTAATAGAGTAGAAATATATAAGCGAGAGTTATAAAAATCATCAAAATATAATAAATTAGATAAAACAAATAATAAAAAAAGAACTGATAAAAATTTCAAAAATAGCAATTTCAATATTAAGGTGATGGAAGAGTATTTGTTATTGTATTCGATAACTATTACTATTAATCATGGTTGCTTTTGAATTATTTATTTAATTTACATAAATTTTTGTGAGAGACGGTCTCTTTGAGAGACCATTTTTAATTGGGTTGGTCTATTAGGGAAAATGTAGAGTAAATGTAGGCAACAAACTTTAATGGATTGGGCCTGAGAGACGTCTCATAGAAAGACGGTCTCTCAAGAGACTGGCTGATTTAATTTATATTATCAAATGAAGTATTAAAGCATTAAAGCACATTGTACATTAAATTTATACAAATCTCAAGCTTGCCTTATTGGAAGGACAAAAATACTTTCCAATAGCAGCCCAAAGCTAATAAAATAATAAAAAGATAAAAGAAACATCATTGCCTCAAATTATTTTGAGAGGATATATACTTAAATAATAATAATAATAATATTATTTAGTTCGGAAACATGTCAATTCACTTACTCAAGCTTTAATCTCTAATTAATATAATATAATAAACAAAAAAAATTAAATTTTTACATTGAAACGATTCAAATAAATCTCATTTGCCTACGTTATAATTTATAGTTAAAGATTAAAATACAGATAAAAATGACTAATAAATAGTGATATAAATAAACAAATAGCTAGCTAGGTCGAATTTTTCGGCTTTGTATTGGATTTTTCTATATTTACTAGTAATTTGTGCTCTTTTGACATTTTTAATGCAGGAATCGAATTTTAAAGGAGACGTAAAGGAAGAGATGATAATTCATGAGAGGATGTTAAGAAGGGTGAACACTAATGACTATGGAAGATATGATCAATCCCCATCTCTTCCAAGGCCACGCCACAAACTCATTCCTAATTAGTTTACTATATGTGTTTGGCTTTGCATGAGGTTTTGCTTTACTAAAATAAATAAACTTACATATATATATATATATATATATATATATATATATATATATATATATATATATATATATATATATATATATATATATATATATATATATATATATATATATATATATATATATATATATATATATATATATATATATATATATATATATATATTCACTTCGTCTTTTTAGTGTTTTTCTCATTTAACTAATTAAAAAAGTTTTTAAAATAAATGTGTATATATACAACATCGTGTGCTTGATATTTGTCTTTTTATATATGCAATATACGATAATATGTACTCATATAATACTTTTATATATCCTATGAATTAGAGTTTTAAGTTTTTTGTCTATTATATTTCGTCATATATATATTGTAGTTTTTATTGTTCATATATATGAGTTGTTGTGTATTTGAAAAAGAGAAAAGAGTAATACTCCTATTAATTTATAATTTAAGGGTAACTTCTATTATTACTAATTGGATTGGTTTTAGTAGTGAACAACCTTTAAGTTTTGTTGTGGTTGACCTATTCTTCTCTTTATTTGAATTGTCTTGACCCATTTCTTAATATTAACAATAGTAGGCTAATTTTCAAAGAAACATAAATTCTCAAATGAGACGGTGTCATGGTGAGATTTCATTGACCCAATGTATACGTAATGTGATCACTTACTATCTTAAAGTTATCAATAATAATAACCTTAAAGTGATCATTTATAATCTTAAAGCGGTTAATTATAATCTTGAAATGAGCAATTACTATCTTAGAGTGATATTACAATCTTAAAGTGATCAATTATAACCTTAAAATAATCACTTAGAGTTTTAAAGTGATTTTTCATATAGTCCAAAAATGATTACTTATTATCTTAATAATGTCTTACAATTTTAAAGTGACTAGTTAGAGAAATAAACTGATTAAATGAATTCATCTGATGATAGGACAGTCTCATACAAGCTAAGACTCGTTGTTCATGATATTATTGGTTGGTGTAAATATTAATGCTATGATCTCTAATCTTTACCGTCTCATGTCCTTTAGATTGTTTGAAATACTTGACACGTGAAAAAGATCTCACATCGATAAAATAGTGAGCCGTCACTACAAAAAATAATATCAATTGTGACATTTAAGATATTAAATTAAGTCATTTATTAAATGTCATCAAATTATTTAGTGACACTTATAGAAACTAAAGTGTCATAAACTAAGATTGAGATATTAGGATAATACTTTAAGAATGGTGACATTTTGATGAATTATCAAAAATAATACGTCACAATTGAACATTTTTTTGTAGTGTGTAGACTTGTATATAATGCTTGATGATAAATCTCTCAAAGTTATATGGTTTTGGAAAAGTGTGAAACTCGTCAAATCTTGTATGCAAGTCCACGTTTATTACCTATGCATTTATAGGCCCGAACTCCCTGATGCCTCATAGGTATGTTTGCACAAATGGGCCCATAAGATGATAATATGACGAATTATCCGACTTAACATAAATGTTTATGTTAAATGATGGGCTACAAATTTCCATAAAAATTTACTAATATGTAGGGAATCATCATTATTTTCATGAATTATTTGGCATATGGTAGACAAATTTGTTGGTACGAATGTTTTGATTTGGAGTTGGGTAATTGAAATCATTTGACTTGCTAGATGCTTTTGCTTGAACGAGTACGGTTCATAATTTAACACATATTTTTGTTCGTATATTTTAGACTTCAAACTCATCATCATCATACCCAGTGTATCTCGATCATAGCAAACTATAATTAAGGTCTGGGTAGAGAAGAACGACGGCAACTCATACCCATAAAGGAGAGTGCGGTCAACGACTCCCTTGGGATCGATTTTTATCTAACTCTCTATTCTCTCAACCTACCCCATAAAAATTTGTTATAGTATAGTATGTTTTGTATGAGATTGTTTCATCATGAAACGAGCTCATACAATTAGCCAATTATTCTAAATTAATCACTTTAAGCTTGGAAGTGATAATCACTTTATAACTCTAAGTAGTCACTTTCAGGTGATAAGTAATCATTTTAAGACAACTTGTGTACTTTGGGTAAGCTCAATTGAGATAATCGTACCCTGAGACCCAATCATTTGAGAATTTGTGTTGGTACATCACGAATTCTTTTATAAGACAGTGTCATATATGGGTTAAATAGTCCATCTAATATAACTTATTAACATATGAGCTTTTATTTTGAAGTTGCCTCACCAAGAGACAATCTCTAATAAGAGTAGCTTGTTGGTACAATTTCGATACAAATATTCAAAATAGACTTGATGTAAGAAAATTTAAGCCCAAACAAAATCAAGCCCAGTGTAAGAAGAATGGCTATACCGAACCATAAGCCCAGCCCAAGATAGATTTTGTTCCCTAAAGTTTCTCCGTCTTCCACTATCTTAGCTTTTTCAACTACTACAAATCTACAATGAAACAATATTAAAGACCTACTAACTATTAGAAAATCACTATTTTTACCATATAATCCATTATTGAAATAAAAAATTACTCTCTTGACTCCTCGAGCTTTGTCTAGGGGTGTTTAAAATCAAAAATCAGATCGACTCGGATTCGGAAATTCAATTTTTCAGATACCTAAAAATTCAACCTGGTTCCGATCCAAGGTGTTCAAAGCCTTTGTCCATAAGAGATTGGAACAACATAATATATACGTATATTTGAAAAAATGGTGGAGACTATTAAATTTTGTGAATAAAACTATAAGTAAGAGAAAGTTAAAGAAGATGCGTAAATAAGAATTTAAAAAGCAATCAGATTAAAATTCAAAATAGAAATGTAGCAAAGTTAAAGAGATAAACTTAAATCAAAAGTATTCTAATATGGAGTAATTGATAGTTGATAATAAATAATAAATAACTTATCCAAAAGACATGAAAATTTGTCTTAATATAGGAATTTAGGAAGCATAAAACTTCAAAATTAGTCAACAATCAACCTAAATTAGTTGTATGAAGTTTTGAAACTTAGTGTAATGACATTGTAATTATCTTGAATTAAGTCACCCTAATCTCATAAGAAACTGTCTAAAATAGACAAAAAAATATATATTATGAATGTTTTTCTTATCTTTCATTGAACTGAGTTGTAAAGAAATTATTAGTGTTAAATTTAAGAACCTACACTACACAAACGGTATATTTGGTAATTGATATAAAATAATAGAAATTATAATGAAAATTTAGTATAATTTAGGTGGAAAAACTATATTAATGTTATTTTTCATTTAATTGAATATAATTTTGGTGGAAAAATCTTATGACAAGTTAGTGTTCGTACTTATTCTACTTGAGTTTTCTCATTTGCTTCAAAAAATTCATTCCAATATATTGCATTTTAAGAAATGGTGTTAGATGGTATTGAAAAATTAATGGAAAAATTAATGAGTTAAATATTTCTTTCTATATATGTGTTGAACCAACTTAACTATCATTTCATATGTTAGATGTCACACAATTCATATTAATAATGTATTACTAATGTTTTAAGTGATTCAAATATCCGATTAATGAGAAGTAGACGTCTAAGCCTAGATTTTGGGCTTTGGATTCAATTATTTCGTGTTTCAAAATAAATAAATTTTTAAATTGTAGATTTTAATTGTAAATTATAAATAAAAATTTGGATAATGACAATATTTGAAAATTATTCTCGAATTCTCACATTTAAATATATTAAAAGCAAGGGTGAAATGATTAATATCTAAAATCATATATATTTTTTATTTGCTAACATTAAATATGAGCATTTCATAAAATAATTACTCATTCCCCAAATATGGCATTAAATCATTATCAAATCATCATAGTTATTATAAGATTGAGTAGGACTATATAAAACCTATAGTTGGTCGGTAGTTAGTCTAAAATTGATTGGTAAGTCAAAATCATTAAAAAAAAAAAAGCAAAAATTACCGTTAATAATACGAACTTTTACTGATTTCCCTATAATAATACAAACTTTCAATTAACCCTGAATAATACCAACTTTGATGTGGATTTCCCTAAGCATCCTTAACTTTTTGGTAACCTACAATTCCCCACCTCGCCTATTGTAGGTCAACTTGCCAAAAAAAAGAAAAATACAAAAAAAAAATTAAAAAAATAATTCCCCACCCTCCTCTATTCTTTTAGTGCATTTTTATTTTTCTTACTTTTTTTTATTGCATTTTTCTTTTTTTTTTTTGCCAAGTTGACCTACAATTGTTGGTTATCAACAAGTTAAGGATGCTATAAGGAAACTCACATCAAAGTTGGTATTATTCAGTGTTAATCGAAAGTTCGTATTATTGTAGGAAAATCAGTGAAAATTTGTATTATTCACGGTAATTTTTCCTTAAAAAAAAATGTATAATATTATCATTAGATAAGGGTATAATAGGATAAAATTGTAATTGATAGGATTATAAGAGAAAATAATAGGAAAAATTGTTGAAAAATAATTTAACATTTTACTTATTTGTTACGAGGAATCTTATTTATTGATTATTTTCAAATAATTTCATTTTTAATATGTATTTGCTCCTATCATACTTGATGTGAGAAGCAAGAGTGGGATTGTGGTGGTTCAGACTAGTGGATATGATTCAAATAATGAGGGTGTTTAGCAAATTAGTTTATTGAGCAATTTTAGTTTATTTTGGTATAAATAGAGGGTTGGGTGGTCAAATCAGCTAATGATAGTGTTTGCTAAATTAGCTGGTTGAAACAACTTATTGATACAATTAATCTGTTTTTGAACAAGCTGCTTATAGCAGCGAGTTCAAAATTAGATTGTCAAACCAGTTGATAAAATCGGTTGGTCAAATCAGCCACTATAATCAGTTATCAGCTACCGGCTATCAGCCATTTGCAGTGGATAGCAAAATCCATAAGATTTAATTGTTATGTAATAATTCAAAATATGAGATTATTTGCCGTGGATAGCAAAATCCATTTTTTTTGACAAATTTTTTTAAAATAATAAAAGACTTAAATCAAACTCTACTTTGTCAAAAGGGTCCACGTGTATTTTTTTTTACAATTTTGCCCTCCAAATGTGTACCAAATTATGACGCCAACAAAAAAGGTAAGGGGTAAAATTGTAGTTACAAGAAAAGGGTTTTGTTTGTCAACTTGGTTTGACATTGAAAAGTATACAATAATACAAAATTAAAAAGTGTATTTTGTATTAGTATAAAGTATAATGATCACTTCATTGTCATTCTTTAAATCAATTACGTGAACAATTTGTACTTTTCTTTTGTTTTTAACCTAAGGGTTTACCTTATTTTTATCATTTTATGTGATAAAAGAATTTTGGGATAGCTTAGTAGTTGAAAATTTTTTATAAACTTTGGAAATTTGATTTTTACCACATATAAAAAAAGTAATTAATAATAATATACATTTTTACTTATTTTCTTATAATAATACTAATTTTTGATTAAAAATGAATAATACCAATTTCGAGGGTGTTTCCCTAGAAAATCTCTAACATGTTAAAAATGAAACTATAAGAGATTATATGACAAGAAAATGGTACATTAGCTAATAAACTAATGTTGGTACTATTTTAGAAAAACTCTCTTATGATTAATCAAAAGTTAATACTATTGTAGAATAATTAATGTAGTTATGATAATTTTTCCAGAAAATATTACTTTTATCGTTTTTTTCTTTAACCTACTATCTAACTAAAAATAAATAACATAATAAAAAATTTGAGTTCCAAATTATGTCAATTTTGACACGTCTTTGTCAAGGGCTTAATTGTTTACACATAAATTGCATTACAAACAATTTATAGAATTCATGAATGTTCTTTATCAATTTCCCTTTAATTTTGATACAATGACTAATCAATAACCATGATTTGTAAATCACTATAAAAGTACAAAAGAATAATATTAAAATAAACAAAATTGAAAAAGATAAATTAAAACAACAAAACTCTCACCCTATCACATCCTACCACATAAGGGTGATTTATGAACCTCACAAATACCTCAGAAATAACTCACAAATAACCGTTATTTACTAAGACTTTCTCACAATGACTAGCGTAACATAATGAAAAATCAAGTACAGGTGACGTTTTAACTCAAAACTTAAGTTAAAAATAAAAAGGAAAATTCTACATGGTAAGTACCAACTTTAGGGAAAGGCGAGTGGTAGCCGTTCTTAGAATTTTTTTTCCACTAAATAGCAATCATCTCTTTGAAAACTCACTACCTTAACAATATAATGCAAAAAACGTTTATAGCCGTTAAATGGTAAAAGGACACAAATACCCTTGTTTAATTTCAATAAGGGACATTCTACATGGTAAGCACCAACTATAGAGACAGGCGAATGATAGCAATTCTTAAATTTTTTTCCACAAAATAGCAGAATTTAAGAACTGCCTTTTATTGAAATCAAAGAAGAATATTTGTGTTATTCCACCATTTAACGGTTACATAACGTTTTTTGCATTATATTGTTACGATAGTGAGTTTTCAAAGAGTTAAGAGCTATTTTGTGGAAAAAAAATTTAAGAACTGCTACTACCCGCCTTTTCGTATAATTAGTGCTTACCATGTAAAATTTCCCAAATAAAAAATACTAATAGCTCTTCGTTATAATAAAAAAAATACTTAATTTTTTAAGAAACTACAATTATTATGTATATAAAAAAATTAATAACGTTTTTAAGTAATGATCTCATTCTCTTTCTTTTAATCTTATTCTTAAATTTATTATTATTTATTTCTCTATCTTAAATATTCCTTTCCATCATCTACTTGTTTTTTTATCTTGTTCTCTAATTTAATTTTTCTTTTCACATCAAAAAATATTAAGCGTGTTTTGAGAGGTATAGATGTAGCTAGTAATAATTATACTCCTTCCGAATCAGTTTAGATGTCACATTTGGGATTTCACAGATTTTAAGGGTTGAGTGAGGTCCATTAAAAAGGTAGTAATTGGGTATTTTAATTGATTAAATTAATTGTAAAGATGGTAGTTGGATATTAGGAATTAGAAAAGTAGGGGTATTTAGGTAAAAAAAGGATAGACAAAAAATAAAATGAGACAATTAATATAATTTTGCCAAATAAAAAAATAAAACATCTGAACTGATTAATGTATAACCATACTAAAATTTTTGATTAACGCAGTACTTTGTATTTGTGTTTTCAACATTATTATATTGTATATAACTTTTCAAGGCAATCAAAGCTCAAATTTGTGATAGTGTCCACCAAGAACTGGTCCCTCCGTTTTTTACCTTAAAATTTTTTTTGTTTTCAAAACAAATTTTAAACTTTAATATCTAAATAATACTTGTCGATATACGGCTTTATTAATTTATGATATATTTGTATAAATTAAAATTTCATCATCATTATCATCATACCCAATATCTCGTCCAAAAGCAGGGTCTGGGTGAGGTAAGGTGACGGACAATCCATACTCGTACTTTCTTCACAGAGAGGACTAGAGGAAAGCGGCCGGTTTTTATAATCATTATAAATAAAAATGAAAAGATTTTATAATTGAAAAAAAAAACTAAATAAATGGTTTTTAATAGATAATTGATAAGACTTAAAAAAAAATCAATCAATATGAATAGTATTATAGTCATAATTAGTAAATAGTTAAGTCAAAAATATAAATATTAGTCATAATAACAATGACATTATCATTAAATTTTAGACGAAATTTATTTGTTAGAGTTGTGACATGTAAGCATATTTAAAAAGTGATAAAGTCATTAGTGTTTTGTTTTAGTAATAATTTCAAAAAAAATAATTATAAATAGATAGATTATGGATTGAGCTCCATTTTTAATGTACCAATTACTTTTTTTTGTTTTCCATGTGAAAAGTGTCATTTTTTAAACATCTTATCTTGCTCATAAACATTAATTCAAACATTTAAGTAGATTGTATTTTAAATTTTAATTTAAATAATTATTAATTATATTATGTAGTATAGTATAAAAAAATTGATATTTATCACCAACTTACAAGTTAAAATATATTATGTTATTTTTATCTTTTATTTTGTGTGTTTTTACTCTTTTGAATATATTATATTATATTATTATATATTCTTGTTGAGAAACATATCGGGAGCGTTCTTTAATTTTTGCCTTACTATAAATAACAAATAATTTTATACAAGATGCACTGAATATGATGAAGATGAAGAATTAACTAACAACTAAACAAGGAATATTAAGAGATTTGACAAACTAATCACACAACACAAAATATTATACTTTCTTGAAAGGTAAATAAAGCATAGAATGCGTTTCATGCACTTCGAGTGCCATTCAAGGAAGGAGTTAAGTTGCCTTTTTCACTATCCTTTCAAAAATTCCACAACCCTTCCAAAACAACCTAAGATAAAACCACAACAACCAATAGGGGAAAATGGATAAAATTTGAAAAATACAAAAAAAAGTTAAAAAATAAATAAATACAAGTTAAAATGAAAAGGAAAATGTAAAGATGAAGTAGGTATTATGCTTTAATGGGTTGAGTCTGAAAGACGTCTCTTAGTGAGACGGTCTCTCAGAAGACTAGTTGTAATTATAATGAGGTTATAAATCGATTTTACATAAAATAGAGTTGAACCCATAGATAAAATAACATGGTTAAAGAATATTTACTTAATGATATGGATAGGATTGCAGCAGATTTGTAACCGTTAACTTAAAATTTTGATTTAGTTGTTTAATTTATATGAAATCAATAGCTAACGTAACATAATCTTATTCAGTCATTCTCCCCGTCATTTGTAGTGGAATATTTAGTGTAGTATATTAGGAGGACGTTTGTTGTATCAATAGCTAACTTTGTAATGAAAAGTTAGTATAATTTTGGTAAGAAAATTTCTTTATAAGTTTACTGATCATATGCTGACTACTTTAATCATCTCATATTTTAACCATTAAATTTTTGTTTTTTACAAAATTTATGCCAATGCATTATGATCAGTTTATCACTGGGATAAGTAATAGGATTATTAAGTGATAATGAAAAATTTTAGTAAAAAAACTTTTGTCATCAAAATTTCATCAACAAGCAAATATATAGCTTGGTACATCAATTGAAAATTTACACTATAAACCATTTTCATCACCATTATACAGTACCAACAATTAAACAAGCCGTAAACTGTATCATGCCTTAAGGCTAGTGTGTGTTTAAATGTGTTTTTAGGACTTGAACTAGAAGCTAACTACCGAAGGTATTACAATGGTGGAGCATAAACCAAGGAACATGAACAATAGAGACTTTAGCTAAAGCTACCAAGCATAAAAAGTCATGTTTTGGACATAGTTCTTGTGTATAGTGGTAAAGGTCATGCTTCTTAGGTCGAAAGTCACAATTTCGAATCTTATTTGATGTAATATTATTTTATACTCCCTCCTATTCTTTTTACTTGTCTTATTTACTTTTTGATTACTATTTATCGATCACTAGTAATTTGTATTTTGTTCTTAATCTATAAGTTGAAATATAGTCATGTTGAATCTTATTTTATTCGTCTCAATGCAAAGATTTTTTTTTTGGCAAGTAAAGGAATATATAACTTTCAAAAAAAAATCTTATACAACCTAGGCTATAAAAGAAAAAAAGCCACTTCCCTATCACGAAAAGGGAAGCACAAAGGCCAAAACAAGAGGCCAAAGAAAAAAAAAACAAAAAACAACCAAACAACTAAACAATGAGATTAGCCTTTCTAACATCATTGAGCCTAGAGGCAACATAAAAAAGAACGTTCTTTGCTACATGGCAAGGAAGCAAGATTTTTCCCTCAAAGATGCGCCCATTTCTTTTGAGTCAGACCTGAAACAAAATCTCGGTCCATAACATCACAGTGATACAAGCCTTAACACTCTTTCGCTTACTAAGCTTACTCATCAATTGAATAGCACTAGTCAAGGAGAGAGGCCAAGGGAAAGAGAACACAACAGTAACATGAGAATGAACCTCACGAACAAAGCTACAAGCACCAAACATATGATCACGATCTTCCACATCCTCATGACACAATACACAACATACTATCACACATAATCCCCCAACGGATAAGTCTAGCTTTCGTAGGCACACGATTTTGGAGAATTTGCCATAAACAAAGAGCACTTCTAGAAGAAGCTTTATTATTACACCTAAGAGATCTCCAGGAAGACTTAGGATTAGTCTCAGCATGTGTGGAATAGGATTAGTCTCAGCATGTGTGGAATAGGTAAATGGGACAAGTAGAGTGAATAGGAGGAAGTGTCATTTTACATACTAGTTCTGGAAGCAGACATTAGAGTCGGGTTTTAATTTTCTTTTTTTTTTGTTAAGTCTAAAAAACTATGATTTTGTGAAAGTCGCTATTAAAGACAACGACTTTTAGTAGAAGCTTAATTTTAAAACTATTTTATCCAGCGAATGAATAATATACGGAAGAAAACTAAAAAAAAACAACGGACTAGAGTTGTTCATTCAAGCATGCTCAACCTAGAACCTTCGGTCTCTTCGTTCCATCATTGCTTGTACGAGTATATTGCATACTTGTTAGCTTTCAATCTTTGACTAATTTGCAAATCATTTTCGATAACAGCTAGTCTCCCGAGAGATCGTCTTTCTGAGAGACGTCTCTCAAGTCCAATCTATTAAAGTTTACTACCTATATTTGCTCTACAATTTCCCTAATGAGCCAACCCAATTAGAAATGGTCTCTCACAAGAATTTGTGTTCCAATTATTCCAAAACCCGGTAAATTGCACCAATTTAGCATAAAATTTCATGGATACTCGTCCTTACCATAATTCAATCATCATAAATTATAAATATTGATAAAAATATCGAAAAATGATAAATATTATCTTTTAAGATTTTCTATTAATAAATTTAATTATTTTAGTGGATGATAGTTGATTATCAAATAATATTTACTTTATTTAGAATGTGATATTATTTTTATATAAATTAGAGTTAAATTTGGTAAAATATTTATATTATTTATTATAATAATTTTGTTTATCTAAATTAGGATTTGAAATGTTGAATTAAATGAAAAAATATCATAATTTCGATAATTTAATAATATAAATAATTAGAGGGCTAAAAAACATAATCGTTGACAGAAAATTTATCCGACATTATAACCGAAAACAATTTGATCCGACTTTAAAAATAATTTACAATTATGTAAAAAAAAATATGGATACAAAACCAGATTTCAAATCAACCGAAATCATCTCATCCAAAATCAATCCAATAACCTGAATAAACACATGGTAATATCTATATATTTGTATCATTATTTGAATTATGAATATTATATATTTATACACACATATATATATAGAGAGAGAGAGGGAGATTTATGATCAAATGACAAGGGGTCTCAAAATGAGAAGGGTGAGAAGTAATCTCAAGCGTTCATTTTTTAGATCAATGGACAGATTTAATTTGTTAATTTTGTTAGTTGCACGTGGTTCAATATTGTTTTTTTTCGTGTAATATGAACCAGTTTCTTTAATACTGAACCGGTTCAATATATCATTTTCTAAAGATACTATGTTCTTAGAATAAGATACTATGTTATGAATAAAGGTTACTATGATTATGTATAAGTTATCATTTTCTAAAAACATAGTAACCTTTAATCATAACATAAAATGGAGAAGAAGATCGAAGAGAAAGATGGAACAGTGATTGTGGTTTTCACGAAGTGAAAAGACTTTGAACAGGAGAGAGAGAACAAGAGAGAGTAACCAATTTTTTCACCCGTTAGATTTTCATAAGATCAATGGCTATAAATCCTTCTCATCCTTCTCATTTTGAGACCCCTTCTCAATGGATCCCTCCCATATATATATATATATATATAAATTTGTTAATGTAGTGTTTGGGACAAGTATTTCATTTTAAATTATGGATTTTAATTATGAAATCATAAATGAATAAATTAAAAATGATAAGGTTTGAGTAGTCATTCTCAAATCCTCAATTTAATTACATTGAAAACAATGGTGGACTTTGATTAAAATCCAAATTTTAAAATCTTTAATTTGCCAAACAATAAATTTTAGTTAATTTTAAATTTCTAAATGAAATCATCGTTCTCAAACATAACATAAAAATATTTTTCATGTACAATTTCTTTTACAAAATGTTGTGAGAGACGATCTCTTCAAGAGACGCATTAGAAATATGGCTAAATAGCTCAATTTACACAAATTTAAGAGAAAATAACAATGTGAACTTCTAGTTTTGAGGTCGTCTCTCTAAGAGACGGCCTCGAACAAGAGGAGCCGATTTCTTTTAATAGTTGATAGATCATAAAAAATAAAGAAATTACTTTTCGAAAAGCAAATTTCCCAAATCCGCCAAACAAATCAAAAAGCGGTCATATTCTTAACGCCGTGACAACCTTAAATAAACAGTGAGGAAGTTAGTTTGAGAGTGTGAACGAAGTTAACTGTGCGGAGAAACACAACTTTAACCGTCGTTAAATATTCACCGTTAAAAGCGACTTATCACTAAAAACTAAGAATCAGAATCTCTCTCTTCTTCTTTCCTTTTTTCCCTTTCTCTCAATTTCTCTCTCCTCTTGTGGCGCCTTCTCAGTTGCAGTTTCAGACTTTCAGGTCATTTCTCTCTCCTTAATTTTTCGAATGAATAAAAAAATTATTTAGTATGCAAAGATCATTTGTTAGATGTGATGAGCAAGATTTTTGGTAACTAAATGTTGTGATAATTTAGTTTTCGTATTTCTAAAATTTGTTTTGATTTATTTTGTAATTTGGGTATTTTTTTGTTCGATCATTCAAATCGTGACCTAATTTGAATCGAATTTTTGTTTATTATAAATCTTCAGTATTCTGTATTATTTTCCTTTTTGGGTAATAATTATTAGTTTTGGATCATCTGAACTTAATTTTTATGGGATTTATCGTAAATGGGGTTTTAGTTATCAATCTTAATTTTTTAATTAATTAAATATTATTTCATTTTTTTGTTTATTATGTTTACTTTCACCGTTGCTTCTTTATTCTTCACACTTCTTGTTGCTTCTTTCCTTCTAGGTTTTATGCTTGCTTTTGTTATTTTTAGGGTTTTTTTGGATTTCTATGAAGTTTGGAGATTGGAACTGTTATATTGAGGTCTTTTGGGATTAATTTGTGCATGGGTTTTGATTATGTTGCTGGGATGATCATATGTTTATGTGGGAGATCAAGGCCCAGTAAAATTACACCATAATTTTTGAAGCGTTCTTTAGTTTGCATTTTTTGGAATTGTTCAACCTAAAAACAAGTAATTGAACAATAGTAAAAGTAATTAAAGCGGTCATAACCTTGCACATACTCAACTCCACACCCGTGTGAAATATTGCAGAGTAATATTCTTCCAGCAGACAGATACTGTGGTGTTTGAGTGAAAAGAACTATTATTGGATTTTTAACATTGGTTGTATGATTGAGAAATTAATCAAATTATTGATTATTTATGAAAGTTAGATAATGGGCTGTCTGAAATTCTGCATTTTAATCATAGGGTTTTTCCCTTGCATTAGATTTCTTTGACTTGATCTTCAAATTTTTTTTAAGTACAAATCTGGGTGTTATGTCTGAAGGTTAATGATAAATGTTGCGGTTCATGTACTATGATTGATGAATTAATTGTCACTGCTTTAATTAAAGTGAATTTGTGTTGTACTGTTGTTTGCTATTGTCATTTCATCTTTTATTTTTTTGGGAATATTGTCATTTGTTTCTCCTATTGCCAAAACCTTCTTTGAAGTCCTTATAGGAGTATGAGTTTATGGAATCGGTTCGTTGCCTGAAAATGTTACGGCAAAATGTGATTGTTTAGTATATTATAGTTACTGCTTAATAGTATTGAGTTAATTCATTACTGTATGGATTTGATAAATGGGGAATTTTCCTAGTTATATGAGTATATTTTTCAATGTACTTCACTTAGATGTCCAAGTTTATTGATTGTATTTCTTTCCTTTGCAGAAACAAACAAGATCTTTGGTAGGATGTGGTTGATTCTGTTGACAGTATAAATTGTAATTAAGGGGTGGCAACTTGTATTATAGCAGTTAGATTTTAAGCTGGTGTATGATCAAATAATGGGAGCTGCTTGTTGTGTTGCTGCTAGGGACAAAACTTTACAGCATGGATCTAGTGGTGAGTTTTTGCATAGAAATTTCAGGCACTCTCCAACGTGGAGTTTCCGATGGGATAGTAGAGTCGGGGTAGCTGGTGAAGAAGCTTCAGTAGGTTGGTTGTCTGATGTAACGAGTAGGAATGATGTGTTGGACGTAAAATCTGCAACTGATGTATCAGCGCAGGTGTCAGATGGTGGTAGTTCATTGGAAAGCTACCGAACAGGTGCACGGCGCAAGTCTCCAATGAATCAAGAACTTAATAAGAGCCAGAAATCAGCTGCCTCAGGTAAAATAAATGTTTTTATCTATGGAAAAATATTCTATTTGATTGCTCATTGTTTATTTAAGATTGGGAAACCTCAGATTTATTCTTTTTCTTTTTATGTTGGGTTTAAGATTCATATCTCTTGTTGAATTGTTTTGGACCTTTTGGTTCATGTAGGCGGTAAGTGACCCCATACGTTGAGATTAAAGAATTGACGTTGTTGATTCTTTTCTTTTAATGCCTTTGATGCACAGTAGTATATATTTGTGCATCACAGATGTCTACACATTATCAATTTATACTTAATTTTGGCTGTCATTCTATATTTTTTTATAAAATTTGGATGATTGTCAAAGATATCTTCTGTTTTAAATAAATAACACTTGCTTAGTTTTAAGGAAAAATTACCTAGAATATTCCAAACTATTCATGATTTTCATACAATAATCCCACCTATTGATTAACCATGAATAATCCCAACTTTGAGGGGTATTTTCTTAGAGTAAACTTGGGTAACCCGATGACTTGCTATAGTAGGTAATTCACCAAAATAATAAATTAAATATCAATTTAAAATTAGAAAATATTTTTGAAAATTTACATAAAAAATTCTAAATAATAAAAAAAATCATAAATTTTATATGAATATTTTTTAACTTTTTTTTCGACATTTTATTTTAATTTATCTTTTCTAAAAAAAATAACACTTGCTATAGCAAGTCATCCGGTCACCGGGTTTACTCTTGGAAAATGCCCCTCAAAGTTGGGATTATTCATGGTTAATCAATAGGTGGGATTATTGTAGGAAAATCATGAATAGTCTAGATTATTCTAGGTAATTTTTTCTAGTTTTAAAAAGCGCGAGGCGCACCGAGGCGCTAAAGACCCTTACAGCCTAAGCGCAGGGCGAAGGCGCGAGCTTTTTGTATGTGAGGCGCACTTTTTCGCTAAAGCTTAAAATTCAATTTTAATACATATACTCCCTCCGTCCCTGTGAATTTGCAGCATTTTCTATTTTCGTCCGTCCCACTTAAATTGCAGCATTTCTATTTTTGGACTATGGCCCACCACTTTCTTTCAATCTCATCCATACATTTTAACTCTCCTTTAATTTCATCCACACAATTCATTCTCTCTATTCATTTATTACCACTTTCTTAATTCTCACCATTTTTCTCTTTGCTACTATCTCATAGGGACGGAGGGAGTATAATACTTCAAATAACATGATATTACACTTGTGACACTTTATGCCTTGAAATAAGAGTAGTGAAGTTGGATGGAAAAGTTTAGAGCTAGCTTGATGTCCAATCTTAGAATTATATTTGGTTAATTCAATTACAGTGCTGATTGCAGCATTTTTTTAGCAGTAATTACTCAGCCAGAGCATTGTAGCAACTTGATCCATGTAGGCATATCGTTCATCTATTTTTTGTGCACGCTTGCCTGCTTAATTTGGTTTCATCTAGAATACCTACTAGAATTTTAGCTCATTGCATTTCCTACATGAATCAAAAGCTACCTAAATTCCATGATAGATTCATCTATTAGTAACTGTCTGTCTATTGTAACGGATTATTACTTTAGTGATGCCATTAGTGTACAAATTGTTGTTTTGTTTAGTCAAATAATTCTTATTTTCTATGTATTCCCTCAGTCCCTTTGATTTGTTCTTTTGATTTTGCTTTTGCTTTTGAAAGTATATTTTCCCTCACTTAGTAGCAGTTTCGAAGGGACAGAATATTAAATATGTTCCGACAGTATTTAGTCACTGGTTTTGGATTAATGGCTGCTTGTAGTAATACTACTCATTTATGTTGAGTTTGGACTTTTTGGTCATACAAGATTTGCTGGATGATGGATTTGAGTTTTGGAAGATAAATTTCCTTCAACTATCAACATTGTGCTTGTGTAACCATTCGGTTGTTTTATTTTTAACCTCGAGCATCTATCTATGGTATCTGTGTTGGTTGGTGGCATAAAACGGAGAAATACTATATGAGGTTGAGTAGAATGTCTCTTTCTTCTTCCATTACAGATATATGTTGCCTTGAACTATTTGTAGATTCTTCTCTTTTTCGTTTTTTGGGAGGGGTGCTGTGGTTGTAAAAGAGTGTAGGGTGGAGGCGGGACACTCATTTTTTGGATTCCATTTTTAGAAACTGCGTTGATTGTTTTTTTATTTTATTTTATTCAGATAAAGTAAATTACAAATACACCCTAACTCAGGGCTACATTGCCACTAAGATGAGTGAAGGTTTGGACCTTGGCTACCCTCATAAAAGATGAATGATGATGCCAATAGAACATGGTACTGCTTTGATACATTAGCCACTAAGATTTATCTTTATGATTCAAACTAACTAATATAGAGCCTGATTGTATTGGTCATTTGAGGAATATCTTGATCTTTCTATTGTCACATAAGTCGTCACATTTTGATTTCACTGATTATTTTAGAATTATTGTCATTTTAATTTTAACTGGCTCTCAGATTGTCACCCTACTTGACCTTCTAAAATTGCCCATTAGATGTTGGATCCACTGTGGTAAAATGAAAACAATGTTAGGTTGTGATTTGTTCCAACAGTTCAAGATTTGGATAGTCCATATGTGACTTGAGTGCCTCCAGCTTTGATCTAAAAATATTGCTCCCTTTTTCTAAAATGGTATTATAGTAGTTTTCTAGGCGTGTAAATTGTGGCAACTGTAATCTTAGTGGAGTTGTACATTCGTACCTTCGTTTCGGTACATTCATGCTGATCTCTGTTATATAGCTTTATTGCATACTTGCTGCATAGTTAGCCTCTAGGAGTCTTGTTATAATTCTAATCCTACCTTAAACTGCTGCGCCAACACCCTCCCTTTTCTGCTTTCCCATGAAAAATATTTATACAAGAATGTAATTTCAATTCTTTTTCTTTGTTGATATGGCAGGTCTATTAGGTGCAAGGAATTCATGTATAGAGGTATGTATAGAATGTTTTGTATTCTCTAGCAATAATGATTTTTTATATCTCCATGGAATGTTCAAGTGACTTATTGTATTTCTTTATGTGGTGGTGTTAAAGATCAAGCAACATCCAGGATCTCCGAAAGTTTCAGATGCTGCTGTCAAATTATCGCCCTCAATTCATACAGTGTCTTCGTTAAGTATGTCACCTCTCTCATCCCAAAGTCATCCACCTCCGCCCTCACCAACCCCATCCGGGTGGACTCAGGGTTCGCCAGCTCATCAACATGGCCATCAGGCATCTGATATCCTTAGTTCTGGGAGGAATTCACCTAGTATTAATTCTGTTTCTGAAGAAGGCCAGGTCCCGTATGGGAACTCTGTTGCTAGCAATTTGTCAACTCGGGGTTCCTATTGCAGGTCCTCAGATGGTTGGTCAGCTCATGCCTTTTCTGAACTCATGTCAGCATCTCAGAGAGGCAGGTGGTCATTTGATAGTGACTCTATAAACTTTGCTCGTGACAAATTGAGTAGAACAAGTGGTCATAATTCCCGTTCAGTTTCTGTTGATTTTCAAACATGTGGTATTTGCTCCAAGCTCCTGACAGAGAAATCAGTTTGGAGCTCTCAGAAAATTGTTATGTCTAACGAACTATCTGTAGTTGCTGTTTTGATATGTGGGCATGTTTATCACGCTGAGTGCTTGGAGACCATAACCCCTGAAATCAACAAATACGATCCTGCTTGCCCAGTTTGTACACTTGGGGAGAAGCAAACGTTGAAACTGACTAGCAAAATGCTCAAGGCCGAAAAAGATTTTAAAGCTAAAAGCAGCAAGAAGTCAAGGAATCGGGTTGGGGATACCCATGCCTCTTTCGATTTTGATTATTGGAAGAGAAGCGCTAGTGCACATGAAGGCAAGACTCCGAAGCTCGGAAACAGCTCTAGCTTGAAGATTTCTGCCGCAAAGCCTTTTCTAAAACGTCATTTCTCTTTCGGGTCAAGAGGCAACAAGTCTGCTTCAGAAAGCCCATCAATTAGGAAAAAAGGGTTGTTCTGGGCCAAGTCTAGCAGGGAATGACCTCCTCCTGTAGCTTAGTTTCATCAGATCATGCAGGTGAGTTCCTAAAAAGTTACGTTTGCATAAGATTGCTTTTATATCGCTCCTTGTATTTAAGTGCGGATTAAGAAGCAATAACGTCGAGACATCAATTTTTGCAACTCTAAAATTTTGTCCTTTATTGTGACGCAGAAACATTTCCCTTTCTTTCTCGAGTCAAGGGACTCTATCGCCGCGCTCTCTTTTATTGGTATGAGTTGCCGCCTTCCTTCCCTCCCCAGAACATAGTCATAGTTTTCTATGAGCAGCATACACTGTATGATGATGATGTGACACTTTTAAGGCTTGTGCAAAAATGAATTCTAACTTGAAATTAGTTTATTTTATTTGTGGAAACGGGAATGTAGATTCTCACTCTGTTCAGCTGTTGTGTCATTATGTGTTGTTTATCGGGGAGAATTAGGACCACTCTGTCCTAAGCCGTATTTAATTAATAACCCTATTTTTCTTGAATTGTTACATCTAAAACAAACGAGTGGTGGCCAAGTTTTCAACACACATAGGGAGTTGAGTGCACGACTCACCGTATATTAGTATTCGGTATTCATTTCTGTTGTGGTTAATGATTTTAGTCCTGTTCTTGCTACACGACGAAGCTTTGAAAATTCACACCCAAGTTCACGCCTACTTTTGCAGGTTTTCTGTGCGATGTTGGATTTGGCAACACACAATACATGACGGAAGCTGAATATGGCTCGGTTAGTTTCAAATTGATTTGGTTATAAACTTCTCTGATATAAAAGGCTTTAGCAGGTGATAAGACACTGTAAAGAAGGAATTATAGGTGATATAATTATAATAGCAAGTCATACGTAGGTAAATCAAGCAAGCAGTGATTTATCAGGGTTTAATCTTTATTCATGTCATGTACATTTAAATTGTTTGAAGCAACAATTCAAGTAGTTTTATGTTTTGAAAGCAATGTTCTCTTCCATTTGTCCACCCACTAGTGGACTTGTTATATAAATTTGCTCCAAGCCAAACAAGATTCGGGTGCATATGTTCTCTTTGATGCTGCACCGATCATTTCGTGTTAGTATTGTATTAGTCGTGAAACACTTAGTTGATCTCATCGATCAATGGAACGATACTATAGGAAAATGGAAACTCCGACAAATCTTGGATTCATCTTTATTTTTAAGAGTTTTCTTTTTCTCAGTTTGTTTTCAATTATATTTTCATTAATTGTCAATGATTTTTTTATGTGATGAAGGGAGGCCATGCCATACATAACGTCATAAGTGATGAATCATTTAATTTAATTGCAACTTGTCTAATTAGGCATAACGTAACCTTCATATTTAGTATTCTTGTGCATCATTTTGTTGTAGTACAATAATAATGCTCAACAACCTGAAATGGTAAAACTGAAATGAGCAGTTAAATAGCTCATTTCATACATATGAGGGGAAGAACTAAGTGAGCATCGAACTCTGAAATTTATCGAGCAAGATCGGTCCTGTTCAAGTTCAATTTTGATGAAACCGACCAATTAAAATCTTCAACATGTCTTGTTGAGGCCTAATATAGTAGTGAATTCTTCTCTACCAATGATATTAATTCACGTTAGCTATCCTAAACCGATTTGATTAGTTCCAAGACTACTGCTGTACCCTCTCGATTTGTCTCAAATGTTATTAAAACAATATTCTACCTACAACAATCAGGCTGAACATGACTGACCGAAGGAGCTTCACATTGAATCAGAGCAAGCTTGAACTGAATTGACATTTGACACCCAAATAATTGTTGTTATGCCAAGTGCTAAATTAACAAGTTTGGAGCCTCAAGGTGACTTTGATCATCTAATAGCTCATGCCATAACATGCTCCATAGAGGGAAGTGGTGAGAATACATCGGGGTTGAGTGGCAAAATGATCAAGCATCGAAGAGAATCAAAGGCCCTAGTCCAAGGTCCCTAGAGCAAGGCAATTATTCAAGTTCTTGCAACCAGACCTTTTATTTTTATTTGGCATATTCTACTTATTCGCCCTATTTCTTATTTTGAAATGAATTATATCCTTTCTTTTAGTCTCATTTCAACGCTCTTTAAATATTATCCAAATCATTTGATCTCCCTCTTCGTTATTACCAAATAATTCATTACACAATACCCTATATTCTACAAATGAAATTCATAAATAGAAACATAATGTGAACTAAAACACAATTTCAAATTCTAATAATTTCAAATTATAAAATAGAGGAAAGATGGATAAAGATAAACTATATGAGAATCCAACATAGTCCTTTCTATTTAGCATATGGGTTTCATTTCATTTTGAATTAAGTCATCTCAAATATCCCATTTTTTTTATAATTGGACTCTCTCCCCTACACATATGATCCATTTGACATAAATTCGACCTTTTCTCCTACACATGTATTGATCTAACTATAAATTGGAGCCTCTTTCATACACATATGATTCTATTTGACTACTTAAATTTTGCTAAACAGCAAATGGAACACATGTGGTAAATGGGAGGAAGTACGTAATTTGGGGGAGCCCAAAACATCCAAAGGACAAGAGCCAGACGTCGTACTCCACAATTAGACACGTGCCAAAATCTTGTTGCAAACGTGTACATCTAACGTAACTCATCAAATATGATAAGTGTCCTAAAACTCTGCTCCATCCTTTCTCAATACACCAACACACCACCTCCCTTTCTGACCCATTTTATAATCTCTTTCATATATCATCCATTTACCCAAACAAAGAAAATACTGTTTTTTGGACATTGCACTTACCAAACGAATAATAATGGAAGCACATTTGAGGGATTCGCATGGGCAACCAGTAGAGTTAACAGATGAGCTTGGTCGTCCTGTTAAGTTAACTGATGAGCATGGTCAGCCTGTACATCTTACTGGTGTTGCATTTCCATCATCTGATACAACTGCAACTGTCCGGGCTCCGTCTTATGGAACCGGGCATACGACGCTTGGGGAAGCGATGGAAGGCGCTGGAGCACCGCCGGCTGTTGGTGGGACAACGACGATTGGAGATGTTTTGGGAGGTGGGCAGTATCAGCCTAAGAGAGGAGATCAGACTGAGGAGATGGGTTTTGGTGGTGGTGGTGTAGTATCTGGAGAGATTCAACGGAGTGGTTATTCGAGCTCTGGCTCATCTGAGGTGAGTGTTGTAATTCGAGCAACTTGTGTATGAGATATGTCCATTTAAGAAGTTAAAAGTAGATGTTTTAATTAATTTAGTTTGCTATTTTATAGTCCAAGTTATGTCGAAGAATCAACTCAATTAAATTATTTAAAAGCCTCATTCAAAGTCCTTTGGACTAGAAATGTGAGTGAATACTAACCCTCGTCATACCTATTGTAAAATATTCTACTTGCATTTGAGAAGTGATTCAGATTCAGATATGTGATTCGTTGGCTCTGATACTAAGTAACCAATTTCACGGCTAACCACTTTCACGCCTCTGATACCAAAGTAATCAATTCAACGGCTCTGATACCATATTAAGGAATCAATTCAAAAACTGATACTCGACTAACATGAGAAATTATGATTATAAGTTGGAATTTGTGTAATTTAAGTCTTCATGTATAGGTTATGGGTACTTATATTCTTTGCTTCGCCCTTATATTTATGCAATTTTTCCCATTAAGCTACTTATAATATCACATTTCTTTTTTTAAAATTGTTATAGGGCGAGGGCTTAGGTGAAGGGCATGAACATGAAGGTGGGAGGAGGAAGAAGAAAGGATTTGGAGAAAAGATAAAGGAGAAGTTGATGGGAGGGAAGCACAAGGATACCAAGGAAAATAAAGACATGTATCAAACTGCCAGCACCACCGTAACCACCACCACTACGACTACACTCGAACATCATGAGGATGAGCACGAGAAAAAGGGTATCATGGACAAGATCAAAGAAAAATTGCCCGGCACTGGCCACCACTGATTACTTTTACCTATATGCATCATGGTTATGTTGTACCTTAACGAGAACTCTTGCTGGGAAAACTTGTATAGACTTGGATGATTTTGTTTTAGGTTTTGTTTAGGGTTTGTGTGTTGTGCTTCATGACAATTTAATTAATTAGGTGTGTTCTTTCTTTTCTTGTGTGAACTTGTTCGATTTTGTATGTTGATGAATTATGTTTTGCTTGATTGTTGAAGTTATAAATTGTTGTCTAGCGCTTTTTGTATGACACACTGTGAGACGATTTCGTATAAGCGGTCTACTATGTTAAAAGCTGCACGTTTCATAACGAGACCGTATCATACAAGAATTTGTGATTTGTGATTGTTTCCTTGTCTTGGTTGTCCCAAAGAGTATCTTATATATAAGCTAAATAAGTGAGCTCACTCAAAAACTAGTGTAGTAGAGAAAACTTTGTTTAAAATTGTACACTAGGATAAGTCTTATATCTTATAATGGACTAAATTTTGTTCTCATTTGTGGTAAAGTTTAAGCGATTTAATTTGAGGTTAAGCTTGATTAATTGAGGTTAGAGTTTGTCATATCAATCAAATTTAAAGAAAATGGGAAAGTTAAGAAGGTGTGGGCAGAACTTTTTTGGTTTAATTTATTACAATAGAAGTTGAGTTTTTATAAAATAAATAAATTTTGAATTTAGATTGCCTCCAGCCTCTTTTTCAATCCAATTTCCATTTCATTGCCAAAGAACTCTTAAATTCTCATTTTCAGGTTATGATTTACGATTATTTTCATTGCCAAACATCCCTTGACCTCTTATTTTTGGGCTATAATTCATGAGTATGACCAATCGCAATTAACATTTTGGGGTGTGGTTCACTATTTTAGAATTATAAATTTTTATATATGACGGTACTATGATAAGCTTATTTCTATTTGATTGATCAATATAAAATTTAATTATTAAAGTAATCACTTATAATTTTAAAGTAATTAATTATAGAAATGAACTAATTAAATAGACGAGTTCCTTAGTGCTGCTTAGTATAGTTCATTTGAGATGAATATATACTTGTTCATGAATAAAACACAGGTACACAACCCTCGTTCCTACGTTATTTAGATTCTCTCTACTCTTCCCCGCCCCCTCAATTCTCTCTCTATTCAGCGCAAATGCTTTCCCAAACTAATTTTCTCTCTCAATCTTCTCCATTTCCTTCTCTCTCCTCAAATTCTTCCCCCAATTTTCATCACACTCATTTGCTTCACTTCTCTTCCACTTCTGTTCTCTCCTCGCCGCGTATTTCTATCTCTTCTCGGAAATATCTTACGTCGATTTCAATGGCGTCGTCGAATTCAGACCTCGCAAACAATCATACTGAACTACTACAATCAGGTTTTAACAATGGCGACATTGAACGGTTTTCTGAAGTTGCGAATAGCCTCGCGGATGCTTCTGGAAAAGTCATTCGGAGTTTCTTCCGAAAGAACTTTGAAATTCTTGACAAAGATGATTTAAGTGAGTGTTTTTTCTTGATTCCGCAATTTATACTTCTAATTTGGTGCATTTCACTCTTTCTTCGTATTTGATCAGGAATTTTTTGTTCAATTAGGTTAGAAGGCTTTTTAATTGCTACTTCATGAGAATCATTTCTTACGATATTATTGGTATTCGATTTATTTGTTATGATTAACTGGCTAACGGCTAGGTTAATGGCTAAAATATCATTAATTATTGAAAGACATTAGCAAGTAATAATGACCATAACTTGAACGAAAGCTTGCTTTTCGTACAATCTCTGCTTCAATTAGCTTCAATATTCAACGTTTTAGGTGCCTTCATCTGTTTATCATTAATTAATATGTAATCATTTTTTCAATAGCACGCAGTGGATTAATCTTTGTTACTCGGATAATTATCAATGACTCGTTATTGTAGTATTACCGCTTCGTTTGATTGATTGCGCCATTTGTTTTTATATTTCCTTTCGAAATGAGGCCCTTTATTGATAGTTAAAACATAAAGTTTCTTCTACTTGAAAAATACTTCCTCGGTCGATAATAACGAGTGTTACATGTTGTGTGAGAAAATGTCATAATCAGTAGCAAATATTATGCAAATATTATGGAACAAAGGAAGTACTTAACACATAATGGGTTCTGAATTGCATTCTTAAATTACTAAACTATAAAAAGGTTTCCAACAATTCACAATTTAAGTAGTGTTATTTTCTAATGTTGGAAGCATAATTAACCGGCTACATTATCTTCCCTCTATGTCTATTATTGTCGTATTTGCTTTTTAACACTATTCAACCTTCAGCGGGATCTTGGTTGATATGTCTTGATATATACTCCTTCCAACTAAAATTAATTGTCCACTTTCTTTTTTTTTGGGATGTTCAACCTAATTGTCCACTTTCTATTATTGGCAAAGATTTTACCTAAATACCCTATGTTCACACAAGTAAAGATCATAATACTACTCGAACTACTATCTTTACAATTATTATAATCACTTAAATACCCCAACTATCACTTTAAAATTATTATAATCACTTAAAAATACCCCAATTACCATTTTCTTAAAATACGTGTCCAAACCAAAGTGGACAATTAATTTAAGTTGGAGGGAGTATTTTATTAATATTAACTTTATAATTTTTACTCAAAATAGTGCATCGGAAACGTGTCAAAACCAAATATGACAATAATAGTGAATAAAAGGAAGTATTTAAATCAACTCCTTCCGAAATATCACTTTCAATCACCATTGAAGTAAAACCATTAAAACAATCCTTGGTAAATGTAGTGTATGTATGCAGACCAACAAATTATCGTTGGGCCCGCTATCCATGAATAATCCGCATCAGTATGATATTGTCCGCCTCGAGCTGAGCCTGCACGGATTTGTTTTTGGCACTTTTCGAAAGGTCTGATAGTTAACATGGTCGTCTCATAGATTTTGGGGACCCTGTGCCAAATTTATGTTTTAGACCCTTACAATTTAAAGAAAAAGAAAATCAAAATACTAGTATATATGATAAATCTCTATTGATTACACTAATATTTGGCTCTTTATTACTTGGTTGCTCTCTTGTAAAATAGTATATCATGTGTGCGGTAATTGAAACAATAAATCACATACTATAAAAATGGATTTTATGTTGTGGCAGAAGTCCTGGAAAGCCCACCATAGAAGAAGGTGGTCGGGAAAGATATAGTAGATTCAACCTTGTATCTTGTGGGTCTGGTGGAGGATCCAAAATGATGCATCGAGACTCGGGAGCCATGGTGGTCTCTAGTGGGTAGTGGAAAACCACCAGTTAATAGTTTGTGAAAATTAGAAGGTCAAGAAACGTACGACATATAATTTTTTCTTTATTCATTTCTTTAGTTTGAAATTGAATGTAAGATAATATAAGGAGAGATGGATTATATTTTAAAGTGAGTAATAATTTGGAATTTAATGTTGAGTGGTAAGAATATTCAAGTAGTAGGGGTTGGAACTAATACGGGAGAACGAAGACTCAAGAGGAGACACACCCACCAAATGCTCTCACATACTCCCATTCAAGGAGACTTCCTTTACCCATGTCAGTCATGCTTCTACAATTTTTAAGGTATCACGATAGAGGGCAATTGAGACGAGGACACACTTGAGTCAAGCATGCTACTAATAATTTGTCAGTCTACATGCATACACTACTTTTTTCCTTAAGAGCTGTATTGGGAAGAAAAGCTAAGTCTGTAAATAGGGCAACATAGTGAACATGCATGCCATGCCAAGCATTAATTTTAGCCTGCTATTACTCTTAGCCTTTCTGCTGTTTAACTTGAGGACAATGTGGAACTTTAAGGGGTCAGTAATGTTATATATAAGATAGATGGGTATTTTGGTATTAATTAGTTTGTTGATATAGGAAAAGGGAAACTAGTATGAATAAGAAAGCTTTGGTAGATAACGATATCAGAAGATTTTGTATATATTTTAGCTTGGGTTTTAATTATCATTTTGGAAGCATTGCAAGCCTCTCGAATGCTTGTATACTATCAATCTATCATTGTAGTTCTTGAATGACATTTATATAATCTCTTTATACTTTACACTGTCATGGTCTCATGGATTATCAATGGACTATTCCAGTTCATTACAACTAATGAGTTTAGAACTCAACCTAAAATACATACAAAATATTCTGATATCTTTATCTACTTAAGCATCTTTATTTACACTAGTTTCCCTTCCCCTATACAAATCAACTAATTAATACTAAAATATCTAACATATCCTCTATCCCATATATGATTGAGAATCACTTTCCTCGATTTTGACATTATTATGTGAATTTTAGGTCCTGTTACTATTGCTGATCGAACTGCAGAGGAAGCTATGGTTTCTATTCTTATGGAAAATTTTCCATCTCATGCAATGTAAGTTTAATCTTTTGAGTATGGATTCTGATTATGTTGTTTTGAAATTATGAGTGCGTTTTCTCCATCCACATACCTGGTTTTCCTCACTACCTAAAGCTCAAAGATATTAAGATTATTTCTTAAGAACTTGTTCATTTTTGCAGTTTTGGGGAAGAAAATGGCTGGAGGTGTAAAGAAAAACATTCAGATTATGTGTGGGTTTTAGACCCTATTGATGGCACAAAGAGCTTTATTACTGGTATTTTTGTTGTTAAAGATTAAAGATAGAATGATGTGATTATTAAGTATCAAGACGTATTTTTTTGTTACTTGTCTCCAGGAAAACCATTGTTTGGTACTCTCATAGCTCTTCTGTACAAGGGTAAGCCGGTACGATTAAATTGTAATTCATGTAAATCTAATGTCACTTCTTCCATAGACTGCTCACTATTGACATTTTGTGAAATACCACCTGAAGAGAGATGAACTATGCTGTTTAGCTTGACACCCCTAATGTTTATATGTTCTTTAGCTCCTGTTTCTTTCTTTTTTATTTTTTGATTGAACTAGAGTAATATTGGAGTTCGCAGATTCTAGGCATAATTGATCAACCTATTTTAAGAGAAAGATGGATTGGTGTTTGTGGGATGAAAACTACATTGAACGGGAAGGAAGTATCAACACGAAACTGTAAAGATCTATCACAAGCGTATTTGTATGTCTTCTTATTGCTCTTATTACAATAAGTTGGCTTGATCAATATTTTATGATGTATCTCTGCTTTGCCTGCTTAAGGTACACTACAAGTCCCCATCTTTTTGCTGGAACTGCTGAAGATGCATTCATTCGTGTTAGGAATAAGGTATGTTCGTATCCATTTTTCAATAGAACTTGCCACATCTCTATTTAAGTTTGTCCCAGAACAATAGACTACTTTTTTTTGTTGGATTATAGGGTAAGCTAAGGGAAGGGGAGGGCTAGGTGAGGTTCAATCCCATGACCTTGCCTAGGAAAGATGATACTTTCTACAACTGAGACAACACCCAAAATCATTTTTTAACTTTCATCATCTTGATTATCTATAAAAATATAGGAGTAAGTGGTAATCTAGGAAGGATACTAGAGAAGTAATGTAAATAATTCTGACAATGAAGGGATGATGTCGGTGTGCTCCCTCTTCTTTTTTTTTTTTTTGTTTTGATTTTGCTACACTTTCCTATTAGGTTGTCCTTTTGCCTTGCCACATTTTTCTGTCTACAATTATTCTACAATTTCTCTTTTAATTTCATTCACAAAGTCATTTTTTATCTTCATCTCATTCACTTATTTCTTCTATGCACTTGGTTGTCATATTTCCAACCAACTATTAAAACAACTTTGCCCCATTGTAGCAAATCAAAGGGACAGAGGGAGTATAATCTACTTTCAACTCTGATTAAGATACTAAGATAATAATAACACTTGTTTTGGGTAAGAAAGGGAAGTCTTATTTTGCTTTTTAAATTCAACATCTTGCAAGTAACAACCTAATATGTGCCTGTGGAAACAGGTTAAAGTACCTCTCTATGGTTGTGACTGCTATGCTTATGCTCTTCTAGCTTCCGGGTTTGTTGATCTTGTCATTGAATCAGGCTTGAAGGTAAACTCCAGATATCAGTTCATTGTCTTGAAGCTGTCATTATGTTACAATGTTTACCTCTCCAATTTATTTGCATTCTTGATGGTTTCAGCCATACGACTTCCTTGCATTGATTCCGGTTATCAAAGGTGCTGGAGGAACTATAACTGATTGGGAAGGCAAAGAACTTCACTGGGAAGCTTCACCAGAATCTCACGCAACAGGTGCTTGAAATATTTTGTTGCTATTTTTGTAAGTTAATTTCCCGCTATGCATGAAATCCTTAATTTGTTTTTTTTTTCATTTTATTGCAAGGCTTTAATGTGGTAGCAGCAGGAGATTCAAAAGTTCACCAAGAAGCTGTCTTGTCCCTAGAATGGAAGTAATTGCATTGGTTCATGCCTTTTGCAGCTTCGTCGTTAACTTATTTTAGCTATGCTTTTGCGGTCATCATCAACTATTACATTATTTATCCTAGGATTGTAGTTAATGAAATATTTTGTTGCGGTTTCAAAGAAAATAAGTGAATTTTAGCAAGAAATCCAACACTTGAGCACTGCTTGAAATCAAACGAATAAATGATGTTGATTGTTCAATTTTAAATTTATGAGAAGCAATGTCACAAAATCGGAACTGTTGTGACCACTGGAAAAATCAAAAAATAGAAAGTTTGTCCAAATAAAAAATATAGCAAAGTTAAAAGGAATAAAATAAATATGTTCGTATACATATAGTTTTTTTTGTTGAAACCTGACAAATATATTCATATATTTACTATATTTAATTTTACAATTGTTACACTCCTCTTAAGAAGCCTTAATATGAAAAGAAAATTTGTAACAATTAATAGAATGGTATTTACATCATTTGACATTTTATCAATGCAAAGCATAATAATAATAATACTCCTTTGTGCAACAATTTTTGGTACATTTGACCTGAAAAACTCATACAACAGTATTATGAGATAAACGAGTACGTAACGACTAACGAGTTAAATGAGGCATAACGTAGCCTTCAACATTTAGTATTCTGGTGCATCAGATTTTGGTTGTGCTACAATAATGCTCAACAACCTCACGGTTCCAAGCTTCAATTTCAAATCTCTACCATTTAACAAGATCATTTAGAAGTGCTTATTTTGAGAGTAAAGTTTCCCAAAGCTCATTTTTTGAAGTTTTTGTGAAAAAAGCTTATTTTTATGTATAAAATTAAACCCTGGATTTTTTTTTGGGAAAGTGGCATTAAGATATTTAATTTTAGATTAGTATATTGATAAATGCTCAAAACTAAAGGAGACATTTAAACTGAAATAGTATGAGAAAGACCGTTTCCCCATTGAAGTTGAAAAATGAAATTGATACTAGTTTGGCAAGGTTTCATATTCCACAAGTAACCGAGCTGAAATCCAACATATAATGAAATTGGGAGGTGCTGTAGATTGTTAAAATTTTTAGTAAACTACAAACTACAAAGACAGCAATGCAAAACATAAATAGTAAAAAGACAACCATTCAGTTTCTTCTACTGATTCAATCCTTTCCGAAATCTGCGCTATAGTGAGCACTAGACTCTAATTTCTTTGCCTCGTTCAACTTCCTTACAGCCTGCAACATAAGAAATAGCACAACAAATTTGAACATCGCAAAGTACTTTTCATTAAGCCATGCACACAGAATCTACGCCCATAATCAAAATCAATAACATGTCATAATGCTCTAAAAGTAGCCCAATCGGAAAACAACCCAACCCAAAACTACTGGGTTTTACACCAAATTTTATAGCTTAAAATAAGTTTTTATACAAACACAAATAACCCAAAAGCGGGGTAAAGGAACTTGTCCAACTCATTAAACGAACTTGTCCAATTATAGCAAAATATTAAGATCAAGAGAATTTCCTACCTGCTTTCAAAAAGAGTTCCTTATCTAAAAATAACTCATCATTGCATTTGACATGATTTTGTTGGAATTGGATATCATTTTAGGCTGGGTTTCGTTTCCAACTATCTTGTTGTTACATGTTATTTAAAAAAGGTTTTTTCATAGAAAAAGCAAACCCTTTAAACTCATTGGAAAACCCAAAAGCTTCCGAATTCCCAACCCCATTATTTTGTTTGACAGGTTCATCAAGAAGTAAAGTTTACAACTCATGGTCTTCACTAGTTCAAGGCTTTAAGGTTTCTTCTTTCCATCACAGAAAATATTTTCTTTCAAGGAACTATAGAGTAAGTTTACATGATTCTGTTGGTCAATATGGACAACTAAAATAAAATTTCAAGAAAGTCCAGATAGAGCCCAACAGATTTAATATAAGATTATTATAAAGTGGCTGATAGTTTCCAGGTAAAGGAGTGCCTGAGGGATTGAAACTTTACCTTCATGAAGTCTTCATGAATCACATAATCTCTCTCAGCACGTATAGCTGACATGCCAGCTTCAGTGCAAATGTTCCGCAGATCAGCCCCATTGAATCCCTTGAGAAAAAGCAACAATTTAAACACCTAAGATAGACAAGAAAGCATAAAACAATAAACAAGTCACAATACATTAGTTGCTCACCTCTGCAAGCTTAACAACGGCTTCGTAGTCAATATCGCCATGTTTGGCGATTCCCGCAGCATGGATTTTGAGAATTTCCATTCTTGACTGTTCATTTGGTAAAGGGATCTCTATTTTTCTATCCAGACGCCCTGGACGAAGAAGAGCAGGGTCCAAAACATCAGGTCGGTTTGTCGCCATAATCATCTTGACCTGCACACCAAAAATATGTCGACTTTTAGATGCATTATACAAAGTGCCCATGTGTGGTTCATATTTACTTCATACTGAGTTTTTCAATCATAAATTCATCATACCTTTCCTAGTTGATCAAATCCATCAAGCTGGTTCAGGAGCTCCATTAGGGTTCTTTGGATTTCACGATCGGCACTTGTCCCCTCACTGAATCGGCGACCTCCAATGGCATCAATCTCATCCATAAAGATGATGCATGGCTGAAAACAGTAAAATTAGTTATAAGGAACCAATCCACATAAACCAGCATCCTATACATAAAACATAAAGAGTTTACATTTGATATATGCTAACATCTCACCTGATGTTCTCTAGCATAACCAAACATTTCACGGATCAGTCTAGCACTTTCACCAATGTACTTATCTATGATGGCGCTTGATACAACCTAAAATAACACAAGAAATCACAGTTACTGATAGGCGTATGTAAAAATAACTTTGGAGCAAATGCAGCAGATTGCAAATGTATATTCCATACCTTAAGGAAATTGGCATCTATATTGCTTGCTATAGCTCGTGCTAACAAGGTCTTTCCGGTCCCAGGTGGACCATAAAGAAGAACACCCTGAAAACACAAAACAGAGAATTCTTGCATCACGACAGATATCCACAAAAGCAACAAACTGTGAAATGCATTAATGCTATGTTTGGGAATGGGGATTTCATTTGAAAATATAGATTTGACTCAAAATTAGTGTTTGACAAATACTAGAATTTCAAATTTGGATTTGAGTCAAATCCACAATTGTTATCAAAATGGTTTAAAGATGATGACTTGAGAATGACCTCCCAAACCTTGTCATTCTCAAATTCTACATTCATGATTCCATAATTGAAATCATTAAATTTGAAATGAAATGCTAATTTCCAAACACAACCTAAGCCAATAAGCAAAACAACAAATAACATAGCAATCCACACATGTCTTACCTTTGGAGGTTTGATTCCCACACGCAAGAAAAGCTCAGGATTCATTAGTGGAAGCTCAATAGATTCTCTAAGTTCTCGGATTTGATCAGACAGCCCTCCCACTGCAGAATAGCTTATATTCCCAGGATCTTCATGGAGCATATTGTAGACAACTGGATCAACCTGCAGGTTGAAACAAAATAAGGACATAATACAATTTCTCCAAGAGTAAAAGCAAACAATTTGGTAGTCTTTCATGAGTAATCAGCAAAAAAATGCCTCCAACCATGAACTACTTCATTGCCACATTCAGTCCAATTGGTATAAATTCACAGCATTCTATCGCCCTAGTGCCATTAAGTGATCAACCAAAAATGCTTCCAACCATGAACTACTTCATTGCCACGTTCAGCCCAATTGGTATATAATCACAGCATTCTATCGCCCTAGTGCCATTCTAGTGCCATTACGTGGCTCTAACCTCAGCGGGGTCTGACGTATGCGACCTTACCTTTAAAGTAAATAAATTGTTTCAGCATTGTTTCCAAACTTCTGTGCAGCATGAACACCGTTTTTTGCAACATACTAAGACATTGAGATCCTTCACATGGCATTCATGGTGTGGAATTTCAAAAGTGCCACAAGAGGGGAAGTAGAGGAAGCAAAATAGAATCGTAAAAAAAGCCTGTCATGTATGTTTAATCATTTTCACATACTACAATAAAGGCCACCAAAAAGGAACGGAGACAGACGGACAGATAAGGAGGATTAAGGCCGATGATCTCATGAAATAATTTGTTTTGGTGCATGAAACCAATTCAACCCCATCAGATGTAAAGCTTTTGCATTGTTGTTATATATATGCTATAAGATCACATGTAAACCAACTGAGGTGAACAAGATTCTCCTGCCTATCTAGGCAGAAAAGCAAAATTAATTGAGAACACCGAGATAATATTGTGTTCCTTAGATGCATAGGCTTGCATATTAATAACATAACTTTATTATCCAGTTCACTATTCACTTCAACCCGTCAAAACAAAACTCTAGCAAAAACAAACAGAAGTACAGAAGCATAAAAAGAAAGAGCATAGCAGAAGAGAGGTGAAACATACTTCACGAGGAAGAGCCCGCATTATAGTGAGGGTCGTCATATCAAGAACTACTCGTGTTCCAGAAGTCAATTTCTCCTTGTCCACTTTGTTCCTGCAACCAACCACATACCTCGGTCCACTACTTGCTTTCACAATTACTGATACAAATAAATAAATCACTCAGTGAGAGATATGGTTAAATCTAATACAAGTTAGACGATCAAACCAAAAATGGAGCCTTTTCCCATTATCAAGAAAGAAATCAACGATCCAAGACAACAATATTACTTCACAAAAGCAAAGTTAAAACAGACAAGAGGGAGAGATAAATTACATCGTTCATTATCAAGAGGCCTAAGAACTTCTCCAATTATCTGGCCCACGCTTTGGAGGGACTTCAGATCATCCTCAGTTTTAGCAAACTCCTTTTTTGCCGTTCTCAACTCCTCCTTCACTGAAAATATGGATTTCCAAATTGTTAGCTAGAGCCAAAATAACCAAGTGTAGAAACAATATAACAAAATGACGGCCTGAACATACAAATTACAAAAAGCAATATACAATAAGTAATATTCACAGAAAACCACTCTCTTTCTAAAGAGACGAGGACAACTGAGACCCTCCAACTTGTTTGGAGGCATCCATAATGGTATTGCTATTCATAGATATAGTTGATAAGCTAAAATTCATGAATCTTCAAATAAGCCTTTTGCAAAAGGAGAAAACAAACCGTTCAAACAAATGGATAATCTACTACTTTATACTGTCACTGATTAAACCTGGGGTTTCTCCACAATGTCCTTTCTCAATATTTCCAATAACCATTGATTTTCATTTCGATACAAAGTTGTGAGCCCTCTAAGAAGGACATTATATAAAATTATACAATGTAGAGAAAGCATACTCCCAAATAAAGGGTGCAACCATGTTCCTCATTTGATCAGAGTTTTGTTAAAAAATTTATTTGATGATAATTGCTATTCAAACATTCACTTCAAAATCATTCCGCCAAAGCTTTAAGTCACGCAAATTTTTAGCACGTTCATTTGAAAGTTTAGCAAGGAATAAACAGAAAAACACACTGTTCTATCTGCAATTGTGCACACACACAACTTAACTAATACCTAAATAAAGCTTTTAAGTCAACTAGCCGGTTTATGCAAACTGAGATCAGTCTCTGGACTCTGGAGGCATCTTTAACCTTTGTTCCCTCATTTATGCCACTAAAACCAATTCAATTCTTAATGTAACTAATCTTGTAAATAAAACTGAAATTCAACTGATTCAAATCATATTTAACCTCATAAAATTTCCAAAAAAAAAAGTTTAAATCTTGGCATACATTAGCATCATCAAATCCCAAATCCATATCCTAGTCACATCCATTGACAACTAATCATGTGCAAACAACTAAACTCCAATCTACAAAATTCGAGAATTTAAAGCATTTTCAAAACCCTAGTAATCTGAAATCTCAAAAAAGAAAACAAAAGAAAAATTGGAAATTAGGGTTAAATGTGAAGCACCTTTTCTACTGCGAGATTCTAACTCACGATGCTGAAGTAGCTTCTTATTGTATTCAGCACTAGCGGCCTTACGTCTCACATCTTCTTCCGTGGCCATGAGAAGTGAGTTGAACTTCGATCGAAGTTTCGAGAATTTTAAGAAAAATTGGGGAGAAGATCGATTGAATTTGTGTAGAAACTAGTTTGATTTTGAGTGAGTAAATAGGATTTAAGAAACAAAATTCCTAGAACTGGTCTCTTGTGAAGGTATAATTAGGTTAGTTCTTGCTGGAAGAAACCAAACCAAGTAAAGAAAACCACTTTGGATTTTGATATTTCTTGATGCACAATACAACTCTTTGTTTCGATTTTTTTTCATCCCTCAAAATTACTATCTTGTCCTCTCGTTGTCCTTTTTTTTTTTTTTTTTGAAGGTTGTCCTCATACAAAAATTCCTAATCAATAACCGTAATTTGTAAATCACCACAAAAAGAATAATAATAAAATTAATAAAATTAAAAAGATAAATTAAAATAATAAAACTCTCACCCTATTAAATCATACCACATAAGGGTGATTTGTTAATCTTACAAATAACTGTTATTTACTAAGATCTTCTCGTCCTCATACGTATTATTTTTTGGCATTTTTAGTTCTTATCTTTTTATTTCGTTGTCATTAATTTTAAATCTTAATTAAAGCGGAGGGAAAAGACTTTTATTTTTGACATTTTTAATTCTTATCTTTTTTATTTCGTTGTCATTAATTTGAAATCTTATTTAAAGTGGAGGGAAAAGACTTAAAACTTTATAAAAAAAAGATAGTGGCACGCTCAAAATGGTGGCGACAAATAAAAATTAAATTATTTAATTTTTGGGCTAAAAAGGTATTAAATTGTTCAAAATACTTGCATTTGGGTTATGGCATATATACAATTTGAGTATGTTTAGGTAAACAACCAAATGCAATTTGAATGAGTTTAAATCATGATGCTTACTTTAAAAAAATCATAATGGTTAAAAAGCGTATGAGTCGAGTCAACATGGTCATGACATCGTGTTCAAGCTTGCTCTAGCACAAGGCGTGAATTTTGTGCCACAAACATGTACATTTATAGTTTATAGTTTAAGGAAAAATAGTTTGATTGGGCAGAAGATCGGTAGACATGACACAACAAATCTGTAAATTTCCTACTAAAAGTGAAAAATTGAAAAAACTAAGACAATTAGCAAACTTATGTCAATATATGGGACTCGTGCAAAACTTTATCCCAAAATAAGCGTTTTTGGCTTCAAAGCTAGGCTTGGTGTAAACACACTGTTATTAACAGCGAGTTATGAAAAATGGCAAGAGTAAAGTATATACACGCTGTTAGTAACAGCGAGTTACTCAATCATGGTCAAAGCTGTCCACTCGCTGTTAATAACAGCGTTATATGTTACTCATCTACCATCCTCCACCCTCCATTCCTTCAAACCTTTCTCTTCATTAACAATGGTGGAAACCATAACCCCTGTTTTCTTTTGTACCTTTGTTATCAATGTCTGGAACACCCTTGAACACCCTTCACTTGAGGAACTCCCATCTCTAGAACCAAGTTCTGCAACAATCTCAAATCATCACCATCTTCCAATTCCGTTAAGCAAACTGAGCAAGAAGAATCATCACCACCCACAAAATACCCATCAAGTTTTTTATATTTAAAAGTAGTTATAGAATCAATTACCCACTGTTGAAGCCCAATTGTAGTAATATGCCAAATTGGATGATCCACAAAAGACCCATCACTATCAACAATTTGAGAACCATTAGTATTTTCCAGAGGATCATTGGAGTCCCGATTTCTGCAGCAACGAGTAAACCCAAGCCTTAAAACGATTGTACAAGTCGAAAGAAGCAGAAAAGAAATACCCAGAATTGAAATTGTTGCATCAAAAAAGGAGCAAGATGGTTTTGTGCAGAAGGCGGTGGAGGATGGAGGGTGGAGGGGGTGAGCAACATATAACGCTGTTATTAACAGCGAGTGGACAGCTTTGACCATGATTGAGTAATTACTTACTAAGCGTGTATATCTTTACCTAGCATTTTCATAAGCTTCATTTATTAATAACGATGTTTCTGTAGCTTTTGGGCAAACGCTTATTTTGGGATAAAGTTTTGCCCAAGTCTCATATATTGACATAAGTTTGCTAATTGTCTTAGTTTTTTCAATTTTTCACTAAAAGTGGGATAATGCTTACACAACAACACGGTCCAATATGGTTGGTCCATTGTCTCATGTAGTGCTAAAGGCCTAACTTTTGGTGTAGTAGCCATGTTTTGACCCATGCCCATCTCTACAAGATCCTAATGCATATTGTATGTCCGAGACATATAATCCCTCCTATTCAGCCTAAATGTCCTATTTAAGTTTTCACACTTGTCGAGGCAACATTTACCCTTAATATCTCAAATTATTCTTAATTAAAAATTATAAAAATTTGATATTAATAATCCTTGTATTTAGACGAATCAAATAAGATCCCACATGACTATGTTTTAACTTATAGATTAAGTCAAATATTTAAGGACTTTTTGTTACAAATGATGAAATGACAATTTCTTCATTAAAGAATATAGATTGAGGTAACAAGAGCAAATGAGAAGAAAGAAGATATTATTTGATATTCATCATTATTACAAAATGAGGAGCTAACATCTCATTATATACTAGTATTATATGCAATACAAAAGGATGAGCTATACAAAGAAATAACCTGTAACACCCCAGCCCAACGGACCACCGGGGGTACTCATGGAGACGGTAGACTAGCCCCACAGACCAACACAAGTCTTTCCAGCGCACTTTGGCCTCACTCGTGCGCACCTGAAAAACTTCCCAGGAGGTCACCGATCCTAAGATTGCTCCCTACCAAGCACACTTAACTGTGGAGTTCTTAGCAAATGGGTTTTCTAGAAAAGAAGATGTACCTTGTTGATATGAGTATGATATGAGTAGTCTATCAATCCCTTTTCAAGCTAAATCTGGGGTATCACACTCACCCCCACTTAGGAATACAACGTCCTCGTTGGATAGTAGTTTCAAGATCTTTTCCCCCGCTAGGTGCACTAAACACACAATCAGCCACGGTCGCAGGGTTGCTCTGATACCATTTGTAACACCCCGGCCCAACGGACCACCGGTGAGTACTCATGGAGACTGTAGACTAGCCCCACAGACCAACACAAGTCTTTCCAGCGCACTTTGGCCTCACTCGTGCGCACCCGAAAAACTTCCCGGGATGTCACCCATCCTAAGATTGCTCCCCACCAAGCACGCTTAACTGTGGAGTTCTTAGCAAATGGGCTTCCTAGAAAAGAAGATGCACCTTGTTGATATGAATAGTCTATCAATCCCTTTTCAAGCTAAATTTGGGGTATCACATAACCACTTCTTACAAGAACCGTAAGTATCAACACTTTTTAATCATATTTCAATACAACACAAAGGTTAAATTGTATAGATTTCATGAAATATAGGTTATATGTTATTAATACAACATGCATATTAGAAAACATTGTCATTTGATTAAAACTTCATATAAAATGTAATGATGTATATTATAGGTTTCTCTTAGAAGACCTTTTTCGAGCTATGGGACTCTTTGATCACATTTTTCTCTAAGAGTATGAGTTATCGTCATTTTTTATTTCTCAAACCCTGACCATAATTTTCTATGAGTAGGATACACTGGGTATTGCATGCCACACCAAAGAGCCTATAACTAAAATTGTTGAACTCAAAGATAGACCAAGTTGTGTTTGTTGAATGAACAAATCACTTTGAATGGTTAACTAACCTTTAGTATGTTCCATTCAATTTATTTTATTTTTCTTTTTAAGTATGACTCGTAAATTTCTCTTATTTCCATTCATGCATTTAATTTACTACTATTTCATTTTATCTAACATTTATTCTACTTTCTCATAAGTAAAGCATTTTTCTTTTACTATTTTAGTCATTTTTATTTTCATCATGTTTATATTTGAAAATATTTCTCTAAAATTAAAAAAATTGCATATAAACAAAGTATAAAACCCCACTCTATACAACATAAATATATCAATATCAAATATAACCACGTAAAATAATAAAAGTGTTATCAAGACACTAGTCACTGGGTAATCATCACAAAATGCAAATTACAAAATACATAATATATATCAACAAAACCAACAAATTTTTTTCTAATTTAAGCCCCTTCATTACATTCCATAATAATAGAAAAGCTATCTATAAAAAACCATTATCAGCCCATCAAAATTGGCACAAATTTTGCACATTCAATCCACCTTACCTGTACCACCCATCAAAAATACACACATACACACAAAAAACAACCAACATCTTCCTATAATCCAACATTAACAAAAACAAACCAAAAAAACAGCAAAAATCTAATGTTTTTGCCTTACAATTTCCCCAAATTCATCAACATTAATCAAAATTTTCTCCATTCCTGAGTCTTACTCTCAACCCATTCCTGGGTAAGGAGGAATGATGATGGACAACAACATAAAAAAACCAGTAATTATTCCCACCCTTCATTCCTCCTCCCTAATCTCACCATTTTCATCATCTTCCATGGCTACCTTCATCCCTTTCCTCTTGTCTATCATCTTAATCTTCACCATCTCCATCTCCGCGGCGCCGATCAGCTTCAACCCAAAAGACAGTTTCTACATTGCTTGTGGAAGCAATCAAAAAATCACCACCCCAGATGGTAAAACTTACCAATCTGATCAAGATGCTCATGGGTTTCTTGCGGCTGAAGATAAGTACTTAGTATCCGACCCGAATGCAAATGCACCCTCCAAAATCTATAACTCTGCAAGGGTTTTCTTGAAAGATGCTACTTATACGTTTACATTACAGGATTCGGGTTGGCATTGGGTCAGGCTCCATTTTCTACCCATTAAAACGGATATATTCAAGCTTGAAACCGCCAATTTTAATGTTTATACTGATGAAGCCACGTTACTTCATAGTTTTAGTGCTAATAATTTAACGAAAAAGGAATACCTAATTCATGTTAAATCGCAACGGTTCAACATAAAATTTGAACCCCAGAAAAATTCTGCTGCTTTTATTAATGCCCTTGAAGTTTCTACTGCTCCTGAGAAATTGATTGGTGAAACGGGTCAGAAATTGTACCCGGTGGGTCAATTTGATGGGTTGAACCAGAAATCATTTCAAACTGTTTATAGGGTTAATGTAGGTGGGGATTTGATCACATCTGAGAATGATACTTTGGGTAGAATGTGGGTCCCAGATGAGGAATATCTCAAAACAAAAAATATGGCAAAAAATGTGAATGTTCAAACAAATGTGATCAAATACCCAGAACTTGTTCCATCATATATGGCCCCACAAAAGGTTTATGCTACTGCTGCAGAAATGGCGGATTCAAATACCATCCAGCAAATCTTCAATATAACATGGGAATTTGGAGTTGAAAAGAGTTATCCATATTTAGTAAGGTTACATTTTTGTGACATTGTTAGTAAAGCTTTAAATGAGTTATATTTCAATGTATATATCAATGGAAAATCAGCTATTTCTGGGTTTGATTTATCATCAATAACAGGGAATTTAGTGACCCCGAATTACCAAGATATTGTAGTGGATTCAAGTTTGATCGATCAAGATAAGATCGCGGTTCAAATTGGGCCAGCTCAAGTCGAGTCTGGCCCAAAAAATGCGATCTTAAATGGGGTTGAAGTGTTTAAGATGAATAATATTGTGGGTAGTTTGGATGGAGAATTTGGTCCAGATGGGAAAGCAATTCCACAAGAGGGTCATAAGAAGATGGTTGCAGCAGTTGGGTTTGCTATGATGTTTGGAGCTTTTGTTGGGTTAGGTGCAATGGTGGTAAAATGGCATAAAAGGCCTCAAGATTGGCAAAGAAGAAACAGTTTTTCATCTTGGTTACTTCCTCTTCATGCAGGGGATTCTGCTATTTTTGGGAAGAGTAATTATGGGTCTCATAGAAGTAGTGTGTTCTCTACTGGTGGTTTTGGTCGTAGGTTTACTTTTGAGGAGATTAAGGAGAGTACCAAGAACTTTGAGGCTAGTGGTATTATTGGTGTTGGAGGGTTTGGTAATGTTTATATTGGAACATTGGATGGCACTCAGGTTAACTTAATAACTACCTCCTATTTAAGTTTTCGGTTACTGATCATTCTAGTTATCTGAATTTGCACCCTATAACTCACAAAGCTTGGATATTTGAGTTTTAAGGTAGAAATTCAGAGGGACAGAGTGAGTTTTTATTAGTGTAATGGTAAGTATGTTGTGTTAGAGTCCTAGCATGATAAAATCTAGGAAAGTATACTCATCAAACATAACTCTAGGGTTTATTTGGCAAATGGTTGTTGAATAGAGTTGTTTGTTAAATAAAGCACTTTTTTTGGCTGTTTGACAGGCTAAAAAGTCAAATGTCAAAGTCAAAAGTAAATCGAAAGACAAGCAAATAGTCATATACCAAATACCCTTCATAGATTTCAGAGAATTAGCGTAAAATGTAATTAGCCAATGGCCAATTCAATTATCTTAAACTGAATTGGACCAAGTTTCGATTGATTAAAACTGACCTTTAATGACAGGTAGCGGTCAAGCGAGGTAACCCTCAGTCGGAGCAAGGGATAAACGAGTTCATGACCGAGATACAGATGTTATCCAAGCTTCGTCACAAACACTTGGTATCTTTAATAGGATACTGTGACGAGAATAATGAGATGATTCTAGTGTACGAGTTCATGTCGAATGGACCGTTGCGTGACCATCTCTATGGTAAGAATATGCCCCCATTGTCTTGGAAACAAAGACTTGAAATCAGCATCGGAGCAGCTCGTGGACTTCACTACCTACACACGGGATCAGCCCAAGGAATCATTCACCGAGATGTCAAGACAACGAATATCCTTCTTGACGACAATTTCATTGCAAAGATGGCAGATTTTGGACTCTCCAAAGACGGTCCAGGCCAGCAAGCCGACCATGTTAGTACAGCAGTTAAGGGTAGTTTTGGGTATCTTGATCCAGAGTACTTCCGAAAACAGCAACTAACTGACAAATCAGATGTGTATTCTTTTGGTGTGGTTCTACTCGAGGTTTTATGTGCTCGTCCTGCCATCAACCCGGCCTTACCTAGAGAGCAAGTTAACCTAGCAGAATTTGCAATGAACTGGAAGAGGAAAGGAATGCTCGATAAAATCATCGACCCAGTCTTAGTTGGGTCAATAAACCCTGAATCTATGAAAAAATTTGCTGAGGCAGCCGAGAAATGTTTAGCAGAGTATGGAAGTGATAGGCCTACAATGGGTGATGTATTATGGAATTTAGAGTATGCTTTACAACTTCAAGAAGCCTCCGTTCAAGGAAAGACCGATGATTTTTCAACTCTAGGCACAAATTCGACTGCAACTTCTCCGACTGCAGCAGTCGAATCAGCTCCAGAGCCTCGCCCCAATGCCATCATTCCTGAACAGACACAAGGTCTTGATGACAAGTCTGGAACTGCTTTGCTTGCACAATTTAGTAATCTAAGTGGAAGATAATGAACAAAAAAAGAAAAAAAATTCTTTTTTCTGGATAATAGGAACCCAAAGCTCGTGTACAGAAGCGTTTGATCATGAAATTTTATGATCAATGTTGGCGGTGGTGGTGGAGATGGTGGTGATTTTGTTTTCGCTGCGTTTTTCATGTCAAAAAACAATTCAATGGTGTTATTTTGTGATGTTTATAGATTGTTTATGTATAAAAAAATTGCTTCTTTGGTTCTGGGCAGTGTATACTAACATGCTAAAATTTTATTATGCATAATAGTGTATTTGTGTTAATAATAATAATTGATCATGTATGTATCAGAGATGAGAAGCAATAAATAGTTTTGTGCTGATATGATCTCCATGCAAATTTATATTTATATTCATTTTTTTATTTAATTAGAGACATTAGAAATTAAAACTATTTATTTTAGCACTTTCTAGTGAGTTTATTTGAAATCGTTTTTTGGAAGTACCTCACCTAAAATATCTCACTAAAACCTATTCTTTGTTGCATGGAGGATGAAATGAGACCAGAACAGAGGATAAAATAGGATCTCAAGGCTGTTTTGAACATGGAGGATGAACTGAGACCAGAGCAGAGGTATTTAAACGCATGGGAGATTAGAAATTAGACCCAACTACTTTACTAAAACAAATCCAATATGATGGTTTGTGAGGATATTTCTCCTATGATTTCCACAACCAGATTCAGCATGCAACTAGGCGATTTTTTGCGGCCCCTTGTGCTAACAATGGTTCGGTGCGCAAGACTGCTCAGTGCAGTCAGTGCAGAATATAGGCGAGTGTTCACTGTAAAATAAACGAAAGTTTTAAGAACTAATGACGCCATTAGAAAAACCTGTGAATTCTGGAGCTAGTTCACTAGACTACAAGCGACAGATGAAACTTGAAAGGGTAAAAAGAGAGAATACGCATATAAGCTCGGGTTCAAGTGAGATTTTCGGTTGCAAGTTTAAGAAGTTGAATTGGACTGAGGGATAAGCCATAGCCCTTTGCTAACTCAAATTCTGACCATAGCAGTCCATAAAATTGTAAAGGTATAAGTGCAGAAGGATACGACTTTACCATGGAGGGAAAAGTTTCGGAATATATTTACTCATGCTAGAAAATAATCCATTTTCTCAATATTTATATGTACAACCTTGTTCCAAGGCAAAACTGATCGATAAACCAAAGATTATCGAAGCCATGCACAAATAAAATGAAGCAGCAACAACAAACAGCATCCAGCAGCTATGTTCCTACAGATAAAAAAAAACTCGAGTCCAAGGGAAAAGTTGTTAGTAATCTGCATGACACAACTTCCGAATCTACAAAATATCAATCAAGACAAAAGAAAGAAAGCTGGAGCAGCATTGCAAAACAAACTTACCATTTCACCAATGATCAACACGGCAAGTGATAGCTGACAAAAATTGAAAATCTTAAGACTAAAATTTAAAAACAGGTCAATAATAGACATTAAAACTAGCAAAAATTCAAGCATCACCTTATACAAGATTCCGACAGATTCAGACAATAGCAATGCCAATGAGCATCAGCCAATAATTTACAGAGCAACAATATACTAAATTCATTCTACGTTTTGAGCCTTGGAAAACAATGAAACAAAAGTTGACTTTGTTAAGAGTCAAAAGCTAGAAGAACATATCTAAGTTGGTTAAATGCTAGGAAAATCTACCAAGACCTCTAATGATGCAAAATTAAGATAAATAGTTTTGGATAAATTAGTCCAAAATGATTTATACCACTCTTTGCTTCTTGGCCATTTCAGAAGGCAAATGGTCTAGCATGGTTAAGTCATCTTCATCATCGTCCAAAATTACCTCTTTCATTTTGCCTTTAACATCATTTTCACAAGGATTAGGACTCGTGGAATTCGCAAGCTCAGGAGATTTTCTTTTCTTGGACGCTGGATTACCTTCACCTGACGTGCTCGCGCCATTCTGAACAGACTTCTTTTCTTCAACCCTTGATGCCTGCGACCATCCAATAAGAACCATTCCATCGGGCTCTTTTTCCTCATCAAACTCCTCTCTGCACAATAGTTGGATAGAATTCACAAGTCAGGGATAGCTGGCTGCATGAAGCCCCTAGTCAATCTTAAAAGATTCAACTATAGTCTATACCAGGAGAGATAGAAGGAAAGGGGCACCACATTATTTCCAAAAATCTTTTTTCCATTTTGAATATAATTCAACATTTCTAGTTATGTACCATTTACAAATATCACCCAAAAATTTATTTTGCTTAACCAAAGAAATTATCTAACATATGGATTTTATATGTTCTTGGAACCCATAATATAATATCACCTCGTAATACCAAACTCCAGGGCCCCGTGGGAAAATATATAAATCTGTTTCTCACCATTAGTCACTTATAATTTACATATCGCTTGCATATTTGTAAACCACATTACCATATCTCATCAGGTTTCAGAAAATCGGCACACAATGCAAGTAAAAAAATGTGATCAAATGCGTCAACTGTAAATGAAAAGCTAGTTCTACATAACAGGTAGCACCCCTATATTCTCAACAATGAAATTTCAGTAGACAAGACTCGATAAAATTGATTTGATACTCCAGAAATCAAGTTTAAATTCAACAAAAATTAAACCATCATACATTACCACCATTGAGTGATCAGTCATGGGGTCGATTTGTTAAAATACCAAAATAAAATATTAAAATTAAATTCCCTTTATCCCTGGGAGTTCCCAAACTTTAAAAACAGGTTTGGCAACTATTTCAGGACAAAGGGTGATAATGCCTAAGGTATATCCAGAGCCCGAACAAAACTTAATATCAAGCTTGCGGTGTCGTGGATGTTCTCTTAACAAGTTAACCTTAATGACAAGAACTGCATTTACAATAGCTATCCTCAAAGATAGGATTATTTTCGATACACTTCAAGCCTCATAGGCAATTTATACCTAGGATTATAGTAAAATGACTTTTTAAAGATGTAAGCTTCTTGTCATGTAATGTTTTGGATAAAATGTGCTATAAAGGGTAAATCAAAACCAAACTCTTTGTTCTTACTAGGTTGCGTTCATACAACCCTTACATCATTGCCTAGGTGGGAGCCATTTAACATATTGGATGGAGGCACGTGCGGTGCGTGGGAGTCCCCATTCAGCCTACACTAATAGGAAGCAAAGCAACCAGTGAAATGACATTTCAAGAAAAAATTGAGAAGAGAGAAAGCCAGCATATTTAAATTCATATACCAGCACCTTATGCAATGTCTAAGACGGTCAAGTTCAAGACTTCAGACATTGGAGAAAAGAGAGATTTATACCATCACAGAGATAAGAACAGTAGCATAACAGGAATAATAGGAAAATTGTTTCTAATAGGCTGAACTTTGGTCACTCCACCATTTCCATGCACAACAAATTAAATCCACTGGGACAAATTTTGAGGTCATTTTGTTTTAATTGAAGATTTGAACATACGACAGGAACAAGTTATTTTAAATTACAGAAAAATATGATAAATTAAGAGAAAAAGGAAAGTTACATAAAAATTAAAGTGAAATAAAAATAACAAAAAAACAATATAAGCAAAAGCCCCACGAAGCCATTCCTTTTTCAATCTCCATAACTTTACCTTACTTATCCTCCAATCCAATCTTCTAATCTTCGACCTTCCTCCATTACAGTACAAAAACACAAACCCACCCACCCACCTCCCCTGCCCTGCCTTTTCAGTCTTCGACCTTCATGAACGCCAGCCCTGACATCCACCAACCCTAATTACCCCCAAGAGACAATGAATGAAGGAATAGCGTTAAGCTAACCAGTGATAGGTAGGCTGACCTTATGACAGTAATGAAGGAAGAGCAGCTCTGGAGGATATGAAAGGTACGGGTGTGGACATTAATGGAATTTGGAGGTTATGGAAGGAAAAGGCTTAGCAAAAATTGAGTTTGGAGGATATGAAAAAAACTTTGGCCAGTAATGGAGTTTGGAGGATACGGAAGAAGCTTCGGAAAGTAATGGACTTTGGAGGATAACATAGGAGAAGCTTTAGACAATTTAGGGGTTTGGAGGAAATGAAAGAAGAAGGTTTGGAAATGGAGTTTGTAATACATGGAAGAAGGTTGGGTGGTAATAAAAGTTTGGAGGATATGAAAAGAAAAGGTTTGGATAGTAATGCAGTTTGGAGGATATTTTAGAAGAAGCTTTAGACAATAATGAAGTTTAGAGAAAATCAGAAAATAAAAGAAGCTTTGGACAGGAAGTTTGCAATACATGGAAGAAGGTTGGGACGGTAATGGGGTTTGGAGGATATAGAAGGAAAACGTTTGAAATTTGGATAGTAATGGAGTTTGGAGGATATGATAGGAGAAGCTTTAGACATTAATAAAGTTCGGAGGATATGAAAGAAGCTTTGGACATGAAGTTTGCAATGTATGGAAGAAGGTTGGGACGGTAATGGAGTAAGGAAATTTATGGAAGGAAAATGTTCAGATAGTAATGGAGTTTTAAACAGCTACGGCAGCTGTCGGAATGAAGGTCGGTTGTTGGGTGACTGGCATCTTGGCAGTGGAAGGGAATTAGGGGAGTGTTGCCGGTAGGGGAGAAAAGTGGGCTGAGGTGGGGTCTGTTTTTTATGATTATCATCATTATCATTAATATTTAAGATAAAAATATAAATTTGTGATTTAAAATAAATAACATAAAACATAAAATAAATGAGTTATTAAAAATAAATCTAAAATAATTTTAAAATATGTCACATGTAATGCCACATGTACTACCACATTATGGGCCCATTATTTGCCAAATAAGCATAGTCACATGTATTGAGGCTAACCAACAGGTCAATTACCAATGGAAACAAACCGACTTCGACCCAGAAATGCAATTAGTTAACTTCAGCCATACAAAAGTTCTGCCTGAAAGAAACATTTTTTCCAAAATAATATAGAGAATCTAGTTTTTTAAGCTTACATTATATTAAATAAGATAAATCCAGAGTTCCCTGAACAAAAAGGGTGTCTAAGAGATGTCCCAAATACAAGCGGCTATAAAGAAGGGTAAAGAAACAAAGTAGCATTTTACTTGACTGTTCCTCAAGCAAATTTCATCAAAAGGTTTGTTTGTGTCCCAAATTGCTATTTCAAGGGCACTATAGAGCACTATCAACATAGTTAAACAGTTCGACTAGGAAATTAAGATTGAACAAGAAATAAAAAACTAGAAAACAAGAAAATATTAATCCTTGTAAAAATATTGTAAAAGAAAACCTTTTTCAAACAAAGCTCTTCACACCTCCTACGCTCCTACAAAACTTTTTTTAGAAAGGATCACTGAAAGTCATTTCAAAATAACTCAAACATGCCTTCGTTTTCTCTAAATCCAGAGGCACTACTAAGACTTCATTCAAAAAATATGAAGTAACCTCAACTAATGTCCTATAGGAAGCATCAAAAAGATTCCAAATAAGTTACTAGCATTTCCATGAAGCAGGAATAGTGAGAAAAGAAACAGACTCACGCAGCAAGAAAGCCAACAAATGAATGAAAATTGATTGTTAAACAAGTGCATTTAGATCTAAAACTTAGGCATATTAAGCAGAAAACATAAGAAGAACCTTTGCTTTATGTTAATATGGCAGGACAATTCTTGCTGAAGATCCTGGACTTCAATGACAGTACCTCCAGTAACTGGAGCTGGAAGCTCAGAAAGCACCTGGAGTTGATAACTACAAGTATGAGATCTTCACAAGTAATAATATGCAAATTGATCATTTTTTAAATGAAAAAGGGAAGAACCCACCTTATCAAGATTAGCTTCATAAATTCTAATCTCATCTTCATCAAGGTCATCCCCAAACTCATATATCAAGGAATTACCATTTGTCACCATTGGTAGGTGCATCCCCAGCTTTGCCCGAACTATTTTCTCAATAAAGTCCCGAAACTTCGTGCGAAAGGCATTAACTTCAAGTGTCAATGGGGTCTACAAGAAAAGCAACATTAACCAAGAGAAAAAGTCACTGGAAGAACTTCAACAGCAGTTTGAGTGAAGTACTATAGGAAAAAAAAACTTTTACCTTAGAACAGACAAAGCATGCATTGTTAGGTTCAAGTGGCTCAGTTGGAATAAGAAGCTTCTTTCCAGATGGATACTCAACACAGTATGTCATCCTAAATTTTATAATTCAGGAACAAATATATTCATTAACTTGCAAAAACATCCAAGACACACTACATTCCATCATTTAAGTAATCGTTATGCATTTTAAATAACTGGCACCAGAATAGAGACATTTAAGTGAATGTGGACTACGATGTTACAGGGGCCCATCCTCATTCTCAAACACTTCTTCATGTTCATGACAAAGAAACTTCATTTAAATAATCTAAACAAACTTCAAACTGACTTCTAATAAAGATAAACACATTAATTAACAAAAAAAGATGCACACATATCAATATCAAACAGTCCATAAAGACTAAATTTAACATTCACTTAATCAGCCTGGATAACAAAAGTAACAACACCAAGTAGTATTGACTACTAACTTTGTTTTTTATTTTCCTTTTTATACAAAAGATAGACTATTCCACTATTCATAAGTTTCACTCTGATGACACTTTCAAATATGTATAAACTAATATGTGTACCAGTTTAAATATAGGATGTTCTTGAAAGAGTTATTTAACATTCACTTAATCAGCCTAGATAACCAAAGTAACAACACCAAATACTACTGACTACTGACTTTGTTTTTTCTGTTCTTTTTTATACAAAAGATAAGACCATTCCACTATTCATAAGTTTCACTCCGACAACACTGTCAATAATGTATAAACTAACAAGTTTACTGGTTTAAATATAGGATGTTCTTAAATTTGCAATATTTACATCTTTATTTTTTTCTTTTTCTCAAGGCCCCATTGTATCTTTTTTCATATCAACTTTAATAGTTTGTATTATAACATACATATTGTAGATATTAAATGTCAAAGTTGTGCCTAGGCAAGTGTATTAGTCAAAGAACTTTTAACCGACAAAGGGAAGTACATCAGAACAAATAAGATACAGTTAAACAGAACGACTGTAGAAACGGGTATGCTTGATGTCAATAGATGCTTATAAATGCCTAAATCCCACAAATACCAATTAACAAATTACTCCTTTTGGCTGGAACAAAGAATAAGAATAGTAGTTTGTTAATGAAACGGAGGTGAAAAAGAAGATATTGTATTCAAATAAGAGTTATGACATACGTAGCCTATAAGCATTTAGTATATTTTCCTAAGAATAAAATCAAAATATAAATATTAATAGACAAATTGCGCACCAATCATTATTATTTAAAGCATACTATTTTCCCTTTTAGATTATAAATATAACATTCTAAGCAGTGACTATACATTAACATTTTCCTTTCAAAAAATAAAGCTAAGAAATAATTTTTAGGGCATCTAAAAGTATATGAATTTAATCAGAATAATAAGCAGAAATTAAACTGATAAGAAAAAATCCGTTGCATGAGTAGAACGGTATAAAACTTATCAAATATTTTACAAAAAACATTATACTAGCAGCTCTTCTTTCTTTGTGAGATTTCACCACATGAATAGTGCACTAAATCTTTGCACAATTTCATCCAATTCCAACATTATTCACAGTTCACCGAAAATTATGTTTGATGTCTTAGGTTCAGAATTTTCCCTTGATGACCGTGCTCTGAATCGTGATTTTTGGAATATAAAAAAATTGACAAGAGGATCCAAGACTGACCTCAAATTTTCCATGCTCTTATTTAGCAGCTTAATGGTCTCAATCACAATCAAACCAGCAACTATAGCATTTGTTGTTGCCACAGCATGAACAATATTACCAGCAATGCCTTTTGCTTCAAATAGACTATGCATAGGAATTCCAAAAGAGGCAGCTCGTATATTTGCAGCAGCAGTAACAAACTCAACAGCTAACTGATCATCTTTATCAAATATCACACTCCCAATTTCCTGTTTGAGATAATAACTACATAAGTATACTCCAAAGCCAGTGACTAACAAAAAAGCTGATAGGGATAAAGCAAAACCTTCTCTCTTTTTAAGAAAAATAGTTTAAGCGCCTCTAAGAAAACTTTAGAGTAGTCCACTAAGCTCCAGACATCTTGTGGATTCTTCAACCCAAGTGGTGCCATTGCTGAGATGGAAGATAAATCACAACTGGCACCATTGTCCACGTTTCCATTAGATTGATTATCAGATAGAACATCTTTCAAATATATTGGCTTTGGTCTGGTACGATTTTTCCATGTTTCATCATTAGACAAAGCTAATTCAATGTTGTAGCCAAAAACGTGATCGTATATTCTTCTTCCATAACACTCAACATCTTCACCATTTTTACGCTCAAACACATCATCGGAAGGTTCTGAGGAGCTAGCACCGTCACTAGAACGCACATTGAGATCATTCTCCTTATTCTTATCACCAAACAACTTTGCAAAGAGCAATTCCTTGGCCCAAACAATACAGTGAACAAACTGCAAGGTGAAGGTAAAACAAATATATTGAAAAGGCAATCTCAAGTGAAATGCAACATGCAGGCAATATAGATTTATAGATGCAGGAAATAGTTGGCAAGAAAAAATAACTACCTTTGATGGTGTACTAGTAATTGTACATACAGGATATGTTTTTGGGGCTGGCTTAGGATGGCATTCATAACATTGAGTTATGTTCTTCACATGCACATCTACCTGGTGTAACCACAAACCGAATATAAAGAGAACTTTAGATAAGGAAGCTATCTATGCAAATCAGAAAAAAAATAAATCTATCTTGGCTTCACTGAATGCAAAAGTTGTTGGAAAAAACATCATCTCACATCATTAGAGAGAAGTTTAACATAAATGCTTTATGGGCTATTCCTCCTATAACCAATTGGTGTTTTGATGGAACCTCATCGTGGGCAGCCAACTCTCTTGTTTACAAGCCCAGTAATTAAATTATCAAAAGAAGAATGATTTCGCTTTAATAAAATCAATCATCAATCATACACAATAACTACGAAAGAAAAATACTTGACACTTGTCAACTTCTTATTAAAAAATTTCAGTCCATTTTAAGGGTTAAATGGGAAATGAAATTGTAAGATATCAATACATACTTGGAATATGTTAGCTAATAATTGCATTTATGACTTTCCTACCTAAATTACAATACACGTAAATTTAGCATATCTTAAAAACGATATGGTTAATCTATTATTTGATTTGAAAAGTTAAATATAACATCAAAAAATTGATAATAATTACAACACTAACATATATAGATAATGACCTCTCTAATAACAAATATTAAATAATAAAATCAAAAAAGACACTTTTGACTTCCTTAAAATCAAAATTAAAGGCCCATGTATGTTAATATTTTGATGTGCATGCATATATTGAGTAATCATCTATAAATGGCTAAAAATACATAGTTTTGTAAACATACAAAGAAGGACAAATCAACAACATAAATTAATACTACATAATATGTTAAGATTTGAAAATATACAAAAGAAAGTAAAATGTTTGAGTTATATGTGCTTACCATCAATACGCTAAATTAAATAAAAACATTAATATGTACTGAGTCAAATTCAATATAGAAGGGATCATTAAAATATATTAAGCTAATAATTAATATGTTGGATCGCCGTGAAAAAATTGCTTCCTTTTTCAATTTCTTTTTTTCAATTTTATTGTTTTAATGCAACTTTCAAAGATGATAGTAATACTTTAGCTTTAATGGAGCAAGAGATCACCAACTAAATTGATGCTCTAAAATTCAAATCATTATCAAATGCTATTTTTATGTATGCGATGTTTTCCAGCTTATAGCTGGATATTAGTACCTTCAGAACATAAACTATTGACAGTGAAGAAAATACTATAACATGAGCCATTTTTATTTTCTACTTAAAAAGAAAAATAATTCTAAAGCATGGCTAATATTTTTAAAAAGATGTGATAGACACAAAGGGAAGTGGAGAGAAAAGGGAATCATGTACAAAACATAAATTTTATAACGAGATCAGGAAAAACACACCTGTCCCAAGAATCCAGTAGTCCCACTCTCTACCAAGGGAACATCAGCTGCCAAGCAAATGCGGTTTACATGACGCCTAGCATCAAGATTATCAAGACCATTCAATACAACATTGAACTGCTTGAAGAAGTCCACCTTAAACTCAGAGCTCTTAACATTAGCATGATAAGCTGTAATATTTATATGAGGTCTGAACTTTAAGACAGCATCACGAGCAACCTAGAAGAGATTAAAATTACATCAGTGCCTTGACAGTCGGACATAAACCACTGGGCAAAAGCCAAAGTACATACTTTTGCCTTTGATTGTCCAACATGAGATTTTCGGAATAAAAATTGCCTGTTCAAATTGCTGACTTCTATTGTGTCCATGTCAATCTGCAAGTGCATATGAGAAAGTAATTGAATTTTTAGCCACTAAAAAATGTCGTTGCAATGTCTAGATGCAAACTGAGCAATACTATCAGAACTTCTTTTCTGAATCTCCCATAACAAATGAGGAGGGGAAGAAACAACAAAACAAAAGCAGCAATACTGACATTCTAGAACAGGTATTACTTTCCAAGACAAAAAAGGTAATGACCATTTCCCAAAAATACAGCGAATTAAACAATTCTTGTACTAGACTATTAGTTTTACAAACCAAGGTTAACACTAAAAGCATAGTAAAGACAAAAGTCAACTGGACATGTTCGGACTTCTGAGCATTGCTAAATAAACTCAACACTTTGTGCTTCTTACATCTAGTAGTGCATGTACGAGGATCCCAAATGTAGTACCATCATTCAACACCACAAACCTTCTCAGTTAATCTTAATGTTTATCCTATAGATAATTCATCCTTTTGAAACTCAACATAAATATCTAGTTCCAAAAATAAAGGCATACCTGAGAAAATTAGTGATTATTATGGACAAATTGATTTTTTTTCGTCACATCCTAATCAAGTAGTAAATCTAGTCACTCAAAAACACATACATGTACATGACCAAACTTAATTTGTTGCAAACAGAGGTTCAAAAGGCTGATGGAATGGGAAAGGTTTCTGATATCTTAGGGCAAACCAAACAACAAAAATGTGCTAAATAATGTGGCTAAGGTGCTCCATTCCTCACCACAATGCCTATCAAAACTTTTTAAGTCTAAGAAATAATCTACAGCACTTCAAATTAGAGGAAAGCTTAAAATATATATCTATAAATGTCTGATAACAGTATTAGAACACTTGTGACCTGTTTGATAGGAGGTAGTAAATGACACTAATGGTAAAGAGTGATATGTACTAGGAATTTAAGGTTGAGAACTAAATAGCCGGTACACTAGCAAAATAATTATAGTAATGAAACACAAGCAAAACAATCATAAATAAAAATAAATTAAAATTGTTTGTTAAAAATTTTTTTGCTGTTTGCATGAGAAGAAACCACATAACACGAGTTTGATTATTACTACTTTGACTTGTAAACCTTATTTGATTTTGTACTATTTAATCGGCCCTTGTGTTGAAAATTTATAATTGTGATTAAATAAAGGGCTTTAATTAAACAATATGATGCATAGTTGGACAAGAAGGGTCGGGCCTCCCCTTGCACTCCATATGGCTTCACCACTTTCCACGACATATAGAATTTAATCTCGAATAAGAATTTTTGTTCAATATTTCCATTCCTAAAATTATACGGTTGGTTTAAAAGTTTATAACAAAGGAAAAATACATTTGCTTTATTCAAACCACCATTTTAAATCTTCCTACACATTAAAGTGAGTGAACAGACAGCAAAGTCATGAAGTAATGAAAAACTAGCCTATATCATGATATCAAACAACACAATAAAAAACAATCTCTGCACCACCAAAAAATTCAGCTTAAATTAGCATGAGCTAAAAAGATCATCTCTCTGATCAACAAACACTCACATGTTGTAACTAGTTCTCCAACTTCCCCTGTACTAATTTTTGCCACACTTGAATAATTAGCATCAACAAACACAGAGAATATCAAATCCACCAGAAAATCCACTATTCATTCCGCATTCATTGCAAGAAAACAACTAAAACCCACCCAACTACAACATTTTAACACACTTGAGTAAACCCTAAACCACCAAAACCCGTCAAAATTCAACTTTCAAAAAAGTTAACAGTAAAGAAGCTAAGAAAGTGAAAAAAGAAAACTCACTATGTGAATGTCTTGAAATCCAGAAAGAGCGAGGGTTTTCAGTAGTTCACACCCAATTCCACCAGCACCAACCATGAGAATTTTAGCGCCCTAACAAAACAAAATCAAAACATGTAATCCACTGCAAAATAAATCGGAACTGTAAAACCCTACAATTTGTCAAATTAGGGCTTCACATGCAAAAACAAATCAAATCTTGTATAATTTACCTTAATGGCGTCCAAGTGTTGCTGGGAAGCCATTTGAATATGGAAAGAAGAACTGAATTAGGGAAATTGAAAGAGTAAAACCGAGAATTTATGGTTTTTTGAGAGGGAAAAAAAAGGTTCGAGTGAATTTATGAAAGTCGATTTGGGTTTACGCTCCAGAAAACACTCGCTTTCTTTCTCTACTTGTCTCTCTGAATGCCGGTAGACGGGAAGTTGACGGGCGCCAAGACTAATTGGTAAGAGCGTGTAGTATACTCTACTCACGTACTCCCCCTCTAAATTATGTCTATCATCATCGTATTCAGTTTATCCCGTTCATAAAAAATTATGATCAGGGTCTAGAAATGGAAGAGCGACCGCAATTCATATCCATAAAGGAAAATACGGTCAAAGAGTCCCTTGACTCGAGAAAGGTTCTCCAAGCGACAAAAACCTGAAACTTACATAAAGAATAAATAGTTTACTCCTTTTATCCTGTTTAATTTTATGTAGAGAGAAAGTAGATATTTTTTAAGAAAAAATGTGGATAATGGAAATTAATAAAGAGAGAAATTGAATTTTGTTGATGAAATTAAAATAGAGTTAAAATGTGTGGATAAGATTAAAAGGAGGTTGTGGATCATTGTTCAAATATAATTGATGCAAATTAAGTGGGACGAATCAAAATGACAAATGATGTAAATTAAGTGGGACGAACCAAAATGGCAAATGATACAAATTAAATGAGAAGAGTGAGTATCGAATGATTTTAACTTATTTTGACACAAATAGATGGACAAAACTTGAATGGTCAAATCATCGACTTTTAATGTTTGGTGAATTAGTGATTTAAACAGTTATTATTTTGAATAAGCTAATTCTAAATAAGTTATTCTCAGCAGCGTATTCGAAATTAGTTGGTCAAATCAACTAGTTAAACTAGTCGGTTTAATCGGTCATTTATCAACTATTTTCAAAGACTTGAGTGTACAGTGGGTTAAAGTTGTAGGCTATTTGAATTAAGAGAATCACGCCATTTAATTAAATTTTTGAAAATTTTTAAATATTATCTTTAAAAAATAACTTCATATGGAATAATTTTATTGGTTGAAAAATTAGCAGTTGACATTGACTTACTTGACAATTGAACTTTTCCTTCATATTGTTTTCTACCCAAAAATATTGATAATATGTGATCTAAAGATTCTCTAATGTGCTTTATTATAACATAAAATTATATATATATATATATATATATATATATATATATATATATATATGGTTATGAAAATAAATTCACTTAATATTTTCTTATTTTACTATTAATTTTCTACCCATATTACAATATGATAGTTTTCTTACACTAACAAAAATTATAAGAGAAAAAAATTAAAATTCATTCTTATTTATTGTGATGTGTAATATAAAATTATATTGAATTATTATTTTAAATAAGGAGTAATAAAGTAGTACTCCATATTGCAAAGGGAATATGTATTTTTTTGTTGAGAGAAGGAATATGTATTATTGATTGTTGTAAATTTTATTCTCTTTTGTTTTTAAGTGATAATTTTTTTATATATATTTTTGTATGAATCCTACAAAAATTATGAATAGTGTCCATTTAAATAGGTAGATATTTCTATGTATTTTTAAAACAGCTAAAACAATAAGTACATCACATAATATAATTTTCTTTCAACTTGCATTAATGTATATTTCATTGATTTTTTTTACATTGGCTACTTATAGTGATATATTGATATATTTGTTAAGAACAATATCATTATCCTTACCAATCTCAAAATGGATAAAAAATCATACAATGTCATTTTTTTTGTTGGATTAAAAATGTCTATATTGTAATTTTTTAATTAAAAAAATAATTAATGATTATATTAATTATATATTTACACAATTTAACCATATCAATTTATAATATTGAATCTCAAAGTAAAAATAGAAACAATTAAACGATTATTTGAAAGTAGTCACTACGAACAATCAAGATAACCACCACCGAGGACGTAGCTCATATTGGGTGAACCTCAGAAGTCTTTTGTGTTTTTGTTTATTGCTTTACTAGATAGTACCCGTGCGGTGCACGACTTTATTAAATTTACTGACATATCATTTAAGAAATTAAAATTTTAAGAAATAAATTTTACATTATAGTTATATCTCATTTCATTTTATCATACTTTGCATTGTGCGTAGATGATTGTGAAAATTTAGTTATAGATTTAACATAAATATTTATGTAAAATTATTTTATAAAATTTTTTAAAAAACTTGTTTGTCATAAAAAATATAAGTGACTTGCATAAAGGTAGCCACAAACTAAATCATATTAGACTTATGTATTGCATTTAAGTAACAAATTTCATTAGTATAAATAAAAAATCCTCATAAAAGTATATTATCCTTTAACCAACTTAAAATATTCAATACACTTAAAGAATACTTATTTAATAAATAAAATTGATAAGATTTTATAAATAATTGAAAAAAAATGAAATTAAATTTATAGATCTCTAATACATTAAATGATGTGACTTGCAAAGTATAACATTGCATCAATATGAATAATATTATTATAGTCATAGCTATAAAGCAATTAAGTCAAATATCTTAATTAGTGATGATGTCATCATTAAGTTTTTGAGAGAATTTTTTTGTTGAGGTTGTAACACATAAGCACTATTAATTAGTGATTATGTCAGCGTGTTTTATTTTAGTAATAGTTATTATAAATAGACTTCTTATTGATTTTCATCATGGTTCTTGGGTATTGTAGTGATAAAGTTTGTAATCATTATTCCCTAAAGCACTTGTCAATACGCTCAGCGTTATTAAGAAAATGAAACGATTAATGCAGTGTCACATAAAGATTGTCAATACATGTATTATACATCAAAAGTTCATTATTGCTTTTAATTATAATTTAATTTTGACAATATTTTTTGGAAATTTAATCGTAATTACTCGGATAGTCATTCATCAAAAAATTTGCTATTTAACCAAAATCTACGAATGAACAAGATCTAGAGGAATATTTTACCCAAATTTTCATCCTTTTTATTCATAATTGCTATTAGACTGATAGTGTATTTATCTATCACAAATGTATTGTGTATGTATTTGTGACTCGAACACACAAAAGCTAATGTAAATATTCTTGCCTTATTTTATAAGTCACATAGTGAGAACATTAATAAAATGTATTGGTTTTATAATTAATAGTTAACCAATGCAGATTAAATGACGTAACTGTAAAATCATACTCCCTCCGTTCCTTTTTATCTTCCACTTTGGATTTTTCACAAATATTAAGAAAAAAAGAATTTTTGGTGGTAGTGGGTATTATTTTAATTATATAGTAGTGGAAAGTAATGATTGTATTGGAATTATGAGAGAAAAAATAATTAAATAGTAGTGTGAAGTAATGATTGTATTGGAAATATGAGAGAGAAAATAATTAAATAGTAGTGTGAAGTAAGGAAAGTGGGGTTTGAAGTAAGGAAAATAATTAAATAGTTCATGGATGGGCTTGGGCGGGTAGCGGACCGGGTAGCACCTAAAAATTCTACCCGCGGGCTCGAATATTCAAAAGTCCGCCCGCATTCGCGTGCATAATTTTTTGTCGCTACCCGCCCATTTTTAAAGCGGGCGGGACCCGCGGGTTGACGGGTATTTTTATATAAAAATTAAAAACATAAATCATATTATAAAATTAAGTTTTTATAAGAACAAACAAAATATAATACATTATCTAAAATACTCTAAATATATATTAAGTCTCAAAATACTCAAATTACATGAATATTGAATATAGACAGTGGAGTCGGCTACTTGTTCGAACTTTGATAGTCGACTGCTTGAGTGCTTTGAGGGTTAACAATATCGAATGTAGATAGTAGAATTAGAAACTTTATTAAAGTCTAAAATAAGTAAACCTTAAGGCTAGTAGAAGAGTAATAAACTAAAGTTGAGTATGGGTCATGTAGTAGTATAGTTTAATAATTAATAGAATTAATTATTTAATAAATAATATATTAAACTAAGCGGGCGGGCGGGTATTTTTTTGGTGTCGCTACCCGCCCTTTTATCTTGGCGGGCGAGTATTACCCGTCCAAACTTTAAATTTTTTTGAAAAACGTTGTCCATGCCCGCCCGTTTTTCAAGCCGGATGGGTCGGGCCTAGCGGGTAGCCCGCCCATGAACAACTCTAGTTTTAAGGGGTAATGGTGAGATGAAAACTTTTCAAAAATAGAAAGTATTCTAAAGTGGAAGAACTTTTAAAACTACCCGTTATAGTAAGGTGGAAGAACATAAAGGAACAGAGGGAGTACATTCTATTAATTTTACTGTATAATAGTAAAAAAAAGTTTAATTCTGAGCATGTCATTTCTCTTTTTTCATTAGGTAGTATTAATGGAATTTGAATGGTTTGCATTTTTTACAATTACTGTATTTATACATTTATATTTTGGAAAAACTCATACATTAATGGATGTACTAAATCACAATTATTCCAATTACACAGTTGTATATAAATGCATTGTTTAAAAAATTATAATGAGAAATATATAATGTATTGTGTAGAACATTATATATTGTCTGATAAAATTCCAGAATTACACCACGTAGGAAATTATACTACGGAATGAATTACACTTATTCCAGTGTAATTGGAATTACACAATTTAGAAAATTATATTGCAAAATTACACTGTGTATAAATTTATACAACAATTAATTAGAAAATTACTTGAAGTACATACTAGCCCTTTTTCCATCAATTGTTATTTAAAAGTAAAATGACATAAAATTCAATTAATTGATCATTAAAATTAATCATTTATATTGTTAAACTATCATAATTACAATTTTGAATTTTAGGGAAAATGTGAAGTAAAGTTTGCAATATAAAATTTCATTAAAATATTAACATATATTAAAGATTCGTGCATTGCACGAGTTTTTATCCTTAGTATAATCACAAAGAGGTATAGGATATTGGGAATTATCTATTCTCATATGAATATCAAAACTTTTTTAACTATATAAAGTTAGATTCATACACCGATCAAAATGAATCTTATTAATCTCAAACCTGAAAATGTGAATTGTGATGCTCTTTGTAGACCTAAAGAAGGAGGGTAACTTGGAAATTTGAAACCTTGTTGCCATAGGCAAGATTGCTTGACATATTAGTAGCCTTCAAGAATCGCTTTGGGTTCGTTGGGTACGTGATGTATATACTAAAGGAGGAAATTGACTGATCTTTAACCTTCCTATCACTCATTGTAGCTGGGCGTTCAAAAGATTATGCAAAGCTAAGGAGGCAATCAACCAGTGATGAATGCAGTGCAACATAACATTAGCTCAGTGTATGATAGTCGCAGAGTCCATTATCCTTTTGTAAAGTGGGCTAATTAATTTGGTTTTGGCACATACTCTATGCTTCAAAAACTCGATTCATTTTCTGGTTAGCCATGCTGAATAAGTTGAAAACTCGAGATAAGTTGAAGCATGCTGGTATTTTTGATGGGCATTGTTGTCCTTTTTCTTGTAATGATAGTGAGTCTGTTATGCATTTATTTGGTAGTTGTCATTATAGTCAACAATGTTTTGTGCAACTCACCTCGTGGCTAATTGTTAATATTTAATTGTGACGATATCTTCTCCATGAACCCCAGACAATGGAAGGTGTTGAGGTTCAAGAGGAAGACCATCCTTGCTTCAGTCTGCAACCTTATTTATATGATCTGGAAAGTGAGGAATGATTGTGTGGAACTTGAAGCTTATGTCTGTTCAGAAGCTTATTAGTGATGTTCAATTTCTTCTAAAACATCGTATGCAAAGTCTCTACCCCTTGTCTGTTGGTATGCTTGATTAACTTGTCTACCTTGGAGGGTGTATAGGCTGAAGGCTCCCATGGTTCTTTAAAGGCTTTCGGTTTAGTTTGTCCTATTTATTTGGTTTGATTAAAATCTCATTTCTCCAAAAAAAGAAAAAATAATACATAAATTTGTCAAAATTTTCAATAAACAACCGACTTATTCAACTAGCTAAACATTTCCGATAAATCAAAAAAAACAAACGCAAATGATCAAATCAAACCGACAAACCATAAAAAGCCATTTTGCCAAACAACCCCTCATTTCCGGCAAAAGTAAACATTTCTCCCATTTTCCCATTCTTTTCTCCTACTAGTCCTATTCTCTAAACCTGAACCACCTTGTCAGTAGTCACTATCCCGTCTTCACCTCCCAATACTCACATCCTTAAACGCCGTCGTTTCGATCACCGTAAACGATTCTGGTTCGATTCTCACAATGTAATCCCTCTATCCCCTCTCCTCGATTTTCATGTCTTCTGATTTTCGTCTAGGGTTTTGAAGAATGTCGAAGTTTTCCCCCTTTTTTGTGATCATTTTGAATTTTAACCATACATGCAAATGTAGATGTTTCACATGGTTGGAATTGTTTGGTATCATACTAATTTGTGTTTGTTTTGATTATAGAAGATTCGATTCGATATGAAGCGTGGGGCTGTTGAAGTTTGTGCAGGTTATTTTCTCCCCCATTTTTATCCTTCGAAGTCAAAAGCATTTGTTTTGTTATTTTCTTTTCACAAGAACAAGCTCTATGATTTTCTTGTTCATTTTTGTGTATAATTTTTTTTGGGTTACTCCTTATTACTGTTGATGATTTTATGTGTTAATTGTATGTGTCTTTTGGAGGAGAATTTGGGAGGTCAATGTTCTATATGCTTTAAATTTAATATACTTCATGTTTGGGTCTTTCAAATTTAATCGGCGGAAATGGGCATGTTTATTGGGAACAAGCAACAACCATAGTGTAAAAATGCCTAACGATCACGATCGCGGTAACGGATAAGGGATACTGTTATCATAACGCCAAACATTGGCCAAAAGCAAGAGATATCTTTTGGAATGGCTCAAAACACTGTTTTCTTACACTTTTACTAATTGCACATGCTGAAAATATTGATTGTGTTTTCAAAAAATCCTTACAGTGCGGTTGATGAGCTACCTTGTTTTTGTTCTAGTTAACAACCTCTTGTAAATGGTAATGCTATAGGCTGTTTACATATTTAAATCTGACCCCCTAACACCGGAACCCTGCATAGGAGGGAGTTTTTTTAGTGGCATTGAGATCGGGATGCAGGTCAACGTAATGTTCTGGTTTTTGGATGATTAAGTGGGAAATATTTGAACAATTAAACTTTTTATGGGTTATATTTTTGAGCGGACTAATTTATGTGGTTCCTAATGGTATATGAAAACTTTTAAATATTCTGTTGCAGTGCTTGAGCTCTAATTTTAAGTTTGTGGTGGTATTTGGTACAAGTAAGTGGCATACATGTGTATCAATGGTACATACATGTATGTAGTTGCATGTTGAGAATGAAAATTGGTTATAGGCTTAAAGCAGGTGTTGTGAATGCGGTGGAGACGTGGATGTTTTGGTAAATAAATGATTGATGGTGATACGAAATGAACGAATGATTTAACTTCAAAAATTTGTGAAACTTCATTTTTTTCTAGTAGATTTAAAAGGTTTGAAGTGCTTTGAGCTATCCCCGTATTTAAAGAAACGTAGCTTTTAACACCTTTTTGTATTTTAGTGTGCATATCCCTTGTTTTGTGCTTGATTGGATTTATATTACTGTAGTATACACTTCTGTTGCCATATCCTTTGGCTGGCCGTTTCTCATATGCATGTTCGTTTTATTTTTGTATTAGAGCCCATCTGTCATTGCAAGGTGTGTTGACATTTCACAATGTAAAATTTATATCTATTTTCTGCCTTTGGAAAAATTATTTTTTGGGGCAGGGCATATGGAATCCTTGTTCATCCTCCTCTATCCTTTCTCCGTGTATCCCTTTAGCTTCACATTGAACTTCTTGCCTCTTCATTTCCACCCTTTATCCTGATTATGCAGGCTGCAGCAGTACATAAATATGGATCTACTTTTTTGACACTAATGAATTGATGTATACTTTTATTTTTTTTAAATTTTTTATATAGATATTTTGTTACATGCACTGTTTTTTTTAATAAAGTTTATTACATGTACTGTTAGTGCTTTATCTTTATAATCTTCAGAGTTTTTTCTTTACTGAACAGATAGCCCCGATGTGAGTAGGAAACGGATGAAGTTTTCCAATAGAGAACAAAATGGTCTAGTTTACGATTATTCTGATCCATTTACTATTCCAGACCTTCTAGAAAGCATCACCTCTGGTAAATATGGAAGTGTAACAAAGGATGTTGAAGCATTGGTTGCACGAAAGACACAGGTGTTTAACTCGTTATTTACCATGTGTCCTGATCTTGAATGGGCATTACCAAGTGCAATGTACAACAGAGATATAGAAGTGTCGGGCAAGAAAATTAATGATGTTGTCGATTTAGCGAGGTCTGAAACCAAATCAATCATTCCAACTACTGATGTGTATATAATTGATTCGGATGAAGAGGATGTGAACAGAAGGCCTCTCAATCACTTTCAAGAAATTTCCTTTCCAAGGCCACTTAATACTCTTGAACTCCATGCACAGAGCTTACTGGTTAGACTATCTTTCGTTAACCATTCATAGCTGATTTTTTGTTTAATGTTATTAACATACTGGCTTGAACTGTGTTTTGTCTAATCTTATCAACTTACTTGATAAAATTTATACTTGCAAATGATGTTTGGTATCATTGCGCAAAGGTCAATTTGAATACAACTTTTTTGTTTATGCAAGCGTAATGTTGCATATATAATATATTTGACCCCAAGTACAGCTGAATAGTAAGCCTAGGTTGGGGTTAAATTGGGGGTAATAGTATGTAATGTAGATGTGTTTTTATATAGAGCCGTCTAATTATTTTTTCATTTATTAATTTCATACTTTGTAATGACAGAATCCGAATTTCCTGGCTGTTACCACTCCTAAAAAAGAGGATATAAAAGTTGATAAGATTAAAGATAAAGGTACTTACGTAGGTGTTGAAGATGAATTGAGCGAGGAAGATCATCCATCTGTTGAAGATGAAGAATTATCTGACATTTGGAAAGAAATGAATTTTGCTCTAGAATCTACCAAGGTATTTGTGATCCTTTCACTCATGTCATTTGCTGAAGTATCCTCTAGTTGTTGTTTTTTATTGTTTGTGAATTCTGCGTCTCGTTACCGTTCCTTTTTTCTCTATTTATATATACACCTGGAAAAAGCTAAGTCGACTTGCTAACCCGACGTGAATTGATATAACTGGGTTTGAGTTGTGGTTTTTGACCCATTTAAATTAATTGGTTGACCCGACCTGATGTATTTATTAAATGGGTAAGGTCAAGGTCAAAATTTTAAACCTCAAAAACTTTTGTAACCAATTTAATTAAACGAGTTGATTTTGAGTTTGATTGATATGTATAACCTGAACTTAGTTCATTTAATAATTTCCTATTTTTCTTAGTAAATACAACATAAACAACTCATAAACTAAAACCTTAAAAATGAGGCCTAAAAATCAAATGTAGTCAATGCTAAAAACCCAAAAATGGTAACAGAATACTCTAAACAGGTAGTGAGTAGAAATCAGGTTGATAGAGTCGTGATTTTCAATCCAATTATTTAAGTGGGTTGGGTTCGAGTCAAGGGATTTTTTGAGCATTTTATATATGAATCGTAAAGAACCTATCTTGACCTGATCGCCTATTTATATACTTCCTCCATTCCAAAATACTTGCACCAAACATATTTTTGCGCAATTTAATGCGTTTATCGGATCGTTTACATCTAGAGTTATACATAACTAAAAATTATAAAAATTTGATATTATGAAAATATGCTTCGAGACGAATAAAATAGGATCCTATATGACTATGTTTTTTTCTCGTATAATAACCGAAATATGTAAATTACCATAGAACGATGAATAGTACAAAAGTTGGTTTGGTGCAACTGATATGGAACATAGGAAGTATATGACTTTACCTTCTTGAATTATGTGTCGATTGTTGTTGCTTAAAGATTTATGTGCATATGTATATTTATTGATGCATTTTTGTGTTGTTTGATGTATGTATTTTAACTTCTAGTTGGTGTTTAATTGCATGTTGCGCTTCACCAATTGAAGAAAACTGTTTGATTGTAAGGAACAAATTGATTTCAATATTTTTTCAATGGGTAAAAGAATTATGAAAGTTCTAGAAAATAGTACAATGTATTGGAATGCAACTTTTAGTCTAAACTCTAAAGTAAAACACAACAACAATACTTAAGCCTTAATCTCAAAAGACAACGGTCGACTATTGATCGGACTCTACATCCTCTAATAGTATTAGTCCAAGTACACAGCGTAGCGTAGTACGCGTAACAATTATGTGTCGAATTCCACATGGAATGGGGTGTATATCAAGAGTTTCTCTATCAATTACTTGGTTCAAGAACTTATATTTTGAGGATTTGTTGGTAAAATAAGACTAAGCAACTATTTCAAAATCTGAACTACAACTAAACATAAAAACATGTAAAAGTGCAATGAACCAAAGAGCAATGCTAGAATGATTTATATAAACACGATAAGAAAGAGGTAAATGCTAGGCCTTCTCTCAAAATAGTGTTACTAGCCTTCAAACTAAGGACATGGATATGGGTTATGGGGAAGAAATGCATTTTGGACACTAGTATTCTGTCTCTCGATCAATATAAAGCTTCCCAAATATACTTAACTACCTATTCTCATGGAGATGGAATGATTATTAAGTATGAATTATCAAAGGAAATCGACTCTCGCCCTCAATCCAATTACACTACGTCAATACCTAAACCCATTTCAAACGATAGATCACATATTTAAACCGAAGGTGAGTCAAAGAAAAAAAAATCCCTAGCCTAAGCCAAAATAAAATTACTCACTCATGGTTGGATTTAAGCTAAACAAGATGAAAAACATGAATCTATAGTATACGTGATGATTCTATTAGTTATAATCAAAACATGAAACAACAAGAACATGATATAAAATAACTAAGTTCAACAAAATGCAAGTGTACAGGTTTGTATGATCATTTTAGTATCTCCATATATGAATGATGTTTTTATTTTGCTTAATTAGGTGAGCAGAGTATTCAACAAATATACTCGATTTGTAATTTGTTTTGACAAATTGTACATGGAGTTCATTAAAAACACTAAAACACAAAACATAGCTTAAAATCTTAATAAAGCAAGCATATTAGCATAATAGCTCACCCTAATTAAGCCAAATAATGAGGAAAACCATGAATAAGACATGGCTAACTGCCACATGAACCTATAGATCCGTATCAATTGTCTTTCACATTGATTCTCCATCACATAAAGTAAAATACAACACCTTTATTACTTTGGTATTTGGTTCATGTGGTGGATCTTTACATTCTATTAAAGTCTGTATGTAGTTAGAAGCATAGTCGCCTCAATATAGTAGTTGATATAGCATATTATTAATTTTTTTTTCTCTTTCTTTATTTATATTAGCCTTTTCTATTGAGTTGATCATATAAAGGTTTTTGACGTAATTATGATTTAGGTTTGATCTCATTGTGATTGATTATGTTGATGATTTTTTATCCTTCAAGTTAATGTTGGTTCATAATATTTTTTCAGCTATCACCATTAAGTTTCCTTGCAGCGACTTTTCTTCATTCATTATTGTGTTGCATGATTATAATGGCTCATTAAATCATTTTATTTATGTAAAGTTGCATATGACGTTTGCTACTGAGGGTTAATCGGAAACATTTTTTCATTTATGTTAGGTGGCGTACATCCGCCCTTTCAAACCTCACCCTAGGTGGAAGCCAATTAATGACATTGGGGTGATGATATGCTGCTGTTATTATGATTGTGTTGCATGATGGCTATAGAACTTTGTGTTTTCAATGCATTATGCATCTTTAAAGATTTTTGGTCCCTTTTATCTTTTTCTCTTCTTGTATGTGACTATTCTTAAGATTAGGCTTTGGCATTGTTGTAGTATTGTATTGTTGTGTTCTATATAACCTTTGATTGTTTTTCTTTAGAAAATATATGATTTTTTCTATGCATTTCTATTTGCAGGATGCTGCATTTCAATCTGGTGATGAACATTCAGAGGAAGAGGATGAGGGTTGTGATCATTCATATGTCCTTAAAGATGATATTGGTTACGTGTGTCGTGTTTGTGGAGTTGTTCAAAGGGCAATTGAAACTATATTTGATTTTCAGTATATAAAGGTGTCAATAACTTTTTTTAATATTGTTTTCGTCTATATTTGCATATACCTTTTTGAAACCTGTTATTTTTCTTTATGGTCTGATATAAAAAATGTAAGTTTGATTTGAGTTTGTTCTACTCTATCTGCTAATTGCTTTGTGTGCTTCTATGGATACTTGAACTCTGCCCATAAAATGTTGAATTATGGTACCATTTATGGCATTTTTTAGCTGGAGAATTGACTCGACATTATAGTTTCCAGTATATTTTTTTTGAAATAAAAAGTTACATTCTCCTTTTTTCGACTTGCAGTTTGTGTGGGGGGGGGTGGAGATGGAGAGGAGGGTATAACAAATTTGAATCCATGTGATGTAGAAAGAGATAGGAGGAAACTAAAGAGATAAAGGAAGTGTTGCACGTACTTTGCAACCTGCATAAAAAAAGAGTTTTTGTTGGAAAATACGAGTGATCATTATTAATTTATATATTTTATGGTAAAAAATAGTTTAGTTTTTTCATTGTTAGTCATGAAGATTAAGATAAATCTCATTAGATTAAGAAAATGATGTCTATTCGGATTAAGGTTTTGGCATTGTTGTCATTGTGCGGTAGATATCTAAAATAAAATGGCAGCATTTGTTATAGAAGTATATATTTGTCACATTTAAGGCCGTAAGTAATTTATAACTGTCTTGCTTTTGTGATGTAGCTCTTTGAGTGGTAATGGTAGTTTGAGTTTTGTAGTGATATATTCTGATTGATTCCTATGAAAAACGCTTGAGGGCCAATGTGATTTTTGGTTAATATAGGTTGGAAAAACTTTTAAATGCCAATACTAAGGTGTTGTTTACATTGCATTGTACTTCTATTAGGTATTTCTGTAGGACTGAACATGCTAGCTTGCTGCTGAATATTGCTTTGAATGCTTACTGTCCTGTTCTTAATGTTAGTAGTTTTCTGACTGATGTGTGGTTCTGGTACATGTATTTTGCTGTGTTACAACTATATATTACTTGGACTCATTTGACCTTGAGTACGCGTGGTGTTTTTTTGAGTACGCGTGGTGTTATGTGACTTTTCTCATGGGAATGACACTTAACAACTGTTTCAAAGTTTCGTCAGTTTAGGTTAAACTGAGCATGGCCCCTGGAAATATATAATATGTTGGACACAAGTTATTTTTTATCATTGTCTGTATTGGTATTGATTCTTGTTTGTCTGCATTGTTATTCGCTGCTTCTCGTATTGTTTATGTGGAAGTCTTTATGACTTATATTGACACCATTTACTTTTGATGACTTTTGCCTAAACTAATCATAATTTCAGGCTGCGCGGTCGAGAACTTACAGATCTGAATCACGTTCTAACAAAGAGAACGATGTCGTTGACACTTACGTGGACGAGAAGTTGTCTGGGGTTGATTTAGCTGTGAAAGAAGTCTCTGCTCACCCTAGGCATAAGAAGCAAATGAAGCCTCATCAGTTAGAAGGATTTAACTTCTTGCTGAGCAACTTAATAACGGAAAAACCTGGTGGCTGCATCTTGGCCCATGCTCCTGGGTCTGGAAAAACTTTCATGATTATCAGTTTCATGCAGAGTTTTCTGGCCCAGTATCCAGATGCTAGGCCGTTGGTCGTGCTTCCAAAGGGTATTCTTCCTACATGGAAAAAGGAGTTCCAAAGATGGCAAGTGGAGGACATTCCTTTATTTGATTTTTATTCCATGAAAGCTGATAATAGGATTCAGCAAAAGGAAGTCCTCAAACAGTGGGTAGAGCGGAGGAGCATACTCTTTTTGGGCTATAAGCAATTCTCTAATATTATCACTGGTGACAGCTCGTGCCCCACAAATGCTTATTGCCAGAACGCACTGCTCAAGCGTCCGGACATTCTTATCTTGGATGAAGGTCACACTCCTAGAAATGAGAACACTGATGTGCTGAATTCACTTGCCAAGGTCCAGACTCCTAGGAAGGTAGTGCTATCTGGTACACTATACCAAAATCATGTCAAAGAGGTATTCACTATCTTAAATCTGGTGCGTCCAAAATTTTTGAAGATGGACACTTCCCGAAGCATTAAGAAGCGTATCTTGAGTAGAGTACAGTTTCAAGGGTTCAAGAAGCAGCTAAAAGGTGGAAATGTGGAGAGCAACTTTTTTGACCTTGTTGAATACACCCTTCAGCAGGAAGAGGATTGGAAAAGAAAGGAGGCCGTGATAAAAGACTTGAGGGAGATGACTAGCAAGGTTTTACACTACTATAGGGGAGACTTCTTGGATGATCTCCCAGGACTTTTAGACTTTACTGTTCTTCTTGGACTGAGTCCTCAACAGAAAATCGAAATTGACAAGCTGAAGAAGAGGGAAAAAACAAAATTTAGAAAAACTTCATTGGGTTGTGCAGTTTACACTCACCCAAAGCTGAAGCAGTTTTCAGATAATAATACCACAGCCGAGAAACTTCCCCATGACATCTCTAAGATTGATGAGCTTGTCGAAAGGATAGATATAAAAGATGGTGTCAAGGCTAAATTTTTCCTTAATATGCTGGGTTTGTGTGAAAGTACGGGTGAGAAGCTACTGGTGTTTAGCCAATATTTGCTACCTTTGAAGTTTTTGGAAAGATTGACCGTCTATAAGAAGGCTTGGACTATAGGTAAAGAAATTTTCATGATAATTGGTGATACAGCTACAGAGCAGCGAGAATTGCATATGGAACGATTCAATAACTCTCCTGATGCAAGGGTCTTTTTTGGATCTATCAAAGCTTGCGGAGAAGGAATATCTCTAGTGGGGGCTTCTCGCATTATAATCTTGGATGTCCATCTGAATCCATCTGTCTCTCGCCAAGCAATAGGGCGTGCATTTCGACCTGGTCAGGTGAAGAAAGTCTTTTCTTATCGACTTGTTGCTGCAGACTCGCCTGAAGAAGAGGACCATCTCACATGTTTCAAGAAAGAACAAATTGCAAAAAGGTGGTTTGAATGGAATGAATACCGTGGCAGCCAAGATTTCGGAATGGAAGCTGTCGATATAAAAGACTCGGGGGATTCATTCCTGGAAAGCCAGTCACTTGCTGAGGATGTGAAGGCTCTGCACAAAAGGTTAGTTCAGTTTTCTCATCTCCATTTTCCGGTCGCACATTTTCGTTTTCTTCATTCATCAACTTTAATATTTACTGTAACTATATACTTTAATATGATGGCTGTAGGTAACTGTCAATTGTGGAAGCTTCCAGCAGATTGCTTAACAGTTTAGGTATGCATAGTTTTTTGCTTTTGATCAACCCAAGTTTGTACAGTCCTATAGGGTACCAAGACTGGATGATAAGCATTGAAACTATGATTTTTTAGGTAAGTTTTTAAATGTCAATGCCTTTAGCTGGTTAAAGATTATGTTTTGATGAAACCGTTCTACAAACTCTTGTGCTACGATCCTGCATTTCTGGCACATGCACTTTTAAAATGCTAACATCCGTATATGTTCTTAGACAAATGCGTTTCCTAAATCTCTCTTTGACATATTATCTTAGAAATGCTATTGATCATTTACTTATTCATTCATTTGCATAACTAAAAACACCGGAGTTTACGAAAGGCGGTTACAAGCTTATAACGGTTTTGAGATTCGATAAACAAATATGGAATAGATGTGAACCTTAAGTAACTTCTTTAGTCTGTTTTGTGATTCCATGAGTTTAGGTTCCCTAAGAAGTATGATGGAATTCTCAGTATTAATCTTTTATAAAGAGATGTAGGATTTTCGTTTGTTGTTATAAATAGCCACAAATTCAACGGCGTTGCCTTTGTTGGGTTCCTAGTTATTTTATTTTATTCGTGGGTAGGTTAGAGAATTCGTACATTTCAGAGAAATTTATTTATCTTGTGGTGAAATTTGATTTCTTGTTATATGGTGGAAAGAAAAACCCTCAACTATCAGATTAATTCATGATTCTGTTTAGGTTCCTTGTTTTTATCTCGTAAATTATTTGAATATCAATTGTTAAGAACAAATTGATTAGAAACTTATTCAAAGATTTGTAATTATCAATTTATAATTCATCAAGTTGTTTTTCTAAAAGATGATACAAATGAAGTAATTTTTTTTGATTTTTTATTTTTTACTCAAAAAAAAAGTATATTTATTTTTTCAATAAAAGTGTGGTGGATTTTGTTGTTGCCTTGTTGGCTTATAATTAATTAGTGTTTGAAAATTAAGGATAAATGATGACCTTGATAAGCAGAAATTTAAAACTAAAGGAAATTGGGGTCTTTTTTGGTGGTCGTTGGATATAATGATGATTTATTAGGTATATAATAAAATTTCACGGCAACCTGATTGCCTAATAAATTCTATTTTTCAAAGTGATTCTATGAAAGACTTTAATAATCAACATTATTACTTATATTTGTTAAAATTTAAAAATATGCCTACAGTTTGATTATTATGATATGATTTATAAATAGTTATCTCGGAAAATATACCACTCAACTTAAAAGATTATTATGGTCGAGTTTTCTTCTTGCTAGCGTGTATTGTTGGTTTTAGTTTTCCTATGAGCGGGGTACATTGGATATGATGATGATGGTGTGTATTCCTGCCCCTCTGAAATCACATCATTTGACCCAAAAACTTTCATCTATTTGAGTCAAATGATGTTATTTTAGAGGGATAGACGAAGTATTCACTTTAGTTCCACTGCTATAACATAACTCATTTGCCATAATCTAAACAAATATGTATGATTCTTTCTCCTTGAGTTTGTCCTATTTAATCATTTTTATGAGTTTTTTTTTGTTAAATAAGTAAATGCTAAAATAATGGAGAAAATATAATGAAATCACTTTTCACAAATGGGGGATAAGAACATCAAGCATCAGCAATTCAGCATATTATCTTCTTCTCATAAATATCCAAAAGTAAGATTATAATACAAATTCACAATTTTTTGATGGAGCGTTGAATTTTTTGATGGAGAATATATATGCATTTGAAGTAGTTACATTAAGAAATATTAAGGGATGAGGTAAAAATACGTAAAAGATTTTATGGCATTGCATATTATATATTTAAAAAATATTTTAGTTTGAAAAATATGTAATTATACTAAAACAAAAGTATTTATGCTAATATTTGACCCACTTGTTAAAAAGGATCCTGATTTATGTGCGATTAATTATCTTGCACATGTTTAGAGTCACTATTAATTAAGTGAACAATTACCAAGAAGATACTACTCAAAACATAGCTAGACATTTTTTAAGTTTTGTCAAAATCTCACATTTAAAATTTTCGAACGAAGTAGTTTCTTAATACAACATGAATACTTAAATATCAACTTCACCAAACCAAAAAACATGCAATTCATCTTGAACATCGAATCTTCTTTTATGTTTGTAATTTCGTTATTATATATTATGGTCACATTTCATATTTAAATGTGAAGAAAAACAAAATAGACATATAAAGAATCTATCTTTCCATTTGAGAAGAAAAATAAATATGTCAGTCTTACTAACCTTATGAATAGTTGAAATTGCTAGACATTGATGCACATTCAATATTACGAGTTAGTTCTCCCAAAATGTTATCTAAACGAGATACAAAGGCAAGAAAGTTAACAACCTTTCAATGTCAAATTCAATGATCAAGAGTCAAGACTCAAGACACACAATTGTTTGGGAAGATACAATATTAGAAAGTATGTGAGGTAGGTAATCTCTCTTAGCTTCTCTTTTGTGTTTAAATTTTCAACAAACTTTAATTTTTTGAAGACTCAATCTTTTACAATACATTAAATAAGCCTGAACAATAAATAATGTCAATAACCGTAATGTAATAATTATTTCAACACAGAGAAAGTATATTGATGTGATATTTATTTAGTATTTACACCAGAAAATCACATGATTCTCTAAATAGTTATTTTATTGTATTGATTATATGTATAGCGTAATTATAAATTTTATTAATATTTTTATATTAATGGGATTATTTTAATTTTTCCAGATGCTTTAAAATTCAAAATTGAACCCTATAAACAAAAGTAAACATGGTGTAAATTTTCAACGGCTTACCTCAGTTACTACTCCTAACTCCCGAATCTTTAAACAGTTTACCGTAACGTCGGTCGCTTATCCACCGGCATATATTTCGGTCACAATCACCGCAATTAAAAAAAACATTTAATTAAATTAAAAAATTTAAATATAAAAATAAAAACGAATTTAAAAGTCTATCTTTTGCACGTTGTCTTTTAAAAATCCAACCTTTTGATTATTATTTAAAAATTTGACCTTTATAGTGCGTTTTCTTTTAAAGTACTGACCTTATTAAGTTACTTGCAAAATTCAACGGTAAATAAATTAAGAATCAAAAAATCGAATATTTAAAAAAACGCAATATAAAGATCGTAATTAAAAAAAATACTCCCTCCGATTCTTTTTTATTGTCCACTTTCCTTATTTGGTAATTTCATCCAAATTGTCCGCTTTCTATTTTTGGCAAAGATTTTTACCTAAATATCATATGTTCACACAAGTAAAGACTATAATACCCTCACTTATATTATTTAAAATATCCCAACTACTACCTTTACAATTATTATAATCACTTAAATACCCAAACTACCACTGTTACAATTATTATAATCATTTAAAGTACCACAATTTACACTTTCTTACTATACATGCCCAACCTAAAGTGGAGAATAAAGAAGAACCGGATGGAATAGTAGAGAAAATAAAATTTTAAAAAGACAACTAGCAAAAGGGAAACTTATAAAATTAAGTTTTCCAAAATAAAAAGAGTAAATAAAAACAAAAATCTTCTTCCCATTTTCTCTCCTCACCTCCTTCTCTGCTCTCCATCCTGGCATTCAGCAACAAAACAACCTGACTAAGACTTTCTCTCTCTACTTTCTCTCTCCTCCATGGGAAAACCTCGAACTGCCAAACGTGCTCTTGACTCCTACACCGTTAAACCCCTCAACAAAGTCATCAAGCGTAAGTTTTCCTCTCTGTAAATCACTTTTTCTGATTCTCTCTCTAATCATCTCTAGTTATTTTTTTCATGGTGTGCAGCGGGAGATTGTGTGCTGATGAGGCCGGCGGAACCTTCGAATCCATCTTACGTGGCACGTGTAGAGAAGCTTGAGTCAGACGCACGTGGTACAAATGTGAGAGTACACGTGCGGTGGTATTATCGTCCAGAAGAATCTATCGGAGGTAGAAGACAGTTTCATGGTTCAAAGGAATTGTTTTTGTCGGATCATTTTGATGTTCAAAGTGCTGATACTATTGAAGGGAAGTGTACGGTTCATAGTTTCAAGAGTTATACTAAGCTTGATGCTGTTGGAAACGACGACTTCTTCTGTCGTTTTGAGTATAACTCTGCTTCTGGTGCTTTCACTCCTGATCGTGTTGCAGTGTTAGTAATCCTACTCTTCAATTTTGTTTTATGAATTAGGGTTTCTAATTGGGGGTTTTACTAAGATTATGATTTTTAATTGGTTCAGTTTGATTGAAGTGTGATTTTTTTTGTTTTCGTTGTTTTTTGATTATTCGGGATTAATATACTTTTATCTGAGTATTAAATAGTCAAGTAAGCCCTTAATTGAATTGGATTTTTGGGTAGTTTTATTGATACTGTTTAATTTGATTAGAATGTGGATGCTTTGATTAATATACAATTTTTTGCTGGAATTTCTGTGACAGTTTATTTCATGATTTACATTAAGGAATTGTTGCAACAGAATTTCTACTGTAACAGAACTATGTAATAATTGAAATCTATTTATGAGCTTAGTCAGCTACTTCTTGAGATTTGGTGATGTCAGTATTTTTTTGACTTTGTTTCTGGTGCTCGGAGTTATGTACTCTATCAGTTAAAGATGACATATTTGGATTGAGATCTTCATGGATTTTTTCTATTGTCCTGTGTATTTATTTTTGTTGTTAGAATCTGAAGATTATTGGTGGTTATGGACTGTTTTGCAGGTACTGCAAGTGTGAAATGCCTTATAATCCTGATGATTTGATGGTTCAGTGTGAGGGATGCAGTGATTGGTTAGTGCCAATTTTAGATTTTTTTCATTCTCAGCATTCTAGTTCGGTCGTGGGTCTAAGTTTTGATTGGTTCAAACTGGAGGAGCTGCATCTTTTATATTCAAGAATATTCAGTTCATGTTTAGTTCTCCAGGGCAGGATATACACGTTAGAAATAACGAATTGCTTTTTAAAGTAGTCGTCGTCATCATCATACTCGTTATATCTCGCTTATAGAACCTATGGTTAAGATAAGCATAGGTAAGACAAATATATATAGACTAAAACACAAACCAAGGAAAGAAAGAAAAAATAACTGTTAAAAAGGCACAAACAAAAAACATGGCAAAGATAACCATCGATAGTCTAGGGCACGAATTCGGCATCTTCAATTAGTTTTATCCCTAACCAATTCCTCAGAGAGGTGGTGCTCGCTCATTTTATTCCTAATTTGATCCTCACGTTTTTTGGGCCTACCACGACTTCTCTTTACATCAATTGTAATATTTTTTAAAAGTGATCATGTTGATGTATTGGTTTGTGGGTAGTGCTGTTGGCTTCACTAGGTGAGGTGGAGGTGATTAGTAAGTGAGTTTCTTCATGCAATTATTTTGAAAATGCTGATTTATGTTGGGTTTGCGTAGACCTAGAGTGTGAAGGCTGCATTTAAACTGGTGATATATTCTTTAAAATGTAGGATGACCTCTGAACTTTGTGTTAATTACTTGATAAGTTCTGATACTGAATTTGGGTGTAAAGCTATTTGGAATCATGTATACGCACATACCAAATTTAGTCAGGATATCTAACTTTGGTGATCAGTAATTCTTCTTTGGTGCATATGATTTATAGTATTTATAATAATGACTTGAATCTCTATGCAGGTTCTCTAAGAATGAATGTTTTTAGGTTTTGTTCTAATACCAATCACCCTCTCATAATCCTTTTGTCCTGATAGGCTTTGATTTATGTGGCATTGTGGCTGTTAATAATACCTGTTGCTGTTTATGCATAGACCTAGTACCTGAGTGGCCTTTTTTTTAAGCAAATGTTACTGATGAAATGGAACGCCTTTCTCATGGTGGCCATATATAAAATGAACTAAGGGAGTTAAGGCAATTGGGTGCATAGAACCTAGTCATGAAGTACAGAGCTTAAGGTGCGCGTCTCAGAAGTGAGGTGCCTAATTTTAAACTAAAGATTTTGAAAGAAGACCTGACTGAATGTGAAAACAAGCTGCACCTTAGTTGTGCCTAATTGGAACTACTCGCTCAGGCGTATAAAACCGGTGGGGCTGTGCCTTTAGCCTTAGCGTGAATTGTGCTTTTTTCTGTACTACAATGATGGTATATATTGAAGTTCCTGCCTTTATTGGAAGTCCTGTTTGTGTAAATGGATCTTCAATCCTTTTGGTGTTTTGAAGTCTTGTGTCTAGTTGCCGGCCTTAATCTCTTTATGATTTCATCTGCTTTAATGCTGTTGTCTTTCCATGCGGAAATAAGTCGTTTTATGGTGGTTTTCTTTAAGTTGATGTAATAATGATATTTGAGTCATTTTCATGTCGTAGGGTGGATTTGTATTTGTATGTTGTGGTTAATCATGAACTGGCAAAAATGTAATGATTGTTATTTATAGTGTTTAGTATTAACAATTTATGTTCTCGTCCTTATAGCTTCTTTACTAATTCTTCCTTGGCAAATTTTATGCTGTTATCCAGGTTTCACCCTGCTTGTATAGAGATGACAGCAGAAGAGGCTAAAAGACTTGACCACTTCTTCTGCCAAAATTGTTCCTTAGATGATCCAAAGAAGTTGGAGAGCTCACATGCTGCGTCTAGACATTCTGATACAAAGGTATATGGCTTTCTTGGTTGATGAGATTTTTTAAATTCACCGAAGATACAGGCATTGCTATCAAGTTTTGCTTTTTACAGATAGAGAACAATGGCCACATAGGATAAGTGCTTCTGGACTAAAGGTAGAAACTGTAGTTGGAAGTAGGGAACTGGCATGTTGTGCAACTGAGACATCTGTGTGAGCATCCGAGTGCATCTAGAACAATTACTTAATATCATGCTGATTAATTTATTTGAACTTTGACGTACTAGTGGCCTTAAGCTTTAATCGAGTAAGATATTGGTCTATGGGGACTTGGGAAAGTTTGAGCTTGTTGCTTTAATTTATTGCTTTTGCTTTTTACTTATTCTTATTGGAATTAGATCTGACAAGAAACCTGAGACCACACTAGACCATATCAACTTAATCAAATCGAATTAGATTTGACCAGATCTTACGTTCTTAATGCTTATTATTAATATTATTTATTCTTATTATTGTTGGTGTTATAATATATTATTACTATATAACTATTATTATTTATATATGTTGGCTATCATAATATTATTTATATTTGTCGAGTCGTTTAATAATTTTGTGTTTAGTTTATTTTTGAGTCATACCAGTTTTGAATTAGATAGAAAGATGTATATGTTATACAACTAATATTTTCAACATCAGGTTGACTTAACTTATAGCTTGTTTTAGGACTTTACATAGCTCAATGTCTACAATAATTTTGTCAACTCGGTTAATAATTTTGTGTTAATTATTGTAGACATTGAGCTGAAGTATAATATACATCTATTATCCATTTATACACCCAAAAAGCTTTTTCTATCAAAGACATACATAAATTTTATTGAATTTGCTTTATCCATATCCAATATGTAAGAGTAGCCAACATTGATAATATTTTATAGGACTTTACATTGCTAGTCCATTGAAATCATCATTGAACACCTATTTTCTACTAACATATATTATGAGTTTGAGGGAAGCCATAATAAATAGGAAAAATTGGTAGTAAAAGTACAAACTTTGGATGATTTACGAATTGAAGTCCCAACTTTGGATTAGTATCTAAAAGTCCCATTTTTTATCCCTATTTGCTTTTAAAAGACTAAAAAGCCTACTGGTTAATTATCTAATTTTGATGACCCCTTATTCCAGCTCCGACTCCCTTCCCCTCCCTTCCTATGGCTCCAGCTTTTCCCTCACCCTTTCCCCGAGTCCAAAGACTCCACCCATCCCTACCCAGTCTATGACGATTTTTTGTCGTTTCCACCTGAAGTGCTTGGAACCCTTCCACACCAATTACCAACCCTTACAACCATCCCTTACCCCTTGCTGACAGTGTCCCCCACTTGTAACCAAGATAATTCCTTAAAAACCCTAGTTTAACCTAGACAACTCTTTCTTCCACTGCCCACCTCTTGAAACCCACTCCCCAACAGCTATTTCACCAAATGATGGTGGTTGTGGGGATTAGTGATGGTGGTGGTGGTAGTTGTGTTGGTTTTTGGTGGTCGCGTGGGTAGCTGTGCGAGTTAGTATTCACATGGGAGGGGCGGAAAAAATTGGTGGTTCGTGAAGGTGAGCTTGTGTTTCCCCCTTCTTTGATATTTTTAATTTCTGGGATATTCTACATGGTAGCAACGATGGGTTACTTTCTGGAGATTGTCAATGCATATCTTTCTGCAAGGACGGGTTACTTTCTGCAATGACGGGTTACCGTGACCGAAAGTATATTTTGTACTATGGACATGCGGTAGTTGTCCTTATATAGTATGGGGGTTTGGAACTGAGTTCTGACTTACTTTTGGTATTCGCTGTATTTGGAACATTGTAATAGATTCGGTTATGTTACAACTTGAGGAACTTGCTTGACTTTCACAATCTATCCCTTGTGATGAAACAAGCGTTCTTACTTATTGGCTATTGCCGTTGTACCTGATTGTTGAGTTATTAAGCTGAATCAGTTTCCTTTTTAGTCTTTTGGATTCTTGATTTTAGAATCAGTCATTTGTGGAGATCGGCAATGCATCTGTTTCTGCCATGACGGGTTACTTTCTGTTCTGTGCATATGTACCCTTCTGTTCATCTTTAATGGGGAACGGGATAATGGATGTAGGCATGTAGCCAATCAGCATCGTTTACTAGCTCGATGAGATCAAATACAAAGAAATATCAATCATTTGTTAAATCTATTCAGTAGGTACTTTGTAGATCATGACTCACGAGTGTTTCAAACTTCTCATAATAGTATGATAATTTTGGTGCCCTATGCGGTCGAGCACTCTGCACCACCCCTGTCTATGCCTGTGTTCCGTTTTATCCATGGTCTCACGTTCTTTTGTCGATGTTACAGGTGGACACAAAACGCCGTAGAAGGTGATGTATAGCAGATAGGAGTAATATCACGAGTTAGGGTGTATATTGAGTGTTGAGACTCATTTTCTTTCTGGACTTTCCGCATCCTTCAAGCAAAACGAGATTAAGTTGCCAATCTTTTATAGATGATTGCACCTTTGATGAACAGTTAGTTTTCTTCGTTTTCCTTGAAGGTGAAGGATGTCTTCTCTGTAACATCATAGATAATGTGGAGTGGTTGTTAGTCTTAGTCATGTTTTAGGTTGGTGATGTTATATATGAAGAGGTAAGGCGTATGGCCGTAGGCGGGTATTTATAGTATGTAGATTTGTTATATGCACATATTTGTATGTTGGTTTAGTGATGCCACTATTCGTCCAACATTACACGCTTGTGATCCATCATTCACGAATGGGGTGACATAAATTAATGACCATGAAGCAAAAAGAAATGTTTCTAGTTGCTATCATATATATATATATATATATATATATATATATATATATATATATATATATATATGATGAAGTAGTAATCAACGTTGCTAAACACTTGTACTTTCTACAAGGGTCTTATAATTTAATATTCTCTCTGTTTGCACCCTAATACTTATGAAGTTCTCTCATATTTGAGTATTTGGGGACTCTTTTGACTGCTCTTCTTTATGGGTATGAGTTGCCCTCGTCTTTCCCTCTTTAGACTGTAACTATAGTTTTCTATGAGTGAGATACACTGAATATGATGATGATGATAATATTTGAGTATTTGGGTACAAACCCAAAGGGACGCGGGAATAAATTTAAGTGAATAAAGTAAATTTCTAAATGAGATAAATAAATAGATTGAATTTGTCTAGAAGCTTTAAATAGAGATTTAGTTTATGTTCGTAAATAGAATTGTAGTAAATTAATAAGTTTAACTAAAAGCTAAAAAATGTAGTAAATTGAGAGAGATGAACGAGTATTTTTTAAAGATAGGTCTATGTATGAAAATAAGGATTAGAAATGGGTCATTTTAATAGCATAATTGATGAATAATTTAATTATTACAAATAAAATGACAATAAGAATTATTAACGTTTCTATAATATAATTATTATAAATGACATTTTAATTTTTATAAATTAATTAATGGGAATTTAAAAAAATTGTAAGTAATAAAAATTGGCCGAATTGGAAACCTGACCCATAAGGGTCCTTGTCTCTGATCTGTCCCATATTTATTTATGTTTGATCCAACCCTTATGCGGCCCATTGAACGCTTGTAACCACAACACTAGTAATAATAGACAAGACTTAAAAAAGTTTATCGTCAAAAAATAATGGATTATTATCGGTAAAACTATTAAACAAACAATATAACCAAAAGAAACAACACAAATTCTTGTGAGACGGTGACAGTCTCTTTGAGAGACCATCTCTAATTGGGTTGACCCATTAGGAAAAATATAGAGTAAATATAGGCAATAAACTTTAATGGATTGGGCCTGAAAGACGTTTTTCAGAAAGACGGTCTCTCAGGAGAATGCTGAACAAACAATTGTATAAAATCAAGGATGGCATAATGTATAGAATAAAATGACAATGTTTCTATAAATGGAAAGTATGTCATAGAAATACTTCAAGAATGGTTATAGTAAAAACTTCCATTAATGGCAAATACAGTTGTACCAACAAAATTGATCACTGACTAGTTTATCAATGGTCTGTGCTCATCAACATATTGTCCATTGTTAACTCTCGAGCTTTCTTCCTCTAATCCTTTTCTAGCTTTCCTTGACTGCAAAAATAATCACCAAACTACTTGTTACCATAAACTTAAAAAAAATCCATATAAAAATTCAAATTAAATACTTCCTCTGTTTTGAAATACTGGCTACATAATGACACTATTTAATTTATTGTTCAAGGCTTCAAGCTTATTTCGTATATTTCGGCCGATGTGTAAGAAAAAATAGTCAAGTGAGATCTTGTTTGAATCGTCTAATCGCATACTTTCATAATGCTGATATTAAATTTCTTATAATTTTTAGATCTGTATAGTTCAATATATAAATGATCAAAATAACACATTGAAAATATGTAGCAAGTATAGTGAAACGGAATAAATAATTTGAGAAACGAGTGATGGGTGATAGCTTATTGGAGTGACCGATTTAAATCAACTACTTTGACTACTTTTGGAACACATTGAAGGGAGTAGCTATGTTGTTCTAAATCAGCCAATTCATACCAGATAATATATCAAATACTAGCATCAGATGGTTGACCAGCTAACCATCAATTTGAACCCAAATAAGTTAAAATTTCCAACAGATCAACATGCTATTTTTCCAAACACCCGATAAGCAAAACTAACCTCTTCTTCCCAGTTCGTACGACTAGTTATAATAGCCAAAAGGATAGTCTGAGTTATAGCACCACATAGTACACCCAACCAAAGGCCTCTTCCTCTGAGCTGTGTCCAAAAACCTAATGCAGCTGCAACCGGAATTCCCACAATATAGTACGCAACAAGATTCACGAACGAAGCTATATGTTGCCATCCACACCCTCGCGCAACCCCTGAATGTTGCAAACACACCCAGCTTTAGTTTAGTCTGCATTCTTCAAAAGCTGTCAATGTAAGCTTTGTGTATGTTGGAGTATAGAATATGTACCTGAAATAACTGCTTGTGTGCTATCGAATATAACGTTACCACTAACAATAATTGCCATATTTCCGACATATTCTATAACTTCTTTCTCGCTGCTGAAACAATACCCGAAAACTTTTCGAGTTGCAAACAGGATTGAGCTCACAACTAACCCGTTTGCAACACCCATTAGGATAACTGCACGGGCTGCTTTACGTGCTGCCTGTGGATTTCCCGCCCCAAGTTCATTTGCAACTCTTGTGCTGTATTAGACCCAGGGAATGAAAACTGTTAAATTAAGCTGGACTTATTGTAAATATAGCATATAATCGGAGAAACACAAGGTGCACACACTTCATAAGCCAAGAAGATAATCCCAAAATCATATGACAATGGGAGGAAGGGCTACACCGACTTATCAAGTCTGCACACCATCAAAATTCATCGATGTGGGACAAGTCACAAATCATCCAAACAAACCACACATTGCTTGAAGTTGAGCTCGCGGATAATTAAATGAGAAAACTCGGGTATGGAGAATAGTATACCTTCCTGCAGCAGAAATTCCATAAGGTATAGCGAATAGTGTTGATGTAGTAGTCAAGCTAGCAATAAGAACAAGTATATATAGTGTTATTTGATCGAAAACCCGAATTTTAATCTGCAAGGTTTATTATAACAAATGGTTGGTAGAAGTAGAGCAATACCACACAGAAAGAACAGAAGTCTCAAGTTCTGGATTTGGTAAAAAGCCTGAAAGTAAAACCAGCAGCTCAAACGACCACCACTCAAAACTACAAGCAGAGTTAAAATCGACAAATCGTCAACTTAGTTAGGTAATCAAATTGGAATGTAAAGATTAGAACGAAACCCACCAAATCATTGCAGCAGACGGGATAGCAAAACGGAAAAACTGGCCTATTCCATCGAAGATCTCGAGGGAAAGTGGAGAACGAGTCGGTGCACACGACGAAGAGAATTTCATGTACAATGCAAGAAAAATGGCATTGAGCCAGTTTGATATTCCCATTGCAATAGCACCTCCAAGGTTTTGTAAGCCAGATTTGTAGACCAAAGCCCAGCAAAGGGGTATATGTAGGCAAAGCGTCGCACAGGAACTTATGAACATCGGTATGACCAAGCTTTGGGATTGAAAGTATCGAACGAGGGGTTGAAAGACGGCATAAGAGAAGAGTGTTGGGACAAGATAGGTCATGAATTTGCCTGCTTCATGTGAAATGGCAGGATCTTGGCCTATGAACACAAGGATTTTGCCCATGTTTATCCATATGAAGCTAAGTGGGATGCTAAATAAGGCTAGGGAGAAAATGGCTGTGTATGTTTGTGTTCCGACTTTGTTGTACTGCTTTGCTCCATAGGCTTGTCCGCTTAATGTCTCCAATGCACCTGCCATCCCGAGCTATGAACGAGGCACAAGTGCAAACATGTTAGGAATTGGACAGATGTATTAGGTCGTGACACTTCATCACATAATCAGCATGTGGGCCCATTCATGTGGACGCACACAGGGCACACATGGGTACATATCGACAAACGCATGTGTAATGAGCGTTAGACTTGCATACACACTTGATGAGGTTCATTCTTTATCCGAAACCACATGGTATTAGGAGAATTACCCACTAAGCATTATATGTAAGTCCACAACCCGCTATGTTAGTGACGTGTGATCTTCCTCACATGTGAGGTATTCCCAACACTTCCCGTCACATGTGAGGCACATTACATCTAAGAACCATCTTCGGCTCGGATACCACCATATTCATTGCACTCCTTATCCCTAAAATGTTGCCTCATTTGACTTTTTTTGTCATCGAGTTTTTGAACTAAATTGAGCAATCGTTTTATGAATGGAGAGAATATAATATGTGATGGTTACATTTCAACATCTCAACATTTCAACATTTTGGAGAGAATGTAAATTGTGCTATCAATGTAATATGAACATTTCAACATTGGAAAAATAAGAGGAATAGAGGATATACCAAGCATGATTTCATAAGACTTGATCTTTGATTTCCAAATAAGGTAATGAAAATCTTACAGTTTGTTTGGTAATTGGTATTAAATATTAGGAATAGTAAAGAAAAATTGGTGTATGTTTAATGGTAATTAAATTATCTATTACACAAAATTCATTCCAAGACATCACTATTTAGAAATAATGAAAAATTGTGAATAATTTTATTTTTATGGAAAACTTATCATTATCATAGGAATGACCTACTTTTTAAAAGATTTACACTACAAATTAATTTCATTAGCAATATTTATTTAGTAGTATCCAAAATGACACCTCGTTTACCCATTCTAAAACAAGAAAAGTGAACTTTTTTATTGTACACACACAAGTCAACCATGAGCGGATACACAATGCTGCTCTGATACCATGTCAAGGAACCAACTCAGTGAAAAGCTTAAGCTGATGGTTGAGAACTCAATGAAAAGCTTAAGCTGAAGGTTGAGGCTCCAAAATATGTTATATACTCTAATAAATGATAGTATAAGATGAACCGAACAATCTGTATATATAAGTGTATAAATGTTTAATCAATTCAACTACTATTCTTTTATATTTATATATTATATAATTATAAGTGCTTAACCAATTTAATTAATTGACCCCGGCTATGATCTAGGCTTTCCTTCCGTCAACATTATCTACTTGGAGTTATATCATCAAATTAAATGTAAATTGACGTAATTAATGTTGAATGATTTCATTTTTAGTCCTATATACATAGTCATAACAAAAAGGACAAGAAATTGTTTTCCATGAAGTATATTATTCCACCACATATTGTCCATTGTCAAAAACTTTAGAAATTAGCTCAAAATCAAGTTTACTTTTTCAATTTTGATTTTTAATTGAATTTTTTATTTTTCGTAAATAATCTTGAAAGAGAGGGGTGTTTCTAAATGTCCCAAAAGGATAAAAAAAAAAAAAAACTGAAAGAGTAATGGAGAAATAGAAAAAAGCATACCAAGAGGCTGAAACCAGTGACAGCAGCAATAGAAACAGCAAGAGCAGTACTAGCTAGGTATAAATTACCAAGATGACCGACCATCATTAAAGTGACTACCTGTATCATATATTGTGCCATCATTACTGCCACCATTGGCCCTCCTATTTTACTCACTCTTTTTATTTCTTCTCCTATTTCCACCCATTTCTTTTTTCTATTTTCTTCATCCTGCTTTATTAACAATCCTTCTTCCATGATTGATCACCCTTTTCCCTTAATTTCTCTGCTTTGATCTTCAAATTAAATACAGAAAATTAGAGGGAGATTTTGTTTGATTTTTGTATTTTTTTGTTTGTATGTCTATAGAGATCCTTATGAAATGATCTTATAAAACATGGATGGATGACAAAAGAATTGGAAGTTAGCAATTCCACCGCTTAACAGTCTAGGCTTGACCAATAACAACGACTAAGTCATTACTCATTACATTCTCGTGTCCCAGTGACTGAAATTTCGTGGAAAGTGAAATTTGATTGGAAAATGAGATAAACGAGTTTAGGTGGAGAGAGAAAATAAGTAAGAAAGTAGGGTTATTGCTAAAATAGAAATACAAATTGTTGTGAGAGACGATTTTTATGAGAGAGGCATTGGATATATAGGTTAAATAGTACAATTAATACAAATTAAATAGAAAATGAGAGTGTGGGATTCTTGTTTTGAGGTCGTCTCTTTGAAAGACGGTCTCTCACAAGAATAACTGAAAAAGAAAAGGTGCAAAATGAGTGGACAAACTAAAATTGAAAGAAATGCAAATTGAGAGGGACAGAGGGAGTATCAATTATCCTTTTATCCCTCCAAATTTAGTCTATATGTATTTGACACGAAATAAAAAATATGAGATACAAAATTTTGACGGAAATTTTTCAGGAGTTTACTCATTTTAAGATTGTTCTCTTTAAAGCAATTTTAAGTTTTAGCTATGAAGTTTTTAATAAATAAACTCACTTTAAAAAAATGCACTTTGTTGATATAAATGACTTATCGATCTTTTTTAAAGCTTAACTCGAATATTAAAAAATGTGAATGAGATGAAAAGTTAAATTTAATATATAAACAAGTATTAGAAAGTCTATGAGTATAGAAAAAAGAATAGGCAAACTTTATATGAGGAATTAAAAATAATAAATTTAGGATATAGTAATACTAGTAGATAAATAAGATAATAAGATTGGTGTAACATGTGATATTGTGATGTGATCACTTTGTGGAGTTGTTGTAGACTAATATGTATCCTCTTCTTGAAAATACAAGGGCCCACTAATTTTATTTTATTTTATTTATTTCCATTAGTAGTAATTTGTTTGATTTATTTTTATTTTTTATATGTAATTACCACTTTTTAAATATAGAGGAACAAAGACTTATTACTATAAAATAAAAAGAATTGGAAATAGAATTGGAATATCTTCAAAAAAAAAAAAAAAAAGAATTGGAAATAGAATTTTGGTAAATCTCATAACTCATAAGAATAGTCACGTTATCATACTTCCTCCGTTCTAAGATACTCGCTACATTTGTATTATCGACACTATTCATCGTTCAAGCTTATTTTATATATTGCGGCTAACATGTAAGAAAAAAATATAGTCAAGTGAAATCTTATTTGAATCATCTAATTGCATACTTTCATAATATTTAATTTTTATAATTTTTAGCTAAGTGAAGTTTAAAATATTAATGATTGAAATTGTACATTGAATTGCATAAAAAAGTGAAATGTAGGGAACGGAGGAAGTATATCAATATCAATATCAAATACAAGTTTCACTACTTGGCCCGACTAATAAATGGGGCCATCTATATCTATATTATATCATTATTCATTAGTATCTATATTCTATACCAGCCTGAGATTTAATTTTGTAATATATTATGATTCAAGTCATGATATTACAAGTTTTTGTAACTCAAAAAAAAAAAAAAAATATTACAAGTTTTTGAATAATCCTTTTGTTTCTAGCATATAATTTTTTTTTGGAATATTCTAGCATATAATTTAAATTATATATTAAATGTGTTTTTCATGCCGTTTTTCTATTTCTTCCTGTTTCAAATCTCTTGATTCAAATGGAGTAATTTAAAAAATTATTTTTGTCTTTTTGTTTCTGTAATTTATTTTTCTGCAAATTTCAATATAATGTTAAAAGTCAAATAACTTTAATTGCGAGTTTGTAGAAATAATAAAAAGCTGATATATACAAAATATAAACTTGAATGTATCATAATCACAGATAAATATATTTTTTTTATATATAAAATCAATGATAGTTCATAGTTAAAAATAAAATAATAAAATTCAAAGATTTTCAAAAAGTACATGATAAATAATTACAAGTGTATAATAATAATAATGTACTTCTAACTAATAAGTAATAAGTGATGTGGTCACTTGTTCTTCTAACCATTGGCAGATATTAATTAATTGTACAAATACTAATTTCAACCAACTTGTCTTGCCTTGCTTTACCCGGAAGAACCATGTTCATCTAGAATTATTGGTACTAATATATTTAATAGTTATATTTTTATTTTGGAAAAATTACTTTAACAAATTCCAACTTTAGCTGTAAAAAAATAAAAAAAAAATGCTTTGAATTAATATTTAAAATCTAAACTTAGTAGGGAATCTAATTTCAAAGTTCATGTCATATATTTTCTTTGGGTTTAAATAGTTATTAGTTGGCTAGTTGGCGTTGCTATAGTTTTTATAGTAACTAGTACTACTGTATCAATTGATCTTATTTGTCATATATTTCTCTATACATAATGCATATTTATATAATATTAACTTTTTAAAATTATTCATAACATGAAATTAAAGGTAATAAAAATTTAAATTATATGTTACATACCAAATATAACAACTATTAAAAATTTAAAAAAGTTATAACCTACTACAATCAATTTTTTTTTTTTTTTGAGTTTTTCCTCTTAGCCACCAAGTATATCCTCCATACTCCATATTGACAACCACCACCATCTCTCTAGCCTCTATCAAATACAATAAGGAAAAGAATAAACAACGTTTATCTTTTTATTAAATTAATAATAGTGACTTGACACTAGTAGGCTTTTTCATTATTAAATATATATTGAAGTAAATCAATACATAATCCTACCCAGCCTAACCCCTTGTTTTTTTTTTTTTTTTTTTTTTAGAAAAAAGTTGCAAATTGTTGTTGTCTATGAACTTTACTCGGACAAATTCATCATTTTCCAATTTTGATCTTGCCAAACAAATCATATTCAATCAATTTTTGGGAAATTTTACTTATTTTGAGTGTAATTTTGCATAAAGTTTTTTTTTGGGTGTTATTATTAAATTAGGAAAGAAAATAGAGTTTCTAATGTTGAAAAAGTTTGGGTTACTCATAACACGGGTAGTTGAGGGGGAAGTATGAACAATGGCAAGAACATGATGATTGTTAACAATGGTAAGGGCTAAAAGGGACAGGGTGCTGGAGCAGGTGATGGGAGGGCGGCATCGGCAGCTGAGGGGTGTCGTCGTGTCGGGCTGGATTGTTAGGGCCAAATCCATACACACCACCATCCTCTATTTTCTTTGTCTTTTAATATTAAGTTAATAAAATAAAATAGAAAATAAATATAACACAAACAAAATACTCAACAAACTTATTTTTATTTAAGAAACACATAACATAACATTAAAGATATATTCATGTTCTTCTCCACTTCAGTTCTAATAAATTCCGTTTATTACCAAAGGTCAATAAAAAACAATCTAACGATTGAATCCATACATATGACCCAATCTTGTTTACATGATCTACATTGCTAGATTTCCCTTGTGTATGATCTACAAACACCATTACACAATTTGCATATGCACTCAAACAGGCACTAAAAATATATAAAAAAAAATAAACAATTAAAGTATACTAAAGAAAAAGAAAGTTTGTATAGCAACTCAAATTTCTTGGGGGTGAGACCTTATAAACATGTACATTAGGGAGGACATTACTTGAACGATGCTAAGATTGCCACCAAATAGAGTGCTAACTTGTTTTTGCCCTCTTCCATACTATAACAGTACCACCAGAATCAGACGAGGCCAGCAAGTTCTCTCCATGGTTCCAAGTTATACCTATTACCGATGAACCATGCCCCTGTAATAGTAGATAGTATGATGAGTTAGTATGACGGAAACATGGACAGACCTTTGGTGATAAACATATTACATGTTTATTGTACCTGCAGTTGGTTTACACATGCATGAGTAGGCCGAGTCAAGTCATAGAAGTACACGTTGGAGTCTTCACTTCCAGTAACTGCATCAGTGGATTTAAATAGAGTGACTTGATGCAATTTTGAACACATTGATAGTTCATGATCAAAAAGAGTTCATGACCAAAGGTGTCTCAATCTCAAAGCTAGAACACTCAGAACATCTAGTTAGAAGAAATCAAGGAGAAATTAAGTCCAACTGAAGTTCAAGGTTAGTAGGAACCGTCCAAGCAGGAATAATTATACGGGTGTTCATGTCGTACCCAAGGTGCCACACCATACAAAAAAACATAGAGAATTTCATGTGCAATATGAAACGCCATTAAAACAGCATATAATGATCAACTACAACAAGTCCAAAAAAGAACTTCAGGGACTGTCTAGGTTCATGCACATCCAAAGGAGGTTACAATGCTTTATGGTTATCATCTTTCCTATTGTTTGATTGTTGATCATCAACGAAGAAATCACTAATAGGCTGCCACAACTACAACTGTTACAAAAAGAATAATGGGACTTGATGACGCTACTATTATGTTATTTCCTCTATTTGGAATTTTGGATAGCTTATGAGAGACCTAAGGAAGGTAGTACAACTACAAAGTTTTCCACATTTATTAAAGAAGGGGGTTAAAAAGTTTCAATGCGTATCAAAGTTGTAGTGAAGTGGATAGAACACAGAAAGAAGAAAATCAATAATACTCCCAAGATGCAAGTCCAAGCCTTAATATGAGAGTGGTTTCTCCTTCAAATGCGTATTTAGTATGGATATCACAAGTGTCTGATGTAGGCTAGAAACAAGGAAATAAATGCTACAATGAGTAACAGATGTCTTAGTAATACAAGAGTTGTAGTTAAGTCACTTAGTCATCGTTTTTTATGTACGCAAGTGGGTGTTTATAGGAGAGTTGTAAAAACATCTAATTTACACGGTTTTAAGCGTCATATAAGATGAGTAATAGATGTCTTAGCAAGTACGCTAGAGTAGTTTAAGTCTTTGATTTACATGTTATAAAAAGTCTTTAAGATTGGAGAGTAAAGGAGGAATCCAATGCTCATAATAACATCAACTTGTAATCTTTTATTATAGTAAATAGAGGAACAAAGCTATTACAAAAGGTTAAAAGTGTTTGGATAATATTTTAGGAAAGAAAGGAGAGGGAAGGAGAGGCAAAGGGAAGAAAAATTGAAGTGTTTTCCTTCCAAATTTTCCCAATGTTGGAAGAAATTTTTACGTAAAAAAAAGGGATTCTCCCATCCAATTCTCTTCTTTCCATTTCCCTCCATTCCCTTCTTTCCAAACATAGCATATGGCTTACTAGGTAATAGATTGCCTAAGGAAAGAGGTAAGAGTACTGTGATTTGAGTGCTGAAACCCAAACACCAATAAACAAATAAAAAATCCAAGATTGATGATTGTGCTATTTTCCATTGTCAAAGTCCATCTTGTTTGACAGGGGTAATCAAGAATGATCATCAGCCTGGCCACACCACTCATGACATAGAATGGATGTTACTAGAACTCTAGAAGTCCCCTGGGACTTGCACTAGTAGCAGGAGGCTACAAATATTGTCCATCATGTACTAAAAGGTCTAAACTCCAATAGATGCCAAACCAATCAACAGAAAAAGGGAGGCAGGAGGAAAAACGAACCTATGTACTCTCCCTTCTCGAGTGATAACAAAGGGCAGAAGGAAGCTCGAATCCTATGCACTCTTGGGGCTAAATTGAGAGCACAACGCAGTGTCAAGTAGCCTTTCGCCTCCAAAGCCACACTGTATAACAAGAGTTATAATCACTATAGGTTCAAACGTCTCTGAAAGCTCAAAAAGATTACACAGTTTTTCTGAAAATTGGATTCAAACCTGAAGAATGCCAAACTACCATCTTGAGTGCAAGTAAGTAAAACTGGACCGCGAGCCAGCAAAGAGAAGGTTCGATAGCGAACCACTGTGACTGGAGACTTATGTTTGCTCCCCTTTCGATTTCGATGCACACGGGATAAAGCTCCGGTATGAGAATTCATAGCTACAGTATATATACATCCCTGCAAACATCATTCAGCTAAATTATATTCATGAAGAAGTCAAAGAATAGCTGGCCAGTATGCAGAGCTACCTGAGCATCACCACAAAACAAAAGCTGGCCGGTATGATCATGATCCATTGCCGTGACCTCGTCATCAAGAATTTGTTTGTATATGGATCTTCCAGTACTGAAATTGTAGACCTTCAGCATCATAAGAATAAATTTAATATCGACGGAAATGAGAGCCAGATGCTTATCAGCAAAGAAAGGAACAATCATAAAGTGGTGAAGAGCATTTTATCTACGTCTTAAAGTAGCTTACAGTGAAACAATATTCAATAGGTATACGCAAAAAAATGAGCTATTTATGCCACCTATTCTAGGGGCAAAGGTAACATTACAAGTAACTCACATTTATTTCTCTGTTTGCATTCCCCACAGAAAGGAAGTTATTGTTCACCTGCATCAAGAAATATGTGAAGTAAGCGAACTACAACAACAACAATATCAGAGCTTTGATCCCAAAAGATTAGGGTTGGCTAAAGTAAGCAGATTGCCAACAACAAAACATTTAAATCAAAAATATGCAGCCATCTTATGAGATCAGCATTTCTAATCACCAAAAAGCACATACTTCTGTAAAGTTCAAAAGGCAAACAAAATAATTACCACGTCACTTCAGTAATCATGTGCAGGCTCATGGTCCATAGATAACATGCAAAGGGATAATGTTTCTCTAAATAGAGATAAGCATATACTTCCATATAGAAAGGATCACTTACAGGGTGAAAACGTATACACCATTGCGAGGAGACTCCATAAATAACCCGAATGCAGATACCTCTAGATATGTCCCATACTCTTACAGTTTTATCAAGCGATGCAGAAGCAATATACTGGTTGTTAGATGTGAAGTCAAAATCTGGACAAAAGAAAATATTCATCTTAGCTCATTATATTATGTAAGGTTTACAAATAGCATGACCCCCAATAAATTGCATTCATAGGAAGCTCTACTGAAACGCAGCATTAACTCAATGCTCAGACTTAATGGAAACATTGTAGAAAAAACACAACCCTCATCATATGATTCTCTAAGGTCAGCACAAAAAATCCATCCAAACAGACTCCATCAACTGTAAGTTGATAACTAGAAATAGTAGTCATTTTATTATGAAAATTCATATCAAAAATTTAACTAGTTCGTAACTACAATTGTATTCACAACAAACACTCTGCTCGTCAAAAATTTATGTAAGTGACCAAGTGTACTCAGAAGTAATTTGGAGAAGAAAAGAAAAGGTGAAGAGGTTCATATCAAGTACAACAGGAAACAGTGAAAGACTGGAGAATGGGTCCTTAAACAATTAACCTGTGACATCTTTAGAATGCCCTATTAGTTGCTTTGTAACTGTAGGAGGGTCTGAGACAGAGCACACAGTCAGAGATCCATCAGCTGCTCCATATGCAAGCAAATTAGAACTCATGTGCCCAAACTTCAATACAGTAACTGTAAATAAGATCAATAAACAAGAATTACTATTACCATTATAGTCATCTGCAACTTTGCAGTGATCAATACAGTTACTGTAAATCGAAGATAATCACCAGCAACTTTGCAGTGATCAAAGATACAATGCATTCCTACGAATGAGTACGCAGGTTCAGCTTTCTTCCTTTGTCGGTCAAAACGATGATCATTGTCACTTGTACTGGAGCTAAAGCTATTTCTTGCTTGGCAACTACTTTGAAGATCCTGAAATAACAAATATGATGCAGCTTATAGAAATTTGTGAAAGAGATTGACAAAAGCCAAGTTTCCAGTCCAATCCCACAATATTTGGGTCTATAGAGTTGCAAAGATAAAGGATTCAAATGAAAAATATGACAGACCATCTCAATTGAAATTAATGTTATTCTTCAACCTTTTCATTACAATGAGCTTAATTAATGATACCTTAGATTTGATATGATGATACTTGATGAAGTGGTAAGTTCATGATTATATAAGTAGGAGATCATGGGTTCAAATCTTTATCCCTTAATTGTTGAACCCAAGTTAGAAGTTCAATGTTTGCCCCCCTTAAATATGATCCAAGTTTTGCCACTGCCCTCAGGCCCCAAATAAAGTTGAATAATTTGAATGTAGCAACTCTTTGGGACAAACGAGTCCCAAACGAAATAGACTTAATACTAAAGGAAGTGTTAAAAAAGTGTTTTTCAAGTCTAATGATTTCAACACGTCATGAATCAATAGAAGCAGAAAAACAGGGGAGAGGAAATGGGAGATAGCATTTGCTTACCCTGCTGGAGGTCAAGCTGTCCACCTCAAACAAAAGGGCAAGTGGACCTGGAGATGCAATCCATCGTCCACTGATGCATCAACCAGTAAATGAACCTGATGTCAGAATCGTGTGGAAACATGAATTCGAATTTAATAATAGTAAATCAGATGTACATAATTTACTCTTTCAGTTTGCAATTTGAGTCCATATGGGCAGGTTTGGGGAACACAGAAACAGGGGTAATTCAAATTTCTAGAAATCGACATGATTAGCATTGGAGTTTCAACATGAGAATAAGCAGCCTCTTTATAAAATTGTGCTAGTCAAAAGAACAATCTCACTTAGCAATGATAAAAATAGAAAAGTTAAATGCAGAAATTCAGCAACCTCTGATTTGGGGTACTTGTTCGGCTTTGCAAAAGAAGATTCTCCCAATTCCGTGGTCTGTTGATAAAGTTACGGTATGCCACATAACCTTTACCATTACATCTCCAGTTCTTCGTAGCAAAAACAACAAAAAAAACAACATTTTCAGTTATACATAAAGTATGCTCCATGTTAATGAAAATATTTTAAGTACTCCAATAACCACAATTCAAGTTATATATTGGCATCAATCAAAACCCCATTAGTCGCAAGCAACATACATTTTACCAAATACCACCATTTTACACATTCCTCATCCATGGAATCAGAACCTTATTTGTAATCCAAACCTACCTATGTTACTAACCCCTTGCGAATTCGGATCAGGACAAGTGAATATTAGATCATTACGCACAAATTATAAATTCATGAACAAATTAGGTTAACACTAGATTACTCTTAGCTAGATGCATACGTTCAAATATAGAACAAAATTATAACCCTTCAATGATCAATTTATATCAAAACATCATCATCTTTCAACCTTCAAAAATCAAGTCAATATCTATTTAGTTGAACTCAATTGAAGAAGAAAAAAATAAGAATCCGTACAATTCTTCCATGAACACCAGCTTGAGCCTTGCGATGAAGAAGAAGACGACGAATTCCAACATAATCAGGATCGTTTCCTGTGGTGCTTGGCTGAAGCAAGCAGCTAAAAAACACTGGATCCAGCTCTTCATTCTTCTTCACATCCCCATTCTCGTTATTAACTTCTCCATTGTCATCTTCAATAATAATGCTGTTGGTTTCTTTCTCTTTCTTATGACTTTGTTCGGCTTCTTGATGTTCGTCAGCCACAGTATCCATTGCTAAGGATTCTTCGAAAAGTTATTCTTCATCTAAAGAGGATAACAACAATTTTTAAGAAATTAGGCATTATTGTTCCGTTCAGCCTTTTCAGAGATTTGAATTAAGTTCAACCCCAGCAATAAAATTCAGTTTGAGTTCTTGAGTTACAAAAATGGTTTCATTTTGATTGCTGTCTCACTTGGGCAATAACAAGCAATGATATAGGAGAGAAACTCTAACATTATAAATTATAAGGTATCACTCTACAACGCAACTCATCATAAGTGCACCATTTCAATACAATCCCAAATTCTCTCAATTGCCCGAAGTCAAAATTCCACTTTTATCCCTCATTCACCAAATCACTAATACACTAACATCCCATACCCAATGCGGCAATGCCATTATATGGCTCTCATCTAAGCTTCCACCTAGGTGGTGTTCGAGGGGCCGATGTAAAACTTACCCTTTTACAAACAAGGGGTTGTTTCCAGTTGACCCTTTATCCGCAACTTAAACATAAATCACTAATACACCAACAAGTAACTTCAATACTAAAATACTAATGTTATTATAGTATTCACCACATTCAGAAATTTTAAACAATCGAGTATTACTCCATCTCAATTCACTGATCACGTATTTTAAACACAAAACAATCAAAACGATCAGTAACAGGCAATAACAAATTAATCAAAAATAAGCGCCAATTCAACAAAATAATTGACTAATAAACATCTAAAACTAGATCAACGTCAACAATATAAAAGTGTTCACTTGTAGTTAAGACGAATATATGAATGCTGAAATTAGGTTAAGAATTTAGATCTAAAATCTATGAATTAATCATTTACCAAAGAAATAAGAAAATGTGGGAGAGAAGCAATAATACAGAGAATGAATATCGCCTAACCACAGACGTATGAATCGATGGCCGATTCAGCGGTTGCGCTAGCGTTTAGAGAGTGAGTCGACTCGTGAATGTTAGAGAGAGTCAAATAGCCATGGGTGAAATCGAGAAGAAGCTTCAATGACAGGCTTTGAAAATTGTAATGATGAATTTCAACCCAATTAATAAAGTTCTTGGGAAAATGAGAAGTATTCATTCAGTATTCACTTCCGATGGAGGGAGATTTATTTTGCACGTGTCCACCCATTGCTTCCAAACATACTTCCTACGCTAGTCCTACTCGTATGTATCGGGGTTCAAAACAGACCCGACGACTCGATATTTATCTAATTTTGTAATTATATTTGATTTGACCTGACTTTAAAATAAAGTTACAATCATGTAAAAACAACAAGGACACAAAATCTTGATTTGAAATCAATAATACGATAATCCGAATGAACATCTCTAGTCCTAGCATTATTTTTACAATATTTTTTTTATTAAACATACGTTAAGGAAAAGAAAACAATAATACAAACTTTAACTGGGCCGGTCTAGTATTTACCTTTTGAAATATTGTTAGGCATTAAAAATAATGCAAGTAAACATTAAGAATAATGTAAATAGACATTAAATTTTAATAGGTTTGTGTTGATAAAAAGTTTGCAGAAGGTCTCATGAGAGACCGTCTATAGCAAAGACGGTATCCTCATGGCCCAGCCCAACTGATTTCAGCAGTTTCCATTTGGGTTTTTTTTTGGAAATTTAAAAAGAAAAAAAAAACTAATAACCGCCAATTGCATTAGTTCATTCTTTCAGGATAGTGGGCGTGAGTTTCTCAAGTGACTATCACTGTCTTCCCAACGCCAATCATCACCCTTAACTGCAATTGCAAATTGCTAATGATAATTCACACATTCATTCTTCTCATTCTAGAAAATATAATGCATTATATTTGGAATTATATTGTACTATATTTGGAACTATAATATATTGAATTTGGAAATATAATCTGTTATATTTGGAACTATATTATAACATAATATAACAATTAAACTATGTTATAACCCCTAATAAATCATGTTGAAATATCCCAATTAAACTACAGCAAATCTTGCATGCAACGGCCTCACACATACAACCAGCCCAGTCCATTTATATTGTCACTAATTTTTTAATTTTTTAAAAATATATCAATTCTAAGCTTTAAAACACATGTTCAAAGACTTAAAATGAGCCTTAAAACCCCTACTCCAAGCCTTAACATTCCTTCTCCAAAGGCTTCACTATATTTTTAAGCCTTAGAAGGGACATTTTAAGCTTACTCCAACAGTTAAAATGTTAATTTTAAAACTTTAAATCCCTAATTTATGACTTATAGTCCCTACTTTAAGGCTTGAAAAATGTCATAAATTATTTTAGTAAGCAAGTTTAGTATTGGAGTGCTTTATACTAATGTTGCTTTTTTCTCTTTGATAACGCATTATACGTCTTAGAATATGCCTTTTAAGTTTTGGAATTATCATTTTGAGACTTGGAATAGTACTTGTATTATTTGAGTTAGTATTAGAGTTTGATTGTCTTGTTAAGGCTTGGAATTGGCCATTTAAGGCTTTGATTTGGCATTTTATGGTCTGTAGTAGATATTACATGCATGCTTTAGAATAGGCTTTTTAAATCTTATAATTGATCTTTTAAACTTTTGAGGTTTGAAATTAACCATTTAAGGTTTGAAAATTGACATTTTAAGGTTTGAAGTGTATGATAACTTTTACAATTGTATTCATTTTTGTAGTTGTGCAATATTTGCATCAAATCTTTAATTTGCTAACTTATAATACCTGAAAATATTGACTACAAAATTTTAAATATAATCAACACTATATTTTCACTAATTTTAAAATTTTAAATATAAAAATTTTAAATATTGAGATTAAAATTTCATTGGAGATGACAATAACAGTTGCGATGGATACTACTGTGATGTTGGTGCTAGAATTGGTGGCAAGAGTGGGTCATGGAGAAGAGGACATCATAGACTCAGGGTGGTTGCAAATTTTTTTGGTGAAAGAAGCCATTGATTTGGTGTAGAAAGCTTAAGTGATATTAGCGAGGAAGAAGCCTTTTTTAATTTTTTATTTTATGATAATGGGCTACCAAGCCCATACTAAAGCAGTTGTACAAGAACGGCCGTCTCACACAAGTTTTAGTCATTAAACTATGTTATAACACCAATTAAACAACGCTATACTCCCAACTACAGTAGGTTATAAAACCAACTAAAAATGATATAACCCACACTACACAATGTTATACTTTCAACTACATTAAACCATGTCAAATGATCACAATTATAATACCAATTATATTATGTTATAATCCTAAATGTAAGGGATTATAACCTCGAATATACTATTCTATAATCCCAAATATAAGTTATTGTAACCCCAAATATACTATGTTATAACCTCAAATATATTATATTATAACGATAAATATATTATGCTATAATCCCAAATATATTGTTATAATCCCAAATTCAATATATTATAGTTCCAAATATAGTACAATATAGTTCCAAATATAATACATTATAATTCCAAACTCATTAGATTATAGTTCCAAATATATTACATTACAGTTCCAATATAGTACATCATAGTTACAAATATAAAAGACTATAGTTCCAAATATAGTACATTATAGTTCCAAATATACTACATTACAGTTCCAAATATAATATATTATAGTCTCAAATATAGTACATTATAGTACCAAATATAGTACAATATAGTTCCAAATATAACTGTCGGTCATATACATCTTCATCTTCATTGTCTCCGTTTTCATTCAATTTTTTGCAGCATCTTCATCTCCAACTGCCATTGATGAAGCTTATGCAAATATTAAAAAACCACCATTGATGAAGCTTAAGAAAAAAAAATGTAAACCTCAAATGTAAATTCATCCTAAAATCTGGAAATACCCATTAAACAACCCATTAAAATCTGAAAATACCCCTTAAAAAAAGTTTAAAACCCATTACAAAAACAAAAAATCTAGGAAGATATACTAACAGTATATCATCCATTAATGAGAAGATGAGAAATCGTAGATTCTTTTCTTTCTTTCTTCCATGGAAATCAATTTTTCTTTCTTCCATGGAGATGAATGAGAAGATGAGAAAAAAAAGGAAGAAGTAACCAACAGTATATCATTCATGGAAATCAGTTTTTTTTTTATTTTTTATTTTGTTTTTTTTTTAAATTTAAAAAATCAATTAATGGGATGGGAAATGGGCTGGCCCATTTTGATAGTCTATAGGATAGACGGTCTTCCCTGAGATTTTGTGAAAAGTTTGAGATCTGATCATTGTCAAATACTTCTATATAAAAAAGTACTCCCTCCATGTTCTTCCACTTTAGAATAATTACTATTTTTGGAAAGTTTTCATCCCACTTTTACCCCTTAAACCCCACTTTCCTTACTTTACGCTCCCATTTAATTATTTTTTCTTTCATACTTCCAATACATTACTATTTAATTAAAATAATATTCATTACAACACCCAAAGATTCTATCTCTTAATATTTGTGAAAATCCAAAGTGGAAGAACAAATTAGACTCTTTCATACTCTTTCCCATTTACTTTCCACTTCTTAATAAATGTGTAAATACTACTAGTAATTTGTAGTATTAAGTACACTCTATTCAATGTACTTATTTAATCCTTAATATATCCAATTAAAAATTATAAAAAATTAATTCAATAAACTTTACATTTAAACAGATCAAATAAAATCTCACATTACTATGTTTTAACTTGAAAATTAATAATAAAATACAATTTAAAAGTAACAGCTGAATAGTGTCTCAAAAGTAAATAAAACAACTAAAATAAATACAAAAGAGTATTAATAAAATATACATTAAAATAATTCGACTCTGCCGCCGCCTAAAAATGAATGCATGATAGGGTTTCCTCGCAGCTTGCATCAACATCTACAGACTACCGACCACAAATGGGAGTAGAACTGTAGAAGTATATCCAATTTACCAATATGTGTGTACTGAAAATGTGCCAGAATTGGAAAAGTTCATCTCATTATCACTATTAAAATTCATATGCTTTTCTTTTCAATGAAATTATACCACAGAACTTCTGTATATGAATAATAATCTTTGGTGTACATAATTAGTAACTACAAATCGAAGGAAAAACTAACAAATTTCAAACAGGTTCAAATTGGTTTTGCAATAGTTAATCCTCCATCAATTCGATGTCATCTCGAGCTGTTATCTTTCGAACATATCCTGCAACCAAGAAATAAGACATACAAAGTTACATAATTAGTAGAAATAAACAAAACCTTCTGTTAAAGCAGTATATAACAAAAGATGAATATATCAGTAACAGAATATGCATACAGCACAACCACTAAAAAGGAAAAAGGAAAAAGGAAAAAAAGGAGCTTAGTACCGAGCTGCGAGCACGGTAGCCTTTGTATCATGCATTAACGATTACCGGAAACAATGACAAGGAAAACCTAACGCCAGTGTAAAAGGGAAAAATTGTGGAGACAGAAAGTGGTGCTAGGAGTTGAGGGAGCAACAATTCTCACAAATAAACAAGTACTTTGTAAAGTGTAGTATAACATACACAAAGGTACATTACAAAGTGAACTTGCTCTCTAAGAAAGTACACACAAATAATTATGTGGGACTCACACTTTATGTGGCACTCTTACACAATTTTTGAGAGCACACACTCACTTTCACACCAACTCTTTTAAGCGCATGCTTGGATTGAGCGTAAATATTTAAGGGGTAAAAAAGTCAAAAGCTAGAAAACATAGTTAATAAATGAAAAATTAGTGAAATTTGATTGTTGTAGAGGTGGAAGAATGGTCGCAAAGTAATGAAAAATAAAGGAATCTCTTAATTTTGAGGGGTAAATATTTATCCTAGGGGAAGGTAGAGGAATTTATTACCTCCATAATAGGAGAAATCATCTTTTTCCTTCATTATTTTTAGCATACTCATTTTACCTTCTTCACAACTATCTCAACTACTTTAAATGCATCTCTATTTGCTTTCATTTCATTAGTTTGAATTTATTTCCCCTTTAAATCTTTACACCCAACCCAAGCATGCCCTAAGTTTGGTACTACACAGCATACAAGTTACATAAGGAGCACTAACACTTGTTTCCACCTACTTGTCCTACTCTTTACACTCCCAAAATGAAGCACCCAATTAAGTCCTTCACCGGCAACAACAAAGCTCAAAAGTAACAATATTTTGTTTCTAGAAATATCTTTTTTTCCTTTTCCATACACCAAAACAAAATCTATGTGGTGATTTCGGGGAAGTTTTCCCATTAAGTGATGATGAAAAATAGCAGAAGATAGAAAACAACTCAAAGAAAGACTTTGAATATGACGCAATGAAATTGTCATACTATTGTGAAACTGAAGAAAGTAAAAAATGTTCCAAAATAGATTACTTGTCAAGATAAAACAATACCAGCCGTTGGTAGTCCGTAATAAATGATAGGAATGGTAATGAAAAGTTAATGTAAATTTGGTAGGAAAGTCTCTTGACAAGTTTTATGCCATACTTGTTACATCAACCATCTCATCCTTTTTACAAAACTCATTCCAATGCGTTATCATTTGAAAATGTTGTATTAGGTGGTAATGAAACTTATATAAAAAAAATATGATCAAAGTTTCAGTATCATGGAATTGGCATGATACATTTTTTGTAAATTTACACCACAAATCATTTTCATTATCATCATTTAGTAACTATAACCAAATGAGGTGTAGAAGTAATGTAACATTAACCAAATCAACCATATGAACAATCACAAATGGGGAAATGCTAAAATGATAGAAGTGCTATGTAGTTTTACAACTTCCATTAGCCCAAAATGGTTCCTTTAAATCCACAAAATACCCCCCCTAAATCTCCTCTGATACTTTGAGAACCAAATGAATACCATGGTTTCAAAATAAGTATCCCACATTTCCCATTAGTACAACAATGTCAAGAGTAAATTGCAAAAAAAAACTAGGAATGATGCCTTGTGAAAAGCTTTTCACAGGTAACAATGAAGTATGGTTCATGGACATCAATACTCAGCCAAGAAATTCTAGGAGACGCAACACGACAAACTAATATTTAGACTAACATCTCTTGATTGAACACTAGCATCATACAACAAGCTTGTGTTCCCTAAAACTTTCCTCACTGTTCTTTGAGAAATTAGAATCAAAAGCTCAAAAACAGACTGCTTACTACTTAAACAATGTCTTGGAAGTCGAAACTCAAGCCCTATGCTAATGCTACTAATATATCTAAGCCCTACTAATATATCAAGACATCAATTCCCTCATTTAAATTGAAGTTTCATAAAAAATAGATTAGAAAATATCCCAAACTCTTACCAATTCCAAGACATGGTATGCATTTGCAAGTTATCCTTCCTCGTTTGTTGTAGTAATCCACATAACCTGTCCCTTGGCAACTCCTACACTTTCCAGTCCATTCGTATACAACCACCTTACAATCCTATAATAGGCCAATGAAATCTCATATAAGTCAACTAAATTTAATAGAACATATCAAGCACAATGACTCATTAACACTTTGTTTAAATAACATATAAGGAGGGAAAGGAAGGGAAGGAACAAAAGGGAATAATAGATAGAAGTCTCATTCGTTAAGGAGGAAACAAAAGGGTGAGGAAGAGAAATAATATTTTCTTTTGAAGATTTAGTTATAGACAAAATTAAAAGAACTTTGTCCCTTCAAATCCCTTCCCTCTTTTCTTTCCTTTCACTCGATCCAAACAAAGTGTATGTGTAGAGATAATTAAGCATTAAAAATATCCGGCATGTTACGGATAGCATAGTGTTTCTCTCAACCCTCACTTATAGTCTACTGCAACTGCCCTCATATTATAAAACTTTCAACTTGCAACATATTGCAATGGAGATTGAATACGACCCATATTAGTTTTGGGTTTAAGTAAAGCTATGAATTATAGACTAAAACCACACAAATAAGCTGCATTGTCTATCTTTCCATATGAAAACATCAGTCTTCTCGATACTTCCATATTGCATCAATATATACAATCTATACTCAAGTAACTCAACAACACAGAATATCATCAAAAGTTAAAGCGGCTAGCCAGTAAACTTTGATACTTACATGAAACTTCCTCTCCTTCATTCCCCATTTTTTGGGGTTTAATCCAAGTTCACTATATGGAAAATTTCAATTCCTATGAACTTATTCGTGTGTCAAATTACTAGGAAATGTTTTTAGTACTTGTCTGTTGTATACTCAATTCCCCAAAGTGTCGACTAAACAGATACTCTACTTCAAAATTACATATGCATATATATAAAGGGAAGTCAACCAACCAAGCTTAGGATTTAACACTTAGGGAAAATGAATTTCCAACAGTATCAGAAAAGATGTGTTTTTTGGTTTAATTTCAACAAATAATCCAAAAATAGCATTCATAAAATCCTACAAAAAAAATAAAAAATCAATGTCACCCTCGAAATATCCGAAAAGTTCAGAAAATATCAATTTCATTATCAAAATATCCAATCATTCCCCCATCCCCAATTCCGAAAAATTGCACAATTAGCAATAACTAAATCAATCAAATATGAGAATGGGATATTGTCTCAATTGAAGCAAGTATCAAACTCCCTTAGTTTGATTCTCCCCTAACCCTCACCTTCTTTCAACCGGTTTAATTATAAAATGAATAAAATACGAAAAAACTAACCTCATTTTGAGGATCACAGCGAAGACGGCGCTCAATTTCATCAGGAGAAACAGGGGTAGAATCGGGATAAGTCATAGGAAGAGGAAGAGGGTCAGAATCATCCGTTAAATAACTTTCTCTATTTCTGGACCATTTTTTCTCCAATTTACCCGAACTACTTCCATTATTAGAGTTGCTTTTACCATTACCCCCAAAAACGGCGTCGTTATTTCGAGGTCCAGAAGCGTCGGGAAACTGGAACCAATTCGGAGAAGAAGATGAAGAAGAAGAAGAAGAAGAAGAAGAAGCAGAGAAATCAAGCGCACGACAATGAATGGAAATGGAATTGTTAGAAGAAGGAGAAAGAACGTAGGGTTTAGAAGTTGAAGGAGAGATGAAAGATTGAGAAGTGGTTAGATTTGTAGTGAACATATTGGTGAAATAACAAGGGAGATAATTGGGATTTGGGAGGGAAGACTGGAGGAATAGTAGAACACGACTACTGTCTAATTGTCTTCTCCTTTTTCTCTGTATGGGCTGAAACTTGAATCACGTGCTCTAGCCTCTACTGCCCACTCTTGAGACATCAGCTTAGTGTATATCTCCCTTTTAACTTACAAAACTAAATATCAGTTTTTTGTTTAAATTTATAAATTGGATCAGCCCAAAACTTGAGATGTCTATTGTATAAACAATCTCAAGTAAGAATTTGTGAAATTTTTAAGGGGAATTATCAATGGGATTCTTGAGTTTTTACATTTTATTAATATTACTCCTATCATCTGTTAGGTTAGTGGTAATAAGGATGATTTTTTGTGTAAACTTTCATCAAAAGTTTCATATCATTCCTATAGTAATGAAATTTTGATCAAAAAAATGTTAATTTTCATTACCACCTAATACCATATTTCCCAATGGTAATGCCTTAGAATGAGTTTTATGAAGAAAATGAGACGTTGAAGTTGGACAAGCATGACCATTAAGGTAGCCAAAATATTTTTCAACCAAAATTACACTAGTTTTTGTTCCCATTAGCACCGTTTACCACCTACCAAACGGGTCGTTAAGTTTTTTATTATCAATGGTACTCTCGTATTATTGAACGTCTTATAACCGTATCCTCTTTTAACTTTTTCTGTCCAAAATCATCCAAAACCGTTAAGTTTGTTTATGTTTTAAATTGAAAATTAAAAAAGTTAACGGTTTTTGACGGAAGAAGTTACAAAAAAAAAGGTTACGGTTGTGAGACGCTTTATAATACAAAGGTACATTGACAATAAAAAAAACTAAAGGGTACCATTGATAAAGTACCAAAAGTCAGGGTTATCATTGATAATTTTCCTAAAATATAATTTTGTTAAAAATTACCTCTCCATCAACAATAAAATTACGAATTTTAGTATTAAACTTTGACTATGATTTTTATCGATATATAAGAAAAAAAATATTATGTGGGATCTTGATAGATTTATCTCAATATATATAAATTTTAAATATCGATTTTTAGAATTTTTAGCAACTTGCAATTAATTATTTGAATTTTAAAGTTGCATTTAGATTTGCGAAAAAGGAGTATGGGAAGCACATAAAAACGGAGGAAGTATATTCATTACCTTAAAATAATCTCTAATATTTTTTAATTTAAAATTTTTCTTGGGACAATATGTCATAAGGATATGAAGTTTTATATATTTATCATCTTAAAATACTCGTGTATTCTAAAAATATATAATTATTATAGAAAGGTTTTTTCTACATATGAATTACTCATTTGTTTAAAAATATAAATAGTTATTATAGAAAGATTATTTCTATGATATGAAATATTTTGAGTTAATGAATGTTAATTAATAGTGTATATTATTTGGAAGGAAAATTATTGTGAATCATCCAACTTATTTTTCATTACCGGCCTATAATCTCAATGTTTTGAAATTTTTTTTAATAATCCAACGCCTTTGGTTTCAGTTTGTTGCCAATGGACCTTTAAAAAAATGACCTGCTATATCAGGTTACCTTTTATCCTTTTTCTTCTCTGTAATGATTCAATTTATTTCTCATTATCTGCAAACAATCTCACCCTTAAATTTTTTGTAATAATCCAACCTTTGCTTTCTGTTTGTTGTCAATGGATCCTTCAAAAAGCTAAATATTCAATTTCTCTTTGTCACTAGTTTATAATAATCAAACATATCTCATTCATGCATGTTAAGTCTCTTTTAATTTCTTTAACGCATTTTTTCTTCAATTATTATCAAACAATCTACAAATTTAAAATACTCGTTTCTTTTTGCCACTGAGTTAAAGAGGGTAGTATACTTTAAAGGGAAGGGAAAAACATACAACTATTATTGATTTTTTATAATTATATTAATTATAAAATTTTAACATATAAATTTCAACTTGATAAAGGTAACACATAACTGATCGGTAGGTACCTGACTCGATGTAGTGGCCCATGACCCACCCCGGTTAAGGCGAGTCGAGTACCCTACACAAATCATATTATTTTTTAAAAAAATTGACCCGCCATTTAGGATGTGGGTCAGCAGGTTGGGTCAAGTGGGTCGGCAAGTCGAGTCAAGCAGGTTGGATTTTTTTAACACCCTTAGTTGATGGGATATGTATATAAAGACAATTACTGTTTAGGCAATAATGAGCAACTTCATAAGCTTGGAAATAATAGAAATTACATTTAGCTTCTTGCAATGATCCATTTACAACAAACAGAAAGAAAACGTTGGATTACTACTAAAAATTTTAAAGGTGAGATTATTGGCATATAATGAGAAATAGGTTAGATTATTATAAATCAGAAAAAGATAAAAGGTAACCTGATATAGCAGGTCATTTTTTTGAAGGGTCCATTGAAAACAAACTGAAAAAATTAGATTATTAAATAAAATTTTAAATATAAAATTATTGACATATAAGAAAAATTACCTACAACAATCCAAACTATTCATGATTTTCCTACAATAATACTACCTATTGATTAACCATATGAATAATCTCAACTTTGAGGGGTATTTTTCCAGAGTAAATTTAGGTAACCCGATGACCAGTAGGTAATTCACCCAAAAAAATAAATTAAATATTAATTTAAAATTAGAAAATATTTTAAAAAATTTACATTAAAAAAATCTAAATAATAAAAAAAATCATAAATTTTTTATGAATATTTTTTTAACATTTTTTTTCGACATTTTATTTTAATTTATCTTTTTTTTTTAAAAAAATAAAACTTGCTATAGCAAGTCATCCGATCATCGGGTTTACTCTTGAAAAATGCCCCCGAGTTGGGATTATTCATGGTTAATCAATATGTGAGATTATTGTAGAAAAATCATTAATAGTTTGGATTATTTTAGGTAATTTTTCCTAAAAAATAGGTTAAATTGTTCACAATAATTTTTGCTTTAAATTATATATTTATGGACTCATCCCTTACGGCCTTACCTGAATCAGTGGCAGACCCATCTTGGGTCATGGTACGTTTGTAGCTCTACCATAAATTTCCAAAATTAATATTTTCTATTTTTATATTCATATATACAAAAATTTTGAATTAATGTTAATAAATTAATTTTGGCTCTTAGGCCCTACTATAAGAAAAGTGTGGGTCAACACTACTAGACTATATATTCATCTTTTTCAAAGCCACATTTGTATTAAGTCAGAAAATATCACTATTTAATTACATTATTAATCACAATATATGCAGGGCCGGCCCTAAGCAAGGGCAAGGCGTGCCTACGCCTAGGGCCCCTTAAAATTTTAGTTTTCAATTAGTGATTAGATTCGAACTTTTCTATGTATTCAATAGTTTAGGGGCCCATAAATAATCTTTCACCCCGGATCCCGAAAAACCTAGGGCCGGCCCTGAATATATGTATTATCCAGTCTTCTGAGAGACCGTCTTTCTGAGAGACGTCTCTTTGGCTCAATTTATTAAAGCTTATTGTCTTACTCTCTATTTTCCCTAATGGGTCAACTCAATTAAAAATGGTCTCTCAAAAAGACCGTCTCTCACAAGAATTTGTGTATATGTATTAAGCAGTTTTTAGTGTTTCATATTCCATCCCTTAAAAAGGAGTAACCCACCCAAGTTTGATGTTCTTTTATGCAAATTTATATATCTCTTATCCATGAAGAAAATTCTATTTATGCAAATTATGTTATATCAAGAAAATAACTAAGAAATCTTCAAAAAGAAAATAACTAAGAAATTCACAATTTTATACTTGTTTCTGCTTTTCTTTACTTTTTTTTTATAACCATTTTCGTACTCTTAATTCTTATATTCCATGATAATTTACCCAACATAAAATAAATAGTAAGTCAAATTTCTAATTTTGATGCATGCATGCATGCATGCACCGCTTAAAAAGTATGAAATGTTAACGTGTAAACTTCTCTCTTTTTCTTATGCCAAGTTTCCAAATTGTACAAGCATACCATTCACTATATACATTTCATTTTTTCTTTATTGATGATAGTTAAGTCACATTAATTTTATTGGAGGATATCCTCTAAAATTTTACTTAAAAGCTCACAATAAAATTCTCTTTTTTAACCTCTTTGTCTCTACAAAAATAACAAAAAAAATTGATAAATAAACAAATCAATGGGACATTTGATTAGGATATAAAAAAGACACTTTCATTAATATCCCGCATAAGACAAGTACTAATGAGCCAAATTACCCGTTCCCCCAAGAAACCCCCAGCTGATATGTGCACTGATTAATAGGATTTGACAAAACTATTATTACTATATATATACTTCACCATGACAATATATTTTGCGGAAAAGTATCACTATCAATTACAAACATACCTAAAGTACTATGGCATTTCTGTTCTCAAGGCAAGTGAACTAAATATATTATTATAAAATTCATGTCTTTCTTATTTCGAGCAAGAAGAGGCTGGTGAAACTCAAACCCATGATATATATTAATCGAATTAAAAAAGTCATATATGCTCCAACGGATGAGACAATATCCAATTCTATGTTAAACTTACTCTTACTAAAATAGATTCATATACGTTTATCAAATATTATTATATTATTATTATTTTAGTTTAGTTAAATAGGCACTTATTGTGAATGCCAGTAATTGTTTGGGAAAACACGAGGTGCACACACTTCATAAAGCAAGAAAATATATTTCATCCCAAAACTATATGGTTGTGGAAAGATTGACTCCTATAACTTATAAAGTGTGCACTCCATGTTCTATTTGTCGATGTGGGATAACTCATCCCAATAAATTTAACGAGGATAAAGTATATTATTGTATTGTAAGCTAATTTAAACCCAAAGCAGGACCGACCCTAAGCAAGGGCAAGGCGTGCCTAAGCCTAAAGCCCCAAAAAATTTTAGCTTTCAATTCGTGCTAAGGTTCAAACTTTTCTATGTATATAATAGTTTAGAGGTCCATAAATAATCTTTTGCCCCTGACCCCTAAAAATCTAGGGTCAGCCCCGAAAGAAGACTAGAAGAATGGTAAGTATAGTTTTGCTTATAAATACAACCGTAGCTTGTAATAAGTTAGCTCCTAGCTAACTTCTAACTTGGTGTGTTGAGAATTGAGAAAGAATATGGGAGGAGAAAAGATAGAGCATCCTGGAAAGTTAACAATTTATGTCCTTGCAACTTGCATTCTTGCAGCTACCGGTGGTCTAATTTTTGGTTATGATATTGGGATTTCAGGTACTTAAATATTACCAGAACTCACTTATTTAATCAAATGTCTTATTTTTAAGTAGTTTAATTGATTTTTTTGATATCATGAGAGCCGTTTCTGAGGGTATTTTTGAGGTGTAATCGCTTAGGGCCCAACTCAAAAAGAGCCCCAAATTGAATAAATTCTTATAAAGTACCCATGTGTTATAACATTTTATCAATGGTACCCATGTGTTAGAACCCAATTTTCTATAGCTAACCACTAAAATCATGTAACCTTATCCGTAAATTATTAATTCTAGTATAAAATCTGATTCCTTTACTTTTATTACTCATTAAAAATGATTACTATACAATTTTGATATTTTAACATAGCATGTGACTTTAAAAAAATATTTTTTTGACATAAAATTAGTATATATATTTCAATTAGGAAAAATTACCGTGAATAATACATCATTTTATTAATTTCCATACACTACAACAAACCTAGGCTTTAGTGGCATATATTTTGGGATTTAGTGGCATTTGTAGATGCCACTAAAGGCTGTCGCGACATTTAGACTAATGTCACTGGATCCTATGTCGCGAAAGCTAATAGTGGTATTTGTGGTTATGCCACTATAACTTTCAGAAAATGCCACTAAAGCCTCATTTCCAAACCATAAGTCTTGCCCCTCTTTTCTTCCAATGATATGTTTGGTCATGCTTTGATTAAACTTAATAATTGAGACAAAATATTTTTATGACATGTTTGGTCATGCTTTGATTAAACTTAATAATTGAGACAAAATATTTTTATGACATGTTTGGTCATGCTTTGATTAAACTTAATAATTGAGACAAAATATTTTTATTTCTATTATACCATCAAAGATACAATCACATTAAGGTTGACCATACAAACTTGTAATATCTAATTACATTGTCAAAAAGAATTACACATATTCAAAAAAAAAAAATTATAGAAATTCATAGAATTGATATGGTGTAATGCACTATCATTAGTCTCTGAAACTTGAGCAAGAAAGATCATCTACTATCTGCATTCCTTTCTAGGTTTGAAAAATGGATATCTGCATAGGTTTGAAAATTAAGCACATCATTAGCATCTTATTCAATTGAAAAATAATAGAAAAGCATAAGCAATTCAAATACAATAAATCTTAATAATTGCGAATTTAATAGGTAGTGATGCATGATCGAAAGATCCACTTGTGAAGAAAGGCGCATAAATCAAATACACTAATGAATCGTACTACCTATCCAAAACCAATCAAATCTAACCAATCCTATAAACATGAATGTGTCGACAAAATTGGATAAAGGGAAAATAAAGTATGACACAATCAAAGACAAAGAAGTATCCATATTACCTACTGAAAAGTAATCTTTCCCGTCTTTCCAATGTCAACAAATGGAAATATGCATGTTAAACGAACATCAATGATGAGAAAGAATTTGCATTGCTTAAATGTAGGAAAAAATTATTCTGGGCCTAAAATTTTTGATGTATGTTAAGTTTAGAGTACACCATTTTAGCGGTAATAAATTGTCAACACCAATGGACATTTCAAAGTAATGACATGTTTGGAGTTCTTATAGCACATTTGTTTGTGTTTTGGTTTCTCGCAGTACAAGCTTGTACCTAATTTATCATATATTGGCTAATGCATAGAAGTCTACTGTATTGCAATTGTAAACGAATGTGTTAGAATAGCAATTATACACTAAACAACTTTCACTAACAAAACTTAGTCTCATTATTCACAATGCATTTGGCAAGCTTCTCCTTCAAAAAGCCTACATCAATCTAGGTCTTAGAACAAAATTATTAATCAATTTAAGAAGAAACCATATTTAACTCTCAACTTCAAGCCATGTTTAATTCTTGCTTATCGAAAATGAAGTACATCGGAATCAAACAATCTGAGCTTCATAGTGGTTGATTAAAGGTCCGAGAACAACAAGGACCTTTCAATTGAAGAGACTTAGTTTTAAAATGGATAAACAGAGAAGAAACAATAATAATAAAAAAGTAAAAACTTTTGTTGAACATGTTTAAGTCTAAAATATACAAAACTTAAAGACATCAAAACCAATCAATAATGAACGAAAGCAATACACATACCTTCACCACAAGGAACCTTCCTTGTTGTAATCCTCTAAACCTTTGTAGGCATCCTTACTGGTCCCTTAACCCTGCGACGCTTGACCTTAGCACCTCAATTTCATTTATTTTTATCTCAATTCTTTGAGAGTGAAAGTATGAAATGACAGCAAACGAACACTATTCATCAATTCACGAATTATAAGCTTAATTTTATTCACTTGTAACTCAAATAAATAAAATAAAATCGGTTAAATTCCACAAATATCAATAGAAATATTACACAAAAATTGATAAATTTTACCTTCCTCGTACAAGCTGAGAATCTGAAAAACAGATGATCGAAGCTGAAGTGAGAACACAAAAAAACTAAATCAGTACTTCCACTTGAACACATTTTGATTTTATGGAAAATCTGGTCAGAATTTACCTTTTAAGTGTATAGTTTCTTGAAGACCTTGCATCAACTCTTTAAAGAGTAAAGCATGGAGAAGTCGATCTGCTATGGCCGTAATTGATGGAGAAGTCGATTAGAAAATCGAAAATCATGCCGGAACAATCAACAATTTCGCTTATCTAATTTGTTTGAAGAAGTTTAAATCAACTTTATTTGAAGAGAAGTTCGAATTGAAAATGTTGTAACAAAATGGAAGAAGAAGTTCAAACTAGCAAACAACTTATAATTTCTGAAATTAGAGATGAGAGGGAAAGGGTTATTGAGGAGAGAATACAATACAGAGGGAAAGGGCTATTGAGGAGTATGAAGTACTAATCTTAGTGTATAATTTCTAATTTCTAACTTACCTAAAAATAAGCATGTACATTTATCTAATTTCTAATTTTTTTTAAAAAAAAAATCTGGAATATTAAAAAACAAGTGTATAATTGATTTTCTAATTTTCTTTTTTTTTTTTGAATCGATTTTCTCATTTTCTTAAAGCTATAGTTTTCTAAAAGATAAATTTATTGATTTTCTTCTTTACTTTTTGGGTATTTAGTAACAAATAAAATAAATGTCACTATAAATGCCACTATAACATTGATTTAGTGGCATTTTAATCAAATGCCACTAAATATATGCCATTAAAGATTGGATTTGTTGTAGTGATACAATAGTACGAACTTTTAATTAACCATGAATAATACCAACTTTGGGGTTTTTTTCCTAGAATAATACCAACTTTATAGTTTATTAACTAATTTACTAAATTTTTTTGTCATATAATCACCTATAGTTTGATTTTTAACATAGATTAGGTATTTTTAACATATATTAGGTATGTTGTAGGAAAACAACCTCATAAGGTATTATTCATGATTAATCAAAAGTTGGTATTATTGTAGGGAAATAAGCAACTGGTTGTATTATTCCTAATAATTTTTCCTTTCAAATATTGTCAATAAAAATTAAACAGTACATTTATGACAATTGTCTTTTGTCTACTAATTTTGCCATGCTAATTAAAGGACTAAGTTTAATTCTCACTTAATTAGTTATTCTCTTCCTCGAACAATTTACGGTGTAAATTTTCATGATATACATTATTTCATTCCAATGATAATGACAGTTAAAATGAGATTGTTGAAAGAAATAAGCATGATCAAAACTTATCAAGAAATATTCATACTAAAATTACACTAATTTTTGTTAACATTTTCACCGATTAGTACTTAATTAAATTATAAAAAATACAATTTTAATGTATAATAATATGTTTTTTGTACCTTAATATATAGGTGGTGTAACATCAATGGCATCATTTCTACAGAAATTCTTCCCAACAGTTTACAAGAATGAAATTAGAGATACATCAACAAATCAGTACTGTAAATTTAATGGTCAAATTGTGACACTTTTTACCTCATCCTTATATGTGGCTGCTCTTTTTACTTCTCTAATTGCTTCTACTGTTACAAGAAAATTGGGTTCAAAATTATCCATGTTATTTGGAGGTCTTCTCTTTTTTACTGGAGCTACTATCAATGCTCTTGCCCATAATGTGGCTATGCTTATTATTGGTCGTTCTTTACTTGGATTTGGTGTTGGGTTTGCTAATCAGGTTACTTTTACTATTATTTTACTTACGTATGTAGTACTCCCTCCTATTTACAGATAATACGACATTTGGGTTTTGCACAAAAACTAAGGAGGGATGGGGGACCACTCAAAAATGAGTGGAAAACTCTCTTTTTACGTAAAGGTATTGATATTTATGTATTGTTGTGTTATAGTAAGGGTAAAAGGGTAAAAGAGAATTGACAAAAATAGAATAGAGACATTTTCAGTGAATTGACCGAATAAAGAAATGTTCTATTCTCTATGAATAGTAGGGAGTATGTATTAAGAATTTGAAACAACCTCTTTGTTATCGTTATCACAAGGGCCGGGTGCAATTGCGTATATCCGAATCTTTAAACTCCGCCTATATAGAAGTTGCTTAATATGTTGTTGTTTTTGTTCGGAACAAATATTATATTGTCAAAGTGTTTATTATTACCCACATCGTAGAAAGAAAAGAAAATATGTCACTTTATTATTAATTTAGGAGTAAATCCTGTTACTACCAATTGGTTTTAGTTGTAGACCTCTGTTGGGTTTGTACGGGTTTGTACGTGGGTTACTTCTTTTCCTCCTTATCTGGGTTGTTTAGGCTTATTTTCTAAGTTCTAACAAATATTCCAATTATTCCCTCCATCTTTATGAGACGATCTTCATATAACCAATTGAATCTACATTCGGGTCTGCTCAGTGTATGACCCATGTCATTCAATAAAAAGTTATTGAATAACTTTATACTAGTATTCTGAATTCGCCTTTTCAAGTCCCGTTGACTATGTAAAAGCAATGCTTTAATCTGTGTTACTAACTGAATTATTTGATGACAGTCAGTACCACTTTACTTATCAGAGATGGCACCCTACCAATACAGAGGAGCACTTAACATTATTTTCCAACTATCAATCACAATAGGCATTTTAGTGGCAAATGTTCTAAACTATTTCTTTGCCAAAATTGGTAGCTGGGGTTGGAGATTGAGCTTAGGAGGAGCCACATTTCCTGCTATAATCATCATCGTCGCATCCATTGTTCTTCCCGACACTCCTAACTCCTTGATTGAGCGCGGCATGCCTGCAAAGGCCCTTTCGAACCTTAGGAAGATTCGAGGGATCGAACAAGTCGACAAGGAGTTTAATGAGATAATGGCTGCTTGTGAGGCCTCTAAGAAGGTGCAACATCCTTGGAAAAATCTTTTGCACAGGAAGTACAGGCCTCATCTCACTATGGCTATTGCAATTCCTTTCTTCCAACAGTTCACAGGTATTTGTAATGATATAAAATTTATTGAGCTTTCACATATATTTACATTGATTGAAGTAGTGCAAGTGATCAACAACATTTTATTCCCCGAATACCGTAAAATGGCTCCCACAGTCGATTGTGGGATGTACGCAACCTGTTAGAGTATATAACATATCTTGGGGCCAACCATTAGCTTAAGTTTTTGGTTGAGTTGGTTCCTTGACATGGTATCAAATGTCAGCGTGACAATAGGTTACGGGTTTGAATCTCAACTACTCATTCATAAGTGAAATATTCAGTGCATGTGAGCTTCCACACTAACCCAATGGGCACTCATATGAGGGGGCGTGTTAGAGATAATAACATATCTTGGGGCCTCAAAGAATATAGAAGTGCTATTTAATTTTTGATGTTTAGAAAATTCAGACCCCTCGTCAACCATTAATGGTAAACTGAAGACTTAAATTTAACGTTTTGAACCCTTAACCAATAACATGATATGAAGGCACATCACCAACTGAACTACGTTTGAGTTTTTAACTAATGAACTATAAGGGGTTTATAAGTTTATTAATATATGAGGCTCCAGTTTTCTGGGGCCCTAGGCGGTCGGGGACCATAAAAGGGCCTAAAACCGCCCCTGATAGGACCATATGCTTAAATTGACATGTAAATTTGCTCTTAATAGGTATTAATGTGATCATGTTCTATGCTCCCATCCTATTCAAGACTCTAGGATTTGGAGACAATGCTTCGCTTATGTCTGCTGGGATCATTGGTGGTTTCAACGTATTAGCCACACTAGTTTCCATTTATGGCGTTGATAAATGGGGTAGAAAGTTTCTATTTATAGAAGGTGGGATTCAAATGTTCGTTTGCCATGTACTTGTTGGGATTTTCATCGGATTGAAGTTCGGGTTAAGTGGAATCTCATCATCACCACTTCAACAATGGTATGCAATACTAGTTGTGATCTTCATATGTATTTATGTCTCCGCTTTCGCTTGGTCATGGGGCCCACTCGCTTGGCTCGTGCCAAGCGAGATCTTCCCATTAGAGATCCGATCTGCAGGACAAAGTCTCAATATATCTGTAAACATGTTATGCACATTTATCATAGCTCAACTCTTCCTTACCATGCTTTGCCACCTAAAATTCGGGTTTTTCCTCTTTTTTGCATCGTTCGTGTTTGTTATGACCGTGTTCATCTACTTTTTTCTACCCGAAACAAAAGGAATTCCCCTTGAAGAAATGAATGTTGTATGGAAGAACCACTGGTTTTGGAGACCTTTTATTGCTCATCAAGATACGGATGACCTCTAAATGGTCAAGAAAGGGCAACGACCTAACATCGTCATTTGATACAACTTACTTTAGTGTTGATATACATAGATATGTACTTTTTCCGCTCCATTATACTTCAATGGCTATCATTTTTTCCAACAACATGTTACAATCAGTTGCAAGTATTTCAGAATGGAGGTAATACATAGGCTTGATTTTGTTCTTTTGGTTTTTATATAGTTGTGTTAGTCTTACTATTTTGGGTTTTGGGATTGGATTGACAAAAATGTAGTGCATAGAAGTACTTTCTTGTAGGCTTTTATGTTGACATGTATAAAATTTCTAAATTGTCTTATAGAAGTATTTTTAATCACACAAAATGCTTGAAATTAATTAATCAGAGGTCTTGATGTTTTCACTTACATGTGTTGAGAAGTGTATGCTATATTTCATAAAAAAATTCACATTATAAATTATTTTTATAATTAGTTATCATTCTTTCTAAAGTTTTCTTCTGAACAAATAAAAAAGGTAACTTCCATTTGTCTTTTAATTATTCTTCGGATTTAATTTAACATAATACATCATATAATTAGTAATGAGTTTCATCATTTTGTCGCTCAATCACCAGCTTCATCTTCCAATAGTTACTATTTTTATTTTTAAAACCTATGCACATAGTGTATAGATTAGAAAAATCGATTCAATATCAACTCGAAATTTGACAGAAAATTAATATGTCATAGACTTTTAGAGAATACATCAAAGAAATATTCTAGGAGGTTGATTATTTTGTGTATAAAATTGGCTTTTAATTTTTTATTGTATATGGTTTATTATAAATGGTGTTTATACTTTTAGTTATTCTAGTGGCTAATTCGAAGCCTATTAGGAACATCACTTTTACTCAATTATTTGATACAATCAAGGAATCAATTTTCTTCATAGAATTCTACATTTTAAAAATGACATGATTCTAAAATCACAAAATTTAAAAGGACTAAATTCAACCATTTGACTCATTTTACAAAAAAATTAAAAAAAATTAAAAAAAAAAAGTTTTACTATATATTTCGAATTATTTTTAAAATGTTCTAAATACAGTAAAGTTTTAAAATATTTTTGCAATAAAAAATTGATTTTACCTACTACAAAAAGGTCAATTCTACTACCCCTTGCCGTAGAAGATTACTCAGCTTACTTCAATATTATACTAAAAATTCATGACAAATGGAGACGCGACATATTAACTTTATCATAAGAATTGATCGATTTTGAGATTAAAGTATTTAATTAATATTGATCTCAGATTAAAGCTGGAGCGTAGTAAAAATTGATAAAATTATTTTAAGGCCCTATGTAATTTTTAAAAATTATGATATTTTTCTAACAATTTTTTATATTTTTAAATGCTTATCATATGTTGCATATATTAATATTAAAGCTCTCAACTTTTTGGGGGTCTGTGCAGTCGAACATGTTGAACATGCTCAGAACCTTCCCTGTACTAATTGGAACTCATAAGGACTTAACTTATGGTAATTGTATGCGTATGGAATCGGGTACTATTTTGAGAGACCGTCTTTTGTAAAGACGACTCTCAAAAGTCCAGCCCAAATCTATATTTAGAGTTGTAACAATATATATTTAGAATTTGACTGAGCTTTTGAGAGCCGTCTTACAAAAAACGGTCTCAAGTAAGAATTTGTGGTATGGAATAGATCATCCAGACTGGGCCTAATTCTAAAACAAACATCTTGATCCAGCAAGCCCAAGGAGTCATGCTCCTGGTTAATTGGGAGATGAGCCTTAATTGACTATAATTAACGGAGGCCCACTAGCAGACTTGCATTCGGTCTTCTAAGAGACTGTCTTTTTGAAAGACGTGTCTCAAGTCCAGCCCATTAAAGTTTAGTGTTCACTATAACTCTACATTTTTCTTTGTAGCCTGGCCCAATTAGAAATTTTCTTTCAACAATTTCATTTTCTTCGCAAATTTCATTACAGTGCATTATCATTTGAATATTTGGCATTAGATGGTAATAGAAATTAAGATTATGAAAAAATTAACTTTTTTATGATCAATGTTTTACTATCATGGGAACGACATGATACATATCATGATTAGGGGAGTTCAATGGGTCGGGCCCTCATTTTGAGTCCTTATCCTGCCCATTTCTAGAAAGGCTTTGTAAGGGTCGAGCTGAATACGGGCTATACTATAATCAAAATGAAGCGGGCTATAAAATGGCTCAATAAGGACCAAAAACAGGCCTTTGTAGATAGCATAGTTAATATATAATTTAAATATCATATGTGACACTGTCAATGAAATTATTAATATTTTTTCAACCTAATTATTATAAATGATAATTTGATTGTTATAAATTGATAAATGGGGATTAAAATTGCTTTAGTAGTAAAAAGGGATCGGGTTGGGCCGGATCGGGCTTTGAAAGCCCGACCCATTTAAAAACCCATATTAATTTTAAAGGGCCCTTATCTGACCCGACTCATATTTACTTAAGTCCAACCCGACTCTTATCCGGACCATTGAACACCCCTAATCATAATCATTTACACTATAAATCATCCTCATTATCACCGATTAGTATCGTTAACCTAACAGCGGACCCTCAATGTTCTCATTGTATATTACAAATTTACAACCTCTTGCACCTTTAAAAACTAATATATATATATATATATATATATATATATATATATATATATATATATATATAAGCTCCTAAGTCCTAACTAGAAAATAGACTAAAGATATTTTTCATAGAAGCTCCTAAGTCCTAACTAGGTATCTAAACCACAAAAAGCCATACATGAACTTTATAATACCCACGTATGTAATTTTCATGATCAGTCCTACTTAACATATAATTAAGGCAGATACCCTACTAATTACTGTTATCAATTCGTACAATACGTAGCCTAATAGTGCACCAACAGTTTATTTATACTAGGAACTTAAATTAATTCGTATTTTCCATATCTTATTCTGATTGTATACGTAAATATTTATTTGCATTAAGTCATAATCGTATTGAATGTCTTAACATTTTGTCTTTAGAAGATGGCCAAAATAATAAAGAAATACATGATTATTCTTGATTATTCTATTGATTCTCATTTTTTAATTCATGTAATATATCTTCTTGCACTACCGCTTCTCCACTAGACTTGCTTTTTTAATCATTATATCAAAAAAAAACATTATCAATATAAGTCACTAAGATTAGATTCTGCCATCGTGAGGTCTCACTAAACACGAGCCCATACATGTACTCTAATCCAGTATGCCATCCACGGTGCTTCTTCGTTGAATACATATTTTCTTGATCAGATCTTTGGCTCTAATACCAATTTTTAGGTCAATGAACCGTATTTAAATGATATTGTGCACTTAGAATTGATCGCTTGCACGAATTTGTTTCTGAAAACCTTTCCAAAACCTTATACTTTTTTGAGTTTGGTATATTACTTAAATACTTGTCAATCCTTTTTTATTTCTTACAAAAACAATTGTTTAAAATTTATAATTGTCATAAAAAATAAGGAAAAGGTCTTAGTAAATAACAGTTATTTATAAGGTTAACAAATCACCTTTATATGGTGAATTTAATAGGATGAGAGTTTTATTATTATTATTTATTTTTTTTAATTTTATTTATTTTATTATTATTATTATTATTATTATTATTATTATTATTATTATTGTTTTCTTTTTATAATGATTTACACGATTATTAATTAAGAATTTTTAAAAAATAATTACATAAAAGTACTATTGTATGTAACAAAGTTTATATAAATACAAAGTTTCATTGGATCCTGAAAAAGCATGAAGGGCTTCTTCTTAAAAGACTGAAAATGAATACACATGACGTGTACTTATACAATCATACTATTAACTAAAAGAATTGAGGAATTCCATGTGGCAGGCTTATAATAATTTGTCATATGGAATAATTTTTGAATTCTTGCTATATTTATTAATAGTATGATTAATTAATTGTTATATTTATTAAACTCAATAAGGTAAAGTTGATTTTATTTTATTAAACTAAAACATAAATCCACCAATCATACTATTAACTAAAAGAACTAAAAAAATTTCATGTGGCATCCTTTCAAAGATTTTTCACATAGAATAAACAAATTAATTAATTGTTATATTTATTAAATTAAATTGAATTGAGTAAATCAATAAAATGCATTTAATCTTGACCAATATCTCTACCATTAAATTATCTTTGAGTAGCACTTATTTATAGTTAAATTTTTATATTGTCAAAATTGAGTAACTTACTACATAATATATCAGGCTTTATTTTTTTAATTAATATATATATTTATACGTGTCGATGCTAAAAAAGTCGTGCATTGCACGAGATCATATCATACATTATAATAAAAAGCTTGGAAAATTCCAAGTGTCAAGTTTTAAAAGAACTTGCCAAAATTCACTTATTGACTAATGACTAATGACATGACAATTGATCTTGAACAATATATCTACTATTAAAGTATCTTTTGACTAACATTTATTTATAGTTAATTTGAGTTAATTAAAGAGTATAATATACTGTTTAATATATTGTTGACAATTTTCAAATTTACAAAGTTAATTCATACATATAACTATCAAAATTAGTGAATGTTTCTACGGTATAATATTTCTAGATTTTTTTTAATATCATATGTTTATATGTGTCGATGTTCAAAAAACCGTGCATTGCACGGGGTTCTACACTAGTAGTGTATATAAATACAAAGTTTCAACGCAATTAACTTAGCTCGTCAAACTCAACTAAAAATAAGTTTGGACTTGAACAATAATCCTCAAATGCACTAAAAAATTGTATTATTAAATTCATTTTTTCACTCATCTGCTACGAATTATTTCATATTTGGATTATTATCTTATAATCTCAAATTTATTATGTATTTTCTTCCAATATATCCAGCAATATGAACCACCACAGTCTTACCCCAAACCATCACACCCTGGTCCCCATCCCTCCACTTCAACATTAGGTATGCTGAGAGCAAATACATATTAAAGATAAGATAATTAGAACATAATTAATAGGTGAGACGTGAGATCAATTATTCATATAGCCAATAAATGAAAGATTGAATTATTTTCGATAAACTTTTTTAAAAATTTAATGACTATATAATTCTAAGTCAACACTATAATATCTAATGTTGCTTGTACCAAATACCAATATATACAAACACAGAAGGGTAGAATTGCATTAAATATGTGTAGGGAAGCAATGTTGGAAGGAAATACGAAAATGCATTGCATGTCGATCATAGCTTGGGCTACATATTTAGATACACATAATAAAGATGTAGCACCACCATAGATCCTTTGCATGATTTTCTTTATGGAAAAGTATTCATTTAAGATTGTTAGAAAATACTATAGTTTTATGACAAAACTTTTATAAAAGAGGAAATAGGAAATATTATATTAGATTTTTGTTTATGCATTGAAAAATATTACCAATTGGTTTTAGTAGTGAACCTTCTTTGGGTTTATGAGTGGACTACTTCTTCTTCTCCTTATTTGGGTTGCCCAGGCCCATTTTCTAAATTCTATCAGTTTTCAGTGTTTACTTTATTAGTTACATTTGAAATTTCCTTTTTTATAAAAGTTTTTCTAATTGGTTAGAAAATGAATAAAGCAATTTTATTGGACCATCATTCTAATGAAGAATTGAAAAAATGTTAAAAGTCCCTTGATTAATGTTTCACCTAAATAACAAAATCAGAAATTAATAAATCTCAAATTTCTATTTTCAATATAATAAAACATGAAGTAAAACGTCCATAATTACTTTTATAATCTAACGTGTAAGAAATCAACGTAACCAACTTAGTGCAATGGATAAAGTAGTATTTGTAAGATTGTATCTTGATGAGGCAACATCAAAATAAGAAGTTCATAAGCTAAAATTTGTATCATGAATAACGTCTAATGATACACCGTTATATGTAGAATTGGTGTTTTAGGATGAATATGCATCTCAAATATAATTATGTCCTTCTAGATATATCGAGTGATGGACCAAGTACTTAAATATTTGGAAGTACTTCAAAACCACATCATTGAATAACAAGTTCTTCCATGATGTACGGGAATTCTTGAAATAGTATACTATAGCTTTTAAAGATCTTGGATCTAACTTTTTCAAGTATTAACTCAATTTAATAAGTGTCGGCATCATAATATGTCAAGGACAAAGAAATAAATTTGATAATAATAGAGGAAATTACTTTTTTTATAATTAAAGTGGTTCCTATAAAAATATTTACGGGAAAAAGAAAATTAAATTTTTAAGATAGTTAATATATTATTTCATTAAATAATAAATTTAATGAAAGTAAAATACTAGTGACTATAAACATCAAAAATATTAAAATAAAAGTAATGAATAAAATATTACAACCACAACTATTAATAAAAAATAAAAAGATTATAATGTTACAATGAAGTTAGTAGAAAATAGTTAGGAACCATTAACATCAAAACAAATTATAATGAAAATGAACAAGCTTAATTATGTTCAAAATTTGTTATATAATAGAAATTTCTTTGGAAAAACAATAAATAAAACGCCCAAAACAACAAATGAAACAACTTTATAACATTTACCAACTTCTCATGATTACTCCTTAATAATATTGGAGAAAATAACAAGGCAAAATCACAATGATTTATTGTGATTTGTGAGATAATTTCCCTTTCTCTTAGCCTTTACAATTACAAAAATAAAAAAAAACACACACACACACAAAGTACAAAAACGTGTATGAGAGCCTCTTCCTTCTTAGTTTCACACAAAGATGAGAGACCGTTTTACGATGTACATTTTTTAATATTGACGATTATATACAAATTAATTAATTACTCCCTCCAGTTCAATTTATTTGTCACATTTTGAAAAAAACTTTAAAAACTTTTAATTCAAAATGTAACAAAACAAACTGAATAGCCAGGGATACTAATTATATCCCAAAATATATAATTAACTAGAGTGGGTTTGGATTAACTGCAAAATAAGCAAGGGCCCCAACAAATGGAGCATTAATATAGGTAGTGGGCTCGGACTTTCTAAAATCAGCCCGATTGTCTTCATACAAGTCATCTTCACCCGGCCCGCCCACTATAGCACCGATGTGGACATTTGGGTTGGGCTCAGAAGAATTATAATAAATGGACCCCTCTTTGCATGCAATGGGCTGAGGGTGGGCCTTAATAGATGGCATAGAAGAGCCTCTATGATGAATTTTTTGAGGGTACTTAAGACTATATCCTACCATGTAAGACATGCCCATAGGGTTTTCACCCAAAATGTAGTTTACTTGCCTTTGAGCAATTTTCCGGAGCGTCTCCGGGCCCACATTAACGGAGCCACAGTTGACGGTTTGTGAGTTTTTATCGAGGTATTTCGCGTATACGAGTAAGAGGAAAGAAAGGGTGGTAGCATGTTGGAGATTGCTGCCTCCTGGCCGGTAGATTAAGCCACCAGGGGTGTACTCAATGTGGTATGATGAAGTTTCTGGAATTAAAGTGCACATAAAACTATCTGCTGATGATTTGTATAGTTGGAGTGTATACAAACTTCCTTCTAGCACTTCCTACAACATAACAAAAAATACTTGTTATTCAAGACAAACCGGATAACCTGATATTTATCCAACCTTGAAACCGAGTCTGGTTTGACCCAGATTTAAATATGAATTTACAATTACAGAAAAAGCAACATGGATGCACGAGCCGACTTTGAACCCACCTGAAACAGTTGATTTGAAATTGATCCAATAATCCAAATGAATACCTCTAATTGATAACAACAAAGATAACAACATTATCGTATGTACTATCTTCTGTTTCTTTTTAGGAGCTACACTTTTCCCTTTTTTGTAAAATTCGTTTGAGTAAAGTGTAGCTATTACGAAAAGAATTCTCATTGCAGCAAATATAACACTTTACTACTTTAGAATTAAGTACATATATAAATTACATATATAAATTTCAAGTGAGCTAACTCGATCAAAAGTTTAACATAATGGTTGAGGCCTTACGACATGTTATATACTTTATTATGTTTCCTCACATGAGAGTCATCTGGGATATGAGTGTGAATGCAGCACAAACTCTACTCAATCTAACACTAAATATATTACACTTTGAAATGAGAGGTAAAGAAGATTTGAACCTATGACTTTTTTGTCGCATTGGCTACTAATATCGGGTCTAGTGACTAACTCAACTAAAAACATAAACTTGAAATTTAAATGTACACAATCTTATGTTAATATCAATATTCAATAGTTATAAGTGGTGAGAATTCGTGAGAAATTGAATTACTCTTGTGACTAGTGAGTCCCTTCCAAGAGGCCATGACTAATGAAGCTTAAGCATCACACAAAAAAAGCAACTTATAAAGTAATAAATGTACAAGAAGCAATAGAAAGTGACTTAACAAAACATGTTCCCTAGGAAAAGGCTTTCTAAGCTTAATTTGATTTATGATTGTAGGTCCCATATAAGGCAAATCAAGATCTAAGACTCATGGTGCATGTAAAGTGCATGATCCAACACTTGGAGGAGTTCCTTCTTTCTTACATCATATAGGTTAAGATTGTTTACCACTTGTAGTATACAATATGAGACTTCAAAAGGGATCAAAAAATATGAATCTAAAAAAAAAATTTAAAAAAAATTAGAATAATTAGGGGAATTTCACATTGTAGTATCAAATTTTTATGAAGCGTCAATGGTAGTAGATTTTTTCACATGGTAGCATTCAGTTTATGCCTTATTTTAATGTAGTAGCATTTTCCATTAAATTTTTGTCGATTTTCGTTTAATTCACCATTTTGGCGTTCATTTGATTCATCAAAGCTATTAAATGTTGTAATAAATTTGTTTTCATTTAAATTAACGTACCATTAAACAAACACACCCATTCAAAATTATTTATCTAATTTTAACCTCTAAAAATACTATTAAAAAGCAAAATGTGTAAAATAAGAATTAATTAATCAGCATCTAATTACCTTAGAGACTAATACATTAAGGCCAGCATGTTTATTATCCCATCCAAATTCATTAATATTGTCATCAGCCCCAAGAGTATGGGCATTGCTTCCCACATAATCAAGGTATGTATCATCTTGAGTAGCCCTCCTTAGCCATGCTGCCCCCCATAGTAGCTCATCCTGCCCATATATTACAAATTTTATTATCGCAAATTCATGTGAGAGACCATCTTTCATTGAGTCGTCCCACAAAGAAAAATATAAAGTAAGAATAGGAATTAAGCTCTGATGAATTGGGCATGAAAAACGTCTCTCAAAAAGACGATCTCTAGGATAGTGGTTGTTTTATTATTTAGTACTACCTCCGTTCCAAAATACTTGCAACATTTGCTATTTTCACGCAGTTCAATGCACTAATTCAATCCTTAATATCTATAATTATGTATATTATAAAATTATAAAAAATTAATATTAATAATCTTTACGTCGAGACGAATCAAACAAGATCCCACTTGACTATGTTTTAACTTATAGATTACTTATTAATCACAAATTAAAAAAGATAAGTGAATAGTGCTTATTTTTCGTATGTTGCGACTATATTGAAACGGAGGAAGTATCATACCAGTATTTCTTAGAAAACAACAAACAAATTATGGAGTAGTATTAAGTTAGTTATTCAACAACTAATTAAGTTGATTGGACACTTTGATAACTCATATCATTATTTAACTATTAATATTGTACCTAAAGTACTGTTTGGTCTTGTCAATAATTATATATTAATCTCTTCTCGATTTACATCATCTATCAAGATGGAAGATAACGAGTTTGTTTCGGTTGAAAAATAAATATTATTTTTTTAGATAACTTATTGAAATCGATTCTCACTTAACGATCATCTTATTTTTCCCTCAACGTATATACCCTGTGATCAAAAATAGTCTAGACTTAAAATTGCAAGTTATTTTCCTTTTAAAAGGTAGGTTGAGGGAAAGAGCTAGAAGACTATATCACTGCAATATATTAAACTTTTTGCGATATTAGATTTGGTGGTATTAAAAAAATACCATTATTTTATATTTTTAATGTAATAATTATTGGTTTTTATTTAATGTTTCATCATAAAGTGATTTAGCGACACTTTATTTGGTCTTTAATGGTATATGTAATTGTCACTATAGTCTATTGTGGCATTTGTGAGAAATGTGACTAGATCGTAAGTCGCAAAAAGCGTTTGTGTGATTTTTTAATATGTTGCTAAAGTATGTAATAAATATTACTAAATCCTCAATATACACTATTATCAATTTGAAATAACGACATTTAAATTAAATGTAAGTTAAAGTATACTTGCCTGATATCCATCAAAGTCGCAATAAAAGGGGCAAGCACCACCTCTTATATCTGAATTATCACTATACGCTCCTCTATAACTATCAGCAAATTGAAATGCCTTGATAGCATTTCTAATCAACGTTTCCGAGTAGCCGGGATCGGCTGATCGGAATGCCATTGAAGCGGCTGCCAAGGCTGCCGCAGTCTCACCGGCTACATCGGAAGCCGGATTTGGTGCATCAACCACATACACTGTCCTTTTAGTGTCCATGTCCTCGGGCCTCTCCCAACAATCATGGTCACTAAGAGGATCACCCACCTGCATGTACGTACACAACATTAACAAGGAATGTTTACCAGAATTAAGATAAATAAAATATTTTAAATGGTGAATATATCATTTATTGAAAAATAAATTTATGGAGAAAAAGTGGGAAACATAAACATTAAAAATATTAAAAGAACGTTAGTGAAATAAATATATATGAGATATGAAAATCATAAGTATTATATAAAATTGTTAAAATGGAGATATTATGTAGAATGGAAGATATGTGGAACTTGGAAGATATGCCTGAACTAAAAATATTATTAAATATTAAAATGATGATGGAAAAGTTAATTTTGTTCAAAATTTGTGATATAAATAGAAAGATTATATATAAGAACAACAAATAAAATAACACAAAACAACAAATGAAACAACTTTAAGGAACAAAAAGAGTAGCATTTACTTTTCTTTTTTCTTTTTAGTTATCGGATATTAGGAGGGAATCAGGGAAGGGAATGTTAAAGTTAGAATTGAATCTAGGACATTACTTGAAAAAAATAATAGAATACATACTGTCATTGAGACAAAATCTAATTCTTACATTTCACGCTCAAATTAGGTATTAGTCTCCTATGTATTTATGATTTAATTATATGAAATGGGCTATATATAAATCTAAATACTTACCATTTAAAATATAAATGATTTTATCTTATGATTTTATACACCAAAAGTGCTATTAGCAATGCAATTTTACCAATTGGCTCATTTGCATATTTGCATGGTAACAAACATTTCAAAACTCAAAATGAGTGCTAAATTTTCCAACTATGGCCCACCCATTCAACTTTATGGTTTATAAACTTGTAAATTGTGGGTCCAAAGTAGGCTAAGAACATTTATAGATTAAAAAAAAGTTGAAAATTACAGGTACACAAGAACCATGACATTGTCTAACCTTCTCTAGTGAAACTAATTTGGTTAATCCCCCACTACACTTGTAAATTGATAAGTGTACAAAACTAATTTTAATTTTAATGCTTATTCTAAATTATTTACCTTAAATATGGTTATAGTCTTATAATTAGTTTTTCAATTTTTATATTTTATTTTTCTTTTGTTGTTATTAATAATTAAAATTAAATATTTAAAATACAATGTCACAAATTTAAAGAGAGTTTAACGAATGAATCCATATTAACGTACATGATGACCCGTTACAATCCAAATTAGATAAGATAATGAAAATTAAATGAGTAGTATCAAATGTACATATAGTCTTATCCTACTATACAAATTTACTTTTGTTTTATGTTCATTATTTTATGATATTTAATATATTGTAGTTATTATACGAAAAAAATATATAATTATGTGGAATTTTATTTTATTTGTTGTTGCATATATTTTTTCATAATATCACATTTTATAATTTTTACTTATGAATAAGTTCAGATATAAATAATCAGACAAACACATTATACTTTATACAAAGTATTTAAGTGCAAATAAAAATTACAATTATCAGATAGGAATCCAATGAATCCTTATAAAACGATGCTTGGGGTTCCCAAAAGTGGCCATGCAATTTCAAAGTACTAAATTACACAACTAAATTTTTTAAAATAAAGAATAAAAAATACAAATTATCAAATGACGCAGTTTTATGGTAAGACTATTTCTATTATACTAATTCATATACTTTTAGCCCATAAAAATGATCATTACCAATTTTAAAAATTTCATATAAGACGAGCCGAAAATAAAAAATTACCTGAACATAGATCCTATTAGGCTCAGCAATGGTCTTAAGGAGGTAATCAGTGGCCCACTTGATAGCAACCAAAGAATTTCTCAACTCATTAGGAGGCATTAACTCCCCAAACTCCACCACACTCCATGCTAACATTGTGGTGGTGAATGCCATTGGAAAGTTAAACTTAACATTATCACCGGCGTCGTAATACCCGCCGGTTAGGTCAAGCCCTTTCTCCGACCCATCCCCAAGACCCGAGTGAGCCCGCCACTCGACCCGTTGGTCTTGGGGAAGGTAACCCGACCTTTGACCCTCAAAGAAAAGTATACATTTTGTTAGTGCTTCTTGGTAATCATGGTAACAATATACCATTTTTTGCTTTCTACTAAATATTAGTAGCAAAAATGTAACCAAGAAATAACAATAATTTATGTTTTTCATTTTTTTTTTCTTTGAATATTATGGGTGGTTTTTGGGGGTTGTTTGTGTTTGTTAGTTGGGAGAATGAGGAAATTTGATTAAGAAGAGGGGGATTTATATTGCCAAATTTGGAGGAGTTGGTTGCGTGTAACTTTCTCATTGGATTTTCTTTTACATAGCGGATCAAAAATAGAGAAAATTTTAGTAAATAACAGTTAATAAATCAGTCTTATGTGTTAGGATTTGATAGAATGAAAGTTTTATTATTTTTATTTATCTTTTTTGGTTTTGTTTATTTTATATTAATGTTTTTGTCTTTTTGTGATGATTTACAAATTACAGTTATTGATTAGGAATTTTTACCAAAAATACACAAATTTAAAAATTCTGTCTATTTTATATTTTTTCATAATTTTAGGGTCTTAATAAAAGTAATTAGACTAAGTCAAACTAACGTCGACTAATATTAGAGTTCTCTTTATTTATGGAATTCTATGTGATTGGATACCTTGCATATTTTCCGAACCAATTTGTTATTTTATTATTGTTTTTTTTTTTTAATTTTCTTTGGTTTATCATTAGGGGCATCACGAGCTAGAAAGTAGAAAGAGAAGAGTAGAGGTGGGGTTGGGTGGGGAAAGTTGTAATAGCCGACAAAATGGTTAATGTAATTTGTAAGCTCACATGCAAAGCAAATATGTACTTCTATGAGTCACAAAAAAATTAATTTAGATGAAATTTAGATTTTTTTTTTTTAATCATGAAAATTTTAAGATTTTTGAAGTAGTTTATATGTGGGTCCAACAAATAACGAGAAACATACTTCTCGGCCCTACTTCCTCGGGTATAGTTATAGGCTTATGAGTCTGATCAGAGTCGAGTTTAATTAAAATGCAGAGTTAGATTCATAATATTTGATAAATTTTTTAAAAATTTTAGATAAATTTATTTGTTTTTAATCTATTTTTTGTATTTTTATGGATCATGTTATAGACAAATAGACATTAGTGCTCCCTCTATCTCATTTCTCATACTATATTTTCTATTTTTAGTAGTTGAGATCATGATAATTTAAATACATTTACAAATTTATTCATTTTTATTATCTCATTCACACACATATTTTTTTCTCAATTCTTTACCTATTAGCAAATGTAGGCTATATATATCACTATAAAACATCCTTCATCCTTGACATTTCTTATGTCAATTTTGGATGTGAATCCCTCATATTCTCTCATCTAGTATTTTTTAGAGTTTATCCCATTAAATAAAAAAACTCTCACAAAAATAACTAAAGAGGAAAATTTAAAGAAACGGGTTAGTATGTATATTTCTAATATACAAATTCTTAAATGAAACGATCTCATAGTGAAATTATCTTTATCAAGTTGGCTCACATACATTTAGTCAATTAAAAAGACCACTTACAATTTTAAAACTAATTATATAAACTCGTTTCATCATACAAGACGAGTTATTAAAACCCTAATAGAAATAATCTTTTTACATACATCTCTATGGTGATCTCCTTTTGAGGCATCGAATTAATCCCATATAGAGTTTTACTACCAAACGTCTTCCACCATATATTAAAGATCATACAAACTATTTTTGTCTTTGGTATAAACACACCAAAAAAAGCTTTGAACTATATTGGTGTAAGGGATACCTCACTTTCTTTCTAGCTTGAATACAAGTACTATTTTATATAAGATATAATTGACCACTAATTTATCCCCACCAATACTTGTTTCTTTTCGTTCTGTTATACTTATAATTGATAGTGACATATTTTCATATATATATAATATATTATATTCAGTTATGAGTATTTCAAAATAAAAGTAATAAATAGTACAAGATAAATCATAACTTTTATTTTTTTGTCTTTTTAAAATAATGTTTTTAGTGATCTAGATATATTTTAGATAATTTTTTATTATATTTAAAGACTTTATCAGTTAAATTAGTTAAAACATTTAGTTGATATCATAGTCATTTGAAAATATATAGGGCTTTATGATGAGTCTTTTTACTAAAAAATAGATCGTATATGATGATGACATAAAACAAATTTACAATTTCATACTCTCCATAAGTAATTCAAATATTTATAAAAAAAAATAGTTAAAAAAACAAGTTTAAACAAGGATAAAGTTGACAGAATTTCCTAATCATCCCACATTCCCACTATTTGCAATTATGTGTGTGATCACGTACTCGACTAGTGGATGAGAATATAATTTTGATAAAATTGAATATTACCTCAATTAGAGTCAGAGCCGGCCCTATTCAAGTGCAAAACATGCCTACGCTCAGGATCCTTAAAAAATATTATTTTTTAGATAGTGTTGTGGTTTGAACTTTTCTATGTACAATGATTTAGGAGCCTATAAATAATCTTTTGTCTCGGGTCCCTAAGAACCTGGGGCCTAACCTGGGGCCTAGAGTATGTATGATGTATATACTTACTAGTCTTAAATTTAATTTTTGTTGTTTTCTTTTTTAGCCATCATCTTTTATCGATTTAGTTTTACTCAAAAAATATATTTCTTCTAATTCAGAGTTGATGTCTCATTTATTTTTTTAGATACTATTCACATTCCACTCTTATTTCGCATTTAAGTACAAAAATAAATATAGTCAAGTGAGATCTTATTTGATTTGTTTCAATGTGAAGGTTAATAATATCAATTTTTTCAATTTTTTGATTATACAAAATAAACTAGAGGTATTATAGATTAAATTATGACATTGGCAATTTTGCAAAAAGCAAATAAGACATTAACTCTAAACTGGAGGGAATATTCTTTTAAGTCAATTGGAGGGAGTAATTTATTTTTCACTTAGCAATCATAGCTGTAATTATTATTATTATTATTATTATTATTATTATTATTATGTTTAAGTTACCAAGTAATAAATTAAACATAGTATTATTATGTTTAATTTGTTACTTGGTAAGTGGCATTAAACTATCAATGTAAATTAAAAACAGCTCGTCTTGTATGAAACCGTCGCATGAGACGAGCCCATATAATTAGCCTATTACTTTAATTAATTACTTTTAGATCGTAAGCGATCGTTTTAAGGTTATAAGTAATCAATCTAAAACTATAAAAAGTACTAATTATTTTAAAATTATAAGTAATCACTTTAACGTTATAAGTACGCATTTTATGACAAAAAATATACATTGAATTAGCTCAATAAAAATGGTCTCACATTATGATCGTAATAAAAAAAAAAAAGTAGAAAATGACATTAAACCTTGGAATTGATGAGTAAGATGAATATGAAGTACTTCTAAGTGGAGGGCAGGTCTTGTGACTTGTGAGTGAATAGCGGCTGCACGTGAAACCCAGTTTGCATCAGATCTTTTTCATTTGCTTCAGACTTACTCACTGATTCCTTAATATATGTGCTCTAAAATTAATTTTATTAAATACTTTTACTAATTAAAATTAATTTTTATTAATTTTAACTAAGTAATTTTAATTTTTAATAATTATATCTGATTTTTTTATTGATTGTAATTGATTTTTTGTCATAAATTATAATCACTGAATAAAACTGATTTTTACTGATTGCAACTGATTCAAGTATAATTGATTTTTTCTGATTAAAACTAAATTAATAAATTAAAACTTATTTTACTAATTACAAAATAAACAGAGTATAAAGTGAAATAATAATCGTTTTTTTAAAATAACTTTTCAATTTGAATTCGATTTTTATTTAGCTTTATCTTTTTCTCATCTTATCAAATATCATATAATCAGTTAATATTATTTGTCAACTTTCAATTATTAGTATCCTCGCTCCAAATTTGCTATTTTTAATTACTCAAACTTTTTTGGATTTTTACATTTTACATTTAAATATTATCACATTAACTAATTTTATTAATTTTTATCCACATAATTCTTCTATAGTTTCACTAGTTTGACGAGGCTAAAACTCTACTCTACTATAATTAGTTATTTTCTTAAAACGAGAACGAATATAAATGAAAATAGATTAAAAAAATCACAAAATAATGGACGCTTGGAATTCAAGGCAAATTTTTTTTATAAATCTGTTGGAATATATAGTTGAAATTTAGTAGTTTACGTAGATAGTTGTAATTTAGTAGTTTACATAGATAGTTGTAATTACTGGTATAAATAGTTTACATATGCGTGTACTCTTACTAAGACAATCATACAATCTATTAATTTTAATGTAGTTTAGAAAAAGGGAAAGTTGAATGTGAGCATGTCATTTGTCTTTTTTTCATTGGATGGTGTTAATGGAATTGATTTATTTGCATTTTTTTTACTTTCCATATTTACACATTTGCATTTTTGGAAAAATTTATACATTAATGAATGTATTATTCCAATTAAACTGTTATATATAAATGTATAAAATATTAAACCAAATGATAATTATGGAAACAAATAAATTAATGCAAAAAAATCAATCAACTTCGGTCAGTGTGTAGGCAATCAGACTATCTTAGCTACCAAATTTAGTGCAATAAAAATCAATCGACTAAAAATATTGTCTGCTTTTTTGTAATTCAATTATTCCTTTATGAAAATAAAAATGTATAAACACTTTTATGGATGAAATTACAATATAAATAGCCACATATGGCCCCAATTGTTTGCTCATACTATTTCTATTCTCTGAATTTTTAGTGTTGTTTAATAATATTTGATAGAATAACTATTAGTTTAATTACATTCAAGAAATTCATGGTGAAATAGGAACATAGAATATTAATGACTATTAATAAAAGTCAAGGACAAACAGTATCTCATGTTGGTCTATTCCCACCTTAGCCTGTTTTTAGTCATGAACAATTTTACGACGCCATTTTTAGAGTGACTAGAAGGAAAAGACGAAGAATTCTCATATGCGACAAAGATGATGAAATATGCTATCATACTGAGAATGTAGTATATATATTGATGTGTTTCAAAACCTATAAACTTTCACAAATTCTTACCTGAGATCGTCTATACAATAGACGTCTCAAGTTTGGGTTGGCCCAATTTATAATTTTTTTGAAAAAAAAACTGATTAGTGATTCTGTAAGTTAAAAGGGAGATATAGGCTGGGCTCTTGAGAGACGTCTATACTATAGACGGTCTCTCAAGATAAGACCTGATAAACATTTGATTAACAACGTATATTGGGTTTCTTTATATTTAATTCTTTTAATTACAATATACATGTGTAAATACTTATTACCCACCTTTATATAATATTTTATTAGTCTAAAATTTCATTAAAATATTAACGTAATAAAAAATCCGTGCATTACACGGATTTTTATAATAGTAATAATAAAATCTTCTCCCGTTCTTCCCCTCCCCTCCATTCAATTCTTTGATTATCTTAGTTTCATAAACATAAAATTTAACATATTATCAGCCTAGCTTTATAATTCGGCGTTTTTTTTCTCTCTTTAATTTCAAGAATTTTCATCTTATTTTTTTGATTTTTTTCGTTTGCAATTTCTTGCTCCTAATTCCCTTTATTCTTACTCGAAATTCATCATTTGGAGGATTAAATCACATGATTGTCTTTTACAACCACTCACAATTTGTTTTTTTTTGGACATTGAATCAAACAATGGTGGGTTCTTGATTCTTCCCAAATTTCTAGGGTTCATGAGACAAAAAAATAAGATTGGTGTGATTCTTGATTCCCGAAACAATTTTTAAGACCCGCCATTTCTAAATCTGAAACCTAAACAATTGCAGAATTTCAATTTATCTGAATCCCCAATTTCAAATTTCGAAACTACCCATATTGTTTTTTGTATGTACTTTAATGGCGCCCTTCAAGTCCTACAAATTATGAGGTTCTTGGATTAAGAGTCTTGTGCTAGCTGGGAAATCAGAAACTGCTTATCAATTCTTTAAAGATAAAAAGTCAGTTGAAGGGTATATTCCGGATGTGTTCAGGTACAATATTTTGATATTTAGAGGAAAACCCGCTTGATTACAACAGCTGTAAATTGTCACAAATATAGTTGAACTCATTTCAGCACCAAATTGATTATCCACAATTCAGAAGAATTTGAGTTTTGTTTTAGCATGAATTTCCTCACATTTTGTGTTTGTTTTTGTGGGGAAATTTGCAGAGTTAGATTTAGTTTAATGGTGGGGATGGTGGGGTTTGTGGTGTTTTGAGTTGTAATGTGAACACCATGCCAGACAAGCATTGATGTTAGTGGAGTTTTTTAAGGAGGTTATAGTGGTTTTGTTGATTGCTCATAGTGGCTTATTGATTTTGCGACTTTCTATTTTACGATTCATACTTAGTCATTTTGCCCATAAAGGCTTTCAAATTTGAGACTCGTAGTTGGTTATTTTGTTGATTATGCCTATAGATGTATTTGTTTGATGATTCATTATGATCAGTTTTTCAGACCCAATAGATGGTCATTTTCAAGACCCATAGAGGTTAATTTTGTGATCCTGTGTGATCAATCTTCATTAACACCCATTGAGGCTCATTTTTATGGACTTAAGTGGTCATTTTCAGACCCAAAGAGGTCAATTTTCAATCCTTTATTATTCTCTTTTATATGTTTTACAAATTCTAAACAAATTCTTCATTTGCATTCTTTTTCCCTCCTAAACACATTTTCTCATTTTTCATTCATTCTTCTCTGTTGGTGTATTGATGGACTTGGTTTGATGTCATTGAATTCGTTGGTGGTCTATTTTTACATGGTGGTTTTCCGAATTTGGTGAAGGATTTTTCGATTTGGTAAGAGTTTTGTCCTAGTTTACTTGGCTCACTTCAGCAGTCCAGAACGCTACATTGTTAGTTTTTGATTCGTTGATAGCTCAAGCTCAGCATCATCCCTTCACCCAGCTTTGTTTCAAACTCTCATGGTTGTTTCACCCATTCCAGTTTGAGGGGTGTTGGAATATATATAGTTGAAATTCAGTAGTTTTCATAGATAGTTGTAATTACTGGTATAAATAGTTTACATATGCTTGTACTATTACTAAGAGAATAATAAAATCTTCTCTCTTCTTATTCTCCCATAGTTTCATTCATTCAATGATTATCTTGTTTCGTAAACACGAAATTTAACAAAATCGCCTCATATTTTGCTGGCAAAAGCGGTTCATGTTTAAGCTTGTCGAACTTCTTCCATAAAATCAAAAGTGTACTCGAGAATAGAGAATTAATTTGGAGGATATTATTTTTGACTATTAAAATAGTTGCACTAAATTCATAAAAAAAATTATCGTAAGAGTTTGATTTTTGTATACATGTTATTATAGCTTCTGTTTTTTAATGTTCTTCCCATTTAAAATATTTTATTTTGAAGAAAAAAATTTGATTAAAATTTTTAAGACATATATAAATGATAAAATATATCCATGTAATATCTTGTTAGATTTGTCTTAATGTATATTTTTTTAGTATATATGTTTTATAATTTTTTATGATGCGTAATGAGAGTAATTAATGCTCAAAATTCACTTTGAAAACTGTACAAAAAGTAAATGAAAAGAAAATTTGAAAACGGAGAAAGTAATTAATAAGCATCTAGGACGATTACTGCTATGTTTTTTGAGTTTGCTAAGATTGAATTTAACATAAATATTTAAAACTAGCTTGAATCCCGTGCCAAGCATGGATAATCAAAAAATATTTAAATGATCTCTTAAATATAAATAAAATTATTTTAAATTATTATGATATTTGGTAAATATAATAAATATAGAGAAAATAATATTTGATGTGTGAGAAAAATTAGTCTTTGCATTACACTAATTCTTTCAAATTTTAAAACTCTAAAATTAAACTTTAGGCTTGAATTATTTTAAATGGACTTGTAGAATGATCAATAACATAAATTGAGTTGTTGTCCAATTTTTTATTGTCATTTTTATAGAATGATATAAACCAATATATGTATATAACATAAATAACATAAATAAAGAATAAAAAAGATATAAAAAAGAATTTGACCATATATTGTCCAATTTTTTATTGCCTTTTTTATATAATGATATTTTGACCATTTGTCCAATTTTTTATTGTCATTTGAAATGTTAATTGATTTAAATAATAGGGCATTCAAGTTTAATTATTTTACTTACCTAATTTAGCTAAATGAAAAGTTTTGGAGGGAAAACAATGAACATGAAAGCGACACGTGTCATACGGAAGAATGCATTTAGTATATAGTATAGATATTTTAATTGTTAAAAGAATATGATTAAAAAATTAAGTTATATATTTTATAATTTTTTTATTAAAAATATAACAAAATATGTACTTCCTCTTTTCTATTTTACTTGCAACACTTATCATTTTTGGAAGTTTCATATTACTTGCAACATTACTATTTTTGGCTAAAATAATTTATTTATTTTATCCTCACTTTATTTCTACCCCACTATTACCATCAACCATACATTTTCCCATTAATTATTTAATATACCCACAAGTCACAACACTACCTAGTTATAATAATTTTTTTATTTCTACCCCACATATCACCGCAAGTCATGCATCATCCCTACTTTTACCATACTGATTTGACGACCCTTAAAAAATGTGTCAAATCCAATGATGCAATTAAAACAAAACAGAGAAAGTAGAACATATAAAAATAAAAAAATTGAATTGTCTTGCTAAATACTTTGTACTCCTCATTCCTGATTAAATCCTACTTCGTTGATTTCTATTTGATGTTCTTATAAGAATTTTTTGTGGGTTAAGGCTTCCTTTATCCCACGAAATTTAATCAAAAATTTTAATCTGTCTCATTAAATTTGAAATATGATACTTACCGCTATTAATATATTATTCACCCGATTTTGTCATTTTTTTATACTTTATTTGGTATTCATTATGCATGTGGAACTCGGCATGTTTGGGATTGTTTGTCTATAGAATTTATTAATAAGGTTGATACCTTTGCGGATGTCTCAAGTAAGGGAATCTAGTGTAAGAGTGAATTCAACATTTATACTAGTACTACTTTATATTCTTTTGCTTTAGATTTTCCTTTCAATGTTTTATTGGTGGTAAAAGATGGAGATTATATACTTCTATTACACTCATTAATTTTCTTATTGATGGGAAATATGACGCTGTATCTCTTAGAGTCTCGATCATTAACTTAAATTTTTAGTTAAGTACTTGAGAGCTGATTCTTTAACATGGTATATATTGAAAGTTTGAATTATGGGTTCGAATCTCACTCAGTCTTCCTTCAATGGAATAAAAGCGCCATATTATGAGGAAAACTTGTGTAGCATCCAAACTTCAAGCTCAAAGGGCTCTCAATGTAAGAGGGCATGATAAAGTATTAAACATCTATTAAAGCTTCATCCATCGACTTTAGATTTTGGTTGAGTTGATTCCTTAATAATTTCACAAATGCTCAAATAAGACGGTTTCTACTGGTTGACCCAATATACACTTACAATATAAAAATAATCACTTTTAATTTTAGAGTGATCATTTACAATTTTTAAGTAACTAATTATAAATGATCATATACTATAGTCTTAAAGGGATCACATATAACCTAGTGATTCACTTCATTTTTTAAGTGATAATGGTCTTTAGTTAATCACTTATAACTTTAAAATAATCACTTTAATCTTAAAGTGATCAATTAGATGAATTGATCAGTGATTATATGAGCCATCTCATAGTAAGATAGTTTCAGTGTTTCACACAAGACTTGTAACAATTTCTATACAACCGTATAATAGTAGTATATATAAATTAATCAAAAATATGTTTGTCATCTCCAAATTCTACCTCAACTTTATCGCAAATTCTAAAATGAGACAATTTCATTGTGAGATGCGCTCCATACATAAATCGAAAAGCCTAATTAATACAAAATATAATAATATAAACTATTTGATATAAGACCGTCTCACCAAGAAATGGTAATTCACAAATGTAGCTCCAACTTTTATCAAAAGTTTGAAAAAAGTAAAAAATGGATAGAGCATGCAAGCAAATGAAAAACTGAAGCCCAAATCCCAAAGCCCAAAGCCCAAAGCATAATCGCTAATATATGAGCATTATTTTCATTCTGGCTTTTAATACTTGTTTAACAATTGGGTGACATCTAACATCAAAATCAAAATCAAAATCAGGCAGTCTCCTGAGAGACTGTCTTTCTGATAGTCGTCTCTCAGGCCCAATCCATTAAAGCTTATTGTCTATATTTACTCTACATTTTTCCTAATGGGTCAACACAATTAGAGATGGTCTTTCAAAGAGACCGTCTCTCACAAGAATTTGTGAATCAAAATTTATATACTGATCTATAGGATATTACATATATAAATTTTGGTATGAAATGGTCTCATCTTGAGAGATATCTCATATGTGGGTTAAATTGCTTAATAATAGAAACTTTTAACTTATGGGCTTCTTATTTTGAGATCGTCTCACCGTGAGATGATCTCATACAAAACGGATTGTATTATATATTGTTTTACGTAAAGATTATATAAAGATGTTGGAGTTCATGGTTTATCCATTAGAATTAGATTTAAATTGTTAGTTAACTAAACTCTAATCAGGTAATCATGTATGTAGCTTAGAGGATGTAAATAAAAATCTTCTTTCCTTCTTCCCTCCTCTCTTCTTACCCTCTCATGGCTTCATTCATTCGATTATTTGATTATCTTGTTCCTTAAACATGAAATTTAACATGGTATCAGAGCGTTCTATATTTCTCGCAATTATGTTACTCCATCTCTTTAAAAATATCGTATAAACAATCTGCCTTTTGACGTCTACTCGTAGCAGTCAAACAAAATTCTCATTGATTGACAGCATCTGGAATGGAAACGAATAAGTAGTGACTTGTTAGTTTCTGATTTCTTCTTCATTTAATTTTTGTCACAGATGATAGAACCCAACAGTGAAAACTGATAACAACCTTTCATCCAAAATTCATTTTTCATCAAGAACCCATTTCAAGAAATTAAATCCCGAATCAAATAGATTAAACCCACTTTCTTTCTGTATTTCTTAGTCCCATTTCCCAAACAAAATTTCCAAACTTGTTGGCAAGAAACTAAAAAAAATGAGATTCCATTTGGCTAGGAATTAAAAAGAAAATTCTTGTCAAGAAAATGTTTCTTGTTCTTGTAAAGGAATTTAATATTATGGGTTGTGTTTTGTTAGTATCTTGATTTAATTCAAAAATTAGTTGATTTTGGTAGTATCACGATATTTGCTTTCTGGTTCTTGGAATTGGGTAATTGAATTAGCTGATTTTGTAGTTAAGATTGGTTTCTCGTGCTTGTTGATTGCCCATAGTAGTTTCTTGATTTTGCCCATAGTGGCTTGTTGATTTGCCCATAGAGGCTTTGAACCGAGACTCATAGTTGATCATTTTGCCCATAGAGACTTTTTTATTTTGAGACCCATAGTTGATCATTTTGCCCATATAGACTTTCAATTTTAAGACCCATAGTTGGTCATTTTGTTGATTTTGCCCATAGAGGCATTTGTTTGATGATCCATTGTAATCAGTTTTTCAGATCCATAGATGGTCGCTTTTAAGACCCATAAAGGTCAATTTTGTTATTCTGTGTGATCAATTTTCGTTAGACCCATTGAGGCTCATTTTTACGGACCCAAAGAGGTCATTTTTTCGATCCTTTGTGATTGCCTTTCATCTGTTTTTTTAACAAATTCTTCATTTTCATTCTGTTTCTCTCCTAAACACATTTCCTCATTTTCCATTCATTCTTCTTTGTTGGTGTATTCATAGACTTGGTTTGATGTCATTGAATTGGTTGTTGGTTTATTTTTACATTGTGATTTTCCGTGTTTGGTGAAGGATTTTCGGTTTGGTAAGAAAGTTTGGGGTGCTAGAAGTTGAAGAAGGCACATTTCAAGTATGGTACTTAAGTAAACAGTGAGGGTGTTTGGCAAATAGCTGATAGCTGATTTGACCAGCTGATTTTATTAACTGGTTTGACTAGCTGATTTTGAACCCGCTGCTATAAGCAGCTTGTTCAAAAACAGCTTATTCATATCAATAAGCTGTTTCAACCAGCTAATTCACCAAACACTATCTTTAGCTGGTTTGACCACCCAACCCTCTAATTATATCCAAATAAGCTAAAATTGCTCAATAAGCTAATTTGCCAAACACCCCCAGTATGTTTCTGAAGACATTTCAGAAAAGTTTTGTGCAAGTTCACTTGGTCCAGTTCAATAGTCCACAATACTACATTGTTAGTTTCTGATTCGTTGATAGCTCAAGCTCAGCATCATCACCTTCACTCGGCTCTGTTTTAAACTGTCATGGTTATTCCACCCATTCCAGTTTGACGGGGGTGTTGGAGTTTATGGTTTAACCATTATATTATAATTAAATTTAAATTGTTAGTTAACTAAACTCTAGTTAGTTAATCATGTATGTAGCTTAGAGGATATAAATAGCTTTTATTTTATATTAGTTCATTATAACAAAAAAGACAATAATAATAAAATCTTTTTTCCCTCTTCCCCTTCTCTCTTCTTACTCTCCCATGGCTTTATTCATACAATTATTTGATTATCTTGTTCCTAGAACATGAAATTTAACAAAAGAGGTCATTATAAGTTGTAACTTGCAGTTAATTTGTGAGTTTGTAAACTTTTGTGTCATGACTCTTTTCCTTAGTTGATCTTGAAAGTTTTAGCCGCATTATTAATTTTGATCTCCTCATTGAACTAGATTATGGATGATTGATGAACTAACAAATTTAATTTGTACTTTTATAATATTATTTTGAATGTGAGATTAGGGGTGAAAGTTCGGTTTGCGGTTTGGTTTTTTTCATAAAACCAAAAATTTATTTCGGTTTTTTATTTTTCAATCCAAATCAAATCAAATTGGGCCTCAATCCAAATCGAAACAAACCAAATTAATTCGGTTTAGACTTTTTCAAACCAATCCAAATCATATTTTTCGTTAAAAACAAATTTAAATAAAAAAAGAGAGGGAAACTGGGAAATGAGTGGGAGTGTCAAGTACTCAATTGTGGGACGACGGTAGTACAGGTATAATCAAAGGTTAGGGTTTTTAATTTTTTAGGTTTAGAATGTATTGGGACTGGGCTAATACATTAATGTTAGTGGGCTATAGGTAATTTCTTATATATTTCGGTTTTCGGTTTTTGAAAATTCCAAACCTTAATATTTCGGTTTTTGAATTTTCAAACCTAATCCAAACCAAATTTAAAAATCACCAAACCATATTTGTTATTCGGTTTGGTCTGGTTCGATTTGCGGTTTTAATCCGAATAAGTTTCACCCCTATGTGAGATTGTGTAGTTGTATATATTATTATCATAAGTGAACGAATATTACCTTCTTACAATCTCAATACGAATCAATAAGCTGCATTCAATTTGGATCAGGATCTGACCCTTAATCCGTAAGATCCATAAACACGAATCTGGGTCTTGAAACTTTAGACATGTGAATCTGAAACCAAATTCAACCCGTTGCCATTCCTACTCCCCATACATAAGTTGAAGTCCAATTAATATGAAGTATTCATTAATACATGAACTCCTTGTGTTTGAGGTTGTCTCCAACAGACGATCTCAAAGTAGCTCTTTTAGTAATCATATAAAGAATTATAAAAGAAAAATTATCTAGAATAATCCAATTTTTTACTAATTTCTATACAATAATCCTAATTTTTGATTAAATACGAATAATCCCAATTATAAGGTGTGCTTACTAAGAATGCATCTTACCTATACAACAAGTCATTTTGCATAAAAAAAATAAAAAAGTAAACAAAAAATTAAATTATATACATATTTAAAATTAAAAAATTAAAAAGAGAAATTTAGTAAGTTTATTTTTTGATTTAACTTTTAATTTTTAATATTTTTGATTTTTAATTTTCTTTTTCTTTTTTTTTGTGTGTGGAAATTAACCTGCAAAAATCGGTCTCTATTTAGGCAATAATGTTCTTGGGTAAGTGACCTTAAAATTCGGATTATTCATAGCTAATCAAAATTTGAGATTAGTAAAGGAAAATCAGTAAAAAATTGGATTATTCTAATTACATTTTCTACGTAAAAAAGTTATATTAAATTAAAATTCATTAAAGGTAACAGGTTATCAAATAATGCTACTGGAAAACTATTTTTGGAAAATTACGTTTTACCACCTCAGATTTTGTCTCCATTTCTGTCTCAGCGACGGGTGTCTCTTCCTTATCAACATTTGCCTCTAAATCCTCCATCTCCTCACCTCCTTTACTTCCCACCAATTCCTCCTTGGCAGCTTCCTCGCCTCCTTCTCCCACCAACTCCTCATCATTCACAGCTTCCTCGCATCCTTCTTCTCCGTTCGATTCTTCCTCGTTTTCTTCCTCATCACCTTCTTCTCCAACCGCCTCCTCCTCCTTTGGAGCTTCCTCACCTCCTCCTTCCCCCACCACTTCTTCCTCCTTCAAATCGTCTTCACTTTCTCCTCGTTCTTCCTCCATCTTTGACTCCTTATCGTCTTCTGCCTTCACCATATCCTCCACAATTTCAACTTCACCTTCGACCACTACCACGGTATTCCTATCAAAATCTTCCAATTTCACACCCTCACTAACTAACTCCTCTCCTCTGTCTCCAACAATATCTTCTTTTGAATCCTTCAATTGCAATTCCTCAATCCCCATCTTGTTTCCCATCTCCGATTCCACCAATTTCACTCCATCATCATCCACAAACACTTTCGTTCCATCAACTTCCACTTTTGCGCCCTCACCATTTAATTCTTTAACTTTATCCACTTCCTTATCTCCCTGTCTACCACTTTCTCCTTTTTCTCCTCCAAATCTTCCAATTTCACGCCATATTCATCCAATTCTTGCATTTTCGTATCCTCTAATTTCAAATCCTCAACATTTTCACCTTCCGACACATTTTGCTCCAGTAAACGAGATTCGATTACATCTTTCGCAGTTAAAACGGTGTCGCACTGCTCAGAAACTTGAGGTTCTCCCTCTGACGTTGGCTCTTCAACAGTAGAAAGAAACGCGTCGACTGACTTCACAGTATCATCTTCGTCCTCCATTGAAAGAGAATAGATTGAATCAATAAACAAAACCCTAGGATTTGATGACTGAAATTGAATTGAAGAAAATGCGAGAGTTGAAAAACCCTAGGCTTATATAAGTTTCTTTTTTCTCACACACTGAAAAAGAAGACGCATAGACTCGTCTCCCTTTTTTGTTGCATGAAAAGATAAAAACAAGATAGTACAATTTCTCCGTTCCTTATTAGTTGCAACATTTGAAGTCGCATAGAAATGATAATTTTTACGTACTACCACCTCCGTTCCAATTTTTTTGCAACATTTGCTTATTTTTCACACACTTCAATGCAATTATTCAATCCTCAATATCTTTAATTATGTATAATAAAAAATTATAAAGATATGATATTAATAATCTTTGCAATAAAATGAATCAAACAAAATCTCACTTGATTATGTTTCAACTTACAGATTAAAAACTAATCACAAATTAAAATTAATGAATAAATAGTACTCCCTCCGTTTCTTTTTATTTGTCCACTTTACCTTTTACACGCATTTTTTAGCAAATGTTAAGTTTTAATATCGCTAAGTACCCATTATAAAAAATTATATATTACATATTAAAAAACTTTACATAGAGACAAATTTAACAAGATCTCACATAAATATATTTTATCATCAATATATACTTCAAAAATGTAATTTAAATTTCTCTTTCTAAACGTGGACAAACTTAAAATTGACAAATAAAAAAAAATAAAGGGAGTATCGTTTATATTCTAATGTTGCAACTAACAACGAAGAGAGAAATCTTACTATCTTGTTTTTATGTTTTCGTGCAACAAAAAAAGGAGACGAGTCTATGCGTCTTCTTTTTCTGTGTGTGAGAAAAAAGAAACTTATATAAGCCTAGGGTTTTTCAACTCTCGCATTTTCTTCAATTCAATTTCAGTCATCAAATCCGAGGGTTTTGTTTATTGATTCAATCTATTCTCTTTCAATGGAGGACGAAGATGATACTGTGAAGTCAGTCGACGCGTTTCTTTCTACTGTTGAAGAGCCAACGTCAGAGGGAGAACCTCAAGTTTCTGAGCAATGCGACACCGTTTTAACTGCGGAAGATGTAATTGAATCTCGTTTACCGGAGCGAAATGTGTCGGAAGGTGAAAATGTTGAGGATTTGAAATTAGAGGATACGGAAATGCAAGAATTGGATGAATATAGCGTGAAATTGGAAGATTTGGAGGAGAAAAAGGAGAAAGTGGTAGACGAGGGAGATAAGGAAGTGGATAAAGTTAAAGAATTAAATGGTGAAGGCGCAAAAGTGGAAGTTGATGGAACGAAAGTGTTTGTGGATGATGATGGAGTGAAATTGGTGGAATTGGAGATGGGAAACAAGACGGGGATTGAGGAATTGCAATTGGAGGATTCAAAAGAAGATATTGTTGGAGAAAGAAGAGAGGAGTTAGTTGGTGAGGGTGTGAAATTGGAAGATTTTGATAGGAATACCGTGGTAGTGGTCGAAGGTGAAGTTGAAATTGTAGAGGATATGGTGAAGGCAGAAGACGATAAGGAGTCAAAGATGGAGGAAGAACGAGGAGGAAGTGAGGACGATTTGAAGGAGGAAGAAATGGTGGGGGAAGGAGGAGGTGAGGAAGCTCCAAAGGAGGAGGAGGCGGTTGGAGAAGAAGGTGATGAGGAAGAAAACGAGGAGGGATCGGACGGAGAAGAAGGATGCGAGGAAGCCGTGAATGATGAGGAGTTGGTGGGAGAAGGAGGTGAGGAAGCTGCCAAGGAGGAATTGGTGGGAAGTGAAGGAGGTGAGGAGATGGAGGATCTAGAGGCAAATGTTGATGAGGAGGTGCCGCAAGCTGTGGCTGAAGAGGAGGAAGAGACACCCGTCGCTGAGACAGAAATGGAGACAGAATCTGAGGTGGTAAAAAGTAACAGCGGCAGCGGTGGGAAACGAAGGCGTGGTAAGAATGCTAAGGCAACCACTTCGGTGAAGGCACCAGCAAGAAAGATTGTAGGTGAAGATGTTTGTTTTATATGTCTTGATGGAGGGGACCTAGTGCTTTGTGACAGGAGGTTTGTTTTATCTTTTATCATTGGAGAGTCTATTCTAGTCCTTGTTAGTTATAATTTCAATTGTGTAGTATTAGTAATTAATATTCTATCCTTTACTTGACCATTGTCGTGTTTACAATTTTACATGTTAAGTTCTTGTTAGTTATTGCATCAATAATTGCATCAAAATGGACCGAGTGTTTTCTCCTGCTCCCCCTTTGTTGTTTTAGGTAATCTTACATAAGGTTTAGGGATGTATTGATTGAAATTTAATTCACAAGATTGACATTTTCTTAACCGGCAAATAATATGAAATGAAAAAGGTTACTTGTTTCCTTATGATTTGAAATAGTAGAAACACATTTCTTTAAAATTAATTTTGATGAAGTAATCGTAATGAATTGTTTTAGGTTGAACTTCAATGAATTAGGAAATCTACTTTTTGAAAAGATCAAAGGGAATACTAAATGACTGATGTATTAGCTTATGATCTTGGTGTTTCAGGGGTTGTCCTAAGGCGTATCATCCTTCATGTGTGGATCACGATGATGAATTTTTCAAAACAAAGGGTCGGTGGAATTGTGGTAAGTTGTACATTATTATCCAGTGTTGCTTTTTTTGGATCAAAATTATTCTCAGATTTTTGTTCTTTTTTTGCATATTTTATGGTTCCTAGAGATTTGTGAATGGGCGATTTTCAAGTCTTTGTCTTAAATGTTTACTTATGAGAACGTCCATGATAAAGATGCAGTGTTTGATTTGCACAATCTCATCGCTAACTAACAACTTCTACGAGTTCTTAGATGTTTTGTCATCTCTACATGTGAAGAAGGTAATCCGTCATTAAACAAGTGCACATCGAACAATCGTTTGAGAATTCATTGTCTTGTCCTACAAGCAAACAAAATGATAGATTAACCCAATATTTTGAATTGCCTTATAGATGACCTCTTGAAAACCCTAGTTGGGTTATATTAGTAACTTTCTCCCTTCATAATTACTATGCAACAAAATTAAGAACATCAGAATTGAGGGAGGTCTATTCCAACTGCGCACACTACAAACGCCTTCTTTTCCATAGCACATAGTGGAACAACAAACTCCTCCTTTTCCTTTCTAAACCCAACATAGAAAATCTGCACCTCGTAGAATATCCTTCTTGGATTTACTACTATATACATATTGGCATTTAGCACATTTAAAGTAAATTGATTACTAGAATGACACGAGACATGAGGGCTATTTGGGTACTATTGAAATGATCTCTAAGAAGGTGAAGGAGTGAGAAGATGATTGTTTCTCTATATTTCAGCTATTGCATGTAATTAAAACTATATGCGCTTATTATTTTTGTTTAGATTTGCTGATGATGTTTACAAAAAATAAAAACAAAACCTTATTTGCTATTACAAGGATTAGATTGTGTACATCCAAAGTGGAAGCCATTTTGACTTGGAGGTAATGAACAAGTTGTTTCATCAAAATTAACAAAGTTCGAAATACAGATAACAAATGTTGCTACTTGCAGTGTTTGATATTTTCACTAGTTGAGGATAAAGAGGGTTAATCGAATAGATAAGTAAAGAAGAGGGATCATATTAAGTAGTGAAGATGACATAGGATTTAATAATTCTAACAATTTTGCGTTGCTTAAAATGTTTATAAATTAAAAATGGCTGGGAAAGAGATGGTTAATGAGTTTGGAGGGATCTGAGAGACAAGAATTTTGTGGTAGCTAGGTAGGTGAAATTGTAGGATTTGAAAGTGTGTCTCCCTATATGTTTCCTTCGTTTTCTATTTGAGTAACGAATTTAAATGATGATTTTTTTATTGTAAGAAATGTCTAAATTAACTGTATAGAATCTTCAATAAATGCGAAGTGCTAGCCTCTCGTAATTATATATCATTTATTAGTTCAAAAAATGTAAAAGTACTATCATGTTTCGTGTACTATATAGCATTTACAAAATCTACTTTTATACGAATAACTAAATTAGGAATAAAAAACTAATGCCTTTTAGCTAGCCAAGCATGGCCATATGTTACTTGAAAATCTTAGTTTCTAAGGAATGTGCAACAACAATGCCAAACATGGGAAAAGGCACATATATGACATTGGGGCCACTCCACCCTATTTGATTCTTTGACTTTTGAACTCTTGTGTATCTACTACTTCTATGTATAATAAAGGAAAAATAAAATTCGACAATTGCATTAAACTCACTTGCAATGTTAAATTACGAAACATATTGAAAACTAAAAGTAGTATAATGTGATAACGACATTAGTAAATCAATTTGAATGAGTATGGTTGGCTATGATTTTACTCAAACTAATATAAATTTGTAATTTTCCTTAGGTTTATTTATTGTTGGTCTGAATTTGAATTTCTCGGTTATTTACAATTGACATTTCTAAGCTTCATACATTCAACCTATTTATTTATAGCAAATGGACAATGTATGTCTGCAATAATTTTTTCTTACCTTATTGCAATTGAAATGAGAAATTTAGTGGTATTTATTACTTCTCACAAAAATTTTGTTTATATGACATTCACTTTGTGGATGACTTTGACTTTTGAGAACCCATTTAACATAAGGTTTGGATTTTCAACACAAAAGAGGGGAAGAACCACATGGGAAGAGGGAGTTAAGAAAAAAAAGTGATAATTTCACCTCAATAGTTTAAATAGTTGGATTCCGTGATGGAACACGTAAGGGAATAATGTTACCTAATTAGAAATGCAACATTGATTGTGAATATGCGAAAAGAGAAAATGAGACATGTTATTAGGAGATACTAATTTACTAGTGACAAAATCAATTCCAGTGATCAACAACATATATCCGAGCAAACATGTGAGGTCATACATGACCTATCTTTTTGTGCTCTCATAAGCTACTTAAATTTTCAACCTTTAATCCTTCAAATGATGTATTTTCCAGTCTTGTTTGCACATGACTAAACTAATGTATCTATTTTCCCTCATTTTGCCTTCTTATGGCAATACACTTTCTTATGTTTTCATTTTGAATTATGTCATTTAGGGTATGTCTACTAATTCATTTAGACATACGCGTCTCAACCATAGTGTAAAAATGCGGTAACGATTGCGATTGCGGTATCGAAACGCTGATGCGGTAACGGGAGTGATACGGTTATCATAACGTCTAAATATCGGTCGAAACCATAAGATATCCCTTAATGCGGCACAAAATGCGGTTTTTTTACACCTTTACAACGCGGGAAATATCGGTTCGTTTGTTTTGAAAACCTTTACAACGCGGCCGATGCGATGCGGCCTTGTTTTTATTCTATGGTCTCAACTGTACTATTTTTCGAAAATGATCTCTTTTGAAGGCTTAACTTTCTGACACTTATTTAATAAATGGCAATGTGCAAGAATTTTTTTCGTTAACATTAGTGAAACATCTTGATCGTTTGATATTCTTTTCGTAACTCTATTTGAGCCTCCACATACACTAAATTCTATGCTCAACATCTTTATCAAGATTTATTTTCTTTTGGAAAAATCTTGCGGAATGTTCGATTTCTTGTCAGTTGGGTTTGACCCAACACGGTACTTATTTATTGTTAATTTATTTGATCGCTATATAGCTAAAAATATCATGTAATTTTTGTCGTTAAAACTCGAAACATAATTTTTCTTATTATATTGGGTAAAAACAACTTTTCAAGTCATACTTGTAGAATACTAAACTCAAATAATAAAAATTGACAAAATTGATAGTAGGTTACAGCCTGGTTGGTCGAGTTGTATCAAAATTTTACATTTGTAATTGGTCGTAAGCTAGATTTGTCCACTAATACAATGTCATCAGTAAACTATATGCACCATGATACAGATGCTAACCATTGCTTTCTTAAAACCGCAGTCATGAATATTCATGATTACAGATGCAAAGCTACTATGTCTAGGTTTTTAAAGTTGCAGTCCTGTTTCATAGCAATCGTAATGTTTAAATAAGCCTAAATGTAATTTCCTTGTTGCTTTGGTTGGTGCATGAATTTTTAATTAGAATTTCTGGTTTTTACATGGTCTAGTTAGTATTTCTTTGTCACCACAGGGATGTATAACTTGTGCATCCTTCATTCCTTCCTTATTTTTGATGTCACTTCTGCTTCACTTTTCTCTCATGTCGATACTCTTGTGTTTTGATTTATTGTTTTCTTTCATGTACAGGTTGGCATCTTTGCAACCAATGTAGAAAGACCGCTTACTTTCTGTGTTATACTTGTACGTTTTCATTGTGCAAAGCTTGCAGTAAAGATGCTGTTATATTTCCTCTTAGAGGTAGCAAAGGGCTTTGTGAGTCCTGCATGAAAACTGTAACGATGATTGAAAATAGTGAACAAAACATGATGGTAAATATTCGTTTCCTTTATTTTTACATTCTTGATATTAGTGTTTATTTTCCTCATTCTTATTTTGTGTTGATATATCTCTTAAGGTAGTGGCATTGATCATCTTTACCAAAATTTCTGCATGCTATTTGTGGATGTTGATACCTTGTCAATATACTTAAATAAAACCTAAGAGCTACTTCTGTTAGACTCTATTTGAAGTGCTAAACATACATGCTACATAACAATTATTAAGGAACTATAAATCAAAATAAAACCTAAGAGCTACTTCTGTTAGACTATTTGAAGTCCAAAACATACATACTACATAACAATTATTAAGAAACTATAAATCAAAGCAAATAATAGTGGACATATTTGCTTCACCGCCAACATCATAAAATAACTTCTGAGCATGTTTCAACATTCTATTCTATGCATGATATATGTACTTGGTTTTGCAACATTCATATATATAAGAAAAATGCTGGTTCCTTAACCCCATCATGTTAGCCGGGTGCTTGAACTAATAATCTATTGTCTCTCTTTGCCCACCAAGTTAGTCGCTCATCTGTTTATTTCTATTTGGTGACATTGTGCAAAAATGCGGTAATGGTCGCAATCACAGTAACAAAACGATGATGCGGTAGTGAGAGTGATGCAGTTATCGTAATGCCTAAATATCGGTCAAAAGCATGAGATACCCTCTTGATACGAATACATGATTTTTCACACGTTTATAATGAAAAAATATCAGTTCACTATTTTTTTGAAACCTTTACATGTAAAGCAATGCGACCTTGTTTTTGAACTATAAATTTGTCTATGTGCTCCTAAATCCTTTTTTTTGTTTAAAACTCTTGTCATACAATCTTGACTCTTAAAATTTCCTAGAGTCCAAACTCGCTATTGTACTTGTACAAATCAATGCAATATATCATCCCTTATTTTATCTCGAATATTTTCGATTCTGACCTTTTGCTTTTAATTTTTATTCCTAATCATATCATTATCGCGGGGTACTATTGTGATAGAGAAAGATTTAATGTGGTGCAATAAAGAGGTCAAGACAAAGGTATTCGTATGTGATTTGAAAATAAAGGCTTTAGAAGAGGTGTTTGACAAATTAGATTCTAAAGAAACATAACAAAATATCTATAAGATGGCAAAGATGAGACAAGCAAAAACTAATGAAATACGTGTAGTAAAGTGTATCAAGGCTAAGGATAAGAACATACTTGTTTAGGACAAAAACATTAAGGATTGAGGAAGAGAGTATTTAGATGAACTATTTAATGGAGAAAACAAGATTATATTGTAGGAGACAATCACTCTTAGTTTAAAATAGAGAATTTATGTGATAAGATAAAGGAAACTTTAAAGAAAAAGAAGCTAAAGAAAGCAATTAGGCCAGATGGTTACATGTTGAAGTATTGATATGCCTAACTTTGCTAATTGATCTATTTAAAAAGATTTGAAGGACAAATAAGATGCTCATTGACTGGAGAAGAAGTATGCTAGTGCCCATTTACAAGGACAAGGTAGATATCTAAGATTGCTCTAACTATCGAGGAATAAAAGGCATGGCCATATTATTAAATTATGTAAAAGAGTGATAAAGATACGTTTAGGGAGATGTACCAGATATTGGATTTATGCTAGGAAGATCTAAAATGGATGCAATTCATCTTATGCACAAATGATGGAGTATTACAAGGCTGGAAAAAGTGATTTACTCATGTTTTCTATTAACCTAAAAAAAATACGATAAGGTATTAAGAGAGTACTTTCATGGGCAATGACAAAGAAGGATGTTCCCAAGAAATACATTAATGTAGTGCAAGATATATGTCAAAAAGTAAAGAAGAATGTGAAGAGTCAACAATGGACTATCCACTCACAAATGGCCTTCAATAAGGCCGTAGTTTTAAAAAGTGCGCCTTGCTTTGCGTATTTTTCCTTGAGCATAAGTTCAACAGCATACGCCTTAGCTATGCGAGGCAAAACCCACTACAAAAGGTAGCTCCTTGGGTGCCTAAATGCGCCTTGTACACCCGATACGACTTTTTGTTGGTTTGGGGTTCTGGGTAATAAACTTATGCTTGTTTACTTGAAAAATAATTAAAACTCAACTCAAATTTATTCGAATATAAAGTTCGAGAAACCATTACTTCTTTAAGAAAAACAAGAAGCATGTGAAGAAGAAATGAACTTTGGTATTCTGCTTATGCTTATTATAATAGCTATGTGCTAGACTGGTGTTTTCAACAAAAATATTGAATGTTTCCAAGCTTGTTGATACCAAAATATAAATTTTATGTTGTTTTAAGTATTATATGTTTTAAATTTGATTTTAAAGCATTTTTCTGAAAAAGTTATCTCACCTTTGCGCCTAGACTCTAAGGATCTTTTATGCCTCGCTTCGCCTCACGCTTATAAAAACTAAGATAAAAAAGGCTCGACTCTAAGCTCCTTCTTGCAACAATCCCAGATAAGATAACTCAATCAATACAAAATGACGTGTCTTAGTGCATGTTATTTGCCGATAATATTGTTTTGGTAGATTAGATTAGAGAGTGGGTAAATGCTAAGTTAAAATGAATAAGAAAAGAGTTGTAGTCGCGAGAGTTAAAATTATGTCGAAGTAAACTACAATGCATGAAGTGTAACTTTAGCACATACAAGATAACGAGATAGACTATAAAGAGAGAAGATAATGAAATCGCTGTAAGCTGATGCTTCAAATATCGTGGGTTCATATCAGAGTAGTAGAAACATCCAACAAGATATGATATATATAAAATTAAGAGTGACAAATATAGAGAGGGACTATTGGGATATCAAGGTGTGTCGCTAAAGCTAAAGGGCAAGTTCTATCGAACGACCATTAAACTAGTGCTACTATATGGATCCATGCTTTTAAAAAGGATCATAGTAAGAAGATGGAAGTAGTGGACATGCGAACAACTTCGATGGATGAGTGGACAGGGCTTATTGGATCGAATTTAAAACGAATTTTTAGAAAAGGGTTCATGACTTGCAAATATTGTGGAAATGATGTAAGAAAATAATTTAAGATGGTTTGGGCATGTGCAAAGACGGGGTATGAGCGAACCAATAAGTAAGATAGAAAGTTAAAGGTCAAGGACTTAAATAAGGGCGATGATGATAAAAAATGATTTAGAGGGCAAGGGCGGGAATTATATGAAGGATCTAACTTACATATTGAGATCTTAGAAAATTGAAATGAATGGAGAAGAAGAATCCATGGACGACCGTTAGAACTTATATATTGGTTCATGTATCCAAATCCAATCTTTTGGAAACAAAGCTTTAAGTTGTTGCTAATATAGCATTATCACTTAGGAGTATCTGCCACGTCCATCTATACCTTTTCCTTAACATCAATGCCCTTACATTTAGTGTGGGGTGCTTGAGTTTGGGGTAGTTTTGTAGAACATAGATTGTTGATAACATATAAAAGCCATACAATGTTGTGGACCAAAATGTTACCGCTGGAGTTTTGAATTGCGTTTTCATATTTTTTCGGTACGAATGTGGCAAGGTTTCATGTATCTTGCTTCAATAGCTATAGTCCTCTCTGATCCTTTATGAATGGAGTTCATGTTTATATGAACATAGTTGGTCAACCTTAGCAACCTATTAAGTTTCTTTAGCATCACCGATAAGAATAACTTTTTACATTTCCACAATGTTTTGCTCCTTTTGAAATCTATTTCGTATTATATGAACTCCTGGATAAAGATTTTGTGTTGGGTAGTATTAATATAAGTAATGTCAACTGCCTTGCTTAACTTAGCAATGAGAACTTGCTAAAGATCAATATTTATGTTTTCTTGATTTTTTTGTATTTTGAAGAATCAATATTTGAGCTTAGTAAACTCTTATTATCATTTCACTTAGTATGCCCTATGTTATGTGAATTCGAATTGGTGTTCCTTTGTGAGTTTGTGACAAAGTCTAAAAGTTCACAAATCTGTGCTAAAAATTTCTAAATAACATTAGAGATTGTTCCACTTGTTTTGGTTGCTTTACTATGGAGACAAGGACTTGAGGTAGGGACTTTACATGGAGATGAGAGGGAGGGAGAGAGGGAAGTGTTTGCAAAGACCTAGATATTGTGAAGAAGCAAATTCTAAGGGACAATCATAAAAGGCAATTGGAACAATTTCAAGGGAACAAAAGAGTATTTGTTGCAAATTTATTCACAAAGCTTCATCTCATGCACACTACATTGAGACAATTCTTAAATAAAGAAGCTTATAGGTGATGACCACCAACCAATATATCACCAGAAGATAGTGAAATGGAGAAAAAAGGAAGCTATAAGTGTTGTATCTATCTCCTACTCAATTGTGAAGCAGTAGCCCAACCCTGGAGAGGTTATGAATCTTTTTGACGATGCATGCAAGCAAATACCTTGTGCCAGTTTTACCAAATTAGAGATTTGAACTGAGAATCCCTATCTCTTTCAGGTTTCAAGCATAGGGAAGCACTTGAGTAAAAAAAAGAAGTCATTGGTGATCTTTTGATTATCGAATCCTAGTTGTCTCATTTTGCGGCCTGTTTCCAGGGATGGAAATTGTTTGTTGAAATGATGGAGGGAGGTGTAGAGTGTGGTCAAGGGGCAAAGTTGAAGATTGGGCGTGGTCTTGGCTAGGGAACCTGACTGGTTTTTGGTTAGCACGCACCAATGCACCATCGTAGGCAGATCTATATGTAACTGCCGTTGGCATGGTTAGATAGGCATTTGGATGTGTACGAAGGAGTTAGGAGAAACTGTACAGTCGTGTTTTTCTTGTATCATGTCATGTCTCTTTAGGTGATGGAGATGGACATTGGTAAGATGATTTTCAAAAAGTTGTGGCACCTTTTGTTTTTCTTTTATCTTTTTTCAGGTCATAAGAATATATGTCATGTCCTTGGTCTTTTATGCTTAAACTTGAGTCTACACATCCCGAATTATATAAGCTTAGCTACCACAAATCTATAATATGGTATTGTGAAGATGGTAAATATGATAAGTTACTTGCTATTGTAGTTTCCTTGTGCTAAGAACGAGAGGATCTACCACATGTGTTATACAACAATCAATAGATGACAAGAATACCTGTCTGACTTACAAGAGAGGCAGCAAGGCTGGTATTGGGGATGCTAGGGAAAATAAGTCTACCTGATTAGATTAAATATTAATTCTGTTATGTCATGTTTGGGAACCATGATTTCATTTGAAAATATGGAATTGGCTAAAATCTATTGTTTGGCAAATCAAAAATTTTAAAATTTGGATTTCGATCAAATTCCACCATTATTTTCAAAGTAGTTAAAGTTAAGGATTTGAGAATGACTACCCAAATCTTGTCATTCTCAATTCTTCATTTATGATTTCATAATTGAAATCCATAATTTGAAATGAAATACTTGTTCCCAAACACTATATTAGAGAGTTCTGTTAAAGTATTAGCGGCAAGATGCATTGCATGCAGCATATTTGAATATCTAGAGTGATTATAAGAGATTATTGCCTTGCGTTTTTTTAGGCTTTTGGCTATATATAGCTATGTAAATAAATGCTGAAGTATGCTTGAATGAAGTAGAAAATACCTCAGGAGGTTGCTTTGCTCAAATCAGCCTTTCTTACTCTTTGCCTTTTTTTTTTCTTATTCAATATTCTGATCCATGACATACTACTTATTAGTTATATATGTAAAGGTTTTTAGAGGACTTGCTTCATCCCTTCACTGAGGGTGATGAACTAATGCAACAGAATAACAAACATTGTTTCGGCTATAAAATATCAGCCTTTCCATTTATATGATGTTGAGCTATTCTGGGTTATCTTTCTGCTAGCCTTCCGTTTATATGTAATTGGCTTGAATAATCCTGCCCCTCATTTTTTCTCTATTCACACAAATCCTCATCTAAGATGGTCTCCTGGTGTCACAGATTTGCCCAACTAAATTTATCAAAACATTTACTTTCATGCTTAAAATACTCACTTTTAAATGTTTGATGTTCACGTTATTTTTGGATGTTATAATTGACACTTTGAATTTTAAAACACTCACTTTTTAAAACTTGGGCACCTTGTATGGATGTGTCTTTTGTGAGACGGTCTCATTCAAGAGTTGCTCCTCCATTTATTATTTTTGATGTCTGAACTTGATCCTCTGTTGTGTCTAATAGCTTACGTCATGTAAAATATCTTGGACCTTGGTCAATGAAACCTTCTATTAAATGTTTGCAGTACTTGGGCGTTTCGAATCCTTTATGATCTGGTAACTGTAACTGTGATTATAGAGTTTAATAAATTCAGGAAAGTTTCTAGTCTGTGTGTGTATGGGTGGAAGGGAATGTTAACTTTAGTAGTAGTACGAAGGGTTTCAGCTGAACTTCATTGGTTTTTCCCTGCACCAACTCTTTTATTAGAGTTGGATTTTTGTGGAAAGTTCTCTGTAAAAGATGTTCATAACACATTACTGTTGATCACCAATTAAATTTGTATTTCTTTATGGCAAACGTTGTGACTTGTGACTGAATGAAGATCCTTTGTAGTGTTTTTGTTGTTATATTGACTTCACATTTGAAATTATTTTCGCCATTACTCTCTTTGCAGGGTCATTCATCTTTCGACGATAATAGTAGCTGGGAGTATCTCTTTAAGGATTACTGGATTGAACAAAAAGGGAAACTGTGCATTACTTCAGATGAGATTGCACAGGCGAAAAATTCACGTAGAGATTCTGATGTAACCAATAGACAGCAAACACCAATTGAGTTACACGAGGGTTATAATGATGCTGGTACTGACTCTGACAGCTCTCTTGCAAAAATAGAGGCGGCTAATTCAAAAACAAAAAGAAAAAAAAGAAAGTCGAAAAATGTGGATTCTGGTACAGATAGCTCTTCAGAGAAGGAGGCTGGCATTACGAGAAGAAAGAAAAAGAAAAGGTTAAAGTCCCAGGCTAAGGAGGATTCAGATTCAGAAAATTCTTCTGGTAACCAAGCTACACCTGCTAAGAGGGGAAAAAGTTCCAGAAGGTTGAACAAGTCCCGCTCAAAGGATTCTGCGAATGCAGCTGATGGTGAACTCTATATGGAAGGCAATGTTGAGTGGGCAACAAAAGAGCTCCTGGAGTTTGTGATGCACATGAAAAATGGTGATGGATCTGTTCTGAGTCAGTTTGATGTACAAGGACTCTTGCTGGAATATATAAAAAGAAACAAACTTCGTGACCCACGTCGACGAAGCCAGATACTTTGTGACACAATGCTTCAAAAGCTGTTTGGAAAACCACGAGTTGGTCACTTTGAAATGTTAAAGCTGCTTGAATCCCACTTTCTTTTGAAGGAGGACTCCCATGCTTATGATAATCGAGGAAGTTTTGTTGATACTGAAACTAGTCAACTGGACATTGATGACCACACTGATTCATTTTTGGATTCTGGCAAAAGTAGGGGGAAAAAATCACGTAAAAAGGGTGAAGAGAGGGCGCAGTCCAACCTTGATGACTATGCTGCCATAGATATGCATAATATTGACTTAATTTACTTGCGCCGGTGTTTAATGGAGTCCCTGATGGATGATTCTGAAACCTTTCATGAAAAGGTTGTTGGCTCTTTTGTCAGAATAAGAATTTCTGGCAGCAGCCAAAAGCAAGACATTTACAGGCTGGTGCAAATAGTTGGTAATTCTTTTTAATTATTTTTTTGCTGGGATTTTTTTTTGTCAGAATTAGATTGACTATTGTTCTGATTAAGGTACTAGCAAGGCACCTGAACCATACAAGGTGGGTAAAAGGACAACTGAGGTCATGCTTGAGATTTTGAACTTGGACAAGACAGAGATCATAGCAATAGATACAATATCCAATCAGGAATTTACGGAGGTGATGACATCTTTTTATTTGTTATCTTTTGGACTGCTGAAGTTAGGAGAAAATTAATCATTTGTTGCTTGTATATGTATTCTTAGGGTTAGATTTTCTTAGGCTTTGTTTCCTTAGTGACTTGAGCATGGGTCCTTTGTGGAAGAATAAAGATACAAGTGCACGATTTGCCGAAATATAATGGATTTTGTTTGGAGGAGGGAAGATCACATTGCTCTGTTTTCGGTTTATGTTCACGACCTTATATTTTGAGATTAAGTCTTTGGTGTTATTGGGAAAGGGGGAACGGGTGAATATTGTATTTGGCTGAAAATAACTATTTGCGCTTTCTGCAAGAAAGAAACTCTATTCACTGTGTTGTTGCTGTTTTTTTATGTAGCCGATGCCCGACTCCATATTTTGGGATTTAGGCTTTTGCATTGATGGGGTGGAAGGAAGGGGTTGGGATTGTATTTGGCTGAACCCTTTTCGAAAGTAAATACTGTATTCACTGAGTTAGTGTGCCTCAAATACATTTTCTTTGGGATCAAAAACCTCATCATATGAGTGGCCAATTCATTCTGCTGAAAAATTTCTCCTTATTGATGGATTATTATTACATCTGCAGAACAAAATGTAGTATTTTTGAGCTTTGGTTTATGATTTGGAAAATTTAATATCTTGATAATTGTCTTTTGCATCTCATTTCTTTTGGACAATTAGGCCATTTGATGTGATTTTAGTTGAGATTTTCAGATGTAGGAGCAAAACTGAATACTTAATAATTCGTGTATTTCTTACCAGTTACAATTGGGCTAGTTTTATGCACTGCTCTGTTGCATTTGATGGTAACCGATTTAACATATTTGGGAGTTGGAATTTGGAAGTTGTGCTGTTAACGTAGCATTTGCAAGTTAGTGACATTTCCTTTATTTAAAAGAGACAATTTAAAACTTGACATTTCTTGTTTTTGTTAGGATGAATGCAAGCGATTGCGCCAGAGTATCAAATGTGGACTTATCAACCGAATGACTGTGGTAAGGCTAATTTGTTCTGGTTCTGATTAAGATTTTTGGACTATGTATGTTGCTGATGAAATTTGTTGCTCTTTTTCAGGGTGATGTTCTGGAAAAAGCAAGGGAACTGCAGGAAGTCAGAGTAACTGATGTGAGAAACTAAGTACCTTTCTATTTTGTGAATTAGAGTAATTGATCTCTCATGTTGATTTGTTTTGGTTCATGTAGCTGATCCCACATAGTTGGGATTAAGACTGGCATTGTTGTGTTGTTTTGGTGCTCAAGAAATTTAGTGTTATTTTTTATGAAATATCTTAAGGTCCTTTTCTTGGTGGTCCAGAAATCATATTTCTCAAAGAACTGCAGTGATTTTCTTTAAAAGAAAAGATGTCGTATTTGAGTTATCATCCAAAAAAGATGCACATTTTGTTGTGCTGTTAAGCTTCTGAGTTGTGAGGCAACTGGACTATCTGAGATATCTTTATAATCTTGATGCTGTTTTATTATGTTTGGAGCAAGGCCTGTTTGGTGTGATGAATCTTATCTGTCAGTAGTTGGTCCTTTCTATGTTCCACAGTAACAGCCGTGCTGCCTGTGCATGGGTAATTGACTGTTCAATCTACAAGCCTTAATCCGAACATAGTGAGTTGACTACATGAACAAAAATAGATCAACACGAGAGACTTAAGAGCACTATTTGAGCCTTAAGGAAGCTTCAATGCCAGTTTGGCTCCAAAAATAAATATATGGCACCTGTAGAAATTTTGCTCCTATTCGTTATACTCTCTTCCAAGTCTTGACTATAATCTTGAAGATCCATTTAGATCTCATTACTGGTCAAGTCCACTCATGGTTGGGTTTTAAGTCTACTTTTTGCTTCTGTTCTGTGAAGTGTTCTATTGATAAAAAATTGCAATCATAAAATCTTATTATTTGCTTATGCGACTTTTGTTGTTTTGAAGCTCTTTTAGTAACACCATGGTAATAACTTTGCAGTGGCTGGAAGCAGAGATACTGAGACTTACCCATCTTCGTGATCGAGCTAGTGAAAAAGGACGTAAAAAAGAATATCCTTTGTATAACCATACTATAACATTGGATATGTACTTAAACTTGCTTCAGCTGGTAGTGGGTTTGTATCTTAACCTTAAGTTCAGTGTCAAATCCTTCAAGGGGCTTGGGGGGAGGGGGGGAGTGTGAGGTTCTGCTTATCCCCCCTCACTACGAAGTTTCTGGCTCACAAATTATAAACGACCAATTAAGGTCCTGCTAGAGAATTAGAAATAAGTATGGTCCTTTATCTTTTTGTTAGAACTTTCTAATGTTTGATTGGTATATTTTATATACATATTACTGACTCCAAAAAAAGACTGGATTTTTTTATTAGCTTTTTGATTATAGTGGACTTTAAATTCTAAGGCTAGTATATCTGTTCAACAATTTATTGGTAACGCCTATGCAATTATGGGGGTAGTTTTTTCACTCTGCCTGTAGAATCTTGAGGTATTGAGTTGATTGTAATATTGAGTTACTGATCTTGGAATCTCTGTTAGATTGTTACTGTAAAAGTCTTGATGTTTTTTTGTCCTTACAATTTTATTTTTATGACTTGCTTGACTTCTCTCGATACATGACTAACGTGATCTACTATCCCCACCTAGTCTTACCATTTCATCTTTATGTAGCTTTTCAGAATGTTAACATATGCTTTTTTGGGATGTCCGTTTTGGAGACTCATGCAACGGGAACATTGATTCTTCGGGGAAAAGATCCCGCTTTTATAGCCGAGTCACCTCATGTAATTGGTTTCTTATAAAAGTTCCCAAGTCATTTATCATTCTCTGAAATAGAATTGGTTAGTTTGGAGTCTCGTGTTGGGATATTTTGTCATAGGCATAATCTGAGTCTGCTTTACTCACTTTACAAGTGTGTTTCCATCCTTGCGATGTAATGTTAGTTTCTTGCTGTCCTTAACTGGTTTCAACGCTCAGAGAATGTGTAGAGAAATTGCAACTTCTGAATAAACCTGAGGAACGCCAACGAAGGTTGAATGAATTTCCAGAAGTGCATGCAGATCCAAAAATGGATCCAAGCTGCGAGTCTGATGATGAAAATGAAATGCATGATAAGAGACAAGGTTTGCCCATGACAATCGAATCAAACTTAATTTGCTAATCATGATTCTGATGATTATCTATTTGTAGGAAAAACTGTTTACTGTCAAGTGATCACTTTTCCTCATTTTGTAGGTAATATGAGGCCTAGAGATGGTGGGTTTTTCCGAAGGGGCCGGGAGCACTTTTCATCGCAGAAAGGAAGCTCTGCGTCAAATGATTCCTGGTGTGGAAATGCAAGACCTCCCAACAAGACTTGGGAGCCAAGCAGAAATCTGTCTAGCCGGAATTATTCTAGCAGGAGGGAAGATACTACTAGTGCCTCTCAGTTCAGTGAGCATTCATGGAGTAATGGGGTCGACAAGGGCACACCTAAATCAAATAACTGGGATAAGCCAAGGATTACTCAGGATACTTTGATGACTCGATCTGAACAATCCGGAACGCGATCAGACTTATCTGTAACACCTACATCGGAATCTTCACAGCCTTTATCCACTGCAGGACAAACTGATGTGAAAGCAAATGAGACAGAGAAGTCTTGGCATTATAGAGATCCAACTGATAAGGTCCAGGGTCCATTCTCTATGGCGCAGCTTCGTAAATGGAGTAACACTGGGTATTTTCCTGCCGAATTGAAAATCTGGAAAGCCTCACAAACTGAAGATGATTCGATTCTTCTAACTGAAGCATTGGCTGGAAGGTTTCAGAAGGAGTTGCGCCCGGTAGGTACAAATTTAGATGTTGGCTCAAAGATCAGGAATGCACCATCTTCAATGGATACCTCCAAACTCTCGGGTGGAAGATATGGTTCCTCTAATCTCCCATCTCCAACTCCTTCCCGAAGCCCCTCTGCATGGAGTGGGAAGCCAACGTCGAGTTCTTTCAAATCAACTGGTCAATTCCAAGGGAATGAACGATTACCTTCTCCTACTCCAACTTCACCTTCATCTGATCCAAGTGGTGTAGGCAGGGCTACTTTCTCTAAAGGTAATGTAGTTGGGAACAAGCAAGAAACTGCAACAGCATCTTTAGGAGCAGTTCAACCTGCTCCTGTTCCTGCTCAGTTTGTCTCGAATTCTGGTATGATAAATGTGCAACAAATGTCTTCGCAGTCGGGTATACAATTAGCAAACCAACCATTCGTCCCTCCTGATACCGCTATGAACCCGACAAATATTGGTCCCCATGCTTCTGCAGCTCAGGGCTTCTCAAACATGGTCCAATCTGGCACTGGGCAAAATACTGTTTATACTCAAAATTGGGGACCGGGTTTTGTTGCGAGACCTGAAGTTGTAAATACAAACTTCACAGCCAACACCGCGTTGCCGTCACAGGCTGCTTACCATCAGTGGACTGGTGCTCCCGTTGGCAACCAAGCTCCACTACATACTGCTGCTGGATATCCACCTGGACAAGGAAATATTGCCGCAAACTTCCCTACTATGCCCGCGAACAATGCATGGAGACCTTCAGTTCAGACCAACATGCCTTGGGGTGCCCAACAGCAACCAGTGAACCAAAACGTAGGATGGACTGGGCCAGCAGCAGCCATGGGTCAGTTGTCCAGTCCTACACCAGGAGCACCTGCGATGGCAGTTCGACCTGGTACTGTAGGTTGGACAGGCACAGGGCCAAGTCCTACAGGTGGAAACACCAACATGGTTTGGGTCGCTGCACCAGGGAACACAGGTACATGGGGAGGTGATCAAAACCCTAATGTTGGAGGTGCTCAGTGGAATCGGCAGCCATCATTTGGCAGTGGAGGACGAGTGTGCTCATTCCATGAAAATGGCCATTGCAGAAAGGGTTCGGCGTGTGATTTTAAGCATAATTGAATGTTGTTAACATTAGTAGATAGTTGTAGACTTGTTTTGCCTTGTACAGTCATTCACATCCCAGATAGGGTTCAAGTTTCTCTAATAGATAGTATCTTCTTAATTCAAGTTACTTATGTTAGCTGTACCCACAATTTTCCTCCCCTTTCCAACTTAATTTATTAACATTTTTACTTCTTATAGTGGATTTTGTAGGGATCTTACAGTTAGCACTTAGTTTAGTAGTACTAAAATAATCTGGTTTTTGTGAGTGTACTGATTTGCAATACAGAACTAAAATGCATCATCAAATCTTTCTTGCTCGGGGATCATGTTTAATTTTACAATGTATCTTATTTTTGTTGAATCTTATCATTATGCCTTATTAGAATACACTTTTTACTTTATTACTACTTAGTAGATGGAGCTATAAAATATCATATTTAAAATGGATTTGGTTCTATCTTACAAGATTCAATTCATGTTACATTTGTTTTATATATCTATATTTTTATATTTTATTCAAATGCTATTTTGTACTCTTTGAGAAAAAAAATTCTCTAGTTTTTATGATAAATAAGCTGAGACAAAGAGATATAATTTAAAATACAACTGAAACATATTACTGATTTTAGTTTGTAAACTATATTCAACCATACAAAATTACACAATTTATCAAAGGTAAACTATTTTTGATCAAAACTGCACAAGGGAAAAATCACTTCAATCTAACTTAACCTTCATCTTAATCAAGTGGTGTAGGCAAACTACTCCTGCTCAATTTGTCTCCAATCAGGTATGATAATGTGCAGCAAATCTCATTATAGTCGGGGTTATAACATCAAACCAGCCATTCATGATTCATCCTTCCTGAATATAGTATGGACCCAACAAAAATTGGACCCTAGGCTTCTGCTGGATACTGGCTTCTCAAACACAGTCAAATCTGGCTGTATGGTCCATTCAATGTATGAGACATGTTCTACATCATTTGTGTATGCAATAGATGTGGGTTTTATAGCAAACCATTAGTCTAGTTTTATGGGTGAACTCTCCTATTTGTCTTATAATAATGGTATCGGAGCCAGATTCAAAGTGGATAGCCTGCAAAGTGGGTGGCTTGTGGAGTAGTAGCGGGTGGGCTAGAAGAGTCAGTCGTGACCCAACGAAAATGTTGGCCTTATATCTGCCTTATAACACAGGCACCGAGCAAAACCTTTATGTTCATAATTTATTGAAAACCTTCATGACTACTATCAATGGATTGGTGCTCCTACGAGCAACCAAGCTCCACTACGTATTCTGTAGCTAAATATACACCTGCAAGTAGGGATGGGCATGGGTCTAAGACCTGTGCCCATCCCTGCTGAGAAGGATATGTTGCCGCAAAACTTCCCTGCTATACCTGTGAATAATGCATGGATTCCATCAGATCCGACCAACATGTCGTGGAGTGCACATCAGCAGACAGTGCACCAAAGCGTAGGATAGATTGAGCCAGTATAATCCATGGGCCAATTGACAAGTCCTACTCCAGCGGCGCATGCTATGGCAATTCTGCGACAAGTATAGACGAACCACAAAATTCATTCCAATGCGTTGATATTTTATGTATTTTTACTCTACTTCCGACTCTGTCTCTTCACATAGTGAAGAAGAATATCTCTTTGTATGTCTTAGATTAGATGTAATATACCGTAAAGAGTATGAATAATTATTTTGCTCAATTCACATTGATTATAGAGACTACAATATATAGCCACAACCCACGAGAGAGCCTTGATACATGTTTAAGATCAGGCAATTACTATAATAAAAATACCAGTTCCTAAAATTAGGATAAGACAAAGGAATATCCCATAGATATTATAGAATATACTCTAAATAAATAAGTACATGTGTTAAATTAGGCTGAAATTATTGTGAATCACAACATATTAATTGGGAAATACAATGTGCACACACCGGGAAGCATATGACAATGGGAAGAAGGGCTTCAATAACTAATAAAGTGCGTGCACCATCTTTAATTTGTCGATGTGAGATAAACCATCCCAACATCCCCTCACATGCGAACCCCCGTCATGTTCGCATGTAGGAGTAATCAATTAGGGTAGGAACACCATTCTTTTCATACCTCCTTTTTTGAACCATCAACTCGGATATCATGTTAGGTTGGGCTTATTGTGAATAGCCATATATTAACGGAAAACACGAAGCACACACTACACTACATAAGTCAAGGAGATATATACCATCTCAAAACTATACGGCCTATGGGAATGAGCATAAGGGCTCCAATAACATATAAACTGAGCATGCAATCTTTAATTTTTCGATATAGGATAAATCATCCCAACAACATGGTAATAACGAGAATAATACAAAACATATAAATAAATAATTTACTTAGCGTATACATCCACCATAATACCAATAACTCTAATTTAATCTGAGCAATATTTATATGTGTTAGAATCTGATTACTGTTAGTATTAAACTAATGATCAATATACAGATCAAAATTGATTTCTGATAAAACGATATGTTCAACATATTTTATCTTTATAATATATTTTATTTATATTTAGTATTTACACTTGATCTAACTATATCAATTCCTTCAGCTTTTGTCTCTATCTCTTTCATATATATTTTATTTTTTATTTATTTCAACAATTAAAACATGTATTAAAAAAACTATTTTATATAATACAATTCTTTGCAAAACACTACCTTATATATACAATTCTTTGCAAAACACTACCTTATATAATACAATTCTGTGCAAGTCAACGTTAATGTTAACAGTCAACTGACGAAAATTAGTAAAAGGAAGCGTTTTGCAAATAATTGTATTATATAAAGTAATTTTTTCCAAATTTTTTATATAAGGTAGTTTTTCTTATAATTTTTCGTAAAAAAAAAATTTTAGGTTGTAACACCCACACAATCAAAATCTTAAAGAAAAAAAAATGTTACAAATTGAAAGGCATATTCATAAGACAAAAATATGCTTTTCGGGACCGAAAGACAAAGAGGATCTAATAAACTAAGGATCACAGAAAGAGTAGTAGAAACCAGTTGTATTACGCGGAATATTAGTTCCTTAATTATATCATTAATTAAGTATATACTCTTAGACAGTAACGTACGCTTCCTAAGATCCACCAAAAGTCTGATTTGGGTTATAAACATGATGAGTCGATATTTATCCGACCTTGTAATTAAATTTGATATGAGTCGACATTAAAAATGGATTATTAATTATGTAAAAATTAACATGGACACAAAACGCGATTTTGAACCGAATTGAAATATCTGACCCGAAATCCATCCAACGAGCCAAATGTACACCTCTTGTACTAGTTCGTTGTAATCATTTTGCTCCATTTACTTTTATCGTAAGACTAAAAAGTTGGATATGATGGGGTTAAAGTATTGATAAGATACTTAAAAATGAGAGAGAGAATAATATAAATAGTAAAGCTGGTAGGATCATACAAAAATAGAAGCTACTACATGTCGATTATCTCACCATGAGACGAATTTATATATTTAGTCAAATTTTCTAAATAATCATTTTGTTATTATCACTTTATATTTATGATTGATCATTCTAAAACTATAAAAAGATTACCATTTGAAAATTATAAGTTATCACTTTAAGAGAATAAGTGTATATTAAATTAGTCCAATAAAAATGATAAATGCTATAGAATATGATAAATTTATTTAGCTAGGCTTTTGAGAGATCGTCTCTTTAAGAGACGAATCTCAAGCCCAACTCATTAAAGATTAATGTCTACTTACTGTATCTTTAATGTCTACCTTTAATATCTTAAATGTCTATTTACATCATTCTAGATGTCTGCTTACAATATTTAAATATATATATATATATATATATATAATAAATCAGACCAATTAAAAATAGTATTTCAAAACGACAATCTTTTACGAGAATTTCATTCACAAATTTATAAGGACGAAAATGAAAAATGAGACATGCAAATTGAGTAGGGGAGGATGTCACATGACGCACCGACAACTGTAGATTCTTCTTTTTTTTTTTTTGAAAATGAACAACTTTGTTGTAATATTCTATTCCATCTAAATCTACTCCAATTTGCATATCTAGTCTTACAATTTTTTTATACGACTCACTAATATTATGCGTTTTGTTTAATGTTGGTTGATGTGAACATACTAAGAACTTCTATGGTAGAATCTAATTTGAGGCATTTGTTTTTTTTAATTTACAATTACTTGCATGTATATTGTATTTTCAGACTTTTATTTCACATAATCATCATACTTAGTGTATTTCGCTTATAAAAAATTATCATATTCTATAAAGGGAAGAGAGGCGGCAACTTATACCCATAAAAAAAAATGCCGCTAAAGAGTCCCTTAATTCAAGAAAGAATCAAAACTTTTATTTCACATAAATATGTTGATTTCAATGTAATTCATTCAATATACGGTAGACTCACCCTAAAAGCCATCATCCCAATTATTTTGACAAACCTTTTATCTTTTTGTTGTATTTTTGTTAACCATAAATATATAAATTACATTGTTTTTTATACTTGCAACTAAAGATTTAGACATTTGGTTTGATGAATAAATTGGTATCTACAAGGCAGCATCGTATCGTGTCTGCCTGTCGTATCTTAAATATTTTTAAAATTACCGAATCGGTATTTCTAAAATCATAATTAAAACTTGCATTTCAAGCTGTTTCAATCGAAATTTCTTGATTTACGCAGATTTTTGACGGTATGATAACCGCGTCACCCTGTGACCTTATTAGCTATTATTGTGTTTGTTACCGCACTTTTCACTATGATCTACGTACATAGTCAGATGATCATATCCCACCGCGTCATTGGATCATTCTTACTTTTTTTTTGAAGAAGGATCATTCTTGCATGTTTACTCGTCAAAGAGTGATTTTTTCTTCGTTTTCTAATAAAATCTTAATTTTTGAGATTAATGAATTCTTAATTAAGCTTAAACTTTATATTAATGGCTCTATATTAACAGGGCCGACCCTAAATATTTTGGGGCTCTGGGGCCCTTTGCATTTGTAATTTATAACCTATATGAACCTTCTATCACCATTAATTTTGTTTTTTTTTAACATTGGACCCTGGGCGACGGTCCCTCTTGCCCACCTTCAGGACCGGCCCTGCATATTAAATGTCTGAGTAGGAGCCTTGCATTATCATTCATTTTTTGTTGGTATTTATTAGAGGACAATCCTCTATTCCTCCATATGACAATAATCACACTTCATTAGTAGCCCATGAGACCATGACTAAATCTTGAACGTTTACTGCATATCTATATATATTCGAGTAGTGTTGTGAGGGTTACATGATAAAAGTTAAGTTTGACTTATTATCAGTGCTACCATATAATCGAGAAATACAAGATGGACTCACTTTATAAGTCTAAGAGATATCATTCCAAAACATACATATGATGTCAAGAGGATTACCCATTAAATATTATATATATACAAGTTCACAACTCGCTATTTTAGTGAAGTGCGATCTTTGATCCTCACATGCAAAATACTTCCAACACTTCCCCTTACATTGAGCCACATCATATTTAAAAATCATATGCTTTGGGGAAAGAGTGAACCTCATTAATTAGTGTATATGCAAGCCAATACACTCATTATCCACAAGTTTGTGGGCCCAAGTTCACCGGTGCCCCATGAGTGTGTCCATACGAGTGGACCCACAGGGAGATTATGTGACAAATTGTCGTGGTTTAATATAACCAACTCAACCAAAACCTTAAACTTATAGCTGAGATCTCAATATATATTCTATAGTACTCTAACATTATATCATCTCAGACCCTGCCTTTGTGCGGGATATTAGGTACGATGATGATGACTCTAACATTATATCATCATATTATTGTGTATTTCGTTCATAGAAGTTATAAATAAACAAGTAGAATAAGTACAGGATCGGCCCTAAGGGTGGGCAATAGAGGTCGTCACCCAGAGCCCCATGTCAAAAAAGCAAAATTAATGGTTGTAGAAGGTCTATATATATATATATATATGTATATATATAGGGGAGGGATCCAATGAGAAAGGTTTGAAAATGAGAAGGGTAAGAAGGACTCTACACCCTTGATTTTACTAGAATAAAAAAATCTATGGTCACGATTGAGCCAAAATCACATAATTGTAAAAGTAACTATGTTACACAAAAAAGTAACTATAACAAAATTTTTAAAATGTTCTTATTTTATAACATAGTATCATTTTTTGTATATATAGTAACCAAGCAAAATCAAACAAAAATCCTTCTCACCCTTCTCATTTTAAAATCCTTCTTATTTGATCCTATATATATATATATATATATATATATATATATATATATATATATATATATATATATGTATATATATATATTATGTATATATATATATATATATATATATATTTAGATTATATATATATATATATATATATATATATATATATATATATATATATATATATATATATATATATATATATATATATATATATATTATAAATTGCCAAGGAAAAGTGTCCCAACATACTATTTTGCCTAGGACGCTAAAATATCTAGGGCCGATCCTAAATAAGTACAAGGTTGCAGATAAAAAACCCTTTAATTAAATAAATAAGAGATGTCTCTCAAAGAGACAGTTTCTCACAAGAATTTGTGTTAACATGAATAGCATTTGTCATGTGTGATTGTTATATATATATATATATATATATATATTATATATATATATAATCCTAATCTCTACAATTCCTATATTTTTAGAAATAAAATTAATATAAGCGGCTTCTATTTTAGCAAATATAACAATTACGATTAGTGATTAGTTGCACTTAGAGGGACTAAGAAGGAATTGTTGTACTTATAATAAAATAATTGATAGACTTAGACCATGTATGTTAAAATTAGTTTTCAATTAGTGATATGTCTAGCTTAATTTATAATTCACCGTCTTACTAAGATTTTTGGTGAAATCAATCAATCACTAAAAAAAGTCTAAAAATGCTAAATTAGTTTAGAGTTCACCATAATCTTATTAATATTAAATTGATTAAAAATTTTATTAATGCTTCATTAAATTATTCTTCCTCCATTCCAAATTACTTGCAACATTTTTTTTTCACGCAGTCCAATGCACTAATTTAATCCTTAATATCTCTAATTATATATAATAAAAATTATAAAAATTTGATATTAATAATCTTTGCAATGAAACGAATCAAACAAGATCTCACTTGAGTATATTTTAACATATAGATTAAAAATTAATCACAAATTAAGAGTGATGAATAAATAGCGCCATTTTTGCCAATGTTACAACTAATATGGAACGGGGAAAGTATAACATGTAAAATCGAAAAAAAATTATGTAATATATGAAGTATAATATAATGGAAAAATTACCTAGAATAATCCAACCTATTTGTGATTTTCCTACAATAATCCCACCTATTGATTAACCATGCATAATCCCAACTTTGAGGGGTATTTTCCTATGGTAAACTCAGTAACCGGATGACTTGCTATAGCAAATTTTATTTTTAAAAAAAGATAAATTAAAATAAAATGTTGAAAAAAATGTTAAAAATATGATCAAAAAAAATTTATGATTTTTTTTTTATTATTTAGAATTTTTTATGTAAAATTTTAATTTTTTTGTGAATTACCTACTAAAGCTACTAAAGCAGGCAGTGGCGGGATCTAGGGTTTAGAGTTTCCTAGGGCACCAATGAATGGATGAAATTAGCTAATGTGAGCAGCATATAGTATCTTTGTGAAACAATCTCTTAAACCATGAAAAAGATTTAATAGCAAGCAATTCCCTAACAAAATAAAGAAGAGGGAGCTGGGAGGGTAGCCAACCAATCATTTGAGATTCATATTGATCAATTGAAAAAGTCAACCATGGTATTTTGTTATTCAGTCAACCTGAATCTTAACTTCACCTAAAACATAGCATTCATAAAATGAATTAATTAAGACTCGCGACTTTAGATTTGCATTTTAGCTTCACAGTAATTCACGTGTGATTCTAACCAAATAGTCAAATACCTAAAAACATAATCTGCAACTCCCACTTCTAATTTCTAAAGAATCATTCTCTTAAGTGAATCTGTGTACTTGGTTTCATATAGCCTGAATGAACATTAGCATCTGAGACACAGTGGTTTCGCAATTCTAACTTTAATCAAATTTAGATGATATTGTTATCAGATATCAAAAAACACTTATATGCAATAAGGATCAAGATTAAGAATAAAGATTAAAACAACAAGATTAAGAATTTAAGATTATAATTAAAGATTATAACATAAAAATTAAGATTAAGGGTGAAAACACCTAAAAAAATCAAAATTTTGAACATAAAGGTTAAGATTAAGATTAGAACAAAAAAATGTCAAAAAATTTTATCCCGGGGCACGTGCCCCGAGAGGCCAGTACATAGATCCGCCCCTGATAGCAGGTCATCGGGTTACTCAAGATTACTCTAGGTAAAATACCCCAAAGTTGGGATTATTCATGGTTATTCAATAGGTGAGATTGTTGTAGGAAAAATTAAGAATAAGTTGGATTATTTTGGATAATTTTTCCTAATATAATAAGTCCCACTAAAACAATAATCCTGAATTTGACCGTGTAATTAACATGGTTGTGACTCGCGTTAAACTTAAAAAAAGTTTTGGAGTGTATGCATGATCATGGTTTTTGGACCTTTAAACTTCATGTTCTTATATATATAATAAATCTCAAAAAAAAAATACTACTATATAATAAAATCGTTAATCACAATGATACGTGTTAACCATATTAATTTTTCCGCTAAAAATTCTTAGGATAAAAATACAATATCAACAAATCATGAAATATTTTTATTAATTAATATTAAGCAATATTTTCTTCATAATAAAAATTAAATTATTCTCTATCATAGACATATATTTAAATCGGTTTTCTAACATATGCACCATAAATATGATCTCTAAAATAATAGAAGTAATAAATTTACCTATTCTAAAAGATAGCTTCTATTAAATTCAAAATAGTTACCAAATTTATTATCTAAACCTATGTACCAGTTGCGTAGTTTTAAAAAAATCATATTCAAATGTACTATCAATTTGAAATATTTATAAACACCTAATAGTAATAACAACTGAATTAAGATATTCCGTATATTTACACCAAGAGTTAAAATGGTGTAATATCTAACTTCAAAAAAGAAAAAATCATACAAGGTGCTCCTTATTGCCTTAAAAAAAAACTTCAATACTTTCTCCGTTCCATAATATTTGCTACTGAGTGTGACATATTATGTGGGAAAATATTACTATCAATTGCAAGTATTATGGAACGGAGGAAGTATTAGATAGCAAATCAGCTAATACTTCTAACTGGCTAAGCCAATCAACCACATGAACCAACAAAATCAAACTAATTTTTTTAACCCCTTTGTAAGTGTCAAAGAACCAACTCAACCAAAAGCTTAAGCTGATGGTTGAGGCCCCAAGATATGTTATATACTCTAACACTAAACGATAGCATTTGGCTAGAAGTGGATGCAACACGACCTCCTCATACCCGCTAAATATTCCACTTTTAAATGAGGGGTTGTTGAGATTCGAACCTGTGACCTCTTGTCACACTGGCTTCTGATACCATGTCAAAGAACCAACTCAACCAAAGCTTAGTCATGGTGAGCCCCAAGATATAAAGATATGTTAGAGATATCATATTTGGCCTCAACCATCACTAAGCTTTGGTGCCAAGATATGTTATATACTCTAACAGTAAGGAGTAAGGATTCCAAAGCCCAAAATTTAGAAAAACCTAGTAATTGAATTTGGGAGTCCATTATATAGGGTGAAAGTTCGGTTTTCGGTTTGGTTTTTTCATAAAACCAACTCAAATCAAATTTATTTCGGTTTTTGATTTTTCAATCCAAACCAAACCAAATTGGGCCTCAATCCAAATCGAACCAAACCAAATTAATTCGGTTTAGACTTTTTCAAACCAATCCAAATCATATTTTTCGTTAAAAACAAATTTAAATAAAAAAAGTTAGGGAAACTAGGAAAGGAGTGGGAGTGTCCAAGTACTCAAGTGTGGGCCGACGGTAGTACAGGTATAATCAAAGGTTAGGGTTTTTAATTTTTTAGGTTTAGAATGTATTGGGTCTGGGCTAATACATTAATGTTAGTGGGCTATAGGTAATTTCTTATATATTTCGGTTTGCGGTCTAAAATTTCGGTTTTCGGTTTTTGAAAATTCCGAACCTTAATATTTCGATTTTTGAATTTTCAAACCTAATCCAAACCGAATAAGTTTCAACCCTACCATTATATATGGGGTCCCTACAAGCACAGTTAACAGCATGATTATATATCCAACCATGCATGTTATCCTGAGTCCTAATCTTAGGCTTGTTATGTGATGGTACAAATTGTGTCAATTGTCTATTAATTCAACCAGCCGCAGGGTCCCCTATGTTGCAACTACATACCACTGTTTTCATGCTAAGCTAACAGGCCGTATCCTGTCTTCACACTTTTCCAAAACACTTATTAAGTCTCTCATAAATTCTTGTGAGAGACTGTTTTTTTTAGAGACAATTTCAAATTAGGTCGGTCCATTATATATTTTTTGCAAATATTGTAAGTAGACATTAAGGATAATGTAAGTATGCATTAAAAATACGATAAATAGGTATTAATCTTTATTGAGTTGGGCTTGCGATACCACACTTAATTTATATTTAATTTTAATTTGTCCTTTAATTTTATATTATTTTGATTTTTAAAAAGTGTATTCACTAGTTTTTTAATTTTAATCACGCATTTTCTCTCATCATACATCATACAATATAATAAAAGATTTGAAAAATTCCAAGTGTCAGTTTATTAGAGCTTCGATAAATTGAATAATAGGTTTCTTTTGATTACATGACATTTTAATTTAGGAAATAATATTGATTCAAATAATTAAAATTTTATAATAGGTATAATCTATAAGCATATTTTAAATTTTATAATAGGCCTAATTTATAGGCATATTTAAAAGCTATGTTAAATTAGGTAAACAATAATATCACATTCAAAATCTTTATTAGAAGGTCATCATAAAAAAAGCCTTTTTTAATGAATAAAAAGAAACTTTAATTGATAGTTGTGAGGTTGTTATAAAATTTTAATAGTGATTATTAAATTTTATGTAATTGGATATTTCTTTTAAAATTTATTTTTTTTTTATGTATTTTTATATTAAAAATTCATGCATTATACGAATTTTTTTACTAGTTTCTAATATTAAACATATAATTTAGTGAGTTCTATCAATTAATACTTATGTCAATTGTTAGTGGTATAATCTCTTGGAAACAGGTGTATTATAGAATGGGTAGCAGACTACTCGAAACCATTCTCATAGAGTTTACTATACAAAAATGACTTAGGGTATAAATGTCAAAAGGCTAAAGTTGTGCCTAGTTTACTCATTTAGAAGTATTGGAAAACAAGTCAATGTATTTAAGCTAGTATTTTTAAATCAGTTGTTTTTTTTATTATTTATTTTTTTTTAAATCAGTTTTTTTTTCAGTTTTTATATAAAAAGCATTTGGTAAAAATTAATTTTCTGTTGTTGGTCGTTCATTATGGAAAAAGTAGTTAAAAAGCAAAAAAAACCAATAAACAAAGCAACTCCAACTAACTATTTTGGTTTTGGCTTAAAATAGTTTTTTAGCTGGTTTAAAATTTTACAATTTTATATTTTTTTTATTGTTTGACAAAAAAAACGCCAAAAACTTAAAGCCAAGAAAAATATTATTTTTCAAACACTCTTTAATGTGACATGTGCTATTTTTAAATACCTAATGTTAGCAGCAGTATTTTATTTTAGTAAAGGACACTCTAAGTATCCCGCATAAGGCAGGATTTGACAATATATTTATTTTAATGTTTTTTTATATAGATTTGTAGATTGTAGTTATAGATAGACTCATCTAACAAAAAACTGTGACATATATCTCTTAAACAAGGTCCATTGTTTAACCGTTAATAATTTATGTCAAAGAACTAACTCAACCAAAAGCTTAAGCTAATGGTTTAGATCCCAGGATATGTTATATATTCTAACACGTCCCCTCACACGAGAGCTTATTGGGCTAGAAGTGTGAATGCAGCACAGACCCTCCTCATATCTGGCACTAAATATTTCACTTTAAATGAGAGGTGGTTGAGATTCAAACCCATAACCTCTTTTCACGTTGACTTCAGATGCCATGTTAAGGAACTAACTCAACCAAAAGCTTAAGCTAATGGTTGAGGCCCAGAATATATTATGTTGACTGAATTTAAAAAATTTTAATTGAAAAAAATGTTAACATCATTACATCAGTCATTAGTGAAGTTAGTAGTTAAACAAAAAAATTAACCATGTCATGATTTCACAATTAAAAGTTGACAATTCTTTATATGCAAAAATGTACTAACAATAAGCCAATTGAATATATACGACTATTTGGAAAAAAAAATCAAAAAAAAAAAGAAAAGTAAACACATTTTACTAGCTAATTTGTCTTTATCAAAGATTCAATTTTCAATTACCTTTCAATTCCAAAAGAGGGGCTAATCATACCAACGGAACAAAATTATTTTTTTCTTAAAGAAGAAAAGGGGAAATTAGATGAAACTTTATTACATTATATAATAGAGAAACAAAAGAGAGGGAAAATTATTACAAATTTTGAAACCTCTCCCTACATTGGTAATTATCATTATCAATATGTTTAATTTCTTTCTATTAATCAAAGTCATTATTGTCTACTAGTCCATGGAAAAAATATATCAAATAAATCCTTAATAAATGCATTTGATTGTTGGTACTAAACTTTGGTAATAGACTGATAGTAATTATTTGTAGTATAAATTTTTATGAAATATAGCACGTCATTCTTATGGTAATGGAAAAAATATAATAGAATATACTTAACAGTCTCGTTTGATTGTTTGTACTAAACGGTGGCAATGATAATTAATTGTAGAGTAAATTTTTTAAAAATGTATTGAAATTAATTTGTAAAGAAAATGAGATAATAAACGAAGAACAAGTATAATCATTTAACTTATTAAGTGATTTTCTTACCAAAATTACATCACAAAAACTTGGGTGAGACCTTCTCACTGGGCCGGCCCAATTGTATATATTTTTTTACCAATTTCATAAATTAAAATGTTAATTTCAAGAGTTAAAAGACCAATTTAAAGACTTAATTAAAAGACCAATTAAAAAATCAATTTTAAGCCTTAAAAGACCAATTGTAGAATATTAAATTCTTATTTCAACTTTATAATAGGTTGACTTAAACATTAAAGTTGATATTAAAATTTTTGAAATTGACCTTTTTATAAGTCTTAAATTTGTATTTTTAAGTCTTAAAATTAGAATGTCAGAATATTTTGAAAATATATTGGATCTGGGCAGTTGCACGACTAAGACCGTCTCATAGGACAATAACTGAAATTACATTACCTTTTTATCATCAATTTCACCATTATAATATCTCAAAAAAAAAAAAAAATTTCACCATTATAACTGACGACCAAATGGGCCATAAAGCATTGTTTGATTTGGCCTAATACTTATTTTCTTTTGAAAATATTTTTTTTTGAAAATATTTTTTCATGAAAATGTTTTTAAATGAAAATTAGAAATGATACTTAATTTCTTCTATATCTTTGGATGGAAAGTTTTTAGCGGGACATATAGATGCTGACGATGGAAGAGAAATTTTGATTTCTTTTTTTTGAATTTTGGAGATTTTTGCAGATGAAAATTATCATTTTCCACTCATTTTTCATTAAATTTCTTTTTCATATTAAACAACTTTTGTCTTATTAAAAAGAACATAAAATAAAGAAAATTGTTTAAGAAAAAAAATAATACTATTTTCTTTGCAAATCAAACACCTCTAATTAGAATTATAATCTAATTTATAATTCATTTATTTATTTGATAAAGATTGAATTCTTTTAAATTTAGAAGACTTGTACAGAGTGGAAATTTCTCAGTTGTTTAAGTGTTAAGTACAATTTAGAGCATGATTGACGGAAAAGATTAAGACACGTATGGGGCCATACAAGAGTTCAATCCAATTTGTTTGAACCCCCAAAATAGAGAGATGTCACATGGAAATCTCTTTCTTTATTTCTAAAATAATTAATTCAATCAACCTTCTCAATTCAAAAAAAAATAAAAATTCAATCAACCTTCTTGTATGCTACCTCGGATTTTTCAATAAGCATTTTTTGATTTTAAGTGTTAATGTGTAGGCTAAAAAAATGAGAATTGAATTTAAATTAGAGAAATTTCACGTGGTAACTCTGAGGTTTTGGGTTTTTCATGTGGTAACTAAAACTTTTAAAAATTCCACACGATAACCCTAACGGCCCGTTTGGTTAGTGGTACTAAGTGGTGGTAATGGGAATGATTTATAGTGTAAAATTTCATTAAAACTTCCATGTCATTCCCATGGTAATGAAACTTTGATCACAAAAAAGTTTTTTTGTTCACAAATTTCCATTACCACCTAATATTACATTTCCCATTGGTAATGCATTGGAATAAATTTTACGAACAAAATGAGATGATTGAAGGTTGTCAAGCATGGCCATCAAGGTACCCATGAGATTTTTCAACCAAAATTACACTAATTTTTCATTCTCATTACCGCATGGAACAATTACGTAAACCTCAGAGTTACCGCATGAATTTTGTAAAAGTTTTGATTACCACATGAAAACCCAAAATCTTAAAATTACTACGTGAAATTTTCCTTTAAATTATTGATAAAGAAACTAATTAATATATGTTCAAACTGAAATGTAACTCAATACTCAATACTTTCATATAAAAAGATCATATAAAAAATCATTCCTCCAAAAAAAAAGATCATAAAAAAATCATTTAAAATGGTGAAATTCTAAAAATCAACAATGGATATATTCAATTTTAGGAGTACATATTTTGAATGGATACATATTGGAGGTACCTATTTTCAGTGAAATTTTTATTATTTGAGAAATTTTGAAAAAAATAACACACATACCCTATGTACCCCTTGAAAAGACTTATACACTCTCCAAAATTATTTTTACGGTTTTTTTTATCACTTTAAAGGTTTTTGGTAGTATGTGTCCATATATATATACAAGAAAAAACAGGTGAAAACAAAAGAAATTAAAATGAAACTGAGTTGTACATGTTGTGGCAAAATGGGTATATATTATCGTAAAGAGTGTCGTATTTTTGTAAAGAAAAAAATATGTATTATTTACAAATTTCACCCCAAATATGTACACCTTATAAAATATATGTATACCTTCTAGCAAATCTAATTATTTACAAAATTATCATTTGAATATGTGCACCATTTAAACTTATACGTACGCATATTCTCAGTTTTCACCTCGTTAATTGCACGAATTTCTACACAAATGATCCTTATGTTATACCCATTCATTGGGTTGATTCTACCCATATATTCGGTTTTGAAGTCTCTCCTTATGAGAGTTTGGAGTTATGAATTTTGGTCTTTAGTTGATTTTTTGGTAGAGATTAATGCGATGATGCAGCAGACACCAAAATTGCAATTATCATCGACTACATCAAATTTAATTCTATCTCAAGACTACAACAGATCGAAAGACCCCCTCGTAGAAGGCTGTATCAAACAACGATGTGGAAGAGGATATTCAGAATTGTCAGATCTCATACACAACGATCGTAGTTTTGTTATTTTTGAATTATATTTGGTTTTAGTTGCTATGTATTTGCTAATTTTTATCTCTGATGTAGATGTCATATGACTCTTTATTAATGAATTAGGTATTATTCAAAAAAAACTTATAACCTTTGGTAGTGTGTAACAAAACAGTAAAATTAAAGTAAATTTATAAATATAAATTAATAAAACTCATAAAATTAATTTCTAAAGTTTTCCAATCATAGTTCACCATGATAAAGATCCCTTATGGCCATTAATACCCAAAAGATTTTGAGTATAAATTATAGTTACAAAATTAATTAAATTTATCTAATTAAAGTTGAGCTTAAGGGGAACAGATATCCCTGCAAAAAAAAAGGGGAACAGATATCGGTAATTGCCTAATTGGTGTTTTTAGGTTAAAAAGAAAATCTCTTTATAGTAATTTTTGAACTTTTATCTTAGATATTTCTTCTTTTGATAAGATTAAAGAAAAAGTTTCCCAAAATTCAGCTCTAGGACATGTGGTACAACCCTAAAGAAACCTTAATGATTACACATTAAACCAAATCAATCATTCCAAAATCTTTTTTAATTTTGAGCTAGTCTCCCGAGAGATCGTTTTTCTGAAAGACGTCTTTTAAACTCAGCTCATTAAAACATAATATTTACTTTTACTCTACATTTTCCTTTATGGGTCAGTTCAATTAAAGATGGTCTTTCATAAAGACCGTCCCTCACAAGTGTTTAATTTTTTCATAATTAATTATATTTAAAACGAAGTTTATTGTTTTCTTTATGGGGTTTTACATCGAATATATAATGGTTTTAAGTCAAATTATAATTCATACTAATTACTTTTCACCTAATATTTCTATATTTTTAATTTCTTATGTACATATTAATTAGAAAAGTAATTATTAATTACATTATTATTTGTGTAATTTGACTTAAAACTATTAAATAATTCTATTTTAGTGAATTTAACATTTATTTACGCCTATAGATATTATACATGTTATTTTTTTATTTACATGTTAGAGGCTCAATTTTCGTTTTAGTTACTTTCTCAATTTTCAAAAGTTTGACCATACTACTATGATGGGTGGTTCTATATTGTTCGTCCTTAATCAATCTTTTTACGTAAATATCCTTAATTTGTACGACAATTATGATTAACTTGTTTTTCCAATGCAAATTATTTCTTAAACATTCTTTACTTTAGAAAAACACACTATAACTTAAATATTCTATATAATTTTGGCAATTTAAAAATACAAGTGTGCTATTTCTTTTCTAAATGCCTCTAATTAATTTAAATTTTATTTATAGGGATATAAGAAATTTTACTTAATTCGTCTATTTTAATTTGTTGGTTAACACTTTGACTTAAAAAGTATAAATAATAAATTGAAACAAAGGAAATAATACTTAATAAATATAGTGAATAAATAATAAATTGGATTTAGGAGCCTCCTCACGAGGAGAGTTCAAGTTTCAATAGTTGAACTAAACTTAAGAAAGGCAAAGAAAAGATGTACGGAGCAATTCTAGGTCATAAAAAATATACTGCCTCGTATTTATCTTAAATGTCCCATTTATTTTATACACTATATCCAATGCACTCATTCGATTCTTAATTAAAAATATATCGAGTTATGTATAATTAAAAATTATAAAAAGTTGATTTTAATAATCTTTACATCAAAACGAATCAAATAACATCCCACATGACTATGTTTTAACTTATAGATTAATAATAAAATACAATTTAAGAGTGATAGATAAATAGTATCTCAAAAGTGAACAGGAGGGAGTATAAAACAAGTATTTCATAAAGAAAAAAGTTGATTGCAATAATCTTTACATCAAAACGAATCAAATAACATCCCACATGACTATGTTTTAACTTATAGATTAATAATAAAATACAATTTAAGAGTGATAGATAAATAGTATCTCAAAAGTGAACAAGAGGGAGTATAAAACAAGTATTTCATAAAGAAAAGGAAAAAGGGTTTGTATAAATTTAACAGGATAGCAAATATATATATATATATATATATATATATATATATATATATATATATATATATATATATATATATATATATATATATATATCATAGAAAAGTAACTATGTCAAAATTTTTGAAGGATATTGAAAATGAGAAGGGTGAGAAGGACTCTACATCCTTGATTTCACTACAATAAAAAAATCTATGGTCACGATTGAACCAAAAACACATAATTGTACAAGTAACTAGCTATGTTACATAGAAAAGTAACTATGTCAAAATTTTTAAAATGTTCTTACTTTTTAACATAGTATCCTTTTTTTATATATAGTAACCAAACAAAATCAAACAAAAATCTTTCTCATCCTTCTCATTTTAAAATCCTTCTTATTTGATCCTATATATATATATATATATATATATATATATATATATATAGAGAGAGAGAGAGAGAGAGAGAGAGGGGATAGGATGGACAATGATAGAATCAGAACGACTCTGTTACATACGTAACAATCAGACGACACTCAGGGCTGAAAACTATAGTAGTTTGCGTGACGCTGCTGTGCAAGGTAATGCATCAACTTCAACTGGTCGTCGTATCGTTTTGCCTTCAACGTTTCAAGGTGGTGACAGGTTTATGAATGAGCTATACCATGATGCGATGGGAATATGCAAGACTTATGGATACCCAGATGTGTTCATAACTTTCACATGTAACTCCAAGTGGCCGGAAATCATGAGAGCTGTGAATAAAAAGGGTCTTCGTGCTGAAGATAGACCAGATTTGATTTGTAGAGTTTTTAAGATAAAGTTGGATGAAATGCTCAAAGACTTGACAAAAGGGATGTTCTTTGGAAAAGCAAATGCAGGTCAGTTTTGTATTTTATAGTTAAAACACAATATCATCTTTTTAATTCAAGATATTAATTTAGCAATGCAATATTTAATTATTAATTGATATTTCACAGTGGTATACAGTGTGGAATTTCAAAAAAGAGGGCTACCACATGCTCACATTGTATTGTTTCTTCATCGAGATTATAAAATTCCCAATCCTGAAGATATAGATGGAGTTATATCTGCTGAGATACCTGATAAAAATCAAAATCCAGCTTTGTATGAAATAGTTGCAGATTTGATAATGCATGGACCGTGTGGAGTTTCAAACATGAAATCACCTTGTATGAGAGATCGAGCGTGTATGAAGCATTTTCCCAAGAACTTTAATGAATTTACTTCGATTGATGATGATGGATATCCTGTGTATAGAAGAAGGAACAATGGTGCACAAGTTGAAAAGAGTAGGGTTTTATTGGATAATCGGTTTGTTGTTCCTTATAACCCTAAACTCTTATTAAAATATCGTGCACATATTAATGTTGAATGGTGCAATCAATCTCGCGCAGTTAAATATCTATTTAAGTACATCAACAAAGGGAACGATAGAGTAACTGCTGGTTTAGTTAGAAAACAAAAAGATAGTGATGATGCCATAGTTATTGATGAAATACAACAATACTATGATTGCAGGTATGTTTCAGCATGTGAGGCCTTATGGCGCATATTTTCTTTTGAGATTCATTATAGAACTCCTCCTGTTGAGAGATTAAGTTATCACTTACCGAACGAGCAAACTGTTATCTTCAATGAGAATGACTCAATTGACTCTGTGGTGAACAGACCTTCAGTTGATCGGTCTATGTTTTTGGCTTGGATGCAGTGCAATGCTAAGTTTTCGGAGGCTAGAGAGCTTCGGTATTTTGAGTTTCCCGAAAAGTTTGTATGGAATCGACGTGATCATGAATGGACACCACGTAAGAAAGGGTTTTCGATTGGAAGATTGTACCACGCATCACCAGTTTCAGGTGAGCGGTATTATTTGAGGACCCTTTTGAATTATGTGAAAGGTCCCACATGCTTTGAGGATATACGAACTATAAATGGAGTTGTTTATAATTCATTCAAAGATGCATGTTATGCAATGGGTCTACTAGATGACGATAAAGAATATGTTGATGCAATTCTAGAGGCCAGTTTTTGGGGAAGCGGACATTACTTAAGAAGATTGTTTGCCATATTGCTTATGACAAACAGTATATCTAGACCTGAGTATGTTTGGAACAACACATGGCATGTGTTATCAGAAGATATTCTACACAAACAACGAAGAATTTTAAACATTCCTGGTATGATTTAAATATTATTATTTCTCAATATATCCATATATTTATATTAATAGTTTTTTAGATTTAAATATTTAACATAATCACTAATAAACAGATCTGCAGCTTACTGAGGTTCAATTGAGAAATTTCACACTTCATGAGATAGAGACAACTTTGCAGACCAATGGGTGTTCTCTACGCAACTATAGTAATGAGTTATGTATCGATGATGTAATAGTTAGAGATAGTTGCAATAAGCTCATAGCTGATGAGCTTAGATTTGATAGAGAAGCTATGATTGTTGAACATAAAAAATTGTTGACATGTTTAACAAATGAGCAACGTGGCATTTATGATGAGATTATGAGAGCTATCTCCATTGGCAAGGGTGGCGTGTATTTTCTTTATGGACATGGAGGTACAGGAAAAACATACATGTGGAGGACATTATGTGCATCCATACGTTCCAAAGGTGACATTGTGCTTCCTGTTGCTTCAAGTGGCAACGCATCACTTCTCCTTCCGATGGGAAGAACTGCTCACTCTAGGTTCGGGATACCATTGAATGTAACTCAAGATTCTATGTGTAGAGGTATTCAACCCGGTAGCGATTTAACATCATTATTAGAAAGGACAAAGTTAATCATATGGGATGAAGCCCCAATGGTGAGCAAATACTGTTTTGAAGCTCTTGACAAAAGTATGCGTGATGCATTACGTGGGCCAGAGGGATTACCATCTGATTTGCCATTTGGAGGAAAAGTTATTGTGTTCGGAGGTGATTTCCGACAGACATTACCAGTGGTTCCCAAAGGTTCACGCCAAGATATTGTTTTTGCGTCCATCAACTCTTCTTATATTTGGCAGTATTGTAAAGTGTTAAGGCTAACAAAGAACATGAGGCTACAAAATCACTTAGGTGACGTTGATGAGATAAGAGAGTTTTCTGATTGGATCCTCAAGGTAGGTGATGGAAGACTTGGAGGAATTAATGATGGAGAAGCTACTATAGATATTCCAGATGATATTCTAATCAAGGATGCAACAGATTCCATTGGAGCAATTGTTCGAAGTACATATCCGAATTTACTTGATAATTTATGGGATACTACTTTTTTTGAAGATAGGGCTATATTAGCGCCTACTAATGAAATTGTCTCAAAAGTCAATGAGTATATACTTTCTATGATGACAGGTGATGAGAAAATTTATCTGAGTTCTGACAGTATCGATAAATCAGATGGCAATGTTGGTAGTTACAATGATGCTTTTTCAGTCGAGTTCTTGAACACCATTAAATGTTCTGGTGTACCAAATCATGAGATTAGATTGAAAATTGGATCACCTGTGATGTTGCTAAGAAACATTGATCAAACAGCTGGCTTATGCAATGGTACACGTTTAATCGTAAATCAGTTAGGTCATCACATTATTGAGGCGACAGTTTTGTCAGGATGTAATAAGGGAGACAAAGTTTTTATTCCACGCATCACACTTTCACCGTCTGATTCTTCATGTCTTCCAGTTCGTCTACAAAGAAGGCAATTTCCTTTATCTCTCTGTTTTGCAATGACTATCAATAAAAGTCAAGGACAATCTCTGAAACATGTTGGATTATTTCTGCCAAAACCTGTATTCAGTCATGGTCAACTATATGTTGCAGTATCTAGAGTTACAAGTAGGAAAGGACTTAAAGTCTTAATCTTAGACAAAGATAACAATATTTGTACGTCAACTCATAATGTTGTCTACAAAGAAGTGTTTCAAAATTTATAATGTAATAATTTCGTACTTCATTTAAATAAAATAATGTTAAAAGTTATTAACATTGTAGTACAAAATATTTAGCAACAATGTTAAAATTTTATATCGTCATTTAGTAACTTATCATTAATATATGAACTTTTAAATGAAATGTTCATTTTTTTTATCTATATAACAATATATTTGTGGAAACCGTTAGTTACATTTAATTTATATATATAATTATATATAATAATATTTAAATATGTTATTATTTATATTTTGATTCTTATAATGTTTCTACGCATGAATTTATTATAAAATATATAAATTAGGTAAACCGTGCAATGGCACGGGTATCTATCCTAGTATATATATATATAGAGAGAGAGAGAGAGAGGGGATAGAGATTCAATAAGAAGGGGTGTGAAAATAAAATAGGAAGGATAGAAAATAGTAGCTACCGTTGATTGATTAAGAATCTAACGGTCTAAAAAATTTGTCATAGCAGAAGATTTAGTAACGCATGTTTATGAAGAAAGCATCACACATTAATTTAGAAAACATCACACTTTCAAGTGACACATGCTTATACAAAAAGTATCACATATTAATTAAGAAAGCATCACAAACTTTTTTCTGTTCTCAAACGCGTGTAAGATGGACCATTGGTCTAAGATCTAATGGATGAAATTCATTTCTATCCTTCTTATTTTCAAATCCCTTCCTATTAGATCCTAAATCTCTCTCTCTCTATATATATATATATATATAGGGGTAGGATCAAGTGAAAACACTTAAAGTGGTGAAAAATGAAAACCAGATAGAGGTATACATATTGTAGTAAAAGGGGTACATATTATGTTATAGGGTGTACATATTTTTTGTGAAGAAAAAAGTTCATATTTATTACAAAAATGTCATCTGAATATGTACCCATTTTAAGCATATATGTACATTTTTAGCAAATGTCTAATTATTTACTAAACTGCCACTTAAATATGTACTCCATTTGAGCTTTTATGTACCCCTGTTTTCAAATTTCACCATTTTAATTGGTTTTCAAATAATCCAAATCCTATATATATATATATATATATATATATATATATATATATATATAGATATATATATATATATATATATATATATATATGAAGAGCAAAGAAAGGAAAAGGCGTGATGAATCTGACAAAAAATGAAGAAGTTTGCCTAAGCTGAAAGCAAAGGCAAACGTAGATCATTAAATAATGAGTAGTATCCACTTTCTACATTTATCTTCTTCTCTCCCACTACAACTAATTTTCACTTTGCGTAAACTTTACCCTAACTTCCATCCATATCCCTTATATACTAATACTAATATACTACTAGTACCTACCAAATTGGTTACATACCCTAAATACTACCCCATATAATTGTTTCTCACTTAAAATTTACGCTAAATGAGACTTTTAATTATGTATTTAATTACTTTAATAAGTAAATTTAAAGAGACTGAGAAATTCAGTGTGATAATAATATGAGCTAAAGTGTCTCTTCGCAAATATTCTGATAAAATAAATATGAGCTAAAACTTTTTTCTCTCGCTTCTTAATTGTCTGAGGACGGAGTCTCATTAGATTAGGTTTAGTCACTTCAGAACATATTATGTCAATTCTGATTATTATATATAATTCGCCAATTATTTTTATTAATTTGTATTAGTTTTCTCCATCACATTAATAATAATATCTCCCATAGATATAGCTAATATACATTGTTAATAAACCACGTTAAATTTTTATATAATTTCTATTAATAATCTATGTATTTCTTTCTTGCATTTGTTTCATTATAACAATTAGCTAACGCATTGAAGGTTTTATTTCTTTACCATTTTTCGATGGGCTCTTGAAACTATGTTGATCTTAAAGTTGATCGGTTTCTGAATGAAGGAGAATTTAAATATAGATCAACTTATATTATACTCAATTGATTAGTTAATTATTAAAACTTTATAACTACTGGTAGTATACTACCGGCCCGTTTGGTTAGTGATCTTAAATGGTGGTAATAAGCAGTGGCGAAACTTGAATAAAATTTTAGGGGGCGGAGTTAAAAAAAATTGAATGACATTAATATATAGCCAATCCATACAATCAAAAATTATAATGTAAATTTGAATTGAAGTAGAGCTCTTTGCTATTTGTCTCTATAATCTTATTGACACTATATGTCTTTGCTATTTGTCTCTCAATCGCTTTCTTTTTTTTTCCAGTTGTTAAATGATAATTTCATTCCTAAATTGATATTCCATTATTTTATTAGATTTTTTTATATTTTTTTCAATTACTCTCTTCCTTTAATTGTGTTGTTTTTATTTGTTGGGCTAGAATTGTAAAAAATATAAAATGACAATTGTATATTAAATAAAAATTGCCGAAAATCTTGGAATGGCGAAGCCCCTACCCACCCTAACAATGTTTCGCCATTGGTAATATGAATGATTTATTGTGTAAAAATTCATCAAAAGTCTCATATTATTGGAATGAATTTTATGAAGAAAATGAGATGATTGAAGATGGACAAGCATGACCTTCAAGGTAGCTAAGAGATTTTTCAACCAAAATTACACTAGTTTTTCATTCTCGTTACCACCGTTTTTTACCATCTACCAAACGAGTTCTACTAGTATTATCCACACTTTACGATCTTGGCAAACTAGGTATGTTTGATAATAAAAAAAAACAATGAATTATGATCATATCATTTAAATAATTCTCAATAGAGAAAATATCTATTAATTAATGGACCACCTCTTTAGTAAATTGTTCCTTTATATTTTTATGGTATTTTTCTAAAGAATCTTGCTATATATTGAATTAAATATTTGTATAATATTTATGGTTACCGCATTTTCCAACCAACTTTACTCTAATATTTTTTAAAAATATATTTGGTTCTCATTAAATTATTTTGATATTTTTAAGAAAAAATTTTGGTGAATAATTCAAAATTTCATTAATTTTCCTACAATAATATTAACTTTTGATTTACCATGAACATTACCAACTTAGGGATCTTTTTTCCTAAAACAATACGAACTTTTGTTTATTAACTAATTTACACATTTTTTTGCCATATAATCTCCTATAGTTTAATTTTTTAAACATGTTAGTGATATTATAGGGAAACACTCCGTAAGTTCGTGTTATTTATGGTTATTGAAAAGTTGGTATTATTGTAGGAAAATAAGTAAAATGTTGTATTATTTCTGGTAATTTTTTCATATTTTTAATGCTTATTACTCTTACTGTTTCACCACTAACTTTATCATTTAATACAATAAATTATCCACAATCTAAAATAATTAATAATCTATACTATATACTAAAACAAAACACAGCTGACATAAGCAACTCAAAAAATTGATGAGTTGTCATCTTCTCATGAGATTGATGATGTCATTGAATAAGGATGAAATAGGAATATTTTTTTTTGATAGAAATGAAATAGGAATATTAAATGTTAATGATGTTTATAAGATGTTTAATTTGACCATCATTAAAATTTTTAGATGGGACTATAATATAAACTATTAAAATTTGAAAAACAATGTAATAAATAGTAATATGTAATAATAATGTACAAATTATTATCTTTGATTTTTAATTTACAAATCATCATTAATTTATTTTTTTTAAAAAAATATTCATTCATTTACAAATTAATTATATTATTTTTAATTATACTTTTAAAAAAAGTTCAATATAATGCTAATTATATTATAGATACAATTTACAATGACCCACTACTTTATCATTATTAGAATGGTAACTATAAAAAAAGTTTAAATTTCAATTTCCATGAATTTAATAAAATGTGTATTAAGAAATTATTAAAATTAATGTAATATTAAGCCGGACCTATTCAATTTATTTGTTTTTTACATCAAAATGAAAAAAAACCGTGCATCGCACGGTGATTATCTAGTTCTATATATAGTAAACAATTTACATGAAAGTATCAAATAGAAATAGCAGAAAAACAAAAAGTACACTCTAATTAACTTAAATCATGTAGGAATGCTTCTAGTTCATAAATTTATTTTAATGCTTAATTATTAATAAAATTTGCCAATTGACCCCTAAATTGTTTATTTTTACTTGTTGATAAAATTGTGAAATATGCCTCACTTTAAAAAATCACATTTACGAAGAACAATATATTTTTAAAAAATCACATTTACGAAGAACAATATATTTTTAACCAATGTTGCTAAATTATATCCAAATGATTAGTTGAAAATTTTACTACTATATATTCCACTTATTGTCACATATAGTTTTAAAAAACACACACTAAAATTTAATTGAGACTAATTAAACCTAATTATTGACCGAAATACCGCTAAACCCTCGCACTAAAATAGGTATATAATACGTACTCTTCTCGTATCTCAATTTACGATACCTAAATTTATTTAAAGTGTCAAATTGTTTAGGGCCCTTAGAAAATAAGGATTTTATATATCAACAAATTTTTATAGTTCAGCAATTAAGTACAATTTATTTGATGACATGTCTTTTTGTGATATTGTTAATTAATGATTTAAATTTTACCAACGTAAAATTTTGATCTCTTTTTTTACCATTAATATAATTGACGAACGACTTCAAATTCGTATACTTAAACAAGTAAATAGGGTCATACTTCCTCCAATTCTTTTTAATTGTCTCATTTTCATATTTGACAAATTCATATTAATTGTCTTATTTCTTTTTTTGCCAATGATTTTTTATCTAAATACCCCATGTTCACACAAGTAATGACCAAAATACCCCAAAAAATACCCCAATTTTATTACTTACTAGGTATTTACCCATGCTATGCACGGTATTCAAAAGATTTTGTTATAATAGATCTATAATATATTTTTAACCAATGTTGCTAAATTATAAAAAAGAGTTTAAAGTTATGACTTATGAAGAATAACTACACATATGTAAGTATGTATATTACTATATATTTTTTTTAAAATGATGTATATATCACTATATAAGAAACACTACAAATTTAAATTTAAAATATTCAATTGCAAAATTTTATTATCCCACAAAAATTTTATATTTATTATTTAATTATTATACTAATTACAATGATTATAAAAATAAATAAAAGTAGTGATTATATTTGGTATAACTTGATAAAAAATGATTATATTTGGTATATGAACTTATTAATAAACAAAATAATTTAAAAACCTCAAAGAACATTATTGTTCATTTTCTTGGATAATAATATATAGGGGTAAGAAGAATAAACTAAAATAAAAAGTACAACTTAGAAACAAATAAATATAACCAAACCCATAATTCCTTTATTTTTATATAAACACCAAAACTAAAATCAAAATCTAGGAAGCCATATATCCATTAAACTTTTTCTCTGAATACAAATAATATAAAAATTTCGACAACATTTTTGAAATGAAGTTGAGATGCAATATGATATATTGTGATATATATTGTGAAAAATTGATGTTCTTTCATCTTGTTTTGGTACTTGATAATATATATATATATATATATATATATATATATATATATATATATATATATATATATATATATATATATATATATATATATATATATATATATATATAGAGTATAGTTCAAATTTAATGGAGGTAACCAAAGGGCTTGTTATTTAAATTTTGTAAAAATAGTCTTTCAATGTTAATTTAATAATAATAATATTACTTGAAAAGTTTATAAGACATATTAAAATATACAAAGATGAAAAGACTTTCATTTATAAATAGAATAAAAATAATAACTACATTTAATGAAAATCATATTTAAGGAGTAGTAGTCATAAATTAGGAGTAGTCATAAGAATGACTTTACAATTCGGTAACTTATTATTATTAAAATCGTATTTAAGGAGTAGTAGTCATAAATTAGAGAAGTTCTATTATAATCGAAGATGAAAAGAATTCGGTAACTTATTATTATTAAAATCGTATTTAAGGAGTAGTAGTCATAAATTAGGAGTAGTCATAAGAATGACTTTACAATTCGGTAACTTATTATTATTAAAATCGTATTTAAGGAGTAGTAGTCATAAATTAGGAGTAGTCATAAGAATGACTTTACAATTCGGTAACTTATTATTATTAAAATCGTATTTAAGGAGTAGTAGTCATAAATTAGAAGTAGTCATAAGAATGACTTTACAATTCGGTAACTTATTATTATTAAAATCGTATTTAAGGAGTAGTAGTCATAAATTAGAAGTAGTCATAAGAATAACTTTACAATTCGGTACCTTATTATTATTAAAATCGTATTTAAGGAGGAGTAGTTATAAATTAGGAGTAGTCATAAATGACAAATGATTCATAGGCTGACACGTGGCATAGATTATCCTGTATTATAGTATGTATATGATATGATATGACAATACTCCAACTACCACATTTACAATTAATTTAATCAATTGAAATACCCCAACTAGCACATTTACAATTAATTTAATCAATTGAAATACCCGAACTACCACCTTTTTGGTGGACCCCATCTCACTCTTAATATCAATGCCCAACCAAATGGGACAATTAAAAAGAATTGGATGGAGCATATTCTTTGCTCCGCCTCTACACATGTAGGAGCTAGAAAGTTACTCTCTCAGTCCCTTTGATATAATAAATCATTAAATTGTTTAAATGGTGTTAAAGGATAATTGAAATAAAAAATGAGAATATAATAACATGATGAAAATATATTCATGAGAGAAAATATAAATATAAAAAATACAGACTAAAATAAAAAATGAGGCGTTTTCAAAGAAAAAGTGAGAATATATAAGAGTAATTCAGTTACAATAATTTAGCATAAAAACAAAGTTCACATGATCCTCCCTCTCTACCCCTACAAAACTATTTCACGGAAATTTCATTGCATGAATCACTCACTTACTTAAACTCTTATACTATAATTTTCAACCATTTTAAAATTTTATTTTTTTATAATAATTCTAAATTTGTGAATGTCTTTATCATTATTGTACTAAAAATCAATATATTTGACATAGTCCTTTGGCGGCCTTGATTTTCCAAATTCTATCTTAATTTGTCCACTTTTACAATTTGTTTTGTTAAGGCTATATTGACACATCATCATTGTAATTAGTGACTTTGGTTTAGTATTTTAAAATTTAAAATTCGAACCTAGTTGATTATTTTATTATTTTGCTATACGTTAGTTTTGACTGTGTAAAAAATTTTTTTTTTGTAAATAAAGATTTTTCCAAAAAAAAGTTAATATGCTATTAATACTTGGTTTCAACCTTACTTATTTGCATCAGTGTAAAGGAGATCCAACTTCTAAGAAAAATTATACTCTTTCTTATTCAGAGAAAATGAGACATTTGGTTTTTGCACCAAAACCAAGGAGGGGTAGGAGACCACTTAAAAACGCTGAAAACTCTCTTTTTCCATAAAGGGTATTGATATTTATGTGTTATTGTATTGTTGTACTAAGGGTAAAAGGGTAAAAAAGAATGACAAAATATAAATGAGACATTTTTTCGGTGAATTGGTCCAATAAGAAGATGTCTCATTCTCTATGAATAGGAGGGAGTAATTTTTAAATGTTAAATTGTTGTAATATAAAAATTGGGAAAAGAAGAGGTAAATAGGAGTACTATATCACAATAATAAGGAATAAATGAAAGATAAAAAATATATGTAAATGAATATCGAAATTGATTTTGTTTGTGAGTGATGAATGATGATCTTCCATTCTGATATGCTTTGATTCTCATTCAAGCTTTGATTTTATTGTGTTAATACTATGATTTTTGTTGGAGTATTACATAAAAACATATTTTCTCCGTTTTTATTTAGTTGCATCCAGGGATAATTTGACACTATTTATCAATGTCACTTAATTTTCATATTGTCGTTGATCTATAGGTTTAAAACATAGTCATGTGAGATCTTGTTAGAATTGTCTCAATGTAAATTTTATTGATTTTAGTTTCTATAATTTTTCGATGTATATAATTAGAAATATTAACGATTGAATTAATGCATTGTAGCGTGTGAAAATGTCCTTGAATGCAAGTAAATAAAAACAGAAGAAGTATATAATTTACATAAAATTGAAATAAATAGGCTGATTTTTGAAAATTAAATATTATCTTAATTAAATAAAGTATTATTTAACCCTAATAAAATTTAGATTTGATGTATGGCTCAAAACCATTAAAAGAAAGTCTACATTTATACACGCTCCTTCTAGCCGTAAATAGTAGCATTGAAAATGGAAGTTTTGTAAATTCATTTTATTTATTTCTAATAGAACTTAGAAATACATTTTTTTTTTTCAAGCCCTCTCTTGAGAGACCATCTATAGTATAGACGTTTCTTAAGAGCACAGTCCATATCTCCTTTTAACTTACAAAATCACCAATCAATTTTTATTAATTTATAAATTAGGCCAGGCCAAAACTTAAGACGTCTATTGTATAGACGATCTCAAATAAAAAATTTGTGTTTTTTTTCAATGTCAAAAGTAGACTTGGTATTATTTACGAAATGTATAGTGTTAGTGGCCCCTACATGTCATGCACGTATAATCCTCTCAACTTGTAATTCTACTCTTTTTCATGCCATGTTAGGTCCATTATTTATTTGACAAATTTGTAATTTAGATCACATAATGTAAAAACTTTTATGGGAATAAATAAACATCATATAGGAGGAAATATCTCAAAAACTTTTTTACAAGAAAAAATCTCTATAATTTAATAAAATTCTTTCAAATTTTAATAGTTGTTACAGTTTGTGTAGCAACTACAGTTTGTCAATTGATTTTATTTGGTATATATTTTTCCATGTATAATGTAAGTCATAGTCAAGTGAGATCTTATTTGATTCGTCTTAATGCATATTTTCATAGAATTTTTTATCATATAAAATTAAATTAAAAATTAAAATCGTTCATTCGATAGCGTGAAAAATAAAAGTGTGACAACTATTAAAATCCAGAAGAAATATATCTTTATTGTTGCCTATATATTTAGCAATGCTTATCAAAATACGCAATCAATGACACTACACATAAGTAAAATTCATAAATCATCTATTTGTTAAAATTATATATTGAGATGAATCTTAAACGTTTTAAAAGTCAAAGTGGTGTAAGTATCAAAAACGGATGAATTATAGTTGTAACTTATAATTGAAAAAATATTTTATATCTAATTTGTATAATTGTATAGATTTTTTATACTAATTTATCAATAATTCTTTTAAAAATATACTAGACAAACCCATGCCAAATTTTTACTTAATCTACTAATAAAATATCATAAGATAATATTTATGTGATATTCTCTGTTAATTGAATAGTTACTTTGATTAACATAGAAAATATACATAATTTTTTTATTCGGAATTCAATTGATGTACCATACAAGGACGAACTAATGAATAGGCCGCTTTAAATAATTGAAATGGAAGTACTCCTTTTCCCTAGAAGATTTGTTAAATTCAACAATATTTAATAGTTTTGGCCTTTTGGGTATCTTGCATTTAGAAAAAGGTGAATTGTGAGACTTAAAATATAACATTTAAAATGAGAATTTTTTTAAAATTTAGAGTCATAATGTTTAAATCTCCTTTTTTTTTTTATATTAATATGGTTTACTATTATTCAAGATTCTTTTAATCTTATTTATAGTTTTTATAAGCAGAATTTATGAGGTAAGATGATGATGGTAATATTGATCACAATCAGGAGAGTTTGAGATTAATAAAGTTAATCTCTTGTGTAATAGTTTTAGTTAGAATACCTAGAGATTTAATTCGCTCATATGTTCAGTCACGTAGAATCTTATTTAATTTGTATTGTTGTATATTTTTATAATATTAAATTTTTGTTGTGATAAATTGAGATAAAATAAAATAATCCAACAAATGCATTAGACTATGTACAAAAATGTTTGGATGCAAGTTAAATAAATGTTGGTTTAATACACTTAGTTTTCTTTGTTATTCAATTCATTATTTTGATCTTTAAAAAATTTAATAATTATGTATAACTAAAATATAAAAAAATTGATATTACAAAAATAAGCATTAAAACTAATTAACTAAAGTTATAATTTTTTCTTATGTAGATATTGAAAGTAAAACAATATTGATTAATAAATAGTCATTATTATTCAAGTGTAAAAACTACTTTCTTGTTTGTAGATTTTAATACAAACTTTAAAATCAAATAATTTTAAATATGAGTTTTTCAAAATTCTAAAAAATTGAGTTTAAGTTAAGACGAATTTAACAAGAACCCGTATGAATATGTTTTTTCTTATAGATTAATAAAAAATCGTAGTCAAAGTTAAACACTAACATTCGTAAAATTTTATTTGAGAACATATAAAAACAAAGTGAGTATTTCAAAACAAATATATATGTTCTTAAAGATATATTGAATAATTTTTTTATTATATTGAGGAGTTTTTTTTTTTTTGAAAATAGGAGTTTTTTAAATTTAAAATTATTTATTAGGTTGAACATTTTCTAAAATAAAAAAATAAAAATTTAAAAATACTTCTATTATCTTAGGAGATATATCACATCAAAATAATTGAGGAATGACACGTGGGGCACAATAGTTTAGGCCGCCCTTAGTGGGCACTCAAAGTCATAAATTAGCATGAACCTAATTATATTTCCTCCACCACCACCACCACAAAATACAATAAAATTTAAATTTATACAAAGTAATTCAAAAAATTCAATTCAAGGTCTAGAAATAAATAGTTTTTTATAGTATTACTCCACTAAAAGTTAAACAAATAAAGAAAAATCAACCTACAAACTAAAATTAAATAGAAGTTTTTTTAATTTATAAACTACAACAAATTTAATTATACTAAGCAAAAATATTATTACCACTATTAAATACTAATACTAAAAACTAGAAATACTAAAAAAATTTAACTTCTCCCTCTAAAATCTGTTGCAACTAACCTGCCTACCGACGCCAACCACCACCAAAATTGTATATAAAACCGGTTCATCCTAAATTTAATCCCCGAACCCGGTTCACAATTTTTCCTCTCTAACTACTCAAAACCGATGGAGTTGAACCGGTTTCAGACTCGGTTCCTTCCTTTTTCTTCCTCATTTCTAACACCTTACGGTGGCTATTTGAATGCATTTCGCTAGAAAAAGTTGGGCTACAAGCCGGTCTATATTCGGGAAATAGTCGGCCCGACTTGAACCGGACTCCACATGCATTACACAATGTTTTTGGACCGTTTGGACCGGCTCTCCATTGCGGCGTTTTTGTTACCTGACAGTGGGTACATCTTCTTTGCACCGGCGGGTTTTCACCCACTGCCGACGGTACAGCCGGTTTTTTCTTCTGTTTTTTTGGCGCCGGTTTTTCGAACCCAAATATCATCCCCATGTTGTAAACCGGGGGAGGAAATAAAAGGGTCGAAACCGGTGATGACGACGATGAAGACGACGACGACTCGGTTTTTGACGATGCATTAAAACTCCATGAAAAGTTTCCTGACCTTGACCGTTTGCTTCTAGGTTTCACCGGAACCGCTGATGTCACACCGGGAACTCTAACAAAAACCGGTTCATTAACCGGTTCAACCCGGTTCATCGAATTAAACCCGGTTTTGCTTTTATACCCTTCTAAAACTGGATTTGGACATGCAAAAGTATGTTCTGGAATAGAATCATCCATAAAATGTGACCACAATTCAAGTTCTTCCATAGCATCCGCCTGTAAAATTTCATGAAAATTTTTAAAAAAATTATCACCCAACCCAACAGACGAAAAATTATTGAATTTTTTTAGAAAAAATAAAATTACCCTCACCGGAATTGCAAGGTCGGCAGAAAAATTGTCGAAATCATAGTTAAAATCATCAACATGGTCTTGAGAAGAGAAGGAATTTGAAGAGTCTTTTTCTTCTTCTTCCTCAAACCCATCAATATTTTCTTCATTTGGGAGGTCAAAAAACTCGTCAATGGAGAATTCTTCGTTGGTTGAACCAGTAACACACACATAATCCTCTGTATAACCTTGTGGGTTGCTCGATTTCATGGCTAACTCCGTCGAATAGCATGATTTTAGCGCTCTTGCTTCCATGCACTCCATTTATACAAACAAACGAAGGAGTAATTTTCTACACAAAACAAACGTTTTAGAATAAATTAATTAAATTAATGGGTGCAAATTGAAGGGCGTTTCTTCAATTTTTGAAAAATTAATTGTCAGTAAATTGAAATAATATATATATACAAAAATGGAAGAACAGTTCATTAATTAAAATCAAAATTACAATTAAAATTACCTGGGTTTGAAATTGGGATGAAAATTTGTGGGTTTGAATTGAAATGGAAAATTGAGGAGAGAGAAAGAGAAAAAAAAAAGGTTGGGTAGAAGTTGGAGTATAGCTGAAAGAAATGGATATGAGAGGAAAGAGGAGAAAATGAGAACTAAAAGAAAGGCTAATTCAAGGCGGGATAGGTGGGTGAGTTAATGGTTTATCTTCAAAAAATGAAACTTTTTCCCCTCTCTCTCTCACTAACTTTATATCCTTTTACCTTTTTTATTTTTTAATTTTATTTTTAAAAATTTTTTGAAGGTAAAAAATAGAAGAATATCATGATTTATGTGGTAATAAGGAAAATAATGTTTTGGATTTTTAATAGTTAGCTATAGATAGAAACACAAAATATTAATTGTATTAAATTAATGTTATATGATTTTGATAATTAATAACTTTTTAATTTAATGACATTTTTTACTTGACTAAGGAAAAATATCGAAAAGGATATTACTAGTTCAAACTAATCTTTTCGAACCACACCTTGTCGCAAACTATAAAAAAGTCGATAAGTAAAAGTCTGATATTCCGTTAATTAGGTATAATTAAGGTTTAATATATGTAACATTTAAGCTCTTTGCGTCATAAGTCATAACTCAGACAAATATTAAAATTTAAAATTGGTATGTATGTACAATTTAGTCTTCTACCAAAAATGTTGAGATTTGGTTCAATTATATTTCTTTGTATGGTTTATCACAAAATTAAATTTGATCTCATAGTATTGATGTATAAATTTAATTTTTGAAAATGGCAATAATAACATAGATTTTTGACTTCAAATTATTGTACTTAAAAGAAAAGTTTTGAACGCCCATTGTATGGTGGATTGTGGAAAGTTCATTTATAATTTATGCACTTGTTAATCTTATTAATCCTATGATTTATACTTATATTGAAACTTCTTTGGTATAAATACAGTTATATTATTTAGGAAAATTTACCTAGAATAATTCAACCTATTCGTGATTTTTCTACAATAATCTCACCTATTAATTAACCATGAATAATCCCAATTTTTACGAGTATTTTCCTATATTAAACCCGGTGACCGGATGACTTGCTATAGCAAGTTTTTATTTTTTTTATAAAAAAGATAAATTAAAATAAAATATCGAAAAAAACGTTCAAAATTAATTTATGATTTTTTTTATTATTTAGAATTTTTTATGTAAATTTCAAATTTTTTTTACTAATTATAAATTAATTGTCAATTTACTTTTTTGGTGAATTACCTATTATAGCAGGTCATCGGGTTACCTAAATTTACTCTAGGCAAATACCCCTTAAAGTTGGGATTATTCATGGTTAATCAATAGATGAGATTATTGTAGAAAAATTACGAATAGGTTAGATTATTCTAGGTTAATTTCCAATTATTTAAACTTGCACGCTATACAGTTACTGAATTTCAATGTAATTATTTGTATAGATATTACTTTCTCAAATTTTTAAAAGTTTATATTTATATACATTATTACAATGAATTAATATTTTTTAATTTGTCTATATTGGAATATTTGTCATTTTATGCACGTGTTAATCTTATTACTACGTCTTGTTGGTTCATAAAATCGTGAATCTACCCTCATTTGGTTGTTACTACCTCCGTTACATTTTACTTGCAACACTTATTAATTTTGAAAGTTTCATATTACTTGCAATATTACTATTTTTGGCAAAATAATCTAATTATTTTATCCTCACTTTATTCATACCCCACTATCACCATCAATCATACATCATCCCATTAATTATTTAATATATACCCACAAATCACAACCACTATCTACTTATAATAATTTTTTTTTATTTAGTATATAAAAACATGGTCTTGCTTAATTTTAGGATTCATTAAATGCCCTCATTACATAATAGAAACTTTCTGAAACTTCTATTATCTCTCTTTCGAACTTTTTTTACCGCTGTTATTATTTTACGATTTCTCTTCCATTATCATCATCTAACTAATTTCTTGGTATTCTTATAAATCACACTCTCATCTTCATTTTTAAACAATGTTTATGAATTGAAAAAACATCGTTGTTCAAAAATTATGACAGATGGATAAAAATCAAAAATTTATTATTTATTATCATTTATTCTTTCTATATAACTTAAATTTTTCACAACACAATATTTCTCATTTAATTTTTGCCTAATCATCAAAAAGAAGTAATCCATAGTCGTTGAACAACACAAAAGATGAGTAAATTGAATAAATAAGAGAATAAGAGTAGATAGGAAATGAATATGTATATAAGATTAATATAGGAGGTTAAAAACATGTTTAACGTGTTCAACCGCACAAGGCCACAAAAAGTTAGGGGTCTCAATATTAATTTATGTACTATATGTTAAGTGTTTAAAAATACAAAATAATTAAAAAAATATTATAATTTTTAAAAGTTACACACAGAACCTTTAAAAAACTTATCCATTTTTAGTCCGCCCCTAAGATTAAAAGAGATTTGTGAAAATTATTGGCGAAGGCGAAAATGGTATAAGCCTATAAGGTAAGTGGGATAACTTTAAATAATACATAATACTTGCTATATTTAACTTTTTTACGCAATTCAATGTACTATTTTGTTCATTTATATGTCGAATTATACACATTTAAAAATTATAAAAAGTTTATATTGTGAAAGTATGCAATTAGACGATTCAAACAAGATCCCACTTGACTATATTATTACTTACATAGTTACATATTATCCGCAATATATAAAATAAGTTTAAATGATAAATAGTGCCCAAAAACAAAATGCAACAAGTATTATGGAACGCAGGAAGTAATTGATTGCAAACTCAATGGGTGAGAGTGATAAATATAAACAATTGAAATATATAGTCTAACTTGAATAATTTAATAATACTCCTCTATCTTATTTGATTTGCACCTTTTAAAAGTATCTTATTTGATTTGCACCTTTTAATAGCAATGTAAATAATTTTATAGGTCCTATTTTAATTTCTAGCTTTTGGCAGATGTGTAGATATAAATTTGTAGTTGGTAATTAAGATAGATAACAAGTAAGTTGAAAAAAAATAATTAAATGAGATTTTTAAAAAATTTTACTTCTGGATGAAATTAAAGGAGTATAAAAAGACAATTATCAAATATGAAAATGATACAAATTAAAGTGGATGAAACATCTATATTGAAATTAAGAACAAATTAATTAGAATGGTGAATATTTCATGAAACTTTTTATTTAACTAATTATATTGTTCTTTTAAAATTTCACTAATACACGATTTTTTGAAGATTGTGAAAATTGAAATTCTATCATAAGGATAATAAAATGCTAACTTAAGATTTTCATTTGCAGATCCTCTTAATTATATGAAGCCATCTCAGCATGAGAGAGGCCAAAAATTTTAAAGGTAAAAACACATATATTCAACAAATCAACAATAATTTATATGAAGCCATCTCAGCATGAGAGAGGCCAAAAATTTTAAAGGTAAAAACACATATATTCAACAAATCAACAATAATTTATTCTGTTGGAATTAAGCTGGATATTCTTCATGATAATATAAAGATATTCTAGTTATATTATTTGATTTCCTCTAGTATTCTATAAGCTCATATAATTAACCTGTTTCTTTAATTGATTACATTAAAATCGTAATCAATCATTTTAAGATTGTAAGTAATCACTCTAAAACTATAAAAAATAATTTTTTGAAAAAATTGTACATGATTGCTTTAACGATATAATTAATCACTTTAAAACAAAAAGTGTTATTATAGGCTAGCTTAATAAAGATAGTTTCACTTTGAGACTGTCTCATTTAATAATTAGAGTAATCATTTGTTCAGTATATTTAATAATTTGATTACTATTTTTAGTTAATGTGAGTTTAAGTTGCAGACTTTCGGATAATTGCAGGTGCATCTCTCTTTGAAGACCCTTTTTGAGCCGGGGGACTCTTTGACCGCACTCTCTTATATGGGTATGAGCTGCCGTCTATCTTCCCTCCCTAGACCCTGACCACAGTTTATTTATGAGCGGGATACACTGGGTATGATGATGATCATGATGAGTAATCTTTTATCGTTTTAAAGTGTTTAATTTTTATAGCCTACCTTAAAAAAATCACTTATAATCTTAAAGCAATCAATTAGAGTAATAAGCTAATTATATAGGCTAATTCACAGTACTAAGACGGTCTCATATAAAATTTGTTTAAATAATACTTATTATTTGAAAAAATTATGAAGAGACATATTCTTGAATTGTAATGAGAGGTAGGCCATGATTTAGATCAATGTATTGTTCCATGTAGATTATTCAACATCATTTCATGGGCCCGATCCATTTATATGTAGTTGGGTCCCAATGTCATTTGCAATTAGTTATCATTTTTCTTTTTCTTTTTTTTTTAAAGTAAAGATTTTCCTTTATTTTATTTATCGTGCCTATAAATTGCAACCACTAATACTTGAGTATTGAGTAGTCGTATTGGAATACTTCTCTTTTTTTCCCATGCTATATATTGAGCGTATCCGCGGATATAAGTAGACCAGTAAACATTCAAGAGGTCGTAATGACTAATGAGCTGTAATCGTTGACTAAGGTAATTTGTTTGACTTTGAGTCAGAGCCAGCCTTAGATATATTGGGGCTTTCGACGAAATGGTGCATTGGGCCCTTTTTTTTTGTAATTCATAATCTATATAAACTTTTTACAACTATTAATTTTGCTTTATTGACATGGGGCCCTGGGCGACGGCCCCTGTTGCCCACCCTTAGGGTCGGCCCTACTTTGAGTATAAATTATACTCCCTCTTATTCATAGATAATGGGATATTTAATTTTTAACACTATTTACTTATTACTATTAATTTGTATTTTATTCTTAATCTATAAATTAGAACATAGTCAAGTGAGATCTTGTTTGATTCGTCTCAATGCAAAGATTATTAATATCCACTTTTTATAATATTTCGTTATGTATAATAAAAGATATTAAGCATTAAATAAGTACATTGGATAGTGTGTAAAAGCCAATGTCCCGTTATCTATGAATAGGAGGGAGTAAGATTTAGTTAGCTACTAACTTTTTTGGTATGATCTATATTATATAAGTCTGAATATGAACATGAACGAATTCAGGATACTAGTAGTGTAAGGTTGTCAATCATTCATCTATTCATGCATCTCTGCAATTCTTTAATTAGAAAATTATATCTTAATCTAGTAGTAGAGGACTTTCTCTTTCACCCCTGAGACATAAGTTAATTCTTATATTACCTATAAGAAAATCATTTCATCTTTCAATTTTCCTGTAAGAATTCTCCAAACTTATCTCCAATAGAATAAATTTATTTTTGACACTTCTAAAATTCTCTTTTAGAGTAACTACCTCATGACTAAACACATTAATAGTCATTTAATAATGCATTACTATAACTAAAGATTTGTATTCCAACACGAAAAGAGCCCATAAAGAAACAAATAAAATTAGACAATTTGAGTAGATATCATATACTATTATACTAGTACAAGTATATCACATCAAACATAAATAGTTGAGATTTCAAGCGGGACATAATGGTGTGTTTGCTATAAGTGGGCAATTTTAAGTCATAAATTAGCATGAAGACAATAACATTTCCACCACCACAAATCCATAATCAATTAAATCTTAATTTTCTAGTACTCCCCTTCCCTTTGAGTTTACTATATAACATATCAAAATTAATCATCATCATCATATCTAGTGTTTCCCGCACATAGATAAATCTATGGTCAGGGTCTGGAGAAGAAAGATCGATAGCGTATCAAACCCATAAAGAGAGGGCGGTCAAAAGAGTCATTCGGCTCATTTAAAAGAATTTATTATAAGAGTATTTTTTTCAATTATTAGATATATTTTATGAATCTTTTTATACTATTTTTACTCGGTAAAAGAATAAGACAAAAATAAATTGACAAAGACACACACACACACACATATATATATATATATGAGATAAAGAGATAAATTGAGTTTATGGATGAATTTAAGAGAAAAAATGTGAGATCATTGACAAAATAAAATTTTTTGGAGTTTCAATTATCAGTTTAAAGTGATGATTAAAATCACAAAATATTTTATATATTTATTAATGTAACTAATTTATTAAAAATAGATCAGATAAAAATCATAAAAATACAGCAAATTCATTTAAAATAAAAAGAGCACATTAGTTGGAGTTGATAGGTCACACTCACCAGTCACCATTTAAATACAATTCTCCTTAGGAGGCCAATGATCATTTTCATAATTTAAATAGAGAAAAAGCTATAAATATGGTAAATAATGGAAGAGGTAAGACCTTTGCGAACACATCACCATACATAAATTAGATGGTACCTTATAAAATGCATATCATGGACTATATACCACCAATTACCATGCAATAATGAATTTAAAAATGATATATCATTTTTGATGTGACTAATCATCATCATCGTATTTGATATTCCGTTCAAAGATAGGGTTTAAATGAAGACAGATGACGAATAATCCATACTCGTACTCTCTTAACGACTCGTTTGGTAGGTGGTAATAAATGATAGTAATGAGAATGAAAAACAAGTGTAGTATTGGTTGAATAATCTCTTGGTTACCTTGATGGTCATGCTTGTCCAACTTCAGTCATTTCATTTTCTTCATAAAATTCATTCCAATGCATTACCATTGGGAGAGGCCGTGGTATTAGGTGGTGATGGAAATTTGTAAACAAAAAAACTTTTTTGTGATCAAAGTTTCATTGCCATGGGAATAATATGGAACTTTTGATGAAGTTTTATACTATAAATCATTCTCATTACCGTCATTTAATACCACTAACCAAACAGACCGTAAAAGGAGAACTAGAGGAGGATGTGACTAATTTTACACATGAAAAAAAAGAGTTGATAACTATAGAGATATTAAACTCTAAATTAATATGAGACCTTTTAGAATTAAATATACGTGTGGGCTTGACTCAAAGTGAACAATATGATGCTAATGTAAATCATTCACGGTTGGTAAGCCAAAAATAGGTATCAAGTTTATGAGATAATCATATCATACTAACGCAATCATTCACAACTAATCCGCCAACAATTCTCAGACTAATTTAGAATGTGACGTGATTAAGTTTATGTGATATATAACCATTTAACTCGACACATTTGTTCATAATAAAAAAATATTTATTTTGAACCCCTTTTGAGGCACCCAATTAATTTTTGGGCAGCCACTTTCCATTTTCTTCCTCCATCATCATTTGGTTATATACCAAAATTGTCAAGATAGATATAATTAGGTCAAATTACAATTTCTCAAGAATTGGTATTTGACCCAATTAATCATAGACTCTTCACAAATTACCACAAAATGACGAAGAAATAACTCTTACAATATTGTGACCAACTCACCGATGGATTAAAAGTCATTTCCAAAAATTCTCAAGAGCATTCGTATATATAAACAACATAATACTTATACATGAAAATATAATGATTCTACGTAGATCGGACTTTTAAAAGTACTCGAAATTTAAGGAGTTTCAAAATCTCTGAGGGCACCAACTAATGGACGAAATTTTGACAAAGATTTATTTATAAAATAACAACTATATTACCCTTACTTGCTAAATTTTAAATACTATATGCCATAAAAGGAAATGAATGAAATAAATTAACTGGCTTAACTAAAAATGAAATAACATAAATAAATAAGACAAAAATACTAAAATGATGGTGTATTTATCATCAAATTCTTACTAATAGAAAAGTCTAGTTTAAATTAAAAAAACGCGTAATGGTATGTGACCCCATGTGCTCCTACGTAGCTCCGCCACCGGTTGTAATGGGAAAGGCAAAAGGATAGGTGACATTAGTGGGAAGTCTGTTTTCATTTTACCTTTATTGTTACAGTGATGGCGTTGAACTTTTCTTAGCGATGAGTGAAATAGCATCAACTTAAATTTCGTTGCTAGATCGTTGATATATATTTAATATTTTGTATTAGAAACTCTTGTGAATTCTATTCTTACTCTCCTCGGTCTTTATTACATATTCTAAAAGTAACTGGTAATAAACTTTTTGAAAAAATAATTTTATTTTATTTTTAAATTTTTAATTGTTAAATTTAAATTTTCAATTTTTTTTTTATTTTAATTTTTTTTTAAAAGTGGAGTGGATCGAATCGAAGCGTAAGAGTATAAGAGTTGAGTAGAGTACGGTGAAGTAGAGTGAGGTGAAGTTTAACAATATAAGAGTGGAGTACTGTAGATATTGATCTACACTAATATTAGTGTAAACTAAGTCATATATATATATATATATATATATATATATATATATATATATGATGCAATATTTTGATTGATTTCCTAATTGCTAAGAACCAAAATAAGAGTGTTTCTAGTTGATGATTACCAAGCAAGCAAAGGAGGTCTAAGGTCTTAGTTGAAAGGGAATGAAGCTTAACCGCGTTAATATTGCCGTCATTCCATTTTATTCTAATTCCAGAACTTCGTATCATGTTCAGCTGTTCTTTTCTAATACTTTCATAACATTACATTTTTCTCCTTAATAGCCTAACCAGACAGGATTTGGACAGCCCAACATATATACTCGGAAGGTTTTTATTCTACAAGTTTTTTATTTATTTATTAATTATTAATTAATTTTGATAACTTTTCTTTCGTTAAACATTTTTTAAACATTTTTTATTTCTATATTATTTATAAATTTCATCATATTAATTTTACTAAATTATTATCGGCATTAATAATTATTTAGATTTAAATAACCCATATGATGCATGGGTTGCACAAATCTAAAAATGATGTTAGAATAACTAAAATAATCTTTCCATTCAGATGAATCAAACAAAATCGTACTTCACTACTTATTGACTTATAAATCAAAAACTATTCTCAAAATGTAAATGATGAATGGATAGTGCAATAAATCCTAATGTTACAAATAAATTAACTCTTTCTTAGAAGGCCATTCTCGAGTTGGGAGATTTTTTGATCACACTGTCCTTTATGGGTATGAGTTGCCGTCGTTCTTCCCTCCCCAAACCCTGATCATAGTTTTCTATGAGCGGGATACACCGGGTATGATGATGATGAATCAAGTATATAATAATTTGTGTATAATAGCAAGATATTTTTTAATTTATGGACCAAGTGCATAGTTTAATTTCTATTTTGGACAAATTACCTACAATAATCCAAACTATTCATGATTTTCCTATAATAATCTCACCTATTGATTAACCATGAATAATCCCAACTTTGAGGAGTATTTTCCTAGAGTAAACTTGGGTAACCCGATGACCTGCTATAGTAGGTAATTCATCCAAAAAAATAAATTAAATATTAATTTAAAATTAGAAAATATTTTTGAAATTTTACATCAAAAATTTCTAAATAATGAAAAAATCATAAAAATTTTATGAACATTTTTTAACTTTTTTTTGACATTTTATTTTAATTTATCTTTTTTTTTAAAAAATAAAACTTGCTATAGCAAGTCATCCGGTCACCGGGTTTACTCTAGAAAAATGTCCCTCAAAATTGGGATTATTCCTGGTTAATCAATAGGTGGGATTATTGTAGGGAAATCATGAATAATTTGGATTATTCTAGGTAATTTTTCCTTTTATTTTTATCTCCCATTCTAAATTAGAAAAATTATCGGGAATAATCCATACTTTTAACGTTTTCCTGTGAATAACCCCTACTTTGAATTATTCATGAATAATCCAAACTTTGCAATGTTTTTGCTCACAGCACCCCTTTCTAACAACGACCGACTACAGTAGGTAAATAGTCGTTTTGTCACCTGTTTTCTTCTTTATAGTTGTTGTCAATTTGTCATCTTCTTCCTCCTTACCCTCATTTCGCCATTGTTAAGCCAAACTTTAGGAGAGAGAAAACTCAAATCATCCCTTTACTCAAATCATCCTTTAAGGCTCCATTTTCAGCTTCTAAGCAATCCAATGTTCCAATTTAATTTTCTTTGGACATCACTTAAATCATCCCTTTACTCAAATCATCCTTAAAGACCAATGAAAATTCATTTTTGCAAAAAAAAACAGAGGAAAAAAAAGTAAAGGGATGATTTGAGTTTTCTCTCTTCTAAAGTTTGGCATTGTCATGAAGGAAAGCCAACTACTTTAACAATAGAGGCCATTCAAGCATTATAAGGATCTTTTGAAAATGAGGGTCCGATCGAAATACTAATCAGGATCTTCTTAAATATTTCGGAGGCCCTGTGTCAATTTCAAAATGAGGCCCTCTTATAACCAAGAACTCATATTATAGGCCGTTGGTTGGAATAAATTTCATATATGCATCCTAATTATTTATTTATGACAATTATACATAAATTGACAAATTCATTTTTATTGTTATTTTTTGTATTTTATTTTCTTTAGCCTTGTTATTGTTTGTGTTGTCTCAGCAAGCAGTCGTCTTCTTGTGAAAACGTAGTCATTCATATCCTTTGTATGCAGGGTTCCTACATGTTTGGCCAAGTAAAACCAACCGTTTTCCTCTAATCCTCCATGTGAAGGAAGTACGACTGTACATATATGAATTGTCTCTCACCTTTTCTCACCTAGTCCCTGCTTCCGAATAGGACAATGAGTATAATAATGATGATGATACATAAATTAAAAAATTAAGTAGTGTGCATAATAAATTATAAATTTTTCAGCTACACGACATTGACTTTATTATCGACTTTCTTTTTAATTTTAACTTTTTAAACCTAATTAAGTCGATTGTCATGATTTGAAGGATGGTCGCCACTGGCCAAAATTAGTTTTGACGCAAATTTACCTTTGAGGACAAAAACACATTTGAGATACATGGATGCATGTGAAATAATGAATGTGTTAAATGAGTTTTTTCTCTCATTTTCTCAAGTACATGTTAAACTGAGGAAAAAAAACACTAAAAAATAAATAAAATATTTTATTTGGAAAAAGTGATATATGTACCAACGTAACTGAGTTTTAAATAAACGTCAACTGATAAATTATTTATCATGTACGTGAGGCTGTGAGCCTGTGACAAAAGCAATCAAATAAGAGTTGTATTTTTTTTTTTTTTTGCAATGGAAATATTTTTTTTGAAAATTTGTTAAATATAATTCCAATAATGACTCATTTGCTCAAAATAATTTCTGCTATTGGTTAACTCAAAATAATCCCCATTATCAGGGTAATATTCTCAAAATAAAACAATATTTTTTTACCAATATTTGGTGCATTTTAATATAAATAATACTTCGGATTCTTTTGTGCTGATTCATAGTGGAGATTATTTTGAGTGAATTAGTCATAGTTAAGATTATTTTTAATAATTTTTTCTAATTTTTACGGTATTTTTTTCATGAGTAAATGGTATTTTCCTCAATATTTTTTATTTTAAAGATAGCATTGACTAATTTTTTTCTTTAAAAACACAAAGAAACCGCCAAATTATTTATAAACCACAAAAGAAGTTTAGAGTCGTCAATGCAACGAGTCAAGTAATGTTGATTATTTTGTTCCAAGTGTATAAAATATTAAGGAGATTTAAATAACACAAATTCTTACTTGAGACCCTCTATACAATAGTCGTCTCAAGTTTGGGACTGACCCAATTTATAAATTAAAAAAAAAACTAATTGATGATTTTATAATTTAAAATGAAAGACGTCTATACTATAGACGGTCTCTCAAGAGAGTGCGTGCTCAAATAATTAATCATAGAGATAAATCTCAATTCCAAGGGTGTGACTTGTGATTTGTGAGGTTGCTATCAGTTTATGCAAGTGTCGGTCATTGATTAATTCAATCACAAATTCAGGATATCAACTACTTATATAAAAACAATATCCAACATTTTATTAATGTTAAATTTTTATTTTTATTATTTATTATTTATAATTAGAGATATTAAGGATTAAATTAATGCTTTGGACTGCGTGAAAAAACAAACATTATAAGTAAATTGTAACGGAGAAAGTATAAATATTTATGTATATTTTTTTCCTATGGGTTTTACTATTTTTTCATGTTCTACACGTTTTTTTTAAATTTGTCGTGGTCACTAGCTCAGTGGCCCACACAAAATCTGAATTCGAAAGAAAAAAGTTGCGAACAAACCATATTATATCCCTTTGAAAACTCAGTGGGCACACATTTTTTTTTTATTTATATATCTAACTTTTTTATCCCATTTATAGATTTCTCAAATTTTCAATTTTTCTCTCATGCATTGAAATGCTCACAAAATATACTTATTGTTAGGACATGCCATGGGGAGTATAATTTAATAATAGTTCTGTTTTATATATTTTTGATTTTTGAAATGTCCACAGATCAAGAGTTGACAATTCAATTGCTCTGGTTGTTAAACTACCAAGCCACCAAAACACAAAACAAAACACAAAGTCTAGGGTTCACTTGGAGTATTTGGACGCACATTTTTGGTTTATTTATATGTATTTTTGTTAATTGAGTCATTTTTTGCGAAAATATAAAAAATTAACAAAAAAGTCATAGCTTAAAAAATGTATGATTAATTATATTTGTGGATATTGAAGGATGTTTGTGACTATTTTTAATTTTAATTAATGTGATGGGCAAATCAGTTCTGATTGTGAAGGATCCCATTAGTATGTTATTGTTTGTTTAGGTCGAACTCGTATGAAATTGTTTTTAGCACCTTTTTTATAGGCATCATACTAATTTTGAGTTGATTCACTTATACATTTGTCAACACTTTCTTATTTTTCCAATGAGATTTTAGATGTACTCAACATTACCTCCCTCAAACCAAGGACCACATCACTTGTGTCCTCTCCTCCAACGATATAATTTCTCTGGTTTCACCATGGGACTAGCTTTCTTGATCTCCATGTCAAGAAGATTCTCGATACTAGTCACAAAAACCAGATTCTCCCATTGCGAGATCACATTGAGAACTTGCCTACACATTACTCTAGCAACACAGCATGCTACCCACGATGTTGCTTTATTGTATACGTATTTTTCTGTTTGAAACTTTGGCTCTGAGACCAATTATCAGACCCACCAACTGTGAATGATCTGTATTAGTATGATATTATCTGCGTTGGGTCGATCCTGTACAAATTTGTTCTTGGGCTTCTTCCTAAAAGGCGTCATACTTTAGAGTTGCTTCTCTTATATATTTGTCAACACTTTTATACTATCTTAATATGAAACTTGAAATCTACACTCAACTAAATAAATTTAAAAGAAGAATTATTGGTCAACAAAGAAACCATTATCATAGTCATTAATGATATATAATCATATTTGAGCGGGAGATATCAAAGATACTATTCATTTTATTGTGTGCGATTCGTTCATCAAAGCACTGATTTTTTGCTTGCATGTGTGTATTTTCTGATTTTTCTCATCCTTCTACACCTTTGATCATTCTTTCGGTATGGACTATGGTGCAACAAATTATCAAAAGTAAATGACACATGATTATATCGTAACAATCGTTTTTACTTATCTTATTTTTGTTTTATATTACACCTTGCTTATGTTCTTAAATACATTTTAAAAATATTTTAAATTGTTGTTTTGATTATTCACAAATTATTTGTTGTATAATCCCTCTGTCTCATTTAATTTGCAGTATTTTTTAGTTTGGTCCGCCTCACATAATTTGCATTAGTTTTTTTTTTGATTGTGGCCCACCACTTCCATTTGATCTTATCCATACATTTTAACTATCTTTTAATATCAACCACACAATTCATTTTCTTTTTTCATTTATTACCATTATCTACTTTTTTCTTAAAAAACAATCTCTTTCTCTGTGCTTCAAATTTTATGAGACAGGGTAGAACTTATATCTACCTATGAGAAATATAATTAGAAATACATTATCTTTTTTAAAAAAAACAAAACTTGATATAATAAGTCATCGGGTTATCGGATTTACTCTAGGTAAATACCCTTTAAAATTGTGATTATTCATGGTTAATCAATAGGCGGGATTATTATAGAAAAATCATGAAAATGTTGGATTATACAAGGTGATTTTTCAAAAAAATATTTGACATTCCCTTGTTTTTAACTATTGCAATCAATTTTTTTACAAAGGAAAATTAAAATTTAATTTTAAACATTAAAATAAGATTAATATTAAAAAATATGTATAAAATTTTTGTCTATTTAGGCTACACAGCTGACTGTTAGCGAGTCCATTTAGACTATCTATCTTTGGATATCTAATGCTTTTGTGGACCTTAAGTTAAGTTTGGCTAGCTTAGCCAATTGGGCCTCTTATAAACTCAGACCGACCGTATATATATAATACTAATTCGTAAAAGAGACGGTCTCACAGTGAAACAATCTCTACTGAGCTGGTCCAATATAAATTTTTTGTCTTAAAGTGTTCACTTATAACGTTAAAGTGATTACTTATAATTTTAAAATAATTACTTTTTATAGTTTTAGAGTGATTACTTATAACGTTAAAATGATCACTTGCGATCTTAAAGTAATTAATTCAAGTAATGGGATAATTACATGGGTCCGTCATATGGTGAGACGGTGTCATACAAGACGGACTGATAATATAATCCTCTTCTACCAAAATCATATTGAGAGTTGAGGAAATCGAGATATGTATTAGACCTATAGTTTTATACTTTTGTATTTCTTTTTATTTACGATACTTCTTAAAACACACATGTCAAAATTTTTAATTGTTAATATCTCGAGTCATACTTGAGTAAAAATTATAAAACATTATTTTGTAGGTCAAAGTACTTGGAAATTGAGTAAATGTCATGTGAAAGTGTTACAAGAATGATAAAATGAAAGTAGTAATTAAAGAAATTCAAAATAAGCTTGAGGCGAAATTACTTTCCAAAATAAGAGTCTTTGTTTTGGAAAATAATGTTTGAATTTATTTACTGTCAGTAAAAGCAGACAAGAGAAAAACTGGTCAAAAAATCAAATGAAACCTTGTTCGCTGTCAAAAAGTCAAGTAAAGCATTATTCGGTGTTGTTAACAGTGAAGCGAACAAGTATTCATTAAAAAAATTTTTAAAGTATAAATAACTTGTATCCCTACTTCGTTGTTACTTGTTAGTAATAGCAAACTTGGGGAAAATATTTTTATAACTTCTTTATTATTTTTACTAACAGCGAACAATAACAATAAATAATGGAGAATATATTTATTCCTTTTTTTCATCGAATATTCTCTTGATCAGTGTTACAAATTGCAAACAAATTCAAATCTACACCAAGAGTTTATTTTAAATATTATTTTAATCTCATACTCATTTTAGAAACTTTAATAAAAAAAATGGGTGCTCTATTGAGAGACCGTTTTTTGTAAAGACGACTCTCAAAAGTCCAGCCCAAATCTATATTTAGAGTTGTAATAATATATATTTAGAATTAGAGCGGGCTTTTAAGAGCCGTCTTCACAAAAGACGGCCTTAAGTAAGAATTTGTGATTTGATATTGGGCTTCCATTTCATCATCATCATCATGAATATGAATATTGGGCTTTCATTTTTGTGGATGTGATTAATCGTGAATTATTACAAGTTACATTAAGTCGTCTCACAATGAGATGGTCTTAATAAAAAAATAGTCAAATGATTTCACTATTGAGTCACGCCTTGTATATGGACCAATTATCCTAATTAATATGTACTATATAAACTATATAAGTTGTTTTCTCTTCAAAAGTCTTTCGTAAAAATAGTTGAATTAAAATTTATTAGTCAGAATATATGTCAAACACTCAAAATTATACTATATAGTTTATTCATGACAGCAATAATTAGCACTTGCATCTGCATGTAATGTAAGACTAATGCAATAAACTTTTAATATTAATTTGATAAATCAGTCACACCCATGTATCACGAGGATTCTAAAATTAGCCAAATATAAAAGTTTGTAAATAACTTATTTGAAAGATTTGTTATTTATAGATCCAACTGGATTGCATCGAGGATATATTTTTAATTAAAATAAAAATTAATTAACATCAACTTATTCCTTGATATGAGTAGTATATCACAATAAAATACATTTATAGAAAATAAAAATTTTCTTGAAAATTTTTATTTTTGAATTTAAAAGTTATATAAAATTTTCAATTAGTTTCTTTTAACATATATTTGCTTTTTTTTTATGTTGAAGTATTTTAACTAATAAAGTTTCTTTCTATAATATTTCATCAAGAAACAAGAAATATTCTAAAAATTATTCTAAAATTATTTTAAGAATAATAAAGGATCATTATGATAATATTGTTAGAAGATTATTCAAATTTGCCTTAAAAAGTACGAGAACTTTAATCAATATTTATATTAACAATCTAATTTTATTTCATCTAAGGCACTATATATTCTAAAATCATCTATCTATTTTATATAAGAAATATATTATAGTTTTATACTGGTAATATGTAGTTGCATCTCTATTAATTTTTTTTTTTATATATGTATACTTTTATACTCATAACTTCGTGCATTGCACGAGTTTCTATACTAGTATGTATTATTCGACCACATTATACTGTAAAAAAATAACCATATTAATTTTTTTTAACAATAAAAAAAATATTTTTAATTTTATATCACAAATTTTAGATAATGATAACATTGTTCATCCCCATCTTAATATTTTAATAATACTTATGGTCTCCACATATCTTCCAATAATTTTACGTTAACATTTTTATATTTATTAGGGTCTTCATATGTTTCCCACTAACTTTATAAAAATACTAGTATGAAAACTCGTGCATTGCACGAAATTTTTAATATGATTAGATATATATAAATATAATTTGCTCTCAATAAAATCCTTTAAAAGTACAATTGTAATAATCAGATTAACTAAACCACTTGTTTTTTATAATGTTAAGTAAAATTTAATAAATGTGTAACACATTATATATTTTTAACCTTATTAATATCATTCGATGCAACAAAAATTTTTAGCTTATTAGTTTTATAAAAATATTAAAAATATTTAGTTTGTAAAGATGGTAAATTTAAGGTGTGTGAACATACATTTAAAAAAATGTATGAAAAAACTCAAATCAATAATTTATCTAATATAGCTCAATCTTAACCAGAATAATTAAATTTATTCAGTTTTCAAAAATGGTAAATTACTCAATCTAGTTAATTTTTGGAAGGTCTAAAAATGACAGGTTAATCAATTTTATTTTCATCAACCAATTAAATTATTCTATCTAACGGAATTACATGAAGCTTACACGTGGAATTTTCCAGTCCTTTTATTAAATTGTATGATAGTTAATTTTTGGAAGGTCTAAAAATGACAGGTTAATTAATTTTATTTTCATCAACCAATTAAATTATTCTATCTAACGAAATTACATGAAGCTGACACGTGGAATTTTCCAGTCCTTCTATTAAATTGTATGATATGATGATTTTGTATTAGTTGTCGTTTCCATATTTTCTCCACCAACATTCTTTTAGTACTTTTTAATATTTATGGTCTGCATTTTTCCTCCATCAAATTTATTACTTACTACACTTATATTTACAATATAAAAGATTATATTTTTTAAATAAACAAATAAAAAAAATACTAGATAGATTTGTCCTATACGGGGTTTATGAATTATTTAAATAAAAAATTACTAATCTTAAATATATAATTAAGTTAGGAAAAAATGATATTAATAATCCAACCTTTTATTCATCCGCTGTGAATAATCCAACCTTTTGATTATTTTGTAATAATCCAACGTTTGCCCTTAGTTCGCTGTGAATAATCCAACCTTTATTTTAGTTCGCTAGCAACATACCCTATTATTACCCATTATTAGTAATAAGGTATGTTGAAGGCAAATTTATCATAAAGGTCGGATTATAAGAAAATAATCAAAAGGTGAAATTATTCATAGCGGATGAGTGAAAGGTTGGATTATTAATATCAATTTTTCCATTAAGTTATTATATATATGACTCTGATGCTAAATCATATTGGAACTAAAAATTTATTTGTTTTTAAAACTATAAAAGTATTATTAGATTGAGATACATAATATAAAACATGATCATAAAATCATGCACTAAACAGTATAGATTATTAGTAATTACATAAAAATAATACTCCGTAGAAAATTTTAACACATAAAATATAATATAAAAAATAATTTAAATGTTCCATGTCTTTGTAAAACCTTAAAAATCTTTTCATACTAAAGAACATATTTTTACGATAAATAACTTATTCGTTTATGTATTATAAACTTGTCCAACATAGGTGATAGAATTACCATTTGAAATTTATCGATATTTAATCCTAATTATTTACTTAACTTATTAATGTGTAATCTATTCAAGTTGTACATAAGTTGTGTAATCATAGCCATGTGAGTAATGTATAGGATTATTTATGAAAAACCACTTTGAAATTATTTTCTTTTCTTAATTTATTACAAAAACATTTTAATAAAAATTAAATTTTGCCTTAAATAATTAGTATGTTATCCGATAATTATATTTGTAATTAAAAGATACTACGTATCTTAATTGATTGTATAGTGAAAAAAATTAGTAAATAAAGTGTAGTTTAAAATCTTTTGTAACTAATCAATTATATAAATCTAATAAGAAAGATATTACATAATATGCTAAAAAATATTGGCCTAATAAGAACATGAAAAGAGCGGAAAAGTTTTTATGATAAAGCTGACATGTGTCTTAATTGTTTCTTCATTAGTGTATTGTACGATTGTATGATATGATGATTGATAGATAGATAAAACGATCGTATGATTAATTAATAAAATTAAAGTGAAAAAAATTACGTAAAATAACTTAAGTAGAAAAATTGAGAGGGAAAACCTATTTTTTGCATTCACATGTATCCAACTTCCAAGTCTTTTATTGCTTTAGTATGATTGTATGATTGGAGTTAAAAGATACTACATATTTTAATTCATTGTATATGGTAAAAATCATTAAATTGGTATATTTTTAAAATCATTTGTAACTAATCAATTAAACAAATTTAAACATTAAAAATATTATAGGATATGCTAAAAAGTAATTGCTTACGAACATGAAAAGAGTGGGAAAGTTTTTCATCAAAATTGCTTTTAAAAAGCTAACCTATAGCCCATCTGCAGATATAAAGAGCTAATTTTAAATTTATTTTATAAAGATCCAACCTTTTGCTCTTATTAATCTTTTGCTCTTATTAATTTGCAACGAAAGAGCCAAAGACTTATAACGTGTTGCATGTTACCTTTTCCTTATTTTTTTTTTTTTTTTTTTGACTTTTTTAAACTTAAAAAAACACAAAATACTAACTACTCGATCCAACTACCAAACAATCACCGTCTGTTTTATGCATCCACCACCCAACCCCTCTCACCAAACAATCACTACTAATCTTCTCCTCATCAGCACAGGCCTTACACCGCAACTAGAAGTTCCTACTTAATGGGGTCATTCTCAAGTACTGTTACAAATTACAATACATGATCCTTTTATTTTGCCTAGTTTTCCTTATTCACATGACAATTTTTTTTTCTTTTCTGTAATTTATAAAAGTCATTTTAATTTTATCTCAATTGAATACGTCATTAATCAAGCTAAAAAATTCACAATGAAAATGGATGATTTTGGTGTTTTAATTAAAAGTTAAAGTTATATTCATTTATTGATTAGAAGTAGTGAAAATATTGGATCAAAATAAAGTTCATAGAGGGGGTGAGAGTTTTTTTTATTTTTGTGTGTTTTTTAATTTTAAATAAAATTGTAACACCCGGTCAGAATATGACATGTGTCATTTTAGTTAAATAAGATAGACCAATTTGTTATTCTAGGGAATCATTACTTGGAAACTCTGTTGTTGGAGCAAAATATTGGATCTTTATAGAATAAACGTAAGGTTAGCCTTTTATCTGCAGACGGGCTAAAAGTTAGCCTTGTAAAAACAATTTTTCTAAGTTTTTATCTTACAATTGACATGTGTTTAATTGTTCATTCATTAGTATAGTTGCATGATTAAATGATGATAAACAAATAGATAGATAAATGAAGCTTATGATGAATTAATAAAATTAAAAAGAAAAAATCACCTAAAATAACATAAAACATATGTTCAACTTTTTATTGCTTTAGTATCTATACTTCTATACTATATATTAAAACAAAACACAGCTGACATAAGCAACTCAAAAAATTGATGAGTTGTCATCTTCTCATGAGATTGATGATGTCATTGAATAAGGATGAATATAGGAATATCAAATGTTAATGATGTTTATAAGATGATTAATTTGACCATTATTAAAAACTTTAGTTAGGACTATAACATATACTATTAAAATTTGAAAAACAATTTAATAAATAGTGGTATGTAATAATGATGCACAAATTATTGTCTTTGATTTTTAATTTACAAATCATCATTAATTTATATTTATTTAAAAAAACATTCATTCGTTTACAAATTAATTATATTATTTTTAATTATACTTTTAAAAAAAGTTCACTAAAATGCTAATTATATTATAGATACAATTTACAATAACCCACTGTTTTATCATTATTAGAATGATAACTATAAATAAAGTTTGAATTTCAATTTTCATGAATTTAATAAAATGTGTATTAAAAAATGATTAAAATTAATGTAATATTAAGTCGGACCTATTCAATTTATTTGTTTTTTACATCAAAATGAAAAAAAAAACCGTGCATCGCACGGGGATTATCTAGTATAGTATCCCTCGGTCCCTCCTATTCAAAATTATTGTCCACTTTCCTTATTTAGTCAAGTCACTCTAATTGTTCACTTTCTATTTTTGGCAAAGATTTTTTACCTAAATACCCCCAACTTATATTATTTAAAATACCCCATCTACCATCTTTTTAATTATTATAATCACTTAAATACCCCAACTACCACCTTTACAATTATTATAATCACTTAAAATATCTCAACTACCATTTTCTTAAAATCCGTGTCCAACCCAAAGTGGACAATTATTTTGAATAGGAGGGAGTATAATAAAAAACGAGGGCAGATGACGAGGTGCACGAAATTGCGAACGTGGGGCACGAAAGAAGTTTTAACATATGCCGTTTAAAATCAGATCTGCCCTCTTTAGCTGCTCTCGCGTTCCACGTTCTCCTTCGAACAAGCCAAATTCATATCACTGTTAATCAAACACGCACCCTATTTTTTTTATTATTTCAAAAATTTTATTTGATAGGATATCCCACCATTCTTTTCTTAAATTGCATCCAACTTCGAATGAATCGAATCCCAGAAGCCAGAATTTGTTCATCTTCACTTACATAATTAAAATATAAAAAAAATCAGTTATTCTTATAAAAACCCCTTTTGTAATTTTCAATTTGGTCAATATTTCAACTGATTTCCTGAGATTCTCCTTACACCACAAAAGCGTGTTACAAATCTTTTACAGAATCAGCATATTATTGTATAAATTTACGCCTTAAATTGAGAAATTGAACATTACGCATTGTTGAAAATTGATCAAAATGGGGAGTTTAGGAGCAATTTTGAAACACCCAGATGAATTTTACCCACTTTTGAAGTTGAAGATGGCTGTTAAAGAAGCTGAGAAACAGATCCCATCTGAATCTCATTGGGGGTTTTGTTACTCTATGCTTCATAAAGTTTCCAGAAGTTTTGCTCTTGTTATTCAGCAACTTGGCACTGAGCTTCGCAATGCTGTAAAATTTTAATCCTTTCTCTTATTTTAATTATTGGGTGTGTTTTTTCTTGATGTTTTTGTGTGTTTTTTGAGGTGGGTTTTGAAAATCTGGAGTTTTTCTGTTGAAAGTTTGGACTTTTCTGAGAATTTGATGTGGGTTTGACATTTTTTTGCCAATTCATTTGCAGTATTTGTGATTCATTTATTAATAAGGAGACATTTGAAATACTTATTTTAGTTTCTGGTATTATAAAGACAAACAAAAGTTCAAAGGTCATAAGTATTGGGTAATAGAAGTACTAGACTACTACTACTACATGTGTGCTTATTTGCGTTGTTGGTTAGTTGTTATTGTTGGCTAAACCACTCACGGTCAGTAATAAACGGTGGTAATGGGAATGAAAAACTAGCGTATTTTTTGTTGAAAAATCTCTTGGTTATTTGATGGTCATGCTTGTCCAACTTCAATCATCTTATTTTCTTTCATAAAATTCATTTCAGAGGTGGTACTAGGTGGTAATGGAAATTTGTAAATAAATAAATTTTTTTGTGATTAAAATTTCATTACCATGGGAATGATACGGAACTTTTGAAATAATTTTTTCCATTACCGCCATTTAGTACTACTAACCAAACGGCCCGTAAGTGGTATGGAAATTTGTAAAAAAAAAAACTTATATGTGATCAAAGTTTCAGTACCATGGGAATAATATGGAACTTGTAATGAAATTCATCATTTCCATTACCACCATTTAGTACCACTGACCAAAGGGGCCGTGAGGGAAATTAGTCTTTGGTTGTGAATTGATGTCAAGTTTATATTTTGAATTTGACGATGTGTTTGAAGGGATATAGGTTGGTGGTTGAATTTCTGTAGAATAGTGATACCGTTGGTTGTTTATGGCTGCTGCCAATTGGATGTTTCATTTGTATTATGACTTTTCTGAAGGTCAAGTTTTAAAATGTGAATGTTTTTGCTTTCACCACATTGACCTTTCAATGTAAGGCCTTCTCTTTCTGAAAAAGAGATATGCTTTTGGGGCCTCCTATATGTATGTATGTTGTATGTACTGAAATCTATAAAGATTTTCTTGTATTATATTAATCTGTAGTCTCAAAAGTCAAAATTGAATTCACTGTACTTAGTTTTTGAATGGTTGTTCTAATTTTTTTAGTTTCCCTTATGCGGGTACCTGTCTTTCCTTATCAATTCTACTTTGTTGTATCACAGGTATGTGTCTTTTACTTGGTCCTTCGAGCCCTCGACACTGTAGGTCTGTCTCTTCGGATCCTTGCTTGCCATATTTTCTGATTATTGTAACTGATTAATGTTACTGCATACATGTCTCATTGATGAGATGAAAAGCAGGAGATTTTTTCTCATTTTAAACTTTTAAGTGATTAGAAACTTGGATTTTGCTTGTTTTCATGAGAAGCAACAATTTTTGTGAAGGAAACAAACAATATCTTTCAGGAAATTTGTTGGTCTTTTGAAAATGAATAACATCCATTCTATGATGAATATATTTCTTTGTAGTTTGTACTTTGTAGTAATATATAATACTTCGAAGCATGAAAATTGATATATGCTAGTCATAAATGCTTTCTTAAAAAATCTAGCTGCATGTAAATGAGGATGATACAATATACGTGCAAGGTTGGTTTGCGCAATCAGTATATTTATTTTCACTAAATGTTTTTTCGTTTGGCTCTAATGTGCAGAGGATGATACAAGCATAGCTACAGATGTCAAATTGCCTATCCTGAAAGCTTTTTATCAGCACATATATGATCGCGAATGGCACTTTTCTTGTGAGTACATAGAGTTTGCTTAGATTATCTTCTGCATTTTTGTTGCGAGTAGATTATACTTTGTTTAGATTATCTTCCACTGACCTCACTTAGTTGTACTTCCGTATGTAGACTTATTAACATTAAAATTTTTCCAGTGCATTGATTGTTGTATCTTCAATGTTCTTTTGCACTTGATGACGATTGACGATTCTATCTTATCTATTACTAAGAAGCATTTTATAGTGGCCCTTAGGTTTCAGTCATGGTGTTAGTTTGTTTCACGCTTTAATTTGATTGCACATTATCACCATTTATATGCTTGCTATATATATGTTTTGTCAGATAGGAATGAATAAGGAGGAGAATATATACATATGATCGTTGGAATATATTTTCTTCGTTGTAGATTAGTATTAGTAAGGCAGGATAAAGTATAATTTTTGTTAACGACAATTTCACACATTGATTTGTTTTGGTTGATGTAAGAGACCCCATATCGTTGGAATTAAGCTTTTGGCATTGTTTTTGTTGTATCTGTTTCTTTCGCTATCATACTCTTAGATCTTTATTCTTTACTTTAGCGCAACATTTGTCATTTTGGTTGTCCTTTTTGTACTTAGGTGGCACAAAACACTACAAAGTTCTCATGGATGAGTTTCATCAAGTCTCAACTGCTTTTTTGGAGCTTGAAAGAGGGTAAACTTCTTGGCTCTTTACTTTATGTGGTATTTCAAAAAAAGCATTTTTTGAAATAATTTCTATGTTTTTATGCTGTGGTGTTAATATGTAGAATATTTTCCAACTGTATTTGTCATTGGTTTTCCACTAATATGTAGCATATTCACATCTCTTTATTTTTACTGAACTCAAGTTATCTTTAATTTTTTTAACCGATAAGTTCCATTTTTTTTATAGATGACTTGTTTTCTTTTATTTTGTTATTAATTATCACTGATGAAAACTGATCGTTACTACTCAAACTAATTTGTATTGATTAAAAACTTACAAGGTTTTTGTAATATGGATAAGACGACCGACATATAGAAATAGATCTTTCAAACTGACGACTGCTGGCCTTACCATGACATGTTCTGTAAAAGTTACTTTTGGCATCTGCAGTTACCAGCTCGCAATTGAGGATATTACCAAAAGGATGGGTGCGGGAATGGCAAAATTCATCTGTCAGGAGGTTCGTTCGTATAAATTAAAGAAAGCCGCTATCTACTCAAAATTGTTTGAATCAATTTGCTTATCTATGTTTTTACAAATATTTGAATATGAAATTCAATATAATTTAGTGTTTTATTTAAAGTGAACTTAATTTAGTGTTGATCTTACGGCTTACATATCCGCTGTATATCAAAGTTAAAAGGTGTTGCTTGTTTTGGCAGGTAGAAACAGTTAGCGACTATGACGAATACTGCCACTATGTAGCAGGACTCGTGGGTTTAGGGTTGTCTAAGCTTTTCCATAATGCAGGTTTGGAGGATCTTGCATCGGATGATCTTTCCAATTCGATGGGTTTATTTCTTCAGGTATTTCCTTTTGCTTGGAACATGAATTTGCAAACTTCTGTGCTCTGTGAGACTGTGATACTATACCTAATAAGATGTTACATAGTGTAATCAGTAATGTGCCTATTTTTTGTGTAGAAAACCAACATTATCCGTGATTACCTCGAAGATATAAATGAGATTCCAAAATGTCGCATGTTTTGGCCTCGGGAGATATGGAGTAAATATGTCAACAAGCTTGAGGTCAGTTGTTTCTATGTTGTTTCATTTGGTTCAAATCAACTCTTATCCCCTAGTTGGCTCTTTGATTTTTATATGGACTTTGTACTTAAACGGTGGATATGAGGTATATGAGATGTCATTGGAGGCAACGTTGTCACTCATATCCTCTTTATGCAGGGCTCTTACTTATTTGGGTGGTAAAATTGACCACATTCCTTTAGTTGTCCCTGTGAAATGAGTACGGGTATGAAATGTCCGTCACCTTCCCTTACCCAAACCCTGCTTTCGAACGAGATATTGTTATGATGATATGATGATGATAATGATGATGATGAGATGTCATTGGAGGGGAATGAATGTAGAACCTGCGCTTAGTTAGGGTGAAAATATTCTCTAATGATTGATTCACCTAACTTGATATAAAATTTTAATGTGCAGGACCTGAAATATGAGGAGAACTCTGTGAAGGCAGTTCAATGTTTAAATGACATGGTAACAAATGCTTTATTGCATGTGGAAGATTGCCTAAAGTACATGTCGGCTCTGCGGGATCATGCTATATTCCGGTTCTGTGCTATTCCACAAGTACGAGATCTCATCAATCAAAATTTTAACATCCTCTCTTTCTCGCTTTATGACTGTCTTGTTTGAGAACATCTGCAGTTTAGAATTGCAATTACATATTACTCGTCAGAAACCGATTCGTATAAATCACCCTTATCAATTGTTAGCCACTGTAAATTTTCTGTCATTTTCTAAAAGATTTTTCCCTTTCCTCTTGTGTTCTTGATGTCTTTTTGTCCTGATAGGCCGATGTGGCTGGCTCAGGATAGATTAATTATTTCTTTAGCTGTTAGACTCATGTTATTTCTCCGTAAATGTTTTAGATCATGGCCATTGGAACTTTAGCTTTATGCTACAACAACGTTGAAGTCTTCAGAGGTGTGGTTAAAATGAGACGTGGTAAGTTGTATCTGCTAGCGATTTCTTTTTTTTACGTAGTTTAATGAGAGGCATAGATTTTTTAAATGAAAGGTACTTGCCTTGTATAGACGTGGTAACTAGTGTCACATGATTCCTTAATCGCCTCGTGAATCGCAAATCGAAAAAAGCGAATTACGGTCGAGTTTAGGCTATTTTTGAACCTTTTTTAGCAAATTACAAATTCAAAAGGCGAATTAACTAGCGAATAATGTTTCACTAGTTGTAACCTTGTTCCATATTCTATACAAGGTTTATATATACATCTCTAGTTATCTCAAAAAAAAATATATATATACATCTCTAGTCTGAATTATCACTGCTAACGGCAATTTTTTTTGATAACTTGGGGTATCTGGGCGAGCTTGCATGCACCAGCAACTCCGAGGAGCCCTGAAGTTGACGGAAAAATTTTGATGTCTGAATTAGGGATGGCCATTCAGTCTGAATCCGACCCTAGTCCGACTCGATCCGAGGAATATAATCCGATTCGAGTCCGAGGTAAAAGTCATCCGACTCCGACTTTACGATCCGAGTCTGAGTTAGAGACGGACTGGAGTTGGACCTCATTAAAAATCCGAGACTTCGACCCGACTCTGACCCTGAAGGACATCCGACTTTGAATTTGACTTTTACACTAATATTTTGTTTCCTTTACAACTCTAGACGTGACTAATTCAAGCTCTCTCTCATAGTAACTCTAATTTTGGATTTTGAAAAACTACTTGATATTTTTATTTAGATTAATAAATCAAGATACGACAAATAAAATCAAGAGAAATAAAATATGCCAAATCAAAATACAAGAAAATTTTGTTAAATTGTAGTAGTAGGATTATTTCTCTTGGTACAATTGAATTCAAATTAAAGTACATATATTTTTTTGTTAAATTGTATTTAAAAAATATATTTTGTTAATTTTGTATGCTTTAAAATCATTAGTACAATATCACAACGATACCGTTTGATAATAATCCGATTCCGTTGGAGATCCGAGAGTCCGAGTCGGGGCAAACTTGGAGTATGCATAATCCGACTCCGAGTGGAGGTGGACTGAAAACAAAAGTCCGACTATTATCCGGAGCAAAGTCGGAGTATGTATAATCCGAGCCGAGTCCGACCCATTGCCATCCCTAGTCTGAATATCAGACATTTGCCTTGGGTTCAGGCCGCGTTGCCAAAAGCTTCCAATTCTATAGACGTTCTTATAAGTTTTTACCGGTTGGTCATAATTTTGTTTTGTATTTGTACATACTAGGTCTCACCGCAAGAGTTATTGATAAGACAGACTCGATGCCTGATGTTTATGGCGCCTTCTACGATTTTGCCTGCATGATAAAACCAAAGGTAATGCTCCATGGAACGAAACAACACGTTACCTACATTTAACCTTCACCTTAAAACATCTTTATGCATATTAATATTGTAGGTCGACAAGAATGATCCAAACGCCATGAAAACACTAAGTAGAATCGATGCTATCGAGAAGATTTGTAGGGACTCCGGCACTCTGAACAAAAGGTAATTCAAAATCCCAACTCCCATATAAATGATTCAACTTTTCACATGTAATAAATAATCTTATGCAACTTTCTTCAGGAAACTGCACATCACAAGCACCAAGTCGGCATACACTCCAATCATGGTAAGAACTCGAGAACTTTTCCTCGGTACTTGTGTGCTCTTTATTATGGAGTATAAAATATACCGACTTAATCTTCTACGCAGGTGATGGTGTTATTCATTGTATTGGCAATCTTCTTCAATCGTTTATCAGAATCCAACAGAATGATTAATAACTAAGCTCTTGGGTATGTTTAGCACGTCTTGATTTGGATATTACGTACGCAAAAGCTACTAGCTACCTGCTATCTGCCAATAAATTTTAACATTTACCGCTACATTTTTTCAGGCATGACGTCTTATTTACCGCTACTTTATCTAGGTGTGAAACCATGGCTTGTTTGATTAATTATTTTGTAATATACTCCTATTTGGTAGTATGTAGCATATATATCAGTATCACTTAAGAGTTGAATGTAAAAGGTTCCTCAGGCGTCGGATCCGTTCTAAATTTCTTAAGCTTATATATTCTATATATTGTTTAGGCTTCAGCATAATTGAAGTGTTCGAATGAAGGGTTTGATTTTCGCCACCAAAAGAAGTTGAACACTTTGGAGTATATTGAAAGCTCAAACTTGCTTATTGATTACCTTTTTTGTTTGATAAAGATTTTTGAGATTTATTTCTTGTTGAAATGATTTATGATTTCTTTTGTTCCAATTTAGAGTATTGGGGTGAGTCTCTTGGAGTGAAGTTTAAAGCTAATAAGTTTTTGTTTGAATCGATAGAAATAGAGAGAAAAGAAAGAAAATTCGGAGAATTTGAAGATGACATCATGACATCCTTCATATTTGCCTATTTGGAGAGAATCAATTTTTTGTTTAAATTCCTTCGAGATATCCCAAGAAATTTCAATTTTATATACTTTCATTCCAAACCTCAACATTGAGTACTGAAGAAATTAAGAATATTTTCCCTCTTGCCTATATAGGAAATTCTCCTTATCCCAAAATATATTCTTTTTAAAAGTCGAGCTTAGAGAGCGGAGTAATCAAATAGAAATCGATCTGCAAGAAAAATAAACCGACAACAAATTATCGTAAAATTGAACAAGTAGGCAATTGAATAAGCGATACAAGAGACCAAAGTACTCTTCCAATAAAAAAAATGGAATAAAGAAGAGAAATAGAGGAGACAATAGTAACAACAACAAAAAAAAGTCTACAGAATACCCAAGCCAATTGTGTCAATTCATATTTTCAGTAAACAATCAACAGATGAAGACTTCAGAAAACTTGAGCAATCTTGCTTGCGAGAATACGTTCTGGTCTTTCAATGTATCTGTATGGAAACCAACCGGCTTTTCCCTTGCATTCACCTTCAGCCCAACCATTATTGGATACCTTTGTCAATACCAGAGATTTCAATTAGGGCAAGTAATTTAACGAGCAATGAGCAGAAAAAAACAACTTCTACATCACTGTCTACACTACACCAGGAAATGTGTTGTCTTTCTAGAATGATAAGCCCAAAGGCTTGATTTTAATCACCTGAAAATCACTTGTGTACTTTACTTGAGTTATGAATTAAGGTAGGAGGCCCTTTTAAATTTGTTTTTCCACACAATAAAGAGTAAGATTCAACCTTACAAAAAAGTGGAGGTACATGTGATAAAATTAGAACAATCTGAGCAACCAAATAATGAAAAACAAGAGACAAGATATAAATAGTAAACCTTTCAGACAACAACATAATCCCCAATCGCCAAATTTAACTCAGTAAGAGATTTTGCTTGATATGGGCACGTAACCTGCAAAAAAGATAAACATGACAACCAGATTAAATCACAAAAGAAAAAAGAACTTCAAAGTTATATGATTTTGTGTCCTTGTTCAAACAGACAAAAATGCTGAATGGCATATCACATCGATTAGGAAGCATAGATTTAGCGATCATTACAACGAAAGAGCTATTAAGTGCGCTCATCTTATGGCGGCAATTGAATACTAGTCATAGCAATAAAGGGATGATCAAGAGGAGACGATCACTTTAAGATCATGATCATGATTCATGATCAAGTCAAATTATAGCCTACTATATTGGCTGCGCAAGTACATTCATATTTAGTATGATTTTAGAGCTTTTTTTAGCAAAATTATGTGCATTGCATACAAAAATCCGCGCCTCCGCCTGGTGCCTCGGAATAAAAAGCCTTATGCGCTCGATGCACCTCGTGCCTCTTAAAACTAAGCCAACAGTCACGCACCACACAGAGAATTGAAAAGAAAATAAGGGTATCGACTATTTGCAACTTTGCATGCTTCAAGCACAGGTTTCAAGACATAATGCAACAAAATACTCACTGTCACTTACCTCTCCAAGGAAATAACCCATGCTATCAGTTGAACCATTTTGAGCTTGAGATGCAAATACACCATTCACTTCTTCATATGCAGGGGGTGACGGCACGTTATTGTCAATAGTGGGGTTGGGAGCAGCTTCAATACGTTGTCGTTCTGAAACCATCTACAGATCACCAAAAATATCAGCAATTTTAACACATAGATTAAGGCCATGTTTGGTATGAGATCTTTCGTTCCAGGAAATGGAATCATAAGTGATTCTCTTATTGAGTGTTTGGTATGAAGTTTAAGTAATCAAATCCATTTATTTATGATAACACAAACCTCTCATTTGTTACAGGTCAAAACACACCAGAGGCGAAATTGCGTTTCTCATCGTATTCGATTCTCCAATTTTTTTCTCTTCATCTCTCCGGCATCAGCCTCTATTTTCTTTACCTAATTTCTTCAATTGTCTCTCAAATCCCTAAAATAATTAGCAGTCATATTTTTTCATAATCATGAAGCTTTGTCTCAGCAGCTTCTAGTTTCATAACGACATCAAGATTTCCTGATGCTTCTCTAACTTATGCCTGGCGTTTAGAAACTTCGATTGCCTGTCTAGGTTCAAATTAGATTGAAATGTAATCACAGGTTTTACATGTTAGTTAAAGTTCATGAAAGGTTATCTATACTTCCATGCTCTGACTCTTCAAATGACATTATAATCATCTGTGATAACTGCGCTTCAGCTTCTTGTCGTATTCTGTCATAGCGTTGAGCAAGATGTCGAGCATCCTCCAAGGTAGCGCCCATAACCATTGCTCTCAAGGGCTCTGCTACCTGATAATAAGCAAAGCTTTAGAAAGCTCTTACAAACATAGGTATATGTTAAGGGGTACTAGAGGACAGGATAAGATGAAGGGGTACCTAGAGGTGTTCATTTGGTCTTCGGACTAGCTGTTCCAAGTCGGTTTGAAATCGATTTTAGGTCTATATTGGTTTTTACATAATTGTAAATCACTTTTAAAGTCGGGTCAAATCGAATTCGATTACAATGTGGGGTAGATTTCAGATTATCAAGTCTATTTTGAACACTTCTGTCCCCTTATATCTAACGAATACTCCAAATCAAAATAGAAAAGTAAGAATGCTCCTATTGAAAACCTAATCCAAGTTTGACTATGGTTGACTTAAAAGAGGTTTAACAGATAACAAGAACAAAACTATTGCCAGTTCTATCTCAAAAAAAAAAAAAAAAAACTACTGCCAGTTCAAAACAGTGCACCAAAATCCTGCTCATGTTTCAGAAACCAGCTTACTCATAAATGTACAAATTTAACACAACAAAGAAATGTACATGGCTTCCCTCATAACATCCTACGAAATTAAATTAAATCTTAACTAAAAAGAAGAGATCCTCTTATGCTGAAAAGAGAAATATCAGCAGTGTATCAAACCCGACATCGGCGGGTTTGTTTAACGAACTACGAGCTATTAGAAAGCGATGATAACGCAGAACGGATCAACGTCTTCGATTTCATTTCCAAGTTGGTTAGCGTCTGCCGTAGTAGTTCAGGCTTTGTTGCTTCAGAAGAAGAGTCGTGACTTTCGAGCAACTGAATATGGCTTCGTAAATACCGTCTGAGGCCAACCTCGGCAACATTTAACAAACACAGAGAAGGGTTTGTGTGCATATATTTAGTCACGAGAAATCCTGCTAGAATCTGCTGGTTCACCTTTACTAGTTCCGCCACAAAACAAGGGAACAAAAACCGTCTAAAAGTTGCGTTGAAGCTTTCGTCCTCGTCACAGCTCATATTCTGATGTATTCTTGACACTAGGGCATTCTGAGATTGTCGTGAAAAAACTCCCACCAGGTAACAGGTGTAAGAGAAAGTACCACCAAATTCTGATTTCGAGATGATAGTAGAAATAATCCCAGAAGACAAAACGAGGATTAAGAATTTCATATCGTCATTCTCTGGGTTATCTCCTCGTTTAAGCTGCTTTTCGACTGCATCTAAGCAGCGTAAATGTAATGTTCCGTAAGGAAGTAATAAACTAGCTTTTAGAGCCATGAAGCAATCAGAGTCGGTTAACATGTTGCACAGGTTAATTGCATCATCTTCAGTAAGCAAAACCATGTCAGTTCTTACCAAGGACTGGTCGATTAATTTCACAACTTCATCGAATCGTGACAGCATGACGAGTTTCCGCAAGATCTCCATCCAGCATTTGTGCAAAGGATGGATAGAGATGGAGGGTTTTACATTCTCTTCGACAACAGGTTCCTCGTCATGAAAGCTTTCCCAGCCCTCATCCCAGTCATCACTCCAGTTGACACCCGGATCAGATTGCCCAGATGCTTCGACAGAAGTTTCGTTTGTTTTCTCAGCCAGAAAGAGGGATTCCCACTCGCTTAAAACGGCCAAAAGAGCCTCGAAATGAACATGTGAATCTGCTGCCCCACACAATTTTGTAAAGCAAGAAACTGCAGAATCAACCGTTTGAAGATCATCTGCGCTTACTTCCAAGAGGGATGATATCGATCCAGCAAGCTCAGTTGTTTTCAGTGCAACCAGTGTATTCTTAAATCGGTTTGTTCCCTCGGCTTGACTTTGAAGAACTTGCTCTTTTGCAAGATCAGAACTTTCACCCGTGGAGCTCCAATCGTCCCAGCTTTCCCACGGAATAATACTGTCTTCCTGCTCTGTTGAGATCTTCCCTTTTCGACCTAAAATATATTGCAACACCTCGAGTGCATAAACTCTTATATGACTTGGCAGCTGCAGGTTATCAGAGAACTTGGCTAATCTTTCCCAAACGGCAGTACGAACCCGTTTTAGCGTTTCCTGGTCACCATCCAATCCACTAATGGAAGATAACAAGTTGCGTAATTTTTGCCGTTCCCCATTGTCATGAACCAAGTTAGATAGAATACTTTCTAGTATGTTAAGGTATAAGTTACAAACATCAGGTGAACTAACACCACATTTAGTGCCGGGGTTTATACTCTCGTCAATCGAGCATTCTGAAAAAGCTTCGGAAAATACCGCCTCCACAGAGCCAAAGGTGCAGCCAGACAAGACCATGGACCTACAGAAAGAACAATGATCTGCGGATAGGCAAGTTGCAGCATAATCATCGACAAAGAAATACACCACTCCCAATCCTTGACTTTGTGAAACTTTTCCGTCCACAACTAATTTCATGAAAACTTTGAAGCAAATCATTAGAGAAACTGCAGTTGACTTCTCCGGATATTTGGCAATTTCCACCAAATCAGCATTCAATCTAACCCAGAAGTTCAGAAGCACAATAAGGCAGTCCTTTAAAGAAAGATCATTGTGCACTATCTCTTTAAAAACATGCAAAGGGACAACTCCATTGAAGAATTTGTTCATGATGATCAAGGCAGATTGATGATCCAAGATTCTAATATACTTTCTGCAGGCATCGTATGTCTGTTCAAGTTCGCTTAGCAAGTTCTGCAGGTTCTCGGGATTTTTGAGACGAATTATTTTAGCCTTGTACTCCAAATGCTTCAAAAGAGATTGAACATGATGCTTATACACATCTTGCCAAGACATAATATTCTTTGAAGATGCACCAGTTATAGTACTATGAAGTGCTTGTACCATTTTGGCCAATGCTTCCACTGTAAATTCATTAACATGCTGACAAACTTCATGATTGAATAGATCAGAGTTAAGACTGCCGAAATTTATATCGACAATGTTTTTGAAGTTCAGATCTGTAATGAAGGAGACATCAAAGCATTCTTGTCCAAGGACCCGGTAAAATTCGGCCAACTTTATAGATGACTCTGCTAGGTCTTGGGTTTTTGAGGAGTGCAAAACCTTTGTTTCGGCCAAGTGCAGGTAACAATCTGACAGCTGTGCAAAAAGATAAGCAAGACGAGCTTTATTGCAACCATCAATCACAGGATACACAGCAGAAGTTATAATATCAATACTCTCTGTCGCAGAATGAAGAATTTCTTCTCTAAAATCTAGGATTTCAGCATCTATTTCCTCATTGCTCCAAGCCTCCGAAACCAAAACACAAGCCAGGAACTTCAACAAAATCTGGAGGACAGATGGTTGTTTCATTAGATCACATCTCGGGGAACAAAAACGGAAATGGATGAAAGAAAGTATACACGGGTAATCGGTATCAAGAAATGATAAAATACAAGAGTAAAAATGACACATACAGAGAGACCATCAGCTTTTACTGTTTACCTCTGTGTGATTTAAGCCATAGGTGTCTGCTAGTTTCAACACGTTTTTCAAGATAGATTTCCTTTGCGATTTCACTGATTCGATGAAGGACATGACAACACTATTCATATACTGTAAGTCCCCGGATAAGAAGCGTGCAGTATCAACCCCGGGGATTAGTTCCTCCAACACCTTTGTACGATCCGCCACTCGCATTTGCTCTTCCAATTTCAGCTTCCAGCCTCTCCAAAAGGTGGAATGAGCTTTTTCAGCTTTATCGAGGTCCTCTAAAAAAGAGAAATCGTCCAGAAAGATGATTAAAAGCCAAAAACGTATATACTACAAATTTATGCAATTAATTCTAATTGAACATAGTTACCTGAACTAATCTTCTCCTGGAATTTTCTCCATATGAGCTCTCTCCTTTGAAGTGGATCTTTGCATTCAACTTCTGAATTGTGTAATAAACTATAGATCATCCCTACATTCATAAGGCTACAAATCTCCTGGTAATCCTCCCTTGCATTCAGTTGTTGTTCAATAACTTCAACCCCATGTAAAGCGTCAACGAGGTTTAGAAGGAAAGAGCAACCCAAGACATCATCTTCGTCTGTAACTGGTGGTTCCATAATGGATTTAGCCAAAGAAGAAATCAAATCATCCCTGGGAACAAACCCATTTCTAGCTAACCAGGACAAGATAATTGTTACAACTTGAATTCTCACTGAAACATATTGTTTTCCGGGAACCGAAACACGGCCGAAATCTTTTACCAGTTCTGAATCACAACTTAATTGGACTAACCATGGAAGTTGCAGATTAGCAAAAGATATGACTTTCCCATTTTCTCGTAGGAAATCATCCCAACTGGTTCCATTTGCCACAGGAAGATCTTTGGCAACCTTAGAAATTATCATCTTAATATTATTCAGATGAGTTTCTTCATCCTCAGAAATGTCACCAACCAATGCAGATTGAGCAGTGTGACCTGGAGCTAAATTCATCGAGGAACCTTTAACAGAATAGTCCGGAGTACCTGTTTGCATCATTAAAGAGTCAAGTTGGTCTTGCATATCTAGATCTTTCCATGCATGCAACAGGTCACCAATGGACTCATCATCACAATGGCACAAAGCAAAGCCCAGAAGCTGCTTCCGAGAGCTTAAATCCATGTTCTCAATTGCAGGACCCTTAGCTAGAGCAGCACAAAGGTCCCAAACTAGACTGTGGCCTTTCCGTACCAAAACAAGGCATAGATCGAAAGCCAACTGCAGATCACCAGCAACAGCAGCTTCTCGTGCTATAGCTTCTTGAACAACAGATATATCTTCCTGAGAACTTAATCCAAGAAGCTTGGCAACATTGATGATTTCATCAACATTCAGATATGCTCCAGCCTGGTTAGTGATAGCCATCTTTACAATTTCCATGGGATCCTTTATTTGCTTATACTGCAGAGGTAAAATATTAACGCCGAGGTTTGGTAGTTTGACTGTTAATGCATCAATAACATCAGCCTCCAATCTAACACTGGGGCTGCTCGAAAAAAGATCAAGACAGTCCCTAGCCCTCCATATCTGAAACAAATTGAAGTACTTTAATCAACGAATTTTGATATTATTAATCGTAGAAACAAATAAGGTACGATGTTAATATCTAAAAGTAACGGATTGCTTCTAGTTTGTAAAACTAGGGAGCCCAAGGGGGAGGCCAATAAACAAGGTAAGTACTTCTCTAAAGATAATGGGTGCTTTTGATAGTGTTAGTGTACTCCGTTATGAGCAATCACATTTCTGGTTATTAATCACAAAGCCAAATAAGGCTATGGAAAAAAATAAAGCCCATATCTTTTCATCTCATTTCTTCAAGGATAAGACAAAAGGGAAGGTAGCGTTTTCTTCTTTAAACCAAACACTTCATTAACTGCATCCAGATTCCAGAAGACTGAAGAAAAAAAATCTAATAGGGCAAGTTACAACCATAAATTACCAAGTTACACTAAGAAACGTGAAACTTACCTCAGGCGATGAGAGACTTGATGCTGAGAAAAAATATTCTCTTGCTGTTTGGATCACAAGTGCTTCTGCCTTATCTGTTGGCAAACTGATTGTTCCTGTACCCTTCAAGTAGTTCCTCGCAAGAGAAAATCTTCCAGCTTTAAGAAGTCCCCTACAAAATTCAATTAGCAAATACTCCATATCTATAAAGGGAAAGGCCTTTTCTTGCAAACACTGCAAATCACGCCACATGCTTGTCCAGTCGTTATCAGATCGGCCTGGTTGTCGCCTTGCAAATTTTGAGAGTATAAGGCGAAGAATTTGTTTTACAGCTTTATCATCACTATGAGCCTTTAGAAAGAAACCCAATGGCTTTGGAACCTGTAGTTACAGGAGGGAACGATTAGCAACTCAAGAAAAAGCAGCTACAAAGTGTTTGCATACCATGCTGTCAAACTATCCAACTCCTTTGACAAAACAAATTGAACAATGTTGGGGTACTCAAATGTCACACAAACATGTACATGTATATGTTAGTATGTACATGTATGTATAATGTATGAAAGGTCCCATATATCTATGTACGTCTACAGTATACATGTACAAATCTACATGTGTGCATAAGCTAAAAACCAAACGCCCCACATTAATGTACAATGACACAAGAATGCCAAAGCCTTGATCCCAACACCCATGAACTAGAAAAGAAGTATATTCAACCCTGATATGAACCCAACAAAAATGAAATCAATTAAAGATATGTAGCTAAATGAGGCAAAAAGCCAACAATCAGTATCCAGTAGAAGCAAAGGTTGTAACAGCCAAGACAATGATTGCAAGTAGATACATCAAGATGACGTGACTATAAGGCTAACGTTGTGTGGATGTGGGAGCTCGGACTCAAAAACTTCAAGAATAACCAAAATTCTCAACAATTTATCCTCATTCAGACAAAGAAAATACTTAACTCAAGTCAAGGGTAATGAAGGAAATTTACTGAGAAATCTGATAAGAACCGAGTTACTAGGGATTTTATGGCAGCTGACCTTGAGATATCATACATTGTTTTGTTTCCAATATTCTAGTGACACTAGAAAGTTAAACGGGCTTCGTTCCTTCAATCTATCTAACCAAATTTTGAATTAGTGTTAAATGATACTCCTTCCATCCCACTCCTTTCTTCCCATTTGTAAATGCACCATTTTAAGAAAGTTGTGGGACCAATTTGAAAGTGACCCCATGTGAGGTTTTTAGGAGATTAAGGAGATTGATTAATGGCCAATTCTTCCCTCCTAAAGCAACAAAACAGAAAATAGGAAATTTTCACAAAAATAGATTTTGAAAAAAAATTCTAAGATTACATCAATTTTTAGGGAATTTTTGCCACGACACTGCGTATTTCATGATTTTCATTGACTTTAGAATTTACCAAAAACAAAGATGCATACTATATGGATCAGGATATTGGGCTTTTAGAAAGCATCATAGTAGGAAGATGACGGTAGCAAAAATGCAAATACTTCGATGTATGAATGGGCATAACTTGAGGGATAGAATTCAAGACGAAGATATAAGAAAGGGTTTAGAAGTTGCAAATATTGAAAAACAGATCAAAGAGAATTGTTACGAAATGAATGGAGAAGAACAATCCATGTGGAAAACCTAATATCCTAATATCCTAAGAACAATTCATGTAGCCGACGCCAATCTTTTGGGATTATGGCTCTAGCATGGTTGTTTGTGATGCCTAATTTGTTGCACGCACTCATCAATGTGTTTTCAACGATTTTTGGAAGTTGAAGTTGCGAAAAAATTATCCACGAGCAAAAAGTTCTCATGTTTCAATTCACAATCGGAAGTTAATAGAGTTTCACTATTCTAGGTAGAAAATTAGGATGATATCCTAGGGCTATGAGATCCTTCAAAATATCCACTGAAACCAAGTGCAGAAATTAAAAAGAACAGTTTCCATCAACTCCATTACAATATGCAAGTAGTGGATCAGTGAAATTACTCTGATGGTTATGCCCCAGATTGAGGATAAGTGTAAGCAGCACTACGAAAAAAAAAAAACATTTCTTATTGTAATCTTACTAATTCCCATTAGTTTTTTTAAAAATACACGAGATGACAAACACTAAGCAAGAGAAAACAGCTATAACATTTCTACCTCATCTACAGTAAAATTTAAGGAGAACTTTATGAGCATGAGATGATCATATGCAAACCTGATAAAGACCCAAAAGTCGGCCTGCTTCAATATGGCCCTCTGCAGATTTAAGTCTTTTCTCAAGACCTGCAGAACGAATCTCAGTACCTGCATGTCCATATGCATCACATTGTAGTTGTCAATAATTCATCATAAGCACTCAAGACATCTTTGATTCAAAGAGATGTCACTTTCTGTTTGAATGCATAACAGAAATCATAAATAGCTTAACGATGTGGCACAACAAAATGAAGTTAAGGTACAAAAGCAATATTTCACGACCAAAAACTCAAAGATTCAAAGAATCCTGAAAAAACTACAACAAGGTGGACATTAATACACACACACACACACATATATATATATATATGATATCACAATGATAGTGGTAGCCTGTCTCCTTGAATTTGCATCATTTGCAAATGAGGTTTTTAAGGAATGTGAGAATTAAGTATTAAATAAAGAGAGAGATTGAATTGCGTAGATGAAATTAAAAGAGAATTGAAATGTGTGGATAAAATAAAAGAAAGTGGTAGGGTCCATATCCAAATATAGAAATGAGGCAAATGAATGGGATAACCCAAATGGAAAATGAGGCAAACTGAATGGTACGGAGGGAGTATATCACTATGGAATATTGAGTAGAGTACTAAGATTAAACTCACTTCTGGCATTTCGAAACTTTGAAACAATAGATGCCATTGTATTCCATATATCTATCGCGTTGCACAAGTATATGCACTGCAAAGCACAGTCTGCTGCTTCCATCTCATCCACAAAAGATCCACTGTGTACATCATGACACCATTCATCAATGACCAAGGAGCAAAAAGCAATATTATTCTGAACAGCCATCTCCTTCAACCATCGAACCAAAAATGATTCGTCCCTCTGATGTTCTCCTCCCAAATGAAGATTCTTCTTCATGAAAGGGATTGCACGAAGACGTAACCTTTCAATAAAATTTTCTTCTTTCACACCCTTAAGTATAGTTTTGAATTTCTCATAATCAGACATATTCTCCCACTCAATAAGACTGATAGGAGAGTTCATCTCGTCATCATAGCCTTCAGAATAAACTATCTGCTGCAAGTATGAAACATCATCAGCAAACTGCTGTAACTCATACATACCCCTACGGCAACCATAGTCAATTAAGGATACACTGTTCTCTAATTGTCCACTAAGTTTATCAATTTCTTCAGCCCTTTCTCTGTACCATATCAAAATCTCATCAGTCGATGGCCACAAAATCCCTGAGAGTTGCTTAATAACAGGTTCAGTTCTAATAAGTGCAGATCTTCCGTCATGCTCAGATAAGTCTCTGATGTAACCTAGCATATCTTCACATTCAACCCAATCTTTTTCTCGAAGAATAGTGACTGAAGGAGGAGACCTTCCAGGAAGGAGTTGACTGTATGTTTGGACTTGAATTGTTTCAGGTATAGCAGACAGTATTTTCAAAATATAAGGAGATAAGGAGAATGGGTGTCGCTTGAACAGAAGGTTTAAAGCTCCGATTTTTCCATTCTCAGCAAGCTGCACAGCGGCTTCATTAATAGGCATAACACGGAATTTGCTGTATTCCTGCACAGAAAACCTGCACAACACTATGTCATTAAGCAAGGAGTCAGTGGTACCTTGAGGCAAAGAAATTCCTAATAAATGAACTTAAATTTGATAATAGCTTAACGGTTAATTAAAACGCACAAAATGGAATAATTGGATAATCATAATTTTGAGTGATGAATAACCCCTGCATCAGTTTACAAATTTACACTATGAAACTCGCCCACCAAATATATCTTGTACAGTTTCTCAAATCCAGTTCTAACTGTAATTGTCATAATATATCAAAAGTTTTTGCAATAATGGAAAATTATCAAATCCAAAAAAAAAATGTCTGATAGCAAGTTGATCAATTAATAAACTAAGAAATAGAAGTAATCAATTTTGTTTTTACCATCTAAACAAATCAGATTCAATAGCTTTTTGTTAATACATCATTCTTTCAATAGTGAAATTTCAAGCTCAACCCACCTATTTTCGATATATAAAACAAGATGAATTTCGTCATAACTTTTTTTCATGATTTTTTATAAACAGATATAGTAGTAACAAAAACTATTGCCAATGAATTCCATAAGATCTTAAACTCTTCGTTTCTCTTCTTCTTGTACTTCTCTCTTTCTCTATTTTCAATTTATCTTCCACTCCTAATTAACAACCTTAAAAAGAAATTCAAAATAGTTTTTGAACAATGACGGCATCAGCTTAAGTCTAACTATTGCCAATGAATACCTGCCCATGTTTATTCCGAGGAATGTCTCCAGCCTATCCATGAACTGCAACAACTGAAGTCGTGTCAGACGAAAATCCCACACACGCTCACCTAAGTCCAATTCAGATTCACCAAACTTGTAGCGATTAGTCAGTTTAAGTCCATAAGCAAGTAATGCCCTCATTGCATCCTCAGTATGCCCAACTCTCTCAACACATTCACCAAGCACAAAGGCTTCATCCTTGACATTAGACAGAAACGATTGCACCTCATCACTACCTTTTCCAGAGTTCAGCCACTGAGACTTAAATACTTTATCCTTGTTCAATTTATAACGATCAGCAAATTCTAATGCAGACTGAAAATTTTGACTGTTGATAAGGACATCATACATTTCAGGAACTGATCTCTCTGAAAATGACGACAGTCTCCATGAGAGTTTTGATATACCAACTTGATCAAGGTTCCCTTCGGTATACTGCTCCAAGTCATGGATATAATTTAATTCTAAGTGATCTTCAGAACTATGTCTCTCTCTAGGCACAAGGATATCTAAAACAAATACTTTGCCTGAAAAATATCTAGTGTTTTCCAAAACAGGCATAGAAAACAGCGAATCATTGTCTAACAGCTTTTTACCGCTAATGACATCAAACATGGTTGTAGTGCCTCCCTTCTTGGAAATAGTGCATATGTGATCAGACCACCAAGTGAAATCCACTATATCTTCTAGAAAATCATTTTTTGTTTCTCCATGAGAAAGAGGAGAAACAGACGAGCAGTCAACATTGAGCTTAAAAATGTTCAAGTGTGCTCTTAAATCTAAGGTACCGATAAACTTTCCATTCGGTGAAATTAACACCTTTGGAGGTACAATTAGGCCTGTAAAGCCTTTTGGTTTGCTATAAATGCCTTCTAACTGCAAAGAACTGACTTGAAGCAAATTTGATTTCTTCCTCCACCGCCATATAGAAAGAGTATAAGATCCTGCAGATGGAGCAAATAACAATAAGCAAATGTAAAAGAATGGGAACTGCCCCAAGTAAAATTGTTGGAAAAATTTGCGAAAAGCTCATTGCTCGCTTTCTTTGAAGGCAAGTATCCATTAAATGTAACGAAGAACACAATATACCAGTACATCTGCTTGTAGACATAGAAATATTGCTAGGCCCACCAACCAGAGCAAGTAAGCAATGTTCTACATTGTAGTCTAAACAGAAGAAATGTAGTGAAAACTGTTTCTTTATGTCACTCCGGGTTTGAATTGAGGAGAGAGAAGCGTTGATATCCTGGCTGACCTCAATGTGATGAAGAGTCCCATCAGAAATAAGAAAACTAAAGGTACACCTGTAAAACTCACATGATAAGTCCCATAGACAATATAGAAACCATCAAAATTTAAAATTGAACACGGAAAAAGTTCGAGCATTTCCCACATTTCACGCTCAAGGCCACAATACAGGAATTGAAATGAAAGTTCAGGGAATTAAAAAACCTTTTTGATAAACTGGCCATATACAACGGCAAATGAACACTTACATATGAGATCCCCTTGTCTCTTTAAAACTAGGCACAAAAAGGCACACAATTGGCAATGCCACTTTATGATGTCTGCGCTCTATTTTCATTAGCTCTTCACCATTTGATTTGATAAAATATAATGTGTCCACGTTATCAACAACTCCAAGTACATCATGAGATTCGGACCATCCTCCATGAGTGAATGCTTCAATATTTTTATCTAAACAAACAACGAAATTCAAGTTACCTTTATTGTAAAAACTAAAATGTGTGATAACTGATAATAAAGCTATCAATATCTCTAGGGACACTTTGTCCCTAGGTTTTCTCCCTATTATCCCTGCTTTCCATACCATAAAATGCAATGTACCCATGAAAATTCAGTTAATGTATCCCCCCAATTTATTAGTAATTATACAAAAGTAAGCTAATGAACGAGTAAATAATGGATGAAGGGGGAAAAATAGTATATTCAACCCAAAATAGTAACTTTCGCTAGTCAATCAGCTAGTTGGGGTGTTTGGTAAAGTGTAATGGGAGTAAATCTAACTACTAATTGAAGAGTAGATTTGCTTTAAAAATAAAAATTGTGGAGATTCAAGAGTTGGCACCCTTGGAGATCCCAAATTCTCACACGATACTTTAGGCAACAATTAAGTAACATGACAAGCTTCTCAAAAGGATTCTCCCCTTCAAGGCTTCAAGTCTTCAACTATGGACCCAGGGAATTGAAAGTTAGAGTATGAGCAATTAGTTGACAAAACCATATATAAAATAAGGAACTAGTAGCGTAAAAACATGGCATACACTGCTAGACTCTAGCTTGTTACCATTGTCCAAATCAGCATCACAACTTATTGCTTCCATATGCTTAACCTCCCCAAGGCAGTGAATGTTGTTTGCTTATAGATCTTTTCTTTGGCATGGTTCCTTTCATAGCAACAAGCATGGAGCCATCAAAAAGAACAATTTTTGTTCTACTTAAAAACCAAGGGGATGGAATTAGAGACCCTCTGATTTGGTATGTTGTAGGTGGGAAACTTGTGTGGCAAATTGGATCAAGCTTCCAAGTCTCAATAGGTGAAATAGATCCATAAAAGATACTTAAAAGACCTTGATTGGCGGTTCTATCACCTAAAAGGAATGGTAGTTGGTCAGGAAAGGCTTCTCTATGACTATGAAGGCACAAGAGCACAATGGTCCTCCGTTATGTGGCATAGGATAGCAACTCCTAAAGCAATGTTTATCCTTTGGATGGCCATCAAAAATAAACTCAAAACCAAAGAGAAACTAGGAGCTTCTACCTAATTAGGGACACTAACTAACACACTCCATAGTGGTATTGAGTCTATCGCCAACACATCGAAGTTTTAAAATTTTTAAATTTCCACCTGGATTATGAATTAATCGTATAAGTAGTTTATCAAGTGCTATATTTGTTAGTCATATTGAATTTAAATGACTCTAATCGTTCCAACTCACGTCTCACAAATCTAATTTCCGGTTGATCGGATACATTCTTCAATTATCACAAAAGTAAGGTGACATTCTAGCACACATATAAGCCCATTAATCCGCCTAAAGCCGAGGCATCTCAAGAATCACATTCCTACTTATCCAAAAAAATCCAATACCCAATAAACCACATATAAATGCCACAACTCAAATCAATTAATCATCATCATCAACATCAACATCAACATCGTACCCAATATATCACGCACATCATCAACATATAAATGGCACAACTATTAGAATCAAATTATCAATTAAAGAATTATACACTAAATCATTCTTACTAGTAAATGTTCCATATGGGTTCTGATAATCATCATCCTTCCACAAAATTGTTATATGATTTCCAACACAGACCGCAATCCGTTCACCTTTTGGAGACACAAATAATGAAACCAACCTCTTCCCTTTCTTGGGTTGTTGTTTATATGCACTCAATTTCTCTTTAAGCTGAGTCAAACCTTCAAAACAAACGTAAAAGACAATAACTAAATTACCTTTAATTTACAAACATATAATCGCAAAAGGGAAATTAGTAATTATTCACATACCTTTACTTGAAAGCAAGGAAAGAACACCCGAATTGGCCGCATTATTTACCTGAAAGAGTTAGCGAAATTGAAAAATGATCAGATTTTCAGAAATCAAAACTATTACCCAGAAGGGGTAATGGGAATGAAATGATGGGTAAAGTGAAAAAATGGAAACCTGACGAGGTGGGTAATTGGGGAAACAAGGAGCAGAAGCATGATCAACAGTTTCAAATAGAATTTCTGACAAAGTTCCTTCTTCCATTGAAGAAACCTCCATTTTCAATTAATTAATAATTGAAGTGTAATTGACGAAGACGATGTAGGTTTAATATAGAATCATCAATTCAAAACAGTCAATAGATCTAGATTAGGATGTTTTGCTTCTCTATCGAGGTTGAGAAGCGGACGTGGGCAGTGAAGAATTGTGCTCTGGGTTTGGAAGGAAGGAGACTACATACTCGTGACTTGTGAGTTCCGTATTTCAATTGGAAGGCACGGCTAAAGTTCTATTGCAAGATTTGAGGTTTGATCATAAGATTGACGGTTGTCCTGATTACACTAATATTCAGGTATTTCATAAGTGTCTTTTGTACTTTATCATTTCATTACCGAAATATAATTTAATCTTAAATATCTTTAATTCTCACTTTTTCATATTATATTCTTGACATGCAAAACTTCTAAATCTAAATATATTCTTTCTCTAATTCACACCCCATTAGATTTTGCATTGCATTTAATGTACTAATTTAATCTTAAATATTTCAAATTATACATAATGAAAATTATAAAAATTGAAAATTTCTCCTAAGACGAATCAAACAAAATTTAACTTGATATATTTTGACATCTAGATTAATAATAAAGTACAAATTAAATTTATGGATGAATACTTTTAATAAATCAAATGTGACATTTGATCTGAACTAGAGGGGGTATTATTTAAAATAAATAAATAAAGAAATAAAGAAATATTCTATATGAAGACACTTAAATTTTAAGAAACACCCGTGGTAGCCCTTTTTTTAAAAAATCCACAGCGTAACAAAGTGATGTTGTACTTAAATGAACAATAACATTAATACTTAGAATTTATTGTTTTTCCGTTAAGTTAGCTTAAGAAAAAAATATTAACTTGCTAAAGTACCTTCTTCATTATCTTAAACAAAAAAAAAAAAGTACCTTCTTCATTCATCCTTATTCTCATTCATCCTCTTCAATTGCCTCCGATCAACCCAACTTTAAATTAAAACCAAGTACTCTCAATATTACACTAGTAAGCTAGCATTCATAAGGAAAAACGAATACTACCTCCGTTTCCTTTTGTTTTTTCCATTTGGAATATGGGAAGAAATCAAGATAAATTATAATTACACAATAGATATTATGAGAGTTGAGTAAAATAATATAAAAAATAAAGATTTTATTGATTAAAGTGTAAGTGTAATAATGTCATTAAAATTCATTGGGTGCATGTAAAGTAAATACATTGAGAATTAAAATGTAAATTAATTTCTATAGATTAGAGTGTAAGTATAATAATTTCCTTCTATTTTATTGGTTACCAAAATAGAAAGATTTTAAATGGAAAGAACTTTTAAAAATTTCCAAATCTGGAAAGTGAGAAGAACATATGAAAACGGAGGGAGTACAATATAAAGGATGAATCGGAACATTATAGGAAAAATTATCTAGAGTAATCCAACATTTTCATGATTTTTATATAATAATCTCACATATTGATTAACCATGAATAATTTCAACTTTAAGAGGTATTTGCTTAGAGTAAATTTGGGTAACTCGATGACCTGTTATAGTAGGGAAACCAAAAAAGTAAACTAAAAATTAATTTAAATTAGAAAAAAATTTAAAAATTTACATAAAAAATTCTAAATAATAAAAAATTCTTAAAAACATTTTTGAACATTTTTTTCAACATTTTATTTCGATTTATCTTTATTTAAAAAAATAAAATTTGCTATAACAAGTCATCCAATCACCGGGTTTACTCTTAAAAAGTATCCCTCAAAATTGAAATTATTCATAAATTATAAGAAAAACACGAATAAATTGATTTATTCTAAGAATTTTTTCCAACATTATATTTAATAAATAAATGTCCCTTCAATTTTGCATAAGGTCACAAGCTTTTCCAGTAGTACTCTCATTTTCACTTTATTCCTTTTTCGTGGGTTTGACCTACACCTCTGAAATACTCGCTACATGGTTCATGTATAAGAAAAAATATAATCAAGTGGGATCTTGTTTGAATCATCTAATCGTATACTTTCATAATATCAATTTTTTATATTTTTTAGACTTGTATAATTTAATATATAAACGATCAAAATAACGCACTAGATTGCATACAAAAGTGAAATGTAACAAGTTTAGTGGAAGGAAAGAAGTATTAGAATTTTTTTCCAAAGGCGTCAGAATGTTGTAAGAACAACATTATCAAAATAGCATAAATAAAAGGAAAATTTGCCCAGAATAATCCAACTTTTGTCTGATTTTCCTACAATAATTCCAAGTATTGATTAACCATGAATAATCCTATCTATTGATAGTTGTTTCCAATAGCATCCAAGCAAGTAAAAAATTAGTGTATATGAGAGAAAGAATGATTTTGAAGTAGAAGAAGTTAAACTGGTTTTAATGGAGGAAATGTCATGTGAAGAACAAGATGCTTGGATGAAGAAGAAGGTCAAGAAATTACCTGTTGTAGCCGGTTGTTTTACTTGCTTGGATGCCATTGGAAACAACTATCAATAGATGAGATTATTCATGGTTAATCAATACTTGGGATTATTATAGGAAAATCAGACAAAGGTTGGATTATTCTGGGCAAATTTTCCTAAATAAAAGACATACTTATTTTTCCAAATAGTTTGGGGAGCTCTTATTTCTCCCAAATACTTTAGGAATAAAGCTTAAAAAAAAAGTTCGAGAATAAATAAGGGTACTTTAGTAAGGGTGCTCTTGATCTAATTTGGTCTAGTTTGATACTAAAATCAGACCAAACCACAAATGTCGGTATGGAAAATTTTTAGACAGAACACGACCGTTTGAATCATCAGGCTGAACCAAACCGTTGCACAACGTTCTGGTCTGGTCTAAGTTTTTTTCCCAAATTAATACTCCATGTTTTTATCCAAATATTTCGCACCACCAAATATATTAATTTGTAATTAGTTTATTGCATCAACATCATTCAAGCATATATTACTATGTAAAATAACTAGATCTCGAAATATTTAGGTAGCAACTAGCAACCTATTCTTTCTTAAAAAAATTTGCGGTCTGGTGTGGTCTGAAAAAATAAAAAATCGAGACTAGACTAAAAATTCTTAGTTTTTTGAAAGAAACTAGACCAAACGTTTAATCTAGTTTAGTTTGCAGTTTTAATCAAACTTTGTTCATCCCTAACTTTAGTAATTTAACATTACTTCTTAAACCAATTTAACGAAAAAACAACTAATTCTAAGTATTAATGAAACTGTTCATTTAAATACATCAATATGATATTAGTTGTGGAATTTTTTTAAGAATTGTTATCACTGGCGTTTCTTAAAAACTAAGTGAGACCATCTATAATATCCCATAAATAGTTTTGGTTAGACACTTTTAGTTAATATGTATTTTTTTTCTCACCACTTTTTAGTATAGGGTTGATTGGAAGGAAATACTCCAATCCTTAAAAAAAAAATACTACTACTATTTGTTTTTCTCTCACGTTTTCTAATAGAAGTAGTATTTCCTCTAATTATTTTAAGTTATCCTATTCAGTTTTGACACACAATCTAATGCACTTATTTAATTATAAATATCTCTTGTTGTGCATGATTCAAAATTATAAAAATTTAATATTAATAAAATTTACATTGAGACGAATCATACAAGATCTCACTTGACTATGTTTTGACGTCTAAATTAAAATAAAATATAAATTAAGAGTGATCGATGAATTATGTCAAAACTGAATGGCACAACTTAAAAGAATTCTGAGAATATTTTAAACTATTCCTCAATTAGTGTATGAATCACAACTTGCTAGGACTAAATTATAGGAGTATTATTGGCTCATTTCAAAAAAAAAAAATTACTTGCCTCGTTTTATATTAATTGCAACGTTTGAAAAAATGACACAATTTTTTCGTCACTCTTAATTGAATTAGCGTGGATCACGTCAAAAAGCAAACGTTTAATTGAATTAGTGTAGATTGCGTCAAAAAGCTGCAACGGATGAAGTATATTTATTGGCTATATATAGACTTCACATTGTAACTTGCATTTGTTACTTCCTGCACCAAAACACCATGCACTACAAAGCCATAACTTCTATTTACCCTCACATTCAAACCAAAATTCCCATTGCTCAACCTAACTCTTACTCTTCTCTTCCACCCTTAAACTTCAATCACTCTGTATCCTCCCTTTTATTCCCTCCCAAATCCTTCAATAAACCCCTGATAACAATTTCATGTAATTCTAAACCCTACCCATCTTCTCAAATTCTTCAAAAACTAACTTGCATTAGCCCTACCCATGAATTTTTGGTTGAAACTGATGAAACCCATGAACCAGAATTTGATATTAATGGTGTTGGAATCAACCCAGAAAATGAAAAGCTTCAATCTTTGGGACCCACAAAAAATAAAGTTAAGAAAATGGAAAATCAAACAATGTTGAATCAAATTATTGAAATGATTAAGTTTTGTGGACCTGCTACTGGAATTTGGGTTTTTGGACCTTTGATGAGTCTCATTGATACTGTTGTTGTTGGACAGAGTAGTTCAATTGAGCTTGCTGCTTTAGGTATTCATCTGATCTTTACAAAATAAATGGGTTTTATTTGAATTTTATTTTCTTTTTTTTTTTTGATTTGTTTGGGATGATGATGATCATCATCATCATCAATCATCAAGTTGCTAATACAAATGTTGAATGAGCAGGTCCAGGAACTGTGCTATGTGATTATGTTGGATATGTGTTTATGTTTCTTTCAGTTGCTACTTCCAACATGGTTGCTTCTTCACTGGCTCAAAAGGTCTTTTGCTTCATCATTTTATTTTACTATTTTGGGTTGAAAATTTTGTTCATCATTTTACAATTGTTCATTTTTTGCAATATTTTTCAAGGATTTGGTTTTTATAGCCTTATAATCTATTGTATCATATATTCTTTTGTAAAAGTAATTGTATTACCGATTATGTATGAAAGTCTTCAACCTCCTAGAGCAAGAAAAACCTTGGTTATGACAATGGTGTGGGTATTGTTATTTGTTTCTCAACAATTGGGCTGGTTCTTAGCCTATTATTCAGGTAGCCATGTAGCAGACCGTCTAGAGCCCTAAAAATAATGTTTGCAATATTTGAAGTAATTTCAAAATATAATGTTACAATACATTTTATTACTTTTCTTGAAGTGGAAATTTTTTTATCTTTTGATATAATAAAGGCTCCATTTTGAAACACATCGTAAAAATAAATAAGCCTCCAAAATCCTTGCTTTGCCCTTAAGAATAGTAGAAATGGTCCACCTACTAGTCACATACCGAGTTGATTTGTCACTAATTTATTAAAATCCTCATCCTTTTTCCGGGCTTGGAACCGACAATGAATGTAGGAGCACTCACAAGTCAGGTCGAGTTGATTTGTTTTGGTTTATATTGTTGAATTCTTTTTAGCATTTTTAGACATGTGATAATTTGGGTTTTTGCCTATAAACAAGTAAAATGTAAAAAATTTTATCAAAGGAATGGTTTGAAAATTTTGCTTTACAAAAATAGGAATTAATGCTATGAAATATTCCTTCTATAGTGGAGCATATTTTTGTGTGGACAAGGAGGAAAAGAGAAAACATTGAAGAGAATATTTGCTTGAGATCTTTTATGACTAAAAATGAAAGAAGTTAGACTTTAACCAAATATGGTTGGTTGACCCAAATGATTAGAGGTGAAAAATCAAAACAAGTTATGATTTAAAAGACGTTGAAATAGAACGTGTACAAATCTTATATAACGGAAAATATTAGTTTCTAAAAAATACTAATAAATTCTAGAGTCTAGACAAATTAGTTTTAGGAGGCCAGATCACCATATTATAACCTATCCCGGTATTAATTTTTCTAAGAAAAAAAAAACAATTAAGGGGGAAAACAACAATGTTGACCTGATTCGACGAAAAAAGTCAAACATAGTCTATTCTCAAGAAATTGATTATTTCATTTTAATTTATTTTGTTATAATGAATGTTAGTAATGCAGGATGAGAAGCAAGTGCAGCATCAGATATCCATGTTACTATTCTTAGGTCTGGCTTGTGGAGTGCTGATGCTTTTGTTGACCAAAGGCTTTGGTGAAAGGGCTGTAACTGGTATCTTTTATTTTCAACTGTTGCAAAATCTTCACCCTAACACATTAACTTCCCATGAATTTTTGTTCTTTTTCTAGTACTCCTATGAACTTTACTATCGTCAAATAATTCAACCAAAAGCTTAAATTGGTATTGTCGTGGCGGAAGCCTAATGATATGTTATTTACTATCACACCAAAGCCCTTTGGGGCTAGAAGTGTGAATGTAACACTAACACATGCCTTTTTCATACATGGTGGTGGTGCTAAATATTCCACTTGAAATTAAGGGTGAATGATATTTGAGTCTATGCATGTTAAGGAACCAATTCAACCACAAGGTTAAATTGGTGGTGCCGCGGTGAAAGCTTAATAATGTGTTATATATTTTATCACACTCAGTCACACAAGAGCCCTTTTTGCCCCTTCCTTCTCATACATGATGGTGGTGCTAAATATTCCACTTGTATTTGAATCTGTGCATGCTACGGAACCAACTCAACCAGAAGCTTAAGATGATAATTAAAGCCCCATGATATGTTATATTAATTTATTCTATCGATACCTTAGTTGAGAAGTTTTTATTGGTTCACTTTCACCAAAAGTTTCTCTGTTCAAACTTTTCTTTGTCTGCCTTTACTTTCAGCTTTTGTGGGAGTCAAGAATGTGCATATTGTGCCTGCTGCAAATTCTTATATACAGGTTTGTCTTGTTATAGTAAATTGTTGGATTGACAAATGTGCAGTATGTGGATTAATATTGTGCTATATGTGATTTGCATTGTAAAATTCAGGAATAAACACTTGGTTGAAAGTATGGATGTTTTTTAGTAAGTTAGCTTTAAGTTTCAATAATGCTGGCTAATAAGATACTATATAGGGTGTATCGAAATCCATCTCTTACATATGTACGAAATTAACTTAGTTGTCATTTTTTTGTGTTATTCTACTATGATACATGATAAAATATCTTAGGATTTTTAATCAAATGATCCAGGGCAATTTCCCATAGATGTATCATAATTATTCTCCGAATTGACAAAGGGAAAAGTTTGTAACCCCTTGAAATTTACTATATAGTCGCTTTTGTGCACCGAATAACTATTAGTCTATTATTGAAGTCATTTCATTTAGTTTGTGTTTTTAACAACCAATTACCTTCATGGCCCGTTTGTTTATTGGTTTAAACTGTGGTAATGGCACTGGGAATGTAGGCTACATTTGCTTGAAAAACACTTGACAAAGTTCATGATCATATTTGTTTTTCTCCAATCATCATTTTTTCTTCACAAAATTGATTCCCGTCCATCATTGCCATTCAAAAAATGGTATTAGATGGTAATAAAATATTACGAACGAAAACAATGATTGTGGATAGAAGTATAGAACGTTCATCACAATTAGGAATGGCATAGTACTTCTCATCAAAATTTACACTGGAAATCATTTTCATTATCACTATTTATGGTCGATTACCAAACAAGCCGTCAATCTACACAATTACCTTCTCTTTTCTTCACAAAAATAACTTAGAGCTACCATTACACTTTGGATTGCTAGATTTTGTAGCTTAATTTGGTTTTTCTTTGGGTTGCTAGATTCGTGCCTTAGCTTGGCCTGCTATTCTTATTGGATCAATTGCACAAAGTGCCAGGTAACTGGTTTATTTCCTCAGTTTCATCTTAGCAATATGCAATTCCTAAAATATTGTAATATACAACTATATCGATATTCTCGTAAATAGGCCTCAAATCGGTTAATGTACTGAATCCTACCACTAATCTTCAGTTTAGCCATGAAAGATTCATTGGGTCCGGTGAAGGCTTTGCTAATTGCCATTGTCCTCAAAGGAATTGGTGATGTAGTTCTCTGTACCTTCTTAGGCAATGGGATAGCTGGTGCGGCATGGGCAACTGCAATAGCACAAGTGCGTGAGCTGCACAGATCCTCTAGCCGATTCAATAATTTTACCATTTTACTAACAATGTATTCGTATTCATGTCTCGTTCATTGTGGGAATGATCTTGCAGATTGTTGCAGCATACATGATGATCGATGTCTTGAATACGAAAGGTTACAATGGCTTTTCTTTTTCGGTTCCATCCTTTCCTAAATTGCGAGAGATATTTAAAATTGCTGCCCCAGTATTTTTGACCATGGTTTCAAAGGTCTACACTCTACCATAATCGTAACTTGACGATTGATTGATTATATGAATTTGCACTTTTGATACAAATCATTTTATGTCAGATTGCCTTCTACGGTCTAATTATATATGTTGCAACATCTATGGGTACACATGTGGTGGCCGCTCATCAGGTGAGCTTAGCAGGCTTTCTGTTCAGTGATTTTTAAGTCTTTTAAAATCACCGATCAATTAAGATGAACGCACTTAATTGACTTGTGTTGTGTGTAGGTCTTACTTAATATATACAGCATATGTTCCGTATGGGGTGAACCCCTTTCTCAAACGGCGCAGTCATTTATGCCTGAGCTACTATATGGAGCTAACCGAAATTTAGTGAAGGTAATAGTCATCCTTAATATCTTCAATATACTTAATATGCACCGATTGCGTAACTTGAAATATTTGAGGTAATGCCTCTACTCAACAATATGTGCACTAGTAATTGTTCGAGTGTATAACATATTTTGGGGCCTCAACTATCGGCTTAAGCTTTTAGTTGAGTTTGTTCCTTGACATGGTATCAGAAGCCAGCGTGACAAGAGGTCATGGATTCGAATCACTGCCAACCCTAATGTAAAGTGAATATTCAGCGTCAGATATGAAGAGGTCTATGTTGTGTCTACACTTCTTTCCCAAAGGGCTCTCGTTCGTGTGGGCATGTTAGAGTATATAACATATCTCGAAACTCCACCATCAGTTTAACTTTTAGTTGAGTTGGTTTCTTGACAGTAACGGCCTAAAGGGAGTATTTATATCATCTCAACTCTCAAGTATCCATGTCGGATCCTCAACAATCTGACACAAACCAATGTCGAAACTTTCTGAGTCCGAGGAACAAAGAGGAGTACTAGATTCCGCATACTGCATACATCATTCATGGCTTTTATATAATCCTAATTTCGTGCAGTTTGTGTAACAAACAGGCAAGATCTCTATTGAAATCTCTTTTGGTAATAGGATTGTCTAGCGGACTTCTTCTAGGAACTATCGCAGCTGTCATCCCTATGTTCGTTCCAAATTTATTCACATCTGATCCAGTCGTAATCGAAGAGGTTAGTTAAGCTTAACTTTCTAAACCCTTTCAGTATATACTTTCTTATGGACGATGACAGTAGTCTAAGTATGCAGATGCGCAGGGTTTGCCTTTATTTATTCGTTGCTGTAAGTGTAACGCCTTGTATACTCCCATGCGAGGGAACATTACTGGTAAATTTAGCTCACTATATTGCCTGTTTCGTGCCACATTTTGGTTATTGTGTTCTCGTAACACATTGAGATGCCCTTTTCCGTCACTACAAACAGGCTAGCAAGGATTTCAAATTCATTAGTATGTCGATGAGTGCATGTTTTGCATTTGGTGCCCTTGTATTACTGGTACTCTCGCGATCTTCTATCTGTAAAAGTTTAATTCTTGTAGTACTTCAATAGTTTGATGCATATATTATGTGTTTGTTCATAATTCGACAGCTTGTGAAAAATCGAGGATTAGGCTTGGCGGGTTGTTGGAGTGCTCTTGTTGTTTTTCAAGCGGTAACTATTTTTTATTTACAAGTGAACACAGTCCGGTGCAAGTTATTTAACATTTCCTGACTATATTCCTTTCGTTTAACACCAGACACGCTTCATGCTCTCTCTAAGACGCATCCTTTCTCGTGCTAATGTATTATACTCGAAGGATCTTAATCACTTCAGATTGGCCGAGCAGAAAGCATCTTAGTTGTAGATTCAAGCTACCATTTAAATTTTGCTCGGCTTCATGAGAAGATTGTAATCTTGATCCTGCAAATTTGCAAATACTTAAAAGTTTCTAATGTTTGCTTGTCTTATAGATGCTTCAAATATTGTATTGTTGTCCCACCAAAATTTTGTAATATACGAGTTTTTTAGTTTTAAAGTGCAATCTCGATGAAGTAGAGAGAATACTCATCTCGGTGCCTTTGCTAGCATTGTTAGCCTTGCTTGGGGGTCATTTTGGCTTGAGAGCTAGTGGGAGATATAAAGGTTCGGCCTTCAAGTATATTAGAAGGTTTGGGCGGTAAAATATCGAGTTTTGAATGGATTAATGTTTAATCTTGTATTTACGACGACAAGCATATCATTGTAAATCCAAATTTATAGTAACAAAGTCTATAGAATCAAGTCAAAATGGATTGATCAAGTCAAAGTAAGGTAGTATTAATTTTTCACATTAGTAATTGTAAAAAAGAAGCATGTTATGCTCATAATTAGCCTATAAATACAAATGATTGAAAAACTACTCTTATTAGATATTGTTTTTGGGTCAGACAACATTAAAATAAAAAGTGTATATGCTAATAATGTAAAATGGAAGTGGATCTTAGTGCCCATGTCTTTTGTAGTATATGGTTTGATGGGCTAATGAGTACCCATTCTCTAATGTTGAAAGTTGTGGTGGGAAAGAAAAACTTCCCATTTTTGTTGGGAGTTGGCACATTATTGTGGATTGTGACCTTCCCTACTTATTTTTCTCTAAGATGAAAGCTCTATTACATATATTTTTTCCCCCCAAATAATGTTATAATAACTCCGGTCTACTTCGATAATTATGAATTAATATAATGGTTAAAATTTTCTCGTTTATCCTTGGATTCTTATCACTTATAAAAATAATTAATATTTTCTCTTTCTAATTTGTTGAGATTCTGTTGCCTATACCGTGTAAAAAAAACATTTATTCAATCTTGAATAAAAAAAACTTAGAAAAAATTTACTAAATTACCATCAACTTGTAATAATTCTTGTGTCTTCTGTTTGATGGCTAAAATGATCAACCAGCCTTGTCTCTTCTAATGGTACCACAAAGATTGTATTAGGCCTTATAAGGACATTACAATTTATTTATGACCATTACAAGTAAAGATTCAATATAGAAAATGTAGTAACTTGAATAAGAAAAATAATTAACATTTTATGGAATTATTTCTTATTTAGTGTGTTTTAGTAATTTCTTTCACATACACATGTTAAAAATTTATTTTATAATCTTATTCAAAAAAAAATGAAATTCTTACAATTTTGAAATTTTATAATAAATATTAAAATTTTCCATTTCATTCACACCCTCATACATTTTGATCCCAACAATTCAATCTTACCCTTTTAACAATTTCAAGTAATATTCAAACATGTCAACTTTATTAGAAAGTATTTTTCCTATCGTTCCACAATTTTTATTTTTGCTACATTTTTAAGTTGCAATGACCCACACACATCCTTTAATCATACACACTCTTCATCTTATTTACACATTTCTTTCATTTGCCCCTAAAACATCACTTTTTCTTCTTTTTTTTGATATTTCCCTCCTATATTTATAAAAACTCATGCAATGAATCTATAAATACTTTTAAACTATGATGTACTCTCTCTACCTCTCCCAATTTGCAACTCTTTCATTTTAGTTTATACCACTTATTTTGCACCTTTCCCTTTTTGAAAGTAAATACACTTTCTTTCTTCAAATCTCTTCCATAAATTTATTATTTTTCTCGCTTTTAATCACCCATTTCTATCATCTATTTATTATTTTGTCTTTATCCTCTAATCCAATTTCACTTCCCATTTAATTTCACCCAAAATACCACTTTTGTCCATATTTGGTGAAAGACTTGTTTTTTGGATCTTTCAAGTTCCAACTGCTGCAGTCTATTACAACTCTTGAGTCATTCCAAGATCAAATCTTTTCTACCTTTCCTTCTCTTTATCGTCTTCTTCTTCTTCTTCTTCTTCTTCTTCTTCACTTTTCCCCCTTTGTAATATTAAGCAATGCTACTCAATGCCATGCCTCCCTTTTCTTCCTTCATTTCAATGAAACCCACTACTATAAACCCATCTTCTTTAACCCCTTTTACCTATAACTACTCTGTCTCATCTCATTTCCCCCCAAAACTCTTTCAAATTCATTCAAAGTTACCATCTTTTAATCACCCAACTCTTCAAATTTCTCATAAACTTCATTGCATTTCTCATGGACAAGAACTTTCAAGTGAAACCCTTGTTGCAGAATCTGAAATTAGTGATGATAAGGATGAAAAAAGTAGTTCTGTTTCACAAGAGAAGATTGAATTAGTGGAGACCACTAGTGGGAATAACTCTAATCAAAGCTTATGGGATCAAATGATTGAGATTATCAAGTTTTCTGGACCTGCTACTGGCCTTTGGATTTGTGGACCTTTGATGAGTCTTATTGATACTGCTGTTATTGGCCAAGGCAGCTCCATCGAACTTGCTGCTTTAGGTGATATCTTCTGTATTTTTGTGCTTTTTCTGGGATTTTTTATGCTTTTTTTTTTTTGAGTTTTGTTGTGTTTATGATTTACTTTTTAATATTATCATAATTAAATTTTTAAGTTCGATTGAGTTTGTTTTGATGGGTGTAATATAATTTGCCAGTTGATTGGCGTTTTTGAATGATTCTAAAATAGCCTAAAACTGATTATTGTTAGATTTTAACCATCAGCTTAAGCTTTTGGTTGAGTTGGTTCTTTGACATGGTATCAAGAGCCAGTGTGACAAGAGATCACAAGTTCGAATCTCAACCATCCCTCATTTAAAAGTGGAATATTTAGTACGAGGCATGAGGAGGGCTTGTGTTGCCTCCACACTTCTAGCCCAAAGGGCTCTCGTGTGAGGAGGCGTGTTAGAGTATATAACATATCTCGGGTTAGAGTATATAACATATCTCGGCGCCTTAACCATCCGCTTAAGTTTTTGGTTGAGTTGGTTCTTTGACAATTATTATTTGCTTTTTTTAATCTGCAATTTGCATGGAGACCAGTGAACTATGTGAAGTGATTTTAACTGATAAGGGTAAAATAGCTACGTTGGGGTAATGAAATGTTGTGTAGACAGTAAGTATTAATGTATATTGTAATGTTTGTTTGGGCAGGTCCTGGAACTGTTCTATGTGATTATATGAGCTATGTATTTATGTTCCTTTCAATTGCTACTTCTAATATGGTGGCCACTTCACTTGCCAGACAGGTGCACTATTCTGCTGACTAATACTAATTTATAGTATTCTATATATTCCTAGCTGAATAGGAGTATATATTCCTAGTTGAATAGGAGTATTCCATATCTGATCAAAGTTTTTTTTTAAAAAAATATTAGAAGATTGAGTTAGATGCCAAAAAGTAATTTCTTATAGAGCTTTACACATTGACACTTTAAAAATGGTTTGTGGTAATAAAGGAAAAAGAAAGACTTGATGGAGATAGAGGTGTTCAAAACAGACCCGATGACTTGAAATTTACCAGACCTTGTAATCAAAGCCGATTTGACCCCGTCTTAAAAAATGATTTACAATTATGTAAAAAATATTATTGACCCAAAACCTAATTTCACACCAACCCATAACACCTAATCCGAAATCAACTTGATGACTCGAATGGACACCTCTAGATGGAGAGGTTGAAGACTTTATAGTAAAGCGAGAGCGGAGAGTCTAATGAACTATAGTGACAGATTAAAACAGATACAATATTGAAGTTTGTATGCTAGTCTTTTCATGGAATTCTTATTTAAATGTAAATTCAATCTAGTGAATTCTTACTTTGGCCTATTATGTTGAAATGGCACTATATAGAAATGTGGTCTATTCTTAAGGATGGAGGGCAGACCTTGTTTTTTGTACTATGATTTTGTATTGGGAGATCAATTTAAGGAATAATGTGGTGTGTGTGTGTGTGAGATCAATGCAGGATGAAGAACAAGTACAACATCAGATATCAATCTTGTTGTTTGTGGGTCTAGCTTGTGGTGTGTTGATGCTTGGATTTACAAAAATTTTCGGTTCATGGGCTTTAAGTGGTAACGAAAATGCGATCATACCATTGCATCTTCTACGAAACATTAAGATATTTGATGACAAAGACTGCTCTTATTATTTTTGCAGCTTTTGCTGGAGCAAAAAATGTGCACCTTATGCCTGCTGCAGATACTTATGTTCAGGTTTGTTACTTTTGTACACTCGGTATGATCTTGGCTGCATTGTTGAGCAAGAAAATGATAGTGATCTACGACTCTAAGAGTACTTATGAATTGCGGTAATTTACGACAACTTGTTGAAATGGTTATGAATTTCTGATCACTCTGGGATGAAAGTCGATTGTTTTGTCTATACGTGTGTGTAGTCTCATCTATGTCGGATATTTTGATTATTGAGATGGCATCGATGAAGTTGTCATCTTCAAGTACGTATGACTTCTTATTGTGAAAGTTAACAAAAGTGGATGCATACTTCATAGAAGTTCCATAAGAATTATCAAATATATGTTTCATGAAGTGATCGAAATGCCATAAGGATACTGCCACGCATCCCCCTCTACCGGTTACCAAGGAGTCTAGTGCTTTAAAATTAGACTACCACCGAAGTTCGGACTTTTAAATTTTAATAAAAAGTTGGAATTTTCAGAATTAAATCACCTAAAGTTGGGATTTTTAATAGTAATTTTCTATTTATTATATTGATTCTATTCTGATAAGTTGCGTACCATCATATTTTTGACGCTTATTTGCTTTCTCTTCTGAGTTGCTTACCATGATATTTTTAACGCATATTTGCTTTCTCTTCTAAGTTGCTTCTTCAACGTTATGCTAAGATTTTCAATATCGTCTTTGTTCCCTTCTACTTTCTAGATTCGAGCATTAGCATGGCCTGCTATTCTTGTGGGATGGGTTGCTCAAAGTGCAAGGTAATATATCGTATAATGGCTATTAGCTAGTTTGCTACCGTTTTGTTAGGTGGTGTTTTAAGCCGTTCGTTGAATGATCATTTTGCTTTGAGCTATTTGTTGAGTGTTAAGATGTTAATACATGTGTTTGGTGCATTTGGTTGCTTGTTAGAAAAACATGATTTTTGTGCATCACTTTCCATTTTAGCTTGTTCCACTGATTTGTACCCTTTCCTTTTTTGACAATGGTCGACTTTCATTCTTCTAATTTCATCTACAAACATATACCCTCTTCATCTCAACCACTCATTTCTATTCTCCACTTGTTTTTGTCAAAATGACAGGAGCATAGGAAGTACTATCTAAGTATGTCGTATTGTACTAATTAATTACATTTTTGTACTCCTTCACCTATGTGTTTATACACCGATGTTTACGTTTTTTTTTATAGTTTGGGCATGAAAGATTCGATGGGACCTTTGAAGGCTTTGGTAATTGCAAGTGTAATAAATGGTGTTGGTGACATAGTACTTTGTATGTTCCTTGGCTATGGGATTGCTGGTGCAGCATGGGCGACTGCAGTATCACAAGTGTGTTACTTCGCTTTCATATTCTAAATTCCTCTGAATATAAGTATGCTGCTCACAACATTACATTTTCTTCCTGGATCATCGTATTTGAATATCCATTTTTAGATTGTTGCAGCATACACAATGATTGATGCTCTAAACAAGAAGGGATACAATGGTTTTTCTATTGAAGTACCAACTCTTGCAGAACTTCAAGAAATTTTGACAATTGCTGCCCCAGTATTTATAACTATAGTTTCAAAGGTTTGTTGCTAACTAAACAAGCCATCTATGCCTAACTCTATACGAAGATTGAATTTTAATTATTAAGAACATAGTGCAAAAATAAGGTTGGATCAACATATCACAATTGTTTCATAAAGGTTTTTGAGTTTCATGACCAAAGTTAGAGGTGTTCAAAATAGATCTGATGACCTAATATTCACCCGACCTTTTAATTGAACCCGATTTGACCCGACTTTAAAATGGAATTACAATTATGTCAAAACCAATGTGGACAACCGACCCGAAATTGACCTGATGATTCGAATGAACACCTCGAACCGAAATACATGCCACATTGATTGAGAATTCATCTGCATTGACTACGAAATCCGTTGGCGACCATAACCAAGACCTTGTTTTGCACCATGATCATGGAGCTAGATTAAGTTGATATACACGATAAGTTGATGTTATTTCAGGTGGGCTTCTACTCACTTATTATCTACTTTGCAACATCAATAGGAACACAAACAATTGCTGCTCATCAGGTGAGCTAAACTTGTCGAGGAAGTAGTAGGAACAGTGGAATGACGTTTGCTTTGTGTTGCATCTCTATGTAATTGCTAATTCATGCCCAACGGAATATGTTATAGGTCTTGACACAAATATTCCACATGTGCGCAGTATGGGGTGAACCCCTTTCTCAAACTGCGCAGTCATTCATGCCTGAACTTCTGTACGGAGTGAATCGAAGTTTACTGAAGGTATGTATCCCGTCAGTGCCTCTTAATAAAATCTTCAAAGTTTCGTAAGTGCGTGACTGCGTGCTATGGCTCACATATTGTACTTACATCTACACCTTGAATGTATTTGCCACAAACAGGCTCGGGACCTGTTGAAGTCGCTTTTGATTATAGGGGCTTCGGTTGGACTTGTTCTCGGAATTGTGGCAACGTCGATTCCATTCTTGGCTCCCAATGTCTTCACTCCTGACCGTGCAGTTATAGCCGAGGTTTGTTTACTTTTTTTCAATTACATGGATTGCTGGATGCTTATGGGACTGATTAGGCAAGTAGATAGACGCTAGTCGAATTATGCATATGCCTATATAAATTATATACTCACCATTTCGTTCCATGACCCTGATGCCATTAGGTGGCTCCACCTATGCGGGGTTTAGGGTCCAGATGTTACCAACTTTACCCTTGTTAGTGACAGAAAAAGGTTTTCGATGAAGTTAACATTCCGTTTACAATGGGTTTTTTTCCTATATACTTCCGCTCTAAAGTTGAGCCGCACTCCCAATGGTGATTGGTGAACTAGACCGATTGTTTTGGGGACGAGTTGTTTAACAACTAAATAATTAATTTATTTTTATTGTACAAATATTTTCCGCTACCACAAAAATTATTAAAAAGTGATAAAATTTGAAGTAAATTGATTTAGAACCCGTTAAATTAATTAGGCGCACTAAAAAACAATTTTATCGGGTTTAAATTTTAATAATCTATTAGATGGGTTGAATTTTGATTTTCTTGATCTAAGTGATAGAAAATATTGAGATGATAAAAAGATATTACAAAGGGGATCGGAAATCCAAACCTGCCCCATATAACAAGTTTTGTTATAGCCTAAAACCAACTATACCACCTTATTTTAATGCGAAATTAAACAAGCTAATATAAAGGTGCTACTCTTGAGTCTTGTGAGAGACTATCTCTTGGTAAAACGACCTCAAAAATTGAGCTATTTAACCCCTTTGTGAGGCGCGCCTCATACAAGAATTTGTGAATATAAATTAAGTATGATAAGTTCAAGGGGGCGGAGCGCTGGCCTGTCCCAATGAAGTTTCGCTTATGCGCACAATGCACTCCCGTCTAGAGGTGTTCAATGGGGGTGGGTCGACCCAACGGGTCAAGGGTCGGGTCATATTTTAACGGGTCATTAGCGGGTCGGGTCAATAATGGGGCGGGTCATTGCCTTGGTGTAAAGGGTCGGGCCGGACCGGGTCGGATAATTATAAGTTTTAATTGCGGAAAAAAAATTACCACTTGTTTTTATATTTTTAAATGATATTATTATATACATAAGTGGGTCGATCCATCGGGCCATAAAGTATAATAAAAAAAATTATTTTATGAACTTTTCAAAAAAGGGTCAAATTGGGTCGGATTTAAATGGGCTTGACCCGCCCCGCCCCGTTCAACATTTGACATGACCCGCCCCGCCCCGGCCCATTTAAATTTTGACCCGCCCCGCCCCGCCCCGGCCCATTGAACACCTCTACTCCCGTCCATCCAATTTATGTGTCTCTTTGATCTCCATATAAAGGAGACGATATCTTCAATGGGTGATTTTTTGTAAAGATTGCTCAGTTGTAGTTCTCTATTTGTAGAGTTATGAATATGATTAAATGCCCATTCAATATAATTGCTGCAATATGAAGAAAGTCGTTTAACTGCAGATGCAAAAAGTTTGGGTTCCGTTCTTCCTTTCTTTATGTGTGACTCCATGTATACTCAGCTGCGAAGGAAGTTTGTTGGTAAGAGCGTATTCCTTTGGACTTTGGTCGTGCTCGAATCATTTTCGACATCCAATAAATCATTAATTATGTTGCATTGGAATGGTTTTTGACATGCAGGCGGGAAGGGATCTCAAATTTATTAGTTCATCGATGAGTGCATGCTTTGCCTTGGGCACCCTCGTCTTGCTGGTATTACCTGTGTGACTAATATCTCGTATTGAAACTCTTGCAAACTGTACTATAGTCTGTTGGAAAATAACCCACATGTGATCCCACATTGAAGAATTAGAGAGAGATTGACTAACATATATACTTGATGGACTACTCCTAATACCAACTGGTTTTCACTAATTCTTTATTGAGACCGTCTCACCATGAGACGACATCAATCGGGTTAGCCCAAACTTTAAAAAAAAACTGCTGCTTTTTACACTTCAAATTTCATTGTTTTTTTTTTTATGTTTTTACTTATTGGGTTGTTTGAATGGGCTCGTCTCACGGTAAGACGGTTTCATACAAGACTTGCTGGTTGGTTTTAGGCTGGAAACTTATCGGGTTTATGTATGGTCAACTCTTCTCTTGTGTGGATCTTGTGTACAAGCCCAAATCCGTTCATGTGACAGTACGACGACTATCAAGCTAATTTGACACATATTTTCAATTTGTTCTATGACAGCTTGTGAGAAGTCAAGGATTGGGTTTGGTTGGCTGTTGGTGTGCACTTGTTGGATTCCAATGGGTAAAGATGTTAAGAATACTTTCAACTTTATTGGTCTTATATGTTCCCTGCTGAAAATCGACTCAAAATTTAAATAACGTATCTTTGACAATTCTTTCTCAAGTCGAGAGTTTCACCGGCTGTGAGCCCTTAACCTCCTTGTCTCTTTTGATAAGGGTATGGTATGCCGTCTACCAACTCTCCCCAAACTCTAATCATAACTTCTATGAGCAGAATATATCGGCATTGTAATGATGATGAAAAACTCATGTTTGGCCGTTGTATTCTCCTTATAATCCAAATGTTCAAATGCTTGCATTTTGGGACTATTGCTGACCACATAATTCTTTTCCAACTCAATGGCCAGGCACGATTTTTTCTCGCTCTACAACGCCTTCTTTCTCGTAATGGAATTTTGTTCTCCGAGGATCTTGAACGTTACAGGTTATCTGAGCTGAAAACAGCTTAGGTATTGATCTCGCCGCTATATTGGAAGAGCTTGAAAGAAGCTTTAGGTGCTTCGAGTGTCTCTTTTATACCACATTGTCGAGAAATCGTGCTCAGCATTGTTCTCCAGAAGCCTAAACGAGGCTTAAAAGACGGCGTACCAACGCGAAGACGCGATGCAACTATACAGTAACAAGTGATAATGCAATAGTAATATATATACTAGTGGAAGAAATTCATCCACTATTTGAATCTATTCAAGTTTGTCATAGATTTATATGCTTCAGTACTGATGCTCATTACAATTCACATAGTCAAAATTTCATTGCTAGTTCCAAAAGTACACATAATTTAAAAAGTCAAATGTTATTTATGTAAGGTTAAATGCAAATCGAAGTCAAACAGATCATCTCTGCTCAAAGCCACCAAAATTCACTTGTTTGGCTACAATGTTTATATTTTATTTATTTATTTTGTCACTTATGTTTTTATTAGTTTATCACCCTTGTGGGCTCATACATTGATTTTCTTGACATGCAAATCGAGAAGATATTTAACGACATTTTTATGTGTTGACAATTTTTTTGTAAAAAAAAAAAAACAGATATTGTGATCATCTTTATGGATTGTCCGTAATTTGAAAATTTGTTCAAAATGAATACTCATATGCCGATTTTCCGGATAAGATATCTGAGGGGATATTTAGCGTCATTTTTCACTGGTGCTAATAAATTTTCTTAATGTGCTATTTTTACCCATTGTAACAAAACTAATTTAGAAAATAAGTAATGTTAAAAGTAATTTTAAAAATTTAAAATAAAATTAGTATTAATATATAAAATTAAAATAAAAAGTCAATTGTCACCTATGTAAAATCAAAGGTAAAATCGAAGTTAAATAGATCATCTCCGCTCAAAATCATTAAAATTCAACAACTTTACTAAAATATTTTTATTTTCTAATTTATAGATGCTATAACTTGCTTAAAATAAATTTTGCCATTTAATTTCTAAAAGGGCAAGTGTTCCATTGGCTATTTGACACTCTAAAGAAATACCTACTACTACATGGAGTATTATTTAAAACTTAACAAATGACTAATTAATTTTTGCACCTAATCCCAAATAGTAAGTAGTAGTACCCCTTTCTTCCTAAATCCTAATAATAGTCCTATCTATTTTGAAGGGCCAAAAACTAGGGTGCTTTCTTTTCTTAATTTATTAATTGATTAATTAATAGCTATTTCATTATGGTGAATCATGATTTCATTCATTGACTATCACAAATGTGATTAATATATTATTTAAGTGCTTGACCTAGCTTTGTTAAGGTATATTTTAAATATCTTTATCTTAACTTTTCCTATAGCCCCAATCAAATGGCTAATTGGAAAGGATTGATTTTAATTAGGTTCTCCATTGCAACAAAATCTATACAATAAAGTTCCATATCATGTATCAAAGATCAACTTTTTGTTATTAAGGTGAGTTTGTTAAGAAATAACAACTTTCTTTTAAAGCAAAGATTAAATATAATTTTTGTCATCTTTTTAGAAAGAATATTTTTTTGTCGAGTGATCCGAGTCAATAATCAATTTCAGCAAAAAATTATGTTCATCTAAAATACTAAAGTTACACAAGCATGTGGTTGCATTGATAAATTCATATTGGTGAATTCATTTCAGGTCTTCCATGTCAAATTCAAACAAAATTACTATGTATTATTACCATGAGCTTCATACATGATAATCAAATGCTTCATCCGCTTATTTTTATTGATTAAAACTATGAACCGAAGTAGCAGACTAACTTAATAGTCAAACGCCCAAGCCTCCATATTAATCCAACAACATCTATATCTCAATGAGAATTTTGTAGTATCAATTATAGTTTTAAAAGAATGAATCTAACAAGAAACTCCTATCAAAAAAATAGAAAAAATGTGCATCAAACTCATCATATCCAATTGAAAAATCCAATTAAGAACTACTCCATCCCTTAAAAATCCTTAACTTTTGTAGCCAATACACTTCTTATAACACAAGCATCACTAGAAATCTCCTCCATATAAGAGCAATCCCTTTGTATAATCCCATGATCATGATCATGATCATGATCATCCTTTACTTGATCACATGACCCTGAATAATCCTCTCTTAACAACAAAGCATTATGAAGTATAGCACAAGCACCAACATATGCAACTGCATTCCTATAATCTTCCTCAATTGGCTTACTCAAAATACCCCAATTCTTCAAACTACCAATTGTTTTTAGGATCGAAATTCGCATTTTTCCCAATATAGAATTGAATTTCTCTTCAATTGACCCTGGTTTTGGATCATTGTAAGGAATCATAAGCCAAGGAAGTAATGGGTATTCATTATTTTCTCCTAAAAAATATTGATTTATAGGAATTGGAATTTCTCCTACATGAATTAGAGGGGAATTTAGCAAGTTTCCTTCTTCTATGTCCTTATACAAAGAAGTAGATTTCAAGATTTCATTGTTGTTCTTATCACCATGAAATCCTGCAACAATGCTTAGAATTCGACACGACGAATCGACAACTATTTGGGCGGATATACTTTTTTCTTGATCATTTGTTTGTTTAACGTTAAATCTTGTACAACCAATGATTCCACAGCAATAAGGTAAACCTGTAATGGTTTCAATTTTTTTTGAAACTGAGTCCAACTCGGTCGAGTTAGGAAATCCAACCCAGAATCTGAAATTTGTACATAATACCCTACATAATTGTTTAGAACAGAATTTTGCAACTCGGTCAGTGACTCGGAATCGGTGAGCGATTTCTGCGTAGTCTGACCCTGTTGAAAGCCGGTATAACCCAATACCGAGTCGTAACTCGGCTGAAAGATGGGGTAATCCAACCGGATCACGGCACTCAAGGAGAGGTTCGAGTAATCCAGATAGCCAGTCAAAGGTGGAAGGTTCCATGTTGAAGAACAGCCGGAACGAGTTAGGGTTTTTGACTAGGACTGAGTCAACTCGGGTGAGTCGAGCGAGTTTGGAATGCCCAGAAAGGGAATCATGATCAGAATCGGAATCTGAGATGTGGGTTCGGGTCCGTTTCCGGGAATGAGAAGCGGCGATTTGGGTGGTGGAGATAAAATGATGGAGGAGGGAAAACAGGGAATGGGAATGGGAATGGGAATGGGAATTAGGGGAATGGGAAAAGGGAGTAGGTGTAGAAGGGAAAAGAAGAAGGATAAGAAGAGTAAGTTGAGAAAGAAGAGAAGAAAGTAAAGCTGCAAAATGTTTAGAATCCATTTGGAATTGGTCAGTTTTTTGTTTTGTGTTTGTTTTCTGACTTGTGTTTTGTGTGAGAAGTGAACTAGAATCAGATAAATCAGGTAATGGGGGAATAAAAAGGTTACAAAGTGGAGCCCACAAGAATTGAGACTTTGGCAAATCACCTTTTTTATGGTACCCTTGATTTGTGGGCCATTTATGAGTCTCATCATTTTGATTCAACTCATGTACTTATGTGACTCAATGGATAGAGCATCTGTATGTAAAGTATAGGTTTTGGGTTTGACTCCTACTGAACACAAGTATCAATTGAGGGATTTCTTGAATGTGCGCATTTCTCTTTACTTTCTCCTTGTGGGAACGGGTATAATTTATCCGCATCTTTTAGGAAAAATAAAATTTCTACCCGAACCCTGCCTTATGTGAGATATTACCTTTACTCCTATAAATACGAAATTCTGTTATGTTGATTGTCTATCAATTGAGTTGATATTTTACTCTTCTTTCTTGACAGAATTGCATTAAGAAAAAAATTGAATATTGGTAAAAAAAATGAAGAGGGAATGAATTCTATAGATGAAATTGAAAGAAAATTAAAATATATGGATGAGATTAAAATAAAGAGGTGGACTATCGTATAAAAATAAAAATAATGCAAAATAAGTTAAACAACTTAAAATGACGATGATCAGTGGGACAGAGGGAGTATGTTATAGTTAGTATTAGTAATCTTAATTTTAATATATTTATATGTTTATTCATATATTCACCGCTAACTTTATAGTAATATATTTATAATGTTTGGTTTTCACGTCTTTTTCACTAACTTTTTATTATTACTTTTTGTTGTTTGTGGTACTTACATGTATTTTTTTATAACTTATTATATCTTTTTAATGTTTATAATTGTTACTTTTTGTCTATTAAGTTTATATTATGTAATAATAAAACAATATCTTTACTATCAAAAAATATTCAACTTTTCTAAATTCTTTTGATTATTTCTTACAGAAATATCAAAAAGTAAAGTTAATATTGAAATAAAAATTATAGAAAATGTGTTTTTTTAGCCAAAATAAAACTAATAAGATTGGTGAAACGAACAAAAAAAGGAAACGATAATAAATTCTATGGGATTAAGAAATAGGAAAAATTGTCCTAAATAATTCGACTTATTGCCCATGTGCTATGAATAATCCCAACTATTGATTATTTCTAAATAATCCAACCTTTGTATATTTTTTTACTGACAGCACCCCTTGCCACATTTTCACCGACTATTGTAGGTACCTATTAGCCGTTACTCTCACTTCTTCCTTCTTATGCTTCTTTGTTGGTCTACCCCAACTCTTCTTTCGTGGTAAGTAGTTATAGTAGTTGGTTAAAATGCGGAAAGAGGTGCTGTGAGCAAAAAAAGTCAAAGGTCGAATTATTTATAAATAATGAATAGTAGGAATTATTCATAGTAAATTGACAATAAATAAGATTATTGAGGACAATTTTTCCTAAGAAATATTTAAAAAGATTGGATTAAAGTTGATGAACATTGATACAATATTTTTGGACATTCTCTTGATAAGTGTAATAATAAGATGTTATTCTATTTCAATCATCTTATTTTTTCATAAATTATATTCTTATATATTACCATTTAAAAATGTAGTATTAGGTGGAAATTAAAAAATTGTTAGACGTAAATTATTGTTTTGGACTTGTGGTCTCTTTACCATATGACATGATATATAAATTTCATAAAAATTTACACTTTAAATCATTTTCGTTATCAAATAAGCATGGTTGTCGATTAACAAGGGCAAAACGGGATTTCACCCAGGGCTCCAAAATTTTAAAGTTATAATTTATATTTTTTGTTATGTAATAAGAGTTATTAGGGGTTTTTTTATAAAAAATTTTTAAAAAATTCAACAATACAAAACAAAAAAAGTATTATATATAATTTATTATGCTTTAAATATTTAAGGATCCTTTTTATCTTTCGCTCTTTACACATAACTGAAGAAGATTGTATCCCACAAATGACAATTAGATGAGGGTTAGATGTGGGTGGTGGTAGGTGAATTAGTGAGGTTCAACTATTGGAATGATATTGAGACTTGAAATAGAGATTGATATGCCAATAGTCTATCTTATCTTTCTCTATCTTTTACCTAAATTAAAGCACAAATTATTTGAGAAATGTATCCTTATATTACAATCAAATGTCTCATTTATTTTTTTTCAATGTTCATCGATCTAAAATATAAATATGTGAAATTTTATTTGATTTGTCTAAATAGAAATTTTATTAATCTTATTTTATTATAATTTTTAATTAAGTATAATTAGAGATACTTAAAATTAAAATAATATTTCAGAAAGTGAACAAAATCCAATGAGACATTTGATTAGAATAAGAGAATGTAATACTCCCTCCAATTCTATTTAGATGTCTCATTTGCTTGGGCACGGTTATTAAGGGTGGTGTGGGGTTCATTAAAAAGTGAGTAGTTGGGGTATTTTAAATGATTATATTAATTGTAAAAGTGGTAGTGGGGATATTGTAAGTAGTAAAAGTGGGGGTATTTTGGATATTACTTGTGTGAACATGGGGTGTTTAGGTAAAAAAAAGATTGACAAAAAAGAAAATGTGACAATTAATATGAATTTCCCAAATAAGAAAACAACTAAATAGAATCGGAGGGAGTATTAAAGATAGTATTGATTCTATGAAAGTTATTTGGCATTAATTTGTTGTAAATAGATAATTTGATACCCTATAAACATGAACAAACACTAAACCTAAAACTATGTCAATTATTTTGTATATCAAACTATTTTTTGTAAATATGGCAAAAGATATCTAGCAAAGTCTATGCACATAAACAAAACAATCAAATTTAAATATTTAATCATGTTTGGTTCAAGAACTTTTGCAAATTATCAACCATTAAATCAAATTTTAAGGACAATGAAATTGACAATTTACCCAACCAAGATTTGATTTTTCCAAATCACACTCAAATCAACTTGAAAGCTCTAATTTATTTCAAAATAATAATATCCAATAAAAATAAGTTTATTCTCTAAATATAAGCTTAATCATCATTATTGCAAATATAAAAAAATATAGTATAAACTACAAAAATTAATTCATAAAGAAAATGGTAGAAAGCCATAGTCAAACTAATTATTTTGATTGAAAGGTAATAATAACACAAGATAATAAATTAGATAAAAATTCCACATAATTCATATATATTTTGAAGAAAATAAAAGTCTTCTCATTACTATTATGAATACTCGCTTACGATTCAGGTAAAACCAGCTAAAATAGTGAAAACTGAAAATCGATAATGAAATAATAAGACGATTGATTTTCAAGAGTTCTTCTAAAGAAGTTTGCTCGGAACCCCTAAAATGTCCACAACAACCTTGAAGACCTACTAACATCGCAACCATAAACCCGGTTTCAAGTCTTTTATACCCTTCATGTTTAAACAACTTGGACATAAACATCCGATTACTCAACCACAAGAAAATTTTCATTTCATGTAAATAGTTCTTAACCAAATCATACTCATCAACCCAGTATTTCGCACAGGTCGAAGCATTTTAAGATTCTACTTCAAATTTTACAGAATTGCTGCTACAATGTGGGAAAACATGGATCTACTATACCGAGGGCGACACCGTTCGTTAAACTTCCAAGAGCAAAAGAGCTAAGCTATGAGGCAACCTTCTCTGATCTTCTATTTTCATACGGACCTCGCCCTGGACGTCTAGTAAACTGTTCTCTTTTCTGCATTTATCGGGTATTGATTAATCTAGTGTACTATGTAAAGTTTCGACAAAAAAGGCGGACTATGTAATGTAACTTACTGTGAAAGCAGTCTGAGCCTTCTCCCTTCTTTGAGCGAAAAGTTTGCGATTCTGCTCTTTCTTCTTTTCGGCCTTTAACTTTGTAATGCTTGGTCGATAAAATATGACTGTTCGACCGATCTGACCAACCACAACAGAACCGGTAGTAAGTTCGAGTTGCCTGACTACATCTTCTAACTCGCCTGGGCAGGTTCTATGTATCTTGAGCTGTTTTAACATGCATATAGCAACAGAGCTCAGCTACAAAGCATGTTCACTAATTGATGCTTTATAAGAAAAAAGATTTGCTAAAACAGATGCATTTATTTGTTCATTCGGAGTATGTTTGGATAAGATCCTAGGAAGGAATGGACGGGAAGGGAAAATTAATCTGTTTTTTTTTTCAAATGTTGTCGATGATGGAAGGATTTGTTGAGTACAAAGCGTAATGAAGTTCTCTAGTTCAATTGCCTTCCCTTCATTCCCCCCACCCCCACGTTATCCAAACGAAGGATATATCATCCTTCATTTTCTTACCCTTCTTTGCTATCCATTTCCTTATATCCAAACATAGCATAAAGAATTTACAACAAAACAATCGTTGCAGTTGTTATAACATTCATGATTATCCGATTAGACGAGCACCAAAAGAAAGGGACTTTTTCAAAATTTAAGTGATCTCAATTAATGATATCATTGGACCCCCATTCCGTTCGCTCCTGTTTGGAGGCAAATTCTTGTTCCGCCAAATAAGCCCCATGGCTATATACCAAACACAAAAATTTTTTGGGATGGAATCAACCAACACGAAGCTATGATAGAATTTAGAAAATAGGCTTGGGCAACCCAAACAATGAGGAGAAGTAGTCCACTCATAAACCCAAAGAAGGCTCACTACTAAAACCAATTGGTAAAAGTAGGAGTTACTCCTTGAGTATATAAAGTGATGCATACTCTTCTATTTCTCCGATGTAGGACAACTCACATGTGGGTAACACATGGGCACTTCAACACTCCCTCTCACATGTAAGTGTCCTTAGAATTTTAGCCCACCAGAAGGGTTACAAACTTATTGGGAATAAACATTCAATTAAAGGCCCCTTAACCAGTGGTAAGATGAAATGTCCAGTATAAAGGCCCACAACAAACCGAACTCTGATACCATGATAGAATTTAGAAAATGGGTCTGGGCAACCCAAACAATGAGAAAAAAAAAGTAGTCCACTTATAAACCCAAAGAAGGTTCACTACTAAAACCAATTGGTAATAGTAGTCCACTCAAAAACCCAAAGAAGGTTCACTACTACAGCCAATTGGTAATAGTTGAGTTACTCCTTGAGTATATAAACATACTCTTCTCTTTCTCCGATGTGGGACAACTCACATGTGGATAACACATGGGCACTTCAACAAGCCATGAACCTATCTTCTAAAATACTCACTAAGTCCTTCTCAATTTGCACCTCTTTCCATTTAGTTTGTCTCACTCATTTTGCACCTTTTTCTTTTTTGGTAATGGTCCCAATTTCTTTCTTTAAATCTCATCCACAAACTTATTATGCCTCTCCATCTTAATCACTCAATTCTTTCATCCACTCGGTTTTTGTCTCATTCTCCAACCCACTTTCACTTTCCACTAAATTTCACCCAAACTAATTTCAGTGCATTCTCATAGGGACGAGGGAAGAGTACTTCATTAACAAGCCTTAAAACTAAGCAGCCAGTGAATATGGCAATTGGCGACCCTAAACGGAGCAATGTAGATGAACCTAAGGAAGCATCAAACAGCTAAAAGAAAGACACCATGCTCTTGAGCAGAATTGCACAAGGAGCATGCTTAGAGACTAGAGAGAAAGAAATTACGCGGTAATGTCTATGGTGCAAGCTACAACTCTATGGGAAGTATGATGACTACTTGCAAATGGAATTAAGATTACCCAACTCCCTTGCTAGAGTAAGAAATTGAACCTAAAGGGCATAGTGCAAAAACAAAGCTGCATCACCCGTATTGTGACCGTATTGCAAAGATTTTTGAGTTTACCGCCACCAAATTATAGGCCGCATTGACCGGGAAATCATTCGTATTGGCAAAAATCTGTTTCACGACTATTACCGCAACCATTACCAAAACTGTATTTTCACACTATAACTAAATCAACTACATTTTTGAAGAGTGAAATCAACTCATTAGCAAATTAGTTTTTACTATCATCTCCTCCTCATACCATTCAGAAGCTCAATATATTAGCTTCCATTTGGTTTCATTTATCCCCTATGCTATTCCTTTCATTCTAATCATGGCCTACAAGTACAACCAAGAGATTACATTTCACAATTACATCTCCCTGTGTCCCATTGAATTTGCTACTTTAGGCATTGTTTGTCGTCTTTCATCCATCCCCAAACCTTAAGGTATGATGATTACCTAGAAAGCTCTCACTTCAATTCGATTAAGGTAACAAATTCGAAAAAACAGTCAAACGGATGAGTATATACTATTACTCATGCTTAGGCTTCCTCCATAAAACAATAATATGCAGTAAAAGAAAACTCCATTACTATCAGGCATCAACAAAATTCAACCAATCAAAAAATCCAAAAACAAAACAAAACCAACAAATCATGAACCCTAAAAACCCACAAAAGCCTAAAAAAACAAAATTCCACAATTTAACAAATCAAAATCTAAATCTAAAAGTAATCAAAAATAAAACAAACTTACCTTAAGAAGCTCATTCTTTTCAAGGGTTTCAGACAAAGCAAAAACTACATTACCAGTAACACCAGATTTCCCCACTTGTTGAGACTTTAACTTATCACCAAGACTATTAGCATAAGAACAAAGATCCTTCTTTTCCTTTACTGTCAAATTAGGCAACTCTCTTGGCTCAATTTCAAGTATTTTACTTTCTGGGTTATCTTCATTTTCCTCAACGTTATTGTTTAAGATAAGGTTGTTATTGTTTTCTTCGAAGGAGCAAAATAGGGGTTTAAAAGAGGATAATGGACGAATTTGAGATTGTAAGAGAGAGAATGAGGGTTTTTTGGGGTGGTCGTAGAGAGAGAGTGACACGGTTATGGCGGAATAAAGTGGTCGGAAAATATGGCGGTGTAACAGAACTTGGGTTAATGTTGCGGTGGTTGCCATTTTTTTCAGTTTTGATAAAATCTTGAAAATTAAAAAGGTCGTGATAATTTTATAAGTATCATTTTTCTGATTTGATTTCTTAATATCTTTATTTTGTCAATGAAACAAAATCGGGCGTTTGGTCTAGTGGTATGATTCTCGCTTCGGGTGCGAGAGGTCCCGAGTTCGATTCTCGGAACGCCCCTAACTTTTTTTCGTGGCATAGCTTATGGACATTATCATCATTTTCGGTGTATAGAAAAATTATGATGATGATGCTTTGACTTTTTAAAATCTCACTTTTTATTTATTTTTTAAAATCTAAACTTTACATTATTTTTTTCTTTTAAAAAAAGCTTTGGCTGTCATTTTTCCTTTTAAAAATCTTATTGTTACAAATCAAAAAGTCTTTTAAAAATGATCCAAAATTGATTTTTCTAGGATAAATAAAAAATGAGATCTTTTTAGAATAAATACAAGTAAAAATTTTAAAAGTTAATCACATAAAAATAAGATTTTTAAAATGAAAACATTCTAAATTATATCTCTTGTATATTGGTTATGACATTTCTCCAAACAATATTTTATTTAATTTTTCTCAAACTAGATCATGTCATAAACAAATAGTAGATCTTCAGGAAGGGAGAATTTTGTTTTTAACTGATCATTCCAGAAATAACTTGATTTCCAACTTAAGGCCTTGTTTGAATTGAAGGAAATGGAGGGAAAAGAAAAAAAAGGATTTGGAGGGATAGAGAATCTCTTGTTTGGATAGCAAAAAGGGAAGGAGAGGATTTGAAGGGAAGAGATTTGGAGGGATTAAGTCCATTCATTTTGTTAACATCCAAATCTCTCCATAAGAGGAAAGATTTGGAAGGAAAATGAAATTCCTTTCCTTCCCTTCCCTTCCTTCCTATACAAACAATGGAGTATTTTTTTTCTTTTCCTTCCCCTTCCTTTCCTTTCTTTTCTCTCCTAATTTGCTATTCAAACATAGTGTAAAAGAAAAGGGCAAGGATACATTCATTTGCTTTAGCCTAATTATAAAATATAAAATGGACTTTTATTTCTTGTTTTATTGATTGAATTTGAACTTTAACAGGAACAGAAACATGGGTCATAGTCATAATCATCGACCCAATATCCCGTAAAAGTTAGAGTCTAGAGGGAGGAGGGTAACGGACATCTCATACCCGTGCCCCTCCAAGGAACAGAGTAGTGCTGCTAATTAAACATAATTATGTACAAGTTCTTATTTATGTAGCACCCTTCAATGCCAATAGAGCAGCACCATATGCAGCTTCTGTATGAGCAGCACGACTGACCGACAAACCGAGCACTCTCTCACGAATTTTAGTCCATTTTTCATTCTTCGCACCACCACCGGCTGTGAAAACTTCGTCTACTTCGGTTGCACCCAGTTCTTTCAGAAGGCTATAACCTTTCGCCTAAACAGCCACAAATTTGAAATCACAGGATTAAAAAGAGGGGCGGGGTCATAAGTTTTCAGGTTCGGGAAAGCTGAAATTAAAACGGAAATATTCTACGTTACCTCGATTCGTGCAATGGATTCAAGGATACCGTGTAAGTACTCTGAATCATTATCAGGACGAGGGTGTAATCTGTGTAATGCAATGTACAAAGTCAGTCTAAAAAAATTTCCGGTACCCTGACTTGACTTGTTCATTATGATTCGGGATAAGGGGAGTCCCTGCCTATACAGGCAAGACGGGAAATGGGAATTGATCTTCTTGTAAATAGTGAAAACAGAACCCACAATTTTTAATAGCGCTTTTATTTTTCACATGATCCGGGTGTTCTGACAGCAACAAATTTCACATTTTCAAGAACCAAACACAATAGCTGCCTGAACGCTCTCGCCTCTCGGTCAATCAGTTTGTGATTTCTATGTTAAACAAGGAGTTAAAGTCAGCTTCTTACCTGGGCTTCATGTTGGGATCAGCAACAGGAAATCTCTCCCCAGCAGCAGGTAAAGGATAGTAATCGAGTGAAGAAGGAACGGCAGGATTAATATGCTCGCTTAATTTCTCCAACTGCTCATCGGTGAAGAGTTGTCGTAGGACAACCCCTCCTGTGTTTGAAGCTCCCCCAACAAGCCACTTATCGTCAAGCCGATGACTGTATACTCCAAAGCGTGCGTCTTCAACCCTGCTTTTGCTTAGCAATTTTATTGCAAGAGTAGAACCCAAGGATGTCACCTGGCGACAGCCATTTGACAGAAGTTACTTGTAACGATTCCAGTCGAAAATATAAGAGTTCATAGCTATCAAAAAGTTTAGAAGTTGATTCAGGAAAACGAAACTACTTGGATTTTTGAATATACCTTAACTTTTTGTGTTTTTACACTTTCTTTTGGACCAAAAAACGAGAATGTTTTCATAACTAACTAGTTAGACACTTGCAGACATACCCATGTCTAACGTGAATATCGTAGTCAGACCAGTGTCGCATGATTTGTTAATCGTCTCGCAAATCGCAAATCAAAGAAAGCAAATTATGGTCGGTTTTTGAACCATTTTGAGCGAGAATTCAAAACGCAAACTAACTAGCAAATCATGTTTTACTGAGTCAGAGTGATTCTTCAAAGATAAGATCAATAAAACGTTCATTCAACAGTGACTGCAATATAGTAAATGCAAAAAAGCTCACCGCCTTTCCTGGTTCAGTGGCACGAGCTGCCAGAAATGCAGCAATGCTATCAGTTGTTCCAGCACAAATAACACAATCCTCTGACAAACCTGTGAAAATTTTCAATTCATAAATGTGAGAACCGGAAAGAAGGAAGTATCTTACATGATAGAATTTAGAAAATGGGCATGGGCAACCCAAACAAGGAGGAGAAGAAGTAGTCCACTCATAAACCCAAAGAAGGTTCACTACTAAACTAAATTGGTAATAGCAGGAGTTACTCCTTGAGTATATAAAGTGATGCATACTCTTCTCTTTCTCCAATGTGAGACAACTCACATGTAAGTAACACATGGGCACTTCAACATTACAGCTTACTATAAACAATAGCAAATTAAAAGGATTCCTTTAAGAGCACATAAACATAGAAACCTAATTTGTTCTTGACATCTTCTTTCACGTTCGCTATAACACATCCTGGAGATACAATAGAAGGTAACATACTTGAGTAAGGTTGTGTCCGAAGCCAAGGTGGATAGGCGTCCATCTCGGGATCAAAACCAACCTGCAAGCAACATGTACTCATTCAATATGATCTCTTCCAGAAAGCATAGTTTGAGTGGAATGAGAAGCAGATAAACCGAACAGAAAAGTACCTTCAAAGCATTGTTGTAGTCCGAGATGCCTAACTTACCATGGAGCAGCCAAAGTAGCCAATCTGCTTGATGCAATAACACGGCAGATTCCTTTTTTGAGTTCTCGGAATTCCACCATGAAACCAGCTTGCACAATGTCGAGGAGCCAGTACACACGGTGTGGTTAGTCGGAGCTATGGACTTAACGACAGGCAGAGCATCTGGGCAGCTTTCGTTATACAAAAGAGGTCTGCATAATGGCTCCCCTGTACAGCTGCATCAAAACGCTGCTGTTGGAAAACAACCACAAATGATCCCACATCGAAAAATTAGAGAAAGATCGACTAAGATATATACTTGATGGGCTACTCTTCCTAATACCAATTGATTTTAGGATTGAACCTCATCAGGTTTATGTACAATCAACTCTCTTCTTACACGGGTCTTATTGTGTACAGGCCCGTTAACAAGTTTATCAACTACAAATTCATGCCACAATACAAGGGTCATAGAACAAATGTTTACCATCACAATCCACATGAATACTAGGCCAACATTACCAAATATGAAACTCTGCTGGGCTTCAATTTCCTTAGTTTGTAACACTTCTACATTACTGCTAAATTCATATTTTAATTGTTACCAATTTTCAATTTTTTTTCATTAGATAAGAAATTCAGTAAAAGATTACACATCGGTCTCTTATGGCTCAGCCAACCGGAAGGGAAACAGATTACCTGTCAACAATCATAGTTGTAGCAGAGGTGCCATCTATGGAAATGGAAGCGACAAGAGGTCGAAGATAGACAGGAACATCTTCAAGCAATGAGAAAAGTGTTTCTTTCCATGATCCCGTCCAGTCAACGGATTCTCCACTCTTTCTAGACATTTAGAATGAAACATAAGTTGTATTCATTGCTTTGACACAAAATACTACTAATACAACGGAAATGGCATAGTTTTTTTTTCAATGTTGATCTGCAAAGCATGTTTTCTGCTCTTAAAACAACTGAAATGAATAGAAATTGTGAAACTTATCAACTAATGAAGATGTGATAGTAAAAGCGATGGAAGAAACTTAATGGAACTGAACAAGACTAATATTTTTAGAACTGAACTGAACTAAACTTATTAGAACGAATTGGAATTTTTGTCTATAACTAGTCCAAAATTTTAGGATAAACCCCAACCAAACTTGTCACCTTGCAAATCCAAACCTACCATAACTAGGCCAATATGTTATCCCATAATAATCAAGTTAGACTGATAGAATTTAGAAAATGGGCCTGGGCAACCCAAACAAGGAGGAGAAGAAGTAGTCCACTCATAAACCCAAAGAAGGTTCACTACTAAAACCAATTGGTAATAGTAGGAGTTACTCCTTGAGTATATAAAGTAATGCATACTTTTCTCTTTCTCCGATGTGGGACAACTCACATGTGGGTAACACATGGGCACTTCAACATAGACATTGTTCATTCTAGTGAATATAATCAACATAGTTGCTTTTAAAAGTCGAAATAGAGGCAATCACTCATTTTAACCTTTATTAATCTTAGTGTAAAACCCTTATCTACTTTGTCTCCCTAATTGACCCTTTTCTAAAATTAAATGACCTTAACTTGTACTTCTTGTAGTTATGACTCTAAAGTTGACTAGTTAGTAACAAATGGAAAAGGCATAGTGTTACAAACAATCTACAAAGTTAATTTGTTTAGGTTCATATGACCAACCCCATTGCTTTTTTTGTGTGGTTTGTTGGTAAGTCTAGAGGATCAACGGGATTTATCCATCCTTTAGGGGTATCATGAGGGTGAAAGGGAAATCTTCAATCACTAGACCAGCCCATGATTCTCATAACCAACTCCATCTCCAGACATTAAGGCTTTTTGTACTCATTGTAACATGATTTGCCGATTATTCACTTTTTGAATTCGCAATTTGCTCACAATGACCTAAAATAGCCCAATACCGATCACAATTTGCTTTTCGTGATTTGCGATTCGCAAAGAGATTAGTGAATCATGTGACGGTATTTGTACTCATAAACTCCACTTTTGTAACTCTCACATGTATTTTTTTGATCCTTATCTAAAATAATTCAATCAGATTTCGCCAAATTCTGTTTAGAGCAGAAAATAATAAATCAAACTCATTTAGTTACACCAATGGAAGTAATTCCACCACAATACCACAATCCAATCAAAAAGGCAAAAAATTTGAATCAAGGAGCAACAAAACCATGAAATCAAATAATAAACACAACTTTTTTATGTGAACAAGAACATAATTTGTGGATTGATTACCATATAAAGAGGGTATTCTCTTTTGCCCTCAGCATGAATTTGGCCTTGTTTATCAATAAGAGCATATCTAGCGCCTGAAGTACCAAAATCCATCCCTAGGTATAGCCTTTCATTACCATTTCTATCACTATTTCTTCTATTTTCAGAACTTCCCATTGATGATGATACTACTCCTATGTTGTACTGCATCTTCCTCCTTGTAAATGATTTTTTATACAGTTTAACATTTCCTACAAAATTGATTTAAAAGTTTCAAAATTTTAATTGATGGGAAATTTTGCAACTTCTAAAATCAAAGAGAAATGGGGAAAATGAAAGATTGAGAGTAAGAAAAATACCTTGATAAATGGAAGAAATGGGGTAGAAATTGCAGGTCAAAGGATAAAATGACGCTTGCATTCTCTTGTTTCCTCTCCTCTCCCGCCAGGATAAGGCAAAATTGTTGCTATTTATCATTTAAACTATCTATCTATAAATCTATAAATAAAACTAATACAGAAACCACCTTGGGACACGTGGCATATTCTGAAGCAAAATTTTCCCGCCACATGCCCAATTCTAATTTAGGAAACTTCTTAAATTAAATTACTACATATATTTCCTAACTTCCTAATTTACGGTTAGGAATTAAATAGTATAATAATAATAATAATAATAATTTCCATTACCATACATACAATTTACCATATATACAAATATCATACTATAGGTAAACCGTGCAATGGCACGGGTATCTATCTAGTTTTATATAGTGCAGTAGGGTTTAAGAAAAAATTATTTAGAATATATCCAACTTTTACATGATTTTCCTACGATAATTCTACCTATCGATTAACCATGAATAATCCCAACTTTAGGGGTATTTGGCCAGAGTATACATGGCTAATCCGATAAACTGCTATGGTAGGTAATTCACCAAAGTAAATTAAAATTTAATGTGAAATTAGAGAAAAAGTTTAAAAATTCACATAAAATTCTAAATAATTAAAAAGATCAGAATTTTTTTTAATATTTATTTATTTTTATTTTTTGGACATTTTATTTTAATTTATTTTTTATTAAAATAAAATGAAGGGAGATGATAGTGATGATGAATCCCACAGCTACGGTATCATCTTTGTAAAATGTTGAAGCTACTAGTTTGCTGTTATAAACAACGAACGTTTTTATATAAATTTTTTTAAAAAAATTTCTCCACCATTATTTGAGATTGATTTTTATTTGACTAATTTTACTTTGTTCGCTGTTACTAACAGCGAATAAAGAATTTGACTTTTTTACCGACCATCTTTGTTCGCTGTTACTAACAGCGAACAACCCAAACCTCAACTCCAGGAAAAAAGTGCTTACTTTGAAAAATATTTTAAAACATTACTTATTATTTCACTTTTTTATATTATTTTGTTTATTTAGTTCAAATTTTCTTTAAATAGAGTGGGTTAAGTAAGGCCCATATTGAAGTGATTTATTGTACTTGGGCTAAGCCCACCTTTCAAAGAGGACGTCATAATGGCAGGCATACATTCAGATGTTCAGGTGATTTTTGAATATGATATTTAATTAGGTGAAGTCACTTTTAGTTTCTTCATGGACAAAAATATTTTGATAATTTGATTTAATTTTTATATTCAGGTTATTTCAGCTCTAGTCGAGTCTTACTTGATCAATTTCGGTTATCTTGATAAATTCGAAACAACGGTTATCATAATCCGCTACTCTTATAAGACATTGTATTCGGTGAAAGACCTCTATACAAAAAACCAATAATTTGATTTTATTTGTGATTTTTATTGGTTGAGCTATTTAATTTTTGCATGAAATTCTTCCTCCGTTTTGAAATACTCATTACATTTTCATTATCTGCACTATTCATCATTCAAGCTTATTTTATAAATTACGACTAATGTGTAAGTAAAAATATAACCAAGTGGGAACTTGTTTGAATCGTCTAATCGCACACTTTCTTAACATTAACATTTTATAATTTTAAGATTTGTATAATTCAACATATAAATAAACTAAATAACGGAGGAAGTATGTCTCATGTTGAGGCGATCTCATTAAATCGTTATGATGCAGGACCACCATAGTCTAAAAGAAGACAATTATTGAAGTTAATAAGTCATCAACAAAATACAAAAAATGTCAATTTCTCCCACCAATAGGCAATAGTTGATGGACATCCAACGTTCATTTTTCTTACTAATTGTGTTTGTGATTTAAATTGTTGGGAAGTTTGTGGTCTGTGTAATAATAAAGGAATCATATAATCAATCATCATCTTGTACATATATGACAAAATTTATTAAACCTATTGGGTCACTAATTCATTATTAAAATATTATTGAAAAGTTATTTTCTTAATTAAGTTGTAATTTATATTATGTTAGTCTCTATTTTATATTATAATATTGTTGATTACTTTTGGAATATTTCATATGCAGCGGGAGTAATTTTAAACAAGATTTTTTATAGATACATTTATAACCTGAAATATATTAATGTGAAATCATATTAGATTGAAAGGGGCAAGTTGCGGCAATGGCAGGCGGACTTTTAAAATCAGAGTCTGCGGATAAATGAGGGTTAATATATAACCCCATTGCTTAGGTTTACGGTTAAGAGGGGAGGAATAAGAAATTTAAGAGTTAAAAATTGAGAATATTTGGAGAGCAGACAAATTATTTTGTAACATTTTGTTTCATTTCTCTTTAACATAGTGAAAATTGTTTTCGGTGAATAGTGAATCATGTAAATTATAAGTGTCTATTCTTATTGTTTTTTATTTTTTATTGCTTTGGATAATTACTTTCGTTTTCAGCGGGTCTGGGCAACCCAAACAAGGAGGAGAAGAAGTAGTCCACTCATAAACCCAAAGAAGGTTCACTACTAAAACCAATTGGTGATAGTAGAAGTTACTCCTTGAGTATATAAAGTGATGCATACTCTTCTCTTTCTCCGATGTGAGACAACTCACATGTGGGTAACACATGGACACTTCAACACTCCCCCTCACATTTGAGTGTCCTTAGAATTTTAGCCCACCAGAAGGGTTACAAATCTACTGGGAACGAACATCCAATTAAAGGCTCCTTAATCGGTGGTAAGATTAAATGCCCAGTATAAAGGCCCAATAACAAACTGGGCTCTGATACCATGATAGAATTTAGAAAATGGGCCTGGGCAACCCAAACAAGGAGGAGAAGAAGTAGTCCACTCATAAATCCAAAGAACTTTCACTACTAAAACCAATTGGTGATAGTAGGAGTTTGAGTATATAAAGTGATGCATACTCTTCTCTTTCTCCGATGTGGGACAACTCACATGTGGGTAACACATGGGCACTTCAAGATTGTTCAACTAATTTAGTGCATTAAACTAGAGTTGTTCATGGGCGGGCTGCCCGCCAGGCCCGACCCATCCGGCTCGAAAAACGGGCGGGCATGGACAACGTTTTTCAAAAAAATTTAAAGTTTGGACAGGTAATACCCGCCCACCAAGATAAACGGGCGGGTAGCGACACCAAAAAAATACCCGCGGGTATACCCGTCCGCCCGCTTAGTTTAATATATTATTTATTAAATAATTAGTTCTATTAATTATTAAACTATACTACTACATGACCCATACCCAACTTTAGTTTATTACTCTTCTACTAGTCTTAAGGTTTTACTTCTTTTAGACTTTAACAAAGTTTCTAATTCTACTATCTACATTCGATATTTGTAACCCTCAAAGCACTCACGCAGTCGACTATCAAAGTTCGAACAAGTAGCCGTCTCCACCGTCTATATTCAATATTAATGTAATTTCAGTATTTTGAGACTTTATATATATTTAGAGTATTTTAGATAATGTATTATATTTTGTTCTTATAAAAACTTAACTTTATAATATGTTTTATGTTTTTAATTTTTATATAAAAATACCCGCCTACCCGCGGGTCCCGCCTGCTTTAAAAATGGGCGGGTAGTGACAAAAAAATATGTCCGCGAATGCGGACGGGCTTTGAATATTTGAGTCCGCGGGTAGAATTTTTTGGTGCTACCCGGTCCGCTACCCGCCCATGAACAACTCTACATTAAACATATCATTTTAACTCTTTTTTAGAAGAAATATCAGTCTAGCTCCAAAGTGACTAAATTTTATTATTTTTAATTTTTATGCAATATAAAATAAAATGATACTCCTTATAATTATTTTTAATTATCACATTTATTTATTTGACAAATTCATACTGATTGTCTCATTTTCTTTTTTGTTAATGATTTTTTACCTACCCATGTGTTACACAAGTAATGACCAAAATACTCCACTTTTACTACTTACAATATCTCAACTATCACCTTTACAATTAATTTAATCAATTAAAATACCCCAACTACCCCCTTTTTGGTGGACTTCATCCCACTTTTAATATTTGTGCCCATCCAAATGTAAAAATAAAAATAACATAATCTCCTATATGGGTATAAGTCTGTCATCGTTTTTCCCTCCCCGGATCCAGATCATAATTTTGGCGGAATTCATCGGATGATCTATAGAGACAGAGAGAAGTTACTAAATTTTGTCAAGAAAACATAAGATGAAAAATTCCGAATTGATGGTCAGAATTCAGAGGGATGATCAGATCTGACAGGCTGCAATAATAAGAACTGAGACTGATGAACCTTCCACTAAATAAATCAGTCAGCCTGGAAAATTAATAAAGGTGTGAAACCACGTGGGAAATAGATAAGGGCCCTTGGCACGTGCACCAGCAGTGTGTATGTGTAGCACACATGTGACTAATAGCCTGTAAGCCAAAAGGGAAGTGACACCTAAACTTGCATTCTCAGTCACATACTTTTTGTAGCAACTAAATTTCCATAATTTTTTATTATATACTTTGTGAAATTAAAAATCAAATTAGTATATTGGATTGCGTGAAAAGCAGATGTTGTAAGTATTTTAAAATGAAAAAGTACTAGTACTAATTTGACTAACATTTTGATGGATTTGATATCAGTAGAAGAGGATTAAGAAATTGAATATAGTTGCTTAATAAATTAAAAATAAAGAGGAAAAATATAAAGAGTAAAAAACATGAGATCACCATCATCATCCTCACTGTTTTTTCTTCATAGGAACTATGAATAAGGGTTTGGGAAGTAAAAGAAGACGATAATTCATGCCCGTAACGTAAGGATTAAAAAGGATGCGGCCAAAGAGTCTCTCGATTCTAGAAAGATCCTCAGAAAAAGTGTTTCTTTTAAGTATCCATAAACTAGATGGAATGGAGGAAGTAGTAAACAATATATAGTAAGTGAACTCAGGGTCAACCCTAAGCAAGGGCAAGACGTGCCTACGATCAATGCCTCTCTAAATTTTAGTTTTCAATTAGTGCTAAAGTTTGAACCTTTCTATGTATAATAGTTTAGGAACCCATAAATAATCTTTAGTCTGGGCCCCTAAAAACCTAGGGTCGGATGAACTAGTGGTATATATATAATAGCATGAAGTCTGAATGTAGTTAGCACTTGGCCAGCAACTCAAGGAAAAAAAAGTAGGAAAAAGCCATGACAAAGTAGGATCTCTAGAGACTAATGAACAATTCTTTGCTTGTACTCTTTCTTTTGGGAATCTATTCTACATTAGTGGATTTTAATGGGGTACACAAGAAATTTTTTTATTTATTTTTACTGAAAATTTAGGGAGATGACATGCTTTATTCCTTTAAGATAGTAGCAAAGAGAAAATCAGTTGCTTTCAAGAAATAAGGGAGATAAATGATAATAAATTGAGAAAGAAAATAAATTACGTGGATGAAATTAAAGAGAATTAGAATTTATGAATTAGATTAATACAAAAAGTGGTTAATCATTGTCCAAAAAATAATGCAAAATAAAAAGGACAACCCACAATGAAAACACAAATTCTCAATTGGGAGGGTGTCACGACTCATGTCTCACAATAAACTATCTCTACTGGACTGATATAATGTACGCTTATTGTTTTAAAGTGATCACTTATAACTTTAAATAATCACTTAAACTTTTAAAAGATGGTCTTTTGTTATCTAAAAGTGATCACTAATATAAACTTATAATGATCACTACAAGGTTACAACTAGTTATATGAACTAATTATATGAATTCGTTTCATGGTGAGACAATCTCATACAAGATTTGGTGTAAATGGAAAATGATACTAAGCGATAGGAGCGAAAGGATATATGGTGATCACACTTCCTCTATGCCACGCGATTTGTATCATTTGCCACTTTGTGTTGCCTTATTTATTTTGCTTCAATTTCATATTTGAAAATAACCCATTTAATTTATTTAATCTGATCTTATTCATACATTATATTTTTCTTTCAATTTCATCCATACAATTTCACGTATCTTTATTTATTACTAAATATCTATTTTTTCTTAAAAATAACTCTTTTTTTTTTCTTCTTATGGAAAAAACTCATTTGTTATTTAATGCTAATTCAAGTAGACAAAATAATAATCTACAACTTGAACTAGTTAAATGAACTATTTTCTTTATCTATATATCCCTTCAAATATACATCATATCTTATCTTAGTAAAAATTTATATGAATTAGTGGTATATCATTAATACTATTGAAATTTTGGGTAAAGTGAGCATTTACATAGTATTTTCGCATTTTTTATTTGTAATTAAATACATTTTGCGTTTGTCGGATTATTTATATATAGATTTATATATAATTAATAACCATAATTTGATATAATGAAAATATGCGACTAGACAAATAAAACAAGATTTCTCATAACTATATTTTTTCTCATATAATAACCACAATATATAAATATAATAAAATGATTATTTATAAAAGTTAATTTAGGTGCAGCTAAAAAAGAACCACGAAAGTATTAAAGTTATCCTTATAATATTTCTTGTTAAACAACTTTTTTATGTCCATGAAAATTTAAGTTCGGCATCTTGAGGAAAATTTACCCTAGCCTATGTCTTGATTAATTTACTTTATAAGAGCTAAAGTATTACTTCCTGTTTTCTAATGAAGTTCTCAAAAGGAATGTTTACGAAAATTAAAAAAAATAGAATATTTTAGATAGTTGATATATTATTTAATTGAATAATAAATTTGATTGGAGAATAGTAGAGACCACAAGTATTAAAAAATATTAAAATAAGATTAGTAGAAAAAATATGGAGATCTCAAGTAATAAAAAATTATTTTTATAATTTCCAAAAAAAAATATATATTTTTATAAGGAATATTAAAATGTTAAATTGAAGTTAGTGGAGAATATGTGAGGTATATAAGCATTATAAAAATAAGAAGCTCTTAGTAAATAACGGTTATTTGTAAGGTTAACAAATCACCTTTGTGTAGTAAAATTTGATAGGGTGAAAGTTTTGTTATTCTAATTCATCTTTTGGGATTTTGTTAGTTTTATTATTATTTTTTTGTCTTTTTGCCCTGATTTACAAATCACGGTTATTGATTAGGATTTTTTTGTTATAAAAATATTAAAGTGAGTATGAATGAAGTTATTTTTGTCTAAAATTTGTGACATAAATAGAAAGATTCTCTATTGGAACAACAAATGAAATATCTCAAAAATGACAAAATGAGAAACACAAATTCTTGTGAGAGACGATCTCTTTGAGAGACCATCTCTTATTCGATTGACCCATAAAAAAATGTGAAGTAAGAGTAAAAAATAAGCTTTGATGGAGTGGGCCTAAGAGAGGTCTCTCAAAGAGACGATCTCTCAGGAGACAAGCTGAATGAGAAATGGTGAGACTAATAGAATTAGTAACAAGTAGAGGTGTTCAACGGAGCGGGTCGACCCAACGGGTCAAGGGTCGGATCACATTTTAACGGGTCATTAGCGGGCCTTGTTGTAAAGGGTCGGGCCGGGTCGGGTCGGATAATTATAAGAATTAATTGCGAAAAAAAATTTGCCACTTTTTTTTAAAAATTTTAAATGATATTATTATAAATATAAGTGGATCGACCCAACGGGTCATAAAATATAATAAAAAAATTATTTTTATTAACTTTTAAAAACTGGGTCAAAGTGGGTCGGATTTAAATGGGCTTGACCAGCCCCGCCCCGTTTAACATTTGACAGGACCCGACCCGACCCGACCCATTTAAATTTTGACCCGCCCCGCTCCGACCCGCCCCGTTGAACACCTCTAGTAACAAGCAAGCTATCACATTATATTGGCCCCTACAAGATCATGTTTTTGGGAGTAGGTGGTTGATTCAAAACAAATCCATCTGTGTGACCAACAAATTAACTTTACATATTTTTTAATTCATTTAGTTTTGGATAGCCCAAGATAATAATGTCTTACCTAGCTTCCTAAATCGGGGGCCATTTGATTGAGGTGGTGAAGTGTAATCAATCACCTAGCTAATTATTTTATTATTATTATTATTATTATTATTATTATTATTATTTTATCACAAAAACTTGTATGCAACGGTTGCATGCATGCAACCGCCTACAAATGGGCCAAATAGTCCATGGTCTAATTTTGTTTCAAATTTTTTAATACTTTTATATCAAATTTAGACTTAAGAAATCAAATTCAAGATCTAAGAGGCCAATCTAAAGCTTTAAAAAAACCAATTTCAAGACTTAAGTCGATTTGGTTTTATTTCTTAGATTTGGTATTATACTTTTTTTATAAAAAATCATACTAAATATCTATAAAGCCATGTGTGTACGTTTTGGAAGTATGATTTTAAAACTTGGAATAGGGAGTTTATGTCTTTGAGAAGGCTTTTTTATGTTCTAAAGTAGTCATATTAAACATTCTTTACACATAAAGTAATCCGTTTGATTGAAAAAGAAAAATAATTAAAACTCAAAACTTTACCTAAGAACTGTTTGCAATAAAAATTAAATAATATGGATATTTGAAATAATTATATTGAGCATCTATTAAGAAATATACATACGTTTTGAAATTGAGTTTTAATACTTGGAATAGGACTTTTACGTATTTGAAGAACGCTTTTTAAGTTTAGAAATAGTAATACTAAATAGAACATTTATTCAGTTTTGAACCATAATAATAAGTGGCATGGGCTTTGCAATCAAGTCTCATGTAAGAAACCGCCGCACAGGAGAAAACCTGTACATTATTATTATTATTATTATACACAAAACATAGATAACAAGGCAAGGAGCCCATAAACATCATTATTAATTCATTTATTCCAATTTTTATGATTTGTTTTAAGTATAATGGACAAAGAGACAAAATTAACATCGTATTATTAATTATTATTATATTATTATTATTGTTATTATTATTATACACAAACATAGATAACAAGGCAAGGAGCACATAAACATTATTATTAATTCATTTATTCCAATTTTTATGATTTGTTTGTATAATGGACAAAGAGACAAAATTAACATCGTATTATTACCTAGCTAGTACGTTCTTAATTGCTTTGACCTAATAATAATAATAATAATAATAATAATAATAATAATAATAATAATAATAATAATAATAATAATAATAATAATAATAGTTATTAATTTTTTATTCTAATTTTTAATTTTTTGAAAAAATATGTAACATAACTGAATATTATTATTATGGGTAAATTTTACTAATACAAAGGGACTATAATTGAACTCTACCTTTTTGTCTCATTAAGTCAGCTATATATTTCTTAATGGGCTATCATATAAAAAAGTTAAATGTTGTAAATGATCTGTAAGGTGAAAAATGTATGTTTTAATTGAATCAAATTCATTTAGATACATAACTTAGTTTTGATATAATATAACAATCGAACAAAAGTTATTTTGATCTCTTATAATTGTGACGATTACAAAGTAGATAACATATATCTACAAAGTAAATTAAATGTAGCAAGTATTTAGCTATATTATAGGGTTATTATCAAGATTCAAGCTAAGCCAAAGACTTTAGGAAAACAAATAAACCAAGTGAAGAAAACAAGTCTATATAAAAACCTTAAATATTTAATGGTGTTAAGCAATTAGATGTTTTGCTTGTTCACTATGGTTATTGGTTTTTGGCTATTGACTAGTTGACTAGCTTATGATATTAGCTTTTTAGTTCTGTTAAGCTAACTTTAAGTCGTCTATTATATAAGTATATTTGATAATAGTTTGTTGTTAGTTGTTTAAGTTTATTATTATGAAAATAATTGGTAAAAACTAATTATTAATTATTCATTAGAATAAAGAATCAAAAAGTCAAAAGTCGAACGAAAAACACTTTTTTATAAATTTGTTTATAAAAAACATTAAATTGTAATAATTGTCAAAAAATAATTACATAATTTAGAAAGTGACTTACAAAATGAAGTTAGTTTATGGGTAAAAATATTAAGCAAAGGTTATTAAGGTAAAATATGATCAAAGGAAGTCAAATCCACAAAAGACAAAAGGTGTATTTTTGTTTTTTTTTTGAGATAAAACCTGAAGTTTATATTAGATCAAGGTCGGCCAAAGACCGGAGGCTTGACGGGAAAGGTTCCATACAAATCTTCTCGTGAGCAATACCCGTGTCCCACCTAGCAACCATATGGGCAACGGTATTCCCACTCCTACGCACCGCGCTACAAGCAAAACTAATAAAAGAGGAACTAAGCACATGTAACGAATCATACAAAGCATAAATCCGGGCAAGGCCACTATCCTTCCTCTTGATGGTGTTAATGACAGCGTGGGCATCACCTTCAAGCCAAATATGATCATATCCCATCCTCTGAGCGATCTCCAAAGCAAAGCACGCAGCAGCAAGTTCTGACTCTTCAATCCCCATATTGGACTTTAGCCTACGGACAGCCACAGCCATAAGGCAGCCTTCTTGGTTTCTAAACACTGCTCCAAGGCCTCTCTTGCAATCATTCCCCACAAAAGCATCAAAATTGGCTTTGATCCAGCAATTACCTGGGGGGTCCAGCTTCTCGACACATGGGCTGCTGCGTCACGAAAAACAACCACCTTCATAGTGTATTGGTTGTACTCATGGAGCATCCTCACAAAAGAAGTAGACATATGCACGTTTTTTTTTTCCATAATGATTTTGTTCCTTCCCAACCAACAAACCCATAAAGAAGCACAAATCACCGCCAAAGAATCGTGATCACACTTGTCCATAAGCCAAGCAAGGCAGTCCATAAAAGAGGATATGGGGCTGCTGAGATGATATCTGCATGTATATGAGTGTTCCACATCGTTTGCACCTGTTGGCAGTCAAGCAATGCATGGCAAATTGTCTCATCAAAATCGTTGCATCTAAAACACATTGGGGTGGTCGCCATATGTCTCCTATACCGAACCTCGTTCACCGGGAGAGTGTTCTTACAAGCCCGCCACAGAAAGTGTCTTAACTTTGGGGGTCCATTTAAATTCCACACACGGTTCCACAGCTTTCTCTGAACTGATGAAGAGTTCTTCTGCCTATTTGTGTCCTCCCCCATCCTTCCTAACCAATATCCTGATCTAACAGAATAGACCTCATTCTTCGTATGCCCCCAAAACCGAAAGTCAGAGCTATTCAAACGTGTCAGAGGAATGGTCAGAATAGCCCTAACGGAGTCTTGATTAAAAAGATCATTTATCATATCATACCTCCAGGTTCGCTCATCATGATTAATAAGGTCACCCACTTTACACCCTCCATTATCCTCCCTCAAAGGAGACGGGCTTGTGATTTTCCCATCCATATTAATCCATCTATCCTCAAAAGCATCCACCTCCCAACCATCTCTTGTTCTCCAACAAAGGCCCTCTAACAAGAGAGATTTAGCCCCCCATATGCTTCTCCAAGTGAAACTCGGATTGTACCCCCTTCTAGCCTCAAGGACCTCATCATGTTTAAAGTACCTAGCCTTAAGAACCGAAAAGAGGAGAGGATTTGGACAATGATAAAGTCGCCACACTTGCTTTGCCAATAGCGCTTGATTGAAGCACTTTAGATCTCGAAAGCCCATTCCACCCATGTTCTTCGGTTTACACAAATTAGCCCAACTATGCCAATGAACCTTTCTATTCTCACCTGTTATACTAATCCCATGAATGGACCTATTCATCAAACTCCGAGAAATCAACGTCGAAAAAGCATCAGCACAAAGAATGAATAGATAGGGAGAAATTGGGTCTCCTTGTCTAAGCCCCCTCGAAGGAATCACGTTTCCAAGAACCTTGCCATTGATCTTAAAAGAGAAAGATACGCTGGAAATACAATGCATAATCCTGCGAACCCAACTATCACAAAAACCCATTCTCAGCATAACCCGCTCCAGGAAGCTCCATTCCACTCTGTCATAAGCCTTACTCATATCAAGCTTTAGGGCAAAAGAATTTTGCTTCTCATTCCCCCGTCTCTTCATAGCATGAAAGGCTTCAAAAGCTAATAAAGCATTATCAGTGATCAGATGCCCCAGGACAAAGGCGCTTTGGTTCATGGACACAATATCCCCCAAAAATATTTTCAACCTATTAGCTAAAGTTTTGGACAAAGGTGTATTTTGTTGAAACTAAGGAATTGACACGTATAAAAAAGGATTGGTACATGCAAAGAATATTTCTAGGGATTGGAAGGAATGTTTGTATCACAATCATCAGCTATAAATACAGATTCAAACGCCATAAATGAGGTAACTAATTTCTTACATAAAAAGAGAAGTACAAAGAATTTAAAGAGATTAAATAAAAACAATCTTAACTGAATTTCATAATTTCACATTGATTTTCAGAGCAACGTTCTAAAAGATAAAAGATTGAATATCTTTGATATTAATTATAAAAGACCTCACGTCTAAAATAAGCTCTAAGCAATAGTCCACTTGATTGCCACTGTGCATCTTGTAGGACTTGTTAGGCAAATTCATTCCTTTATCTGATACGTACTGACTTGGGCGTCGGAGTAGGTATCCGAAAAAGAATTTCGAACCTTTCTCACCCCTGGTGTGTTTTGCAGATTTCCAGACATCTTCATTTATAAAGATCTTGCAGCATAGATGGCAGAGAATTAAATTAAGAAGTTTTCACCAGCATAACATTCTGATTAAATTACAAATCAGTAAATTATTGAATTAAATTAATTATCCCTACGATCAGACAACAACAATTAGGACAATCATAGAAATGTCAAATGTGACTATTATCTAGGGTCGTCTAGAGACAAAAGGAATAATAAATAATAATACTTCTATTAAACTTTATCTATTTAATTCGATTTTTCTCATGGTATTTTGCCTTTTTTAGGATGATTAATCCATTAATAATTGATTTATTATATGCGGATATGCCGTACAAACTAAGTTTATGTTGAAATATTTGTGGTTTCCTATGTAACCTGTATAAAACTTCTTCCTATATTCTTTTATTAAACTCATACTTGTATTTCTATTAAGAGAGAGATATAAATATATTTATAGATGAAATTAAAAGAAATAATATAGATTAACTGCTAAATTAAAAATTAATAAATTTGATGCGACAATCCAAAGTAAATAGTGTTACAAATTCAAAATACTAACGGTCCGTTTGGTAGTTGGTAATAAACAGTGGTAATGAAAATGAAAAACAAGTGTAATTTTGGTTGAAAAATCTCTTGGTTACTTTGATGACCATGCTTGTCCAACTTCAATCATCTCATTCTCTTCATAAAATTTATTCTAATGCATCACTGCCATTGGTAGAGCCATAGAGGTGATATTAGGTGGTAATGGAAATTAGAAAACAAAAAAGCTTTTTTGTATCAAAGTTTCATTACCATGGGAATGATATGGAATTTTTGATGAAATTTTACATTATAAATCATTTCCATTACCGCCATTTAATATCACTAATCAAAAGAAGTATAAGTGTAATAATTATTAAATTATGTTGAAAAAGCCAACTAAAGTTAAAAATTGGTAAATAAAACTTTTACCGTTAGACTACATAACATTTCAAGATGTTGATTGCACGATGTTAGTAGTTTAGTACAATTTAGTTACCCTAGAATCAATGCTTAGACCCCTCAATTGGGTGAAAAAAAAGTCATAAATCTAATTAAAAAAAAGGAATTAGTCGACATATATTGGTTATATTTGATATTTTATATGATAATTAAAAAATTATTAAATTAATCCTAAGATGTTTTACTTTATGAGTTATTATTGAAATTAGAAATTAATTTATTAATTTATATTTTTGTTACTTTAATAATCTATTATTAAAGACTTTTAATTCTTGTAACCTTTTATTAAATTAATAGACTAATGAAACTTGTTTAAATATATCTCTAATTCTCTACCAATCAGAAAAACTTTTTATGAAAGATAATATTTTAAGTATAACTAGCTAGCAAAAAAAATACCAAAAAATAAAAGAAAAAAACAACATATTCGTGATTTTTCTACAATAATCTTACGTATTGATTAACCATGAATAATCTCAACTTTAAGGGGTATTTAACTAGAGTAAATTTGGGTAATCCGATGACCTGCTATTGTAGGTAATTCACTAAAAAAAAATAAATTGAAAATTAATTTAAAATTAGAGAGAATTTTAAAATTTTACATAAAGTAAACAATTTTTTAACATTTTTTTCGACATTTTATTTTAATTTATCTTTTTTTTTAATTAAAAATAAAACTTGTTATAGCAAGTCATCCGGTCACTGGGTTTACTCTAGGAAAATACCCTCAAAATTGAGATTATTTATGGTTAAAAAATAAAATTATTGTAGAAAAATCACGAATAAATTAGATTATTATATGTAATTTTTCCAAAATAAAATTCGTGGCTAACATGTTTTTTTTGAATAATACCTTATTCATTAATAAAGAGTCATACGACATCTACATCAAAGATATTAATTAGCAAGTACATAGCAACTAAAACCAAATATAATTCAAAAATAACAAACTTACGATCGTTGTATATGAGATCTGACAATTCTAAATATCCTCTTCCACATCGCTGTTTGATACAGCCTTTTACGAGGGGGTCTTTCGATCTGTTCTAGTCTTGAGATAGAATTGAATTTGATGTAGTTGATGATAATTGCAATTTTGGTGTCTGCTGCATCATTGAATTAATCTCTACCAACAAATCAACTAAAGACCAAAATTCATAACTCTAAACTCTCACAAGAAGAGACTTCAAAACTCAATATATGGGTAGAATCAACCCAATAAATGGGTAGAACAACTCTCTTACAGGGAGAGAACAAAAATTTATTCTAATCATATTAAAAAAACTTAAAAGGGAGAAATTAGGGGCTTACCATCAATATTTAAAGATTGATAATAACCCCAAACTAACTATAAATATTATGGTTTTTTTAAAGAGAGAAGAGAAAAAGAATTGGTGCGGCTACAGGTAAAGTTACTTTGAAATGTAAGAAACATAAATACGTGACTAACATTGTGAAGTAGTAAACTAGTTGCAGTAATTATGGTGCAATTAAATTAGAAAAGGGAACCCAATTAATCAAAGTGGTGGTAAGTGGTAACTTGAAGAAATGGTATCATGTGCAAAAAGGTGTTCTATGTTCGGAAAGCCAACTAACTCTCACGTGAAATAGGATCCTTATCGGGTCCTCCTTTTGCCGTCCTCTATTCAGTAATTTCTCTCGCATCTTGATCAAAATAAACTAAAATAAATAAATAAATTTACTGTTTTCTTTTTCACTTAATCCATTATTTTAAAAAACATTTTATGATTATTTTATATACTCGTATTAACATAACTGGTATAATTTATAAAATTTTATACTTTCTGTGTTATGTTTTTTTTGCTACATTTGCATTGACACAGAAATTAAAAAAAAAGGTGGGCACAACATATAGATTACAATTATACCCTCCATGGCTTTATTTTAATTCTTAATTGAAGAGGGAAAAAAGTTAATAAGGTGTAGAGTAGAATAAAAATAGGGGTAAATTAGATATTTATATGATTGTTTTATTACTAAAACAGACACTCTCTTGAGAGACCGTCTATATTATAGACGCCTCTCAAGAGCCCAGCTCATATCTCCCTTTTAACTTACAAAACCAACAATCAGTTTTGTTTTTAATTTATAAATTGGACCAAACCCCAAAACTTAAGAAGTCTATTGTATAGACGGTCTCAAGCAAGAATTTGTCTTACTAAAAATGGAAATGTAGTAAGTAATATAAAATTGTCAAAAACAGAAAATGTAGTAAGTATTATGGAACGGAGGAAGTAAAATTTAAAGGATTTGCGTTAAAGTTACTCATGTGATAGACCATCTTTAGATGAGAGAACATTAAAATAAGGAGTTCACATGTTACTAATTGTTTTACTTGAGCTATTTAGCCCATGTATGAAGAGTGTCTAACGGAGAGATCGTTGTCCATTTCATACAAGATTTTGTGTTTAAGTTAATACTTTTATATTTATGAAAACGTCACATTTTGAATGAGAGTAGAAATATGTAAAAAAATCCGATAATTCATTTATATGACTTTATAATCGAATTTTGATTTGACCTGAAATAAAAATAGAATAACAATTATATAATAATTAATATGGATATACAATTTATTTTAAATCGATCTAAAATATAAAAGCCGAAATCAACTTGATAATCCGAATGAACACCACTACTATAGTTTAGAAAAAAAATTCAAAACAAACAAACAAAAGATTGTCAAGTATTAACCCAAATAAAATGTGTTTTATCTCACTTATGGTATTGGTTCCATAGAACAAAACTGAAAACTGCATAGTTTCTTTGCAATTTTAAGAGAAAATAATATACTAACTATAGAATTATATATATATCAAAAAAATAATTGAATATATATTAGTTTTTTCTGTCCTATAAAATCTTATAGGTATTTCATAAAAAAATATACCTCTCATCTCCAAATTTCCATTTTCTCTACAAATATATATTCTTTCAAGGGTTTGGGCAAAAATGTATTTTTGGAGAGAAGTAGTAATTTATATATGTCTACTGAACATAACTAAGGTATCTAAAAAAATCCATAGTCCATTATACATTTATTATTATTCAAATTGATTAATAAATGTCACTATAATATTTTACCTAAAATTGACTTGATTAACCGAAATTGAATACGACCTAACCTTAAATAACTCGTATTGTAAAATGCAAATTAGATTCTCAAGATATCTACATGTGTACTCAAGAATAAAAATTAAAATTTCCCAAGTTATTATATTTGAGACTCGCTTGAACATCCAAATAGGCACCTCTAATTAATTCGTTTAGATTCCTTTTCAAGTCATCAATATGTAAAGTGGGTTCAATACAGTAGCTTTTTTTTTTCTTTACTATCAATAGTACTATAATATACCTAAATTTTCAAGAGTTGAAAGAGTCAAGTAGGGTCAAATGACCCCAAAGGCACATATGTGCCTCTGCCACTGGATTGAGCTGACCAATGTCGAAGTCACAATGGGTTCGGAGAGGCTTGGTCCGATAGTTTGAATTCCCAGCCTATTGCATTTTCTTTACAACCCCTCCCTAATTTAAAATAAATGATGTAAAATTTAGTTATATATAGTTTGGTTTCATATCCACGTTCAACCACTATCTACTTTAACGGGGATAAATATGATACAAAATCCCTATAATTTTATCAGCTTATTATCCATATTCAAATTCATACCCAAATAACCAAAATCCCTAAGTTCATGAGATTTAGAGATTCAATCCCATCCATTTGAACCTAATCAAGATCCAATTTAGACTAATAGATAGCTAGAGTATAAGTGTTTTTTTCATTTATAAAATCAATTCGTCTCTACTGGTTTAAATTTAGAGCTTAATTAGGTTCAATTCGATCCATATCATCTGATCTAGGATCAATCTTATACAACAACGTCAACGTTTGAGTTTGTAAAAAAGTTGTATTGCATTATTATTATTACAAAATACCAATCATACAATACTATAAAAGTCTTGGAAAATTTCAAGTGTAATGAAAATATTTATAAAATTTAGAATTTAATATTTTTGTTTAAATTTGAAGCTAAATTAGATAAAGTATTTGTATGATATACTATAGCAATTCTAATTAGTTAACTTAGAATTTATTATGTTCAATTGAATGAAAAAAAAATTATGTATCGAGTTTGAAATTATTTTTATATATATTTCGCATTAACAAATTCATGCATTGCACGAGTTTCTTATACTAGTTTTATAAATAATAGTATTACATTAAATTTTAATAAGAAGCTCTAAAATTGTAGTATATCATTTGATTGCATTTGGACTTCGGTTTAATATTTCCCACATTACTAAGAGATTAAAATACTTTTTTAATTTTTGTCCGTTCATTTAACTTCGTTACAATTGTATTTCAAATAATGATCTCATTAATTTGTTTTATATTCTTGTTAAACATTTACTCTCATTTTTTCTTGCATTTTAATTTAGGGGAAATTCGGTGAATAATATATCTTTTGCTAATTTTCGTATAATAATACCATTTATTGATTAATCATGAATAATACGAGCTTAAAGAGGTGTTTTCTAGAATTCCCTAACATGTTAAAAACCAAACTATAAGTGATTATAGGACGACAAAAAACCGATAAATTAGTTAATAAACTAAAATTGGTATTATTCTAAGAAAATGCCCTCAAAGTTAGTATTATTCATGGTTAATCAATAATTGGTATTATTGTACGAAAATTAACAAAATGTTATATTATTCACAATAATTTTTTCTTAAATTTATCAAAATACTTCTACAATTTACGGCCCGTTTAGTTAGTCGTACTAAATGGTGGTTATGGAAATGATTTATAGTGTAAAGTTTCTTTAAAAGTTCCATATTATTCCCATAGTAATGAAACTTTGATCACTAAAAAAGTTTTTTTGTATACAAATTTTCATTACCACTTGATACCACCTCTCCTAATTAATGTAATGCATTGGAATGAATTTTATGAAGAAAATGAAATGATTGAAGTTGGATAAACATGACCTTACACTAGTTTTTCATTTCCATTACCACCGTTTATTACCACCTACCAAACTGACCGTCCCTTTCCTTAATATATTTGTATAGGAGTTAGAGTAGCTTGGTTAATAAGGAGCATAGTTAAGAAGCATCATGTGCAAATACGATTTTAGCCTTAATTAATTGTAAGATTTATGAGAAGTTGTCATTGTTTGCTCCAGTCACTACTCACTAGCCTATGCCTTTTTAACAGTTTATTTACAACAAAACTGCCTTGTCTGACCACCTCCACTGCAAACTACCGCACACCCCACTTCGCAGTAAATGTCAAATTTCCCGCCCATTTCCCTCCTCTTAAAATTTCACTATACTGTAATTTCTACTAATTTTTCTTTTTTTTTTTTAAATTGCATTTAATTGTAGTATGAAGTTTAGCTCACAAACATAAACTTCAATTATTTTATCAAAAATTTGTATATTTTTTCCTTAATTGACCAACTATATATACTTCTATAGTTCTATTAATCATTTATTCTTATCAAAATAGCTCATTATCGACACTTTTACTGTGTTTATTAACTACGATCTATCCTAATAAATAATCAAAAGTATATTTATTATTTAGTTGAATTTATTTTTTATTTTACTCCCTCCAACACAATTCAATTGTCCCATTTGAGTTGGGCACGGATATTAAGAGTGGGATGGAGTCCACCAAAAAGGTAGTAGTTGGGTATTTTAATTGATTAAATGGGTATTGGGAATTGGAAAAATGGGGGTATTTAGGTAAAAAAAAATAGACAAAAAAGAAAATGAGATAATTGAAGTGAATTGCCCAAATAAGAAAATGAGACAATTGAATTGTGTTGGAGGGAGTATTTATTAACTGATTAGAAAATCAAAATAAATTTTTTGTTAAATGACTCGTTAAGCCAACTATAAATAGTTTTTTATGACAAAACAAATTAAACTACTATTATCACTAGTTTTTCATTGACATTTGATTTGTTTACCCATATTTTCGCTTATAAATAAATTCAACCAAAACTTTCCAAACACCTTTTCAACAACTAGTTTATAAATTAAGTTAAAAGCCAATAAAAACAACGAACACTCTAAACTAGTCTTATAAGTCAATTAAAAAAGCCAATAGACAACAATTGCCAAACACAAATCTCTTTATAGTCGACTAGTATAAAACCCGTGCGTTGCACGGGGTTTTGTAGAATGAATTTTTTTAAAACGGTTAAAATTAAGTTATTCTGCAATTGCAAATTATCATTGTAAACTTATAGTAAAAATATAAAATGTAATAATATATTCAAAATGTTTATAACAATATAATAGTTTAATAAATAATTATGGAATGAAGTAATAAAAATAAGAATAATTACTTAAAATAACCCAACTGTTCATTGATTTTCCTACAATAATCTCAACTTTTGATTAATCGTGAATAATCCTAATTTTAGGGTCACTTACCCAAGAATATTGTTGTCCTAACGGTAACCGATTTTTACAGGTTAATTGTTAAAACTAAGAAAAATAAGACCTCTACTAGCTCGAAACATGTTGACATGCTTGAAACCTCTACAGGCTACAATACTAGAAGTAATATCAAAATAATTAAGTTTATATCTTTAAACAATTAACAATACTAGAAGTATATGATTTAATATTTAGCTACTCTCTTGAGAGACCGTCTATAGTATAGACATCTCTTAAGAACCCAGCTCATATCTCCCTTTTAACTTACAAAACCACCAATTATATTTTTTTTAATTTATAAATTGGGTTAGCCCCAAAATTTGAGATGTCTATTGTATAGACGGTTTCAAGTAAAAATTTGTGTTTAATATTAAGAGTTAAGACATACATAATTTTTTAAAAACCTCTACATTTAAACATGTTTAACATGCTCACAACCTCTACGTGCTACAATACACAACCAAACCCCCTGCCACGTCACACCCAATTTGAAAATTTGAATTCAACCTTTTTTCCAAATATAAAAAACAAATAAAAAAAAGGCAATTACACCGTCGTCCTCATTACTCACCCGTCACCAGTTATTTGCCATCGACTTCCTTCAACTCTTCTTCTCATTTCTCTCTCCTCTGCAACCATTCTTAACGCCGTCAACCCTTTATTTTCACTAAATTTCCCAAAACAAATTAAAAAATTAAAAAATTAAAATACTTCCTTTTTTGTCATTGACATAACCATGTCCATGTGCAAATTCTGACAATTCCTTCTTCCTTTTCTCTCTCGTTGATTGATTCTTCCTCATTCCTTCAATTTCAAGTCTTCAATCTTTAATTTCCGAATTCCAATTCACTATTGCAGTACTTTTTAGTGTTTGATTTTGATTTTGATTTCGAAATCCATTTTGTTTGAGGTAAAGGACTTCAAAAACGGCGTCGTAAAGTAGATGTCGTCGAGAGCACGGAGTAGTTCACCGTTTAGTTACCGGAGAACTTCAAGCCCGTACTCTTCTTCTTCCTCTACGTCGTCGTTTATCAATAATACCAATACTACTGCCCGGTTCATTCCCCGGTCTAATAGCTCTTCGTCTTCATCATTTCACGGTTCGACCGCTGGTAATTCTGGTAATAATAACATTAATTTTGGTTCAAGATCTATGACGCCGAACCGGAGTTATGGCGGTCTGTCACCTGTCGGCTACTCACCGTCAGATGAGCTTCTTGCGGAGCCACTCGAATCTTCTAGATCCACCGCTGATAGTATATCCGTCACAGTTCGGTTTCGGCCTATGAGGTGATTTTAGCAATGCTATTTTTATTAGTAGTAGATCTGAATTAAGATCTTTGATTTTGATTTTTTTGAAAATTTAATTTTTTAGTGAGAGGGAATATCAAAGAGGAGATGAGGTTTCTTGGTATCCAGATGGTGAGAAGATTGTTCGAAGCGAGTACAGTCCAGCTACTTTTTATGCATTTGGTAATTTGTTCAACTAATCATTCTATTTTTATGTTACGGCAATGAATTGTTAAAATGTAGGTGATTAATTGTGATTATTAGTTTGATTTGATGAAGGCAATCAGTTGTTGATGGCATTAATTTTGGCAATGCAGATAAGGTTTTTGGGCCGAATTCAAATACAGAGGAAGTTTATGATGTTGCTGCTCGGCCTGTTGTTAAAGCTGCAATGGAGGGGATTAATGGTATGATTAGACTTGATTTTTGAGTCTGAGATGCTTGATTTGAACATTATGCTTTGGAAATCGAAGGGATTTGCAGTTGTGATTTTAGGTTTTGAGATCACAAGTACTTATTCGAGATTAAAAAGTTGTAATTTTAGATGGTGTGTTGTTTGAAAATGTGATTTGTATAATGCAGGTACTGTGTTTGCTTATGGTGTTACCAGCAGTGGAAAGACTCACACGATGCATGTGAGTGAATTTTTTTTATCACCTGTACTTGTTTGGAGTAGATTTTTACCTATTATAAAGTATAGTGCAAAATCTTATGCCAATGGTTTCTTGTCTATCACAGTTATATTGTAGTCCATGCTTAATTAATAACCGTTTACAATGTATTCGAAAGGGATAATGTGATTGATATTTTGCAATATACAATAGAGCATGTTTTTTATTGGCTGCAATGGATTTTTGGTAATTATATTGCCTAAGTGATTAATGAAGTCGACCATTGATCCTATCCGTCAAAGACTTTTGTCTGGATATTTAAAAAAATAAAGAAACCTTCGACGAATATCATTATTTTTCATATTGAAGATTTAACAATTTACACTAGACTTTCTGCTTTCTGTTTCAATAGTGTTTTTGTCTGAAATGATGGGCAATCCTTGCCTTGTAAGTTTAAACTGTATAACAATGTTGTCAAAGGCTGAGGAAAGCTGTATTGCTTAGTTTTGGTATGAACTTATTGCAAAACACCACTCACATGTCGGGACTCCAAATTTCCATACATAGCTAAATAGACAACATTGTCAGAATCCTTTTTTTTTTTGTTTTTTTTTCTCTTGCTAGAATCCAAAGCCACTTTATATTTGATAGACTAAGGAGCATAGGGAGAATTAGTTGATTTTGTTTACTAGATAACTATGGTGCTAGACACGCTACCTTAGCAAGTCACCATTTTATTACCTATCGAAGTGGAATGCATGTTTTTCTTGGTAGTCGTGTTACTATTCCTCCGATGTTGTAATTCTGCCACATTTAAGGCTCACATTCTTGTGGGATAATGGGAAAGTTGCTTATTATGGATGTGTACCTATTATATTTTAGGTCACAAGTTACAACTTTGATTACTGATCCTGTCTGAGTTTACTGCTTCAAATCCTTAAAATTTTAAATTAATGAATGCTCCATCACTTAGGTTCCACGATTTCACATTGGTTCATTACTTGAAATTTTTGGACAATTCTAATCTACCACTCATGTTAATCTTGACAGGGTGATCAAAATTGTCCTGGTATCATACCGCTTGCCATCAAAGATGTCTTCAGTATCATACAGGAAGTAAGCATGCTTTCCGTAGAAGCTGGTTTTCAAACATTGCATTTGCAGTTGCTCTGTTATTGCTTATAGATGAGTTCCAAGACAGTTCTTTCATTTGCACAGAAAGATGTTTGATTATCTATGGAATTCATCTAGGGTTCCATATTGGCATATTATATGCCCATCAATAATTATTTATGCATGTTTTGAGGAGATTTTGCTGATTACTATGCTTTTGTTTCAGACTCCAGGGCGAGAGTTCTTGCTTCGTGTTTCTTACCTTGAAATCTATAATGAGGTAGAAATCATGAATACATGTTTTTTGTTTCTAAATTAGTTGATGGATGTGGCAATAGTAAATTCTTCTATATGTAGGGCCCTTTTGTTTTCATTTTTTGTTTGCTTTTGATGTTTGCTAAGATTTACTCCCTCCATTTTTCTATATGTGTCCCGTTTGATTTTTGTTAGTATTCATCCATCAACCTTGATTTTTATTTTATTCTTTATCTATTTGTAAAGATATTGTTAAGTGGGATCTTTTTCCTTCCTTAATGTTAATTTTATCAGTTCAACTTTTTATAATTTTTATGTTTTATATATGCACAATTTGATGAATTAAGGTTTGAATTAGTTCATTGGATAGTTTGCAAATTTTGCAAAACCAAATGAGATATATATAGAGAAATGGATGGATTAATATTTTACCGAATATGTTTCATGTGGTTTCAGGTCATAAATGACTTGCTTGATCCTACGGGTCAGAATCTGCGTGTCAGAGAAGATGCCCAGGTTTGTGGTATTTTAAGATTTTTATTATCGGCACATAATCTTTTAAAGATTTTTATTATCAGCACATAATCTTTTAAAGATTTTTATTATTGGCATAAAAGGTTCTCAAATTCATTTGTCAAAGAACATAGTTTTGACCTTTCAACTTGTTCAGGGAACTTATGTAGAAGGCATCAAAGAGGAAGTGGTTTTGTCTCCTGGGCATGCACTCTCTTTTATTGCAGCTGGGGAAGGTATTTTGGAAACTTTTGCTTATTGCCTTTTTTGGCTACTATGATCTAAAATAACTTTGTTTTGATTCGTATGTTTTATGCTCGCAGAGCATCGCCATGTTGGTTCTAACAATTTTAACCTATTCAGTAGTAGAAGCCACACCATATTCTCACTGGTAAAGTTCTGCTCTATTGAATTTGTTTTTGCTAATCATGTTTTTTTTCCTTTCCAATATTTCTTTGGTGTTGCTTCATATCTTTGCTGTTGCTCCGTATTTTATTTTGTATACTTGAAGCATAATATGGTTCATTGCCCATCTATGAAGAATTCTTGAAGTTTTAGCTTGGCTTGTAATTTTGTGTATGTAAAAAAATTTGCATACATTTTTATCGTAATTACGATAAAAAGAATATCATGGCTTATTGATTCATATGTTTTTGACTTTTGATATTCTGTGTTGACTTTCTGAAAGCTGAGTGAAAATCTGGCCATGAAATTGTCAGTTTCTGGAAGCTTTATTCGACACCCAATCGTCTACTATCCTTTATGCTTAAGGTTAATTACAAACACAAAAAATAATAAATCAATTATCTAATTAGAGGTGTAGAGATTACCATCTATATATATATATTCTCAATAGGATTATAGTTTCAGTTTTTGTCTTCTTTGTATAGGAAATCAGCTTGATTCGTTTGTGGCAGCATTAAGTTATTCAGTTGTGATGTGAAATTATGTATTTTGAATTTTGTTAGATTTGTCTTATACTTTAACCGAGCATTGTACTTTGCAGATGGTAGAGAGTAGTGCCCATGGAGATGAATATGATGGAGTGATATTCTCCCAGCTGGTTTGTTTGATCTATAACTTAATGTATCAATTATAGTTTTGGAGACTTAATAGTGTGGTGATTTCTTGTTCTGTTATGTTCTAGAATTTGATTGACTTAGCTGGATCCGAGAGCTCTAAAACGGAAACAACAGGATTAAGGAGAAAGGAAGGATCATATATCAATAAAAGTCTTTTGACTCTTGGAACTGTATGTACTCCATGAGACCATGATATTATTGTTTATTCTTTTATAGATGTACTTTATATTATATTTGTGAGGTTGGCATGGGATGGTGCTTGGTGCTGAGCTTTCTCAAAAATTTATTTTCTGTTGATAGTTTTGCTATGAGATATACTGCTCTTCCATATCATTTAACATCCCTTTTTTTATTCACTTTAAATAATATTTGTAAAGGTCATTGGAAAACTTAGTGAGGGGAAGGCGTCTCATATTCCTTACAGAGACTCCAAGCTTACTCGTCTGCTACAATCCTCGCTTAGCGGCCGTGGACATGTTTCAGTAAGTTCTTTAGATGAAAACTATGATGCACTGAAATCTTTTCTGAGTTGTGAGCACTTGTTGAAACGCTTGTTACATGTAATGCAAAAGAATCTGAACCATATTTGAATGCTTTTATGATCATGGTCCTGTATCTAGAATCAAAGGAAACCTTTATTTTGTTTTATTATATGTTTGATGGCATTATTTCTCAGATTTTTCTTTCCATTCCTGTTTTAATTTTTCTTTTGATCTATTTCTATTATTCTTGACTTCTTGTATATTTATGGAAATTTGCAGCTTATATGCACAGTTACCCCAGCATCGAGTAGTATGGAGGAAACTCACAACACGCTGAAATTTGCTAGCCGTGCCAAACGGGTGGAGATCTTTGCTTCGCGTAATAAGGTGTAACATCTATGTACAATTCATTACTTGTTAAAGTATAATTATTTTTGAAGTTCTCTAATGCTGCATGAAACTTCTTGTCAGATCATCGATGAGAAGTCTTTGATTAAAAAGTATCAGCGAGAAATTTCAACTCTCAAGCAAGAACTTGATCAGCTTAGGAGTGGAATGCTTGTTGGAGTTAGCCATCAGGAAATTCTGACTTTAAAACAAAAGGTTCTGTTACACTCTTATTTACTAGATTGAGCTTTGTTGTTATTTTTCATGTCATACTTAGTTTAACATTGCTTGTAGTTGGAAGAAGGCCAAGTTAAAATGCAGTCAAGATTAGAAGAGGAGGAAGAAGAAAAGGCTGCTCTTATGAGTAGAATACAGAGGTTGACTAAACTGATACTTGTTTCATCAAAGAATAGTATTCCTGCATATATGGGTGATATTGGTCACCAGAGGAGTCTTTCTGATGATGTAAGTTTGCATAGTTAATCAGTTTTGTTTCTTGTTTTAAGTAATTGCTGTCAATTTTGTCTTTGATATCAAAAGGTTGATTTACTACATTGGTTTTTCTTCTCACATTCATCCTTCTGTCATCTCCTGGCCATATTATTTTCTTGCATTTAAAAAAACGAAGGATACAGGAATTTTTGATATTTTGGGAATCAAATACCCTTAGGAATCACGATTATGGGCAATTAGTCCTTCAATCACCCCTGTAAAAAACACTACTCACTCAGAGTTGAAAATCAGTGAAGACACCTTAATATACCTATGGTTCTGTGGTTGCTTAGTATAACCTGAATCATTCTGAACATGGAGTCCTTGTGACATTGTATCTTCTCAGTTTGGAATTGGGAAGACTTCATATTCTTCAAATCAAAAGTATTAAATTAATTTGAGGTACTTGATGCAAGGCCATTCAAGTAAGATGGCTAATCGAAACTCACTATGAACCTCGATTGCCCATTTAGTTGCCAAAACAATTAAGGTGGTAAATTAAAAGTTTTCTTTTGCTCATTTAGGAAGTTTATTGTACCAAAATGCCACTTTCGTATAATTCCTTAGTCTTGAGAGCCCATGCATGTGTCTGGGGGAAGCCTAGACGGTAAACACTTTATGGCATTAGGTTAATGAAATGCAATATAATTCCCTAGTTCCTTATGGAAATTCCACTTATTTTGAAAGATGATATGCTAAGGTGACATGGATAAATCTTTAAACATGCAGTTTAAAATTTGTCATTTCCTGAATACACATCCAAAAATTCTCACCATGGAAATGTACAGAAACAACAATAATCACATTAAATAACTGATCTGATTTGTTAGATCAAATCTCATAGTAATGGCTTAACTAGTTGTTGTGACGTACTGAACTCATTTCTGAGTGAGCAAATTATGTAGACATAGCAATTGGCATCCATAGAAAAATTAATTTTCAGAAAATCACATCTTGCTATGCAAAGTTAATAGTTTGAAGTTTGAACAATGAGAATTAGACTAGAGTTGGAGAGGGAATTGTAACTTCATGTTAAAGAAATCAATAAAGTTGCCACGAACCAAGTCTTTTCACTAGACGGAGTTTATAGCCATGGCAGTTGTGCAGCATAGGAGGAAGAGATTATTGGGATGAGTACAGCGAGTCAGAAACAAAAAGTTGAACGGGAAGTGGCTATTGGTTTACCTTTGTATAAACTAATAATTTGAATAGTTGACTGTTTTGGGTAGCTGGAAGTTATTAGGATAAGCTCCATGAAGAGTGTGGCTCATGCTTAGGCAACATTAAAAATTCACTTGATTGGCATCTTTCTTAGTAAGCCACAGCTCTTTGCTCATCATCATATCATTTTGTTTGCCCAATTATGCAAAATTGAGAATAAGCCAAAGTAATGATACTAATATGAGTGTATCACGACGATAAAAAATGATTGGCAGTTCAACTCAAAAATGGCAACCAGAAAGAAAAACAGAATAGATTAAATGTGATACTCAAAACCAGAAAATAAGAGGATTGATGACAACAAGACAAAAACCTCCAAAATAGGAAGTTGTCAGAGCTGTAGAGCAGTTTCTTTGAATATACTTCTTAAGGAAGGTGTAGGGTGAGAAGTACTTGGATGGATACTTTTTTTTTAATAAATTTGTTTAATGTGTCAATTAGATTGTTGTATTCTAATATAGTGTTTTGAATATCAGAAATCAGAGCTTGGGGACACTGAGAATAATAAGGATTCTCCATCTGCTTTATCAGACCCTTCTGCCGCTGATTACAAACACAAAAGATCCTCCAGCAAATGGAATGATGAATTTTCTGGAGCTGGTAGCTTACTCACAGATTCTAACCAAGTAGGTGACCTTATCAGTGGTTCTTCCTTGACAACTGTAATGTTGTTTTTGTTATTGTTGTTTCTTGATTTATATAGAAGTGCTTAATCTACTGGTTAGATACATGAGTGATTGATGATCATGTAGTAATTCAGGTTAAGTTGCAACTACTGTTTTAAATTTGTAACAAAATGGAGTTTTTCAAATTTGATTCCTGCAACAAAATACTATCTGTCTGTCAACTAATCTGAAGTACATTTGCCTTTACTGAACATTACTTTTGTTCTACCAGTTTAGATCTACACATTGTTTGTCCCTGTAGTACCTTTCTCAAAACAGTACTAATTTCAATCCGTTGGAGAAACGATCTAGTCACGTATTATGTTGCATTTTCCATGACAGATTTTATGCTTTCATTTATGCATTTGTTGGTTGCTGCTGGATTCATCTAATTTGTGTCTTTATTGGATACCAGGATGATATAACTCCATCTGATGAGATGGACCTTCTTGTGGAGCAAGTGAAAATGCTTGCTGGTGAAATTGCTTTCAGTACAAGCACCCTTAAACGCTTGGTTGAGCAATCTGCAAATGATCCAGATGCTTTTCAAAGTCAAGTATGAGTTCTTGTACTTGCTATCCTGTTGCACAATTCTACATTTTATTAGCCTATTAAAACTTATATAGTTGTGGTTAATCTTTTTTAAATGATGGGAGTATAAGTCTCATGCTCGTAATTAAACCATTATGACTTTACGAGTTCACTTACTTTTGAAGCCATGTCTGGGCTTACAGCATTCATCATTTTCCTGATATCATGATTGTTTTGCAGTGGGCTTTACTTAAAGCTTATTAATCTAAAGTTGTCCTTTAAAGAGGCAATTCCTTGATTTTTTTTAAATGCAGATACATAATTTGGAATGTGAAATCCAAGAAAAGAGGAAGCAGATGAGGCTTTTGGAGCAGCGCATTATTCAGTGTGGTGAGGCTTCAGTGACTAGCGCATCGTTGCTGGATATGCAGCAGGTTCTCATTTTGTATTCATTGTATTTCTTTTTTTTTTTCCGGATCACATGTGCACGTGTGTATCTTCAGATGTTTGAATAATCTAAAATTTTTACTAGCAGTTATCATGTGAGTTATTTTGTTGCTTAAAATCTATGTTATTCCGTTTTACAGACTGTTACAAGATTGAAGACTGAATGTAGCCAAAAGGGATTTGAATTAGAGGTATGCTTGATCACTTTTCATTCAATTTATTGGACCAATGATGCTGTACTCCCTACTGAAGACTATAACATTACTAAAGGATGTTACAATTATACTTCCATATTTGAAATTCTTTCTGACAAGGCATTGATTTGGAATTTACCAGTGCAATATACAGAACAACTTTGCTTCTGTTAATGAAAACTGTCTTTCTATTTTTCAGATTACGACTGTTTCTATGAACCTTAACATTCAAATCAATTTCTGTTATAAATTAACAATAAGCAGTTTAATACATTCAATGGATACCTAGCATTCAAACCAATAATTTTGTTTTTGGCCACGTGTTATTGGAGAATGCACTTAACTATGCTGGAAGGACCTGTCTGAGAGAGGGAGATGAAGAGAAAATTTTGTGGTTAAAAGCTACTGGATGCGGAAATTCTTAATTACCATAAAATGCAAATGCTTATGTTCAGATATAAAGATTGAACTGGAACATCAGTGACTTACAGAACTTTTGGTTGGTATAACTGTGAGGAGATGAAGTGACTCATTATGGAAACTTTTTCTTATTAAATGGATTCTTCATAGTTTTATCTCCTTGCAGATCAAAGCAGCAGATAATCGGATCCTTCAGGAACAACTTCAAAATAAGGTATATTTGGCTTTGTCTTTTTCATTGCTTGATGCAAAGTAAGAGCTTATAAAATCATGTTCTTTTCTGATCTCAACTTTTATCCTTAATTTCTGCAGTGCGCCGAGAATAAAGAACTACAGGAGCGAATAATTGCCCTGGAGAAGCAGATGTCTTCAATGGGTGGTAATCTGTCATCAACTTTTGAACAGGGCAAAACTAATGAGTATACCGAAGAGTTGAAAAAGAAAGTTCAGTCACAGGTGATTTAACACTGTTTTTCTTCTCTATAATTTATGGGGTTAAAGTAACACTGTAAATGGGGTCTATGGTTGTCAATGATAGCCTCCCGAATTGCTTTGCCTTCTTTTTCTATCTCAATTCCATTGCTCATATTTTCATTTTTTTTTGAAAAACATTGTTTCATAGAAGTATATAGATATATCATATATGTACTTCTGTTTTGTAAAGTGTCCCATTTCTCCCAGAATACTCACATTTGTTGGCAAAGGGACTATGGGAGTAATGGTCCACTTTTTCAGAATATACTCTATAGAGGTTATAAAAGATGGTTTTGTTATGCTTCTGTCTTATCAAGCAAAAAGCTCCCCTTTACGACAAAGTATTAAATATGTGAAGTGAAAGTATTTGTTTTGTATGTCTTCAACTAATCACATTGCTTGTTTGTAGACATCAGAACTTCTTTCTGTAGTTGAAAGTGCAATGTGACAACAGCGGAATTTGAGTGGATCTTTGTTTGATTTGTACAGGAGGTTGAAAATGAGAAACTGAAGCTTGAACATGTTCAGTTACTTGAAGAAAATAGTGGATTGTGTGTTCAGAATCAAAAATTATCGGAGGAAGCTTCTTATGCAAAGGAACTAGCATCTGCTGCTGCCGTTGAGCTGAAAAATTTGGCTGCTGAAGTAACTAAACTTTCACTGCAAAATGCAAAATTGGAAAAGGAGTTGCAGGCTACTCGTGAATTCAGTCACTCCAGAAGCTCTCAAACTGTCAACGGAGGCAGTCGTAAATACGGTGATGGAATGAAGGGTGGAAGAAAAGGCCGGTACTCTAATCGGGCTAATGATGTTTCAGGAGGTTTCTATAATGACTTTGACTCGTATAATTTGGATCCAGAAGATTTAAAGATGGAACTACAAGCTCGGAAGCAGAGGGAGGCAGCTCTAGAAGCTGCTTTGGCTGAAAAAGAATTTGTAGAAGAGGAATGCCGGAAAAAGATTGAAGAGTCGAAGAGAAGGGAGGCCTCCCTTGAAAACGATTTAGCAAATATGTGGGTGCTTGTTGCAAAACTGAAAAAGGAGGTAGCAGCTGTTCCCGAGTCTATAGGTGATGAGAGACTAGGTAATCGAAATATTACGAATGAACAAAAAACTATTGAAGTTGATAGAAGTGACTTCAATGAAATTCAATCTACACCAGATGCTCCCCGTGAAGAGCCTTTAGTTGCTCGGTTAAAAGTAAGTTTTTTTTATCTTGCATGTTTTTTATCTTGTGTTTTGATTTTCCAACAATATTTCATTATAATTCTTGTTTTTTGCCCATCCTCAATGAGTCCAAATATTTATCATTCTTTGTTTAACTTAAGACCATAGAGAAATAAAGCATTGAGTCATCTGCATTTTCTAAGTTTGTAATCAAGGGTACATTGGAAACAACTTCATTGTTTTCACTAGAAGCAAGGTTTTGTACATTGACACTTCCAAACTCCGCCTAGTGGTAGTCACATAAAATAGTGTTAAATAACTAGTCACTTTGTATACTGTGGAGTGTGGAATATGTTTAGAATCGTATAAAGTAACAGTGGATGAGTAAAACACAGGCGAATTTAGGAAAATTATTCTGAGTCCTCCAAATTTAGTTTAAGCTCTAAATCAATAAATTTCATTAACTTAAAAAATGCGAAGAGAACGGTGTGCACCATAGTAGCTATTAGTAGCTATTAAGAAGATAGTTGAATTCTGTTGTTGACTTTGTTCATGGCGAACCTTTATCTTATATTTTTTTCAGGCAAGAATGCAAGAGATGAAGGAGAAAGAGAAGTGTTTGGGCAATGGAGAAATGAATTCTCATCTTTGTAAAGTTTGTTACGAGACACCAACTGCAGCAATCCTTCTTCCATGCCGACATTTTTGCTGTGAGTTGTAGTTCCCCTTCTTTGTTCTCGTAGAATCAACAATTTTTTGAGTTTTCTTTAACGACTTAGTTAAACTTTTTTCGCAGTGTGTAAACCATGTTCATTGGCCTGTTCAGAGTGCCCAATTTGCCGAACAAATATAGCAGATAGAATTTTTGCATTCACTTCATGACAATCCATCTTATGCCCTTGAATTCGGAGGCAGTAAATACCAACTGGTACGTCATTGTATGCCGAACAAATCAGCAGTCGATAGCACATTTTACATGAATGGTCCTATTAAAAGATTTAATTTGTGCTTGTTTTTGCAGGGCGTTCTACAATTTTTTCCAAGTTGCTGATTTTCCGAGCCTTGGCTGGTGCAAATTCTTTGATTAATTAGTCTGTATGTAATCCCCCAGGTATATTATTTTTTTTTTTTTGGTCCTCGATTTTTCCCTTTTCCCTTTTCCATGAATGAAGGGTTGTATAAAATAAGAACATAAAACCGAAAGGTGAAGAATGGGGTGAGAGGAGACATGAAATAGTAAGCAGATTGCTGCATGTTGGTTGTTTTTAAGGGTGCAGCAGTACTGTGAATTGTGATGTATACCTTGTTTATTATTATTATTGTTGTATAGAAACATCAGCGTAAGCATTTAAAGAGCAAAAAATATGATCTATTTCACACATTTCTTGCATCAACAATTCCACTAACTCGCGGTTTGTATTTGCTTTGTTTTTCTTCTAATTATTATCTATCATATGCTCTCTGTCTTTTGAGTTTGCAACTTACATTGTTTCATCACGCTATGCTAATACTCCACAAGGTTATAATCTGATATAGTGTAATTGTAAGTTTTAACTCTTGTAAGCGATTTTTTCACACGTAAAACTTGTTGAAAGTTGCAAAGAAGTGAGTTAACATTTTTTTTAATCAAGAAAAGTAAATTGATAATTCTGTAAAAATAACTAATAAATTAGGCTGACAATTTTTGACTTTAAATCCATGTAATTAGCTAATTGCTTTGATTAATTATTTTAAAATTGTAAGTGATCATTTTATTGACTAAATGTACATGGACTAGTCTAATTGAGATAGTCTCACCATTAGACTATCTCTAAGAATTTGTGTTTTACTATATCCTATACATTGCTAGAGTAAAGACAAGATTGAACACATTTTTTGAAACTTTTAACTTCATATCGACATATTGATTTATTTAGACGACACATCGACAGTATTAGTTAAATCTTGGCCAGTTTGTCATGATTTATTTCAAATTAACTTTTTTAAAACTAGAAATCAAAAATTTTACGCCAAAAGAACTGATTTATTTTTTTGTTGTCAGTTTTCAAAATCAACATCTTTTCAATAAATTGGACTATTTTTTTTTATTCATTAAAGTAAAAACATGTTGTAAATCTTGTTATTTGATTTACAACATTAATATTGAATTGCGTAGTATTTAACACAAAATAATGAGAGTCAACTTGATTCCGTATATAAGTGGAGATGGTTATTGATTCATTTTATACTGTACGACAACTGGACGAATGACGAAATTTACAACATCAACTAGGATAATAAGTGAAGAATTTTTTGCAGGTAGGAGTGTTGCTAAGAGGTGGTTTGTCTTGACTACTCAATATAATTTGTTACATATTACTCCCTCCGTTTCCTTTTGTTCTTCCCATTTGGAATATGGGAAGTAATTAAGATAAATTATGATTACATAATAGATACTATGAGAGTTGATTAAAATAATATAAAAAATAAAGATTTTATTGATTAAAGTGTAAGTGTAATAATGTCATTAAATTTCATTGGGTGCATGTAAAGTAAATACATTGTGAATTAAAATGTAAATTAATTTCTATAGATTAGAGTGTAAGTGTAATAGTTTCCTTCTATTTTATTGGTTACCAAAATAGAAAGATTCTAAATGAGAAGAATTATTAAAAATTTCCAAATGGAGAAAGTGAGAAGAACATATGAAAACGGAGGGAGTATATAGGGGAAATGTCCTGTTATTGGGTCAACTAGCCCCACAGTTTGTGGGCCAAGTCAAAGGGCTCAATTGTTCCAGTCAAGGCCAAAATCAATCTATCCTAGGACGAAATTACTAAAACGCCCCTTGGGCTGTCTCATCAAACCTACTCAGCATTATAAATACTCTTGTTCACCACCATAAATGGTAGGTTTTCTCTCTCTCTAAATTACCATTTTTAGTCTTCACTATTGACTCTTAAAATCGATCACTGACAAGTGACTTTGTCCATTTTGTAGGAATTCTGCCTTCAATCCGATATTCGGACCCATCAGACATCCGAAAATCTCACCTTCCGGTCAAAGAGACTCGACTTGATTTCCACGCAGAAACATGTCCCACAACCACCAATATTTCTATGGAAATGTAAATGCAAAAGAATGTTGACCATTATAATTTTGTCAAATATAAATTTAAGTAATTAGTCCATTTGCATTTCAAAAAAAAAAAAAATTACCGTGAATAATATTAACTTTCACTAATTTTTCTACAATAATACGAACTTTCGATTAACCCTGAATAATACAAACTTTGATGTGGATTTCCTTTTAGCATCCTTAACTTGTTGGTAACCTAAAATTGTAGGTCAACTTGGCAAAAAAAAAGAAAAATAAAAAAATAAAATAAAAATGCAATAAAAAATGTAAGAAAAATAAAAATGCACTAAAAAAATTAGGGAAGGGTGGGAAATTAATTTTCTTACTTTTCTTTTTCTTTTTTTTATTGCATTTTTAATTTTTTGTATTTTTCTTTTTATTGGCAAGTTGACCTATAATTGTAGGTTACCAACAAGTTAAAGATGCTAGAGGGAAATCCACACCAAAGTTGGTATTATTCAGAGTTAATAGAAAGTTTGTATTATTTTAGGGAAATCAGTGAAAGTTCGTATTATTCACGGAAATTTTTCAAAAAAAAATCATCACATTATTAAAAAATAATGTACAATTGCATGCAATTGCAAGCTATTACTTTCTTTTGGAAGTACGCAAAAGTGCCGCAATTTCTTAGATATTCATATGAGAAATTACCCAGATCTTATTAAGGTGAGGAGATTAATTAATCAGCCGGCCTCCTGAGAGACCGTCTCTCTGAGAGACATCTCTCAGGTCCAACCCATTAAAGTTTAATGCATACTCTTACTCTGCATTTTTTTTATGAGTCAACCCAATTAGAGATAGTCTCTCAAAAAGACCGTCTCTCACAAGAATTTCTGAATTTGTGTTAATTCTTTTATAGGTGATAAGAATGTGAAATGAAAATCTTTATATACTAGTTTTTCTCAAATTTCTTATTTTTTACTTTGGTTATTTTATTAAAGATAGAAGCGCATGAAAAACAATGACAATTAGATAATACTAAGGCGGATGAAATCGATTGAGTTCACAATAAAAACGGAAAAGACAACAAACTGGTCGAGATAATTCAAAATATAGTGGGCAAATAACTTGAGATTTGCTTTTTTTAGTTTTTGATTGGTAAAATAGATTTAAAAAGTATATTTGGTAAATGATTTTTAACTTGATTAAAAAACTTTTAAACCCAAACCCAAAAACTAATGCCAATATGTAAAAGTTGCAATGAACATTTTTTTTTAATTTTTTTGACTTCTCATTTTTTTTATCTACTTTTCGTTCTAATAAATAACTAAATTTTTTTCATACATCTTCATAAAAACTGAATTAAATAGCTGGTTGACAGCTATCAAAAAACTTAATGTTATTAGCGGATCAAACAACTAACAACAGTAGATTGCCAAATATCCCCTCTTAAAAGTAAAAGAGGTATCACAAAATAAAGACGTTGATAGATTCCTATTAATGTGAGAAATTAATATTTAAAAAAAAAACTAATTATTACAATCTTTGAAGGAAGTTAGTAGGAAAATGGGAAGGAACAAGTGGTCCCTCATGATGAAATTCCCATTGATTTTGAGATCCAAATCCACCACCCATACTTTCCTCTTCTTGTTGGTTTGTGTTTACTCCTTGATTCATACAAGTATTTGTGTACTCATAAATCTAAAAAAAAAAATTAAAAAAATCACATTATTAAATTGTGTGTATAATCTAGACAATATAGACATCACTACAACAGCAATATAGGAGTTATCATAGGATTATGTGTATTTGGGGAACAATTCTAAATTTTGGTTTTGGTAGACATAAGATGATTCAAACATCAAATTTGGATATTTAATTAAAAAATACGTTGATCAGATAAATCGAATAAGATCTCACTTAATTACATTATCTAGATTGAGAATGAAATACTGTTTAAGAGTGATCGATAAATGGTGTTAATATATCAAATGAGACAATTGTTTTGAACTGGAGGGTGTATTCTTTTACTTATAGTTTTTACATGCGAAAAAATATAGTCAAATCAGATCTTATTTAATTTATTTTAATGCATATTTTTATAATGTCAAAAATTTTGTGGTAGTTAATCAATAAAAGTCAAAAAAAAGTACATTAAATAGTCAAACATATAAATTAGATTTATATAGAAGTTTATGATCATTTACACTTAAGAAAAGTCTACTAATATAGTACAAAGGTTTTGTTAAATTATTTGCACATTTTTGTTATGTGAAATTGCTGATAGTTAAATCAACAATAATTCTTAAAAAAAAGTCACAATAAACACAATTGTAATTTGTAACCCGTTAATAGTATTAGAATAATTGAATGTTGCTATTCATGTTTTGACAACGCCATACTTTTTTTTTCACTTTTTGAATCTTATTTTATATAAATTTATTTATATAATTGATGAAATTTATTTGATGTAATTAAAATTTAACTTTTTAATGTTGAATACTATACCATACCATCATATTCAGTAAATTCCGCTGATAAAGTCAAGATCCGCGATGGATAACAAACAGACCATACTCGTACCGCCTCTTAAGAGAGGGCATGAGAAATATGTATGTTCAATTAAACCCCAAACAGTTAAAACCCTGCCAAAAAAGCAATAAAAATCTCCAAAATATGTTAAATGATTAAATTTATATAAAATGTAAAGGAACTTTTCTTTCCCATAAAATAAATAATAAAAAAAATAAAAGGAATAAAAATTAAGGGTATATGCAGACCTTACAGAGATTATGAGAAGCAGAAGAAGAATCAAGCAAATCTTCAAGTCTCCAACCAGGCAAACTCTCCATCAAATACTCAGAAATCCCTTCTTCATCAACATGATTATTATGATTATTCATTGTTGTTGATGATGGTGTATTTGTATAGATTGTATTATTTGAATAACTTTGGTTAAACATATTATTATTATCATGATCACAACTTGATATTGATGTTTTTGTATTAGAAATTGAATTAAGCTCAGATGATGATGATGATCCATCTGAACCATTGATGTATGTGGATGATGAAGCTGAGATTTTGACACCTGTTAGAAGATATCTATTATGGTTTTGGGTATGTTCATTTGCTTTATGTATTGGTATGTCACATTCCCTGCATAGTATTGCCCTGTCTTCTCTGCAGAACAAGAATGCCCTTTTTTCCTGTTCCGATTAAACAAAAGATTAAACTGATGGTTAAAATTATAGTTGGAATGATTAAAATAAAATGCAACAAACAAACACCCATAAACATATATAAGACTTCAAAACTTTTCAGGGATCAATTCGATCAAAAGGTTAAGTTGATGGTTGAAGTCTAACACTATTGACTATAAATATGGATGCAGTACAGATCCGCGTCATACTAATGCAAAATGTGACCTTTTTGTCATATTAGCTTTTGATATAGTTGAAGTTTTAGAATGTTTTATATATATATTAAAGTATAAAATATATTATAAAGTCTCAATCATTAACTTAAACTTTAAAATTGAGTTTATCTCTTGACATGGTATCAGAGCCAAGAGGTTACGCATTTGAACCTCAATTACCCTCATTTAAAGTAAAACGAATATCCAGCTTCAGGTATGAGGAGGGTTTGTGTTCTATTCACACTTCTAACTCAAAAGGCTCTCGTGTGAGAGGACGTATTAAAGTATATAACATAGTATATGAGAAGAAGAAGAAGAAAAGAACATACTTGACAAATGTCACAAAGAGGAGCTTCCTTGAAATTAGGATGAAGAAGAGAAAATCTAAGGTGTTTGCTAGCAAGCTTATTAGCATGATGAACTCTATAATCACACCCTTCACAAAGTGCAGCTTCATCTGCTGCACAAAACACAATTGCTTCTTGCTTTTCACATACATCACATTGAATCTTCATTATATTTATTTAACTCCAATAATAATAATGGGACTTATCAAGATATATATTCTACTTCTTATTTTACCTTTAAAAGGAATGTTTTGAAAGATACCCAAAAGATTTAAATTGTGCAACTAAGGAAAGTGAATATATTCAAGACTACCCTTTAATTAATTTATTTATATATTATTATTAATATTATGATATTGGCTTTGATAAGGAGGTGTAGAAATTAAGATGGGTATGGGCAAGAGAAATTTCTAGACAAAGAAAGTGAGATAACATAACATGGGTTTTATACTGTCTCTGTTCTATCTTTTGCTTTGCTTTGTTTTGGTTTTTTATTTACAAAAAAGTTTTAGGAATAAAAGAGAAAGGAATTTAAGGAAAAAGGACAAAGGGCAAGTGGACCAATTGAGGATTTTGCTATCTATCTAAATAAATGCTTCAAAGGAAGTTATAATCTTTTTCAGAGCTTACTTTGTTTGGTATAGACTATAGACTATTGTGGATTGGAACTTGGGATTTATAGATAGGTTATGGTGAAGTGTGGACTTCTTTATCTTTGAGATTTTATTTATTTTGGTGTCCCCTTTCTTGGAAAGAAATTCTTCCAAATTGTTCACTAGAATAACGGGATCGGTTTTCAAATTTTAGAGGCTCGGAGCAACATATTAATTATGGACTTTTGATGGAGTACTAAATATACTATTATAAGTCTCTACTATTAGATATTAAATATTTAAATACTAAAGCATTGTTTTAATAATTTTTGGAAGGGCCGGCAGCCCGGCATACTCTTGGCTCTTGCCCCTTATAGGGTCGGGTCTTTACAAAAAGTATGCAATTTTTCCAACTTATGCACCTGCAGGGCCGGCCCTAGGTTTTTAGGGGTTTGGAGCGAAAGAGTATTTATGGGCCCTTTAAACTATTGTATATATAAAAAAGTTCGAACCTTAGCACTATTTGAAAACTAAAATTTATGGGGGGCCCTGGGAGTAGGCACGCCTTGCCCTTGCCTAGGGCCGACCCTGTGCACATGGTGCATAAGTTTAGATTACAAAATAAATAAGTGTAACTGATATATTTTATAAAGATTTATTACAATTTTCAATATTAGATGATATTACATATTATATTATAATAAATTTATCTATTCTATAAACTAATAAATATGTGCACCTGGTTCACAAAATTGATTATTACTTAGAGATATTTTCTAATAAATTGTAATTAAAACCTTTGTTGATGAGAATAATAATGTAATTTTTTAAAAGAGTAGATTCTATAATAAAATAAAATATTAATAATATAATATATTTAACATGTGTTTTGGTGAAAATTTGAATTTGCTATTATATAAGGTGTGTTACTAATAATTATATAATTAAAAAAATTCAAATTATTTTCTAATTTACATTTTAAAAATAATTTATATCTTTATTAATGAATACTTGTCGTTAGCAAGATCTTGAATAAAATAAATATTTATTTTAATATTTTATAATTAAATATTAATAATTGTTTATAGTTAAATATTTTAATATTTTAATATTTTATAATTAAAATGTTAACACTTTAAAATTTAGTTGCTATTCTATACATTTTATTAGTACTTAATTATTTTATACATAATTAACAAAAACTATACTTGATTCTACTATTTTAGAAGTTACTCCTTTTTTAAAAAAAAAATAGAATTTACTCCTATTTGTTATTCTTGAAACTTTTATTTACATTTATATTATTTTGTAACGAGTAAGAAAAAAAAAAGAAAGGGTAATAAATGGGATGAATATGATACAAGTTGGGTAGAGCTTTGCAAAAATATCTTATTAGATCAAATCATACAATCATACAATACAATAAAAGAACAGAAAAATTGCAAATGACGATTTTATATAGCTTTGCCAGAACAAAGCATTTTTGAAGGTTAAAATGTAATTGTGGTACATTCAAATTATGTTCACTATAATATATAATTGTATCTTTTTTAAAGAAATTATTTATATATATATCTATGCTAATAAACTTTGTGTATTGTACGAGTTTGTATACTGATTTTAGTAATTAAATTAAAAAGTAAAGTTGAGTAAAATCACTAAAATTTGAAAGGAAGGTTATAGAAAAGAATAAATGGGATGAATATGATACAAGTTGGGTAGAGGCGTAGAGCCCATCATCTGACATTATTATTATATGGAGTGGGAGGATATGCAATCAAATTGCCAACTCATTGGCTTGCTAGATAGGGGATTGCCTATTGGCTATTGCTATAATATTTAACATCTTCAACCACCTTCATTTATATAAATATTTAGCGATTAATTATATTTATATTTAGCATGAAAAAAATATCATTATTATTCATAAATATAATAAATAAAAATTCTCTAATAATTTAATTTACTTTGTGACTATAATGATGTACGTACTTAATTTAGCTGAATTGAACAAATGAGATTAAATTGAATTTAATTACGCTAAAAAAAATAAAAATATATGATTATAAATGTAATATATTAAACTGAGCTAAAAATAATTTATACAAAATAACTATAAGTCTATAATTGTTCAGATTGAAATATTAAGAAATTGAGATGTAATATTTCCATTACATTAGAATTGATGTAATTTCCTTTTTAATCTTTCTATTGAATTATTTGTTTGATACATATTTATTCGAAAAACACAAATTCTTACTTGAGACCGTCTTTTGTAAAGACGGCTCTTAAAAGCCCAGTTCAATTCTAAATATACTTATATTGTTACAACTCTAAATATAGATTTGGGCTGGACTTTTGAGAGTCGTCTTTACAAAAACAGTAACTCTCCTGTGAGACGGCCTTAGCCGTGGAACTAGCACAGGCCCAATAACTTTTTAAAAAATATTCTGACATACTAATTTCAAGGCTTAAAAGGACAATTTTAAAACTTAAAAATCTTATTTTAAGACTTTAAAGGTAAATTTCAATGTTTTTAATATCAACTTTAATATTTAAGAAATCATATTATAAAGCTGGAATGAAAATTTAATGTCCTACAATTGATCTTTTTAGTCTTAAAATTGGTTTTTTAAGTATTAAAATGGATCTTTTAAGTCTTAAAATTGTCAAATTGCATGTCTTAAAATGTCAATTTTAAATTCTTGAAGTTGGTCTTTTAAGTCTTAAAATTGGTCTTTTAACTCTTGAAATTAACATTTTAATTTGTGAAATTGGTAAAAAAAATAAATACAATTCGACCGGCCCAATAGTATGCATCTCACAAATGAGGCGGTGTCACATAAGTTTTTGTGTTATAAAAGACGGTCTCTCAAGACAACACCTGTTCTGAAAATTACTCTAAACTATTTAAACGATTTCCATTTTCATATTTAAATCTCTTGATATTCTACGCACTAATGCACATATTCTTCTATCTAAAACCGAACAACAGATTTAAAAAGTAAGAAATTCGTTTTCTAAACAAAAATAAATGCTAAAATAAAATGGTGCTTAATATTTATCTGCCTCTAGTTAAATCTTTAATTGTCATGCATTATTATCCCTTGTGAAATACATTGACTCATAGAGTCATAGGAATATTGTAATTAATGATGTAACACTTGTTTAGAGATAGGAATTTTATATGAGCTTTCATAAAAATACATATCTATATACTATATACTAAAACCGTTATTCAGTAAGGACACGTGTCACTCTCACGTTAATTATTTTCCCTCACAATGACAAATGAGTTTTTTTAGAAAATTTCTTCATTTAGCTAAATTAGGTAATTAATGTCATTCTCTATTCTTTATGTTATAATATATACATTTCATATTCCAGTTGGTTTATACTATCATTCTATTCTATAAAAATTGGACAATATATGGTGAATGGGAATAAAAAAGACAATAAAAAAATTATCATCTATATTTTTACTAATATACTAAAAGAGTAGCTAATTAGGTAAGGTAATAATGGAAAAATATTAAAGCTTCACTTACATATTTTGAAAAATAGTAGCTAATAAGATAAGGAAAAATATCATGTTAATTAATTTATATCTGCGAAACGTGTTGAATGTTGAAAAATAGTAGCTAATAAGATAAGGAAAAATATCATGGTTTTAAATTTAAGAAGAATATTAAAGCTTGACTTGCATACTTTAAAAAAATCAGCTAATAAGTTAATGAAAAATATCATGTTTATTTAGGATAATAACGTGCCATGTAATCAATTCTAACCTATTTAATAAATTCATTTGAAATTTTTTTAAGAATTTGTCATTTGTCATTTTTCAGCTCTTTTATTAATATTGTATGATACGTGATTTAAATAAAAAAACATGTATGTACATTTTAAAAGAAATGTTGAATGTTGTTACGCTATATATAATGTCATATTGAATAATTTATATCTTCAAAAGGTGTAAGAATTCTAAATCAACAAAACTTTCTCACACTATTACATCTATTGAAATTTTCCTACGTACACTACACCTAATTGATTAGGTTATAATAGTCCATTGATACATTTAATTTAATTACTCGATCAACAAAAATTTACTACACTACTACATCTATTGAAAATATCATTTATGAAATATCTTCCCTTAAGTTATCAAAAATACACAAAAGCACTCATGAGTTTAAAAAATTAAAAAATTATATATTATATATTTATATAATATATAAAAAACTACGCATAGAAGTAGATATTCAAAATATTAAAATATGATTACTATAATAATCGATATTACATGCATAAGAATATATAAAGTGATACATTTAATTTCTCTTACACCTCAAATAGTATTTTTCTCTATATTTATTATAGTTAACAAATAACAAATTAATACATATAAACTAATTTTGTTTATATTTGAGAAATTATTTTTAAATTTTCCGTGCTTGACACGGGATTCAAGCTAGTATATATATATACTTACCTCTATCAACATAAAATTGTTACTTTATCCGTACACTTTTATCAAACCAACAAATTGAAACGTAGAGAGTTTCAATTAGAGAGTAACATTTTCGTGTTGTAATGTTAATTAATCGTCCATTTCAGTATGTTAGCTACACTTTTATCAAACAAACAAACTGAAATGTAAAGAGTAACATTTTTATGTTGTAAACTTGTAATGTTAATTAATCATTAGAAAATGAGACAAAATAAATGAATTAAAAAAAGAGGATAAGATAAATTGATAAGACAAGCTTGAAGAAAAAAGTGCAAAGAAATAAATTTGATATATATAGAGTAGAAAAGGATGTTATTAATAATTCAGTTTTTCACTTATCCATTGTGAATAATTTTACATATAAATTATCTTTTATTAATCTAACATTCATCCTTAGTTTACTGTTAGCATACTAATTCCATATTTAAAATAATTTGTTGATAGCAAATAAAGGACAAATATTAAATACTCAATTAATTATTGAAAATTGATTCAAAAGTAAGTTATTACAATAAAAAATAAAAAAATGTACTAACACAATTAGTGCATACTAAGTTTATATTAGACTTAATTTTTTTCAAACCTCTTTTCGTTACCAACTCCTAGAAGATTGAAACTCACACAATATTACAAACAACAACATTATATTCTATTATCTCAATAATATTAAGTGACTTCTGTCTAGAATGGGGTTACATAGGTTGGATGTACACAACGATACTCTTATTAGTGATAACAAAAAAGTTATTTTCGATTGATTAGTAATACATTACCCGCAACTTTAAATAAATAAGAAATTCTACACTTAATTTAATGGGCCATTTTGTCGTAATTCATGATTCAAAACCCAAAAAACTATAACGGCTCATTTGGTTAGTGGATACTAAATGGTGGTAATGAGAATGATTTATAATGTAAAATTTCATTAAAAGTTTCATATCATTCTCATGGTAATGAAATTTTGATCACAAAAAAGTTTTTTTGTTTATAAATTTTCATTACCACCTAATACCATCCCTCCCAATCATTGGCGGATATAGATTGTAACAATGGGTAGCATTGGCTACCCATGTTATTTTTAAAAAATATTTTTTTTGTTAATTTGTTCTTCTCCCGTTTCACTGTACTTGTTATGTTTTACTTTTTATGCAATTCAATATATTATTTTAATCATTTATACATAATGAAATATGCACATCTAAAATTCATAAAAAGTTAGTTTTACGAAAGTATATGTGATTAGACGATTTAAACATGATCCCGCTTGCATATATTTTTTCTTACATATAAGTCATAATATATAAAATAAGACGTAATTTATAAAATAAGCTTGAACGATAAATAATGGCAATAAAATTAACCATAATGCAGCGAACGAGTGTTTCACAACGGATGAAGTATTTCACTTAGTCAATCTTTGATCTCGTTTTAACTTGTAACTTATAACTATGTACGATGTGGTGTGGATGACATATATCTTCTTTTTTGACAGTGACATGAGATTATTATTGCGATCTTTTACTTACAGGTCAATTTAAAGTAATAAAAAAAATTTTGGTTCATTTTACAAATAATACTTTGCCAATTTTTTTTATTAATTTACTTCAAAACGTTGGTGCTACCCATGATTTTAAGTTCTGGATCCGCCACTGCTCCCAATGATAATGCATTGAAATGAATTTTATGAAGAAAATAAGATGATTGAAGTTGGACAAGCATGTCCATTAAGGTAGCCAAGAGATTTTTCAATCAAAATTACACTACTTTTTCATTCTTATTACCACCATTTATTACCACGTACCAAACGGGTTATAAATGTTTTGGCATATGGCGATACAAAATTGCAAACCTAAATTCTAACTAACTAAACTTGAATTTGAAAAAAAGAATTGATTAATAAAAGGAAAATAAGAAAACTCAGCTGAAGTTGACCTGATCAATATATATGTTCTTCCCTTTTCACCAACTTTTCTTTACTAAGTACTTAAATATTGTGGATAGCCACTTGCCCATATATACTTACTAAATACTAATACCTCTAATGAAATACTCTGTTTCTTTTGTTAAAAAATTCTCATAACCAATATTCACGAGTATTAATAAAAATATAATTTTTTAGATATTGCAGATATTATTTTATTGAATAATGAATTTAATAGAGGAAAAGTAGCGACTATAAATATTAAAAAATGTTAGTAAAAAAATATAAGAACCGCAACTAATAAATTTTTTTATTACATATGGTGACCATATAGAAAATAATAATGTTAGAATGAAGTTAGTGAAAGATATATGCGGACTATATTAAAATATTAATATAAATGGAAATAGACTTTATAAGAACAACAAATGAAACATTCAAAAATGAAAAGTAGGAACTTCTTTAAGGAACGGAGGGAGTACATATTATGATGATTTTTGAAGCCGTTAATATTGCACTTTTTTGGAGTATCTATCTTGAATCGGGGGACTCTTAGCCGCATCATCCTTTATGGGTTTGGGTTAGTGTCTTCGATCCCCCTAGACCTGCTCATATCCCTATAAGCGAAATACACTTTGTATGATGATGACGATGATATAAGAAAATAATATAAGTAAGTGAGATGTAGTCTAAAATGTATAATAGTGTTATTAATTATTAACTTTTTATTATTTCTAATTCAATTACTTGAAATATAAATGATTTAAATAATGTATTAGATTGCGTAAATAATGAAATGTAGCACGTATAATTTAATACACCTTCCGATTCACTGTATTTGTTCACTTTTTTTTGGGTCAATTCACTCTATTTGTCCAGTTTCTTTTTTTGGCGTAGAATTTTTACCTAAATACCCTATGTTCACACAAGTAAAGACCATAATACTTTCATTACTTAAAATATTCCAACTACTGTGTTTATAGTTATTGTAATCACTTAAAATACACCAACTAACACCTTTATAATTATTATAATAACTTAAAATACTCTAAATACCCACTTTTAGGTAGTCTCTACTACACTCTTAAAATGCATGTTAAGTGTACATTTATAATGAGTTGGAGGGAGTAAGATAAATGTCTATTTGTGGTATGTTATTTTTTTTTGGGATATATAGGTATGTACATTTTTATACAAGTGATTCACCATAGTATTTTATTTGTCTATGTTTAAGGTTGGTCTATTCAGTTTAAATAAGTGATTATGCAGATTAAATTAAGCAATTTCTAGAACGTAAGAGATATTATTTTATTATTATTGTTTTATTTTTTTATTCTATTTAATTATTATTTCAATCTTAAATATGTCTGATTATATATATAATTTAAATTTTAAAAAATTGATATTAATAAAATTTACATTGACATCAATGAAATAAGATCCTATAATTTAAATATCTTTTAACTTATAAGTAAATTAAAAATAAATTACAGATTATAAGTGATTGATAAATAATACTTTTATTGAAAAATAAACAAACAATAATAATAATTGCTACATTTCTGTTTTTCACGCTATCCAATGCACGATTTTAATCTTTAATATCTCTAATTTCATATGAAGAAAAAATTCTAAAAAGTTAATATTAAGAAAATACACATTAAGACGAATCAAACAAGATCTCACTTGACTATGTTGTATGCTATACAAAGAGAACTATATACGATCAATTGGTGAACAATAGTTGCTACAAGAACTGTAGCAACTAATAAAATCCGGAGGGATTATATTATAATAATTATAATAATAATAATAATAATAATAATAATAAAAATAAATTAAGGATTAAGTAATCCTAAAAAATTAATTGGCTCCACATATATCGATCCATCCAACTAATTTTAAAAAGTGCTACAATAAATGTGGGGGCTAGTATAGGATCTAGAAGACTTGATGGATAACTTTTATTGTTAAAATATCATTTGAAACTAAGTTGTTTAATGCTTGTTAGTTGGATAATTATATGTCTTTTATGCAGAGTTGGTCCTAAGGGTGGGTAAGAGGGACCATCGCCCAGGGCCCTGTGTTAAAAAAGGAAAATTAATAATTATAAAAGGTCCATTTAAATTATAAATTGCAAAGGAAAAAAGCCCTAATATATTATTTCGCCTAAAACCCCAATATATTTATAGCCCGCGTTGCTTTTATGTAGTTAGAGTAAGAGTCAAATACTCAAATCCTTTTGAGCTTGAAGGTGATTTTGATGTAAAGTAACTCAAAAAATGACACATTATACACGGAGATGATCAATATGCATACCGATGTCGGCTTAGGCTATTGTGGTTTGAGTCATTAATAATTAAGTAAAAATATATGATTTTCTAATATTTTGAGAAAATTACTTACACTTTTTGTTTAATTTTTCATCAATATACTTAACTTTTATTCATTTAATCTACAGATTTCTTCTATTTTTTCATTAAATCTTAATTTTATTTCTTTTCATCAAATATTCAACAATGTAAGGCCTTTCAAAAAAAAAAAAACAATATAAAAGGAATAATCCCTTCATCCTATTGAATTTGCATCATTTTCTATTTTACTCCGTCCCACTTAATTTGCATCATTTCTATTTTTGGACAATGATTCATCACTTCCTTTTAATCTCATCTATACATTTTAACTATTTTTTAATTTAATTCACACAATTTATTCTCTCTCGTTATTTATTACCACTTTCTTAAAAATACATCAATTCCTCTCTTATGCAATTCAAAGAGAAAGGAGTAGTAATTTCTCCGTTCTATAATACTTGTTACTGATTAGTTACATTTTTCCACCTAACATGTCATACTCAGTAACAACTAGCAACAACTAGCAAGTATTATGAAACGGGAGTAGTTTAGTAATGGATGGAAGCTATTAAAAGTTTAGATTTCGATTAAACCAAATCACTGCTTCAGTCTTCAGACAGTCAGACCCGCAATGTGTGCCCGACTGCCCGATTGACTACTTTTGTTTGGTTCTACTTCTACCTATCTAATCTCTAGCATCTTCCTATTACATCATACATGTATTTTGTTTTCTTCTTTGTAGATTGATCTTTTCTATTAAATAAAATCACAAATAAAAAAGAAAAATAGTTGCTCATTAAAGTTTATAAAATAGAAAAATGAATTTTGCACGATAAAAATTTATTATCTAACGTATTTTTTTTAAATCATCTCTATAGAAGGTCGAGTACATTTACAAGTAGAAAGTGTAAATCCAGAATCGAAAAAAGGTAAACACTCGCTCTTCACTAATTGAATATAGACTATTTAATAAAAGTATTCATATTCTTAAATGATGCCGTTTAATGGTGAAATCGTCTCTATTGAGCTGACACATTATATTTTGTGTGTTAAAATAATCATTTATAATTTTAAAATAATCAATTATAGAAATTTATAGATTATATGATTCTATGTCATGATGACTGATGAGACGGTCTTGTACGAGACAAGCAGTATATTTTACATATTATTAATTATAACCAATTAATAAGGTTTGTTATTTTATATGTTTTCTTATCCATTACTTATTATTGTATGGGTCTACTCATGCTTAGAATATTAATTTTCATATTTGATTTATCTTATTTGTCTTTTTTTGAGAAATCTTATCTAAACACTAATACATATAGAATTATATTATTTATAGAAAAAGAAAATGTAAATGAAATAAGCTGAAAAAAAAGAGCATGTGATGGTGAGGTTGGAAATGAAGGTATGAAAAGACATAGAGACAGAAAAGAGAATTGTTGGTTGTAAGTTGTTAATTTTATTTGTAAGCTATAATGAATTAACTAACACTATTATAATATTTGATAATAATAATAATAGTGATAGCTACGTAATATATGATTCTCTATTCATTTTTTTCTTCTCGTTATTTTTTAACAATTTTAAAATAAATTTTTAATTTCAATTATCTCTAAACAAGCATCATAAAAAATTATATAAACGTATATATTAAGACGTACAATTTAATGGCATCTTAAATTAATATATTTTAGTTTTATATATTTTTAAAATTTTTGATAAATTTTTTAAAAATTGAAATATTATAAATGTGAAGAGAAGAAACCCAAAAAGTAATAATCTTAATTCTTATTCTACAATATTTCCAATTTGTATGTCCAAAGAAATTTATACAATGGACCCACATCTAACTGTCTCCGTACACTATTTTCCAACCTTTTTATGGGCCACTTTGAAAGCTCTTTATTTTTTGTTTGGTTTTCCTTTGCACGACTTTATTAAATTTATTGGCATATTATTTAAACAATTAAAATTTTTAAGAAATACTCTCTCCTATTCAAAATTATTGTCCACATTGGGTTGGACACGGATTTTAAAAAATGGTAGTTGGGGTATTTTAAGTGATTATAATAATTGTAAAAGTGGTAGTTGGAGTATTTAAGTGATTAAAAGATGGTAGGTGGGGTATTTTAAATAGTATAAGTTGGGGTAGTTGGGGGTATTTAGGTAAAAAATCTTTGCCAAAAATAGAAAGTGAACAATTAAAGTGACTTGACTAAATAAGGAAAGTGGACGATAATTTTGAATCGGAGGGAGTAAATTTTATATTATAGTTATATCTCATTTCGTTTTGAATAGTTGTACACATTACATACCTTGTTTGATTTGTATCATACTTTGCTTTGTGCGTAGATGATTGTGAAAACTTAGTTATAGATGTAACATAAATATTTATGTAAAATTATTATATAAAATTAAAAAAAATTGTTTGTCATAAAAAATATAAGTGACTTGCATAAAAGTAGCTACAACCTAAATCATATTAGACTTATGCATTGCATTTAAGTAACCAATTTCATTAGTATAAATAAAAAAATCCTCATTTAACCAACTTAAAATGTCCAATACACTTAAATAATACTTATTTAATAAATAAAATTGATAAGATTTTATAAATAATTGAAAAAAAATGAAATTAAATTTATAGATCTCTAATACATTAAATGATATGACTTACAAATTAAAGTATAACATCAATATGAATAATATTATAGTCATAGTTAGAAAGCAATTAAGTCAAATATATTAATTAGTGATGATGTCATCATTGAGTTTTGGAGGAAATTTTTTTGTTGAGGTTATGACACATAAGCACTATTAATTAGTAATTATGTCAACGTGTTTTGTTTTAGTAATAGTTATAGATAGATAAACTAGTTCTACTTTTATTAATTGGGAAAAATTATTAAGAATAATATACTTTTTTGTTTATTTCTCTATATACCAACTTTTGATTAATCATTGATAATATCAATTTAGAGGTTTTTTCTAGAATATCTCTAATATGTTAAAATTTCAAAATATAAAAGATTATATGACAAAAAAAAATAGTAAATTAGTTTATCAACCAAAGTTGGTATTATTCCAGAAAAAAAAACCCTTAAGTTAGTGTTATTCATGGTTAATCAAAAGTTAGTGTTATTCATGGTTAATCAAAAGTTCGTATCATTGTTGAAATTAATGAAAGGTTGTATTATTCACGATAATTTTTCTAATTAATTATTGTTTTTGACCACCATTTACATTATTTCTTTGGTTGTGCATTAGTCGTACAAAGATCGAGTATTTGCGATGTGACTTCAGTTGGACATCACCGGTAGGTGAACCTGAGGTGACCATTGGAGAAGGAGTTGTTAAAAGTACGACCAAGTACAAATATTTGAAATCGATTATTCAAAGTGATGGAGAGATTGACGGGGATGTGAATCATCGTATCCAGCCGGGTTGGGCCAAGTGGCGAGTAGCCACCGCTGTAACAGGCTCAAATTTCGTAATCTTAATCTTCTAATTAATTGTTCCGAATTTTCAATTCGAATTCCTAATCCTTTGGTTATCTAATTCAAATCACCTTTAATCCTAAATCTTTTTTTTTCGATTTTGTGATTTCTTCCAAATATTAAACTTATATAAAAAAAAAAGAAGAATGTTTTCTTAAATTTCTTTAGAAGCACTAAAATATTATTTTTTATTATTTTATACTAAGAAAAGTAAAATTTTAATATTTTATTTACTGGCTTTTGTTAAAACGCTACGCTTTTAATTTCAATTCTTTTAAACTAACTTTAATCAAACTTACCCATTATTCTAAAATATATTCACTTGGATAAACTAGAACAAAAATATGATGAACCAAAATTATTTCTATCAAACTCATGATTTTCAAACTCATGATTTTTATCACTTACACAAGCATTTTCTTATACAAGTTAACTTTCTCCTACACGCCAACTCTTACAAAGTCACTTACACACTCTAAATCTCTTACACAAGTTAGTCTTCTTCCATACTCATAACACTCTTTGTTCATGCAATCTAAGAACTACAAAGTTGTCCACACCCATTATAAATACCCCCTTATCCATGAGATCACTTACACCCCTTCATCAAATCTTTCTATCTTTCTTTCTTATATCTTCACTTCATTAACATCTTACTAACTTTATACCCTTTTATTAGTTGAAGAATCAAATGAAGATGGAGCTTGATCTTATCACTTCTTAATCCAATAGTCATCAACTTTTGAAAAGTCAAGATTATCATTTTGGAGCTTAGATATCATCTCTTTTGGGTAATTGAAGAACTACTTCAGTTTGAGACTTGAAGACCTTCTTTTGAGCTCATTCCTTTGAGTTCTTATTTTCCTATTCTTATTTTCTTGTTTCGATTAGTAGCACATTTGCAGAAAAATCGTACAAATTTACTTAACTCTCTAATTAAGAGATATTTAGTCATGTTTACTTGATGATTTGAAAAGCATGATTAACATGATTTTTTGTTTTAGATATTTAAGCTTTACATGGTTATATTAAAGTTATATCAAGTTTAGTGATATTTTAGAAAATTAATAATACTTTTAAGTCACTCTAGAAAAGTTATAAATATGGAAAATTTTGTTAATATGATAAGGTAGATGCATATGAGTTTATTATGTGAAATATTATTTTAAGTTTCATGTATGCTTTATGAACTTATGCTTTAAGAAAATATTTAAAAATGATATTTAGTGATGTTTTTATTATGAAATCTTAGTAGATAAAATTTGTAACTTAAAACTTTTAATTAAAAAGAATATATTTTATAAGTACTTTATAGTGGCTAAAAGTTAGGATATGATTTTAGATATGTTCCTTGAATTTTTTTTATTTATTAAAATAACGTTAATTGAAATTTTGGTAAGAAAAATATATATTTTTTTATAGGAAGAGGTGTTAAATACTTTCTTAATAAAAAAATAGCTAAGAATATTTAAGTTTGAAATAAGTTAAAAGTTTATTAATAATTTTGTAAATAAAATTTAAAAAGAAAATAAATATTAGATGAATTCTTCTTGACTTGTAAGTTTTTGGGACACTCTATAACAATCACATAATGACCCTTAGTTAAATAATCGTGGACCTTATGGACTTTAATTATTATTATTAATTTTTATATATTTATTGGTTAAATAAACTTACTCTTAAAATGATTTTATCATTGGTATTTTGATAATATTTTATTTAACATTGTTTTTCTTGAACTCCTTTTTAGTCAAAGAATCATTTCATTTATATTTTGGACCCTTACTAACTATTCAGATTAAATCTTTATTTTACTTGGTTATTCGATAAAATATGTTATTAAGTTTTTAGAAATATTATCCTTAACTTTTATGATTATTTATGACATAAAATAATGACTTAGCTTAGACTCTAGAATCTTAGTATAGTTAGGAAATTTATTATTTAATTAATATTAATTTACTAGGTAACTAGTATTTTATCCGCAGAGTAAGATTGTCGAATTTTGATACTTATAAGAATGTAAACTATTTTGATTTAGAGTCTTGTTTGATATTGTTTGATATTGATTGTATGACTCGATAGTAAGGTAACGTCAACCATGGGCCGGCAGTAAAATCCGCGTCCGTGTTAGCCGACCGTAAAATCGGTGCATGGGGGGGTCCGAAAAACCCATCCGTGGAAGTCTCGAAGCATAACAGATTGAAAAGGAGTGGCGACTCCACCACGCTTAGGGTTTAGGACTACGGTTCTCACCTAACCGGCCCCTTTACATATCAAGAGTCGTTATTTGTGATCTTGGATGTGCTTGCGGTAGAATTTATGAGGCTTAATCGAACTTGATTGAATAAGTATTAAGGTTACCAAGTATTTAGTAGTGAACTTTGCAAGTATTGGAATGTAACTTAATGGCTTAATAATGGTCATAAAGAGTAATAGACTTTTAGATTGTGTTTGATGATTATTGTGTAAGCCTGATTTAACTATCCATCATAAGCTTGTTGAGGGAAAATTTTATCGGCTTACCGTACGATAATCTAATACATCCGTATCATGGTTGTGATTTTCTAGAAAGTTTAGCCGGGTTTCGATCCAGGCGAACTTTAATTTATTTTCTATCTGGGACTTAGCATGGTTGATTTTTACTTGATGACTTTGATGACTATCTTGTACTATGTTCTTTTATATTATTTAAGCAAACTTTATGTTATATTCTCTCCTTTTGTATATTTCAACTTTTTGTTTTTAAAACGGTTTTAGTTTTAATGGTTTTAGCATTGGATTTCCCTTGTATTATTTATCTTAAATATAATTATTAATGTTAATTTGTATGAGAGTGCCACCTCGCTACACGCGGTATCGGAGCTAAAGTTATTCAAATCTTGGAATTTTTGTTCCATGTGAAAGGATGTTCTCGAGCCGGTTTTAAAAAATAAAAAAAAGGGGATTTTCAAACAAGTATTTTTAAAAATTCTAATTGTTTTATGTGCTTATGTGATTGTGTGTAAAATTACGGGTCGATTAATTGTTAATGTGAAAGTTGATCACATGTTTAAAAATTTTTAGGTTAGAAATGGTTTTGGGTTTATCCCATCAATTTTGGGGGGTTAGGGAGAAGCCCAAAAAAGCCCCAAAGGAAAAGGGAAAACCAGCCATTTTTCCCCCTAAAGGGGGAAAACGGGGGGAGGCCAAAAACGGTTTAAAAACTTTTTAAAATATGGGACATCCAAAGGGAAAGCAAAAAAGGAAGGGGCCGGGGTTGCCCTTTTGAATTGGGGCCAGAGATGGGGAAATTTTTGGGTCATTGTCCAAGGGGCCCCCAAAATAAAATTTTTCTTCACCTATTTAAAAAGAGGTTATGGTGGCGTTCTCAAAACCATATGGCCGATACCTTTGGGGGGATTTCCTTAACTTTTAAAAACAATTTATCCAATCACCTAAAAAAAGGAGAATGAGTTTTAATCTTCAAGGGGGCTTAGGCCGTGTCGGCACGGTTTTTCCAAAAAGGTGCCCCATTTTTTTTCATATTTTAAAGGGGAAAGGTTGTGCTCCCGGGGTTCCCGAGGGGGTTAATTTAAGATCCCGGGGGGAAGGGGGTATTTCACTTCCGAGATCTCCGGTGGCCAGTAGAGAGGATTTTCCCCCCCTAAGGAGGGGAAAAACCCAAAAAAAAATTTTTGGGGGGGAAATTAAAAAAGGAAACAGGCCCAAAACCGGGGGGCGAGTGTTTCCCCCCAACCAACAAAAAAAAAACCCGGTTTAAAAGGGGCCCCGGGTAGGGGAACCCCAGGTTGGTTTAAACGGCCGGGAAGATATCCCTTTTAAAAAAAAGAGGAAGGGGAAAATTTCTAATTGGGGAAATTTTCCTTTTGGGGGAAAAAATTTTTATTTTGGGGTCCGGGTTCAAAAATTGGAAAAAATTTTTAAACCGAGAGGAAAATTTGGGGGTTTCATCTTTTTAAACAAATGTAGACAACCCCTTATCCTTTTGGGGGAAGGGAAAATTTCCCCCCCTAGGGGGCCTTTCCTATTCTTTTTTGAGGGTTAGGCCGACCCCTTTTTTTTTCTACCCTTTTTTCCTTATAAATCCCCCATCTCTCGAACCCAAAAATTTTAACTTAAAAATTCAATTCCACGGTTTTCCATTCATAAAAAACCCCATTTTTCCCAATTTTCCCCAGATTTAAAAAACCAAACCTGGGAATTTTGTTTTGAGTTGGGGCATATGATTATTTTAGGGATGGGGTTGGGGCTATCACGCCAAAATTTTGGTAAAGAGAAGATTGTTAAGGGGTTTAAACCCAAGGGGGGAAAGTTTGATTGGAAGAATTTATTCCCATTCAAAAACCTTTCGCCCTTTTAACCATTGGGGGGATTAAAATAAAAGGGGGAATTTTTTTTTTATTTTTAGTAGTGAGGAGAATATCAAAAAGTCTTTTGGGAAACCCCTGTTTGTGAATACCACAAGTTTTAGGATCACCCCGGTTTCCCCGGGGGAGGGTTTACTTTTGATCCCATCGATCTTCCCCATTCTGGGGTTTGTTGTTTTTAGGGAATTAAAATAAAAGCAAGGGAATTATTGGGAAAGGTTTTATTCAATTGTGTACCGGGGGCTCCCGCTTGTTTGGGGAAAAAAAAAACCATGAGATTTGTAATTAAAAGGGGGTTAATAAGATCACCATTAAGGAACCCCAATTTTTCCTTTTCCCAGGGAGATTTTTTTTTTGGGGCCCCGGGTTCTCAAAATTTGATTTAAAATCCGGGGATCATCAATTTTTGGATATAGGGGAGGATGTTTTCCAAAAAAGGGTTTTAACCCGGGGATGGAATTTGAGTTTTTGGGGGTCCATTTGCTTTTAAAAATGCACCCCAGGGGTTTAAAAAAGGTTTTTTTCGGGTATCTTGTCTTTTAATAAGTTTTAAAAGGGTTTTTTTTTTATTTTTATTTTTTGGGACCAGAAATAGGGAAAAATGGGAAACCCCTTAGAAGATTTTTTAGCTTTTGAGAAAAAAAATTTTTTGGAAAGTTTAGTAAAGTGAGGTTTTTTGGTTGGGGAAATTTTTTTTCCAAAAGGCAAAATTTGTCTAAGTGTGGAATTCCAAAAATCCCGGGGAAATTAAAAACGGGGAACCGGGGGCCAAAATTCCAAAAATTGGGTCGTCCTTTTTTTTTTGGGGGTTGTTGAAAAAGGGTCCCCGGGTTTTTTGGAAATGGGAAAACGCGGGCTTTAGGGTTTTAAAAAAAACTTACCAAAACCCCCCCTTTTTTAGCACATTTTTAGGAAGCCATTTTTTTGGGGTTTTTTTGTGATTTTTCCCTTTGGATTTGGGGGGCTTTTTGCAAAAGGGGGGGCCCAAAAATGCATGAGGGGGGTTTAATGAGGGGGGAAATTGGGTTTTATGCATTAACCTTGGGGCGGTTTTTCTTTTCCTTTTGGGGGAAAATTTGTGGGTTTTCCCTGAAGATCTACAACGATCATCAAAAAATTTTGGGGAGCGCCTCAAAAAGGTGGGGAAATGCCGGGGCCAAAAGGGGCGGGTTTTAAAGGGGGTTTTGATCTTAAATTTATACCACCCTGGGGAATAAGGAGTGATGCCTTTTTTGTAAAAGGCCGGGGGTTTCAAGAGGGATTATCTTTCCCTAGGGGGAATTTTTTTAAAAAATGCGAGTTTGGAAAGAGATTTAAAAGGGGTGGGGGTTGGATTTTGGGGGAATGACTATACAACCCAATTTTTTTTTGGAAATAATTGGGGCCCCCTTCGAGGGGGCCAGGGAAATTTTTAGTTTTTCCCCAGGGGAGGGTGACCCAGATCAAAAAAGGGTTGGTGGAAAAGGGGGGGTTGGGATGAACGGGGGATTGTGGTTTTTCCCAAACAAAGGGGTTTTAGGGGGTTTTTGGGGGTCATCAAATTTTAAAATTTTTTTCGGGCCCGTCCAGATAAGATGTTTTAAAGATTAGAGAGTTATTTTTTGGGGGGCCCGGGAAAAGGGGGCTCGATTTTTTGAAAAACGTTTTCCCCGGGGAAAGTTTAGGAAAAAGTGTTGGGCCCAAAAATTTTTTTCCCCTTTATGGGACCCGATTTCTAGGACTTTGTGGTGGGCTCCCGGGGCCCCCGGGGGAATGATGTTTTTTTAATTTTTTCCCAAAAGGCCGTGATTTGGGGCCGGGTTTAAGAAAAATTTTGGGGCCCAAAACCCTTTGCGATCCCTTTGGGGCCGGGGTTTGGGCCCCGGGGTTTCATGGGGGTTGGGGACTATTGTCCCGGATGGGGGGCCCCAAAATTTTTTTCGGGGTTTTTGGGGATAAAGTTTTTGGGGAATTTGGGCCCGAGCCCGTTTTTACCCCTTATGGGGACCCGAGAACTATTGGCTTTTGGGTCTTTTGAGATTTTTGTGGTTGGATTTTTGGGGGCCTTTTTTTTGGGAAAAAAATTCCAAAAGGTGGAGTTCTCCCCAAATTTTTAATCTAGTATTAAGATACCTATTAACCCCCTTTTTTTTGGGAAAGGGGGAATGTGGGGGTACCATTTTTGGGATTTGAGGGGTGGAAAACCCCCCCAAGGGGGATGTGATTCAGGGGGGGTTGATGTTTTAAGATTGTTCAAAAAAAGAAAGGGCCGAAAAAAAAGTTATTTAAAAACGCCCGGGGGTGTTAAAAATTTAGGGGGGGGGAAGGGTTTTTTCCTTTTTGGTTTTTTCCCCCAAAGGGCCCCCTTTTTTTGGAGTTCGGGGGGAATTGAGCCCCCGGTTTTGGCTTTGGAAAATTTGAGGGGAGTTTTTTTCTTTTGGTTGGTTTCACCCCCAAAATTTAGCAAAAGTTCATAAGGGTTTATTTTTTATTGGGGTATGTTCAACCCGCTCTGTTGGGGGTTCAAGGGGCTTTTTGATTAAAGTTTTGGGGTATGGGGGAAAGGCCCCAAAAAAATTTTTTGGGCCCCCAAAATAAAAAATTTTGAAAAATTTGGGGGATTCCTTTAGTGGGGTTTTGGGCAAACCCCCCGGGGTTTAAAAGGGCCAAAAAGGGGGAAAAATTAAAATAAAAACGTTACCCAACCCTTTTTAGAAGTTTTTTGGGGGGAAAACTATCAAAAAGGGGAAAAAAAGCGGGGAAAAAATTTCCCCGAAATTTTAAAACTTTTAATTAATTTTCCCAAAATTTTCAATTAATTCCTAACCTTTTTTAAAATTAAAAAAAAACCCCAACCCAAATCTTTTTTTTTATTTTTTTATTTCTTCCAAATATTAAACTTAATAAAAAAAAAAAATGTTTTCTTAAATTTCAGAAGCACTAAAAATTTATTTTTTTTTTTTTATACTGAAAAAAAATTTAAAAAATTTTTTTCCGGGTTAAAACTTTTGTTTTTTAAATTTAATTCTTTTTTAAAAACTTTTCCCCTTTTTTTTTTTAAAAACCTTTTTAAACCCCGGAACTTAATTATTTTAACCTAAAAAAAATTTTAAAAATTTTTTTTTTTAACTCTATGTATGGTTTTAACAAAACTTTCTAAGTAAAAATTTCCCCATTTCATTAAAAGAAAATTTTTAAACCCCAAATTACCCATTATTTCCAAAAATATTTAAATTTTGGTAAACAGGGGAAAAAAATAAAAATGAAATTTTTTTTTTTCCTTTTTAAACTCATGATTTTCAAACTCATGGGGTTTTTTTTTACTTACAAAGCATTTTCTTTTTCGTTTTTAATTTTCCCCACCCCCAAATCCCCTTCAAATTACCCCACCCTTTTCCAAAACCCCCAAAAATTTGGGGCTTATACCTACTTTTTCTTTTTAAAAACCAAAAACTTAAGTTGTTTCCCTTATAAATACCCCTTTTTCCGAAAAACCTTAACCCCCTTATCAAAAAATTTTTATCTTTTTTTTTTCTTCCTTACCAATTTTAAATCTTACTTAACTTTTTTTCCCTTTTTTAGTTGAAGAATCAAAAGGATTTTAAAAGATCTTATCACCCTTTTTAACCAATAGCCCCCCCAATTTTGAAAAAACAAGTATTATCCTTTGGGGGGTTAATTTATCCTTTTGGGGAATTAAACCCCCTTTTTAAACTTTGGGTTAAGACCTTTTTTTTAGCCATTCCTTTGGGGGTTTTTTTTCCATTCTTATTTTTCCCCTTTTTGGTTTTTGGGGGAAATTTTAAAAAAGGTCATTTTCTTTTAACCCCTCGAAGGATGAAAATTTAAAAATTTTCTTGATGATTTGAAAAATGATTAACATGATTTTTTTTTTTTGTATTTGCTTTAAAAGGTTTTTAAAAAAAATTTTCAAGTTTAGTGATATTTTTAAAAAAATTTAAAATACCCTTTTTTCACTTTAGAAAAAAATTTTAAATATGGGGAAAATTTTTTTTTAAAATGATAAGGTTTGATGCATATGAGTTTTTTTTGGGAAAATTTTTTTAAATTTCATGTATGTTTATGAACTTATGCTTTTGAAAATATTTTAAAAAAAATATTTTTTGGTGTTTTTTTAGGGGAAACTTAGTAGATAAAATTTGTTTTAAAAAAAACTTTAAAAATTTAAAAAATATATTTAAAAACTTTTTTAAGGTAAAAAAAGGGGGATGATTTTTTTATATGTTCCTTGAAATTTTTTTTTTTTTTTTAAAAAAACGTTAATTGAAATTTTGGAAAAAAAAAATATATTTTTTTTTTGGAAGAGGTGTTAAATACTTTCTTAATAAAAAATAGCTAAGAATATTTAAGTTTGAAATAAGTTAAAAGTTTATTAATAATTTTGTAAATAAAATTTAAAAAGAAAATAAATATTAGATGAATTCTTCTTGACTTGTAAGTTTTTGGACACTTCTATAACAAATCACATAATGACCCTTAGTTAAATAATCGTGGACCTTATGGACTTTTAATTATTATTATTATTTTTTTATATCGATTTATGGTAAAATTATCTATTATTTATTTAAAATAATAGTCAAGGATTTTATTGGTTAAATAAACTTATCTCTTGAAAATGATTTTCATCATTTGGGTATTTTGATAAAATTTTATTTTTAAACTTAAGTAAATATAAGTATAGTTATGGAAATTTATTATTTAATTAATATTAATTTACTAGGTAACTAGTATTTTATCGTAGAGTAAGATTGTCGAATTTTGGAGAACTTATAAGAATGTAAACTATTTCGATTTAGAGTCTTGTTTGATATTGTTTGATATTGATTGTATGACTCGATAGTAAGGTAACGTGAACCATGGACCAGGCATGTAAAATCCGTCCCGTGTTGCAAGACGTAAAATGCGGTGCGAGCTGGGGTCCGAGAAAAACCCATCCCTGTGAAGTCTCGAGCATAGGATTTGAGAGGGTGCGACTCCACCACGCATTAGGGTTTAGGACTACGTTCTCACCTAACGACCCTACATATATCGTAGTCATTATTGTTGTGATCTTGTGATGTGCTTGGCCAGAAATTTATGAGGCTTAATCGAACTTGATTGAATAAGTATTAAGGTTACCAAGTATTTAGTAGCGTTGAACTTCTGAAAGTATTGAGAATGTAACTTAATGGCTTAATAATGGTCAATAAAGAGTAATAGACTTTTAGATTGTGTTTGATGATTATTGTGTAAGCTGATTTAACTATCGCATCATAAGCTTGTTGAGGAAATTGTACTGCGGCTTTGCCGATTTAATCTACGTCATCCGTATCATGGTTGGGTATTTTGCGAGAAAGTTTAGCTCAGGTTCGATCCGGCGCAACTTTAATTTATTTTCTATCGGGACTTAAATGCTTGATTTTACTTGATGACTTTGATGACTATCTTGTACTATGTTCTTTTATCGTATTTAAGCAAACTTTATGTTATATTCTCTCAGTTGTAATATTTCTTTTAACTTATGTTTTTAAACGGTTTTAGTTTTAATGGTTTTTAGCAGTTCGGTATTTCACACTTCCGTATTATTTATCTTAAATATAATTATTAATGTTAATTATGTATCGAGAGTGCCGACCCTGCTACAACCGCGGTGCTATGTGTTAGGAAGGTTCTCAGGAAGTTAAAGGGAAAATTCTACCGGGTGACAATCAGACCGACTTTGTTATATGGGATAAAATGTTGGCCTATAAAGAAGAGTTTTGGACATAAGATGAAAGTCACGGAAATGCGTATGTTGAGGTGGATGTGCGGGCACACTTTATGGATCGAGTTAGGAACCAAGAGTTTAGAGACAAATTAGGGGTTGCTCCTATTTCCGGAAAAATGCGCGAAAGAAGATTGAGATGGTTTGGACATGTGAAGAGAAAAACTTTCGACACTCCTATGAGGAGAGTCGAAAGCATTATAGTAGAGGGTAAGAGGAGTCGAGGAAGACCTAGGATAACTTGGGAGGAGCAAATAAGAGTAGACTTACGTGAGTTAAACCTCTCTGAGGACCTGACTAGGAATAGGAGTAGTTAGAGGCGTCATATCCAGGTTTTAGACTTCGATTTTTTTTCTCAGAGTCGTAAGCGGTGTTGGTGCTTTCTTGTTTGTTTTAGTTTCTTGTATGTTCTGTTTATTAATATTTTTGTTTTTAAGTTTTATATTTGTTTTTACATATGTATTGGATCTATTATGCATTGTTTTTCGCCTCACGGAGCAGGTACGTATCTTTTTCTTCCTCGAGCCGGGGGACTCCTTTTTGGTCGTGCTCTCCTTTATGGGTATGAGTTGCCGCCGTTCTTCCCTCCCCAGACCCCTATTCATAGTTTTCTATGAGCGGGATATACTGGGTAGGATGATGATGATAATTTACATTATTTCTTTAATTTTGATTTATACATTTGCTTCTACTTTTCCCTAAATATATTTATATTTCTATCCTTTTTGTCACTTGTTATGATTTGCTCTCCAAATGTACTTGAAGTTATTGAAGTAAATTTGCTAGCTGTAAAGAATTTAATTAATTACAACTCAGGCTTGTATAGAGAATACATAAATACTAAAGACAACATAGAATGATTATCGATATACTTGTCTAAGAATATCATCATCATACCCAATTTAAATACATTAAAAAAACAGAATACGTAAATGTAGAATATGCAAAGGAGACAGGTATCACGAATGAATAGAGAGAAATGTTGATATTATACATTTTTTTAACAATGAGTACCACAATAATTTTTAGAATCAAACTATAGCAAATTGGTCTGAAAAAAATGGTTTGAAATTATAGTCGAACTAGCTTGAATCCCGTGCCAAGCACGGATAATTTTAAAAAAATTAAATAACTTCTTAAATATAAATAAAATTAGTTTAAATTGTCATGATATTAATTTGTTATTTGTTAACTAAACTAAATATAGAGAAAATAATATTTGACGTGTAAGAGAAATTAAACGTATCAATAGATGTAGTAGTGCAGGAAAAATTTGTTAATTGAGTAATTAAATGAGGCTTATGTATGAAAATTGAGAATTCTTACACTTTTTGAAGATATAATTATTTTCATATGACATTATATATAGTGTGACAACATTCAACATTTCTTTTTTATATAAAAACATATAATTTTTTCATTTGAATCATGTATCATACAATATAATAAATGAGTGGAAAAAGGACAAATGCCAAACTCTTAAAATTTTCCAAATGAATATAATAATAGGTTAGAATTGATTACTTGTTACTTTATTATCCTAAATTAACATGATAGTTTCTTACCTTATTTGCTGATATTTTTCAAAATATGCAAACCATGCTTTGATATTCTTCTATAATTTCCTTACCTTATTAGCTGATATTTTTTATTTTATATTCATATATTATTTTTATAAATTTCTTCTAATGATATTTTTGATTGATATACTTGTATGTTATTCATTAAATATGAAATTTATTCCATTAATTGAATTTAGTGATGCAATTGACTACTATAGTCTGATCAATTAAGCGGAAAAATTTTCAACCATAGCTTGACACGTGTCAATAAGACACTTTTTTTATTCTCTTCCCGTACATTAGTACATATTCCATACAATGAGTTTGGATACTTGTTTGACACAACAATAATTTAAAACTTATACCACGATATAATTTATTGTCAAATTAAAAAATCTAATCAATATTTAAGGAATGTTAATTTTTTTTGATTTAAACTTAAAGTAAGGTTAAATATTGTATTTTCTTTCAATCAAAAAAATATTAGTGATACAACTACAGATCATCATCATCATAATTCATACCCAGCGATACAATTACAGATACAATATTATAATTTTTTAAAATTATAATATGCCTTTAAATTATTTAATTGATTGATATTCTTTTATAATATATGTCTAAATATGAAATTAATTCTATTACTTGAATTTAATGATACAATTGATTATTATAGCTTGATTATTTAGGCGTGAAAATTTTCAACAATAGCTTGACACGTGTCAATAAGATACTCTTTTGGTTTCTGTTTTAGTATATTAAGTATATATAAAGAATAAAAAATCATGTTTACTTACCCAATTTATAACATAAAGAATAAAGAATGGTTTTTACTTACCCAAATTATTTGAAACGTATAGTGATTTCATATTTGTGTGAATTTGACCACAATTTTGTCCAATTTTTTATTGCCATTTTTATAGAATTTAATTCACTTACCCAATTTGAAACATGCATCAAACGTATTGTCCAATTTTGGCCGGCCATTTGAAACGTTAATTGATTAAAATAATAGGGCATTCAAACTTAATTATTCTACTTATCCAATTTAGCTAAATGAGTATTTTGGAGGGAAAATAATTAACATGAAGGTGACATGTGTCTTACTGAATAACGATTTTAGTATGTAGTATATATAAAATAAATTGTTCAGCGATTGAAATATTGACAATTGCTAATGATAAGGGCATACGTTATGAAATAAATTCAAATCAAATTTAAGTCCATTTCAAATCATATAGAGTCATAACCACATCACAGTCAAATCTAAATTGCAAACCAAATTTTTATTTTAAAAAAAAAAAAAAAAAAAAAAACTTTGATTTCGATCATGTACAAGAAAAATCAATTTTCCATTTCACTTTCCTTTATAGAAAAATCTCCATAATCATAAATGCTTGTATGAGGCAGTCTTATTGTAAGAGGCATTCTATACATAATAAGTTAAATAGCCCATTTAATATAATACTCCCTCCTATTCACCTTAGGTGTCCCATTTGCTTTTGGGACACTATTTACTTGTCACTCTTACATTGCATTTTATTATTAATCTATAAGTTAAAACATAGTTATGTTGGATCTTATTTGATTCGTTTTGATATAAATATTATTAATATCAACTTTTTATAATTTTTAATTATATATAACTCGGTATATTATGGATCGAATAAGTGCATTGGATAGAGTGCATAAAGTAAATGAGACACTTAAGATGAATAGGAGGGAGTACAAATTAGGAAATTATTACTTCGTATATAAACTTTTTCTAAGGTCATTTCACCGAAAGACGATTTTCTCAAAATAGGTTGATGCTACGAAAAGTAGTTCCAAATATCGTGTGTGTTTTGCAAACGACTGATAATAGTTGGTAGTTGATAACTGATTAAAGTGTCTGATTTGACTAGTTGATTTTGAACCCGCTGTTATGAGCAATTTGTTCAAAAATAGTTTATTCATAACAATAAATAAGATGTTTCAACAAACTCATTTATCAAACATTAACATAAGCTAGTTTGACCACCAAACCCTCTAATTATATCAAAATAAACTATAATTGTCCAATAAACTATTTTGCCAAACGTCTCACCATTTTTTGAGTCGATAAATAGTTATAAAACTAACACTAGTGGAATATTAATACTTCTAGTTGGAGAAGGCTTTTCCACTTTCAGCTAGTTTCCTAAGAGACCATGTGGGTGTTTGGCAAATTAGCTTATTGATCAATTTTAGCTTATTTGGATATAAATTGAGGGTTGGGTGGTCAAACCAGCTAAAGGTAGTGTTTGGTGAATTAGCTGGTTAAAACAGCTTATTGATACGAATAAGCTGTTTTTGAACAAACTGCTTATAGCAGCGGGTTCAAAATCAGCTGGTCAAACCAGTTAATAAAATCAGCTGGTCAAATCAGCTACTATAATCAGCTATCAGCCACCAGCTATCAGCTATTTGCCAAACACCTTCATATCTTTGAGAGATATTTTTCAGGCCCAATCCATTATAACTTAATTCTTACTCTTACTTTATATTTTTTTATGGGCTCACCTAACCGTCTCTCAGAATTTGTGTTCCACTTTTTAGAATTCATTAACTGCTTACATTACATACGTGACCACGTCATACACCAAAACTTCACTTTTTCCAAATTAATTGCTTTGTTTTTGAGAGCATTTCAAGGAAAATATCAATATGTGGAAGCCTTCTCTTTGAATATTGTTGCCGTTTTCTTTGAACAATTATTTTTTAAGATTTTTGGAATAAAAGATTTTTTTTATTTTCCTATAAATAAATGTAGATATTGAAAATATTGTAAATCACTAAGTTATGTTGTTTAGTAGTATTGTTTGTCCATTTGATTACTTTCTATTTTCGTTTTTTAATGTTATACTTGTAAAATATTCTCAATAACTCTTCTGCCCTACGAAATTTGTTCTATTTATCTTTTTTAATTTGTCGTATCAAATTTACTTCTATTTTATTTTTAATTCTTATCTACACATTTAACTTAACTTTTTATTTTATATAAACATTTCTTTCACTTTACCGCAAACCATAAGTATCATATCACCCACTTTTCTTAATTTTCTCATTAGTTGTCACTAGGACAAAATTGATGGACAAAAAAAGTACTCATTAAATGAAACTTTCTAGTTAATGATTTTTCATTTATGATTTTTCACTAATTCTGATATGAAACAATCTTACCGTGAAACATGCCCCATAAATAGGTTAAATGACTCAATAATAAAAACTTTTAACTTATAACCTCCTTGTTTTAAGGTCGTACTAGATGGGTTGATGAATTTTTTATCATAAAAATTCAATTACCCATTTCAAGACAAACATATTTACGTTACAACTCTAAAATACGAAGTGAAATAACATCACAACCACCTTAAAAAATTCTATAATTCGAAATTTAGTCAAAATTAAATAATTAATTAAATAAAGTTAAATTTTTTATTTACAGTAATTCTATATTTAATTCAATTTTAAATTCTCAAATAAAATCATGATTTCTAATGCAACATTAAAGTACAATAATTATAATATTTTAATTATAAATTATACTAGTACTAGTAATAAAATACTAGAAGTGTGTGAATGGATTGTAGGAGAATTAAGAGTAGTTAGGAAAGGTGATCCAAGATCTTGGAGAAAAAGCGGTACGTCAATTTAGTAATAAGGAGAAGGACGTGGTTCAATTTGATACTCCTACTTGTACTCGTTCAATATAATTGCCACTACAAGACAATAATCAACTTTTTGAAAGCGTAATCTACACCAATCTTTTGAGTCATTAAAAAATTAGGATGAAATCCATACATATCCCAGGAAGGATGAAGAGATAACGAACCATTACTTCTTCTTTGGCTTTTTTTGACATAATAAAATAATGATAGAATTATCGTCGTTCTTCCCTCTTCAGACCCTGATCATAATTTTTTATGGGCGTGATACACTGAGTATGATGATGATGAACAATAATAATAATGAAAATTTGAGTATTAAAAGATTATAAATCTGCATTTTGAAAGGATCATCTTATACAAATACAATATAAAGTTTGTATTAAAGTATATAATATATTTTGGGCTTTAATCATTAGTTTAAATTTTTGGTTGAATTGCTTTTTTGATATGGTAGCGAACATGACAAGAGGTAATGAGTTTGAATCTCGACCATCCCTCATTTGAAGTGGAATATTCAGCGCCCATGCACATCTACACCAATAGACTCTCAAATCCTCGCTTTGTACATCAAAATTTTCTTTTTTCCTTTATTTAAAAGCATTCAAGCTTTTACTCGTCTAGTTATCCTTTTTGACATATTTATTTGTTATCATTTAATTTCTTAATTGTTATTTGTACACTAAATGCCTAACAAAATGTTCCCTCTGTTTATGACGAAGTCATTTGATGTTTTAATCTGTTTCACGCAATTTACGTTAAATTTATTTTTGAAAATGGCCTACAACTTTCCCTTGATCTCATTAATACCGAATGATTAATATATTAGTATAATTTAAAGTGGGTGCATACATTTGAGAAATGATGAGGACGTTCATAGTGCCTGCTTTTGGCATTTATCTTTGGAAATGAGTATTTTCCAGCCAATAATCCATGTGTGAAGATGCACTTTTGGTTGTCCCTCCTATTATTGCTGCCGACTCACTTTTCATCAATTCATTACCCTTTATTTTTACATCAATCTCTGTCTATTCCGATCACAACATTGATTTAATTATGCAACACTTAAAATGTCAAAAGTCTCAATTGAAATTATTTCGCTATTGCAATTACAAATAATTATTTTTAATTTTAGTATTTCAACATTTGCAGTTTTATATAAATTTTTGACAAATTAAAACTTGAGTTAAAGTTTGACTCTTTTGTCCTGAAACCTTCATTATTGATGTTTTATTCGGTATATGTATGGAGAAGAGTAAATTTTGAATTTAAGTCATTATAAACCAACACTTGCACAATGCTTTACATGGTCAAAGAAGTATGACTTATTTGGTGTATTGAAAAGCAATAAATGTGTTGCTTATGACATATTGTAGGGTTGTTGTCAAGCTTTGTTGAGACTTGAGAACAATGACGTTTGACTTTGTGTTAATGCAGTTAGAACGCCTTTAAGCATAAGGGTTAGAAGAAACAAGCAGCCATGCTCTGCTCAAACGAGCACTCATGATGCTCAAACGAGTGTACTTCAGACTAGCTAGCAGGCAAAAACTTTGAAAGGTTTGATGCTCGAATAAGCACTCAGCCTTCACGCTGTTGTGTGTCCGGCTGTCCGCTTTAGTACACTATTGTTTTCTCCTCTTCTTATATACATGCTTATATTGATGTAATGTAATTAAGTCAAGCTCATAGCATGAACTTCATATTATCCTAGTCTCCATGCTCAATGTAAGTTGTAATTCTCCTTCCCTGTACTATAATCTTTCTCACTCACATATTGTATTAATATTTTTCATGCAATACGTAATTTGTTTTATTTGAAAGATCAAACATCATTCAATATGCAATTAATAAATTAAATAAAATGTTAACAGATCAGATGATGGGGATGCATGAATGCATCTATTCACTTTAAAAGCTATGTGGGCCCACCTCTTCTTCAACAAGGAAGGCAGTAGGCCTGAAAAATTCAGATTACCAAATTTCTGCAAATATATCTTAAGATCTTTACTGCTAAAGGACTAATGAGTAGTTAATGATGACCCGTACGGGGAGTTATTACAATGCAGGACTGAAGAGCAGCAAAGCACAGTTAGCACAAGATCCTCCATCATCTAATGCCTCCTGAGATGATGTGACATGTTTAAACCACGTCGAGGAGAGTTCAGTCGACTGAGAAGTGCGACTGAAACTGTATTTTAGCACTATAGTTGGGAATTTGGGATCTTGCAAATTGATATCACTAAAAAGGTCTAGGAATACAAGAGAACAATTTTGCCCATTTCTCCATGACCCTATGTTGAGGAAGAACGGGACCGAAAAGTGATCTGAACTTGATAAGAGTATATACAAAAGAACCTTTTTGTATAGATTATACAGATATTTATGTTGTCCTGATGTTGGTCCAGCTACAATTAATATAAGACTGAAATTTTGGAAGAATCGGGATTTCAAGCTTCAAAGAATGTTCAAAAAATTGTGTACCTGCAATGATGATTCAAATCAAGAGAATATAGATAACAACATTAAGCAAATTTTAAGAGGCATAAGTTATAAGGTTAACAATTCCACTTATTAGAAGGAAGCATTAATTTATAAAGCCTTAGACATAATCAAAAAAAATTGTACCGACACTTGTGAAGTTGTCTAAGCCCTTAAGAACGCACCCGAAGTAAGCTTCCTTCATCTCTAAATAATTAGATCTAATTCGATTCAAGATGCTTCATAATTGGACATTTCTTAATACATCCTCCAGAAGTCCTACAACACTGCCTACTCTGGCGTCCTACGGTTAGCCTACTAAAGGAACAGAAGCACCAAATTCTATTCCTTCATAGTGGCTTAGACAACTTGATCAACAGTTCACTTACAATAAACCTATCCTAGTTTTAAGATTTGATCAACAGTTCTATGTTTTGTGAATTTTGCATCAAATGAAGTCTGGAACTAGGTTTAAATTATTTGTCACTATTACATTTCAGTAAAGACATTGGTCGCATTAGCTATAGTAATACTTAATACTCTTCTATCTTTAATAATTTTGCCCCTCTGTCCTTTTTTGAGTGTACCTACCCATTTTCTTTCTTGAATACCTTCAACCTTCTTACCCTTCGATCCCACTTGCTCCACAATTGTCTTATTATAAAGTGAAAAAGAAAGGGGGCAATCTACTATGGATGAGGAGTAATTTTTTGACACCTATCCATTTCAGTGAAGAAATGGTAGCTGCATTACTTCACACTGCATTTGTTACACGGTCATAATTGGAGGTCCTGGTAATAAATATGTGATAAATTTTCTGTTATGAATTGCCATGGCAGATGAAACATGTAATGAAGTAAATGGTGGTCTAATGAGCACCTTTCAAGATGCATAATTCTCTCCCAGCAACTTCAGAAACTGATGCACAACACTCAACAATAATCTGGTTTTTGCACGGCAAGTAGCTAAATCTCCCTTAAGTATAGAGTTCAGATCCCATATTCCCCTATTCTATGAATTACTTGTCCTTTCTATTGAGATACTTTCTAACACATTAATTTATGTTATATTACCTGTATCTGTATCTGTAGACTATAGTATCTCTTTAGCTAGCTCATTACTCCCTTCTTCTAGACAATGTTTATACACCCCCTTTATAATGTTTCATCATAAATAGTACCAGCAGCTACTCATCAGTGATCAGACTAGCCTTTCCTAAGCAGAACCCCTAGTCATTGACCAACTTATCTACTTGAGCTTATAGGTAGTCAAAACTCCAATATTTCACAAATTGTATTCCATTAATAACTAATGGGTTACTAGCACGATATTTTTCACAGTATGGAAGCACCGTCACCAAAAAGAAAAGGTAAAAAGGGCCGGTTCTATCCAATTTAAGATTTTAATCAGCAAGCTCTACTCATCTATGAGGATGATCGGCCAACTGCCCATCTGGGCCACAGTGTAAAAACAAGGCCGCATCGCATCGCGCCGGCAGCGTTATAAAAGTTTTCAAAAATAACTAACCGATATTTCTCGCGTTGTAAAGGTGTAAAACAACTGTGTTATGGGCCAAACCGCCAAAATCAAGGGATTTATTATGGTTTCGACTGATATTTAGACGTTAAGATAACCACAACACTCACATTACCGCATCAATGTGCTATGAAGTGATTTATTTGGACTAAATCAGTAAATTGAGAATTGAAATAATAAAATGACAAAAGAGAAATTTTACTATCAAATTGATGATTAAAGAAAGATTACAAAATAACAAAAAATAGATGAAGCATTTCGAGAAGCTTGAGATCTCCTAAAATGAGTAAAACCCATCCAACAAGTGTTTAACAATATTTATGATACTAGTGAGCCTCTAATTCCTCTTACTTATAAGAAAACTACCACTTAAAACTAATTTATTCCTCAAGTCTTCCCTAATGTGACAATCACTATTTTTCCCTTTCGTAAATCCAAATACCGATCTTAGCACAATGTTCCATTAGTTGATCTGATTACAACATTATATATTTAATATATTTAAAACTTTTGACCGATGATCCTCCGGGCTACAAACGTGACTTTTTAACTGGGGTAATGTAGCTTTTACAAAAATTTGAATAGATGGTGAGTTACATACATCACCATGGATTCGAAATGCAAATCAATGACACTCTTTGAAAGGACAAGTGATATTTAACGTATAATTATAAGGTACATTGGCAAATTAAATGGAAAATCTTACTTAGCTTAAACTTGACTAATTAACCCTAACATTTAGAGGGGTCCGAAATTGGACAGGTTAACCAATATGACCTCACTCGTCCCGAAAATAACCCGTATCAAAAATTAAAGAAGATTGTCAAGACTCAAGATATACTCATACACTCAAGATTGAGATTAACCCGAACCGAGATATTATAACTGAGCGAAAACCCGAATGGACACCTCTACCTACATTATATAAATCTTCACAAAAGCCAATGCACATTGTTATTCTTCGAGCTTTAACGAGGAAAGCACAGTTGAAACTACTAGGTATGTTTTTTTAGTCAGATAAATATAAATATACTTGGAAACCAAGAAAGAGGAGGCAGTTCCACTGTTTTTGGGAGAACAGCACCCTCATAGCATCATAGCTGGCAATCACAAAAATATCTCAATTGATCAAAGTGAAGAGGAACAAAACATGAAAAAATGACTCAATTTTATAAACTCGATGAATCTTGGAACTAATAAATATCTGCATTAACAAATGAAAATTAATGTTCAACAATGAGTACCTGCTTAGATAAACCACCAAGTCAGTGAGGGATCAAAAATTATGTTCAAGACTACACCTTGGCAGCCCCATTTCCCTCACATACATCACAGACAGTGTATCCAAGGCCTTCACAATATGGGCATTTTGCTCCTTCCACCCAATCCATAAACTGCGCCACATTTCTCAACATAAGATAAAAAAAATCATACAAAAGCTGAAAAAACTTTCAAACCGACCTGTTCTTCAATATTAGGTTCCCCACTTCCATCACACTCTGCAAAAAAGTGAACTAATTTTAGTTATAAAGTTTGAGAATAGCAAAGCTTCATATTGCCATTTCACTACAAGGGGAACTTCTGTAGCATTTTTTATAATAATAATAATAATAATATTTATATAATATTAATGATAATTTATTGAAACCTTAACAAAAAGTATCATTTTAAGCACGTAACGATAGTCAGACATTTTAATTCTTAACTCTGATTGTAAGAATCAGCTGCCTCATTTTTCACCTAAAATTCAATCATCTAAGCTTACGGGAACTTTGTAAACCAATTACAATTAAGAGTAGTTAAAACTAAACTTGTATACTGTATGAATTTGTTGGAACTTATCTTCCAAAACAATGTAATTTTAAGGTGAAAAGAACACAGCCAATTATCTGTGTGTTGATTGCGGTGTTGAGTAAATTTTTTGGACACGTGAAACTGTGAAAGAATTGTGAAGCATACTCATGAGCTTCTAGACACTCAAGCTCTAAAAAGTACTCGCACAAAATGGGCAAACATTTTCAAATGAAGTTGTCACATCAACATACCCATGCACAGTAGACGACCCTCTCCTCTACATACAATGCATTTTGGCGCAGAGTCTTGAGCATTGCCTCCGCTACCCAATTTATCATTTCCTTTTATTAGCCTGGAAGGTTCCTCCCACCTATTTTCACCAAGAAGAAATACTCTGTGTTGGAATATATCCGTATCAGCTGGCTCTTTATGCAAAACTGTCTGCTGACCTTCCTTGACATTAATAGGAGCTCCATTTGATCCATCCTTTCACCATGAAACATATACAGATACACTTAGTTTGTTTGTGCACGAGCACCAAAAAACTACAAGGAATGATTCGTTATTTTATAGTTCACACGAGTAAGCAGAGAAAAAATGCAGCATCGCAATTCACTCATCTAGCGGATGACTTCGAAAAAGTACACAAGGCCAGAATGAATGATCCCCAACACAACTGACAAAAGTACCTAGCACCTCGGCAGGTGGTCAGGTCAGGGTACAATTCTCTTGTACAAGTTGCTCTCAAAATTAGAGTTGTTCATGGGTGGGCTTGGGCGGGTAGTGGACCTAGTAAGGCCTTAAAATCTGTTTGCGGGCTCAAACATTCAAAAGCCCACCCGCATTTGCGGACCAAATTTTATTAGCGGGCAGGACCTACGAGTAACTGGCAGCACCTGCGGTTAAGCGGGCATTACTAATACAAAAACTAAAAATGCAATACAAAGTCTTAAGTTAAGACTTAACAACAATGAAAATAATACATTGTATACTCCAAATTTATAAATAGTCCAAATTTATAAATAGTCTAAAAATACTCAAAATACATAAATACAAAGATTAATGTTTCATGTTCTAACTAAAGTATTGTACCTGGAGTCGGCCAGAGAAATTGCAAATGAAGATGTAGAAAACAACTTTTGCTAAATGAAGATTGAAGATGCAAAATTGCTAATGTAGTTAAGGACTTTCGTCTGCTTTTGAATTTTAGTAAAACCCAAAGGCTAACATAAAAAAATAAGGGGCAGGCGGGTATATCCGCGGGTATTTTTTGGTGCCGTCACCCGACCATATATCTTGCAGGCGAGAATTACCCGTCCAAATTTTAATTGCTTTTGAAAAACATTGTCCAAGCCTGCCCATTTATCGAGCCTGGCAAGCCCTCCCATGAACAGCTCTATCAAAAATGTGACACAAATACACAAAACTGTGCTTTAAATTGTTCTATTTTTGGAAAAATGGCATTAAAGAAGACATAAAACTATGCATATACCATAATATCATCCAAAAGTAGAAGACACCATATTGAAAGGAAGCAAAACAATCTTAATACAAGCATAGATCTTACTTTTGGAATTTCAGCATTTCCAGATGATCCTGAAGCATTTGAACTCTTCTTGTCAGAAGAATACAATTGGTCAAGAAGCTCAACAGTCATAATCCCATCCTCACGAATGCCTATAGTCGCCTTAAATCCAAAATCGATGCAAGTATGAACCAAAAAAAACATAAACAAACAGAACATTATGTGAAAAGTCTCATAATACTCAAATTCGAACATTAACAAACTGATGAAGTTGATGCAACATACTTGCCAAGTCTTAACAGCTCTCTCAGTACCACTGGAAAAACTAGAAAACTCCATATCCTCTTCTCCACAGTAAAACCCCAAATTCATTAATGCTTCCTGACATATTCATGCAACATTTTATTACAAATTCTTAAAAGGAATACATGAACAAAGCAGCATTATCATTTTTACTATTCACGCATCTTGTTATCAATTTTGCAAATACAGGTTCTTTCCTACAACTAGGGTCTAGGGGCGACAAAACATACACAATAAATCATATTTATTTATTTTTATTATTTTTGTAAGTAATTAACTAAAGTACAGTAATATAAACTAACGCAAATTAATACTGTATTAAAATTCCATCAATCCTGTATGATCGCGCAATTTACATATGTCCATCTCCACTCTCCAATCTTGCCAACAAGCATTATTAACAAATTAAGAAACTCAATCATAATTAGGTAAGAAAAGAGCTAGTAAACCTGCAAAACGCGAACTTCATCTCCTTCCGCTCCAACTCTCAAGCTCGAAATGGTCTTCTCTAATGGCGGTTTTTCCTCTTCCTCCTCGCTCTCCACTGAACTTGCAGAAGAAAGACCAATAGAAGAATCCACGCTTGCTATATCTAACTCCGAATTCGACTTACTAATAGAAGAATCCGAAATCTGATTAAATTTCTTATCTTCTAACAACGCCGCTATTTTCGTTAGTGTTACCTCAAAATCGGCATTAAAATCACCAGAATTGCTTCGACTTTTACGAACACTATCTAATTCTGACTGTAAATGCTGAATTTGAAGAGATAATTCAGAAATTTGACGTAAAAGAGATTGTCGTTCGTTATTCCAACGATCTTCTTCACGAAGCCATCGTTGTTCTTCGCGAAGCCATCGTTTTTCTTCACGAAGCCATCGTTGTTCTTCTGATTCAAAATCGTAATTGCTAGGCTTTGGTGAAGCTTGACATGCGCATCTTCTTCGACGATTATGTAGAAAAAAGACAGAAGAATTTGCACAGGAAATGCGAAATCTTCTTTGATTGTGATGATGATTGTAGAAACGAGAATTGTAGGTGATAGTGTAGAGATTGCTGGAGAATATTGCCGCCATTTTTGTTGCTAATGGTGCTATTTTTGCTGGAGTATAACCGTATTATACCGAATGGGTTTGGTGTTCCAATTAAAATATCTGCGGACTGTGTTGTGGATTTATGTGTTATGAGAGATTTTTTCGAAAAAATATTGTTGGGAAATTTGACATTGTAGTATTCAATTTATGAAATGTCGGTGATAGTTTTTTAAAGAAAATATGCACAAATTAATTGCCGTAATATTTTTCGTTAAGTTCTTGTTAAATTCGTTAAATTTATTATTTTATTAGTTTTTTTCACATGGTAGCATCTAATTTTTTGTTTAATTCACGATTTTAACTTTTAATTCACCAATTTAACGTTTAATTTACCGTTAAATTCATTAATGCCCATAAATATTGTAATAATTTTGCTTTCATTAAAAAATGGCATGGTCTATTTAACGACATTAATATTACTCATTTAAAAATGACACGATCTATTGAGCGACATTAATATTACTCGTTTAAAAATAACATGATTGTGTCATTTTAAAACGAGTAAAATAACTTTATAATGACAATAGATTGTGTCATTTTTAGACGAGTAATATTAATATTACTCGTTTGAAAATAACTTCATAATGACAATAGATCGTGTCATTTTTAAACGAGTAATTTTAATATCGCTAAATAGATCGTGTCATTTTTAAACGAGTAATATTAATGTCGCTAAATAGATTGTGTCATTTTATAATGAAAACAAAATTATTACAATATTTATGGGCGTTAATGAATTAAACGGTGAATTAAACGTTAAATTGGTGAATTAAATGTTAAAATGGTGAATTAAAAGAAAAACTTGATGCTACCATGTGGAAAAAAACTTACAAAATGATAAATTTAAAGGAATTTAACATTAATAGAAAATACTACAGCAATTAGTTTGTGCATAAACTGGATGCTACCATGTGAAATTTTCTTAAAAAAATGCTGCCACTGGTATTTCATGAAAACTGGATAATACCATATGAATTTCCCAATATTGTTTAATTGTCAACTTAGTGAGTGTAAAGCAAATTTAATACTATAATATTTTATTAAATTTATTAATTTATTAATGGTTACATAAATAATTTTAATACACAATTTTAAACGATAAACCATTCCAATAGTGTGTACTTACACCTACTAAAACTTTTTGGTCTTCATATTAAAATGGAATTTATATTTTTCATGATGGTTTAGGGGCATACTCCATTCTTGCGCTACTTCATAAACGATTTTAATTGGTCAGAGCATTTTCCCTAATATTGTTAAAATTCTAAAGATCTAAATTAAATAAATATGACAAACTAAAAAACTTGCTCATTTAGAGTATTAAGAAAGGTTGAAATTGAGCATACAAGTCTAATAAAGATGAAAAATAAAAAGTTGCTAGATAAAAGGAATTTAAAACCAAAGAAAACAAAATGCAAAAAATAAAAATTTAATGAAATAGGATATAATTATAAAACTCTAATGAAATAGGATATAATTAAAAACTTGTAAATTTAAAGTTCTAAATTATGATCTAAACATACAAGTCACAACAACATTTTGAATTGTTTTAAATTTATCTATTTATAAACAGGTTAAACGGGTAAAAAAAGAATTAACCTGATCTATTATAAAATGGATAAGAATTAAAATTTTCAGCTAAATCAACTAAATAAATTAAATTCATATTAAAGACTTCTGATCCATTTATCCATTTATTTATATAAGAACCAAACATGAATACCTTTGTTCTGATTGCACCAAACACATTTTTTCGAAATTCAATGCGTTTGTCGAATCGTTTATATCTAGAATTTACATAACTAAAAATTATTAAAATTTAATATTATAAAAATATGTGACGAGATGAATAAAAAAGATCGTGCATGATTATATAATTATAATAGAGTGATAAATGGAGCAAAAGTTGGTTCAAGCAAATAATATGGAATGGAAGAAATATAATACTAAGCCTGTCCTTTTACCCATCATTTATTATTGTTCATTGCCTGTATTGTCGCTCTTTAGCTCCTTTTTTACTTTTATCTTTATTTCAAATTATTTATACATATTTTATTTAGGAAAAATTACCTAAAATAATTCAAATTATTCACGATTTTCCTACAATAATCCCACCTATTGATTAACCATGAATAATCCCAACTTTGAGGGACATTTTCCAAGAGTAAAGCCGGTGACCGGATGACTTGCTATAGCAAGTTTAATTTTTTTTAAAAAATAGATAAATTATATAAAATGTCGAAAAAAATGTTTAAAAAATATTCATAAAAAATTTATGATTTTTTTTATTATTTAGAATATTTTATGTAAATTTTCAAAAATATTTTCTAATTTTAAATTAATATTTAATTTATTTTTTGGTGAATTCTCTTATATAGCGAGGTATTAGTTACCCAAGTTTACTCTAGGAAAATACCCCTTAAAGTTGGGATTATTCATGGTTAATCAATAGGTGGGATTATTGTAGGAAAATCATGAATAGTTTGGATTATTCTAGGTAATTTTTCCTTTTATTTATTCTATTTGTAAGTTGCAGGTTTCTCTCTTGAAGATCTTTGAGGATTCTTTGATCGATCTCTACTGGGTATGGTAACTGCGTTACTTTCTACCGACATTATAGTTTTAAATGGAGATACGATACGATGATATGACGATGGAAGAAGTATAATACTATTGGAACATGAATCCGATCCGACCTATTTATCTCTTGATTCCGTGGTCTAAAATGTGTATCAACAATCATCAAACAATGTTCTCTTAAGTTTCACCCATCGTGGCCCGCAGAACAAAAGCTTGAGAATACAAACTTCTGCACCACTCAACTTTGTTGGCCATTGCTTCTCCTTGTTTTATCTCCCATGGCTTCATCCATTGCAGTATCACCCTCCTGCTCGACAAGCATTTCTTCTTCTTACAACTCCTCCAATTTTCAGGTTTCATTCTCTTTTACTTGTCAATGTAGTTTACTGGTTCTATAACTCAGTTTCTTGTTGCCCTTTATCTTACATTTGTCTGTTTTTTGTGTAAATTTCGCGGGATTTGGTGGGAAATACAGCAAGTGTTGAGACAATCATGGAAGCTTCGAACAATCAGATTGTATAAACAGTTCTCTTCACCGTTTTTGCATTATAGGTAATTGCTTTTTCCCCTAAATTGTTTTACTACGTACTTCCTCCTTCAATTTTATTTATTGGGTAAATTTCCAGGTGCTTTTTGGACATAAACTGTTGAAACCCTTTTCATATTGATTAGGGACAAATTTAATAATTGTATCATCCAGAACTCGAAGGAGATTAAGGGGTGTTTGATTTGGCCGAATATGTAAAACAATTTTCTAATGGAAATGCGATGATAATTGGTTTCTCTTTGTTTGGTTTGATGGAAAACTCATTGGCAAAATGGAAGTGTTGGAGAAAGAATGGTAACAGAAAATTGGTAGTCTTCCATTTTGGAGGAAAATACTAATGTTTTTAAATTCTTTTCCCTTATCAAACCAAACAACTGAAGAGAGGAAACACAGTTTTCCAGGAAAAAGTTTTTTCCCAAACCAAACACCCCCTTACATGTGGGAAATGGATCATTGGACGTATCTCATATTTATGATTAGAGTCTTTAGTTTTTTTACTTGTTGGATGACTGAGAAGCTTAATGGTAAAAAGGCCTTGTTTTTGGGTATATTTAAAACACAGGAGAAATTTGGTCTGTGCAGTCAGTAAAGGTGCTGAGGAAGCATTCAAGAAAACGGTCGAAATTGATAGGCTCATTGATATATTAAGGGATGCCAGTCCTAAAGAAGTGAGAATTTGTATCTTTTCTTGTTATAATATAAGTTTGCTTAATGCATTGCTTTCAGTAATTGTTATGGTTCCAAAGTTAAAATTAAGTTGCTATTACCTTTAAAATTTGGGACGTGTTTCTTTTGTTGGTCGTCCTAAAGACCAATTTCGATATTTATAATGTTAAACTTTAAACTAATCCTTGTTGCTTACGATGGGAATTCTAATGAAAACTACATTGATTTGGTGATTGGTGAAGATCTTGTGAAAGATTTTTTGGTTTTGTAATTCAATGCCTTAAAAAATGACAGCCAATTGTGGTCTTTTGTATACCCCTAGGCGTAGAGGTGATGCGATTTTCTAGCTCTAGGGGCTCCTCATTGTGCTAGAATACAGGATTTATCATGAAAACACAATGCTCTATTGCTCAAGGGGAAAGTGTTCCTATGACTAAGAGCATTGAGTCAACTGTGTGATGGTGTGTTCAATTGCTCATGTACGCACAACAGAGATTTTTAGCTAAGATGAGAAGCTCTGTCTGAAAGATTTGTTTTCCCGTTCATGTGATTTGTAGAAAAGTTTCCTTCATGCTTGCATATTTCACAAGTCACTTCTATGACAAAACGGTTTATAAGTTGAATTAACTTGTAACCGATCTTTGCTTTTCAGTGATTTTTTCCCTTGAATTCAACTACTTAAAGAGTTCCGTTTAGTCTAGTCAAGCTGCAATTTATGTTCTGTTCCTTGAGGTTCTCAGTAACTGACACAGGTTCATTATATTACAGTTACCCCAGCTCGTCGTTGAAAATGTTCTTGCTTTTAATGAGGGTTTCTGGATTCGTCTTGCTGCAAGAACCGAGACCTGCAAATCAGAGGATGACAAAGCATGGTTTCTTTCATGATTTACATTCTTTTATTGTTTGTAGAAGCAAATTCTGGATTTTAATTTTTTTTTTGAGCGTGATTCTGCTTGTTTGCATGTATGCAGAAAGATTACGAAGAACTGGCAGCTACACTAATGAGCACAGTGGACCGTCTTGTTCATAAAACCAATGTATATCTTCTCTGTGATGCTCTATCTTTTCAATTTCATCAAATTTTTCCTGCATAACCAACTTGATCTTTTTTACATTCATTGTTATCTATATGAAGGAAAAAATTGAATCCGCTACTGATATTCTTAAATCAATTCTTAAACATGCGGTGGATGAAAATCAAGAACTTACCTGGCCTCCAAGAGACCCTGAAGCAATTAATCGGATGGAACAGGCAAGTCATCAATCTTTGTGATTTCTGTAATCAAAGCTACTTTGCCACCATGCTTATTGATTTCTTATCTGTTCCCTTGGTTACATGTACTAAAACCTGGGTTGCTATAGGCTTTCCTTAAAAAACTAAATTGACTTTCACGTTACATCTGTCACCAAATACGACTGATGCATATTCATGAAGCTAAATTTAGTATGTGAAGTGCTCATTGTCATACCTTTTGCAATTCACATTGTCTACTTTTTGTTGTTATATTATCATAACGTTTGGTCAAGGGTTTATTTTGTATTTCTAGATGCATTTTTATTAAGGGACATTATATTTGCATACTTAAGGGATCAATATGAAGCTATTGTTTCGCTGTTCTTTTTTGTACTTTCAGGAGGTATATCAAAAAGAGCAAGAAGGATATTTAGATGAAGGGTTCCTTGCAGAAGTCAATGCACAACTACGGCAAGTGAGTATTCTTTTCTCTGCATTATCACCTTGTAATATGTCGCTTTGCCTTATATATCCCAGATGATACAGTGTCCTTTGTAAGAATCATTATGGCTCTTTTCGAGTGGGATGTAGAATTAATTATGTAAATGTGAGGACTTGTAAATTTATCCTCTCTGCTGCAATATCTTACTATTGAGCCTGACTTGTGTAAACCGGTGTGACCTTAAAATCACATTGAAGCGCATATCAAAAGCTGATATATTAAAATGTTCACATATTCTATACGAAGAACTATTTACCTCTTTTTGTGGTCCCATATGTTCGTGTGTTATGTCATGGGAAAGCTGGGGATGCTGTAGTAATTCATGTTTCCCTTGCAGGCAAAAGAAGACGGGGATAAACCAGGCCTTGTTGCTATGCTGCAAAAGGTTTTGCAACTGTATGCTTCTAGGATTCTTTCCAAGCGTAGTTATGCAAAGAAAGGTAAATATTCACTTTCCTCTACTCATTGCACTAGTTGATGTCAAGTATGTTTGCAGACTTTTTGTCGAAGAGCAAATACCACTAGCGATAAATTTGATTAATTAATGTATGCTCAACTTTTCTTTTTGCGGGTGGCAAAACCTGAAATAAAGTCGCTAACTTCAAAATTCAAAGTCTAGCTCAAACTCTACCAATTGTTATTATGATATCTTATTCAGCATTGTCTCAGTAATTTATAACGGTAAGGGCCATCAATTAACAATTTTATGAATACACGTCTTTGTGTTTTTGTACAGGTAAAGAGATTTTGAAGGCTGAACAATTTCTTGAGACGATTATTAAAGGTAATTTCATTGTCTTCAATTCCCAGCAGGGGATATCAACACGATCTGATGTTTTTTTCTGCCATTAACAAGATGACATATTGGTTATCTTCACCTTATTGTTTTGGAAAATGTGGAACATCAACAATCACTAGCTATTTTTTATAACCCTCCCATCCCAATTCCCGTCTTTCATTATTTATAACCGTTAGAATCCGAGTTCTGTCGTCTCCGTATGACCAAGGTCATGACTCGTCAGAAACATGTAAATAACTTTGATATCTCTAGCGACTAGGTCTAGAAGTGCGTTCACATTTTCCTCTATGGTAATAGATTCGTACCTTCTGGGTCGAGCTATCTAACAACATATGTGAACATATGCAGCACCTGAAAATGAATGGAACATGCTCTTGCTCAACGGTCTGACAGTTGCAAAAGGAGATATTACACCTGAGGAATTTTATGCTGTGGTTAAGAAGCGGATAGAGCGAGTTTTAATTAGAACTGTATGTAAAAACCATTCACTGTTTTTGTTCGTTCTACCCTTTGCCTATTTCAAATGAGTCTCTAATATTCACCCTTATTCATCTGCTCAGGAAGGAGGATCTTATCAGCAACGTATACTTTCTGAGTACGTCAAAGGTATACAGTCGAGAGCAGAAGAAATTGTTAATGCCCTTCAAGGAAACTCTCAATGACATTGATGAATGCCTTTTGGAAACCTTACTCACTGAATATTATCGAACATTTTCCGTTATCTTAACATCTTCGAGCCTAGATCTGCTTTGCATCAGAAGCAGTTGTCGCAGAATGTCAAGAAAAAGACGAGCTCTGAGAAATCCAAGCAAATATATATGTACTTATCGGTGTGGAACCACCTCGATTCAGTGAGGAACCACTTCGATTCAGCTGAAAATTAGGGAACCAGCTCATCGAATGTTAGTTATTCAGAAAATCTTTTGCTTTTGTTTCTTTTATATATATATGTATATCATTGTCCATTTCTGTGGTTGTGCTTTGCTCAAAGAATTAAATTTTGAGTTTTTACATGAATTACGTATTTTGACATAAATTATTTGTACATTAATGGGAGGAAATCATGTTAAGAAAATAACGCAAATTTTCTATTGAATCAAATTTGAGTGAGAAATAATAATATAAACAAAATGACTATTTATACCAAAGTACAATAACAAAAACACAACCCCTCTTTTCTCGAGTTATTTTTCTTCTCTAGATTTTCTCTTGAATTACTACATACAAATGAAGGAAATGCTCAATTTATAGTTTTCCTAAAGCAACCTAAGCCATTTAAAATTTAGCCTACAATATTCAAATTACCATTAGTTATTTTTCCCTATATTTGGAAACACCTTTAACTTTCAATGGTAATGCATGATTATTTAATAATCATTTATTTTTTCCTTTATTTTTTTTTGTGGTTCTTAATTATCTGCCAACAATCTCCCACTTGAAGACTGATTTCAATCTGTCTTCACACCAAGAGTAGAACCTCAACTAGTCTTCTGCATTTTAAGACCAATTGATGTTGCGCAATTTCAATTTGTCGATCGTCACTGTTTTCGTTAACATGTCTGCTGGATTCTTACTACCAAGAATTTTTCTGAGAGTTAACACTTCATCTTCTAAAAGAGACCTGATAAAGTGATAACGAACACCAATGTGCTTTGTTCTTGAGTGAAACGCCGAATTCTTTGCTAAATGTATAGCACTCTGACTATCACTATACAAAATATTATTCTCTTGTTTGAACCCCCTCATCTAACAAACCTTGAAGCCATATCATCTCTTTACTAGCTTGGTCCACTGCTACATACTCGACCTCGAGTGGACAAAGCAACAATCTTTGTAGTTGGGACATCCAACTTCATTGTATTTCCAACTGTAAATACATAACCCGTTGTGCTCTTTCTATTATCGACTTCACCGCCAAAGTCTGCATCAACGTAACCTTGTATTTTCAATTCACCTTTACCAAAGTACAAACACTTATTAATTGTACCTCGTAAATACCTCAAAATCCATTTAACAGCTTCCCAATGGACTTTTCCTGGATTGGACATATATCTGCTTACAACTCCCACTGCATGTCCAATATCTGGTCTTGTGCAAACCATTGCATACATCAAACTTCCAATAGCCGAGGCATAAGGAACCTTGGCCATATATTCTTTATCTTCATCTGTCTGAGGGGACTGATCCTTTGATAGACAAAATGACTAGCGATGTAATCTTCTTTGTTGGACCCAAGTCCTTCATGTCAAATTCCTTTGGCTTAGCATCACCCATATTAAATCTCTGAAGAACACGTTTGATGTACTCTGATTGAGATAACTGCAAAGTGCCTCTCTGCTTATCTCTTGTGATTTGCATTCCTAAAATCTTCTTTGTTGGACCCAAGTCCTTCATGTCAAATTCCTTTGACAATTGATGCTTCAACTTTATAATATCATTCATATCAGAACCTGCTATTAACATGTCATCAACATAAAGTAATAGGATGATATAACTGGACTGATATCTCTTGAAGTAGCAACAGTGGTCAGCGTTGCACTTCTGAAAATCTTCCTTGTGCATGAAGTTATCAAACTTTTTGTACCACTGTCTGGGGGCTTGTTTTAGCTCATAAACTTTTCTTAAGTTTGCATACCATCTTTCTTTTCCACTTTCTATAAAACCTTCGCTGGTGCATGTATATTTCTTCATCAAGATCTCCATGAAGGAATGCAGTCTTACATCTAACTGTCAAGATAAAGATCTTCAATTGCACAATACTCAACACTGTTCTAATGGTATTGAGTTTCACAACAGGAGCGAATATCTCATTATAATCAACTCCTTCTTTCTGTTGAAAACCTTTGACAACTAGTCGAGCCTTATACCTCTTGGAATCATCGTGCTCCTTTTTTACTCGATATATCCATTTTGTTATGAAGGGCCTTCTTACCTATGGGTAACTCAGATAGTTCCATAGTCGGTTTGAAATCAAGGATTGCATTTCATCTTTCATTCGAAGCTCCACTTGCTAGCATCTCGTGCGGATGCTTCATAATAATCTTCGGTTCCCATCATCGTTAATAAAAATAATTCATATTGCCCTGTACAGTCTGTTCTTCTTGTTGCGGAGTACTTATGATAGTGTACTCTTGCATCGTACTGTCTGGAACATAATCTTCATCAATGAATGTAGATTCTTTTGGATTTGTGTCATAACTCTTAATTTTATGTCTATCTTTGTACATGACTCTCTCATTGAAAATTACATCTCTTGAACGAATAATCTTTTTGCTTTCATCATCCCAAATGCGGTATCCGAACTCATCTTCGCCATAACCGATAAAAATGCAAACTTTTGATTTAGGATCAAGCTTATTTCTGCCTTGATCACTAATGTGCACATAAGCTACACAACCAAATACCTTTAAGTGCGACAATTTGATCTCTTTGCCGCTCCATACCTCCTCTGGTAATTTGTATTCTAATGGGGTTGATGGTCCTCGATTGATCAAGTAAGTTGCTGTATTGACTGCTTCTGCCCAGAATTGTTTTGGTAGACCTGACTGTATACGAATGCTTCTGGCTCTTTCTGTCAATGTACGATTCATTCGCTCAGCTATGCCATTATGCTGAGGCGTACCTGGCACAGTTCTTTCCATCTTGATACCATGCTCGTAGCAAAACCTCTTGAATTTGGTGTCTTCATATTCTCCACCATTGTCGGACCTGAGCCTTTTAATCTTCAGACCTGTTTCATTTTCAACCCTAGCTTTCCATATCCTGAAAGCTTCAAACACTTCGGACTTGTATTTTAGAAAGTAAACCCATACTTTCCTAGAGTGATCATCAATAAAAGTCACAAAGTACTGTTTTCCACCTATAGACTGGGTGGTTGTTGGTCCCCACACATCAGAATGAACAAGCTCTAATTTTTCTTTCATTGGAGTTCTTCCATATGTCTGAAAGCTTACCCTTTTCTGCTTTCCAAGAATGCATTCTTCACACATGTCTAAATTAACAGATTTTAGACAAGGGAGTTTCCCAATTGAATGCATGATCTTCATTCCTTTCTCACTCATGTGGCCAAGTCTTTGGTGCCATAACTTGGAGTTTTCATTCTCTGTAGCAACTGCAATCGAATAACACGTTCCAGCTGTCAGATAAAGAGTACCATTCTTTTTACCATGAGCAACTGTCATTGATCCCTTTGAAATCTTCCAATTATCACCTTGAAAGATTATAGTGTAACCTTCACGAGCCAACTGCCCAACAGAGATCAAGTTTTTCCTTAGGTCGGGAACATGTTTGACATCCTTCAGCTCCCAAGCTGACCCATTTAACTTAATCTTAACATTACCTTGACCAACAATATCACAAGGTTGGTCATCACCAAGGTATACCTGTCCAAGGTTTCGATTAACATACTTCTCAAAAAAGTTTTTATTAGAAGTAGCATGGAACGATGCTCCAGAGTCTAATACCCAAGACTCTTCTTTGCTCTCCAATGAGCATATCAACGCATCATCACCTTCTCCGGTAGAAGTGACATTTGCCTCTGCCTTCACTTCTTTGCCTTTTGGTGCTCCCTTGCACTGATTTTTATAGTGCCCAATCTTTCCGCAATTCCAACACTCAATAGTCTTTGAGTTTTGGAAATTATTTGGATTCCTAGATTTTGACCTCCTATCTCTGGATTGTCCTCGATAGTTTGATCTTCCACGTTCATTCCTTCTGATTAAAGTTCTTCCTCTTAACTCTGTATGCAATACTGAAGAGGATGCAGATTCACCCGATTCTCTTCGTCGAATCTCCTCACTAAGAACCAGATCACGAACATCATCAAACTTCAACTTGTTACTTCCCGATGAGCTACTCACAGCTGTGACTGTAGCATTCCAACTATCTGGCAGGGAAGATAAAAGTATTAATGCTAATACTTCATCATCAAAAGTGATTTCAACAGAACTCAACTGGGTTGTGACAGAATTGAGTTCATTAAGGTGCTGAGCTACCGATCCACCTTCCGACATCCTCAAACTAAATAACCGCCTCATCAAATGAACTTTGTTGGAGGCTGATGGCTTCTCATACATATTAGAAAGAGCTTTCATGAGACCTGCCGTTGTGGTTTCCTTTGCAATGTTAAACGCCACATTGCGTGATAACGTCAATCGAATAACTCCAAGAGCTTGTCTATCTAAAAGCTTCCATTCTGCTTCTTGCATGCCCTCTGGCTTTTTCTCTTCCAGAGGTTGATAGAGTTTTTTCTGGTATAAATAATCTTCAATCTGCATTTTCCAAAATCCGAAATCTTTACCATCGAATTTTTCAAGTTTAACTTCTCCTTTGTCCGCCGCCATTTCTCCCACTCAAATTTGACCTTTTCTTTTTACGATCGTTTTTTTTTTTTTAATCGTAATGTGAACTAATTGTCAACCAAGCTCTGATACCAGTTGTTAAGAAAATAACGCAAATTTTCTATTGAATCAAATTTGAGTGAGAAATAATAATATAAACAAAATGACTATTTATACCAAAGTACAATAACAAAAACACAACCCCTCTTTTCTCGAGTTATTTTTCTTCTCTAGATTTTCTCTTGAATTACTACATACAAATGAAGGAAATGCTCAATTTATAGTTTTCCTAAAGCAACCTAAGCCATTTAAAATTTAGCCTACAATATTCAAATTACCATTAGTTATTTTTCCCTATATTTGGAAACACCTTTAACTTTCAATGGTAATGCATGATTATTTAATAATCATTTATTTTTTCCTTTATTTTTTTTTGTGGTTCTTAATTATCTGCCAACAAATCAAAAGTGTTGTATGATCTTTCTTTCTTTGGTTAAGCTAGGAAAACATTGTGTTAGAGCAAATGCTCTTCAATGGAGATTCTAATATACAAAGAATTATAAAAATTGCAAAAATGTAAAGAATAATCAAACACACCAAGAATTGGAAAATGGGAACATCCTAATATCAAATTGATATTAGACTATAAAATCCTATCAAATTGATATAAGTTTTTGATTACACACTAATTAATTCTAACAATGGAGATGAAAAACTATAGAGATTACAACAGTTTTTGAAAAACTCCAATTCACTTAAGAATCCTAATTTTGTGGCGCTCTCGCTATCTTGTTCAATCTCACTTGTGTTTCTCTCCCTTGATTACAATGTGATATATTCACAAAAAGATGATTAAAGGCGGTGTATATATATAATAATAATAATAATAATAATAATAATAATAATAATAATAATAATTATTATTATTATTATTATTATTATTATTATTGTTATTATTATTATTATTTCATATCATAGAAAAGGATATTACATGAAGTTGGTGGGGAGTCGAGCGACAAGCTGAGCACCCACACCTTTTTGAATACAAAAGGCAAGTCTATGAAAAATATATGCTCGACTCTTGGTGATACTTGAGTTGCTCACAGCGACCGATGCAATCCTTGATAGTAGGGTAAGGGCGTCTTCACCTAGCTCTCCAAAGGTGGAGAAAGCGAAAGGGATAAATTTGTACCCGTTCTCCTCGCACTTAGCTGTGTATTTCTTCCGCTTTCGTTCTGCTGCATTAGCTAAGGAGACACCAGGGGCCCAAAAGGAGACTCCTGTGCCTGCAAAGGGCGAACTTCCAGTTACATCTACGCAAGCATCTTTGCCCTGAACCCAACTGAACAGTAAGAGATCTGCAGGCCTAAGTTCTTTCCCCACTTCTGAAGAGAACCCCATCGGCGCCTCCTTACGGACGGAGATTCCTGCTTTGCAGCAGATATCCATAAGCATGTCTCGAACCAAATTATGTCGAAACTTCACACCGACATCACTTGAGCAATGGACTGCGTGATCCCTCCATATATCCATCTTGGCACCGTTGCAGCTCGGGCATAGGCTACCTTCAGCGTACAAAGGAATGGTGAGCCGATAACATAAAACAGAGCGATACTGACGTGGATTCATCCTCTGCCCCAAGCCATCGATGGGAATCGTTAACAGAAAATCTTGTGCATGCGGTTCCCGGGTAGAACTAAGGATGGCAATTTGCCTTGGGGTGAGCATGTAGCTAGACACTAGGCTGTTCACAACAACATTAAAGTAGGCCCCTGCCAACTTTTCATCATATGGGGGGCAGCGGATTCATCATTGAGAGAAAAAACATTGCTGCCACAGACTACACTGAAGACACCAAGGGCCCGTTCAAAAGCCCGTCCTAGAGAATGAAGATCACTGTTGGCCAGAATCCTAGCTTGGAGCGAACTGGTTTGGAGACGAGAAGCTAAGAAAGCATAATTAATAACATCACCCGCTGCGAAAATACCAAGGCCACCCATCTTGATTGGGAGGGTGGCTAATCTCCATTGCCATCCCCAAACCCTGGTCCCGAAGCCGTAACTATCTTCTCCAGGGAGGCACGTAAAGCAAGATTAAACTGAACCTGTGCACCCCCAAACGAATCGGGAGGGCAAGTCCGTATCGCATAAAATAACCGTCCAACCCCTGCGCAATTGCGAAGGAGGAGAAGCTCGCATTGGGGGTCATAGAGTTTACCAACAGCTGTTATGAGCTCCATGGTTTTAAAGACCCTCTTCATAGAAAAATCCCGACAAAAGCTCTGGTCAGTGCTCACAGGCCCGCCGAGGAGTTTCACCCCCACCTTAGGGCGAGAAATGTTGGAGGGGAAAAGCCCATGCTCCATACTCCTAGAATCCTCCATAGGCCAGAAAAGCTCAGTCTTATCCACGTTAAGAAGCAAGCCACGAGATGGTCCATCCTCCTGGAGAATGCGTAGGGCCCTGGCAACCATAAGGGTGTCACCAACAATGGTTCCATCATCCAGATACCAAGCATGAAGATCCAATTTGCACGTCTGATGAATTTTCAAGACCAAGGGGTGCAGAATAAGCGCGAAAAGCAAAGGGCCTAAGGGGTCACCTTGTTGGACACCTTGACAAGACCAAAGAGTAGAGTCCCCATAGTATAGCCTAACAGGTTGGGAGTAGCAAAATTCCACCCAAGGAGCAAGGGAGGGGCAAAGGGCCCTGGTTTCAGACAACATCACACTTCTATCAGCAAGATTAAAGACATTTTGGAAATCTACCAGAAGCATAGAGAGCCCAACGACATCACCTTTGCATTCAACAAGTCTGTTAACTGAATGAAGAATAGCCTCACCACCCCTCTATGTGCCTACCCCGAATTGAAAATCTTCAAAGTACGTGGACATAGTTTTCCCAATAATAAAGGCAGCAACTTTAGACACAAGCCTGCGCTACACTGTACCGACAACAATGGGCCGAATACCACCACCCGGTTTAAGCAAAGGGGTCAGAGGAGCACTAGCAATATAACCCCCAAGAATGCTAGGGCACTTCCCACCAAGAAATAAATTGACTACCTTAGTAGTAGAGCACAGCAAACTATCAGCAATAGCAGTGGCAGCACCTCCCATCATATCCACAAGGTGTTGTGCTCTAAGCCCATCCCTGCCACATGAGGTTCCTTTGGGGAAGCTGTGAATCCTACTTAACACCTCATCTTAGGACACACTAAGGGCTCCCTCATAGCAATGGACTGCGGGTATAACTGGAGGAGGCGCCATAGGGTGCTTAGATTCTAGAGCTTGAAGGGTTTCAGGGGAGAAAGGTGCGACACCGGACGAAGACAACACTTTAATTGCAGCAGCAAAATGCCCATCTCTAAGCTTGCGCTTGCATTGATACAAATTAGAGTCTTCGACGTTATAAGCCTTCTTAGCACTAACACATGAGAGTGGTACCTACGCCAAGCGATCCAAGACCAAATTAAGCATGTCACCAGGGTCACGCCAACGAGAAACAGCCCTTGAAATACTATCAAACTGGCAATGCTCCCTCATACCTGACCTACGCTCAGCCCTGTTCTTAGGCATAAAGGTACCCAATACACAACAAAGCAGAATAAGAAGCTGCACCCAAGCCGATATGTCACACGGGGAAGCTAGAACAACATCAAGAGTCTGAAGGAAAATCCTAGCAAAGCCTTGCCGCAACTTGGGGGGTATACTTTTAACTGTCCGGAAAGATTTCGAAAAAACACGCCCCAAAAGATCAATATCAAAGCCAGAGGAGCCACATCCACCGGAAGAACCCAAGAGAGGTTCCTCGAAGACATCACTAGACACACAAGCAAGAACCAAAGGGCGGGGGATACCATGAATGGCACCCAGGTCTGAGATAGGGGCAAGAATCACAGAGCCATCGAGGTGCCTACAGTTCTTAGAAAAGGAGTGGGTGCGCAAGCACACCCCACATAGCCAAATCCCTGCTTTTTTAAGGGCTGCATCCAGGGAAGAGAACAAACCAGGATCACTTGCAATATAATCTTTAAGATAGAGCTTAGACTCATCCGAGGAAAAATGACGAGACCCCAAATGATCAACAAAGTACTTCTTAGTGAGCCCCTTCCCCCCACCACTATTACAACCATCACGTCCCCTAAACGGGCACGAGATCCTAACAACCGCCATAAAAGACACCACAAAATAAGCCCACCAGCACGCAACAAGCACCAAAGTAAACAACAAAAGGAACTAAAACCAGAGCATCCAGAACACTATGATAACTACACCACACATCAAGAGCCACAAACAAACTATCAACAGCCTCCACTATAACCACACACATGAAAATAAGGAACAATAAAGGAACAACACCAAATCACCACAACAAAAGAACAATAATAATAATAATAATAATAAGAGAGGACAACAACCAAGATATACTCACTCAAAACAGTTGCAAGAAACAGCTTCCAAAAATCACGTGCCATTAAATGAAGCTCGATTGGCCAGTTTGGTCGAGTGAGACTGCTCGACCCACTGGGTCGAGCATACAGCAGCAGGTCGAGCCCAGTAGCTCGAGTGGCTTGAGCAACATGCACCAACATTCTGACCTTGTGTTCTTTAAGTTCCTCATATACAGCAGGTCGAGCCCAGTAGCTCGAGTGGCTTGAGCAACATGCACCAACATTCTGACCTTGTGTTCTTTAAGTTCCTCGTATACTCATACATTCCAAGTGTAACATTCGAGAAATTAAATCGGGATTTCAAATATATAATAATAATAATAATAATAATAATAATAATAATAATAATAATAATAATAATAATAATAATAATATAAAAATAAAACCCCACACCCTCCTCCTACCTCACTCTTTCAAAAAAATCAGTGAATGAAATACCCAAACTCCCTCCTTCTTCCTGTCTTTCACGTGAACCCAAAGGAGGCAGGCACCATTATTTTCTTCTTCCTCCTTTAAGCCATTTGAGTGAATCTTACAATCATAGACTCGCAGGCCACTCCATTTCCTTCACTCTGACCTTCGAAAATCCCGTGTTGCGAAAAATCAGTAGACTCGCCTTTCTTGCGTGACTTTTTCAAGAAGCAACCGAAATTCTCCTTACGCCTTTGAATCTACCGCAAACCAGGGATGGCAACACCAACCTTGTCTCTTGTCCTGGTGCCGCCATATTCATAGGTAGTACCCTTTTCTTTTATTTTAATTTCCTATGTATTGATATTTTATCATTTGTGGCAAGAACCTTATCTTTACAATAATAAATAATAGATTTCAAGAATTTCTTTATGTAAGCTTGTTTAAGAAATTTATAGTAATTGGATTGGATCTAAAGAATGTTGTGGTCTCTGAATTTGTGGGAAAAGGCTTCTTAATGAAGAATGTTGGATAATTTGGCATTCTTGGATTGGTTTAAATTCTTTGGGTATGATTGATCTTGGTTGGATTGTTTACTTTTGGTGTTTTATTGGAAATATTTGGGGAATTATAGTTGATGGTAAAATCTTATGAGACCAGATAAATTGATATTAGATTAATGGATTGGAGATTTAAGATTTGTTAAGAAAGATTTGATAATGATAAAAGAGATGGGTTTGTGTTGATGATATTAATTTTGTGGATATTAAGATTATGAGTTGTGTTGGAAATATTGGGTATTAATAAAATATTGAATGAGTTGTTAATCTTGAACGGATTATTGGATTCTTTTGATAATTATTGATTTGGGTATACATGAACAATTTTGTGTTTAACTAGATAGATAAAGAAAATCATGATTGTTGGTTACCTTAGGATAGTGCGAACAATTCTTGAGTATTAGATTATTAAGTCTTTATGGCATATGGATTGAACTAAGTTAGAATATGATCAATTTCAATGGTTTAGATATGCTAGATTAGAATCTTGGTTAATCTACAGTCATAGGAGATGTAATAAGATGTATGTTAGTTTAGAATCATCGAACGCACGTTTGTGATAGTATGTTTACGGATGTGTTTCAGGAGATGACTTCGTCAAAGATCTCTCCTAATAGTTCGCGGTGAATCGATCTTGGCTATCTGAAGCGATGTTGTCGGTGAGTAGTAGCAGTCCCTTAAAGGGCCTGGCCAGGCTACTGTTTTGAAAATGTTTCTTTATCAAATGGTTTTGAACTGATGATTATTGATGATGAATTGGTTATGAATGATTATGATGATATTGATATGGTCAATGGATCGGGCTCACGAGCTGGTCATTGACGGAGTAGAGGGAAAACCTCCCTTACTCCCTATTTTGAGGTGAATTGTCATTCAAATATTGACTAGCCTCACCTGAGAGAGACATAGCCTTAGAGCTATGGATGTTCCTCTCAACTAGACTCCCTGTGCGCACATAGATCTAGGAAAAGGATGTTGCTTTTAGACCGATGTTTTGTATAACTGTGTTTTGTTGTTTTGGATTGTTACTTCTCATTCAGTTTAATCTGACTCCCTGTTGTTTCCTTCTTTTAGATTGTTTACAGATCGGTACCAGTCGTGAACGATGGGTTAGCGGTGATGAATAGAGTATACATGGAAGATTTATGAATTGAGTTTGTGGGAAGTGGTAGTGTTGTATTGGGTTTTAGTATTTGTGTAATAGACTTTGTATATTGATTACGTTAGACTTATATAGTGACTTTGTATGAGTATTCTAGATTTTGGTTTAGCTATTTGGATTTAAGATTAGGTGTTGTGGTTATGTATTAGACCTCGTGACCCTTTTTACGAGCTATGAATCGAAATTTGAGATCCTTGGGTTAGTAAACCCCGTGATGACCCGTCTTATTTGGTTAACCGATATGTCGGGTTGTTACACCAAGGACACCATACTCTTTAACATCAAGCTAACCAATGAGATTATGTGACAAACAAAACAAATCTCCACCTTGACGAAGTAATCTCAATTTCGCCAAACACAACACAAACAAATCATCTTCGAAAAACAACCCATCATCAAGATGAAACCAGCTCAAAGAGGTGCACTCCCTCCCTTAAAGGGAATAAACCCATGACACATGAAATTAAGCAAAAGAGTTTGAGCCAAGCTCAGACGTGAGCTTGATCAAAGACCACTACAACTCCAACCATAAGTCCATTGGAACCATAGGAGCAAGCACCGTATTCAAGACAACCGAGCCCCAAATTACAAAGTCTTGAAAATGCAACCACTTCCTATCAATGCAAACCATCTCATGACTACATATAAGACCACATTCCACCAATGCTTGCTTACGAACCAAGTTGACACATCATCGATCTATCACATTGCTACCCATCATAGCCATGCCATCTTCTAATATTTTCTAACAACATCCACTAGCTCTGAAAATTTTAACATTAGTATGCCAATATTCTAAGTCTCAATATCGTATTTATTCTTTTATCTATGATTTTGCTAAGCACCTCTACTCCTTGGATCGGACCTTTGGTTATCAATTTCACCCTAATTCTATTGTAAACTAACAAGATTATTGTAGGAGTAAAATCCTAATTCCAATTTCAATATATGATACTTCCTCTGTTCTTTAAAGTTGATTCCATTAAGCACTCCATCTTTTTTTCACTAATTTTATTTTAATATATTTTTTAATATTTAATTTTTCACCTTTCTTTCATTAAATTCAATTCAATATTTAATAAAATAATACTTTCATCAAATTATATTTTTCTATAATATTTTTTGTAGGAATTAAAAAAGCGGAGGGATTACTGTCGTCGTAAAAGCACAAAAATAAATACAGTAACAAAAAACTCACTTTCTCTGCATTTTCTATCTCCTAAAATTCACAATTCTTTTTCTATTTTCCCCTCTCTCTATCGTTCTTATACTCATCTCTCCATTTTGGATGCAAATTCAGGCTTTCATTTGATATACCATTTTTTAAACTTTATATATCAGATCTGGAAGGTAATTTCTTCAATCTAATCGATCTTTTCTTTCCGAATTCTATATTATGATTTTTATTCGATCCCTTTTTAATCATATTAATCTGGGTTCTGGATCGTTTTTGGTTGAACCTGTAATATAATTACTAGGTGTTAATTTTATTTTGCTTTGATCTAGTATTCACATTTTGTATAATTAGGTCATTTCTTGATTCGATCACATTTTTTAGGTTTTAACCAGTTGGTTTTACTGAGATACTGAACTTGCATTAGTAGAGAAATTGCATATTGATGGGACTCTAGTTATTTGTTACCTGATTTGTTGTTGATTTGAAGTGTTTAAGTGATGAGATGAGTAACCAATTTGAAATATTAGATTATTAGGTAAATAATGAGGATAATTAGAGTTTCGTTGCATTTAATTTGAATTTTGAATTGACTGGGTTGTAAATTTTGTCTGCAGATAGGAATTGTGAATTATTGAGAGATGTTGACAAAGTTTGAGACGAAGAGTAATAGGGTTAAGGGACTCAGTTTTCACAGCAAGAGGCCATGGATCTTGGCGAGTCTTCACAGTGGTGTGATCCAGCTATGGGATTACAGGATGGGTACACTTATTGATCGGTTTGATGAACATGATGGCCCTGTCCGTGGTGTTCATTTCCATAATTCACAGCCGCTGTTTGTTTCAGGAGGTATAAAATAGTTGTAGTCTTGTACTATATGTCTTTTATGTTTTGTTGATCTTTGTTTTGAGTAAGCAGTTTGATGTTGATGAAACTTGTTATGCTTATATTATTGTAAGAGTAAAATCTATACCTTAGCTGTTGAGAAGCAATGAAATTTCCATAGATTATAAACTATGAAGTTTGCTGAAATGATCCTCATGTAATTACTTTACATCAGTATCAATTGAAAAATAGTCTTGCAGCAGGCCCTAGTGGTAATGTTTTCATACAGTTTTTGTAATGTGCACTCCGCTCTCCTGTTCTCTAGTACATTTGATCCCAATTTTTATCGAATTAATCAATTGTTCCCTTGTTTTATACCATCCCAAGTTGTTGGGCTGTCTTAGTAGATGGTGAAAGGATTCTCTACAAGCAAAGTGAACACAGGAAAAAGGTGTTTGACTTCCTAATCAATTCCAGTGATCTATTTTTGTGAATGTTTACTTAGATACATCTTCGGGTTTTTTGGCCGAAAAACTGTCTTGAACTAGCATTTAATGTCATACTGCAATCATATTTTATATTTTCCTAATTACCCGTCTAATTCTGTGATATGGGTGTAATCGCAGAATTAGCATAAGTCCGACCCTCAAACCCCTTCTAACCATTTGATGGCATGACATTGGTGTTATGGAATGTTGTTGGGTTGATCGTATATTTTTCTCTCATAGGCTATATCATTTCAGGGGTTTTTTGGATACTGTGGCCTAAGAATAATGCCTCATTTCAATTTACGGACAACATTGTAGTTTGACATAAAAACTTATTATTGAGTTGAGATGAATCTGTTAGTCTGAGTTCATTCTTCTTCAATGTTGCTATAAGCTTTTATAAATCATAAATCATGAAAAAAAGTTGTTATTTATGTGAGGCCATGTTACCTGGATTCGGGTACTGATGTCAGGTATTGGGACGTGTCCATGTGTCAGATACATTTAAATATTCTATTTTACGCATAAAATGAAGTGTCTAAGTGCCATACCAATGTCCGAGGATCAAGGATCGGATACGGGTATTGACGCAAAATGAAAAGTCCGAGTAACATAGATGTGAGGAAGGAAGTTTTCTCTTATGTTTTACAATCTTTTTGTTCATAAAGAAAATGAGCTTAGTGGACTATACTAAAAAATGCAGCATATCCATAAAGGTTCTCTCTCTTTAGATATAATAGAAGATGAAAGATAGTATAAAATTTATTTATTGGGATCATTATGAATATGCAAGACATTTTTAATTCGACGTATGTCTCTAATTTCCATTGAGATCTTGGATTCAGTTTTTCCTCTTCACTAGTTGAACATTAAAAACTAAGTTTTATTTATTTTTATATTTGTATCAGAGTTGCATTAATTTTCTATTGGATCTTGTTAGGTTGTAAATGGTTTTCCTGAGATTTTTTGCGTACTTTTAAAGTGAAAGCATATATGCATTCTTTGTTTTTTCAGGTGATGATTACAAGATTAAAGTCTGGAACTATAAACTTCACAGGTGTCTTTTTACCCTACTTGGACACCTTGATTACATTCGTACGGTGCAGTTTCACCATGAGCACCCATGGATTGTCAGTGCCAGTGATGACCAGACTATTCGCATATGGAACTGGCAGTCACGAACATGTATATCTGTGTTGACGGGCCACAATCATTATGTGATGTGTGCCTCCTTTCACCCAAAAGAAGACCTTGTTGTGTCAGCCTCCCTTGACCAGACTGTGCGGGTATGGGATATTGGGGCACTAAGAAAGAAAAGTCCCTCTTCTGCAGATGACATGTTGCGGTTGAGTCAGATGAATACTGATCTTTTCGGCGGTGTTGACGCTGTGGTGAAGTATGTCTTGGAAGGTCATGACAGAGGGGTTAACTGGGCTGCATTTCATCCAAGTCTGCCCTTGATTGTTTCTGGTGCTGATGATCGCCAAGTAAAATTGTGGCGTATGAATGGTGAGTTTATTGTGCAATCTCTGCTTAACTGCATTCCGTCAGATTTTTTTTTGTTGGCATGGATATTCTTTCCTGAACTTTTTTCACTGTAATTACAGGCAAAGCTTACATGTGGGCCGGGTGAGGCCCAACCCCCTGCTCCATACACACAGTACATTATATTTTAATTTGGTACCCCTTGCTAAAGTATACCAACATATAATATAAGAGCTAACTAAGCTTTATAAAATCAAAGTAAAGTTTAGTGTTTAACGTTTTCTAATGACATTTGAGGTTTGTGGTTCAAATCCTCATGCAATATAAATTTTTATACTTCTATATTGTAATAAATTTTTGGATAAGCCTCTAGACTTTATACAAATCCCAAATTATAGAACTTTCTCATCTAAATACAACTTAGAAACTAAACTTTTTTTATATAATTATTTTGCTATTAGTTGATTATAATTATTTTGCTAGTGTATTGATTATTTGGTCCCCTTTAAGTTAACTAGCTTTGCCCTTGAGTTATTATATATTCTTTCAATTAGTGGCTCTAATGTGGATCGTCCGTTACTTCGTTGTAAATTTTCCGGAGATGTATTGTGGAGCTCTATAATAGTATTTCCTTAGCCAACCATTTTCTTAGTAAAAAGTCCCACAATTGAGTCTAGTTGTCTTGTTTTGAAATCAGTGTCTCAACTTTGATCATCATAAACATTGCCAATTTGACTTCGGTAGCAATGCATGAGTTTTATTTTGTAACACTTTCTAGAGATGTACATTTAAAAGAAAAGACAGAGTTTTTGAACACTATGCATGAACTAACAACAATATTAACTCTTCTATACTTTTTGTTGTTTTTTATAGTATGGTTTAATGTAGAATATGGATAGTTGTTAACATCTAATATAATAAACGAGTTGATGGTGAAGATGACATGAGCCTAGACTTGATTGGTCTTTTAGACAGTGGAGTCTTAAATGACGGTTAATTGCATGGAAGATAGAAAGGGCACAACTAAGTGCATGTTCTAGATTTTGGAAATTGCGTGAGTTTTGCAATCAGAGTTCAAATGCGATTCAATATGATCGTTGACAACTGGGGTTTGTTTGCGAGTGAACCACCGTGATTTGCAATTCAATTCGGTAATTTTACCAATTTAAAAGTTAGGGTTTTCTTAGAAAACAAAAGTAAATACAAATTCAATTTTGAAGCTTTGCCATTCAAGCTCTCGTTTTGAAGTTAGTTTTAACTTCTACCTCATATTGTTAACAGTTAATTTGTTTTGGTTCATGTAACTGACCTCATATTTTTGAGAATATGGCTTTGGCTTTGTTGTTTTGTTGTAAATTATATGAATATATAAAGGTAGTACATGAATTATTTATCTTATTAAAGCTGGAAATTTTCAATCTTTTTTAGGAAAAAAAATTGAAATGTTCATTTGTTTTCTGCTGAAATTATATTGACTCACATTTGCAACTTTATTTATCCTATCAGATACAAAAGCTTGGGAGGTGGACACATTGAGGGGACACATGAACAATGTGTCCTGTGTTATGTTTCATGCCAAACAGGATATTATTGTTTCTAATTCTGAAGACAAAAGTATTCGCGTCTGGGATGTGACAAAGCGAACTGGCATTCAGACATTTCGCCGGGAGCAAGATAGATTTTGGATTCTTGCAGCTCATCCTGAAATGAATCTCCTAGCTGCTGGTCATGACAGTGGGATGATTGTGTTTAAATTGGAGAGAGAGCGTCCTGCATTTTCTGTGAGTGGTGACACCATGTTTTATGCAAAAGATCGTTTTCTACGTTTTTTCGAATTTTCAACTCAACGAGATACCCAAGCTGTCCCGATTCGCCGACCTGGCACCGCAAGTTTGAATCAGGCTCCACGAACACTTTCTTTTAGTCCCACTGAGAATGCTGTACTGATTTGCTCTGATATTGATGGTGGTTCTTATGAGCTATATGTTATACCTAAAGATTCATTTGGCCGTGGTGATGTATCACAAGACGCAAAAAGAGGTGTTGGAGGATCTGCTGTTTTTATTGCCCGTAGCAGGTTTGCTGTGCTTGACAAAAGCAACAACCAAGTGCTGATAAAGAATCTGAAGAACGAGGTTACTAAAAAGACTATCCTCCCTATTGCCACCGATGCGATATTCTATGCTGGTATTGGTAGCTTGCTCTGTAGGGCAGAAGACAAGGTTGTTATTTTTGAACTTCAACAGAGAATTGTTCTTGGTGAACTTCAAACCCCTTTTGTCAAGTATGTGGTGTGGTCAAATGACATGGAGAATGTCGCATTACTGAGCAAACATGCTATTGTGATTGCAAGTAAAAAGCTTGTTCACAAATGCACTCTGCATGAAACAATTCGAGTTAAGAGTGGAGCCTGGGATGATAGTGGAGTTTTCATCTATACAACTCTGAACCACATTAAGTATTGCCTTCCTAATGGAGATAGTGGGATAATTAAAACACTTGATGCTCCAATCTATATCACAAAAGTTTCCGGGAATACAGTTTTCTGTTTGGATCGGGACGGAAAGAGCAAGGCCATAGTTATTGATGCAACAGAGTATATTTTCAAGTTATCTCTGATGAGGAAGAAGTTTGACCATGTTATGAACATGATAAGAAGCTCTCAACTTGTGGGTCAGGCGATGATAGCTTATTTGCAGCAAAAAGGATTTCCTGAAGTTGCTTTGCATTTTGTTAAAGATGAGAGGACCCGCTTCAATTTAGCTCTAGAGAGCGGAAACATTCAAATTGCAGTTGCTTCGGCGAAAGAAATTGATGAGAAAGATCACTGGTATAGGTTAGGTTTAGAGGCTCTTCGCCAGGGTAATGCCGGCATTGTGGAATATGCTTACCAAAGGACCAAGAATTTTGAGAGGTTGTCTTTCCTTTATCTCATGACAGGGAATATTGAGAAATTGAACAAAATGTTGAAAATTGCAGAGGTGAAGAATGATGTAATGGGTCAATTTCACAATGCCCTTTATTTAGGTGATGTGGAGGAACGTGTGAAAGTTTTAGAGAGTGCTGGGCATTTGCCTCTGGCTTACATTACAGCTTCAGTACATGGGCTGCATGATGCTGTTGAGAGGCTAGCTTCTAAGTTGGGAGATGATATTCCTTCCTTGCCTGAAGGTAAAGTGCCCTCCCTTTTGATGCCTCCAGCACCTGTTATGTGCGCTGGAGATTGGCCCTTGTTGAGAGTGATGAAGGGTATCTTTCAAAGTGAAGTGTATGACAGGGGTGTTGTTGAAGATGAAGAGGAGGATCCAGCTAACTGGGGTGAAGATTTGGACATGAATGATGCTGAGAATATAGAAAACGGGGACTCTGCTGATGTTTTGGCTGATGGGGAAGTAGCTGATGAGGATGAGGAAAAAGGAGGATGGGACTTGGAAGAGTTAGATCTTCCGCCGGAGGAATCTCCAAAAGCTTCTGTTAGTACCCACTCCGCAAATTTTGTTGCTCCAAATCCTGGCATGCCTGTTAGTCAAATTTGGATCCAGAAGTCTTTGCTTGCTGCCGATCACGCAGCTGCTGGAAATTTCGACACTGCGATGCGTTTGCTTAGTCGACAACTTGGGATTAAAAGTTTTACTCCCCTGAAATCAATTTTCCTTGATCTTCATGCTGGTAGTCATAGTTATCTACGTGCTTTTGCTTCTTCTCCTGTTATATCTTTAGCTTTGGAAAGAGGGTGGACCGAGTCATCCAGTCCTAATGTGAGGAACCCACCAGCTTTGGCGTATAATTTCTCCCAATTAGAAGAGAAGCTTAAGGCTGGTTACAGGTCCACCACAACCGGTAAGTTTTCAGATGCCCTTCGGATCTTCCTAGGCATTCTACATACCATTCCTCTGATAGTTGTGGAGTCCAGAAGAGAAGTCGACGAAGTCAAAGAACTGATAGTTATAGTGAAAGAGTATGTCTTGGGTCTCAAGATGGAAACTAAGAGAAGGGAGTTGAAAGATGATCCAAAGCGTCAACAGGAACTTGCTGCTTACTTTACTCATTGCAATCTTCAAATGCCTCATTTGAGGCTGGCCCTGCAAAATGCCATGACCGTTTGTTACAAGGCGAAGAATCTCAGCACAGCTGCTAGCTTTGCTAGACGGCTCCTTGAGACAAACCCAACTAATGAGCAACAGGCGAAGCTTGCCCGACAAGTTGTTCAGGCAGCTGAGAAGAACATGAATGACGCAATTGAATTGGACTATGATTTCAGAAACCCTTTTGTGGTCTGTGGGGCTACATATGTGCCAATCTACCGTGGTCAAAAAGACATCTCGTGTCCTTATTGTAGTGCACGTTTCGTGCCTAGTCAGGAGGGGCAGATCTGTACTGTTTGTGAGCTTGCTGTGATTGGAGCAGACGCGTCTGGTTTGCTTTGTTCCCCATCTCAGGTGAGATGAGCAACCTTGATGCTTGACCGAAACCACCTTTTGTAAACTCAATCTTTACATATGCTGTTCATCGTACTTCTACCAGTGCAAGCTATGAAATCCTGAGGAATCAACATCTACAGACTCAACATGTTACGATATCCTACGAAAATAGATGTTTCAAAAACTTGCTTTGTGATGTCATTTTTTAAGGTCTTCAAATTTCCCCTTGAATTCTTAGTATTTACTTAATTTTGATGAATTCAGATGTAATAAAGTAAGGAATTTTGATTTCTGGGTCATTCTTGTTGTAGTTGATAAACAGGAATGGCCAAAGGGCTCTTGTTAAACTCTTGTTAAACTAGATATATATATATGTGGTCATAGGTAAAACAAAGACTTTTGAACTTCAAGGTTGTGTTAAGCCATTGCAGTGTACAAGTCTATTTATTGGATTCTACACATTTCCAAGCTTTTTAAAAAATTTCTAACCTAAGCTTTGTGAAAAATAATTTTTAAACTAAGCGTCCGAGGGAAATTGCCGTCTCAGGCAGTGACTTTATGCACTAATGGTATACAAGCTGGGTTTTAAAGGTAAAGGGTAAAATCATTGGATAAATTCTTTATTGAGACCGTCTTATTGTAAAACGGTTTAATATGGGCTGACTCAAAAGCTAAAATATTGGTAATCTTTTCCGTTTTATTAATTTTGTCTCAGTAGTTTAATATTTTGGGCTACTTGTATGGGCTCGTCTCACGGTGAGACGATCTCATATAAGACTTGTTGAAAACACTCTTTTGGGCAGTTTTTTTTACTTCTATATAAAATTTTCTAGGCGGTGATTTCAGGATTGCTAAGTTATCTCTTTTGGACTTGACTTCACCTACGATTCCCATTAAAATCTACTTAATAACTTGTTTTTCCTTTTTAAATTAAAACCTATAACTATTTCACTAAAAATATGATTTCACTTTATGTACTCACTAAAATACTCACTTTCTTTTTTTCCTGACTTGTTCGTGTAGTAAACTCAAGAAGACATAGAAGTAAAATTCAAGTTTTTAATCTTTTGAATTTTAATTAACACATTGCAAAATTAACTTTGTGATACTCCAAAAGAATTGAGTAATAAATGAGGAAAGGAGAAGCCAAAAAATAGAAAATAAGGTGACAAGTCACAACCGCATATGCTTGTAGTACGGAACAGCTTCCACCTAATTGAACAAGTGTTACAATTCCCAATTGCATGCTTAGATTCATGCAATGTTTCCTTAATATTTAGGACTTGGACTACCCCTTTCCATTTCCATCAATTCTCAACAACAAATAACTGTTTTTACTCAAAATATAATATCAGATGGCACAAATACACTGTCCAGGTGATTATCAACTTTCTCTTTTGTTAACTTTTATTTTTACAAAAAAGTTTATGGTATGTTTCCTGACTTCATTTTCAAATATTGAATTGACCCAAATACTATATTTGATATATCATAAATTTGAAAATGTAAAGTTCGGTCAATTCTTTAGAGATTTAATAACAATAAAAAATTAGTTAACTATTCTTAAATTTGAATACCAAAATTAAATTTTTTATTTTTAAATAATTTGGTGCAGGAAAAGGAGCATGGCCAGAATTATTAGGAAAGAAAGGTGAAATAGCTAAAAGGGTGATTGAGAAGGAAAATGAATTGGTAAAAGGAATATTAGTTAAAAATGGCAATTTCGTAACTCATGACTATCGTTGCGATCGTGTTTGGATTTGGGTTAATGATGCTGGCTTTGTTTTTAAAGTTCCTCATATTGGCTAACCCACCTATTTACTATCACCCTTCACTTACCTACTTTTATGTTCTTTTTTTTTTTATCTCATGTATGTCCTTATATTATAAATATATGACTATATAATGTTCGGATTGATGGCAAAATAGATTTGTTATATACTTATATTGTATAATTAGTAGATTCATCAATAGAAAAAAAGACGTCTTTCAGGCTCAACTCATTAAAACTTAATATTTCCTCTTTCTCTACATTTTTTCTCTATAATCGGCCGATTAGCCTGTCCAACTAAAGAGACTGTCTCTCAAGTATGTGTTTATATTATATACATCTCGAGGTCATATTGAAATGTCTAAATTATGCATATTTGTATAAAAGCTTATACCCTGGCTTGTGGGGATATCGAATTAGGCTTTGACTATGATTCGAATAAACGAGTAAAGGAATAGATTATCAGATAATTTTAACTTATTTTGATACAAATAGAGAGCTTGATGGTTAGATGAACTAACGCTAATATTTTGTAAATTAGCTGGTTGAAATAATTCATGAGTCCAAAATGAGCTTATCAATTTAGTTAATAAAATTTGCTGGTCAAATAAATTATTGTAATTAACTATCAGCTATCAGCTTTTGGGGTCGTTTAGCAAAGTAACTTATTGGATAATTTTAGCTTATTTTAAACAATTAGAGGGTTGGATAGTCAAATCAACCAATGTTAATATTTGGTAAATTAGGTGGTTGAAACAATTTATTGTTATGAATAAGTTGTTTTTAAACAAGTTGCTCATAGCAAAGGGTTCAAAATCAATTAATATAATCAGTTGGTCAAATCAGCCACTGTAATAAGTTATCAGCTATCAAATATTTGTCAAAGAATCCCTTCAACCATTTTCCAGATATCCATAAGTCTAATACTATACTTCATATACTAATATATAGTGTGCACTAGTGCATTAAGGTTAATATTCCCTTATTTCAAACTTAAATCACTTAATTTTTGGATTACGTGGTAATATGGTATGCTATCTTATATGAAGAAATCAATACTTTTTCTAACAAAGTCTAATTAAGACGAGATCTAATTTTTCTATGACACTATATTAATATGGACTATTGCTATACTACCTCCAATCTAAAACACTTACAATATTTGTTTTTTCACGCAGTGTAATAGACCAATACACTAACTTAATTTTTAATATCACTAATTAAGTATAATAAACAATTATAAATATTTAACATTAATAATCGGCATTGACATGAATCAAACAAAATCATAAATTAAAAATAATAATTAAATTGTACAATATTTTTACAGGCTCTCTCTTGAGAGACCGTCTATAGTATAGACGTCTCTCAAGAGTTCAAACCATATTTCCCTTTTAACATACAACACCACCAATTAGTTTTTTTTAATTTATAAATTGGGTCAGCCGCAAAACTTAAGACATCTATTATATAAACGGTCTCAAGTAAGAATTTATTATATTTTTAATATTGCAAGTAATTTTAACGAAAGAGCAATGAGTATACAGCAATATGAGTAATAGACTAATAGAGAAATAAATTGAAATTGACAAAAAGTAAAACAATCTCCATTCTTTACGTTTCTTTTTACGTAAGTAGCTTCTCTATTACAAACAGCTACAATTAAAAAAAAAAGAAATTAACATTTATATTACGTGGACCAATAATATTGGATGAAACACGTAAAAATTTACACCCAAAATATTCGGTTATTTCCTTTTTAAAAAATTCCGAACTGTATTTCACAAGCAACACACAATTTCCAGATATAGTTTCAAACCATACCAAGAAAAAATCAGACTTTCACTGCAAAACACATAGAAATTCTGTTAAAACTTCAGAAATCTTCAATGGCAAACCAATCAATGATTACAATTTCAACCCAAGATGAATTGTGCAACTGGGAATTCATCAATCATTTCGATTTCGAATTAGACAGTGATGTGGATGATGAAAGCATATATGAAATCGAGAGTATTGATCTTGCTGAATCAATCGATTCTGTTTCTTCATCTGTAGAAGATGATGATAAGGATGAGAAAGAAGAAAAAGATTTTACCATGAATGAAGGGAATTTATGTGGTGATGTTAACGGTGTTAATTTTTCTAGGGTTTCAGATTTGGGGCAAAATCGAGGGTCTGATGATGATGATTTGAATAATTTCGTTGGTAATCATCATATAAATGATGGGTTTGTTGAGAATTTTAATGGGTCCAGGTTAGATTTTGATGGGGTTGGATCTGATGGTGATGATTTGAGCGTACATCTTCATAAGCAATCATCATCATCTTATTATGATGGGCAACATTCAAATCTCCATGAGCATGGTGGGGATGATGGGAATTTGATGTATACCCATACACATGATGATGATGATGATGATGATGAAGATGATGGTCATGATGATGATGTTAGTGACATGGATGATGATTTGATACCTTGGGATGTGAAAGATCTGTTAGTGAAGCAAAGAGTAAGGAAATCTGGGAAAAATTCATTTAGAAGATTGGCTAAAGCTAAGAAATCTGCTCTTGTTTTTACTAGACCAGGTTGTGTTCGTGGAAAGCATGGATTAGGTCTTAAGGTTTATTGAAAAAGATTAGAATTTGGAGTAATTCCTTCCAATTTATCATTAGTATGATATGTAAATCGATTTATGTTAATAATCATTGATTTAAGGTTAACTTTAGGTAGTTAATGTGTAAATTGGAAAATTGAAGAATGATTATGATCATCATGGAAAGTTGAAGAATGTAAATTGGGGTTATTATGTGTATATGTTTATGATTTGTTTAATAAATTGATTTCTAATTGACTAGATTGTGAATTGGGGTTACTTTTCATTGATTTGTGATTTATTGATTTGATTAATAGATTGAAGAATGATTTGAGGTTAATTTTTAGTTGCTTAATATGTTTATTTGAAAGATGATGTCTTGCATAGTTTGATCATCATGGATATAAAGAATGTAAATCGGAGTTATTATGTACTTTTATGTGATTTGGATGATGAAAATCGAATTTAAGATCTATCTGTAAAAATGGAATGTTAGATCAGCTAGTCTCCTGAGAGACTCTCAGACCCAGTCCATCAAAGTTTATTTTCTACTCTTACTTTATATTTTTTTATGGGCTAATCCAATAAGAGATGGTCTCTCACAAGAATTTGTGATGTTAGATAAGATTCTCTTTTATAATTTTTTTTATTATATATAGTTGGCCGAAGAAAGGAGAGGTTAGGTATTATATACGGAATTCAAAACTTTTTCTGAAAATAAGTATTTACTCTTCAATTGAAGACCGAAAAATTGATTTCTCAATGACTAAATTGTTATTTTGTCTTGGTATTCTTTGATTTCTTACACCGCAAATGAGGGGAATCCTTCCTATAGGCAAGATGTTAAAGGGAATTGATCTTTACGTAAACGGTGAAAATTTAATTTTATTTAGTAGAAGAGAAAACCTTAAATCACTAAATCAACTCATTATTCTATTCTGATTAATTAAGGTTAACTCTAGATGATAGTATGCATTGTTGAATGACAATGTCATATGCTTAGTGTTATGATTTGATCAATATGAGGCTATAATGTATGTGATTTTGATTTGAGTGATAAATTGATTTCCCAATAACAAGATTATGATTTTATCTTGGTCTTTTGTTATGTTTATATATTGTTGGTTTAATTGAAAATAATTAGTGGTTTTAGTTATAGGTGGTGCCCATTTAGATTCTTAAACTTTTGGATTTGGACTTTTGGTACCCATTTGTTTGCAATGCATAGTTCCAAATTGATTGATTGGAAGTGGGGTTTTATTTTGGCCTTTCTTTTTTATGATTTTTATGTGATGCAAATGAATGGTTTATTTTGGAGGTAACTCATTTGGCATTATTAGATTTGGTTGTTGTTTCGTAATGAACATGTGTTGTATTTACATTAATCTACAAGTCCATTATGTTGTCATTTTACAAGGCTTTGTGGTTCCTCCAATTTAGCGGCTAATTATGGCCTTTCTTTACCTAATTTGTCCTGCTTGTGGGAAGAAGCAATGAAAGTTGTAGCAAACCATTTACATAAATTGTTGTACGATGCGGTTTTACTGTTAGACGTGATCTACGCTATACATAATTCAACTAACCTAATTAATAAAAATTTTGACAATATAAATTGTTTTTGTGATTGTCTAACCAAGAAACAATCTCATACTGACAAGAGTAGTTGAATGATTTATTAATTAGGATTATTGCTCAGACCTTCATAACAATTACTTCCTCTACAAATGTAATTTTTTATTTCAGGGTAAAGTTAGAGAATCTTTACATGTTAGAAGGAGAGGACTTTAATCATTTCAGTAAGAAGTGATAATCGAAATTGTTATAAGATTGAAAGGGAAAACCTTCCATGACTACTTTATGATGCTCAATTTCTCTATATTTTCGAGTATATAATATTTGAATCGAGTTTAGCTCTAAAAATATTAATTCAAAGATCTAAAATAGGTTTAAAATTTTAAAAAACAATGGAGTCGCATTTTGTGCGATTGTACCATGGTCCAATCGCACGTTTTGTGCGATCCAACCATGGTGCACACGCACAAAATGTGCGATTCCCTTATATTTTTTTTAATTTCTTTTTTTGAATTTTGAAACGAGATTAAGTTAGAAATTACCTCGGTTTTTTGGTAACGATTCGAAGTCCAATGCTTTAGCTACGATAGTTTTAAGTCCAAGGGCATTTTCGTCATTTAATTAATTAATTTTAAATAGGGGTGATGATAAAATGAAAAGGGTGGCGAATTATAAAAATTGGGATTTTTGAGTTAATTACTATGTATCATTCATACTCCCTTCAATTCATTTCAGTTGTCTCATTTTCTTTTATTGACAATTCACTTTAGTTGTCTTATTTCCTTTTTTGTCAATGACTTTTTTACCTAAATACCCCATGTTCACACAAGTAAAGACCAATAAACCCCCCACTTTTACTATTTATAATACCCCAACTACCACCTTTACAATTAATTTAATCAATTAAAATACCTCAACTATATCCCACTCTTATTATCCGTTCCCAATCAAATGGAACAACTCAAATGAATTGGAGGAAGTATTAAATTTGTACGATTTTTATTTGTTACACGTGTAAACACATTTTGTTCACAACTTATGGTAGATTGTAGTGAGAAGTTGAGAACTATTTTATATAATATAATTTGTATATGTAACAACAAATGAAAACAATTAAGTGTCAATTGAGTAATTTTGTGTAAGACTTAATTTTGAAAAATAAAATCAATAAAATTACATTTAACAATTTTATAGCAAAATCAATAAAATTATTCATTTACTTTAAAATACTATAATTTATTTGAAACAGTAAGGAATTCGGATACATTCAAATATTTCAAATAAACTCTACTTCTATATAAAGAAAATAAGCTCTACTTCTATAAAACAAACCCTAAACATACTATGTGATGGCTGTAATAATTCCACAAAAATTATTCTTTTAACTTCAACATATATAATTTATAAAATCTGTTTTTCAAATCATATCAAGACTATTTTAAAGTGGCCGGCTCAATAATTTAATTAAAATCACTATTAATTAGCATGCCTCTAGCTCTACAAATATAATCTTTATAGGTCTTAGATAATTTTCTCATATATTGGTTAAAAGTTAGGTGCTAGAGCATTCAATTTCATATTTATTGATTAGGGTTAGGTATTGAGGTTCAAATATCAAATAGTTCAAATTAGTGTAACATTTTCACATCCTATTCTTCCTCCCATTACCCAATCAACTCCATCTATATGATTTGCACGTATGTCATAAATTTGTTGATGTGAAATGGATAGTGGACCTAGCTAATAGCAAATTAGATAGTGGAGTAAATATACCTTTAATAAAAAAAAAAATTGCTTTTTCTTAGCCCCTACCTTATTATTCCTAACTAATAATACCTAAATTAAGAAAACATGATCATTTGTAAGTGGATATCAACTCCAAATCTCCAATCTAGGATGGTCCAAATCTTTTCCAAGATCCTATGATAGTTTAATGTTAGATTTGTAATCATTATAATTAAGAAAACCGTTAATTCTTTAAATTAATACATAAATTTGTCATTTGAGTTATTTATGTAATAAAACAATTTATATTCTACACAATTGTCACAAATGGAGAATTGTCGTATTCAAAAGATATTTTTTTCACTTTTTTTTGTGAATAATAAAAAAAACATAGCTTTTTGTATATAAAGTATTCAAGCAATTAGAGATTTTGTGTAATTAGTCTTTCTACACGCTTTAATTTATGCTCATACTCAAATATACTCATATTATAGACACATTATAAACTTCTATATAAGTAAATCATATATACTTCCAACATGTTAATTCAATGGTCCATTTAATTAGGTGCAAGCGCACCCCTAACTCGTTTAAGTTGTTTCATACCTAAAAAAACCTTTTGCCTTATGTTGTCCTTTTGCTCTTTTGAATGATCCATTTGCCCGTCCAAGTAAATCTTCAACACCTCTAAACATTCATTAAGAGCTTGTATGTCTTTTTCCAACCCAACCAACCTTGTAAGTTGTACCTTTGGTCGATTGACCAATGTGCTCGTCCAAACAAATCTTTAAGACCTTAAAACACTTCTTAAAACCTAAATTTTCTCTAAGCGATTGAGCAAAAATTATGAACACTCGAAGAGATTAATCCTTAATATGCCAAAATTAGATGATAAATTGATGAAAATTTTAATTTTGTAACCAAATACACAATGATTTGCTATTATTCATTACAAAGACTAGGAGCACCAAACAGCCTTTGAATGAATGATTGTAGTTTGTAGATTTGTAGTGCGTGCGGAGAGACAATGCTAGATTCATAGACTCACTAATTCATTCATTCATATTTCGTATTCATACTTTTAAACTATTTACGTACCTTCAACTATTTTGCTAAAAATACTATAGCAAACAATATAAATTGACAAAAAAAAATATAATTTAAACATTATCAATGATAATATTAAGTTGAGAGATGTTTTTACTCATTAAAAATTTAAATATGGCTAAAAAATATATATTAGTGTATACACAATCATTAATTACAGTGATTTTGCGTATTGAAATATTCATTAAAGCTATTTTTTCGAGTATTATAAAATTTAATACGATATTTTATATGGGATATAATTATATAAAGACATTTTGTTTAAGTGCAATAACATAGAATAATGTATAATATCTTGTTATAACCTTATAGTGATAATAGCCTATTGCCCTATATAACACTTCATAATTTACGACCTCACTTATCAATTTAAATCTTCGGTTGAGTTGATCTTCTAAGACTGTAATATTATATTAAAAGTTGTGGTCACAGGTATAAACCTTATTCATTTTCTTTTAAAATGAAATATTTTGCACAATATACGAAGAGGACATATGCTACATACACACTTCTAATTCTAGGGGTTTAGCCCTCGTGTTATTATGATGTAATATAATTTTTAGCGTATTTTGAATTCTCAACTATCAGTTTAAATAAATATATAAAAAAAAATTCATTTTTTTGTATTGGCAATATATATAGACTTACTATTGCTTTACTCAATCATAGTGAAGGAGTTAGGAATTGAACTCGAGTGTTGAGATCTCAACCCTAAAAAAATTTTGAACACCCAATTATGTTATAGAAAATATAATACATTTTAGGGCATCAACAACAAATCTAAATAATTAATTAAAATGATAATCTGCTACTAATACAATCGTAATTAAACAATTTAAAGGATCGTACACATGACAAATCACACATCTAAAATCCAAACAACTACAACCTATGTACCACTTTTTTTTCTTTTTCCACTTTGAGAAACAAGACTCATGGTAAAGAAAGCTACACAACCAATCTTTATTAAGCTAGCTACCTCATAAAAATAAGAATAGTCGCCCAAAATAAAATGTTTGGGTAGCTAGTAGTAGGAGGTCTTGTTCACCCCCTCCAATGTTATGTTATAGAGGTTCTTTCTCCTTGTTTATTATCTTGTTGACATGCACCATTTTGTCCCCCACCCTTATTTGCTTTCTTTCCTTTTGATTTTTAGTGGTTGGACACAAAAATATCCTTGGTATGGCCAATATTATTTGGGAAGAATTTTTTTTTTGAAAATGACATTCTTTTTAAAATAAACCTTTAACTTTTGAAGATATGATATGTGACATGATTGTCACCGAGGTTTTTTTCATACTAAATGATTGTTTTTATGTGTATCAATTCAAGAAGCATAATCTTTTTTATTGTATGAGTAATGTATTTCTTTGTACATTTAATATTATATTTTTTTTGCATAAAAATATTTACATAGATGGATTAAAAAGAAGGATGAAATCGAAAAATTACTGAATTAAAGATAAATATTCATTATGTCGCTCTCATTTTGCACAAGTTATAAAATATGTGAAATTTAATCGAAAGTGAAATTGAGCTGGAGAATGATATAAAAAAAACAAGTAACAAAAATAAGTGGTAAGGAGAAGATTAAGAGCTCGTTCAAAAGTTGGACTTAGGGAAAAAAATCAATGTTAGTCAAGATCTTAGCTTGGAGCGAGATTGCAACCGTATGTCACAGCATGCATATTAAGAAATGGTAAGGAGAATTAACTTGTGTTGTTACGATTAAAAGTACGTACGAGAAATTAAAAGAAGATATTCAGATAAAAATTAAAGAAAACGATGGCATACTTACACAAAATATAAAATTGTAGTTTAAGAAACTACTAAAATGAAAAATATAGAGTATAATTATTCTTATCCAAACATAGTGTAGCTGACTATCAGTGTACTGAACAGAAGTATTATTATGAGTGGTTTGAGGTGATGAGACTTTTAGCAATTGGAAGTAGCATAAATATGTGCAAGTCCCTTTCAAGTAGGCCATGAGCATGTGTTAATTGTCTTTTGCAATCAGCCCATTTGCATGTGTTACCTCAAATTTAAATAATGTTCAGATTCCACATTAGAACACTTCCCATCTTTTCAATAAAGCGTCTCTGTCTAGGGCCAATAAAACTTCATCTAATTCGCAAATTTAATTAAATTAAATTATAATTTTAGTATTTAATTTCGTCTATTGTCTAAATGGTTTGGCATGATTATTTTAAATAAAACATATGGTTTTCGTTCTAGTTCTAAATCTGATCTTTGCTCATTAAGAATCCAACATTTTGCTCATTCGCTGTAAATAATCCAATCTTTTGATTATTTTCTAATAATCTAACGTTTGACCTTAGTTCGTTGTGAATAATCCAACCATATTACACCATTGTAGATATGTAGAACATTCTTGCCCAATCGTTTAAACGATTCGGTCTGGTCTAATCAAGGTTGTCAGAATCGGGATTACGTAGAATCAAAATCAACTGGTGGGATCGGATCGTAGGATTGGATCTTAGGAGCGGACGATCCTACAAATTTGCAAAATTAAATTAAACAAGTTTTATTATGTTTATGTTTATTGTTTGATCCTTTTCAATTTTAAAAAGTAGTACGAACCCATAAATTTTCTTATGATTTTACTTTAATTTTAAAATACATACATATCTTACCTTTCGAATGCCGTTTTTTTCTCTATTCTTAATGAAATGACAAAATATGTATAAGATATACAATACACATAATATATTTATAGCACATACACACAATGATATAATAATAAACCATAGTAAGCAAAAAGAACAAATTGGTACTAGCAAAAACAAAATTAATATAGTAGATTTAAACGATCCTACCGATCCTAGCCGATCCCACCGAAGATCCAAATCGATCCTGACCGATCCCACTAATCCTATGCACGATCCAAATTAATTTTGATTCTATGCACAATTCTAGTCGCTTACACCGATTTGGATCGTAGGATTCAGATCGCGATTTTGATAACCATGGTTGTAATAGTTTTCACATCGAAAATTTTTATCTGTCTAATTTTAGCTTTAGACCAACGTCTCCACCTCTATCTCTGTCTTTTCAAGAACCAATGGCATATTATTGATGAAGATTAATTTTTATCTAATTATCAATTATGAAACACTTTTTTATAAAGATTTGAATTTTATCACTAACAACATTAACTTTATTTTCAAACTATATTATAAAAAATTATTTCTATTTTTTGTTTATATACTTAATGCATAGTAAAATTTTGTTAGAATTTACATTTTCGCACTATTTAATATACTAAATTAACTTTAATATATTTAATTATATACAATAAAAAGTTATAAATATTTAAAATTCACATTTTTTACATTCAGAATAATCTAACAAGATCTTACTTAACTATGTTTTAACTAATAAATTAAAAATAAATAATGACAAAAGCAAAAGTTGCAAATTGAAGGAATGATACATTATTAGTTATTATCCTTTAACTTATGGATTATATATTACATCTAGTATAGTATACTCGTGTCATGTGCAAAGTGCAATATCAAATATTTGATTATCTTGAAAAAATTATGAGATGATTAAAAAAATTGATATACCACCCATTATAATAATTTATTAGGACATAATTTATTTTGTTTACAATCAATTTCTAAATTATCCCATATAGAGTAATTTCCTAAGACATTTAAATAATAATAGAAATATTAAGCATATATACCTAATTTGATCAAACTTAACCTTAACGAAATAATATAATCATATAGTGGTAGAATATATTTTTTTTCAAATTTTTGGTCTTCAAAAACTAGAATAAATAATAATCTATTTAATGAGCTTTTTTTACCATAAGCGTTATAATTGTTTTTGATTGTAAGATGCTATAACAATTCAACTCAAATAAAATCTAGGGTTCAATTCTCGTTTATGGTCTCAAGTAACGTCTAAAACTAAATAGTCCAATAAAATTAATTAAATTAACCAGTTATATTCACATTTGAAATATTCATTTTTTGATTGTATAATTTTTACACGTCATTTTGATAAGTTATATTCACATTTGAAATATTCATTTTTTGATTGTATAATTTTTACACGTCATTTTGATATTAATACTTAAGACTCATTTTATCAAATTTAAACTTTTTATTTTGACACGTCTTACCATAAAACATATTCAAAGAAGGATGTAAATATTGTTCAAAGTTCTAACTTTAAACCCCTATAAAGCTAGTACCCTACATATAGTGAGAACTGAGAACCTTTACAAAGATATCCAAGCATAGTTGAAGTTGATAGAAAAATTTCATTGGTTTACATCTCATGTCTAACTTGAATGTGACCCAACTAAAACAAAAGCACCATCAATAGTATTTGTAGTCTATGATTCTTCAATAAGAAGCTTGGTAATGTGTACGAATTGGCTCTTTGGTGAATAAGTTTTTAGTTTCAAAAGTTCATAAAATAATAGAATTAGGATTGTAGAGTTACAATATGCAATCAAACTTGGGTCACTATAATGTAATTAAATAATAGAATTAGGATTCTTCATTAAATTTTAGTTTATATTCTTGGCCTATTCGCTCTCTACCACATATCTTTCCATTAACATTTGTTTGGTTTTTTGTACGTGTTTTTATATGTTGAGTTTTCTGTAGTTAGTTGATTCTATATGCTTGGCTAACGTGGGTGTAAGTTGCAGGGTATCGGATGGTTGCAGGAACTGCTCCCTTCGAAGACGCTTTAGAGCCGGGGGACTTTCTAACCGCACTCTCCTGTATGGGTATGAGTTGTCGTCCATCTTTCCTCCCCAGACCCTGACCATAGTTTGTCACTGGGAATGATGATGATATGATACATAATTTTACTGTGAATCTCTTTGATTTTTTGCTGAATTAAAGCATTAATAATCGTTAAGAATCTACAGTATTAAATTCACTTTAGGGTCGATGGAGTATTTAAACTTTCATAATTATGATTACTATAAGGCTTCTATGAATCATTGTTAGAACACAAAAATAAAATAATGCGTTGATGATATAAAAAAGATAGCTACGTGTTATTAGCTTTTGTTGTTGTTTGTTTATAAGAATATATTATCTAATATAACATAAAATTTAAAATCTATCACCAAATCACGCTTCAAAATATAATACTCCTATATTATTAATGTCGGTTATTTTGTTTTCTAATCTACTCTTTCAATATGTTATTATTGTTCTTGTTAATGAACACGAGCGTTCGTTAGCTTTTGTCTGAGTTCGTTAGCTTGACTTTTTAATAACTTGTGAAAGGAATTAAAGATGGACTATACTTTATTTGTATTATAAACACTTCAAATTTTTAATTAAAAGCATCACTAATAATCGTAGAGTGATTATAAAGAGATTAAGTTTAACAATATGCTTGATTTACTAGGTTGCTTGAAGTTGAATTATATAGCTAGGTGATAGGAGTATAGCATGAAATGAATTGTCTAAACGTACCTTTGTCTTTTGATCTTGTTTACTAGGTTGCTTTAAGTTGAACAACAGTCTCCTGAGAGATCGTTTTTTTGAGAGACGTCTCTCAGGTCCAGTCCATTAGAAATTAATTCCTATTTTTATTTTATATTTTTTTATAAGCCGACCCAATTAAAGATGATTTTTCAAAAAGACCGTCTCTCACAAGAATTTATATAAGTTGAATTATGCAACTAGGTGATAGGAGTATGTAATAAAGGCCGAAGCACATACGGTGGGCTAAATCCAATTAATCTAAGTGGACCCATGTCCTTTTGTTACTTATCAATTTCATTCCAAAAATTTGAAAAAATATTTATTTTGTTATAAAAATTGTCTAAACGGACCTTTGTCTTTTGATCTTGTTTTAATCATCAAAACAACAACTTTAAACGAATTTTAATTTCCCTTAAAATTCGGCCTGCAACCCAATATGACCTAAAATCGGCATCCTTTACAGCGATTTTCTTGAATGATTAGTTCGCGACATACTTTTCCGGAACTTAGATTGGGAAATTTTTGATAATAATAAGCTTACTTAGTTCAATTAAATGATGAAATCATTTTTGTTGGGTTTGTTCAATGTATATTTATAAGTGATTAATTATAATCTTAAAGTGATTTTTTATAAATCATTAAGTGATCATTTATAGTTGTAAAGCAATTACTTATTTCGCCTTAAATTGACCACTTATAATATTAAAGTGATCAATTATAATCTTAAATTGATTACTTATAATTTTATATTTCCAAATTAAATTCAATTTAATTCAAATCAATCACACATAAATTTTATTTTCATATTTGAATTCAGAATTCAAATCAACAAATACATCACTTTCACTCTCATATTTACGCATGCTTACAATTCCCGTCTCAACCATCTCAATTTAACTTCAAAAAACTACTCTTGTTAGAGATCGTCTCTTAACAAAACGACTTCAAAACAAATAGATTTATATGTTAATAATTTGTAATATTGAACTATATAAGTCATGTTTAAAAAATTTCATATAAAAATTAAATTTATGAACTTCAAATTATCATAAAAAGTAACATAAATATTAACACAACCTAAAAGCAAGGTTTAGCTTTGTTCGAAACCAAGAGACAAAGTTTATTAAATAAGAAAACGAGGTTAACCATTAATTACTTAAAAGTAATACAGCCGCGTGAGGCTTGGCTTTAAAGTGTGTCCTGTCTCTACTCTCTTTAGCCGCTAAACATCTTTCTTAGTAATCATCTTTAACATTTTCACACATTAAGCTAAATAAATAAATAAACACCTTCATTAAGTAAAGTTTATTCTTAATTATATGCTTGAATTACCTTTTTTAATTATACACTTTATACTTTATAGTATGATGGTATAATACCCTTTTCGTTTTAATTTTTTCAAGTGCAATCAAATACAATCATTGTGAATGCTAGCTTATTATTAGGATGACGCACATTAAAATAGTTTAGATTAAATTTATACAAGATTTTATTGAAATTCTTACAATTTTAGTTAAATTTTAAACAACAATCTAAAACTAATTATAATGTAATTAATTTTATTAAAATTCTTACAATTTTAGTTAAATTTTTAAGTTTTCTCTTTCAAGAAAAAGCAAAATTTGGCAATGAGCTACGACCAATGTATTTCATGTACTCATGTCTGCACTACAATGCTTTTTACAAAGTGGTAAATGTTAACATTTTCTATCTCAATTTTTTCCTCGAACAATCATACGCTATAATATTTTGAATGTAAGGTCGACATCTAAAGGAAGAAGTGTAGGAAGAATTAAATTCAAAATCTGACTTGAAGAAAGTGGTATTATTTTTTTTTTACTACATACAATTAGTCTTAAAATCTCTGCAATAATTAGTTATTTATTAGTTAAAAAAATAATTCTTTCATCATCTCCGAAAAACAATGATTCTTTCACATTGTTCAAAAATTATTAATATAAAGTTTAAGTAGTTTATCACATTGTTGGAGTTTTTAAATTTAATTTATACTTTATCACCATATAACTTATTCATAATAGTAGTCACTTAGACCATCTAGTTGTCAAATTCTCTAATTGCATTTGATCTTTAAGCTATAATGTTATGAAAATAATAAAGTCGCGGAAGCTAAGCTCAGAAATAACTTGAATATTGTTGTTTGAAGGTGTTATCAATGAATCAAACATTTAGCAAGTTAATTATAAGATAAAAATGCATGAAAAATAAGAGAAAAAAAAAGGCCAAGATAATTTGATGAGGATCACCAATGACGCTACCACACAACTCTTTAAATAAAGTCACAAACACATCTTTTACTCTTGTCTTCCCATTGCTTGACAACTCCTCTATGCAACATTCAAGGGTAAAGCGGGCTATTGTTCAGGGCTCTGAATTTTTTAGGGCCTAAAAAACTTATTTTTTAATATATAAGTGATATTAATTTGTATTAAATTTATATATAACTTATATTTGTTTGCTATGTAATATGAGTTCTTAGTGCTTTTTATATAAAGTATTTTGAATATTAACAATAAAAAACAAAAGGGTATTATATTAGTCGTTACGCCTTAAGTTTTTAGGAGCTCATTTTATCTTTCGTTCAGAAGCCTAAAAATGAACGAGACAATCATAATCATACTTGACCATGAAAGCATGTGCTAGAAATCTAAAATTATATCTTCACCATACAAAATATGGTATTATACGTGTTCAATATCAACCTATTAGAGGCCAACACAATGATGGTCAATAATACCGATCATTTAATGACTAACACTATAATGGTCGGTATTCCGATAATTTAGCGACCAACGCTACGGTGTTCGTCCATAACTCCGGCTACTAAGAGATCAAAATTACTCCTTTATATTTATGTATGATAGAATTTAAAAAATGGGCATAGGCAACCCAAACAAAGAGGAGACGAAGTAGTCCATTCATAAGTCCAAAGAAGATTTACTACTAAAACTAATTGGTAATAGTAGGAGTTACTCCTTGAGTATATAAAGTGATACATACTCTTCTCTTTCTCCGATGTGGGACAACTCACATGTGGGTAACACATGGGCCTTCAACAATTTAATCAACAATCGATACATAATTTTACCAAAACATATTCCTAAACAGCTAATTTATTCAATAAACTGAAAGCCAACTAAAAAAATCAATACTTTTAATTATTCATATAAATCAATTAAAAAATCAATGATCATTTGTCAAATAACACCAATAATTTTTTTATGACAATCTAACAAAATGAGAGGAACAATAGAAATTAATATATAGTGTCCGGTTCACGGACCAATAACCGCGGATGTTAAGCAATGGATGAGAAATATGGGGCAATTTATTTAGAGAAGACTCGGAGGAGTGAGCAGTAACTATAGATTAGAGACTAGAGTACAATTGGCAGCAGTGAACTTGACTTGCCATTACTACTTAGTAAGTACTTGTAATTCCTCAATTTTACTATATTTGCTACATTTGACATTTTATACAATTTAATATATTATTTTGATCATTTAGACATTAAATTATACATATCTAAACTTATAAAAAGTTAATATTATGAAAGTATGTGATTCGACGATTCAAACAAGATTCCACTGCACTTGATTATATTTTTTCTTACACATAGCCGCAAATCGCAATACATAAAATAAGTTTGAACGGTATGCATTAATGGGCTTTTGATTATGATTATCAGTTATATTTGTTATCTTTTTAAGTTTTAAGGTGTAAGTAAAACCTTATTTAACTTCATCTCTTACGTTTTTTTTCCAAAAAATACTTTTAATAATCATTTTTAAACAGCAAATTAAGAAAAACTTGAATTTTATAAAAGTATTGATATAATTATTTTAAGTTTAATTTACACGTAGTGAAATCTGTATTGTATGAAAATATTTTACAATTGCAACTACCCATGTAGAATCGGATCGTTGGATCGTGGAATCGTGTTATGATCCTATACAACCTAAATTCTTGACCTAAGTAGGATCGCATGATTCTACCACATTAAGATCCTACCTACGATCCGAATCGGTCGCCTATTTTTGGATCATAAGATCGTAGAATCGTAGATCAAAATCGAAATTCTGATAACTATATTTGCATAGAAATATAGAAATAATAAAATCATTTAAATTGTACACCGAATATATGATGGTAAATAATTGTAATGTCTGAAAAAGAATAAAGAATTATGAGAATATTTTTATAGATGAAAATTATAGTTAAATAAAAAAACAAACTAATAAATAAAGTGCGACAATCTTATAGTTTCTCAGTTTTAAATTACTTGCAACATTAGAAATTTTACACTATTTATTTATCATATTTAATTTGTGGTTATTTTTTAATCTATAAGTTAAAAATAAAATAGTTAAGTAAGATCATGTTTAATATAAAAATTATTAATATTATTTTTTACAATTTTTGTTATCTATAATTAGATATACTTCTATTAAAAAAATTAAATTAATGCATTAAACTATGTGAAAAGTAAAACATTGTAAATATTTTAGAGTACGGAAAGTACAATCATTTTTAATTAATAACCGTAATTTGTAAATCACCACAAAAAGATAAAAAATAATAATAATAATAATAAAATAAACAAAACTAATAAAAGTAAATTTAAATTTATAAATCACCGTTATTTACTAAGACCTTCGCATAAAGTAGTATAAGTGAGGTGATACTTTATGATCAGCTAAAAACTAGGACCTAGGAGCATATGGTCTGTCTCTCAGTCTCAATCTAAGTCTCAGTCTGAGTCTTCTAACTAGCTTAGCTACATTGGGAATCACCCAAACACCCTAAATAAAGGAAGAAGGGATCTTTTCCTTTTGTAATTTGCTCAATTTTTATGAACTTCTATCAACTATTTAAAATCTACTACTACTACTAAAACTTCTACTTTTACTTCTATAAGATGAATCAAATTTTAATTATTTTTACCGTTTAAATTGTTCAAAAAATATCAAAAAAGTCACTGTAAGACAAAATATTACTGTAGAGAATCTTAACACAATATGAATGAAATTTTTGTTAATTTTATCGGCTAAATTTTGTTTAAAAAATATCAAAATGTCACTATAAGACAAAATATTACGGTAGAGAATCTTAATGCAATTTATTACAATTAGTTGTATTAGCATATGAGAGATAGTCTAGGTGAATAAGAGTGACAAATTACCCTTATGTGTATTGTGAATGAATTTGATAGGTTAGGACTTTTAGGATTTTAATTTGTCTTTTTTATATTGTTTACTTTATTGGTATTTTTTATTTTGTAATTTACAAATACGGTGATTAATTAGGAATTTTTTTGAGCATATAATAAGTATAACAATATTAGTATTAGTATTATTATAGTCTTATTAGTCTAATAGTATATCTTAGTCAACTTAATACTCGCTCCAATTCACCTCTAATGTCTCATTTACTTTATACACTATATCCAATGCACTTATTCAATCATTAACATCTCTCATTGTGCATAATCAAAAATTATGAAAAGTTGATATAAATAATCTTTGCATTAAGACTAATCAAACAAGATCCCATATGACTATATTTTAACTTATAGATTAATTATAAAATACAAATTAAGAGTAAGAGATAAATAGTGTGCAAAAAAGCAAATGGGACGTTAGTGTTGAATTGAAAAGAGTATAGTTTTAGTCGTATTTGTATAGTACAAGTCGTGTTAGTTCAGTACTAATCGTATTTATTCAGTACTCCTATTGGGTATATTATTAGTTTAGTTGTATTGGTATATTATACAAATTAGTTCAATTTTAGTTGTATTTGTATAATATTAGTCATTTTAATAATAGTGTATTACGCATATTAGTACTTTAATATTAGTCTTATCAACATTAATCATATTAGTATATTATTAATCGTATTAATTAGATGATTGAAATCGCGTCACTTGGCTGCCATTGGCTGCCCTCAATGTTTGGTCGCCATTGATGACTAAAAGTGATCGAGAATTTCTTGTTACAATTTTTTGTTTTTTCAGTGGTACGGTCATGGACATGTTCTTCACCATTTAAGTGCTACAACTTTTAGTGCCTTAAATGACCTATAAGTAGGAGGTACGTAACTACAAAATATTTTTGACTCTCACACCATCAAACAAAGTTTATAGCTAGAGCTCTTTACGTTTAAAGTTAGTGTTAATGCCATAATTTTGTGTTTTAAATAGCATTAAAATATAGTTTCATTGAAGTATTATCTTCTCGAGTTAGGTTGAAATATCGATAATTTGTGTGAGTCTGTAAAATAGACTTAAGTTAAATTTAAAGAAAATTATTTTAAATAGAAGATGAGAGCGAGTCTGTAAAATAGACTTAAGTTAAATTTAAAGAAAATTATTTTAAATAGAAGATGAGAGCGTAAAAACTTGAAGGAATTCCTGCTAGAATTGAGTTTGTATAGAAGCTCAACGTGTTACAAGATTAACCACAAGTTTTGGATTGTATAATTGAGTTATTGTCTAATTCATAGTAATGCTTAGTAAAATAATTTCTAGTTGATCATGGTTTTTATCTTTATTCAACGTATAAATCTCCGTTGCGTTTTATATTAATTATTTGTTTGCAAAAAGTTATAAAAACTCTTGATACTAGTACTATTCGCCCCTCTAATAATGTTCAAGAACATCACTCTAAAAACGTTTAAGCTCAACATGTGTTTAGTTGATGTCATTATCCCTATCACCTAATAAAGTTTAAGTTAAATTCAAGAACATAAAATGAGTTTAATTAATGAGTTGTTCTCAATGTGTTACAAATTTACAATATTAGCTGTGATATTAGATTTTATTTTGGTAATGGCATTCAATTTTGATCATGAAAATTAAAGTTGAAACTATAAATTACTTCTTTATTCCTTTTATAGTTGTAAAATTGGCGAGATTTAAAATTAGGTTGAATGAGACAATAAACAATTAAATGAAGTATAAATGAGTGATCAATATGAAGACAAAGTTAATTTTGTGGATTAAATTAAAAAAATAAAAAGAAAATCATTGCCAAAAAAGAAAAAGGTGCAAAATTAGTATTAGTATGACAAACTAAAATAGAAATTTATACGTCTTTTCTTACTTTGAAAAAACTCTAATAATTATACTCCCTCCGAACCAATTTAGTTGTCCCATTTGATTTGGCACGGTTATTAAGGGTGATGTGAGGTGCATTAAAAAGGTGATAGTTGAGGTATTTTAATTGATTAAATTAATTGTAAAGGTAGTAGTTGGAGTATTGTAAGTAGTAAAAGTGGGAGTATTTTACTTGTGTGAACATGGAGTATTTAGGTAAAAAAAGATTGACAAAAAAGAAAATGGGATAAATGATATGAATTTGCTAAATAAGGAAATAGAACAACTAAATTGGTTCGGAGGGAGTATGTTTTTCATGTTATGTTTTATTGCATTTGCATTTTATCCTATCACTATAACAAATTTAGTGTAATAAATTATTGTTTTTTATTTTAAGTTTCACTATAAAGCAATTTAGCGACACTTTATTTGGTCTTTAGTGGCATATGTAATTGTCACTATAGTCTACAGTGACATTTGTGAGAAATATCACAAGATTCTATATCGCGACATTTAATTAATATTTAATATATCCCATTAAAAGCAAATTATCTTGTAGTGTATTTTAAAAAGTCGATGCTAAATAATGGTATTTTATCTCTTATATAATTTTTAACTTTTTTCGCCAACAAATTACTTCAATACCTACATTTTGACCACTTGTTTAGGTCATAACAAAATAAGTGATCAGTTTATATAACATTTAAACAGTAAAAATTAGTTTTAATCAATGAAAATCAATTACAATTAGTATATATCAGTTGAATTAGTTCAGTTGCAATTTATGAGTAAAAATCAGTTTTAATCAGTAAGCCGCAATTATTTTTTTATAACTAAAATCAATTTCAACTAATAAAAATTAGTATTAATTAGTAAAAGTTTATTACAATCAATTAAAATCAGTAAAATCAATAAAAATCAGTTCAATTAAAACATAGCCTTATATGAATACTTTTATATTAGTGACTATTTAATATTCACTCATTTCTAAAAGTTTTTCTACACTATTATAATGGATAGTTTCATGTTATTTGTCCATAGTTAATTGTTATTCCTTTTTTAACAAGTTTTTTTACCTTGATATTCATTTTGGATAGCAATTATGATTATTTTTGTTTTTCCGAATGCAAATTTTTATTTTATTAACATTTTAAATTGAAAATTAGGTCTTGCAAAAGCAAATTCGACCTGTTAACTCAACCTTATAAACAACCAAACCAGAAATAAGTGTATGTTTTTAATTTGCGGCTTTAGGCTTGTTTATTAAATAATAATGAGTTAGGTTAAGGTTAAAATTTTAAACCAAAGCAAAAATGTATAAATCATCTAAATGAGTTAGGTTTAAATCAAAAAGATTCTCACATATTTAAATATAACTCAAACAAGAACTTGATTCGACTTGATCTATTATTTGACACCTACAAAAATACTCAATACAACTCAAATTTTTGTATCTTTGTGGTTGAGTTAGGGTGTATTTCGCAAACGGCTGATAGCTGATTACAGTGACTGTCTGATTTTAAACTGTTTGTTATGACTTATGAGTAGCTTGTTAAAAGACAGCTTATACATAAAAATAAAGTTGTTTCAACCAGTAAGTTTACCAAACATTAGCATTGACTGGTTCAAACTAAAATTGTCCAATAAATTATTTTACCAAAAGCGCTTGTGGCTCAATGGATAGAGCATCTGCATGTGGAGCACAAGGTTTGGGGTTCGACCTCTACTGGGCGCAGGTATCAATTGGGGAGTTTCTTGACTACGCGCATCTCTCTTTATTTCCTTCTTGGGGGAACGGATATGATTTGTCAGCATTTTTTAGGAAAATAAAATCCCTCCATCTAGACCCTACCTTGTGCGGGATACTGGGAGTGTTCTTACCTCTTTATTTTTCCAATGCAAATTATTAGTTTTGAAACATTCTGTAATTAAAACTACCAAATACAAAATTCTGTCTTGCCCTTTTCAATTTTTTTACTCGTGAACAAACATTTACTAACGGAGAGAGTATTTCTAGTCATATACTCAATTACTCATATGTGCAACTTTATTAATCCCTCCTAACCAATTTAATTGTCCCATTTAAATTGAGCACACTTGTCGAGGTAACATTTTGACTCTTAATATCTCTAATTATGCTTAAATAAAAATTATGAAAATTAATAAGAATAATCCTTGCATTGAGACGAATCAAACAAGATCTCACATGACTATGTTTTAACTTATGGATTAAAAATACAAATTAAACGGTAATGAAGAATAGTGTAAAAAACCAAATGAGACATTATCTTTTGTCCTCCTTCAATTTGCACACCAAAGAAAATTTTTAATAAATAAACAGTAAAAAGTATTGCATTCCTACATATTTTTATATCCTTGGTTAAAATAATAAACAAAAATTAACATGTGAATAATGTCAATAAAAACCCTAATGTTTTAATTAAGATATCGAGGGAGTACAACTTATACTGTGAGTAAAGAGGATGCGTGCAGCCCTAGCCGATATTTACACTCTATAAGAGTCGAACCCATAAATCTTCTCTTCATACATGTTGAATATTCATCTTAAAGTAAAAGATGAATGAGAATCAAATCTATAACCTTTTTCACGTCAATTTATCATATATACTATATCAAACATTGGAATCAAACCGTAAAAAAACTTAAACTTACTGTTCTACAAATTCTATAAGCTCGATTATTATTGCTAGAATCTGGGTTATGAAAACTTGTAGATCATATAATATCCCACGAATTTATTACCCTATTAATTTAAAGTGAGGTTCTTAATTCTAACTATCATTCAAGGTAAATAGAAGAAAAAGATAAAAATAAGCGCATATTAGTAATTTGTGGATATTGAAATGAAATGTTTGATTGAGTTTTACAAATGAGATGAGTTGATAAAATATAAACCTAAATCAATAAATAGCAAAATTCATTAAGACGGATCATAAAAGATATATTAAACCTTTAAATGCATCTTAAATAGTCAAGTTAGTTAAGCATCTAAAAAGAGTTATGTATCACTTTTCTCAAGTAGGAGTTAAGCACCTAATTAATAGAATTATGGTGTTTACACTTACTTTATAAATTATTAGAGTCATTCTTCCGATTACTATATGATTTTGAGATGTTAACTCTTTGGGTTATAAATGTGTGCACCTCATGTTACTCGATTATATGTTGGCATTGACAATAAGTCCAGCTATTCTTAATCGTAGTGCCAATCTAATACTTCCTCCGTTCCACTATACTTACTACATTTGACTTTTTACCCAATCAAATGCTTTATTTTGATAACTTTTTATTTTGAACTATACTATATTTTTTCTTACACATTAATCACAACATATAAAATAAGCTAGAATGATAAATAGTATCAATAATAAAAATTTAACGAGGAAATATTTCTAAAATTCAAAACAGAAAACCCTGTTGTTTAAGTTCACCCCCTCGTTTCAACGTAGGGTCAAGTAAAAGCAAAAAAAGACCTAGACTTTTCCGGGAAAACAGGACAAAACAAAACAAAGCAAAATTTAACTAGAAAATAGAAAGAAAAAGATAGAAGAAAGCCAAAAGCTAGGTATCAGACTAATAGTTATTTGCTACTGTTTCAAAAGTGAAACCAATACTATTTTGAAATATTTGCAACTGATCGTAACATAAAATATTATTATAATCAGTTGTCAGTATAATAAAACGAACCAACTTCCCTTTGGATACTGTGTGTTTTTTAGCTGTAAACCTTCATCTCTTCCCTTCTCTCTCCTTTATCTAAATCCTTAACCATATTGATGGCACTACATACTACTCACTACTCACTACTATTTTAGATTATGATTGATTATTTTTTAGATTTCATCTGTTCCCCACAAAAATGAATTTCCCTTATAAACCTCAAACAGCAAAATTATTTCACATATATATATTCTACCAATTTTAGATCATTTGTCTTGTAGAAAATAAATACACATAATCATAAACATCTAATTTTTTTCTTTAATTTAATTTAATTTAATTTTCACTATCTATACATAGATCACTACCCCATTTTTTAACCCTCTTCAAAAAAAAAATCTCCAATAGTAAATTTTACATCTTATATAACATATCCCACTCTTCGAGTTAATTCATGTTCGTGTCTAAATCTTTCTTTTATCTAAAATGTGTAAGGATCGATTCGAGGAAGAGGGAAAATTGATCTTTCTATTGTCGTTTTATAAAAAATAAATATTATAATAATTTGATTATATTAAGGGAGGATGAAATCATCAAGTGGAGGAAGTAGTAGTACAACAACAAGTTGTCAAGATTGTGGAAACAAAGCAAAAAGAGATTGTGGGCATATGAGATGTAGAACATGTTGTAAGAGCCGAGGTTTTCAATGTGCAACTCATGTTAAAAGTACTTGGGTTCCTGTTGCTAGGAGACGTCAAAAACTTCAACAACAACAACAACAACATCATCATCATCATCATCTTCTTTCTAATACTGTTGATCATCAATATCATCATCAATACCATCACCATCATCATCTTACTCTTCCTCTTTCTCTTTCAAATATTCATCATCATAACCCTACTTCTACTGGTAAATTTTTTTTTTACTTTTTTTTTTTTTGATTTTCTTAATGGGTTTATTTTTATTTTTGTGGGTTTTTATTATTTTGGGTCTTTGATAGGTCAAGATTAGTCCTTTTTCTTTCAAATATCCATCATCCTAACCCTACTTCTACTGTGTTTTTTTTTTTTGATTTTTTTTACTTTTTTTTTATGAATTTCTTAATGGGTTTATTTTTATTTTTGTGGGTTTTTATTATTTTGGGTGTTTGATAGGTCAAGATTAGTCCTTTTCTTTCTGTTTTTGTAACAGTGAGTTTAGTAGCTTTGTAGCTATGATATGATTCCTTACTACTTCACTATCTAGTAGTACTATTCAAGAGTAAACCCTAATTATTGTTGTACCCTTCTCTTTCTTTCTTTGAATTTTGTTTTGTTTTCTTTGGACCAATTTTGAACATTATTCATCCCTTTTTTTCTTCTTTTGTTACACTATACCAAATCATTTAGATCTAGTTTCAATATATCACACTACTAGTGGTTATTTGTACTACATCTTTTAAAGTTGTTATAAGTGTTAGTTCTATTTATTCCAATCCATTTATTTTAGTACAAATATTCACTACTTCCTAAAAACCCTAAAAATTATTTTTATTTTTTAAGGGTTTCATCACCTAAAGATCAATAAAATCAACCATAGCACTTTTTTTCTTTCACTTAAATTTATCGTTATTCAGCAAATTCAAAGGGACATAAGAGTATAACGCACTGATAATTTGTTCATACCTTCATAAATTTTACTTTGTGACCCTAATGAATAATTTGAGTATTAGCTACACTAATCTTTTTTCTTTTTTTTTATTTTAATTTTTTGTGAATTTATTCTCAAAAGGAGTAGAAGGAGCAAATTTTCCGGCGGAGGTGAATTCATTGGCAACTTTCCGATGTATTCGGGTTAGCTCAGAGGATAATGTGGTGGATCAATATGCTTATCAAACTTCAATTACAATAGGAGGGCATGTTTTCAAAGGAATCCTCTATGATCAAGGTTTCACCACCGCTAGTCGCGGTGGTGAAACCTCATCAGCCGCCACAAGTGACAACCAGCCGTTTAGCGTCGCCGCCACCATGGCGGCGACACAATCAAGTGGTGGTGGTGCAAACATAGTTTACCACCCTCCTTCTCTATATTCTGCTCCTAGCTTCAATGCTTTCTTGCCTGGTATGCAGTTCTTCCCCCATCCAAGGCCTTAATTAATAATTATAAATTAACTAGTGTAATTAATTTAATTAAAATAAAATTAGTCTTTTTTATCTTAATTGAATTCTTCTTAATTCTTCTCTAATTGTGCAGTCTCCCAAATAAACAACAATAGCAATAACTATATTTTTATTATTATTTTATATTCGGGGGATAAGTCTAGAAAATCCTCTCCTAGCTAGCAGGGCGGTGATAATCGAACCTCCGATCAGTCACCAGATTAACCCATGATTATCAACAATAATTATATTATAATTATGGGGTTCTTGTCTTTATACAAGACAATGAAGGACACATGAGAGACATTACCCAATTTGTTAATAATTCCAATGTCCAAATTATTTGATCTTGTCTCTCAAATGTCTTAAACTTTCTTTATCAAATATTTAATAAAATTATAATTGCCTTTATTTTGTAGGGGATCTGTATGTTGTTGTGTATTATGTGTATATCTTTGTCCTTTGGAATTTAATAATGTGATCTTCTAAGCTTTGTGGATGGATTTTGCAGTGTTTGTCTTCTTGTTTAATTTCATTTGTTGTTAATTAATTAATTAGGTTGGTTTCTCAAATATGATGAGATGATTAATGTCAATCTTTAATTAGTTGGTTTGATTTAATTAGTTTACTTAATCATCCCTAATGCATACTTTTTGCCCCTTCTTATCTGTTTTGATGCTATCTTAGATTAATGCATAATGTGATTTAGTACACGCACATAATTGTATACTTAGATTATGGTTTAGATACCAGCTTTTGTTTAATTGTCCTTCATGCATGCATGCCCACCTGACAATGTTAGTAAAGCAAGCATCATTATACTCCACCTTCTTATTTCATACACAACAATGTGAACCAAAAGGTAGATTATAATTAATCAATAATAATAAAGTCCATTTTTAGATTAATATGGAACAAGAAAATTCAGGATACTGGTATAGGGTGGGATTTGAGAAATAACTAATCAATAGGGTTTCAATCATGTGACTCGTATGTACTATGGCCTAGAGAAACTCGGGTAGGTTCCACTGAAGAATATGATAGAGTATATAATATATTCTGACTTTCAAGTACCAAAAAGTTCCTCTGATACCATGCTAAGAAACCAACTCAACTAATTAAACTTAAGATTTTGGTCAAAACTCCAAAATATGTTAATATACTCTATCAGATGATGGTGCACCGTACCAAATGGTAGGTCATAAGAGTTACACCTGAGTTTTCTCATGTATTTTAGGACAAATAAGTCTTAGATAACTAATGGGATAAGTTTAATAATTACAACTAATGTACAATATACAACTGAAAAAAGCTACTCCTATGATATATTAGTCCTTAAGCATAAGTTATGTTCAGATAAATTCATAGAAGTATAAGTTTAAGCTATGTAGAAATTAACCTTTTAATCTTTCTTGTACATCACTATTGATGTTTAGGGTACATGTTCAACAGTGGCAGATCTAGTGAGATATCATTGAGATCAGTTGACATTATTTAAATCATAAATAAAATCAAATATTACATGTAAATTTACCCTAGATGAGTTGGTTAGTGTATCTTCCACATATATGACCAGTTTTTTTTTTCTAGAGTCGCCAATATTGACCAAGTAGTCGGCTCAGCTATTTAATTATGCATACTTCTTTATCCTTTTAAATTTGCAACATTGTATAAAGTAATTCCATTGAGACAGTGAAATAGTCGTAGTTTACCCTACTTTTGCTTATATGCATGCTTAATACATTTAAACAATTTTATATGCAATTTCTTTTTCATATTGTTGGGATTAAGGCTTTAATATTATCATAATGACGATGTTATATGATTTTCAACTAATCACCTTCTAAATTATGTCACTTTTTCTTTTTTTTTTTTTTGGTGTTTTGGGAATAAGTTAGAAATATGAAACCTAGCTAGTAATTTGCATAAGAATTATTAGTGTGAAGGGTAATTAATTTGTCTAACAAATTTGACCAAATTAATTTATTTTTTTTCATGTTAGGCAGCTTGAGGGCCATGTTTAATTTTATTTATATTGATGCCCATAGTTTATTATTATTCGAGGAATAAATGTATTTGTTTTAGGTATGAGCCTCAAAGTTTTAGTCACATTTTGTGACTTAATTAGCTCAAAAAATAAACAGCAGCAAGAGTAGGTGGGCATCTTGTGACTTTGTTTGGCAGTACATAAAGACTTTTAAATTAAACCCTAGATTAAGAATTAAGAATTCTCTTTCTGCTTTCAATAAAGGTACTTTTTATTACATTAACATAATCAACAAAAAGATTAATATATACTCTTAGTGTTACAAATTACTTTTAGGAGAATTTCACCATTTTCGAATATCAACTCACCTTATTAATCTTTCCCAACTTTTTCCTTACATGGAAAAAGTTTTAGTATTGTAGTAATTAATCTAATAATATAATTAATTATAATTAATTAAGCTTTCTGATGTCGATAATCTCAAGAAACTAACTCAATTAACACTTTAATTGTTAAGCTAATGGTTGAAGTTATATGATATGTTATATACTCTATTATGTCCCATTACTTGAGGGTAATTTGGGACAAAAGTGTAGATACAATATAGATTCTCCTCATACTTTTCACTAATTTGATGTTCCCCACTTGAAGCTGTTAGAGTATATGACATATTATGGGCATATCTTGGAGCCTCAACTATGATCAGCTTAATATCTCGAGTGAGTTTTTTTTTGACATAGTATCAGATTTCAACGTGAGAAGTGAAAAATTCGGTGTTAACTATGAGAGTTTGTGTTGCATCCACACTTCAAGCTCAAGAATCTCTTTGCTTGTGTGAGGGGGCGGGTGTATAGAGCATATTTTGTGGCCTCAACCATCAACTTAAGTTTTTGGTTGACTTGATTCTTTGACAGAAGTAATGGGTGGATGAGATTCGAACTAACAGTCTTTTGTCACTTACTTTTAGCAATACCATGTCAAGTGACCAATCATTCAACGAGAAACTTAAATTGATAAATGAAGCCCAATCATATATTATAACTTGTATAGTTTATAGATTAATTTGGATGATGATGTTTCATTTGATGTCTAAAGCACCTGATTTGGGCAAATAATGTTCGTATAAAAGGGAGGATATCACTAACTAATTAATTAATGAGTATTATATATGATGTGTTTTTGATACATCCTTTTTTCTTGCATTTCCACCTTACTTCCTCTATTAAAGAGCCTTAATTCTTAGAGCTTTCTCTTTAAAAAAGTGTTTTAGTGTAATACTCCACTTTAGTTGACATTTCCTTTGATCTTAATTATTGATTAATTACTCATATTATGGAAAATAGAATATTTGCTTTTCTTGTACATGTTTGTGCTGTAATTTTCACAATTTAAAGTATGTCTTGCATGACGACTGATCATTGCTAAATGCTAATTATAGAGTTGTCTTGTTCATTTTGGGCTCCTTAGCAAAAGATAAAAGAAATCTCTAAAAATTAGACACTACAACATAATTTGGTTTTAGTGGGATATATTTACCGACATTTAATATAAATGTCGCTATTTTAAATTTCTTTTAGTGTATATAGAAGATTTAGTGACATTTATTAGAGTCTTTAGCAGCATATTAAACAGTCACACTAAAACTTTTAGCGACATAGTATCTAGTGACATTTCTCACAAATGTCACTATAGACTATAGTGACAATTACATATGCCGCTAAAGACCAAACTAAGTGTCGCTAAATCACTTTATGGTGGAACTTAAAATAAAAATCAATAATTATTACACTAAAAATATGAATCAGTGGCAATTTTTTAATGCCACTAAATCCAATGTCGCAAAAAGCTAAATTTGTTGTAGTGAGAGGCGTAATAGATAATACTATAATATAGTATTATTTTGTTTTGTAATGTTGATATTTTAACTATCTTATAAAAATCTTTAAATAACTCATATTACATACTCAAAAATGTAATTTATACCTAAATTCAATTTTATGTTAACATTAATTTTGTACATGAAAATATAATTTTTAAGCCCTAAAAAGTTTGAGACCCAAGGCAATAGCCGTTTTACCCTTACCAATTGACGGCCATACTAATTAAGATATTACTGAAGTGATCGATTAGGTTAATTCTTTTCTTATATAAACCACTCTAAGACTAATATACTCATGTTTTGATGTACTGTTTCACTGCCAGTAAAAATGGCTCAGATTCTATTTATTTTTGTGTGTCTAGTGATATTTGGTTTTTGGAAATTATGGCTAGTGATATTCTAGTTCTAGTATTAAGAGTAAACACAAGTATAAAAGTATATATTTTTTTGGCAATTTTATTTTCGTATTTAATCTCAAAGATTCTGGTTTCCATCTGATATTACATACTTCATTTATTATTAATTATTGTATTAATTATTGTATTATTAATTAAAAAAAGTTAATTTAACGACATTATGAGTTGTGATAATGTGTTATTGACCAATTAGTAGGAGGCACTAAAAGGGCAGAGATAGACATACTCATAATATACACTTGTCTGATAAGGACTTGATGCAAGTTTATAAATATACTCTGTGCCTCTGAATTTATACCATATAACTCGAAAAACTCTATTATATTTAAGTTATATGATTTAATCTGATAGAGATGTGGTGGGAATAGTAGCTATTAAGGAATAGTAATTTTGAGAAAAAAGGCATGTAAAAGAATGGTATTGAAATCTTCTCTTATCACTCAACTTTTGCACTCATTATGTTTTGTTACAATGGTCAAATTTATTCACCCAATTCTGGCTGAATCATTCAGCTCTCAATGACTTGTACATATATATCTACAGCAACCGTGCAAGTTTTAGCATACTATTAACCATTAGGGCCTGTAATTGGCTTAATGTGAAACCTAAACCATGTAGGAGTGCGCTTATTATTGTCTATATATGAGTTGTTTTATATCGAAGATAGATCAGAAAGTTTTTCACTCTATAAAATTGAGGATCAACTTAAGTTTACCTTCTGGCTTTATGTGGTTAAAAAACGGTTGAGACAAAGGAGCATATAATTATACATTTATATAATATAATGTAGTAGTATATACCTATTATTGTTTCCCGTTCATAAATATATTTATATGTACAGTGGCGGAACAATATAGAGAATAATTAAGTCAGTTGATCGTAATATTTTAAAAAAAATTAGATTTTTGCTATTTAATTTTGATAAATATGTCAAATACTAATAACTGTTGAAAAATAATCTCAATTATTTTCTAATAATTTTACTTTGACCCATTTGACAAATTTAACAAATTTTCTAAATTTGATACTGTTTAGTTATATTCTAGTGACATATATAGTTTGTAACTTGAAAAATTTTAAGTTCGTATATTCTAGGAAGGTAGGGGCATGGACCATTAGGTTTGGTAAGATTTGGATTTAGAATTGGATTTAATCTATCGGATTTAAAAAATTAGGACTCAGACTCAGACTCAAACTCTTAAATTATGGCATGTCCACAGTCTGAATCAGGGTCCCAATATATTTTTATTTTTATTTTCTAAAAAAATACTATAATATATTATACAATTTTAAACATTTTCAAGTAATAAGATTTTTTTATTATTTTATTCTAATTGAACGAAATTTATATAAGGTTTTCCAACTTAATACTTTTTTTTGTTTCTTCTATGGGTTTGATTTGGGTCGCATACTAGCATCTATCAAACGTGCAGACCCGAATCATAAATGTACCCTAAAATTATGGATGCAAATTCGACCCAAATTAAAGTCTAAAGCTCAATAAATTAAAGTCGGATTGAGTCTAAACCGTTATGTAGAGGTGTAAAATATAAAAGTATGGTGTTTCTTTTTTTTTTTTTTTTGATGAAACTTAAACGAAACCCTTATATTAAGGCTAATAGTAAAACCCTAGACTATGATTGTTTTAATTATTCTTGTATAGATAATTAGTCGACAAACCACTATAAATGTTGGATATATTACTATGAATAATGGACCCTTAAGTCTTTTCATTGTTTGGTGTTCAAAAAACAAAGACAACTAATATTCAACAAAAAAAATTTAAAATTTTTTTTGTACAACCACAATGTTTTTGTTTGAATTATAGGCCTATTTTCCCATCTCTCTTTCACATTAGGTGACACGAAGAAAATTTAAAATTTAAATAATACTCGCATCTTCCTATATAAAGAGTGTTTATTAAAAGTGATAATAATTAAAATCGTATAATTTATGTATCTGTTTAGGAAAAATTACCTAAATAATCCAATTTATTTGTGATTTTCCTACAATAATCTCTCCTGTTAATTAACCATAAATAATCCCAATTTTGAGGAGTTTTTCCTAGAGTAAATTTGGGTAACCCAATGATCTGCTATAATAGGTGATTCACCAAAAAAGTAAACTGAAAATTAATTTAAAATTAAAGAAAATTTTTTAAATTTTACATAAAATTTTCTAAATAGTAAAAAAATCATAAATGTGTTTTTGACCATATTTTTTAACATTTTTTCGACATTTTATTTTAATTTATCTTTTTTTAAAATAAAACTTGCTATAGCAAGTCATCCGGTCGCCCGGTTTACTCTAGGATAATACTCCTTAAAATTGAAATTATTTATAGTTAATCTGGAATTATTGTAGGAAAATCACGAATAGGTTGGATTATTCTAGGTAATTTTTCCATTTTTTTATCATAGATATAAATTTATAATTATCATATTAGACGTTTTCCAATATACAATCAAAAAAATAATAATTATATATTTAAAAATGCCTACAAATGAAAAATATTACTACTGAGACAGAAGAGTATATAAACAAAGAAAAAAAATATAATTTAATGATGCTAATTATATTTAATTTCTATGTTTAGTTGACTTGTTTAATGTAACCAAGTCGGTGGATAAAAGTAGGCACTTTATTGAACAAGGAGCATGCAACAGTACCCTGTAAACATGGGTCCAAGTTTCTGTATATGTATTCCTGTGTTTTTAGCCTTTGGGATCATTGATACTTCTAATTGCTTACTTTGACTTGGGATATGGTAGTCATGTTATGATTATTTGATGATCAATTCCTATTTTATTCATTATAATCATATCTTTTGTCACAATATTTGCATATTTAAGATTGTAATTTTTCATCCAAATTACATGTATAAAATATAGGGATGTCAAATAAGTTGTATTATATTTTGTTTGAGTGTGTTGGAAAATGAGGGAATGAAAGAGGCAACGAGAATTGAACCTAAAACTTACTCTTTTACAGATCCTCACTCCTTAATATACAAATGTGTTTGCTAAAGTGGCAATTTGTTACCTATATGTCAGATGTTCCGCATCGAGAAAGAAAATAAGATATAATCTTTTATAAATTGATAAGCTACTCCTACTACTATCAATTAGTTTTAGCTTGAGTTGTTCATATGGATCATCAGATTGATTTTAGATTAGGTGGTTTAAATCGGTTTAAAATCGAATTTTATCATCCATAATGATTTTTACATAATTGTAGTTTATTTTTAAAATCAAATCAAATCGAATTCATATATAAAATTAGATAAATATCGAATAAAAACACCTCTTATTTTAGTAGTGATTAAAAATAAAAAATAGTGCAAAGTGTGGAGAATGGAAAATAAACAAACGGTGAGAAGTTTAGGTGATGATGATGTGAAGATGAGACAAAAATAAAATGGTGCAAAAAGCTTTGCAAATGTCAGGGAATTGAATACTTTCAACATTTATGATGAATTCGTGCCTTAAAATTTGGGGCCAGTAAAAAGAAGAGATTCAACTTACAAGTAATCATGATCTAACCCAATGTTTTATTCTTTTGCTGTTCAATTACAGTGCTATTCTAAAATCTATGCTCAAACTTTGGCTTTGGGGGGGGGCCTTATTTTGATCATACTCTAAGAACAAGACACTCAATTTTATTCATCAAATTTATTATTTATGTCCTTGTGATCTTGTATATGCTTCGATTAGTGGAGGGGGCGACAAGAGTGGAGGATGATATTTGTATTTGATTTATTTCAAACACAAAATCATGCGAAGTGCGTAATACTGAATAATATATTTTTCGTTTCAATTAAATTGTCTATGAGAGTGGAGATTGATTGTACAAATTTAGTGTATATTTGTTTTTGACTCAGTGGACAAACTTTTCGCCTTTTGTAGACATGCGCGAAGATTGATACTCAACTGATAATTAATTTTGTCTTTCTAGAAAAAAAACTTGTGTTTATCATCTTATGTTATGTGGGAGATTGAGTAGACAATATGACTTGAAAAGAGAGGTCAAGAGTGTTCGAGAGAAGTCGAAGTAGTGGCTCACACAAACGTTATAATTTTTTAACGAGCAATGAAGGCAGAATTAAACAGGAGCTTTAGAACCCATGCTCAAACAAAGCAAGAAAACGCTCGAATAAGCCCCTCCTTTGCTATAATGAATTAACAAAGGCAATTTAGGCTCGTGGCCTGACTTCTGATCTTAGGTGTTGATCGAACGAACGAGCACATGACACAACTCCTTAGAGCACATTGTCTAAGGGAAGATTTATTTTTCAATGTAGTTTATTTAGTTTATACATTATAACTAATTCAAATATTTTTAAATCGCGTCTTTTATTAAAAAAAAAGTCCACTAATCTCTAAATTACTAACCAAATTATTATCCACGAGAAAAAGATTAACCTTAATGCCCTATCCACGTAAAATCGTAATCATCTCTCTCGATAATCCCATGAAGTGTCTTGGTGTTCATGAACTCCAAGTTTGTTCATCAATATATCAATAAAAGATTGGTCACGTACAAAGGAGAATGTCACTCTTGTTTGATAAACCTTATTAAATCTTTGTAGAATAAATTTTTGTTCTCTCCCTGTAAGAGAGTTGTTCTGCTCATTCATTGGGTTGATTCTACCCATATATTGGGTTTTGAAGTCTCTCCTTGTGAGAGTTTGGAGTTATAAATTTTGGTCTTTAGTTGATTTGTTGGTAGAGATTAATGCGATGATGCAGCAGACACCAAAATTGCAATTATCATCAACTACATCAAATTCAATTCTATCTCAAGACTACAACAGATTGAAAGACCCCCTCGTAGAAGGCTGTATCAAACAGCGGTGTGGAAGAGGATATTCAGAATTGTCAGATCTCATACACAACGATCGTAGTTTTGTTATTTTTGAATTATATTTGGTTTTAGTTGCTATGTACTTGCTAATTTTTATCTCTGATGTAGATGTCGTATGACTCTTTATTAATGAATCAGGTATTATTCAAAAAAAAAAGTATGACCGAATTACAGAAATGATTATCAAAATTTATTTTGTGAAATCAAACTTGAGGGGGAGGGTAGGAAAATAGGAACACTACAACATAATTTGCTTTTAGTGAGATATATTTACCGACATTTAAATTAAATGTCGCTATTTCAAATTTCTTATAGTGTATATAGAGGATTTAGTGACATTTAGTAGACCCTTTAGCAGCATATTAAAAAGTCACACTAAAGCTTTTAGCGACATAGGATCTAGTGACATTTCTCACAAATGTCACTATAGACTATAGTGACAATTACATATGTCATTAAAGACCAAATTAAGTGTCGCTAAATCACTTTCACTAAAAATATGAATTAGTGGCATTTTTTTAATGCCACTAAATACAATGTCGCAAAAAGCTAAATTTGTTGTAGTGGAAATATAATAAAATAAAGATATTATTTCAAGAATATTATGTTTTTGGAAATTAAGATATTTTTAATATTTAGAATATCAAGGTTATTTTATTTCTTAATTATTTAGGTTTAGGTTTATATTTTGTTTCCTTATTTTAAGTCCTAATCATGTATAAATAGAGGTAGTACCTCTCATTATTATTTAATACAAATCCAGTATTCACCAAATTAAACCCTAACCAAATTTCGCATTATAATTTTCTACGGTTCATCCTTCAATAATATTTTACATTTTACGGCTATTATTCAAGAAAAAAAATATAACCTTGTAGGATTGTGTTTTATTAGTTTCATTGCATATTTTCATAATACAAATTTTCTTAAAAATTACAATTACATATAACCCAGATATAAATTTACGACCCCACAAACGTATTATTAGAGTGCAAAAACGATATTTGAGTGAACCATGCAAGTAAAAAAACGAGCAAGTACTTGATAATTATTGTCTTCCATTCAGCCTAATTGTCCCATTTAGCTCTTCACACTTGTTGAGGCAACATTTTAACCCTAAATATTTTAAATTATTTCTTAATTAAAATTATAAAAATTTAATATTAATAATCTTTGTATTGAGACGAATAAAAAAAGATCCCACATGACTATATTTTAATTTATAGATTAAGAGTCAATACAAATTAAAAGTGATAAGTGAATAGTGTCAAAAAATGAGACAATTAGGTTGAATAGGAGGGAGTAGTTCACCAGCAGACTAGCAGTCTAGCATACTCTACCACTGATTTGGGCTTTATTATCCTCTACTTCTGCTACGTTGTTCTTGATTACTACTCCACAATCCACGTCCTAAAATAAACGGTAAATCTCCTGTGAAACGGTTGTATAAGTGCGACTTCTTACAGTTTAAGTCTATAATTTTAAATTTTTCATTTTAAAGCTTGAAATGGACATTTTAGACTTTGAAATATGCATTTTAAGTTTGGGATTTGACAAACATTAAACTATTGGAATAAACATTTTAAGTCTTGAAATGAATATTTTACAGTTGGGGTTGGTAAATAAAATATAAAATTAAGGGTTTAAGTAAGGGTTTTAAACTTTTAAGAGTCAAAATAGGCAGTGATGGAATGAGTGTTTTTGAAAATTGAAGTCGATAGCTAAAAAAATAATTAAATTAAAGTCTTTGGAGAAAGAAAATGTAAGGCATGCAATAGGGGTTTTAAGTGTTGGATTGGACTTTTAAGTTTTGAAATGAGTGTTTAAAGCTTGAATTCGACAATTATAAAAAAAAATTTGTCGCACTCATAAAGCGGCCGCATTGAAGTTTTTCTGTAAAATAAAAGAATTAGGTAGATCTAATACTTATACTTATTAGTTACTACTAGGCCTGTGCAACGGGTCGGATAAGGGCCGGGCCGGGCCTGACTCTAGTAGAAATGGGTCGGGCCTAACCAAAAAGAATATGGACTTTAAACGGGTTGGGCCCATCAAACCCGGCCCGACCCATTTATCTACATGATCTTCAAACCTAAACAACGACTCTATCATTAAATCGGCCTAAACATCAAACACCTTAATAAACAAATACTTCCTCCGTTCCGAAATACTCGCTACATTTCAATTTTGTGCACTATTCATCGTTCAAGTTTATTTTACATATTGCGACTAATGTGTAAGTAAAAATATAGTCAAGTGGGATCTTGTTTGAATCGTCTAATCGCATACTTTTATAATATTAAATTTTTATAATTTTTCGATAAGTGTAGTTTAAGATAATAATGATCAAAATTGTGCATTGGATTGCATAAAAAAGTGAAATGTAGCAAGTATTATGGAACGGAGGAAGTAAACACTATCATTTAACCATCTTCATCAACATGGGGAATTCGAACCAGCTTTCAATTCCTCACGATCATCATCCTATCCTTCTTATTTATCTTCTTTACTACTCTCAAGACAATGGATCTCAATCCTTGACACCTTCATCGCCATTGAACAACGATAGTTTATTGGAAGAAAATGTAAAAATGGTACAGAAATTTGATTATTTTACAGGGAAAATGTAAAAATGATTGCTTAATTATGTAATAAAAAATCAAATTAAATCTAAAGACAAAAACCAAAATCAAGCTTAAAAGTATTATATCACACCAAAATAAACAAATAAATACTAAGTGGCTCCAATTAAAGATAACTGTTTTTGTTGAGCAATTAAAGCTAATTAACTTGAGAAGAGATAAAATAATTATGTGTTTCTAAATTGGGGAAATTGGGGAAATTTTTAGGGTTTTGTAACTTGGAGAAATTTTAAGGGTTTAAAGTTTGGAGAAAGAAGAAGAATGGTGAGTGATTGAGGGAAAAATGAGGTGAGATAAAAATCTGATTAAGGGTTTATACGGGTTCATTGAAGATCAAGTAGTTTTTGATGGCTTTTGCAGAGCTCGTATAAAATCCATATTGAAACCCTTATCCAACCCATTTTTTTCATCTTGTATAAGGCCTGTTTTGAGCCCGCCCCATATTAAGCCCACCCCGTTTTCAACCCTTGTAATGATGGGTGGGATAAGGGGCCCCAATAAAGGCCCAACCCATTGCACAGGTCTAGTTACTACAAACTACAATCAATAACAAATGGATGTAAGTAAAATCATAAATGTCAATTGATCCGTATAAATTACTCTTAAGTGTTTCCCATGGGTCATGTCGTCATCATCATAATCAGTGTATTCCGTCCACAGAAAATTATAATCAGGGTATGTGGAGGAAAGGATCGCGACAACTCATATTAGGATACGAATAAAGAATCTCTTGGGTTGAGAAAGATCCTCAAAAAGAGATGTTTCTACAAAGAAAACAACTGATTGAAAGTGACTACAAGCTTGCATCTTACCATAGAAGATTGGTCTTTAATCATAATATAAAACTCATATAAACAAATATATGAGTAAAAGAATTATATGTAAAGGCAAAGAACAAGAACACTAACAGATAAGCAAGAGAGTATCAGTAGTCTGAGATATGAATAAGGCGTCTCCAACTAATACTTTTCATGATTAAGTCCTCAAAAAGGTGTAATTCACGCAATTTTTCTTAATTTACATTTGTTCTACTGATTTAGCACCCTTTTCATTTTTTGCAATGACACCTATTATTTTCTTTTAATCACATTCATAAACTTTTAGGGAGCGTTTGGTATAAAGAGAGAAAAGGTAATAGAAAGGGAATGGATAAGAAAGGGTAAAGATAACAATAAGTGTTATTGTTGAATTTTGTTTGGTATAAGAAATTAAAAAGTATGGGTAACAAACAATAGAACTAGTAAGGGGAGACATTAATGGTGGAACTTGTTGTATATAGCTTTGTGAGAATGTGGAGAGAAAGGATAATTGTTTCCACAACTTTTTAAGAGGTAACAAAGTAATGGTAACCATTACCCTCAAGTAATGGTAATGGTTATCCAATTTTTATAACAAACAAGTAATAGATTGCGTTAATGGAACCCGTTACCTATAGCAAAAAATACTAAACCAAACACCCCCTTAGTTTCTACTATAGGTGTTCAAAAATAGACCCAATAACTCGACATTTGTAACCGAATTCGTTTTGACCCGACATTAGAAATGGATTAACAATTATGTAAAATTCAGCACGGATACAATGCCTGATTTTAATCGACATGATGACCCAAATGTACACCTCTACTTTCTCTTCATCCTAACCACTCATTTATATCATCCATTTATTTTTTGTCTCATTTTCCAATTCAATTCTCATTTTCACTCGATTTTACCTATTTTTCTATTGTGCAAAATGAGAGAAACATATGAAATATATGTATATATAAAACGTATTTCCTCGGCCTATTATAATCAACTATCCCTCTTAGTAAAGGAACTCATTAGGATAAGCAAAAGTTTGAAAATAATTTAATACTTTTAGGTATCAACTTAACTAAATGTTTAAGTTAATAATTGTAGTCTTATAATATGTAATACTCTATTCCCGCCCTTCCCATAGTCTATTTGACTAAAAGTATAGATACAATTCATGTCCTCCTCATACCTAATTAGAGACATCTCCTATTGAGATTGTCTATTTCAGGATGAGACCGTCTTATACAATAATTTACGTAAACCTAAAATGATCATTTATAGTTTTAAAATGATAATTTTTTATAGTCTTTGAGTAATCGTTTATAATTTCAAAATTATCGCTTATATTTCTTATTTTGAGATCGCTTCACCGAAAAACGGTCGATCAGACTATCATAAATTCATAATAGCTAAGTAGCTTTAAATTCTAGCTCATCATCACAAATCAAACGAAGCCCATTGCAATTCATGACCTATCAAGCCCACTAACTACTTATGGCGGGAAACAAACTCTTTCCCGCCAAAAATTTGTCCCATAAACATAAACAACCCTAATATCAGTCTCCTTCATAGTTCTCTCACAAATTTCAAACCCCATCTCCAATTTTCCCTCTAAACCCTGATCCATGGCTTCCGATTCCTCTCCAAGCCATTTCAATGGCGGTAAGTCTATCCTTTTTCTCAGTTCTTCAATTTCCTAATTTTTCTAAACCCTAATTTTAAATATTTTTGTCCTTTCCTAAATTCTGCAGGTCCTTCTTCACCAGATGATTTCGCATCAAGTCCAATTGGTAACACATTCTCATCACCCGGTGATAGCGGTAGACAAAATCTCCGCCGACAAAGGCCTACATCGTCAAACTACTCAACCCCTCAACGCTCAAGATTAAACCCAGATGCTACTACACCTTCTTCAATTGGATCCCGCCGAAGAAGTCGTTCGAGGAGGGATGCAACTCCATCTACGCCGTTAGCCCCAACTCCGTCCTCATCTGAGGTCGGAGAGGGGTTTGATGGCGACGATGCTCCTCCAATGTATGTATGGGGGACTAACATTAGTGTTCAAGATGTGAATGAATCTATTGTGAGGTTTTTGAAGAATTTTAGGGATGAACCTATTGATTTTGATAGTGGAGAGATTGAAGGAAAATATATGAGATCAATTAGGAGAGTTATTGAAATTGAAGGTGAATGGTTAGATGTTGATGCCCACCACGTGTTTGATTATGATCCGGATTTGTATAACAAAATGGTTAGGTACCCACTTGAAGTTTTGGCGATTTTTGATATCGTTTTGATGGATATTGTTGCTAACATTAAACCCCTTTTTGAGAAACATGTTCAAGCTAGAATCTTTAATCTTAAGTCTTCTACTTGTATGAGGAATTTGAATCCTTCAGGTAGATCTTACTAGCTTTGATTTGTGTTTTTGTTTTTATTGTTGGTTGAAGCATGCTTACGGTATGTTTGTTTTTGATGTTTGAAAGATATTGAGAAGATGGTGTCTTTAAAGGGGATGATTATAAGGTGTAGCTCAATCATACCCGAAATTCGGGAGGCGATTTTCAAGTGTCTTGTTTGTGGTTTTTACACTGATGCTGTTGTTGTTGACAGAGGTATTCATCTGAGGTTGTCAATTTTGTTGCCTTGATGGGAGTTTACAATTGAGGTTTTGAGTTAATATGGTCTGAATGTTATCAATGTTAACAGGAAGAATCAATGAGCCTCCTGCTTGCATGAGGGAAGAATGTAAGGCAAAGAACTCTATGACACTTGTTCACAATCGATGCAGGTAAATATGTGAACTTTTTCTTTGATTGTATATTTCTTTGAGACTTGAATTGCATGTTTGATTGCCTTTATCACCTTTTCATAATAGGAGGTTGAAGTTCTGCATTAGTATTTACATGTTTGTTTGGTGGGCAGAATAATGTGGTTGTTGTCAAAACTAGTGGGTAAAGGAAGCTTTTTGTCTAGCTTAACCTCTATGTTGATATTTGGGGTGTTTTAAGAATCATGAATTTTTTGATCCTTGTAATTTGACTGTGTTGTTTGATTGTTAGCTTGTCATTTTGTCCTTAAATGCAAGTTTGCTTGTGAAAATGGCATTGCTGATTGAGTTCTGACATGGATTTAAGTCAAAATGGATGAGTGGATTTAGCATGATCCGGAACAATGTAGTATATATTGTCGCATGGATTGACACCAAGCTAGGTTGGGAATATGTTGAAGTTAAGTTGATTATTAGTGTTCCAAATCTGAGGACTGTAACTAACATTAGTAATGATAGTAATATATCTGGAAAAAGAGGAAAGAGGAAGCACTCAGTTTAAAAATTATAGTTTGTAGCAATATGAGTGGTGCATATTCTGAGACTAACTTGAATGTGTTCTCTATTAGGTTTGCTGATAAGCAGATTGTGCGACTCCAAGAGACACCAGATGAGATTCCTGATGGAGGGACACCTCATACAGTTAGCTTATTGCTGCATGACAAGCTGGTAGATTCTGGGAAGCCAGGTGACCGGGTTGAGGTGAGCACATACTGGAGTATAATTTTTGTCACGTGTCAGTGTATTTTCTTGCCACATGTTAAAATGTGTTCTTTGTTGCTCCTTTTACAGGTAACCGGAATTTATAGGGCAATGAGTGTCCGAGTTGGACCTACACAAAGAACTGTGAAGTCGTTGTTCAAAGTATGTGTGCAGTACTCACATCCTTGTTTTGATTCTAACAATAGAAAATGTCTTTTAAGTTGATAGTATGGCTTGTTTCCCATGGCAGACTTATATTGACTGTCTCCATATAAAGAAAACGGACAAGTCAAGAATGCAGAATGAAGATCCCATGGAAGTAGAGATGGGTTCAAGCAGAGATGAAGATGATGTGAATGTTGACTATCAAAAAAAGGTAATTGAAATTTATCCTTTTTTAATATGACAGTGTATTCATGCAATCAATTTGAACGTTGGAAGTATTGATTCACAATGCACACATCCTGCCTTTAGGTGGACAAATTGAAGGAGTTATCAAAACTGCCTGATATTTATGATCGATTAACAAGATCATTGGCACCTAATATTTGGGAGCTTGATGATGTTAAGAGAGGCCTTCTTTGTCAGGTACACATCATTACTTAGTTTACCATAATGAATAGTTCAACTCTGGGTGACTTGGTTCTGATGTTTCTTAACTGTCCATCCTGTAGCTGTTTGGTGGTAGTGCAGTGAAGTTGGTATCTGGAGCTAGTTTTCGTGGTGACATCAACATCCTTCTTGTTGGTGATCCTGGGACTAGCAAGTCACAGCTGCTTCAGTATATTCACAAGCTATCTCCTCGTGGGATATATACAAGTGGAAGAGGAAGCTCAGCTGTTGGATTGACAGCATATGTTGCCAAAGATCCTGAAACAGGGGAAACCGTAAGTGATTCTCCATATTCTTTCAAAGCATCACCACCGTCATTTTAAGATCCAACAGATTGTAATGTACCTGTCATGTGACTGTATTTTCAGGTTTTGGAGAGCGGTGCCCTTGTTTTGAGTGATAGAGGAATTTGTTGCATTGATGAATTCGACAAAATGTCTGAGAGTGCACGAAGCATGTTACATGAGGTAAGATTTTGACTACTTGAATGCAAATTTTTGCTGTCTAATTTCTACAAAATGCTGTCGAACTTCTATAGATACATATTGAGATTTCTGCATTTGTCAGTAGTATACTTCCTCTTCTAATTTTTGGTTCAATATGTTATTCCAACAGGTGATGGAACAACAAACAGTTTCAATTGCAAAGGCTGGAATCATTGCTTCCCTTAACGCTAGAACCTCAGTATTGGCTTGTGCCAATCCCAGTGGTTCACGATACAACCCTCGCTTGTCTGTTATCGACAACATACACCTTCCGCCTACCTTATTGTCAAGGTAATGCATGCTAGAAGTGTGATCTTATAACAATAATATTTTCCAATTGCACGACAATGTATTTTCTAGGAAAGTAATGACCGACATATTTTACAATTAAAATTTAATTATCAATCAAAGCTACTTAAATTCTTGACTGCATATTTGCTATTTTGGCAAAATTCATTATTCCCTCGTGGCAACTTATTATTGATGAGATCATATCTTATTATTTACTAAATACATATTAGGCTGCATTGTGAATGCCCAAAAGGCATTTTTAGAACAGAAATCCTCAACCTGATTCGCATCTGTTAAAGCCAGTCTTGTTTTTAAACAGGTTTGACCTGATATATTTGATACTTGACAAAGCTGATGAACAAACAGACAGGCGCCTTGCAAAGCATATAGTCGCTCTTCATTTCGAAGATCCAGAGGTTTGATATATGCTTTTCTGTTTCTGTTACACCAGAAGAATTTCTTGCATTCAGCATGCGTGTGACCATGTTCCATTCTCAATTGCAGACCGTGCAGCAGGATTTCTTAGACCTTCCAACATTAACTTCTTATGTTAGTTATGCTAGAAAGCATATCCATCCACGATTGTCTGATGAAGCAGCTGAAGAATTAACCCGTGGATATGTTGAAATGAGAAAAAGAGGAAACTTTCCAGGAAGTAGTAAGAAGGTATACTACTATCGTACTATCTAAACTTAAGAGTTGCAATTGTTGAGCATCATAAGCTTTACGAAGAGACGATCCTGTGCCATGCCAAAGCAATTTGATCTGAAAAATTACCGTGGTTCTGTATATTGAACTGAAGGCCAAAATTAGCCTCTTGGCGCAATTTAGGCCTTGCTGAACCTGTGAAAAGAAGCCCAACACCACGAGCCAGTTTAGAACTACCTGATCATCTCTTATTAAGAGGAGAAATAATGTTGATAGGATTCATGATTTATCCAATTTATATTGTGAACAGGTCATTACTGCTACACCCAGGCAACTTGAGAGTCTTATACGACTTAGTGAAGCACTGGCTCGGATGCGTTTCTCTGAATGGGTTAGTAAATTTTCTGAACTAAAGCATCTCTTGAAGTGCGGGGAGGAACTTAAGAGTTTGTTTCTTGGTACATGTAGGTTGAGAAGCATGATGTGAGTGAAGCTATACGACTTCTAGAAGTTGCACTGCAACAATCAGCAACTGATCACTCCACAGGTACATCCTCATCCTGCTGTAAATCTAACATTTTACCGAGAAGCGTAAGGATAACAAGCAACAGCATCTATGTGTGCTTGTTAATTACAACTGGAATATTGATTAATGCCAGTATAATGGAAATTCTGATATCGAAATTTCTTCCCTTTGCCATTGATAAAGGCCTGCCATAAGTAATGGAAATTCTGATATCGAAATTTCTTCTCTTTGCCATTGATAAATGCTTGCCATAAATAATGGAAATTCTGATATTGAAATTTCTTATTGACAGGAACCATTGATATGGATCTCATCACAACTGGAATATCAGCAAGTGAAAGATTGAGACGAGAACAAGTATTGTCAGCTACCCGTAATGTAATAATGGATAAGATGCAACTTGGCGGAGCCGCAGTACGCATGTTAGAGGTAAAAGATAACGGATTGGGCTCAAAAAACATGGTCTATCTAATAACCGAATTTGATGTGCATTATCTAATACCTGCTTTGATTTACTTGGCAGCTGCTTGAATATTTAAAGGAGCAAAGCTCAGGTGGTGAAATCCACCTCAATGATGTAAGTATATGCATGTGTCTGGTTTTTGTGTTTATGTTGTTCGTGCATTGTGCTAAGTCATTTTCTTGTTGAATGTACCAGCTACGGAATGCATTAGGAACCCTAGCAAATGAGGGATTTGTATCTGTTCACGGTGATAGTGTGAAAAGAATATAGAGATCGACGATGGCAGCACCTTGGAACTATCTAAATTTGCTTCCCTTGAACTCGACGTTTGCAAATCTCCTGTTTATGTGTGGTGACGATGGTAATGGAATGCCCTTGCCCGGTTGCAAAAAATGTTTGGTACTGTCACTGTGTATGGCACATTATTTTGTTGTAACTACTGTCATCTAAGGATAACAAAATACTTGTTGGATGTATTATAAAAGAGAACTTGTAAAATATGATTCGATTTTCGATCACTGAATCTGCAATGATCGAATCAAACTCTGAAAGGAGTATAACCCAAAATAGATTGTGATAACTCCATTTACTCCATCTTTGGCTCAAGTAAGATAAATTACAAGCAGTGCCGTTCCTAGTAATGTATAGGCCCTAGGCAAACTGTAGGAAGAAGGCCCTCCAATGGAGGGTCGATATTCTAAACTTAAACAGATGTTTGGAATAATAACAAAGATGGACCCCATATATTATAATTACAATTAAAATTGTAGACGTATGATATAATTTTTAAATGATAAAAGTACTATTCATAAATTGCAAATTTTTAAATGTGTACTTTTATTAACTAGCATTTTTTAATTTTAGGGCACTTTCGAATTCTGGATTCTAGACAAATGCCTACCTTACCTATGGTCAGGAACAACCCTGATTACAAGGAACATTCTTTTTGAAAGTCATATTCCTTGAACCCCCATAAATTGAGTCTTGTATTGCGATCCAGACCCATGGATTGGCAATCAACTAAGAAAGAGAAATCCTTATCCAAACAAGCTACAACACAAGCTAAAGCTATAAGCTATCAAGCAAAATATGATCCTTGTTAACTCGATAAATATTTTCATAAGCCTGATTTTACGATCTTTCTTGATGGTGGAGACTGGAGATAACAATATTAGGCATCCAAATATAATAGTTCCAAATGGCTACGTTCCTAATAGAAAAATTTGCTTAAAATAATTCCAATTATCATCCGTTGGTTAAAAATAATCCTAATTATTCATTTTTTTAATAATTTTAACTATTTTCATAATTTGTTGAAAAGGTAGTAGTTGGGTATTTTAATTGATTAAATTAATTGTAAAGGTGGTAGTTAGGTATTGAGAATTGGAAAAGTGGGGTATTTTGGTAAAAAAAGATAGACAAAAAAGAAAATGGAACAATTGAAGTGAATTGCCAAAATAAGGAAATGAGACAATTGAAAAGTTGGAGGGAGTATAAAATTAAAAAATATAAATTAAAACAACAAAACTCTTATTCTGTCACATTGTGATTCACTGATTTGTTAACTTAAATAACCGTTATTTATTAAGATTTTCTCTGTGGCATTTGAGAGGGTTGATTTCCCACTAGAAGTCAGGTTATAGCTGTCAGAACAACGTGGACCCAACATTATTTTATTTACATTTTTATTTTCTTAATAATACACAAAATCACAACAAATTCAATCTCTCCTACTCCAACGTTTTGGTGACATTGTCATCATCTTAGCCAAAGACAATAAACGAAAGAGAGGAGAGAATACTCGAACCCAATCGCCAATCAATCATTCAATCAATCGAAGAGAGAGAGTTTCAGAACACACAACAATGGTGGGTTGTTGTCCTCCCATGGATCTGATGAGGTCCGAAGAGATGCAATTGGTTCAACTCATCATTCCTCTCGAATCTTCTCATCTCACTGTCTCTTATCTCGGTGATCTCGGCCTTGTCCAATTCAAAGATGTTCGTCTTTTTTTTCTAGCTTTATTTTTTTAGTTTTTGATGATTTTTTTGATTAATTTTGGTTGTTGATTACTGTATGTTAGCTATTTTTGTTGTTTGATTGGTTTTGGATCAAATAAGTTACGTTTTTTTTCCGTCGTTTTCCGTTTTTTTTTGTACTTAGGGTTTTTACTATTATTGCTAGTGTTATAGTTGATTGTTGATCGTTTTTCGACTTTTTGTTAGGTTTAATGCGGAATTGCTTGCGGTGTGGATATACTTTTCTGTTTTTAGTTTTAGTCTTTTACTTTTATGGACTATTTAAAGTCAACGAAGTGAAGCTAGTTTCGAGGATTGCAATGTTGTTATTATCAAAGATTCTTGCTTTTAACTTGAATCTTCATGTGAGGATTTTTTTTTTTTAAATCTCAATTTTATAAAATAAAGTTGATAAAATTGTATTTCGTGAAAGTGTGGGGAGGCTAATGCTTTGAATTTGAGGTGTAATGTGTCTAGTATTTGTGAGATGAATGCTTCTTTAGGTTTTGGTGATAGTGAAGAGGAGATTTAATGTGACTGATTTTGCTAGATTCTTTTAGCATTGGAGCGTTAGAAAGAAGTATTTGTAACTTGATTATATGGAGTTATGGACTTTGTATTAACAATACATGGATATCGAAAATTGTTCTTCCAATTAAGTATTTCATCCGTCTAAATTGTACAAAAAACAAAAAAATAACTCTGCTGAACCATGAAAAAGGTTGAGAATTTGATGTGAGTTGTTCAATGAGGTCTATGTCTGAAGCCTTTCTATGGTATAGATTCTGAATACTGGAGAAGAATGGTGTGCGGGACACAGGCATAGGTTCTTGGTTTATATGTGCCTTTTTCTACTCTAATTTCTTTTGTTTTATTCCACCTTTTCATTTTAAAATGAAAACATATTCGTTGGTTTGTTTAGTTATCAGTATGAATATCTGACATATTTTTATTTCCAGTTGAACGCAGATAAGAGTCCTTTTCAGCGAACATATGCAAATCAGGTGTGTTATGATTTACATTATGTTTTGTTTTCCTGTCACTCAACTTGACAAGTATGTATACTATTGTAATCAATCCTTCTTATGTTGTTTGTTGAGTGAAGTGATAATAGATATAACAAATCTCACATCTTTTGACACTAATTCTGTGTTGTATATCAAGCAATTACTTGCATGATGCATGTGCTTAGGAGCCTAAGGAGAGTTGTTTATCTGACTATTGTTTTTCATAACTTTGTTAGTGTATATCTCACTATTGCTATCATGTGCTTGGGAGTTAAATAAGTTAAATCAGCAGTAGGAACTCCTTGACTTGTTGCCTCTTTCTGTCACTGTTTGTCTGTGCGTGGAAGTAGATCACTTTTGTTCAGTAAGATATATGTTTTAATAAGTGACTAGCCCCTGTTGTAACTGTAGTTAAATAAGCCTTAGTTTCATGTAAGCCATGTATAAATTCCATGTTTTGATGTCTCCATCCAGGCTCCATGGCCATAGTACTGAATCATTGGTCTATATTCCCAAAAATTGCACCTCTTGTTCTCTTTAATTGGATTGATACTGAAATACTTCATGTCATTCTCTTTGTTGACTTCTAAGGTGGCTCCCACGTAGATGTTACCTTGCCATGAGCATAAAGTTTATGATGCAAAGCAGCCTTCTGCCCTTCTCTTTAGTTGTATAGACTATAGAGGTTTTCCTTTCTAGAATTTTGGTCCAAAATGAAACCTACTACTGTTTCGGAGCCAAAAATGATCCAAAGGACATCTTGATGAGATAAAGACAATTGATTTGGTCCATTGTATTGTATTTTGAAATTATCCAATTACCAAGTATTTAGTGTGCTACTTTTAACTTAACTTTTGCATCTTGATTGATTGATTTTTACAATTCATTTTGAAGATTAAAAAATGTGGAGAGATGGCACGCAGATTACGATATTTCAGGGATCAAATGTCAAATGCTGGCATTTCAGCTCCACCAATGTCTTTTACTCGCTCTGATATCAAAGTGGACGATTTGGAGGTATGTAGGGTAATCTTCACATTTAATTAGATATATAATGTGTTGGAACTTGAAAGGGGATTCAACATGTTTCTCTGTGGTAGCTAAGTGTGATTTTGTGTTTACTAGGTGAAACTTGGAGAATTAGAAACTGAGCTTTCTGAGATGAATGCAAACCATGAGAAGTTACAGCGCACGTATAATGAACTTGTTGAGTATAAACTGGTCTTGCAAAAGGTTGGTTAATCATGCTTCTTTGATTTTTTACTTGGGCGCTTCTAAAAGACTGTGTATTAGCAATATTTAGCATGTTAAATAAGTTGAAGCAGTTGAAATACTAATATTATTCTTATCAGCATGTTAAATAAGTTGAAGCTTACAATTGAAGCCACCCTTTTTTGTGTGCTTTTAAAAGTAGTTGTAAGGTGAGAAAAGTCTTGTATGAAGTTGATAACACATTACAATAAAATAATTTAGTCTCTCTTCATTTTTAAACTGATTATATATTATTCAGGAAGCCACATAGCTTGTAAGCTTCAGGGATTTTTCAAAGGACTAACTTTGGGAACCAGAGACATAATATATTTTGTTATTCATGACTCATGAGTTATCTAATCCATCATATACTGAAACCGTGCTTTTACTTTACCTACAGGCTGGAGAATTCTTCCATGCTGCTCAAAGAAGTGCTCTCTCTCAGCACAGAGAAGCAGAAACACAGCTAACCGAGGAATCTTTGGACACACCTTTACTGTTGGACCAAGTAGACTTGATCTGTTCTTTTGTTTATTGGTTGCACTTGTTTTGTCTACCCTATGTGTATTTCATTTTGATTAATAATCATAATGAACTCTGTTTAGGACAAGTCTGTTGATCCAACAAAGTCTATCCAGCTGGGTTTCTTGACGGGTCTCGTACCTAGAGAAAAATCTATGGCATTCGAAAGGATCTTGTTTCGTGCTACTAGGGGCAATGTTTTTGTAAGGCAGACTGCCGTAGAGAATCCTGTGACCGACCCTGCTTCAGGAGAGAAGGTTAGTTTTAATATCTTTTCTGTTTTCATTGCTTTATGTCGTTTCTGGTTGTAAAAATCTTTGTCATAAACAAAAGTCACCCTTTTCGCTGCACGCCTGCTGAAGCATGTGGGTGTATGGTTGTTGGAGTTTTAGTTAACCTTGATGGTAATTTATTGAAATTTGAAGCAGAGTTGAACTATTGCCGTCACTTGAGACTAATAGCTACCCTAGGGGGTGGTGATAACAATTTCTCCTCAAATGTGGGTAATAATCCCCCACCCCCATATTTCTCAATTCTAATAACCATCACTACATTATCCACCTACAGTGCCCCCTCATCTTTGATATGAACTCAGATTTCCATTGTTTTGCCTAATTTGATTTTACTTACTTCTAATGCTTTACCTCCAGCCCAAGCATGTGTCTAGTTGTTTATCTATCATATCAATTTCTTTCTTTGGGTTGTATTGTCTTAATCCAGTTTGATCAACAAATACTCCTAAGTTCTGTTTGTATTTTGTGAAGATTTTTTGTCAAACCATTATGATTTATGGCTGGCTGTTTGATTCATTTTTCATGACAAATATTTAGGTTGAGAAAAATGTCTTCATAATATTCTATTCTGGAGAACGAGCAAAGAACAAAATTCTTAAGATCTGTGAAGCATTTGGAGCTAACCGTTACCCTTTTAGTGAGGACTTTGGCAAACAAGATCAGATGCTGAAAGAGGTATGGGCTATGAATTTCATTCTGCTTTCATTTTCCAGTCCATCTTTTCCTGCTTCTGCAGTAGTATGGATTCTGATGAGATAGTGTGTGTGTGTGTATGAATTCTGATATAAATATGTGCCCTTATTCACTATTTCACATCCCCTATCAGGCCATCCATCCCTCTCCAAGATAAAAATAAATAAAAAATGAAAAACTCCTTTATGAATTAGGGAAGCTCCTTTATATATTTATCTATGCGTATAAGTGGAGGACAGGTGCCTTTATAAATTTATCAATGCGCATATTTTTCTATTTATGGAGCTTTTCCTCCAATTCAATATATGTATTTTGCTTATAGATTTTCATTGCAGCTTTTAGAAGATTTCTTGTACCCCTCTAATTCTATGGAAGGCAATATTCTTTTTACTGTCAACCTACAAATATATTACACTGTTATTGTTCGCTCTTCTGCTCTGTAATGAATCAGTTTAGCTGTTTTAATTTTTCATTACGTCTCAAATCATCATTTGCACATTATTTTAAAAGTCATTCCTACTGCTTCTTTTCCACTTTTCTTGACATTGATAAAAAGGTCAAAACTAGACAAACGCTGCTATACTATGAGATTATTATTATGCTTGTCTGAAACATCTGCTAGCATAATTATTAGTATGGCTCTTTGTTGACTTTTTATGCATAATGCCTTGTACTCTTATAATGTTACTGTCATTACTTCCTTAATCTCCTATATACCATGTCAACTGAAAATAGGAATCTTCTGATCCAAAATGATTGCACTTTAGGTTTCTGGAAGACTTTCGGAGTTGAGGACTACAATTGATGCTGGACTTCTGCATCGTGGCAACTTATTGCAAACTATTGGTGATCAATTTGAGCAATGGAACCTTCTGGTCTGTTGCACATCTTTCTGTCAACTATCCTATTTGCCACTTATGTTAATTGAAAATGCCACGAGTTACTTTTCAAGCTCTAAAATAGCCAATGTATTGTTAGAGTATTGATTTGTAATTTTGTTTCTTATTTCTAAGGTGAGGAAGGAGAAATCCATTTACCACATATTGAACATGCTTAGCATGGATGTAACGAAAAAATGTCTTGTGGCAGAAGGGTGGTGCCCAGTTTTTGCAACAAAACAGGTAACTTTTAATATTAACTATTCAATGTTCGTCTTTGTCTTATTTATGCTTAATTTTTTTAGAATCCTAGAGGTGTCGAACTGAATTGATGTTTGATTAATGCAGATCCAAGATGCATTGCACAGGGCGACATTGGACTCAAATTCACAAGTTGAAGCTATATTTCAGGTTCTGTATACAAGGGAGTCACCACCAACATATTTTAGGACAAACAAATTTACTTCTGCTTTTCAGGAAATTGTTGATGCATATGGGTAAGCCATCTCAATTTTCTAGCGTAGGGTATGATTCTTGTTACTACTATGTACTGCTGATGGAACCTCAAATATTCGTTGCACGAATCTCTTCTACTCAAACCATTTTGCGTCTATTTCAAACCGAAGTCTTGCACGGTTTAGTGATAAATAGAGTCAATTTTTGCAGTTCTTTGGAGTGTGTAGCGTGACTAGTTATTTTTCATACTTGATTGATCTAGTGCTTGTTTGGCACACAAGATGGTTGTAGAAATTATTAGTGTTAAGAAATGTTACTAAAAAAAATCTCAAAACACTACTTCTAACATTCTAAAAACAAATATGTGCATCACTAAAAGCTACTTAAACTGGTACTCTACAACAATGATATTTTTTTTATATTTAGTGTTTTGATCTCATTAAACCACTAACAACAACTCCCTCCGTTCCATTTGACTAGTCCCATTTGACTAGTCACGGATTTTAAGGTAGTAGTGGGGTCCATTAAAAAGGTGGTAGTTGGGTATTTTAATTGATTAAATTAATTGTAAAGGTGGTAGTGGAGTATTGGGAATTGGAAAAGTGGGGTATTTAGGTAAGAAAAGGTTAGCCAAAAAAGGAAATGGGACAAGTAGTATGGAATTGCCAAAAAAGGAAATGGGACAAGTAAACTGGAACGGAGGGAGTATTATTTTCTACGTCAATCACACCCTTAAAATCATATTATTTTCCTCAAAGAATACCCTACAATGTATAGTAGTGAGAGATTTTTGAAAGGTACTCAATCAAGTGGAGTATGCATGAATGAATTATTAATCACACATCTTTGATTTTTATTCTTTTACATGCTGGAGTTGGGACATCCTTAACTTGAACCAAATTCAATGTCAAAGTTGCTCATTGTTCCCATTCCATGATCAAGGTCGCTGAAGGGTGTTGAAGACTGAAAAGTCAATTATATTATACCAGGAATTTATAGCTTTTTAAAGAGATGAGGCCTTGGAGTTGTAGTTACTCTGTGCTTGAGATTTTTCTGACTACTTGGCACTTGCCATCATTATGAGCTTTTTTGTTACTTCTTTTCCACAATATAAAAGCTCCTATCTTTTGGTCTATATTTTGGAACAATGTTACAAGGTTCGTTCCAGTGTGGCACTTGGCACTTGGTCCATTATTTGTTCATTGTGATACTCCTTCGTATACATCTATGTTAAGGCCCATGTATCCATCTTCCTTTTCTTTGTATTAGTACAACCCTATTCCTTGTTCTTTGTGTGCCATTCACATTTTGAAAGTGTTTAAACCTATGAATTTGAAAGTGTTGTCTGGTTTACTTTCTGGATAATTGAATTTGAGTAGCAGATTTTCCAAATTGCAATGAGTTTGTTTATGAGTGTTTATTACCCTAAATTAATTTTATTTCTTCATTGCTGAAGTGCTCGATGTTATGTATGCAGGATTGCTAGGTATCAAGAAGCAAATCCAACTGTATACACAGTCGTTACTTTCCCATTCCTATTTGCAGTCATGTTTGGTGATTGGGGGCATGGTATATGCTTGTTACTTGCAACCTTATACCTGGTATTCCGGGAAAAGAAGCTCGCCAGTCAGGTAATAATTGTAATTTGCTATGAAAATTAAGTATCTCTGAAGATGTTGGCATGAATTTTGAAGATGGATTGTGATATATATGGTCCTAACGGTTGCATACTAATTACATTCCTAATTTAGTATTTAGTTAGAGTTTTATGATAAGTGCACCCATCGATGGATAATAGTTATGTTCGAATAATCCTCTATGTTTTGTTTTTTGATACTTTAGTTTCCTATATGCACCCTCAGGGTTCAGTTTTAAAGTTATAGCGCCGAAAGTGTTTGGTGCTAATACATTAATGGTTTTTTATTATTAAGTAATGTATCAGAAGCTTAGTTTTAAAAAGCGCGCCTCGCTTTGCGCCTTGTGTGCCTCGAGCTCAGGCTCAGCTGAAAACGCCTCGGTTGGCAAAGCCCACTACAAGAGGTGCGCGCCGTGGGCACCTCGTGCGCCTCTTTGTTGGGTTGGGTAATTAACTTATCCTTGTTTGTTCGAAAAAGAAGTAAAACTCAAAACTCAAATTTACTTGAATATGAAGTTCGAAAAACCGTTCCTTCTTTAAGAAAAACAAAAGGCATGCAAAGAAGAACATAACTTTGCGAATTCTTCGTATTCTCATTATACTAGTTTTGTGCTAAAGTGGTGTTTAATGCAAGAATATTAAATGTTTTCATGTTTGTTGATACTACAATATGAATAACATGTTATTTGAAGTATTATATATGTATTAAACTTGAATTTTAAGCTTTAGCGAAAAAGTGTGCCTCGCATACAAAAAGCTCGCGCCTTCGCCCCGCGCTTTGCCTAGGCTTTAATGGCCTTTAGCGCCTCGGTGCGCCTCACGCATTTTAAAACTAAGATCAGAAGGTGCTGCAAAATCTCACTTCTATTGGTACATTGCATGTGTGAAACATTAGATTGTCCACACAAAATTTTTAAAATTTGTCATGTAATATGGTACTGAAAAATGGCTGCCATCTGCACTAAGCTTTCTTCAAAAAGAAAAGCACTTGAGAGGGGGAGCTTATGTACAGTTATACACCTCACAGTGAGAGTAGTACAGAAGTACAATATCTGTTCTATTTGTATTGCAGCACTCTTTTGACACACTTTTTTGGGAGCTCATATTATGTGGAGAGAGATAGTGAGAGGTAAAAAGAGGAATTCGTGCGATGAGGCGAAAGTGAGGAAATTAAATTTCCAAAACTGATTAGTGCATTAGGGTCTGCTACATGAACCAATACATCAATTGTCGTCCTCTCGAAGTCGACGGAGATATGTATTTAACAATTCATGTGCCTCAAAACGGGATGTTGCGAGGCTGCACTTCAAAACACCCCCTTTTGGAGATTGAAAATTTCTATCCAGAAAGGTGAATTCATTATTGAAACCTTGACCATGCATTGGTTCACATCTCAAAATTCTTAAATTACATCTCAAAATTGGTTATGGAACAATAATTTGGATATAAAACTGTATGTTTTTCTTTAGAGATTACTTTTATAATTAATTATTTTTAATTGTGAGAGCTTTATATATCTGTCTCAAATTATCTCTTAACTATTTCATTTCTCCATTCCCATCAAGGGGCTCAAAAGTATCTCTAATAACAAATTTTTTTGTAGTGGCTCTGTGAGCCTTTTTTGCTTAGCACTTTTAGCACCGTTGTATATAAGGTAATGCAATTGCTGAAATAAAAGATTGCTAAGATTGTATTGTGTTGGTGTTCCTAATCATTTTAATATCTGGATTTGTATTTTCGTGTTAGACCTAATGTTACTTAATTATCTGTTGCAGAAACTGGGGGACATTATGGAGATGATGTTTGGAGGTCGTTATGTCATTCTGATGATGGCCATCTTTTCGATTTATACTGGCTTTATTTACAACGAGTTCTTTTCAGTGCCATTCCCAATGTTTGGAAAGTCGGCTTATGAATGCCGTGATCCTTCCTGCAAGTACAAACAAGACTAATACATATCCTGGTCTTTTTTCCTTGCTTTATTGTTGTGATCATGAAATATTTACCTATGTTAATGCATCTCAGGGATGCGACTACAGATGGTTTGATTAAAGTGAGAGACGCCTACCCATTTGGATTGGATCCTGTATGGCATGGTTCGCGAAGTGAGTTGCCTTTTCTTAACTCTCTGAAGATGAAGATGTCAATCCTCCTTGGTGTTGCTCAAATGAACCTGGGGATCATAATGAGTTTCTTTAATGCCAAGTTCTTCAGAAGTTGTGTGGATATATGGTATGTCTTGCACATTATTCTTGGACTATAAATTTGGTGCTTATGCTGTTGGACAATAGTAGTTAAAAGTTTTAATTATAGTCATTTGATGGTGTTGAATATTTACATTATGTAAGTAAAACTGATTTCTTGATCAGTTTTTGAACTAACTTTATTGAACTTTGTATATGCTACAGGTTCCAATTCATTCCTCAGATGATTTTCTTGAACAGTTTGTTTGGTTACCTCTCTGTTCTCATTATTGTGAAATGGTGCACTGGTTCTAAAGCTGATTTATATCACATCATGATTTACATGTTTTTGAGCCCTACTGATGAATTGGGTGAAAACCAACTTTTCCCTGGCCAGAAGACAGCTCAGGTTGTTTTTCTTGTTATAACAATGATTTGAGATTGGAGTTTATATTTCACCAAAAATATTTTTGTGTGCTTAGTGCTCTAAATGATCGCACTTGCTTTCCTCCTATGATTCAGTTGGTTCTGCTGCTGTTAGCTCTTGTGTCTGTACCTTGTATGCTGCTTCCAAAGCCTTTTATTCTGAAAGCTCAGCACCAAAGTGTACGTTTTAAAACTTTAGTTTCTCAAATTTATTAACTGATCAACTGTAGTCAATTCTAATAACCCATTTTAATGTTTTTGCAGAGGCACCAAGGTGAATCTTACATTCCCCTACAAGCAGAAGAAAGCCTTCAAGTGGAAGCACCGCATGGTTCACATGGTGATCATGAGGAATTTGAATTCAGTGAAGTGCTAGTGCATCAGCTCATTCATACAATTGAGTTCGTACTTGGAGCAGTTTCTAATACTGCTTCATACCTTCGTTTGTGGGCGTTAAGGTACTTGAAACTATGAGCTGTCAACTCTTTCCATAGGTTATTGATCTTAAACAACACCGAATAAACAGCCACTCTGGATTTTTAGTATTCCACTGCTGTCAATAGTATTATCTGACCTAATTGAATGAACAATTATTGAAATAACTGGCTTAATATTGTAATTAATGAGTTGTGAGACTTGATGGCCCGTTTGGTAGGCAAAAAGGGTAGTGATTTTTTTTTTATTTTGCAAGGATGTCCAATGTAATTGTCCACGGTAATGCTTCTTTGTCTCTTTAAGTATGTGCATTCCGTAAAATTCCATTACCGTTCAATATTACTCTAGACATGGAAACTAATAATTATGAAAATTTAAATATACAAACTCAAAGATAGTGATCGATTGAACATGGGACTTCCCTTGCAAAACCACATACAAATTAAATACCACAACTCTGCTACTGTCATTTATTACAGCCTACCAATGAGGTTGTGATTTGAATTTTGAAGTCAAAGCTAATAATGATTGAATGATAACCTCTGCACAATGCAATCCTATTTTGATACTAAACACTTAGACTTAAAAACCTGTTTTTGTTACTGATGCCTAATAGTTTTTGATGCTTTGGTTTCTTATGCAGCTTGGCCCACTCGGAGTTATCTTCAGTTTTTTATGACAAGGTTTTGATGTTAGCATGGGGGTATGTTGAAACAAACTTCCTCTTTTTTTGCCTTTTCTCTTCCCTCTCTTTTCAGGTTTAAATTTCATGGCATTTCTAAGATAATGGGGCTGTTTGGTAAATCCGATTTTGGCTAAAAAGATTTGCTTGTTGCGATCAACTTATTGGGTGGTCAAACTAGCTAACGTTAATGTTTTGTAGACACTACTTTACAATAGCTGATTTGCGCAAATCTGCTTAACTCTAAAATTCATGAAATTCTCAAACACCTTTTTAAAAGCTTTTAATTTTGCTTCACAAATGGCTACTTTTATCTTGATTTTGGTTTACTTATACTTGGCTAAGTTTTCCTCATTTCTGCATTTTTGTAATGCTAGATAATATTTTTTTTCTTTTACTTGATAATTGTCTTGACCTCCTCATTCTCCCTATGTAGCATCTTTTACCATGAAACTGCCATTTAATTCTCATATAATCTACCTAGTTATTCAAATGATGTATGTTTTCATCTTTTTTAAGTATCCTCTACATCCGAAGTGATCTCTCAATCTGCTTCTTCAATTACTTTCTCGCCAAAAACTTTAGTATTATCCTTTTTAATCTCAATTATTTGATCCTACGTTCTTGATTTTTGATTCATGATCATGGGATGTGACTAAGTTTTATTGAGCTGATTGTCACTAACCTACCGATGACCCTTCTCTTTTATCCTGGCTTGGGACCAGCAATAAGTGACAAACACTCACAAGCAAAGTTTTTGAGTTTATTATAGGTTATGTTAAAATGACTAATAAAAATATATACTTCTTAAATTGAAGTGGCATATGAGGTTTTTTATCAAAGGTCAATGGGAAACAACCTTCTTTGTTCTTGCAAAGAAAAGGTTGCTTACATCTGATTTCCACATACTCCGCCTATTAGGGAGCCTAGATGGGATTCACGTTTCGACTTTGAGTAAATAGAATGTTGTCAATTGCATTGGTATATTGTTATTATTTATCAATTGATGGAAAGTTGCTATTTGAAAATAAGGAACTTATGGAATCTTTATTTTTTAAAAATAATTTTTGAATACATTCACTAATATTTTCCATCATGCATGTTCCAATCTCTTACAACAGAACATTTTAAGCCTGTAAAGGTTGGCGGTTTATTTTTAACAATTGCACACAATATAAACTAAAATATTAGAAGCACTTACAACAGAACATTTTAAGCCCTTATTTGTCAAATGCACACAACAGAAAATTTGAGTTAAGTTTTACCAAACATTTACAAATAAACAGCTAATAAAACAAGTTGGTCAAACCAGTAGATGAGAACTACTTGGTTAAACCAACCCTTACAATCAGCCACTAGCTACCGCTATCAGCCATTTGCGAAACATCACCATGAACTTTATACATTTTACACTTAGTGAACCAAATACCAGGCAAATTCATTGTCCAATGGGATGGTGAATTGCCACATTTCTTCAGATCGTTTAGTCACTTCACAAGGTTCCCTTATGGTCGACATTTTTTTTAATCCAGTCAAAGGTCTAATGCATAGCGTTCTTTTTGCCCCGTAGTTCACACATCAAAGACATCATGAGTTTTTGTACTTGAAAAAAGAATCAGGTTAATATAACACTTCTAATTGCTGCATAATTATTGCAGGTACAATAATGTATTTATATTGATAATTGGTATTATTGTCTTTGTCTTTGCGACTGTTGGAGTATTGCTGGTCATGGAAACCCTTAGCGCTTTCCTACATGCTTTGCGTCTCCATTGGGTGGAATTCCAGAACAAGTTTTACTTGGGAGATGGTTACAAGTTTCTTCCTTTCTCATTCTCATTGATTGGCGAAGAAGACGAGTGAATGAATGAATATCTCGGAGATAAGTTTAAGCTTTTTCGCTGGAATTATGCGAGTTGATATTTGATTTCTTTAATTTATCAAGCTTCCTGTAGATGGAAGTTGGGTATACCCTATTGGGGGACATTTGCGAGAATTAGTTTGCACAGTGAAGAGAACCAGCCCTTCCAATTGATTATTTGTATTTGGAAGAAATAATAGGCCTAGGAGGGAAGTTACTGGCCGTGTATCATAACATATCTGTTGGTTTTTGTGTGTTATTATGTTCAATAAGTTAATTCCTTCGAACATTACAATTCATAATTTAAAACCCTTGTCCTCAATAAGTATTAATTACTTGATTGATTGTAATTATTATCTTATGCCCTTGCACCAATATGGCGATTCGACATCGGCCATGGTATAGACAGGTCAATGCTCTGATTAGTTTTTGTAAACTTTTCTACTAGAGAAACATCAAATGAAACTATGTGAATTTATATTTTTTTCTATGAAATTTGAATTATATTTATGGCTAAATTTCTTTGTTGGAAGGGATGTCAAAGTTCATCTCGATGCATAAAAATTGTATCAAGAATACTTTCCGAGATTTTAATAATGGATTAGGAATAAAGCTGAAATACAGATGGAAGTTGGAACATGTCATTTTACATAAAAAGTCCTTTCACCGGACTCAAATAGCGTAACAATACTAAAGAGATGAAGCCTTTGACAGAAGACTATAATTTCTTGTCATAGGCTCATCCTTCATAATTTACATGATGTATGCCGAACATATGTCCATTGCAAGTTAGCAACATTCGATCATCCTGATCACACCTTACTGAGGTGTAACAGGTTCTGCGGCAACAGTAGACACCAAAGTGTTGACACCACAAAGATCGTAACCCCTACATAATCTGTAATACCCGTTCTCTCCCCAATATTCACCCCACGAGTTCTTAATGATCCAATACGGCTCCTCCTTTCCCCGCACTGAAGAATAACCCGCAGAGCCATAGCCAACCAATAGTACTCCATGCTCCAAATCGGCTGAGCATGTCAGCGGGCATGAAACTCCTCCTATGTAAGATGACATGTAGCGTGCATTGATGCCCACTGTGTTCAAAATGAACTTATGTTAGTCAATTTAAGCCAATGGTTAAGACCCAAGGATATAAAGTTACTGTTGTATATTGTTATGTGATCTCATCATACTGGGTTATATACTCTTTGATTCTAAGGCAATGTTGTCTATTATCAAATGATATAATAGATAAAAGAGAAGACAGAAGACGGTACCAGTAAGTGGGCCATTTTTCACAAGGTTGGCAGCAATTTGGGCTTCATTGACAGGAATAACACTGTAGTTAGCCACCTTAGCAGCAATCTTGGTCTTGTCAAATCGGCAGCGACCATTCCAAGCAGTATATGGATAATCCTCCTCGCTCATTAATCCACCGGCTTTCAGAAGATATTCAAAGGCATTGTTCATCAACCCACCAGCACAACCTTGATCACAATCATCTGGTTCACCTTCTGGGTCACACTATCAAGATCACCATGTTCTATCAGCACTTATGAATAATTTCAATAAATCCACCATTGTGAGAAATATACATAAATTAATGAAGCATCAAAACAAACCTCGCGATCACAATCAACAAGCTGTTGTTCACTAAGGCTCACAAGTTCACCAGTTGCAAGAAAGTGTGCACCTTCCAAGGCACCAGTGGTACTGAAGGACCAGCAAGATCCACATCCACCCTGTTTCAGTACATATCAATTAAACAACAATATTAGATCATAATCATATTGATGTACCAATGTTACATATTTTGTCCCCAACACTGAAGGTCCAGAAATTGAATTATGTTTTCGTCAACAACAAACATTTACATACACAGCAAGTCTCTTAAGAGACCGTCTTTCTGAGAGACGTCTCTCAGACCTAATCCATTAAAGCTTATTGCCTACCTTTACTCTACATTTTTCCTAATGGACCAACCAAATTAGAGATGTCTCTCACAAGAATTTGTGTTACAGAATAGTATAGGAATTTTCATAACACAACATTCATTATCCAAATGCCAGACTCCCCCTTAGGAGTGTTTGGGGTCGGACTACGCAACACGCCTTTGTTAATATTAATAATAATAAAATGTTGTTTTTGATTGATATTTGGTAGCAAACATTATTTTGCATCTTCCCTTAAGTAGTAAATTCACATGATCTAATCGGTCATTTTAATATTATCCATTAAATTCAATTCAAAGAACTATAAATTTTTAATAGGAATAATTACCTAAAATAATCTAACATTTTCATGATTTTTTTCTATAGTAATATCGCATATTGATTAACCATGAAAATCAACTTTAGAGGATATTTTCTAAAAGTAAATCCGATAATCGAATGATTTGATATAGAACTTTTATTTTTTTTAAAAGTAGATAAATTAAAATAAATGTCGAAAAAAATATTAATTTTTTTTTGATATTTTATGTTATTTTAAATTTTTTATGTAACATATGAAAATTCTCTCTAATTTTATAATAATTTTCGGTTCTTTTTTCTTTGGTAAATTACCTATATAACATTTCTTCAAGTTACTGAGTTAATACCTCTAAAGTTGAAATTTATTTATGGTTAATAAATAAATGAGATTACTCTAGCAAAATCATGAAAAAATAAGTCAATGATTGAGTGTCAAAATTTGTCTCACTATTATCCCCATAACAGAGTTGCTTAAACTTTCCATATTTCTGGCTATTTTCAGCATCTCATTTTATTTTCACCCATGATCTAAAATCTAAAATTCTGGCTTTCCCTTTAATACCAAGCTCAGATTGAGATCATATTAAAAAGTAAAGTTCAATTGCCAACAGATCAACAAACACATAAACAAGATGAAAAGATAAAGAATATAACCTGATCTTTAGGAGGAGTAACAGCACCAAGTTTCCTCCAATCAAACTCATCCGGAAGATTATTAGTAGGCAAAAGAGGTGCTTCATTAGCATGTGCTGGGTATTTCAACTTACTTCGAACACCCAAGTATTTATTCCTAAATTCAGACTCAGTCAAATCAGAGAATCGGGTCACCCCATGTATCGCAGTCGGGTCAAGTTCCTGGTTCAGCTTAGCTTGGCGCAGGTTAGCCTTAAATACCTCAAAACGGTAATCATGCTCCTCTTGGCTAGCGTAGGATTTCTTAAAACGCGCCTTGAACAGAGAGAAATGCTGGTGTGGTTGGGATAAATCGAGTGAGTTGGCATCACCGACTACCTGCCGGATAATTGAGTCATCGGAAAAATCAACGGCGCCGGGAGTTTCACCGGAGATGGCGGTGGTTAAAAGGAGGAGAGAGAAAGTGAGGATAGAAAGGGGATGAGCCATGATTTTCACGTGCTCTGGAGATAGAGAGGAGAGAGAGTGGGAATTAGGAAGTGAAAGGGGATTGGTTGTTTTTTAAATACGAGAGTTTAGAATGGTAGCTTAAAAATCAGGTTATAAAGTTGAAGCGTGGGCCAATAGTATATTGACACGTCATACTGTTGGGATATTTTTGATCAGCCAATCTTATATTCTCGCAATGAGACGAGTCCATCCAGGGGCGGATCTTTGTACGGGCTGCCCGAGGGAAAATTTTTGACATTTTTTTGTTCTAATCTTAATCTTAATCTTTATGTTTAAATTTTTGATTTTGTAGGTATTTTCACTCTTCAATCTTAATTTGTAGGTTAAAATCTATATTTATAATCTTAAATTCTTAATCTTGTTGTTTTAATCTTTATTCTTAGTCTTGATTCTTATTGCATCTAAGTGTTTTCTGATATCTGATAACACACCCAGTACACACATAAGAGAATGAATTCTTTAGAAGTTAGAAGTGGGAGTTGCAGATTATGTTTTTAGGTATTTGGTTAGAATCTCACGTGAATTACTGTGAAGCTAGAATGCAAATCTAAAGTCGCGAGTCGTGGTTAATTCATTTTATGAATGCTATGTTTTAGGTGTCAAGATTCAGGTTGACTGAATAACAAAACACCATGATTGACCTTTATTGATCAATATGAATCTCAAGTGGTTGGTTGACTATCCTCCCAGCTCCCTCTCCTCTATTTTGTTGGGGAATTGCTTGCTATTAAATCTTTTTTCTGGTTTAAGAGATTGTTTTACAAAGATACTATATGCCGCTCTCATTAGTTAGTTTCATCCATTCGTTTAGTGTCCCAGGGAACTCTAAACCCTAGATCCATCCAAGTAAGCTCATTTCTTTAAGTGATCACTTTGAAATTGTGAGTGATCACTTTAAGATTAGTGATAACTTTAGACTATAAAAAGTCGTCACTTTAAAAATAATGTACATTAGGTCAACCCAATTAAAATATTATATATCTTGACAAACCCCCTCACACGAAGGCCCTTTGGGTTCAACGTGTGGATGCAATACAAACGCTTCTCATACCTGACGTTATATATTTCACTTTAAATGAGAGATGATTGAGATTCGAACTGGTAATCTCTTATCACGTTGACTTCTGATATCTATGTCAAGAAACCAACTCAACAATTAGCATAAATAAAAAAAAAATTAGCATATGTAAGGGAACCACTTAACAATTAGCATAAATAAAAAATAGGAAAATTCCACATATTAGCATCAAGTTTTAATGAAATGCCAATGGCAGCACTTTTTAAAGAAAATTCCACATGGTAGCATCCAGTTTACACTATCTAATTGCCGTAGCATTTTCCGTTAAGTTCTTGTTAAATTCCGTTTAATTCATCATTTTGTAAGTTTTTTCCACATGGTAGCATCCAGTTTTTGTTTAATTCACCATTTTGACGTTTAATTTATTAACGTCCATAAATGTTTAATAATTTTATGGAAAAAAATTATAAATGTTAAATAATTTTACGGAAAAATAATTTTAAGATTTAATTTACCATTTTAATGTTTAATTCATCGGTCGAAACAAGTACTCTCTCGAATATGTATTTGTTTCGATCGAATTTTTGAAAGAGTTATCCCATAAAGATAGTTGCGACGTCCGTTTTTTCAAAAAGAAATCGTTATGATGGGTAAGAATGACGTCAAATATCATTTTCGGTTTACGTATCGGAAAATAGGCGTATAAGTACTTGTTTCGACCGGATTTTCTAAAGAGTTATCCCATAAGGGTATTTGCACGTCTGTTTTTTTGAAAAAAAATCGTAATGATAGGTAAAAATGAAGCCAAATATCTTTTAGGTTTACGTATCGAAAAATAGGCCAATAATTACTTGTTTCGACCTGATTAGATAGTTTCTTATAATTTTTCAATAAAATTATTAAACATTTATGAGCGTTAATGAATTAAACGGTGAATTAAACATTAAAATGGTGAATTAAAAGTTAAAATGGTAAATTAACAAAAACTGGATGCTACCATGTGAAAAAAACTTACAAAATGATGAATTTAACAAATTTAACAAAAATTTAACGAAAAATGCTACGACAATTAGATAATGCATAAACTGAATGTTAGCACGTGAAATTTTCTTAAAAAAGTACTACCAGTTGACATTTGATCAAAACTAAACAATGTATTCCGAGACACCAGTTTCCTACTTGAGTAAAATTCCACAGTGAACCATGGATTCTATATCATTCCCTTAGAACGTTACCGCTATTAAACTCTGGTTTGCAGTCGCAATTATCGCCGACGCCGAATTTCTCTTCAATCTTCCGTCGACGCCGAATAATATTCTGTAAAAGGGTGAAATGGAGGCTCAGGCGGCGGTTGCTTCTTTGAGTTCGTCATTTTCCGTCAATAACGGAATCATTCCCTACCATTTTTGTCATCGTCGCTCAATGAAGAACACGAATGCCAGAATCAAGTCACCAATCCCTTTTTCTGTTCGTTCTGCTGCAGTTAATTGCAAAGATAATGGTTTCTTTCCTATTTCATCACTTCTCATTCATTTATGTATATTTCATGTGTATAATTTTATCAATTCTCTGACAGTCTAACTTGAATTGTTCTTACATTAATAGTTGTGACATTGCTTGATTATGGAGCTGGAAATGTTCGAAGTTTGAGGAATGCTATTCGTCTCTTAGGTTTTGAAATCAATGATGTACGTCATGTTTATGCCCTTTGTTTCTTTGTTATTTCAATTTGTGTTAAATTTTAATGTCATTATCGTGTTTTTTAGTTGAATGTAATAGATTATTGAATATTGGGTATACTTGTCCATCTGTAATGTATATCAAATACTATATTTGTCAATAAGAATGCAGAAATAATTACTTTACATTGTCACTTAAACCTTCAGTTTTGGAATTTTCTCTACCAACTGTATTTTCCAACTACTCTAAATGATGCCTGTTGGTCTTTCTGTGACAAGCATTGATGTATGGCTTGCGTCTCTTTTTTTTTCTTTTATAAAAGCCATGGACTTGGGGGATTTCTCAATCAGTCAACGACTTAGGCTAAGTTTTGGGCTCTACCTCTCAGTTCACATAATATAACAAGGGTTTGGTGGATGTGGTGGTGGATTTGAAGAGTGAAGTAAAAGACCTTGGTTGTAAAGAGAAAAGGGCGATGGATTGTTTAAGGTGGCTTGGCTGGGAAATAGGTTATGTAAAAGGGGCTGAAATTTATTTACAGCTGTGGACATATTTAGTAGTGCCGGATGATCTTTGTACAACAATTACTTTTTATGTAATCACTCTTCTTTATTGTCTTTTTTACTACTTTCAATATATTTTGGTGCAAGAACCTGATGATATTTTGAAAGCAAATCGCCTGATATTTCCCGGTGTTGGAGCATTTGCAACGGCCATGAATGTTCTCCGTGAAAGAGGGTTAGTTGAATCTAAATTACGGTTTCTTAAACAGTTTTTGTTTTATATTTTATTTTGCTGCTACACTTGTTGATAGTTTTATAATGTATGGATATTTTCCCATGAGTAGTTGTGAATATGGTATCGCAGTCCTTAGAACTGAAAATTTACCAGTTGCGTCAAAATTGATAGATCTAAATACCTTAGCGATGGAAGCAAGTTTGTCTAGAAACAGAATAACCCAGATAGCATTAATTGGGTGTCAAAAGTATTTTTAGGTTTGTCTTTGTTCTACTGATTTTCCAATCAACATCTGTGGTAAGTTGGTATAAATTGTAGTTATCATAACATTCCTCGTATAAATTACCAAGTTGAGCTCTCATAAGTTTTTTTTCCTATGAGCGGGATACGTTGGGTATGATGATGATGATGATGATAAGCTCTTGTTTTTTTGTTTGTAAAGTGAATGGCTCACCCTTGAGGGGGAAGAACGAGAGAAATCCCTTATAAGTTTTTCTAGGGAGATTCAATAAAAATTATGTTGTTTGGATTAGGATTAATGCATTGTTTGGATTAGGATTAATGCATCAAAGAGGCAATAAAAAATAAGGAAAACTATTGAGTTGAACTTCTCTTCAACATCATCATTGTTCTATTACTCAAATGTCATAATACATACATCAATGTACCCTAATGTCATTAAGTGGATCCCACATTCCCACTTAGACTCTGTCCTAGATAGTGTTTTGGAGATTGAGTTTACGCATTCTTGTCCTTGTAATTACAAAGAGGTTGTTTTTGATTAACCCTTATAGAAAACATCATATGCCACTCCATTGATAGAAATACATATAATTTAATGAGGCATTTTACTATAGCCTACCACAATACAGAACCAAAGAGCTATTAATCTTTAGTTCGATCAAGTACTACAATGAAATTCGCTAATAAAGAAACCAAAATTTAGAAAAGCCAAATTTTCTCACACCCCAACCCTCCCCGATTCCCCCACCCCCAAAATCCCTTGCCCAGCTCACAACCCATATTCCTCTCCTGCAAAATACCTAAATCCCAAACCTTGCCTACACCTTTTAAAATCTGCCCGCGTCTGAGAGAACCCCTAATGCTGTATTCACTCTTCTCCAAATCCCGTCTTTCAGTTCAAAAGTCACATCCCACACCCCTCACCCAAATTTATGCCTGATGGTACAAATGAGTGGTTGTACTAATGATGTTATTGAGGTTTCCTGATGTGGTAGAGGATGTTTTGAATTTATTATTGTGTATGCAATTCATTCGGCAGTGAGAATGAGTGAAAGTGAATGCAAAATCAGTTTTCTCCATAGGTGTGTGTACAGCATTACGGGAATCATGTTATCCGTGCTTCAGCCTATGGTGCTTGGATTTGAAGTTTGTTGTGTTGAAGAGAGACGAGAAGATGGTAAAAATTGTCTGCATATCAGGATTTTGTAGTGGGAAATCTGAGCCAAGCATACCATATGTGAAGTACCAGTGCACGGTAGCTTTATGCTCCTAGTAGAGTAGTGTCTTACATATAGGTGGTTACCTCCATATCTTTCATGAAGTTAAACTAATGCCTCAGTTTGTGCACATATTCGTAGTTTGCTTTTCTGGAATTTTTTTTGCAGGTGCCAATTCAATCTGTTAAGGAATACTTGTTAAAAGAAGGCATTGAAGTCAGAATATGATAGGAACTAATTGCAAGAAGTCCCTCTCGACAAGTCAAATTTGAAGTCAAAGTAATAGCGTATGTTGTACTAATTCGCTGATTTTTTATTATGTTTTCCCGACTATATTGCTCTTGTTCATGACTTAAGTCCCATTACAAAATGACCAACAATATCAAACTTTTTGGCATAAATTATTAACTTTGGAATTTTAAGTTTTTAATAAAAAAGTTTTGTTGAGTTTCTTGAGTTCAAACCATCAGCTTTTATACTTGGAGCATTTCTTGATTTTTTTTTTTCGTATGATCACCGATGCAAATTATTTATTCTCTTGCCTACCGATGCAAATGATTTTCTCTCATTTTCTCTTCAATATTTACATTTTATGACCTTTTCTGATGTTTTAGTTTGAATTTAATCCTATACACTCATTTATCTTAATTTATGCATCTCAACTAACCACATTTCGTATTTTCTAAAACTTCCAACATATCTACTAATTTTTTTAAAGGTGTACTATGAGACAATATAATATATACTCCATTCGAATCATTTTAGATGTCCTATTTGGGTTTTCACGGTTATTAAGGGTGGTGTGGGGTCCATTCAAAAAGTGGTATTTGGGTATTTTAATTGATTAAATTAATTGTAAAGGTGGTAGTTGGGTATTGGGAGTAGTAAAAGTGGGGGTATTTAGGTAAAAAAAGATAGACAAAAAAGGAAATTGGACAATTTATACTCCCTCCTATTCAATTACATTGTCCACTTTCCTTATTTGGTAAAGTCTCTTTACTTGTCCACTTTCTATTTTTGGCAAAACTTTTTACCTAAATACCCCCAACTATCCCAACTTATATTATTTAATAATACCCCACCTACCACCTTTTCAATTATTATAATCACTTAAAATACCCCACTATAATTTTTTCTTAAAATCCGATCCAAACCCAAAGTGGACAATCTAATTGAATAGGAGGGAGTATGAATTTGCTAAATAAAGAAATGGGACAACTAAAAAATTTCGGAGGGAGTAATATATTTTAGGCGTTAAGATGCATTGGCTTTGTGAGGTAATCCCTACTTGAAGATTGTTTTGCCAGCAAAAGTGCATTGGTGTAGTGTTATATGATATTATAATGAAGTCATGTCATATGCTACATTATATTGTTAGAATAACTCAATTATTATTTGAGTATTTTGTTGTAATAAAAAATAAAAGAATATGTAAAATATTGGTACCTGATTAGATTTTCTGTGTTATGTAAAACATTGGAACCTAATTAGATTTCTGTGTTATTTATGAAAGTGCAAGAGTTTTTGAATTTCACTATTTAATTTGTCTGCTTTCTTTGTAATGCTTTCTAATATATGGAGAAATTTATGATTCAGTACAAATTATTGATACAATCAAACTATTTGAGCTGAAAAGGGATTTCGACATAAAGGTGGGTGTTCCGGTATGATACGAAATTCAACACGTTATGTATGAGACCCTTTTATATAATGAGATAAATTTATATAATTATCTTATTTTTCTAATTAATTGTTTTAATATTGTAATGATTACTATAAGAATGTAGGATATCACTTAAAGACTAAAAACTGATTACTTTAAAATTATGCTCCCTCCGTCCCTATGAGATAGTAGCAAAAAAAAATGGTGAGAATTAAGAAAGTGGTAATAAATGAAGAGAGAGCATGAATTGTGTTGATGAAATCAAAAGAGAGTTAAAATGTATGAATGAGATTAAAAGAAAGTGGTGGGCCATAGTCTAAAAATAGAAATGCTGCAATTTAAGTGGGACAGACGAAAATAGAAAATGCTGTAAATTCATAGAGACGGAGGGAGTAAGTGATTATTTTACGGTTATAAGTGTTGATTTTAAGACAACAATATAAATTCGGCTAGTATAACAAGAATAGTTTCACAACATCTAATTTGAAAATTTGTATATATTAAATTAATAGAATCATTTGTAAAATGGGGAAGTACCTCTCATTAAGTATTAGGAGAAACCTTAATTAACTTTAAAGACTCTTAACTCTTTGGAGGACTAGGTTTGAAAATGATTGAATGACTAAATATTAAATAACAATAAACAATGTACACTTGACTCGCCTCCCAAAGAGCCTCAGGCCCTCAATGACACTTAAACTAGAAGACCGGAGAGGTGAAACATGACAAATTCTAGAGAGAGAAACTTTAAGAGTTGAGCAAATGAAAAATTTTGGATGACTAGGTTTGAAAATGATTGAATGACTAAATATTAAATAACAATAAACAATGTACACTTAACTTGCCTCCCAAAGAGCCTCAGGCCCTCAATGACACTTAAACTAGAAGACCGGAGAGGTGAAACATGACAAATTCTAGAGAGAGAAACTTTAAGAGTTGAGCAAATGAAAAATTTTGGAAGACTAGGTTTGAAAATGATTGAATGACTAAATATTAAATAACAATAAACAATGTACACTTGACTTGCCTCCCAAAGAGCCTTAGGCCCACAATAACACTTAAACTAGAAGACCGGAGAGGTGAAACATGACAAATTCTAGAGAGAGAAACTTTAAGAGTTGAGCAAATGAAAAATTGCTAACTACTACCTCCGTTCTGAAATACTTGCTAGTTGTTACTGTCTACTGATGGTAACATGTTCAATGGAGAAATATCTTTTACAACAGAGCAAGTATTTATTTGATTACAGTATAGTTGGTAAGAAAAGGCGCTAGTAAAAATCAAATTCAAGTAAAAAAAGTGATACTTCCTCTGTTCTATTTTAGTTGCACCATTGGGTTTGGCTCATTTTTTAAGGGCTGTCAAATCAGTATGGTAAAAGTAAGAATAATGTATGATTGATGGTGATATGCGAGATAGAAATAAAAAAAAATTATTATAAATAGATAGTGATGGTGGCTTGTGGGTATACTACCTCCGTTCCATTTTACTTGCAACACTTACCATTTTTGGAAGTTTCATATTACTTGCAACATTACTATTTTTGGCAAAAATAATCTACTTATTTTATTCTCACTTTATTCCTACCCCACTATCACCATCAATCATACATCATCTCATTAATTATTTAATATACCCACAAGTCACGACCACTATCTACTTATAATAATTTTTTTTTATTTCTACCTGACATTTCACCATCAATCATACATCATCCCTACTTTTACCATACTGATTTGACGACCCTTAAAAAACATGTTAAACTCAATGGTGCAACTAAAACGGAACGGAGGAAGTATTAAATAATTATATTACTAATTTACTACCATAGTATATTGAATTGCCTAATTCAATTAGCTAATTAATTGTTTGAAACCAAAGAGTCACGAAAGTGCATAATTTGCATAATCTTTCAACTTGGTTTTATTTTTTTATTTTTTCATTGAAATTTGAAATGTTGGTATAAAGATTTAGGTAATTGTAAGGAAAATATTCAAAAAAAAAAAAAAGGTAATTGTAAGGAAATAAGTAAAATAACTAAACAAAGATTTAAAGCTAAAAAGCTGTAGCAACCATTCAATTGTTTAATCTTAGAATTCAATAATCAAATAGAAGTAAACTTTGAAAATACAAATAATTCAAAAAAATCTTGATATGAAAACTTAATAATTACAATCATTCATTCTTGATAAAAGTAAAAGGAAAAGAAAAAACAATGCATAAGAAAATACGAATTCATAAATTTATTAAAAATTACTAGAATCACTCATAACAGCGGAAAAATATCCAATAATTCATATCATAGCAACCAAAATACTACATTTTCTGAAAAGTATAGTACTAGAAAATTACTGCAAATTACTCAATTCCAGAAAATATGAAAAAACATCATAGAAAGACCACCGATAAGAATTCCAGGTACAGACAAGGCAGCGCCGCCATTATGAGTCGGAGAAAGTGCAGGAGCAAAAGAAGGACTGGGCGAATTTGCCGGTGCAGGAGCAGGACCATTGTGTTTGTGGTGACCGTGAGCGGAGATCGAAACAAGAATGGCGAGCAGAATACAGGTGAAGAACACCATGGATGAATTACAGATTTGTCCCATTGGTAGTGGAAGATTTGGGGTTTTTCTTGTATTGAGAGGTGAAATAAATAGGGTTTGTGATGTGGGCGGCAAGGAGGGGAGGCGTAGAGATTGGATAGGTGTACTTATAGTGTGAAATGTTCATTTGAGTGACGAGTTTTGGATGGATTTAAAATTGGATCTTGCGTTTATATCTCTTTTTGTCCTATTTAATTTAATGTAGATAGAAAGTTGATATTTTTTAAGAAAAATGTGGATAATAGTAATAAATTAAGAGAGAGAATAAATTGTACGGATGAAATTTGAAGAGAATTAAAATGTGTGGGCGAAATTAAAAAAAAGTGGTGAATCATTGTCCAGAAATAGAAATAATGCAAATTAAATGTGACGAACCAAAATGACAAAGTATGCAAATTAAATAGAACGAAAGGAATACATTCTTATGTAATTTTAAATTTATTTTTAAGTTCTATTGAAATTAAAATTGAAATTGAAATTGTGTTTTTATTGTTATTTTTTTAATAGTGAAATTATTAAATACAAGATAAGTCGAGAGTAGAGATGGGCATGGGTCGGATCTGGGTCGGGTCCAATTAAACTCAGATTCAGACTCTAATTTTTTATTGGACCCAGACCTGGACCCAAATCCATAGGGTCATTAAATATTTAAATTTTGACCTGGACCCAGACACTTATGGCCTGACGGTTCTAGGGTTTGGATCTGAGTTCAAAATAATTTTATTTTTTAAAAATGTATATTACAATTTTCATCCATTCGTATAGAAGTTTTTAAACACTTTCAACTAACAAGGATCTTCTAATATTTTATACTAACCGAGCAAACAAATATATGAAACTTTCCAATATTCAAGTTCTTACATGAACCAACAAAATTTCAAATCACGTAAAGTTTTAAAAATTAAAACAATTCCAAATCAATTAGAAACATTAGATCTTAACATTTTTTTTGAATTATATATTTATCTAAATGATTAAATAACTTAACTTACTAATGTGTATGTTATTTGTCGTGTTTTTTTAATCAATTAATTAGGTTTTTTTAAGAATATGTATGTTTCAACTTTTCCTCATATTTTTTTTATATATGGTTTTTTCACTTTTCTAATTACATTATTGTTTTCTTGTTTTGGAATTTCCAAAACTTACGCAAATTTGCTTTACAAAAAATAGTAAAAAATTATCATTCCAAAAAATATAAATAGCAATTTCCAAAAAAAAAAATAGAAGTAAAATTTATCAAAAAAAAATTATAAATTGATAGTGTGGTGCTTTCAATGTAGGCAATCATCTAATTTCAATATCAATATTTATTTGTGGCAAAAGGCTATGGCAGACAATTTTAATATTTATAGATATAATAATAACATTAATTGCTTGCTTTATGAGTTTGTAACGTATTCTCTTTGTTATCCTCTTTTACGATTTTGTCCACTTATTGGGTTTTAATGGTAAATTTTATAATTAATTATTACTCGTTTTAATTATTTTGTATCGTTTTAAATTTTCACATTATAATTTGAAATGACGTAAGAGAAGTATTAATAGAAATACTTAACAAAGTATTAAAATTTGCAATTAGTTTTATGAGTTATTTTAAACATTAATTTGTTATTTCAGATCGCTATCTCTATTTTAAAAAAAGTATATATTTTTTTCTTTTATGTGTGAAATTTTAAAGGATGTATTTTTAATTTAAAAAATAAAGGATTGTATAATTATATATTGTACCAATTGTCAATTTTATTTTGTTTCTCGAGTCGGGGGATTTTTTGACCGTATTCTCTTTTATGGTAAGAGTTGTAGTTGTCTTTCCCTTTTCAGACACTGATCATACTCTTCCTATGAGCGGGATACACTGGATTTATTGATGATGTCAATTTTATTTTGTGAGTATATTCTATATACCTTGAACCAAAGAAATGAGGTAGAGCAATGAGAATCTACGCAATTGTAAATTATATGAAATGTATAAACTATAGGATAAATGAACATTAATAATTCAAACTTTGCGTGATCCGCCCAAAATAATTCTAATTTTCGTATATTTTCTAATATTCCTAACTTTGCTTCTTTGTTGCTGGGAGCATACCTTTTTAAATGTTAACCGGTTATAACCGGTAGTGTTAGAGCCGTTGCACCTATTTCTTCAAATCAATTTGGCATCTTTTCTTTATTTTTTTCTTTGATTTATTCTTGCCCTACTAATCCATAGCTATGAAGCCAATTTACCATTTTTATTCAATTAAAACAGTAAAGAAAAAGAAAATACAGACGAGGATGGAGAAACTTACCATTGACGATGAACACCTGCGACTCTTCTTCATAATTATCAGCCTTCGTTGAGGATGGAGAATTTTCAGATAATAGTGTAATTGGGTTGAAAAGTGTAATTGGGTTAGGTGAAATTCATTAATAAGGAGGAAAATGAAAAACAGTGGGTAAGAAGTTGTCAATTAAACTCTACTACCGGTTCTAACCGGTTAACATTTAAAAGGGTATGCCCCCAGCAACAAATAAGCAAAGTTAGGATTATTAGAAAATATACGAAAGTTGGAATTGTACTGGGTGGATCACGCAAAGTTTAGATTATTAATGTCCATTTATCCTAAACTATACCTTTAGCGTCAAACCCAAATTCTTTTATGGGTAATATTGTTGATTGAAGGTGTTCTTTTGATTTCACTTTCATAAACTCGATTTAAGGTAAATATTGTTGTAATGTGATCTGAGCATGTTTCTTTAGATATTGTTAAATATTTTTTATATTGCGTTATGATCTAAAATGTTTGTATGACTATTTTGGTGCTAGAACGTTGAAAGTTGGTATTTTAAATCTTTAAAACAATGGATTATTCTAAAATAATTAAATATTTATTTTAAAAAGAGTTAAACTAAAAATAAAATAAAATATTAAAAGGGTTGATAAGTTTGATTATTGCTTGTGAGAAACGACACACTTGGAGTTGGGATAAAAAATCTCATTAACTAGAATTAATTAGAGAGACCTATGATTTGAAATTTTGAATTGCATCATTCTCTCCTTTTGAAAATCCTTTAGAGCCGAGAGACTTTCTGATCGCACTTTCTTATATGGGTATGAGCTGTCGTCTATCTTTTCTCTTCAGACCCTGATGATTGTTTGTCTATAAATAAAATACTAATGATTCAGATAATTAACAAAATGTAAATTATAGTGTTGATGCCTGTTATAAAGTGTTATGAGTATTTTTTCATAAAGTATCCTATACTTATTCCGTTTTACTATACTTGTTGTATTTGATTTTTACGCAATTTAATGTATTATTTTGATTATTTATATATTGAACTATACACATTTAAACATTATAAAAAGCTAATATCATACAAGTATGCGATTAGACGATTTAAACAAGTTCTCACTTAACTATATTCTTTTTACACATTAGTCGCATATATTATAAAATAAACCTGAACAATACGTATCAAAAACGGCTACGCAACGAGTATTTCAGAATGGAGGAATTGAGTATGATTGGTGAAAGCCTGAAAGGCACATGGCCCATGGGTAAGCGCCAAACTGGGGGAGAGTTTAGGGTGACGGCAAATGGGAAACATCATGGCTCGGTCTATTAAAGTTTAATGTTTATTTTAATTGTATATTTTCTCTATTTTATTATATTTGCTATATCTAACATTTTGTGCAGTTTAATGCGTTATTTTGATCATTTATATATTGAATCATACACGTCTGAAAATTATAAAAAAGTAATACTCTCTCCAACTCAATTCAATTGTTCCATTTGAGTTGGACACGGATATTAAGAGTGGGATGGGGTCCATAAAAAAGGTGATAGTCGGGGTATTTTAATTGATTAAATTAATTGTAAAAGTGGTAGTTGGGGTATTATAAGTAGTAAAAATGGGGGTATATTGGTTATTACTTGTGTGAACATGTGATATTTAGGTAAAAAAAATCATTGACAAAAAAATGAAAATGAGACAATTGAAGTTAATTGCCCAAATAAGAAAATGGGACAATTGAAATGAGTTGGAGAGAGTGTTGGAGTTAAGGTGTGTCTTTGAGTCCACCAATGGTGTTTTAGGTGAGCAGGGTCATGTATGACAATGAGAAGATGGAGTATGTGTGTATGTAAAGCATTTTAATTGGGTTTAAAGTGGGCCCAAGTAAAGAGGCCCAATGCAGCAGCATTCAAGAGCTTTATTAAGAAGCGCTCGACCATGGACCTGCTGCTCGAGTCAGTCGAGCCCATATGCTCGACCCTTCCAGAGACTTTTCTGGATCCTTGCTCGACCCATATCAAGGCTGCTCGACCCAGGCCCATTTTGCTCGACCTGGTCGAGCGAAGCCCAGGATGCCCCTGCTCTGTTTTGCGGTAGTTCATTACGGGCTTTATTTAGGCTGGGCCCATGCTTAATCATTGAACATTATATACACATGTATAAATAGGGATGATTGCACTTATTTCTAAGTAGATTCTAAAACCCTAGCCTAAACACAAACCCTTCTCTTCTCTCTTTTCTTCTTCTCCAAGTTTAAACTCCATTGTAAGAGTTCTTTGAACTTCATTGTTATTTCACATAATACAAGCAAGCTAACCACCACAAGGAGGACGTAGCTCACATTGGGTGAACCTCGTAAATCATTGTGTCACTTTATTTATTGCTTTCTATTGCTTTTCATTGCTTGTTGTAAGTGTTTGTTTACTATTGCATAGAACACCTTTGCCATTGGTCTTGGGTGCTTCCTAAGGATAAAGTTAGTGACTTTAGGCCTTAGAGTGTTACTTATTTCAGAGAGTATTATGAAAGTGTGCGATTAGATGATTCAAACAAGAACCCACTTGACTATATTTTTTCTTACACATTAGTCGCAAAATATAAAATAAGCTTGAACAATGAATAGTGTCTATAACGAAAAGGAATATCTTCTTTATGGCGCAACAAGTCACAAATCAGAAATAGTCTCTTTTAGAGTGTGATTCAATTAATTGACAATTGCGTACCACGTAGGGCTGGGCCAATATGTTCAAGTTCAATTCTTCAAGAAACCCACATGTAACAAATCTTGAGGGAGACCGTTTAGACATATCCTTACAAGAAATTTAAATTTAAAATATTAATGAGTATTAATGACTCTTGATTAACAAAATTGGACAATTCAGATCAATTTTAAAGTATTTTATAATAAACTGTTTTAAATAAAAATATAATTTGTGATAAAGAATTATGAAATGAATTATAGCTAATGAAAGTCGGTCATTGCTACTTTGTTAGAGCTTCGTATAAATGTGTTATTTGTTATTCCAAAGTAAAATTCAATTGAGTCAATAAGAAGCCGACTCGCCTTTTGGTGCTAATAACACCCGTATGTCGAGTACAAGACTTAACCACAGAGTCTATATACTTCTTCCGTTTTATAATACTTCCTTTAAATTTTAATAGTTGCTACAGTTTCTGTAGCAACTACTGTTTATATATTTCTTCATGTGTAATGTAAAACATAGACAAGTTAGATCTTAGTTGATTCGTCTTGATGCATATATTTATAATATTAACTTTTTAGAATTTTTTATAATATAAATATAAAATTAAAATTAAAGATATCAACTATTAAAATCGTGCATTGGATAGCATAAAAAACAACCAGATGAAGTATATACTCATACAACATGTCACACTCAATAGCAAATTTTATGAAACAGGCAAAGTACAAGAGAGTAAAAGCGATAATATCAAATCAAGAAAAGACTTGTTAAAGTAATGAAAAAGTGATTTTTATTAATAATTCATACAAACGAATAAAAAATGTTTTACATACATAAAAATAATAAAAATGATCTCAAAAAACAATATAGAAAATGTATGTGAGTTTAGTGTTTAAAGATGATGGAAAAGACAGAGAATAGAAGAGAAAAAGCAACAACAGCGGTAGAAATTGGAAGGGAAAATCCAGCTCCGGCAGCTGGTGCCGGTGATGGAGACAAATCCTGACCGTTAACCGCCGCAGCAATTGCTAGAATGGTTGCAATCAACAAGCTCAATCCATTCATGTTCATTGCCATTCTTGATCTTTGACTTGAATCAAATTAATTAATTAAAGGAAGAAGAGAACAATTGCTTGTTTGTTGTTTGAGAGTTGAGATGATGAATGAATTATGAGAATGTAAAGGTGGGTTTTTATAGCATCAATTGGAGGAAGAGTGTGTAGGACCCACCATAAAACTAGGGGAGTTAGATGTGCTTTCCTTAAAAAATTAGGAGTATTTTAAACTGTTTTGGACTTAATTGTTAAAGGACATTTTCGGTATCCTTCACACGGTATGATTTGAGCGGGGTTTTTTCTTTTTTCTTGAAAGATGCGGACAAATCATACTCGTACCTCCAAGGAGGGAGGAACGAGAGATGCGCGCAACTAAAAAACCCCCGAATTAATACCTGCGTCCAGTAGGAGTCGAACCTCAAACCTTCTGCTCCACATGCAAATGCTCTATCCATCAAACCACAAGCACTTTTGGTTCTGGACTTAATTGTTAATGACGCTTTATAAGATACTCTATGTCATCTATAATTGCATCAAAGAGAAAATTGTCATTCTTTAAGAAAAGAATAATTTGTGAATTATAGCCTTAAAGTTTAGCACTTTTGCAAAGTACAATGTTTATTTTTTGCGAATTACAGCCACCAAAATATCAAACTTTGCTGGTTCAAGCCAAAACACAAGTTCTCGACCATTTTGATGGTCGTAAGTTTCGGTTAAGTGGTTGGAAATATATATTTTTGGCCTGAACTTGTAAATTTTGATACCTAGATGGCTGTAATTCGCAAAAAATAAACATTAAGGTTGTAATTCGCAAAAGTGTTAAACTTTAAGGCTATAATTCACAAATTATTCTTAAGAAAAACATAGATTATGAAAGTAATGAAAATAATTGCATCAAAGAAGGACTGACTTGTATAAATTAAACTAAAAAATAATTAAAATATATAAAATAAAGCAAATTAAGTGTGACGTACCGCAACATAATGAATTAAATGGCCGGAACTCGAAATTAGAATTGAAAGAGTGACATTCTGAATTCCTTCGAAAAGGACGAATAGGACTGACTGGACCAATAATAATCTGACACGTTGTAGTAGGTATGAAGAATGAAGCTGTTAGAGAAATTAGTTGGCTTATGATTTGGTATAATAAAAGACGAGTGGCAGTCAATAATGTAGTGGGATTTTTCTAATTTTAATTTACAACGTCCTTGGACGGCGTTAATATAAATTGGTATGAATAATTAAGTCTCTATATGATGATGATGATAATGTATGGCATCTTCTGGCTGTTCACATGCCATGTTGCTGTTTTTTCTTTGTTAAGGTTGGAATTTAGATTTGCTGTTAAGCAAGTAAACTTATAGAAAAATGACAAAAATATATCGGTAAGATAAAAGGGTGCTTGACAATTGATTTTTGATTTAGCTTTTTAGTTGGTTTTTAGCTTTTGGCTTGTTGTTTGGTTAAACAGCAAAAAAAGGGTTTGGTAAATGACTTTTAAAGCAGCTGAAAAGCTGGATTTTAAGCCAAAATGAAAAAGTTGTTCCAGCTGTTGACCTTTGGCTTGTTGGCCCACTTTTTCTCTAATAAACAGCCAATAACCAATATTCAAATTTACCAAACATCTCTCCTTAAAAGCCAACAAAAACAAGCAACATTTTCATCTGGTCAAACAAGCCAACTAAAAAAGTCAACCGCCAACAGCCAACAACTAATTGCCAAACACCCCCAAAAAGATATGATATATATTAGATATACTTCCTCCAATTCAAATTAATTGTCTACTTTGGGTTGGATACGGATTATAAAAAAATGGTAGTTGGGGTATTTTAAGTGATTATAATAATTGTAAAGGTGGTAGTTGGAGTATTTAAGTGATTATAATAATTGTAAAGGTGGTTGTTAAAGCATTTTAAATAATATTTTTGTAGGAAAAACCAAAAGGCATTTATTAAGCAAAACTAGCCAAGGCTAATAGCTCTTGGGAGAACATAGGGTATTTTAAATAATATAAGTGAGGGAATTATGGTCTTTACTTGTGTAAACATAGGGTATTTAGATAAAAAAATCTTTGTCAAAAATAGTAAGTGGACAATTAGGTTGAACTTACTCAAAAAGGAAAGTGGATAATTAATTTGAGTTGGATGGAGTATTAGATAAAAAGTACTCCCTCCTATTCACCACAGGTGTCCCATTTGCCTTTTGCACTCTATCCAATACACGTATTCAATCATTAATATCGTTAATGTACATAATAAAAAATTATGAAAATTTGATATGAATAATCCTTGCATCAAGACGAATCAAACAAGATCCCACTTGACTACGTTTTAACTTATAGAATAATAATAAAATAGAAATTAAGAGTAAGAGATGAATATTGTTCAAAAAGTAAATGGGACACTTGTGGTGAATAGGAGGGAGTATAATGTTTGGTGCGTAATCTTTCTAGTACCATATGTTTTTAAAAACTCTAAAAATCTCATCACGTAAGTAAGTCAACTACATTACTTGTGTGTTTGTGGGTCCGAGCCTACGGTTACCCCGTAGGTGAGCCCACATGAGTGAGCCCACAGGGTGATTATATGACAAATTATAGCAAACATCATAGTACGCACAAAATATGTTTTTATTTTGAGGCGGTCTTGGGAGAGACCGTCTTATTTTAAGACGGCCCAATATTCCAACCCATTGTACTTTCTCTCTTCTTTTTTATTTTTTGGGCATTTTTCAATTTTATTCTTAAAGGTATTAATTTTGACCTTAAAGATATCAATTTCAATTTAGGTGGAAATTGGTCAGTTTAACGCCACAATTAATCACTTATAGGTTCAAATTGAAATTTATTTTAATTGATGTGTTTAAGTACTACTTTACGTTGGAATTGATGCCTTTAAGGTCAAAATTGATACCTTTAAGGTCCAAATTGAAAAATGCCCAGAAAATGAAAAAAACAAAAAATGGAATTTGGAGGGCAATGGGCCGGTCCAATTGTGGTCTTAGAATAGGATGGTCTTACGCAAGTTTTTGTGTTATATTTTAGTCATGGTTCTTACTTCCTTGATACTTGAATAGTTGATCAACACATAGTTGTACAACATTTTTATCCAATCTTGCTATGTACAAAACATTTTTTTTGTTAGTATCCCTTTTCATCATATAACATTCATAGTTCGATCAAGAGAAAAAATTTGCCACAACTTTGTTTGCTATTTGTAACAGTGAACAAATGAAAGATAATGTCATAACGTTTGAATGACAAAAGAAAAAAAACCAATGTTTGTTCGCTGATAACTTGTCCCTTCAAATGTTATGAACAACGAATAAAGTCATGACTTTAGACTCAGAGTCAGACACATAGATGTTTATTTGGGAAATTAAATTTTTTTAAGTTATTTTGAAATTTTTTAAAAAACAAGTTTATTTTATTCTATTTTTCAACTTACAAAAGGGTGAAGGCTTTTTAAGAGGAGAAGATGAGGATCAAAACCATCATAACCCTAAGATTTTTCCGAAGTGTACCGTGAACTAGATTGTGGGTCATTTTTTAAGTTTAAAAATGGTTGATGTAAACAAGTCTCTTCACTGATCAAAAAGCCCAATAACAATACTTTTGGGACGCTTTGTCATAAAGAAAAAAAAAATCTTTGATTGTGAAGCGAATTATGGAACGGAGGAAGTATAAAACTAACTGCATTAAAACACATATCCCAACTGTTAATAGAGAAAAAAAGTCAATGTTTATGGAGTAGGAATAATTAAGGTTTTTTATTTTCAATTACAAATTTTTCTTTATGTTTCTAATTTGTCACATAAATTACAATCAATTAGCCAATTAACCAAAGATTTAAAATTGTAATGTTCTCTTGGATTCTGATAGGTATATCGTGCTGGAAATCCAAAGATAGAAGATTATTGAACGTGGTACTCTATCATTTCATATCTCATCACGCTGCTTATCTCTTATCCATGGGTTAGTCGAAACTCAAAAGTCAGGCCTTGATGTGACATCTACGACTTGATTTATGATACTGCATTCTAATGTATGGGTGATGGATCCAACACCGAGTTCCATAATCGTGGTTTTTTTATATTATGTTACTTTCTTTGATAATTGCATAAGTGTGCATTTCATGGAATTATCTTCTAAAAATAAAATCTGAATCTATGATTAGAACACAGTTTAAAATTAAAGTTTAATGATCATGTTAGGTACATTAATCTAGATATGTGGAAATATTCTTTCTGAGAATAGGCTCCCCTTCAAAAAGCTTGTCTAGATACACTTCAATAAAATGGGACAGTAGATATTACAATTTTGATGAATAAATTTTCTTTCGGAGTTTTTATGTCCAAGTTTATTATTTCATATGCTTTTTTTATCAATAGAAAAATACTCCAAACATATAATCGGAAGATATATGTGTGCATATTTCGTTAGTTAATGAGATATCATTCCAAAGCAATATGACAAGGAGGAGGAGCTCCAATGACTCAAATGCACACACTATTTTTACAGCTCGTCTTGTATAAAATTGTCTCACCATTAGACGGATCCATACAATCATCATATTTCTCTAATTGATCATTTTATAATTATAAGTGAACACACATCAAATATATATGAGTCAACCTAATAAAAACGATCTGACTATAAAACTGTCTCATTTAAAATCTGTGCTTTTAAATGCAAAGTATGTACTAAAAACGTCACATGATAATGCAAAATTAGCCAGCCCAAAACACAGAAAATATGTAGTTAGCGAGCTGCGAGCCCAAAGATATTGCGTGTGACATAAATCTCTTCAAAGATCCTTTGACTACTATGCGGGTTACACGTGTAAGAGGTAAACTACCGATTATCCTACGTGGTCCAATAGAATATTGCCAATTTTCGTATCGAAAGCTTCATTTTTACCGGAAAAATCTTGTAATATTTGAGGATTTTCTAAAGGCTGAAAAGGTGAATGGAGGAATGGATTTTCTTGCTGTTAAATGTCACCTCTAATTATATCATAATACACACATCATCTCTTTACTAGATTGATCATATCGCCTCTCGGGCATCTTGATAGGTATCTTTGAGATATGTTAGGTTTGTTGAATCTTTGTTGGACTTCATGTAGCGGTTTGGTGGAGAGTAAAACAAAAATATTTTTTGTTTCTAGGACAAAATCGCTATTCCAAGTAGCGATTTTTATGTAGAAGTTTATTTTTTCAATAAGTTTGAAGAGGCTCTTATTAAGCCAAATAATTTTAAAAAAGGATTTAAAAAAAAGTTCCTTGAGCCACCCATTTAGTTTGTCATGTCTATTGTCTTTTGGGCCTGATCGTACTATACTACTATGCCAAATTGCGCCTATCTCAAGCAAGTCGCACGCCCTAGGTGACATCATAGCTTGACTCACTTTCGTATTAAATGTACTCTCTTGAGAGACCATTTATAGTATATACGTCTCTTAAGAGCCCAAACCTATTTCCATTTTAACTTACAAAACAACCAATTAGTTTTTTTTAAAATTTATAAATTGGACCAACCCAAAACTTAAGACGTTTATTACATAGACGATATCAAGTAAGATAGACGTGATTAGCAAAATTAATTTTTTTTTCTTAACATCTAATTTAAGATCACATACATATTATAATATCAATTATAAATAGAAGAATAGCAAGAGAACGTTATTCCAAACAACAATATTCAAAACGTTGACCAAATAATTTATTAAAAACTTAGGGGTGGGAAAATTGTAGTATAGTACAGTATTATTACTGACTCAGTAATGGTACACACGGGTAAGATCTTGTCTACGTTGTCAAAAAGCTTATAAAAAGGAGGTGTGCCCTACTAATACTACGTACAAGTATGCATGCTACGTCACTTAACCAATGAGCTGGTATTTTGTTGTAATTCACAAGTCTATTTAAAGCCTATTTCCCTTCTCTTTCCCATCCCTTTTATAAACCTTTCAATACAATCCACAATTTTAAAATATTTCCTTTATTCACCTCTCAAAAATTATATACCACTTCTAGATACTCACAACAATGCCATTAATTACATTCTTCATCTTATTCCTCTTGTTATCTTCATCTTTTACGTCCTCCTCGAAGCCTGTTCAGGCTTCGAGGCTGCTCGGTTTGAAGAACGAGTATGTGACGTTATATGTGGAACGACCCATTGAGGCGCCACCCAATACACCACATGGGTTTACAGGTAAGGAGTTGGATGCTTGTCTACCAAAGCACTTTCGACGACGCAATTCGGCTCCTAGCCGGTACGTGAACTACCATACCTTGGACCAAACATTGTGTTCTAATGATAAAAAGAAACTACCAATTACTACACCATGATGCTATGGATAATTGGTCGCTACGAAGAATACGAAATAATATGAAATAGCCAATATAGATCAAAAGGAAATGTTGTTTATATATATATTATTGGTTCTTATACTTTTACTATATATATACAAGCAAGTGTATTTATAATGATTATATGTATATTATACATCTCTATCAAGTAGTGATTTATTGCATATGAAGAACTGCAACAAATTAGTTTGAATTGGTTGTTGACCATCTCAATTCAAACCTTAAACTAATCACAAATTCTTATTTGAGTCCGTCTATACAATAGACGTCTCAAGTTTTGAGGCTGACCCAATTTATAAACTAAAAAAACTGATTGGTGATTTTATAAGTAAAAAGAGAGATATGAACTGGTCTCTTAAGAGACGTCTATACTAAAGACGGTCTCTCAAAAGAGGACACGTAGTTTGAGTTGAAAGCAGTGATACAAACTTTAAGATTTAGATTATGAGGTTAATTGTTAAAATAAAGCATAATAACAAACATAAATGTCTATTACTTTTTTATAAGAAATTTGGTTTAAATTATAATTTCAGATGGGTTTGGTCGATCTTATGCCCCAATGTATGTCCACCACACTAGTTAAAAGTGTGTTATATATATAATAGTCCATCATAATAATTGTTCATATGAGAGGCCTTTATGTCAAAAGAATTGGTTCAATACATGTTCTATTCGTATGTAACATTATACTAAATAAAATTATCTTTTTAAAATAAATAATGGATGAGAATAAAGAACGTAAGCGTTTATAATCTTGATTTTTAACTCCATATATCAAATAATCACTTCAGTTAAAATTTTAAGATTGCTAATTAAATTACGAAATATATCATTAATTTTCTTCCTACCCTAAAGAAAGCAACTAGATAGAACATATGAGTGAATGGAGGAAGATGTTATATTTCTCACATAAGAAATAATAGAACCATAGAACAACTGATATTATTAGCGATTTTATATTATAACATAAAAAGTTCACAATATAGATTTATTTTAATCGAAGCCAGAACTCTTTCTCTCCCATTCCTCCATATCCCTTTCTAGATTTCAATTATTTTGCAAACTAATGAATAAGGGAATTAAGATTCAACTTTCAACCTCTTGATTAAATATTATGCACTTCAACAAGACAACCGAACCACATAATGTTATAATACAAATAAGACAATATTATAATAATCATGTAAAAAAGATGAAAAATTATCAAGGATAACTACACCCGTTGGTCCCTACAGAAAATCGACCATCATACAATTTAGTATTGTGTTGTAAATTAAATGAAATGACAGTTTCACAACCATTTGTCAAATGGATCAAAATTATTAAATGTTAGATTTTGATGTTGATCCTTATAAAAAATTATATCTGGAAATGGTAGTTTATTTAAAAAATTTATTACAAAAATATCATTGAGAATCTTTTATTAGAGTCAATTTACAACAATTAATATCATTGACAATATTTTATTAGAGTCAATTTTATTCATGTAACAAAAATATCAAAACATAATTTTTGACTTGATAAATGAAATAATTCGTGATTAAAGGATTTTCTAAATTAAATAAATTTAATTAGATAGATGCTATTACTGCTATTATGTGAACTTATTTCAAAATATTTTACAAAGAATATGCCTAATTAATAATATCTTTAGTTGGAAAAAATTTCCTAAATTATTTAGACAATATTTTTTACAAATTGTGTTTGTTATAGTCAGTAAATTAAAAACCTTAACATTTGCTTTTGAAATTTGTTTATGGTATTTAGTAATTTTTTAAAATATATCAATAGAACTTTATTGATACAACTCAATGCATTAAATATATTAAAAATTATGAGAGTCAATTGTATATTTTTAATTACGATAATTTTTATATTAACAATTTCGTGCATTACACAGATTTTATACTAATTATATGTATATATTATATATACGCTTTTTTTGTTGCATACAACCAAGACAAATGCACAAATATTTTATATTTGGTGAAATTTTAATTATTCTATATTCTATACATTCTATATATGTTCTTGCTTCTAATATTATTAAAGTGTAAATTGTGGACATTAAAAGTGAATTAAAATTTGTACGTGAAAAGTATAATTAACTTTGTTTAGCATTAAACAATATATGAATTCTATTATATGGAAATACGAGATAAGAAGAGTCTAATAACACTATTTTATATAAGTTAATAAAATTTAATTGGGGAAGAGTTTTATTATTTTAATTTTCTTTTTTAATTCTATTTATTTTATTATTAAGAATTATCGTACGAGATAAATAGTATAGCCTAGTAGCCTAAAAAAAAAAAGCAAAGAGGAAAAAGTTAAGATAACTATCAAACCGGTGTAATTAATAAAAGTTTTTTAAGAAAAACCAATTATAAATCAACAACTCCGTTGTAGTCTAGTTGGTTAGGATACTCGGCTCTCACCCGAGAGACCCGGGTTCAAGTCCCGGCAACGGAATCATTTGTTGAATCATCATCGTTTTCCAACCCCTAATTTTTAGGAGTAATAATAATTAAATAAATCCCTCTACAAAACCCCTAGCGGTTGAATAAAATTGTAGAATAAAATTTCTTTTTGATTCCTTCCTAATTCCGCTAATTTACTTCTCAGAAATTTCCGTTCTTGTTAACTTTTCATCTTTTGTTAATTTCTCAAATCATCAAGATTTTCAGTTTCCTTTTCAATCTTCCCTAGAGATCTCAAGGTAAAATACTCAGCCTTTTCTTACATTTGATTTATGTAGAATTGACGTTATTTGTTGATTGCCATGATTTATGCTTATTGATTTATTCTGTAATCGATTCGGGATGTGACTATACTTAGGGTTTTACACTTGCAGAAATTACTATCGTTAATTAAAGTTTTAATTACTATTTGATTAATTGATTATGCTCCCTTATTGTAGGCATGAAATTAGGTTCATTAAATTGATTTCATGTTTGTCTGATTAATAATAGCTTGTTACTGTTTCATTGTTTAATCAGAAGATTGGAGTAAGGATTAATTCTATGTTGCGATTAGGATTATATTTAAATGAAGTAGATTAGTGTTTACTTTGTCTATATGGAGATTTTGAGATTTATCATCATGGGGCCTCAATAAGCTAACAATTTGCACGAATTGTTGTTTCTTGGATTCACGCTGCTGTGGTTTTCTTGTGTCTATGATGCCTGAATGAGGTTTGAGTCAGTACTGGTATTGTTATGGAATGAGTTTATCCGGTTGTTTTTGATGCGGAATTGATCAAACATTTGATAAATTTAGGAGTATATTTTAATGATGAGTGGATCATTATCGTTGTTATTGTGTTAAATTCGAGTTGTTCACTTCTGGTTATTGGTTAAAAGAGCGGTTTCTGGAAGCATCATGAAGGAAAAAGGCTTGGATGTTTCAGCTTTAGCCTTTCAGTCGTGACGGTTTGAATTGGTACATCAAGTTATGTCATTTTCTTGTTAAGGAGTGAGTTTGTTTACCTTGTTTGTGATGAAGGTTCAATCGCTAACAACTTCTTTGTTATTACAAGAGTAGGTTGTCTACATCCACTCCCTTCAAACTCTGCTTAGGCGGGACCCACATAGTTTTGGGATAATTACACGTATTAATTTCCCATGAAGAAGGGTTTGACGCTTTGGTTGTGATTGTTTTGTTTTTTATACTTTGAAAGGCACGTTGTTGAATAGTTAGTTTATGCTCTGTTGTATACCTAGAGTTGCATTTTCATTTTCCATTTGTGTTTGATCCTCCATTTTATGGAAAGCAGAGACTTTTGCTCTCAATTGAGCAATCTCAAATGTACAATGGGACTTACTGACTCAATTTTGATTTACTTGAATTGTTTACAATGTCGAATTTCTCAAGTTATCGCTCAGCAACGTAGGATTGCCGTTCTCATTTTTCTTTTCAGTTGTTTGGTTGCAAGTTGCAAGTTATACGTGTCCCTTTTTATTGTCTTAATATTTTCCGCTATTATAAATTATAATTAGTCTTTGGGTCAAATTTGCAGTTAAATGGCGATAGAAAAGGATGAAATGAACGACTCCATGGATTATATTTTGAATCCTCTTAAATCTAACTTGATTGATGAGACTTGGATCTCTCCTGAAGATGTAAGTTGGGTAGATTCTTGCCTGAACCTAGATGTGGATACCTCTGATACTAATTGGGCTTCTATTAAAGATGCCTTAATGGAAATTATCAGTTCTGAAGTCGAATTTCCCGTGAAACGATCTGAAGCTGAGAGTAGTACGCAGACTGCTGATGAAATTCTTCGTTCTGGTGAGAACACGACAAGTATGGAAGTTGGTGAAGCATCTGTTAAAGATGAGATCTTTAGAGCATTGGAAAGCATTGATATTTCTGAAGATGATGACGATGATGATGATAACGATAATCTTATATTTGGAAATAATAAGGGTCGAGATAGGGAAAAAATCCTTGGAAGCAGTGTTTTTCGCCCAAATTATTCCGAAGACATAAAAGTAGAGAATGTTGATTCAGATTTGAACTCGAGTTTAACAACTAACAAGTTCTCTTTATCAGATGAGATTTTCAAAGTTTGGGATCTTGAGACTACGATCGAGCAAGATGATTTTACACAACAATTGAACAAGGCCCTTGCTGGGTATGCTCCTTCACATATTCAACCAAATACTGATGTAACTGCATTGAAGGATATAATGCATGCATCTATAGATGACATCGTTTCTGGCATTGGTGATCTTTCTCTAAAATAAGATAAAAAGTAATGTTTTCTTTTTAAAACTTCTCTTATTTTAACGTTTATACATATAAATTTGTATTTAGGCGATTTTCTGCTTTTCTGGTGAATTAGCATCTTTAGAAGTCTTCCTAGTCTATTAGAAGCTAAAAAGTATAACTTTTTTTTACTGTTATTAGATTCATTGCGATGTTTCTGATGTCTATTTATACTCGCACGTTGTTGGAGTATTCATGCAAGTAAGTAGAAACGAAAGTATGATGGATTAAAAAGTATACGGGTCCAATTTTGTTCTAGACGAACATGATCCTTACATGCTTGATTCAATGTCGAAACTAGTCAAGGAATTTGAATGATTTTTGTTAGTGCAAGGGTGAATTATCCTAGATTGGGAGATTGTTTCGATCATCTCATAGCCCATTTTATGAATTGCACATTGAGAGTGTGTTTGGATAGAAGGAAATGGAGGAAAAGGAAAGAAAGAGATTTAGAGGGAGGAAGAATTTCTTGTTTGGATAGCAAAATGGGAGGGAAGAGATTTGGAGGGGAGAGAATTGGAAGGAAAATGTGGATAAATTTTGTAAGAGTTTTAATCCTTCCAAAAGTGGAAAGATTTGAAAGGAAAACACAATCTCCCTTCCTTTTTCTTCCATTCCCTCCTAAACAAACAAGAATTAGTTTTTTTCCATTTTTCTTCCCTTCCTTTCCCTTCCCTCCCTTTCTTTTCCATCCAAACTTGCTATCCAAACATAGTGTGAAAGATGAAGTTGAGTGTGCAAGGAAGTATGAGGTTTGAGGTTTGGATTACTCTACAATAAACAAAAAAAGGGTTAAAAAAAGTCAAAATTGTTTGTTAACCGTTGTTAATTGCGAACAAAAAGGAGACATTGTCATAGCGTAAGATGTGAAAAAAATGAAAATCACGTTTGTTTGCAAATAGTTGATTTTTATTTTTTTGTCCCATCTAACGCTATGACATCGTCTCTTTTGTGACTAAATTTTTTGTTTGCTGTCAGTAATTGTAAACTTACCTAACCTTAGGCTCGGACTTGAAAACGCATATTTTTGGAATTAAGTTTACCCGAAGCTTATTTTTTTATTTGTTTTGTTGGAATACTTATGTGTTTCAAATTTTCACAATGTTCTAGCATATTATCAGAAATTTTTGATTTTTGCTAAGGCCTTAGGCCTTGCCTGGATGAACAAATTCAGCTCAAATATTGTTGGCCAACAAATTCAACGAGCAAATTTTTTTCTGTGTTTGACATTTTTAATGGAATAAAACTTTTCCTTCCCTTTCATCATCTTACACATCTACTAGATATGAAGTAGTTTTACCCAAATATACGGAAAAAAAAGTAAGAGGAAAGAGAAAATTCAATTTACATAACAATGGAGGAGAGAAAAAAAAATAAAAAAATTGGAGAGAGAAATCTCAAGGAACTTCAAAAATATAGAATTAATCTTTCAAATTTTGGCCATGTGAAGTTCCATTAAAACTCTACAGTATATTTCATTGAACAAGAATGAAAATTAGAGAACATATTTATAGAAGAAATGTTACCGAGGGTCTCATAAAGCAACATATCTACTCGGCTACTCCACGTATCCTTCGTTAACTTCAATTTAATATTTATATTTTCTTTTAATATTTTTTAATGTTTGTGGTCCTATTTTTCTCTAATCAAATTTACTATTCAATTAAATAATATATTCACTATATACAATATTCTACTTTTCTTAATTCCTCTTAAAAATCTTTTTGGAAACTTCATTATATAACAAAATAAGTAACTTATATCCATTCCAACCAACATAATATACCAGTAAAAATTTCTCCAATATTTTTTACCCCTGGTACTACCGATCCAGACGACGCAAATCTTACAAATGTAGTCTTCTGATATCGTCATTTTAGTGAAATTTTGTTCTTGAAATTAAAAAGAAAAATACGAGGATGACTGACTCTCTCTTGAGAGACCGTGTTAAGAGTCCAACCCATTTCTCTTCTTTAGTAAATATCTTAATTTAAAAAACTGTTGTTAAAAAAAACTGTTTTTTTTGAAACAAAGCTGCTATTTTAAAAAAAACCGTTGTTATAACATAATACGTTTGGGGTTATAACAGAATATATTTGGTGTTGTAACTTGTAACATAGTATATTTAAGGTTATAGATAATTGGAATTGAAATTTAATATATTTGAGGTTTTATAACAAAATATATCTGCTTGTATTATTATAATATTAATTTTGTAGTCTCATATCATAAATATATACTGTTATAAACTCAAATCTATTACGTTATAACCGCAATTATATGTTTTGTTATAACCCCAACTATATTATGTTATAACTCCAAATATATTATGGTTATAACCCCAAATATATTATGTTATAGTTAAATATATTATGTTATAACCACAATTGCTTTTATTAATTTTTCCCAAACATTAGACATTGTTGTCTTCTTCAACATCGATATTTAAATCATTGATGATGCTTAATTTAAAAAAATCAAAAATTTATAAATACAACTAATGTATAACACAACCAACCCAAAAAAATGAAAATAAAAGCTTTAAAAACGAAAATGATGAAGTATAAATACATAACTTTTATGGTTTTGCAAATGTTGAAGAAGATAAATAGAAAATGAACAACAATGGTGTTTGAGAGAAGAAGATTGAGATTGAAAATCACAAATTGAGACGTTTTTTGTAATAACTACTCTTGTGAGACAACCTCAAAACAAGAAGTTCAAATTCTTATTTTCTTTTTGATTTGTATTAATTGGACTATTTAGCCCATAAATCTAATGCGTCTTTCGGAAAGACCGTCTCTCACAACAATTTGTGTTTTTTTAAATACGATCTCAAGTAAGAATTTGTCCGAGGATAATGGGGCTTATTTATTTGGGCCCACAATCTTGATGAACTAACATGATTGAAAACATAATTTTTGATTTGATATGGCTCTATATTGACCGGCATAATGATAAGCATATCACACCTTACCCTCAAAATCCAGTCATTAACGATAACAAACAATATAACAACCTCATATTCACCTTTCATAATGATAAGCATAAGAAACTTTGAATTTATTTGTTTTTTCAAAAAATTTTGTTTTGGGCTCGCCACCCCTTATATAAAAATTTTAAAATTACGCCTGCTTTTCAAACCTTCAATCTCTAACACTTTTTTAAAAACTTTCTCCGAATACTCATTGAACTAAAACAAGCTAAAACTAAAAATTGAATTACAATGGCCAACGAAAATAAGCATCAATATGATTGCGGAATCAATATGATTGTGTTAAAATTTGAGACATATTCACTCTAATGGCTATAACTATAAATAGAAAAATCATATAATTGTAATATTTGCGGCATTATAACCTAGACTTCAAGATCTTTCCAATGATATATTATATGCCCAATTTCGATGACGAACGTTTGAAGTTTATTTGTGCTGAAATTTGATATATGTTCATTCTTTTGGTTATAACTTTTTATAGAAAAATCGTTTTAGTGCAGGGTTTGCGACATTGAAAACTAGACTTCAAGAGCTTTCCAACTACATATTATATGCCCAATTCTAACAATCGAGTGAGAAATGACAACTGTTTAAAGTTTGCAGTAATTTCGAACATTAGTCGCACGCGACCAGTCCATGGTTGAATCGCACAAAATGTGCGATCGGACCATGGTTGAGTCGCACAAAATTTGCTTTAAATTATGATAATTTCAATTTTGTTTTCTTTAAATTATGATAAATACAATTTTATTTGCTTCAAATTATGGTAATTTCAATTTAGAATTAAACTTTTTATTTGTATTTGTATATAATCTCATCAATTGTTATTCATGAATAAAATTAAAAATCCTCAAAAAATGCTCTATTGTAATTAATTTTTGTAACGAGTCAATTGATTGTTGTCTGCTTTTTTTTTTTTTTTTGCTTTATAAATGTTGTTGTTTTTCAAGAGATGCTTAACTTGTTAATGAGAATCAAGACGGTTTGGTTAAGTTTGTAACCCCATATTTAAAATCTTACGTCCGCTACTGTCAAACAATATAATAATACCAATAAAATTTTCTCCAATATTTTTTACCCCTGGTACTACCAATCCAGACGAAGCCTAAATGTAAAAACTTATATTTCCTCCGTTCCATAATATTTGCTACTAATTGTGACATTTTTCCGCACAAAATGTCACACTCGGTAGCAAGTATTATGGAATTACAAATGTAGTCTTCTAATATTGTCATTTTTGTGAGATTCTGTTCTTGAAATTAAAAAGAAAAAGACGAGGATAATGGGGCTTATTTATTTGGGCCCACAATCTTGATGAACTAACATGATTGAAATGATTTGATATGGCTCTATATATTGACCGTCAAAATTGAGCATATAAAACCTTACCCTCAAAATCCACTCATTACCCATAACCATTAGTCTTAAAGATACTAAAAGACAACCCAAACAAGTTAACAACGTCATATTCACCTTTCACATTATGATAAGCATAATAAAATTTTGAATTTATTTACTTTTTCAAATATTTATGTTTTTTCTAAAGTTGTATCGATTTTCAATGGAATCAAAGATTTATAAACAAAATAGCTAGTTAAAGATCAAATCGAAAACTACTTATCTCAAAAAAAAAATTTGAAAACAAATTCTTTTTTTCTCGAGAATAAAGATGGCCCTCAAAACTCTCAGTGTTGTTCCTAATAATTTTTCTCGAGAATAAGGTTGTATATAAAGGGCCCTTGAATGATAAAGTTTCGGTTCTTTTTTCTCCAACCATGCATTATATAATTTTTTTTTCGATCACATCAAGATCAAATAAATGTACACATTTAAAATCATACTTCATGATAAGATACTCAAGCATAACTAAATTTTAGTGATAAAAATTAACTTAATTAGCTACTCATGTGGGAGACGATCTCTCAAAGAGACAACATTAAAACAAGAAGCCCACCTTATTACTTTCTCTTTAATTTGTATTAATTGGGTTATTTAGCCCATATATCTAATCCGCCTCTCAGATAGACCGTCTCTCACAACAATTTGGGTAACATAATTTGGCCCTTTTAAGTTGAGTCTTGGACGGTTGCACCTCAAAACTACCTTCAGGAACGGCCTTAAAACTCTGCTTAGGTGGGAGCCACCTAATGATACGGAGATGATTGAATTTGTTAAACCTCAAAAACTGAGCTCTAGCATTTGCCAAGTAAGCAAGTTATCTAATCCACATGGAGAATCTGATTGGTGAAAGCATGATAGCCTCAAGTGAGACATACATCTTGTGATAACATGCATAAAACATGAATTATAAATTAGGAGTAGAGCTTGCTAAGAGGAAGAATAAGACTTACTTGAACTTGTAAGCTTCTTGCATATAGTTCGGCTAAGTCTTATTTTCCTCTTTAAGTAAAGAAAAATGGCCTCAGCCTCTCTTTTGAAGACCTCTCCGGTGCTTGACAAGTCTGAGTTTGTCAAGGGTCAGACCTTACGCCTTCCTTCCATTGCTGGCGTAAGGCTACCCTCCTCGGCTTCCTCCTCCCTTACTGTCCGCGCTGCCAGCTCCTACGCTGATGAGCTTGTTAAGACCGCGGTATGTTATTTATTCATGCTGTGAACTCCATGTATCACTACAACATTATTTGTTTGTAGTGGGATATATTTAATAAAATTTAATTAAATGTCGTTACTTTAAATTTCTATCAGTATATATATAGAGGATTTAGTCAGCATAATAAAAAATCACAGGAAAGTCTTTCGCAACATAGGATCCAGTAATATTTTCCACTATAGACTATAACAATTACATATATCACTAAAGACCAAATAAAGGGTCAATAAATCACATTGTAGTGGAACTTAAAATAAAAACCAATAATTATTACACTATAAATATAAATCTTTTTCTAATGTCACTAAATATAATATTGCAAAAAGTTAAAATTTGTTGTAGTGTATTATCCTGCTAAAAATGGGTCGATAAATTATGTACAATTATTGTTTTTTTTTTATTTGAAATGATGTACAATTATTGTTTATGTGAAGTTGTATTTGGTGTTTGCAATGAAGTATATAATAGAATAATCAAATAGAATATTTTGTATATCTTGTAAATTTTTTTACTTGGTGTATTTATTCTCATGAATCATGATACATGAGAATAAATAGACCAAGTAATCTAGAGTTTAGCTAACTAAATATTTACCAAATAATTACAAAAATATAAAAAATATTCTATTTGATTACAGTTTAGTCATGCTGCATACTTTTGCTAAACTTTGGTGAATTAAGCAGATTATAACTGTTAAAAGGATGTGTTCATTCTTTACGAGCCAAAAAATTTTCTTGTGAAAGACCGTCTCTTTGAGAGACGACATCAAAATAAAAAGCCGACATTCTTATTTTCTCTTTAATTAAATTTGTGTAAATTGTACTATTTAACCCATCTTTCTAATGCGTCCCTTGGAGATACCGTCTAAACTTTGGTTAGTTTGGTTTCGGTTTTCATAAACGATGGTGAAAAAGCCCGGCTACATCATGTATACTTTTTATACTTTGTTGGGATTTTAATAGTTGCTACCTATCGACGTTACTCCGACTCTCCGTTTTCGTCGGCTCACCTGTGTCCAGCACTGCCGGTACGGATACCGGAGCCGATTACGTACTCGGTACGGGAGATTGCACAAGGGTACGACAGTTTCATAAATCCAGTTGTTATTCTGATGAAAAGAAAAAAACACATAAAGGGAAAAATCAATGTATAGAGGAGAAAAAGAACAAAAATAAGAAGAAGAAAAGTTTACCTTTAATTTCATGATAGGAGAGGGAGAGAGGAAAATGGAGAAGCAGACCTCTGATATCTTTTGTAGTACAGTAGGTTAGGTTGCCACTTGACCCACTTTGCATAAAATCATGTGGCATGTTTACTTTTGCTATTCCTTTTTGTTTTCTTTTGTCTTTTCCTTTTTGATCTTTCTCTTTCTTTTTTTTTTTTTTTTTTTTTTTTTTTTACTTTTTTGGTTTTTTTTTTTGTGCTATTTTTTCTATGTTTTAGGGGTGTTTGGCAGAAGGGATTAAAACTTGTGAGATTTTAGGATAGACTTTAAAGTTGAGATTTTAAAAATATATATAAGTCTCATTCTTTGTTTAACATGTTAAGGATTTGGGAAAAATAGATGAAAATAAAAGTCTCACCAATTATCACTCTTCCCCAAGACATTTTTCTTGGGAACTTTCTCTCATTTTAATCCATTTTCATTAACCAAACAAAGACTTGAACTTGTTTTTAAGACAAAATCTCATTCCCTCACCCTAAATCCCTCATGCCAAACAGAGTAACAATGTTGGGTACTTTTAATTTATTTAAGACGGTGTCCGACTATCCTAGAATTTTAAGATAGATGTACCGGACACTAGGATCTACACTTGTATCCGAGGCCAAGTAACATAGTTTGCTATTGTTCATCAACTGATTTTATTTGGTATATATTTCTCCATGTATAATGTAAAACATAATCAAGTGGGATCTTGTTTGATTCGTGTTAATGCTTATTTTCAAAATATTAACTTTTTAGAATTTTCTATCATACGAAATTCAATAATATTAATAATTAAAAGCATGCATTAGATAACATAATTGTAGCAGCTATATTAATAACCAGAATTTGTTAAATTGTAGACGATATTTACATTAAGGGTCAATCACAAAACGAACTTCCATGCTTTTCCACGGGTAAGCTTCCATGTATCCCAAACCCCTAAGCCCTTATCATACCTAAGTGGGAGCCACTCAGTGATATCGAATAATGTATTGGTGTATTCTAATTTCTATCCATTGGTGAAGTAAGTTATGTCTATGATTTTGAATTTGCTTAAAGTTATACTCCTACCCTTTTGGAGAATCATCATAGGGAAGATTTGTATAAACCTAGTATTAATCTCTGATAAATAAAAACTGTTCATTAAGTTGTTTGTTTGTGGGGGTGTAAATGTAGAAAACCGTGGCATCACCAGGACGCGGTATCTTGGCCATGGATGAGTCGAACGCTACCTGTGGGAAACGTCTTGCCTCAATCGGGCTAGAGAACACTGAAGCTAACCGCCAAGCTTATCGTACCCTTTTGATCACTGCCCCTGGTCTTGGTCAGTACATCTCTGGTGCTATCCTTTTCGAGGAGACCCTCTACCAATCCACCACCGATGGGAAGAAAATGGTTGATGTTCTTGTCGAGCAGGGCATTGTTCCTGGTATTAAAGTCGACAAGGTTTGATTTCTTGCAACAATTTTTCAATTCAAAATCGATCAAGAGAAAGTAGGGTTTTGTGATATTGACATGTGAGCTTGATAAATGTACTAAATTACAGGGTTTGGTACCACTTGCTGGTTCAAACGAAGAGTCATGGTGCCAAGGTCTTGATGGTCTTGCTTCCCGCTCTGCTGCTTACTACCAACAAGGTGCCCGTTTTGCCAAATGGTATATACAAGATCTATTTTGAAATATATGTAGAAAAACATTTTCATACAACATTCTATTATCCCACCTAAGCTCCGTTCTATGCGGGTTTTGGGATCAGATTAGCTAGACTCTTAATAGAAAACATCATCTAAAACTTTATATAGATAAAAAGTTTCCTACATTGCATAAAATTCTTCAATGTTGACAATGAAAAGTGTTTGTTTGATTGTTTATAGGCGTACTGTTGTGAGCATTCCCAATGGCCCATCCGCCTTGGCAGTGAAGGAAGCAGCATGGGGTCTTGCCCGCTATGCTGCTATCACCCAAGTAAGAAAAGAAACTAACATTTGATGGAATCTATGTCCGTTATGTTTTACTTCAAACTTATCGAGAGATTGCGGGTTTTAATCATTATTTATCGTATTCAGGACAATGGGTTGGTCCCAATTGTGGAGCCAGAGATCCTTCTTGATGGTGAGCATGGTATCGACAGGACATTCGAGGTTGCTCAAAAGGTTTGGGCTGAGGTGTTCTTCTACTTGGCTGAAAACAATGTGTTGTTTGAGGGTATCCTTCTTAAGCCTAGCATGGTTACCCCTGGTGCCGAGTGCAAGGAAAGGGCTACTCCTGAACAAGTTGCTAGCTACACTCTCAACCTTCTTCGTAGGAGAATCCCTCCTGCTGTCCCTGGAATCATGGTAAGTTTCTACATCTTTTTTACACTAATTTTGTTGACGACTATTGATATTGATCTATTGCTTCGTTTAGCAGACCGAGTCTTTCAGGATTTTGAAAATGCGCGAAATTTTAAGTACAATGCCCATAACTGTAGAATCGTTGTGCTTATTGTTTGTTCCTTGATTACATCCTAAGAACAATGTTTTGATTGTGAATTTACGTTTCTCGTACAGTTCTTATCTGGTGGGCAATCCGAAGTGGAGGCGACCTTGAACTTGAATGCCATGAATCAGAGTGCAAACCCATGGCACGTATCTTTCTCCTACGCTAGAGCCCTCCAAAACACCTGTTTGAAGACATGGGGAGGAAGGCCCGAGAATGTAAAGGCTGCTCAAGACGCTCTGTTGACAAGGGCTAAGGCCAACTCTTTGGCTCAACTCGGTAAGTACACTGGCGAGGGCGAGTCTGCAGAGGCCAGCGAGAGCACATACGTCAAGAACTACACTTACTAAGATCTTACTGTTATGAAGTGAAAGATCTAAGTAGATTAAGTTTGTTGATTATATGGTGGTTGATCTAAGGCCCTAATGGTATGATTAATGGCCATGAAACAAACTCTTTGGGTAATTATATGTGTATGTATCTTATACTCAATTTTAATAAGAAAGTTCTTCTACTGATCAACATCTAGCGTGTTGTACTTCGTTCATAATACTCGCTATATGTTTAGAGTAGTATTATTCATATTCGATCTTATTTCGGTAATTCCGACTTAACATATGAGATCTTGTTTTATTCGTCTTAGAATCTAGTTTTTTAATATGTAATTTTTATAATTTTTTGTTTTTTGAAAATAAAATATTTAAAATTAAAATAAATATTAAATTACATGCAAAGATAAATAGCAAGTATCAGGGAGAGGAAGAACTAAAAATAATAATAATTTTGACTAAAATGACAACACGCTCAAATCATCCTATAAGCCTTAAAAAATACAGTAGCATTTTATAATTAATGACCATTAATTACCTTGTTAATGATTACTTTTTTCAATTATGACTTTTTGGATTACCAATTAGTGGTATTGCTTTGTATTTTTTTCAACGATAATTATTGAATTTAAGTAATCAATTAATAATTACTCCCTCCTATTCAAATTAAGTGTCCACTTTACTTTTTGGTTACTATTCACTAATCACTCTTAATTTGTATTTTTCTCTTAATCTATAAGGTAATATATAGTCATGTGGGATCTTATTTTGTTCGTCTCAATGCAAAGATTATTAATATCAAATTTTTATAATTTTTAATTATACACAATTAAAGATATTAAAGGTTAAAATGTTGCCTCGGCATGTGTGAAAAAGGTAAAGTGGACACTTAATTTGAATAGGAGGGAGTATTTTTTTTACATGTTATATACTCCTTCTGTTCTTTTATATTTGTCCACTTTACTTTTTTACGTATTTCAACACAAAATTTTGAGTCTTGATATCTCATAATACACACAATAAAAAATTGTAAAAATTATATACTCCACTAAAATTCTTTGCATTAAGACTAATAAGATCCAACATGAATATATTTTGTCTTGAATATATATATTTTAAAAATCAAATTTAAATTTCTTTCTCATAAAGTGGATAAAGTGGAAAAATGTAAAGTAGAAAACAGAAAGAGTATTTTTTTTTGAGGATAACAGAAAGAGTATTTACTATAGAGTATCAACATTATTATAAATGATCTTATTATTTTCGCCCTATATTTTCGTTTATTTAATAGGGGTATTAAAGTTTGATAAGTCCAACTCAATTAATTCAATGGACAAGAATTAGTACTACTTACCTTTGGGGCTGGGGTTTATAAAATGAGACCGAACCACCGAGGCTTACTTTATTCTTTATTTTGGGTTTTCGGTCTGATCTAATCTAAACCCAAAAATATCCGAATTAGACCCTATATATATATATATATATATATATATATATATATATATATATATATATATATATATATATATATATATATATATATATATATATATATATATATATATATATATATATATATATATATATATATAAAAGTAATTTTAAAGAAGAATAATATTTACGATTTATGTATATACTAAATTATTTTAAAGTCTTTTATTTTTTAATTTATTTTGATATAAAAAATTACTTTCGATCCAACCTTAAATGCATGGGAGACGAGAAGAGCTTATCGTGGACCGTAGTTTATCAATGGTCCAATCTCTTGGTTACAACATTTCACTTGGCCACCAATTGTGCATTTTAAAAGTAAACTCAATACTGCGTAACATGTTCGCGTTTGTAGTCCAACGGTTAGGATAATTGCCTTCCAAGCAATAGACCCGGGTTCGACTCCCGGCAAACGCACTTTTTTCTTTGAATTAATTTTGTTTTGCTAAATATCCTATTTAATATCATGAAATTACCATTTAATTAATCTTTTTCGTGAAACCATAAGAACTTTACATTTAGTTCAGTTATTCTCACACAAACTTGAACAAGATAGAATGATGATTCTCCATCACCTTTCACTTAATTTTCAGTTATATATTTCAGAAATACAAAGAAACCATGATGAATTTAATTAAATAGCATTTATATAGTGTAAGAAATTGTGGTAATAGGAATGAATTATAGTGTTAGTTAAAATATAATGATATGTGCTAATGGTAAAACATTTTTTTCTTTGTTGTAACTTCTCACTAACACCTAATATAAACACATTTTCAAAGGATAATGCACGATGAGAATAAATTTTGTAAGGATAAAAGCAAATTAGTGTAGAACAAGCATAATCGTAAACATTGTCAAGTGAATTATTTGCTTAATTGTAGTACTATATTTTCGTTACCATTCTCATGTTGTGCCATGACCTATTTGACATGCCTATTTCCTCTATCTGACAAGTTTTGCTATATTTACCTTTTTAGTCTATCCCGATAATTTTCCTACATTTCTATTTTGGCTTTGACTCAAGCTCTTTATTTAATTTCTGTTTACACATTTAACTTATATTATCCTTTCATTCATACATCTCCACATTTCCCCATAAATCACTCCTTTATTTAACCCCATTTACTCCTTTTCCTTAAATTATGAAGTATAGCAAAAGTTATGGTACATAGGACTAGTAGTAAAGGACAAAATCTTAAGCTTCATAGCTCACTACAACAAAAAGGCAAACATGAACCAATATAATTGCCCACAAATGAAAATAATGTTTATCTTCTTACATTAATAGAGAAAATAAATCTCTAAAATTCGTCCATTTAAGAAACCCTACTCAAAGTAGCAATTCCTAGCGTTTAGAATAAAAAACTATTTAAATTTTAAAGTAGCGATTTCTAAGGCAAATCACTACTCAAAATAGCAATATTTGAGGCAAACCGCTACTTAAGGTAGCTTTTTCACCTAAGGGTAAAAATAAAAACCTATTCTAAATAATGGTTTTTCCCAGAGATCACTACTTCAAGCAGTAAGTTTTTGTTTTTTAAAATTATATATAAAAAAACAAATAGCAGTGTAAACATTAATGTTTACCTCTTAAAGACCCAACCTAGCTAAGCCAATTCATCTCGAATGAGCTTGACGCGCATGTGTGATTTTAAGCGTACTAGCATGATATGAGTGATCGATCATACACAAAATGCTTAACAAAATATTAAAAACATTGATAGGTACGTTTACTATATTAAACTTGCATGATTAGACTAAAGTTAAGTTCAACCAATGTTGCCCATGGTAATGGGCCCGCTTACACCCACTCCAATTGTGCCATGATTTCCACCAATCTTGCCTATAGCTACACCTCCCGATTTCTTCTTTTCATTATCCTCCTTGCCATCTTCTTGTTTCTGTGCGCCGGATCCATTTGTGTTACTACCGGAGGCGGAGTTCATTACGCCACCTGAAATTAGTGATTTCCACAATACTCGTTGAAATTATCATAATATATGATGTATTGTAGTGCATTATACATATTTATCAGTAGTCGTTTGGTATGGAAAGTGAAAATGTAACGAAATTGGAATATTATCATCATTATCATCCTACTAAGTGTATTCCGCTCATAGAAAACTAAGGGTTGGGTCTGAGGAGGGAAAGACGGCGACAACTCATACCCATAAAGGAGAGCACGGCCAAAAAGAGTCCCCCGACTCGAAGAAGATAAAGATACATTCCTGTCAAGTGAAAGAAAAACAAAACAACGCATATGAATCCAAAAAAGTAACACAATTATTAAATATAAAAAACAATAATACTATTTAAGAGTGCATATATTAATAAGAGTTAGGAAAATTTGTTCAAAATAATTTCAACTATCACCCGTTAGTCGAAAATAATCTCAACTATCGATTATTCGATCATTTTTAAATAATCCAAACTTTCACCTGAATTTATTTATGACATCCCCTATAACTTGTTTACCTAGGATAGCATGTTACCATGGCAAAAAAAAAAAAGGAAAATTAAATTAAAAAAATCCCAAAACCCTTCCCCTCGCCCATTCTTCCACCCCAACCCAGTCATAAGGTATGTCATAAATGACTTTGGGATTTTTATTATGTAATTTGCCTTTTTGTTTGTCAAGGTGATATGTTATTCCAAATAAACAAGTCATAGAATATGCCATGAACAAATTCAGGTAAAAGTTGGGATTATTTAAAAATAATTGATACTTGGAATTATTTTTGACTAACGGGTGATAGTTGGGATTATTTTTAGCAAATTTTCCTAAGAGTTAAGCTTAGCATTTGTTTGCTTTAAAAGATGTATTTATATTTTTTCTATATTCATTTTACCATACCGTTCCAACCAAGATTTACCAAAAGAGAGATGATCATCTCAAAGAATTAATTCAACCAAAAATTTAAACCGACAGTTAAGTCTTTAAATTATGTAATAAGGAGGTCTATTAGAGAATTCTTCCAACACTCTGCAACTGCAAGCACCGTCCAATTTGACGTTTTTGCGAATTTTGACATTTTGTCTTTTGCTGGTAACCGAGGATTAACCATGATCAAAGCTTGATGGAATTGGAATTTGCTAATGACATGAATATCAATGTCGGACAAACAATGAGGATTAATAGGTTACAAATTGTTCTTGTTTAGTCGATATATATATATATATATAATATATATATATATATATATATATATATATATATATATATATATATATATATATATATATATATATATATATATATATATATATATATATATATATATATATATATATATATATATATATATTTTTCTATATGGTAGCATCCAATTTATACACTATCTAAACTGCCATATCATTTTCTATTACATTCTTGTCAATTTTCGTTTAGTTCATCATTTTGACGTTTCCACCATTATTAAGTGTTAGTTGTTGTCTTTATAATGCGCTCGGAACCATTTTTATGTTCTCAAATGTTTAATTCACTATTTTGATGTTTAATTCATCGTACCATTTAATATATCAAGGCTCTCAAATGTTATAACAATTTTATTTTCATTTAAAATGACAATAGGTGAATTAAATGTTATGAAAATAAAATTGTTACAATATTTGAGAACATATTTGATAGCATAAAAATAGTTTAAGACAAATTATAAACAAAGTAGCTAACGCTTAATAAGGGTAAAAACATCAAAATGGTGAATTAAACGGAAATTTACAAGAATTTAATGGAAAATGCTACGACAGTTAGATAGTGCATAAACTGAATGCTACCATTGCTACGACAGTTAGATAGTCCATAAATTGAATGCTACCATATTGAAAAATCTTTCAATGTACTACTACTCGCATTTCATAAAAGTTTAATGGTACCACGCCGTGGAATTTTCCTATTTTAGTTTATAAGTTAAAACTATAATTAGATTGGTGAAATCTTATTAAATTTATCTCCCTAATAATATTATTAATTTTATATAATTTTTAACACAAATTATTGTGAGAAACAGTATTTTTGAGAGATGCATCAAACAAATGGGATAAACAACTCAATTAATACAAACTAGTCTATATACCCGTGCAATGCACGAATGTATCAATGTGTTGATAAATATAATTATAATTTCTAAGTAATGGCATTGCAAATATATATTATAGTTATAAAATTATTTAGTTTGAAAAAAATGTATAATAGAAATAACTATTAATTATTTAATGACAACGTGTGATTGTGATAAATTCTAAAACAAAACTGAAAACGAGTCGCCATTCTAGAGAAGAGAAAAAATTTGAAAGAAAAAGTGTAAATAAAATCGATTAATATGGAAAAAAAAATATTTTTAGTAAAATTTACTTTATGAAAAGGTAAAGATCCTAAAACTAATACAGTAATACTCCCTCCGTTTCTTTTTATTTGTCCACTTTAAGTTTGTCAACTTTATAAGAGAGAAAAATTTAAATTAAAATTTTGAAGTACATATTGAAGATAAAATATATTCATATGAGATCTTGTTAGATTTGTCTTGATGTAAAGTTTTTTAATATATAATTTTTTTATAATTTTTTATGATGCATACTTAGAGATATTAAGACTTAAAATTTGCTAAAAAAATGCGTGTAAAAGATAAAGTGGACAAACAAAAAGAAACAGAGGGAGTATCAAATTAAGCTTGGTAGAAAAGTTTTATTTTCATTGATAATTTAGACACGTAAATGAATAATCAAAAAAATGAATAAAAAAGTTATATATTTTTATAGCTTTTTTGAGAAATTTGGGTTAAAGAAAAGATCTTTATTTGTTATATTTTTTTTTGGTTGGGATATTGTACAACTACAATACATAAAAAAATTAATTAAAAAATATTAATTCTAAATCCAATTCTAAATCAATAAAAATTTAAAATGATGAGAAAATCTTTAGAAAATAGAAAAAATTAGTATATTATAAATTTTAATAATGAGAAATATATTCAAGCATGAAATATTCTCTTACTTCAACAATAGTTTCAAATTAAATTTGCAAGAGAAGTTTGTTAGAGAGAAAACTTATTATATAGTCATAAATTAGTTGACATTTATTTATGTATTTATGGTGTTTTAATTATTTTTACATCAAATGTCACAATTTTAAAATTGCCTAAATGAACTAATTACAGTCAAAGTTAACAGATTATTTCTCACATGGAATTATCAAATTCATTAATTGCTATATTTATTAAAATAAATTGAGTAAATTAATAAATTGCATTTATTCTTGACCAATATCTCTACCATTAAATTATCTTTGACTATTATTTATTCATGGTTAAATTGAGTAAATTAGAAAATCTATATACCACATCATACATTCTAGACAATTTCTAAAATTACAAATTTAATTTATACATATATTGTAAAAATTGAGTAATTTACTACATAATATTTCGGACTTTATTTTTTTAATTAATATATATATATATTTATATATGTCGATGCTAAAAAACCGTGCATTGCACGGAATTCTATATTAGTATAGCATGATTAAAGAGAAAATAAGAATGTGAGCTTCTTATTTTGAAGACGAATTTTTTAATTGAATAATTAGTGCATTAGCAAGTACATGTGCTGATTTTCAAATGAGATATATTACCCAAAATTAGAGAGTAGAAAGGGAAAAAAGAATCACCTTGTTGTGGTTGTGGTGGTGGTGGAGCTTGTTGTGGTTGTGGTGGTGGTGGAGTTTGGTGTTGGTGAAGATGATTATCATCATCAAATCCTCCATTGCATTTGCATGTGTTAGTCAACATTTTGAACAGATTTTTCATGCTTTAATCTGGATTTTTTTTTGTTTTTTTTTTGAAGATAATCTGGATTTCTTTGTGTAATTAGATGCTTTTTTGTTTTACAGATGACAACCTCTTATTTACATTACAATTAGAATTAGAATTAGAAAGTAAACAAAAGGAAAAGTGGTGAATTTAAGAGGGACATAAGGGAGTATCATTATTACTCCCTCTGTTTTCAAATAATCTTCTCATTTACTTTTAAGCAGATCCCAATGCAAACATTAAAATCATATAATTTTAATTATAAGTTTTTAAAAATTCTAAAAAAGTTGATATTTTTTTTTCTGAAAATACCTGATTTATTAATAATGAGTCATACTACATCTACATTAGAGATAATAATAATTAGCAAATACATAACAACTTTAACAAAAAATAAATCAAAGTTAACAAAATTACGATCGTTGTGAATGAGACCTGACAATTCTGAATATCCTTTTCCACATCGTTGTTTGATATAGCCTTCTACGAGGGGGTCTTTCGATCTGTTGTAGTCTTAAAATAGAATTGAATTTGATATAGTTGATAGTAATTCAAATTTCGATGTCTGCTGCATTATCGCATTAATCTATACCAACAAATTAAATAGAGACCAAAATTCATAACTCCAAATTCTCACGAAAAGAGACATTAAAACCCAAAATATGGGTAGAATGAACCCAATGAATGGGTAGAAAAACTCTCCTGTAGGGAGAAGACAAAAATTTATTCTAATTATTTAAAAAAAAAAGCTTAAAATATGGAAATTAGGGGTTTAGGATGATGATAACCCCAAACCAACTAGGGAGATTAGAGTTTTTTTTAGAGAGAGAAGAGAGAAAAAAGGAGGCGACTAGATTTTTGCTTTACGATTTTCAAAGGTACACATGGAGTAACCATTCCTCTACAATTCTCCGATTTTTCGATCCAAAAATAAGCGAGTGATTCGAATCGTAGGTATAATCTTAAAGGTCATAGAATCTTAAGATTCTACTTTGAATAAAATTTTTAGAGGTAAAATCATAACAGGACTATACGATTCTACGATTTAACGATCCGATTCCACAAATTTAGCATGAGTATTTTTTATTTATCTTTTTACCATCTTTTATTAATCTCTTTCACATATACACAAAAATTTCAAATGTTCCATTATGAAAACTTTTAAAAAATAAATTTCTTAATCGGTATGAAGATTTAAACTAATTATTAAAAAATTTTCATTATATTCTTAAAAATAAAGTCAAAGAAACTATAATTCATAAACTTAAACTTTTGAATCGGATAATAACATAAGAAATTAGATATTTTTAAAATATTTAAATAAACGATTTTAAGTAGAATTACGATTTAACAACTTTGGGAGTAACTAAAAAAGTTGATATTTTAGAAAGCATACAATGAGACGAATTTAACAAGATCCACAAAAATATATTTTTTCCTGTAGATCGATGAGAAACCATAATCAAAGTTTGACATTTAAATTTGTAAATTTCATTTGAGAAGAACATATGAAAATATATTAAACCTATTATCGAGTGGGTAAAGTAGGTCAATTGAGGGAAGATAGACTAGGTGACAAACATTCAAATTCCAAATTTTAATTGATATAAAGGGATAAATCATACACTATATTAATTTTGATGTATAGTATAGAAAATTAGAGTGAATATGAGAGTGCCATTTGTAATTATTTTATTGGCCAGCATTATAAGAGTATTTATGACATGAGTATTAATTAAATGATTTACAATTCAATGGATTTTTATCTTTTTCAAAAAAAAAGTTTGATTCATATAAATGGCAAGAATAATTGGCCAGGGATTTTTAAATACAATTTGTTTCATATTAATGGTAAGCATTGCATGAAAATGGCAAGAAATTCAATTCAATTCTATTACAAAAATAAAACGATGGTTTCAAAATAGCATAGCAAGAATAATAATTGCATAAATTTCAATTCTAACAATTTTATTCTTTACAAAAATCATCATACACTATATTAATTTTGCTGTATAGTAAAGAAGATTAGATTGAATGAGAGAGTGCGATATGTAATTTTTTTTATTGGCCAACATTATCAGAATATTTATGGCATGGATATTAATTGCATGATTATCAATTCAGTCAATTTTGAATCATTTACGGAAATAAAATGTTGCATTCATATTAATAGCAGGAATAATTGCAGGAATTTCAATTCAGTCAATTTTATTTTTTACAAAAATAAAAATTTGGATTTATATTAATGGCATAAATATTAATTGCGGGATTTTCAATTCAGTCAATTTTATTCTTTTACAAAAATAAAACGCTGGATTCATAACAATGGCGGGAGTAATAATTGCAGGAATTTCAATTCAAACAATTTTACTTATATATAAGAAAAGGTGTTTCAAAACCTATAAACTCTTTATTAACAACCTGTTTTGTGCTTTTTTATATTTAATTCTTTTTTAATTACAATATATGTATGTAAATACTTTATTACGCACCTTTATTAAACATTTCTAAAATTTCATTAAGATATAAACGTATTTAAAAATCCGTGCATTGCACGGGTTTATATCCTAGTAAAGTTATATTTGTTCACATTTTGATAAGACATCATTATTTCTACTACTCATTAAATTGGTTAGTAAAAATAGTGGTGTTTAAGGGAAAAAAATAGTGCTGCGTTTTAACTTTCAATGAAGGTGAATAGCCGTATTTCATTAATTAAATTACGTTTTTTCGTAATAAAAGATTCACAAAAAGAAATATGGGCCAGCTTATTTCACTTGTATGCAGCAACGTTTAAATTTTCTGGACATTTATTAATTTTGACCTTAATGTATTAATTTTAAAAATTAATATTTCTAAGGTCAAATTTAATATCTTTTAAGATCAAAATTGAAAAATGTCGACAAAATGAAAAAAATGCCCAAATTATTAGCCTTCAATAATTAGTTAGCAAAATGTCCGGAATTAAAGGATTCACAAAAACTTCTTTTAATAAATATTTTCTCTATCTTCATTTATTAGTTAGTAAAATGACAAATTTAGAAAAATAATAAAAAACGACTCCGACTTTCAAAAAGAAAAGTAATTTCATTTAAATGATTGTCGATCCTTTGCTTTGTGGAAAGTAATATGAAGAGAATATTTTGATTTAGCGTCATCTGAGCTGTTGATGTTAATCAACGGCAAGCGTTTGAGCAAGGAAATTACTTCACATATTTCTCATTCACTCTTGGTGTTGCTCCATACTATCTTCCCTTTTTGAGGTCTAAATCATGTCCAACTCATCTGCTTTACAAAAAAGTGTTACTTTTTACTATAAATATTTCATTTAGGTATAAAGGTATTATTATTTTAAATGATACTATTAGGTATAAAAGCGTTACTTAAAGAAAAAAATTCTGAAAAAAACTCATAAAAAGGTGTTACATTTTACACAAAAATGTATTATCTTTCGAAAAAAAAGTGTTACTTTTTAATATTGTTGTTTATTTGAAAAAATATTTTTTTTTCTGAAAGTATCACTTTTCTGCTAAAAAATAACAGCTTTTTTTTTTAAAAACAAAAGTAATAATTTTTTGTTCAAAAGCGACACATTTTTCTGTAAAAAAGTAACACATTTTTCTTAGGGAGTTTGGTTCTCACTGTTCTCATATAAGCTTGGTTGAATGATTTTTGTTTGATTTTGCTTGGTCACTATATATACAAATAATGATACTATGTTATAAAATAAGAACATTTTCAAATTTTTGTTATAGTTCTTTTTCTGTATAACATAGTTACTTTTACAATTATGTGATTTTGGCTCAATCGTGACCATAGATTTTTTTATTCTAGTGAAATCAAGGGTGTAGAGTCCTTCTTATCCTTCTAATTTTCAATACCCTTCTCATTGGATCCCTACCCTATATATATATATATAGTAACGTTATAATGAATCTAACAAGATTTCACAAAGGACGACTCTAAATATTTTGGGGCCCTAGATTTCACTTAGTCTCATGTGAGACGGCTTTAGCCATGCAATTGGCCCATGTTTAATAATTTTTTAAAAATATTCTGACATACTAATTTTAAGACTTAAAAAGACAATTTCAAGATTTAAAATTTTAATTTTAAGCCTTAAAAGATCAATTTCAGAGAAATTCCACGTGGTAACCCAGAGGTTTTGGGTTTTCCACGCGGTAACCAAAACTTTTAAAAAATCCATGTGGTAACCCTGAGGTTTATCGTATTGTTCCATCGTGACCATTTTGCACATAAAACATTAGCAAACATATTCATTTTGAAGCTTTAAGGCTGTTGTACGTCTATCCATGCGACTCACCATTTCAAATTCCATCGGTATCAACTTTGTCCCCCGAAACATAAACCTTAACTCACCATTTCAAGTACTATATTTGAAATTGGAGAAAATAATGTGATTTGGATGAAGGATGGAATGCGATTTGGATGAAAGATTAGAGATTTAGGGTTTATGATTCGGGGTAAAAAGTTAAAACTAATGGAATTTGAAAAAGTGAGGCGCATAAATACGCGCATATCAGCTTTAAAGCTTCGAAATTAACGTTTGCTAACGTTTTATGTGCAAAAAGGTCACGGTGGAACACTTTTCACGTCAGGGTTACCGCATGGATTTTTTAAAAGTTTTGGTTACCACGTGGAAAAGCCAAAACCTCAGGGTTACCACGTGGAATTTTTAACTCAATTAACTACTCTTGTGGGAGATGGTTTCTCAAAGAAATGACCTCAAAACAAGAAGCCCACCTTCTTATTTTCTCTTTAATTTGCATTAACTGGACTATTTAGCCTATATCGAATCCGTCTCTCAAAGATATCGCCTCTCACAACAATTTGGTAACTTAATTTGTCCCTTTTATAAGTTAGACCCTGAGAGGTGGGAGCCACCTAATGATACCGAGATGATTGAATTTGTTAAACCTCGAAAACTAAGCTCTAGCATTTGCCAAGTAAGAAAGTCATCTAATCCACATGGACAATCTGATTGGTGAAAGCATGATAGCCTCAAGTGAGACATACATCTTGTGATAACATGCATAAAACATGAATTATAAATTAGGAGTAGAGCTTGCTCAGAGGAAGAATAAGACTTGCTTGAACTTGTAAGCTTCTTGCATATCGTTTGGCTAAGTCTTATATATATTCCTCTTTTGAAGACCTCTCCGGTGCTTGACAAGTCCGAGTTTGTAAAGAGTCAGACCCGACGCCTTCCTTCCGTTGCTGGCGTAAGGCTACCCTCCTCCGCTTCCTCCTCCCTTACTGTCCACGCTGCCAGAAGGGCCGACCCTAAGGGTGGGCAAGAGGGGCCGTCGCCCAGGGCCCCATGTTTAAAAAGCAAAATTAAAATTAATGTTTAAAGTTATTTGCATAAGTCTCATATAAGTTATAAATTGCAAAGAAAAAGGACCTCAATGTGCTATTTCGCCCAAGACCTCCAAATATCTAGGGCCGGCCCTAGCTGCCAGCTCCTATGCTGATGAGCTTGGTTAAGACTGCGGTATGTTATTTATTGATGTTGTAAACTCTTTGTATTACTGCAACATAATTTGATTTTAGTGTGATATATTTAGCGAAATTTAAATAAATGTCGTTGCTTCAAATTTCTATTAGTATATATAGAGAATTTAGTGACATTTATTAGACCCTTTAACAGCATAATAAAAAATCACATTAAAGCTTTTGGCGATATAGAATCTAGTAACATTTCTCATAAATGTCACTATAGACTATAGTAACAATTACATATGTCACTAAAGATGAAATAAAGTGTCGCTAAATCACGTTGTAGTGGAGCTTAAAATAAAAACCAATAATTATACACAATAAATATAAATTAGTGGCATATTTTTAATGCCATTAAATCTAATGTCGCAAAAGTTAAATTTGTTATTGTGTATTGTCTTGTTAAAAAGGGGTCGATAAATTATATACACTTATTATTTATGTGAAGTTGTATTTGGTGTTTCCGATGAAGTATATAATAGAATAATCAAATAGAATATTTTGTATATCTTGAAATCTTTTATTTTTGGTAGTTATTTAGTAAATATTTAGTTACCGAAAACTCTAGATTACTTTGTGTATTTAGTTACTGAAAACTCTAATTATTTAGTAATATTTAGTTTGGTCTAAACCATAAACCAAACTGAAATTTTAGTATTTGGTCTGGTCTACGATTTAAATGGTCTGGTCTGGTTTTTTTAATTTACTAAGTTATATTAAAATAACTTTTTACTCGAATATTTCATTTTTATAATAATTAATTTACTAAATTATATTAAAATCTTCTATTGTTATATTTATTTTTGATATAAAAAAAATACTTCCGGTGTAACCTTAAATGCATGGGAGACGAGAAGGAAACAATGAAAAGCTTGTTCGTGGACCGTGGTTCATGGTCCAATATCTTCTTGGTTACCGGTTACCACACTTCACTTGGTCTCAAGTAAGTGGCTACACCTTCAAAATGTAACAATATTTTGAGATTAGCATATACGCGTTTGTAGTCCAACGGTTAGGATAATTGCCTTCCAAGCAATAGACCCGGGTTCGACTCCCGGCAAACGCACTGATCTTTTTTAAACTAATTTTTTTGCTAAATATCCTATTTAATGTGTTGAAATTACCATTTAATTAATCTTTTTCGTGAAACCGTAAGAAGTTTATATGTAATTCAGTTGTTCTCACACAAACTTTTGAACAAGATGAATGATGATTCTCCATCACATTTCACTTAATATCCTATTTAATGAATTATAGTGTTATAGTGTTAGTTAAAAATATAATTAATGATATGTGCCAATGATAAAATTTTTTTTTTTTCATTGTAATCTGTCACTAACACCTGATATAAACACATTTTTAAATGATAATGAATGAGAATAAATTATGTAAAGATAAAAGCAAATTAGTGTAGAACAAGCATAACTGTAAACCTTGTCCATAAGTGAACTTTCTTGCTAAATTGAACTATATTTTCATTACAATTCTTTCTAACTGTAAACCTGATATAAACACATTTTTAAATGATAATGAATGAGAACTCTCCTACTATATGTCCCTTTTAGTTTTTCCCAACAGTTTTCCTATATTTCTATTTTGGCTTTGACTCAAGCTCTTTATTTAATTCTCATTCACACATTTAACTTAGGTTATCATTTCATTCGTACATCTCCAAACTTCCCCTTAAATCACACCTTTTAATCCCATTAATTTATAAAGCAAAAGTTATGGTACATTGGACTAGTAGTAGAAGACAAAATCTTAGGCTTCATACTTCATAGTTCACTGCAACAAAAAGGCAAACATGAACCGATATAATTGCCCATAAATAAAATTGATTTCAATCTTCTTACATTAATCAGAGAAAATAAATCTCTAAATATCATCCACTTAAGAAACGCTAGTCAAAGCAGCGAGTTTTAGCCTTTAGTACAAACCGCTGTTTAAAGTAGCAATTTCTAAGACAAACCACTACTCAAAACAACAATCTTTGGGGCAAACGACCTCTTAAAGCATCTTTTTACACCTAAGGGTAAAAATAAAAACCTACTCTAAATAGTGGTTTGCCCCAAAGACCACTACTTCGAGCAGTAAGTTTTTGTTTTTTAAAATTATATGTAAAAGAACAATCTTTAATGTTTACTTTATAGAGACAAAACCCAAGCCAATCCATCTCGGATCAGCTTAACGTGTATGTAATCATTTTGAACGGACTAGCAAGATCAAGTAACACACAAATTTTCCAAATAACTATAGAATAATTACTACAATATAGTCAAGAACTCAAGATCATTGATACACACAAATGACCATCTCATTTATTAATATAAGTTATGATATATATGAAACAAAATAAAATATATAGATAGGTACGTTTATTATGAAACATGATTAGACTAAAAGTTCAACCAATGTTGCCAAGGGTAATGTGACCGGTTACATTAGTTCCATTTGTATTGTCATGATTTCCACCAATTTTGCCTATAACTACACCTCCTGATTTCTTCTTTTCATTATACTCCTTGCCATCTTCTTGTTTCTGTGCACCGGATCCATTTGTGTAACCACCGGAGTTCATAACGCCACCTGAAATTATTGGATTCCCACAATATCATCATGATGTAATTGTTCAAATTATCTCCCTTTTAACTTATAAAATTACCGATCAGTTTTTTAATTTATCAATTGGGTCAGCCTCAAAACTTGAGACGTCTATTTTATAGACGGTCTCAAGTAAGAATTTGTGAATTATCTTACTATATGATGTATTGTAATGCAATAAACGCACATATTAGGAGTCGTTTTGGTATCGAAAGTTAATGTAACTGTAATTAAAATATCATTAAGAAAGAGTAAAAATATCAAGGAAAATTACCGTGAATAATATAACATTTTGTTAATTTTTCTACGATGATACCAATTATTGATTAACCATGAATTATACCAACTTAGAGGGGTATTTTTCTACAGTAATATCAATATTATTTTATTAACTAAAATACCAATTTTTTTGTCTTATAATCACCTGTAGTTTAATTTTTAACATGTTAGGGATTTTTTTAAGAAACTACCTTATTAAGTTGGTATTATTTATGGTTAATCAATAATTGATATTATTGTAAGAAAATTAACAAAAGATTGTATTATTTTCGATAATTTTTCCAAAATATTAATAAAAGTAAATTTATCATTTGTTTGGTTTCAAAGAAGTAAAATGAAATCATTTCTATATTCATTTTACTTTTTACCATACCATTTGACCCAAGTTTTACCAAAAGAGAGATGATTTTCATGTAATAAGAAGGTCTATTAGACAGTTAATCGAACACTTTGCAAACAACGACTCCAATTAGACGTTGTTGCGAATTTTGACATTTTATCTTTTGCTGGAAACAGAGGAAGAGGATCATCCATGATCAAAGCTTGATGGAATTGGAATTTACTAATGACATGAATATCAATGTATTGTCGGACCAACAATGACAAGATTTTAAAAAGGTTACAAATTGTTCTTCTTTAGTTAATATATACTCCCTCCATTTCAGTTGACTAGTCCCATTTGACTTTTCACGGATTTTAAGGATTGAGTGGGGTCCATTAAAAAGGTGGTAGTTGGGTATTTTAATTAATTAAATTAATTGTAAAGGTGGTAGTGGAGTATTGGTAATTGGAAAAGTGGAGGTATTTAGGCAAGAAAAGGTTAGCCAAAAAAGGGAATGGGACAAGTAGTATGAAAATGCCAAAAAAAAAAATGGGACAAGTAAACTGAAACGGAAGAAGTATATGAAAAGATTACATGAATTAATAATCCAATCTTTATTTCATGATTTTTTAACAATAAATCCACCTATTATTGATTAATAATGAATAATTCAAACTTTAGGATGTATTTGCCTAGAGTAAATTCGATAACACATACCGGATAATTTGCTATAACAAGTTTTATTTTTTAAAACATAAATTTTAAAAAAATATCGAAAAAAAAAATTTTTAAAAGTAATTTTTTTATTATTCAGATTTTTTATATGTAATTTGTCAAAAATTTCTCAAATTTTACATTAATTTTCAATTTACTTTTTTTTTTGTAAATGACCTATTATAGAAAGTTATTTGATTATCCGAGTTTACTCTATTATATTTTAAAATTGGGACTATTTATGGTTAATTAATAAGTAAGATTATTGTAAAAAATCTTAATAAAGTTAGTTTATTTTAGTATATTTTTTCATATATATACAAATATATACTACTCACAAACTCTTTTATAATAAAAAATACAATATCATCCTTTGTTTTATTTTTTTAATTATAGAATAAAAATTTAATAAAATTAGTAATATCTTGTTGGATTTATTTCGCTTAAGTTTAATAAAATTAGTCTTTAATTGAAATTTAGTGCATTAGCAAGTACATGTGCTCATTTTCAAATGAGATTACTAAAAATTAGAGAGTAGAAAGGGAAAAAAGAATCACCTTGTTGTAGAGGTTGGTGGTTGGGATAGGGGTAGGCCAGGGGTGGCTCGGTGGTGGAGTAGGCCGGCGAGTGCTGAGCAGATGCTGAAGGACTGAAGCTTGGCTGTTGTGGTGGTGGTTGTGGTGGTGGAGTTTGGTGTTGGTGAAGATGATCATTATCATCAAGTCCCCGATTGGTTTTGTTAGTAAACTTTTTGAACAGATTTTTCATGGTTTAATTCTAGATTTCTTAGTATAATTAGATGCTTTTTTGTTCTACAAATTACATCCTCTTATTTAAATTACAACTAGAATTAGAATAAGAACATTGGGCGAGGTGAATGTCAATTGCCAATGGTTATCTGATTGTCATAGCGTTAGGATTTTAAAGTTACTTTTCAAAAGCTGGGGTATCTCTAATTTCTTCTTCCTCCATTCTAAAATACTCGTTACATTCTGAAATACTCGCTACATTTCTAGTGTTGACAATATTTATCGTCCAAGCTTGATTTATACTCCCTTCGAATCATTTTAAATGTCCCATTTGGATTTTCACGGTTAATAAGGGCGGTGTGGGGTCCATTAAAAAGGTGATAGTTGGGTATTTTAATTAATTAAATTAATTGTAAAGGTGGTAGTTGAGTATTGGGAGTAGTAAAAGTGGGGTATTTAGGTAAAAAAAAATTGACAAAAAAGAAAATAAGACAATTGATATGAATTTGCTAAATAAGGAAATGAGACAACTAAAAGGATTCGGAGGGAGTATATTGCAACTAATGTGTAGGAAAAAATATAGTAAAGTGAGATCTTGTTTGAATCGTCTAATCGCATAATTTTATATTATTAATTTTTTATAATTTTTATATGCATATAGTTCAATATAAAAATTATCAAAATAAAAATTAGATTGAGTAAAAAGTTAAATGTATCAAGTATAGTGGAATGAAGGAAGTACTGTACTTTTTTTTACTGTTCCCTTCCTTTCTTTTTTGTTTGGATCTAAATTTTAAGTCTTAATATCTCTTAAGACTATAACTACATATTAAAAAATATAAAAATTATGCTAAATATCTGTGTATTAAGATAAACTTAGTAATATTTTGCATTAATATATTTTATCTTTGATATATACTTTAAAAATCTAATTTAAAATTTTCTTGTCTAAACCGGAAAGATTTAAAGTGGAAAAAAAAATGGAAGAATTAATTGATTTTGGGTGAGTTGAGCGGAAAAAAATTGAAATGGAGAAACACATGGATGGCAAAAATATTTATTTAAGAAAAAAAAAAGAGAATAAATATAAATGAGATTAAAAATAAGAGTGTCTATTGGTAGAAAATGCAAAATAATTAAGATAAACAAAAAGAAAAGTAGTAAATTTAAGAGGTACATAAGGAAGAATTATGTATCATTATTCGAATATTAGGCGTATATCATTATTTGAATTTATTTAAAGGGCTCCAAATAATTACTATTTATTCACCTTGTTTAATTTAAAATAACAAAATCTAACGTTACATCTATTTAACTAATAAGACAATCACGATCAAAAAAAAAATTAATAAGTTAATCTAGAAATAAATTATACTCCTGGCCCCCTGATTCTATTTGGTTGTTACATTTTCTTATTTGACAAATTCATATCAATTGTCACATTTACTTTTTTGTGAATATTTTTTTTACCTAAATACTTCATGTTCACACAAATAATGTCCAAAATACCATCACTTTTACTACTTACAATACCTCACTACCACCTTTACAATTGATATAATCATTTAAAATACTCCAACTACTTACTTTTTAATGAATCTCATACCATCCTTAATAATTGTGCCCAAGCAAATAGGACATCTAAATAGTTTATAATGGTATAATCTCTTCTTTGTAGACTACTATATATTCTTAAATTGACTCATACGTTTACGATTTACAATAGTGACCGGAAGGAGTTTTTTTTTAATATAAATAATAAAATAATAATAATATTATCCCTCAATATTAACATAAAAAAATTTCAGTTATAATAGAATAGTGTGAATCAAAATTGATTTGTTATATGCGAGTTTGAGACCGTTTTACTATAAAGCAAACTTGTACAATAAGCTCACTTATCTTCAAGGCCGGCCCCGAGATTTTGGGGGCCCAGGGCGAAATATATTTTCATCATCATCATCATCCTAACCCAATATATCCCGCTCATAGAAAACTATGGGCAGGGTCTGGGGAGGGAAGGACGGCAGCAACTCATACCTGTAAAGGAGAGCACGGCCAAAAGAAGGAGTCCCCCGGCTCCAGGAAGAAAGAGATACGTACCTGTCACGTGAGGTTAAAAACAACGCATATTAGATCCAAACGCATGTAAAACAACTATAAACTTAAAGACATAAAATAAACAAACACACAAGACTAGGTCAAACAAGGAAGCACGCTCGCCCCGCACGACTCTAAGAAGAAAAGCCGTAGTCCAAAACCTGGATATGACGTCTCCAACTACTCCTATCCCTAGTCAGGTCCTGAGAGAGGTTTAAATCCCGTAAGTCTATTCTTATTTGCTCTTCCCAAGTCTAGTCAGGGCGAAATATATTTTGTGGGGCCCTAATTACATTAAAAAAATTTGATATTATGAAATAAAAAAGTATACAAATTAATTTAAAATATATAATATAAACTCAGAAAAAATACTCCTACGAGCATTTTTCAATGCAAAATCACTAATAATAGTGACTAAATCCAGAGATTCAGTCATATTTTTCTCAATGCACAACATAGCAAGATCATTCAAGCGTTCTTGTGAAATTGAAGATCTTAAGTAATTTTTTAACATCTTCAACTTTAAAAAACTCCTCTCAGCTTTTTTAACATCATTTTGTTAACTAACACAACATTATAATTCTCTTTCATTTTTTAATAGAGAATACAAGTAATCATTAAATTATGAAAAATAAAGAATATTAAAAAAAATCTTAATTTTAACAAGTTAACCGCATAAAAAATGATAAGTTCTAGATCTTTCACAAATCCTGTACTAATCCTAAATAGTGCTAATTCCAAGAAAATGCAAGGTATCCATTATCCAAACCCACCGCCTAATATTAAGAGTTAAAGACTATGAAAACTTGAAAAGTAGAATTAGATTTATAATTATGAAATTGGAAAAGCAAATACGGAGCCTGGAAACGACGAAGATCGAAGCCCGAAGGTGATCGCCGGTGAGGCGACTGAAATGGTCAGAGATGATTGGCTAATAGTGGAAGGGGCCCAGATGAATGTTTTGGCCTTTTGCGGTTGTCTTTGATCGAAGGTGAGAGATGACTATTATTCATTTGTTAGTTTTACAGCTAGTCTCCTGAGAGACCGTCTTTCTGAGAGACGTCTCTCAGGCCCAATCCATTAAAGCTTATTACCTATATTTATTCTACATTTTATCTAATGGGCCAACCTAATCAGAGATGGTCTCTCAAAGAAACCGTCTCTCACAAGAATTTGTGTTAGTTTTATTATAATATGTAAAGCAAATATGGGACCTCTATTTTAAGGGGTTTTCTAACTTTTGGGGGTGGGCCCTGACATAGGCCCACTTCGCCACCTCACTAGGCCGGCCCTACTTAGCTTATAAATTAATTGATTATTTTAATATTGTAAGTGATCACTAAAAGTTTAAATAATCATTTAAGTTTATAATTAATCACCTTAAAATTATAACTTATAAGTAATCACTTTAGAATCACTTTAAGATTATAAGTGATAATTTTAGAATCACTTTAAGGTTATCTTACCTCGTTTAAAACACCCCTTGTCCAAGGTACTCCCTCTCTTCTTGTTTCAACAAATTTTCCAAACATCTAATAACCGTGCCCCATTGCACAAACCCTCATCATGCTCCATAGTGCATGTCATAGTGTGAGCAACAAGGTAATCAGACTCACCTCCATTACCAAGTGATTTGCTTCTTCGCACAATAGCTTATGTATTGCTAAGTGTTTTATATTTTACCGAACTCTTAACTTTTATTTTCTGGCTTTGCCCCTACATAAAAAAACTAGAATTATTATATATTTAAACAATCAGTTGTTTTTTATTATAATTAAGTGACACTAATACAAAGTTAATAGCAGTAAATTTTTAAAAAAGCATAAATTATGCACAAAAATTATTTATTTAGTAGATCGGAAATTTTGAAGAGTTTTAAGAACCTTCAATTTTCTTTTTCACTTAAAGAACATACATGAAAACATGCAAAATTACATAATGTAAAGGTACAACATAATACTCCATATCATGTAAAGAATGACTTCTTTTAATAAATAATTCAACTATGTACTTACAGCATGTGAAAGAGTGACTTCTTTTGATAAATATTTTCTCTATCTTCATTAATTGTTAGTAAAATGACAAATTTAGAAATCTAGTAAAATGACTCCGACCTTCAATGAGAAATTAAAGTAATTTCATTTTCAAACCATATTAGTTCAACCTATATTTCCCTTTTAACTTATAAAATTATTAATTAGTTTTTTAAAAATTTATCAATTAGATCAGCCCCAAAATTTGAGGTCTCAAGTAAGAATTTGTGTTTCATTTTAGGGCATGTTTGGATTTGTTGTAAATATTTAAGGAGGGAAATAAAGTCAAAAGTAATAAAATTAAAGCAAATAGAAATGCATTTGAAGTAGTTGAGATAATTTTAAAGAAGTTAAAATGAGCACGAAATAAAAATAATGAAGAAAAAATATATGATTTCTCCTATTATAGAGGTAATACATTACCTCACCCTTCCCTAAAATAAATATTTACCCAACAAAATTAAGAGTCCCTTTCATTTTTCATCACTTTACAATCATTCTTTCACCTCTATAACAATCAAATTTCACTAATTTCTCATTTATCCACTGCCTTTTCTTACTTTAATTTTTTTCATCCCTTAAATATTATTTAAGTTCAATCCAAGCACGCTTTTAATGACGTTTTTGTCGGTCCTTTGTTTTGTGGAAAAGTAATATGAAGTGAATATTTTGATACTTAGTGCAAACTGCCTACCGACCTCTTGATGTTAATCAACGGCAAGCGTTGGTGCAAGGATTAGTACTTCACATATTTTTTCATGCACTCTTGGTTTTGCTCCGTACTATGTTCCTTTTTTGAGGTCTAAATCTTGTCTTTGAGGTTTAATATTTATAAATATATTTTATTAAAGATTATAAATAAAAATATTTATATTTTACATCATATTGAATTTTCTAAGATTTTACATAAATGTATTTTAACATGTAAATATTCATAAAATATCAAATATAAGTGTCTTTCTTTTTGAAAGAAATATTGTTTGTTAGAACATCAAATGAAAACAGATGAAAATTTTATTTTATTCCATCACATATGAATTATGATTTACAAATTCTTGTGAGAAGCCATCTCTTTTGGGTCGGTCCGGCCACTATATATTTTTTTAAGTAGATCTTTACGATATTGAAAGTAGACCTTAAGAATACGGTAAGTAGGAATTAAGGATAATGTAAGTACTTAAAACGAATACGGTAAGTAGAAATTAATCATTAATGAACAAGCCACATATAATTTGGTATATTTTGTTATTTGGAACATGACTATATATACCAACAATACTCCTATAAAACCTACAATTTATACTTCTCTCCTTAATTAAACTTATAATTAGTCCACTAAAATACATGACTCTATTTATATATCCCTACAAAGGGTTTGTATGCAAACTCTGCATAGCAAACATAGAGGGACATAGCTAGAAGTAGTTATTAATTAGCCCTTAGCAAGTTATAAAAAGTTTGGAGAATCTCAACTTATTATTGCTTTTAAAAGTTAATTATCACTTTATAATCAATCAAATAAAATTTATATTACAAAGTTTGAATATTGAATTTGAGATTTTGTATTAACAATTATTTAACTATTTATAAATTTCTCTAGAAACTTAAACGTTAATATTTTGTATATATTATACCCTTACTCGACATCAAATATCGTTTTCTAAAGTAAAGATTGAGTAATGAGCAATAATGAAATCATAGCATAGGTGAAGCTAAGAGGGTGTCGGGTGGGTCCCCCTAAAATTTTGAATTCTCCATTATAATAATAGCTGTAAAGAAATTTTCAATAATTTTAGTATTAACAACTATAATCAGATATTTTAACTCATCGTCATTTTAAATTTGATTTTTTTCTATTCGCGAATGTTAATAAAATGATGTAACAAAATATATTCTTTCATTATTGCTAACAAATGATAATGTTGACACCTCAAGAATGTGTCAATATCAACTTTAATCTTTGAATGTATCCTTGGTAAATGAGGCATCAATATTGAAGCCAAGGAATTTAAGTTTCTTGAAGGAAACATGGACGGTGGCTATACCTATACATTTTGGTACCAAGTATGTTTGAAGAGCATATATACCTATTACCTATTCAAGGTCAACCGCGTAAAATATAAGTTATCATGATTTCAAAAGTTAGCATAAACATCAATGATTCTGTGGTGGATATTGTTAGAGTATATAACATATCTTGAGGTCCTCAATCATCAACTTAAGTTTTTCGTTGAGTTGATTTCTTGACATGGTATCAGAGCCAGTGTGACAAGAGGTTACGGGTTGGAATCTCAACCACCCCTTATTCAAAGTGGAATATTTAGCACCAGGTATGAGGAGGACCTGTGTGAGGAGACGTGTTAGAGTATATAACATATCGTGGGGCCTCAACCATCAGCTTAAACTTTTGGTTGAGTTGGTTCCTTGATAGATATGATCAAGTTTAAAAGCATTACTCTTTTGTACTTCAGGATGGTAACGAATAGAAAATCGATGTTTATAAGGGAAAGGAAGGTAATTAATAATAAATTGAGAGCGAAAATGAATTATGTAGATTAATTAAAATATAGTTAGAATGTATGGATGAGATTATAATTATAAGAAAGTTGTGAGTAACTGTCGATAAAAGTAAAAATGATTAATGCGAAATGAGAGGGATCCAAAATAAAAAATGATGCTAAATGAGAGGAACATAAGGTACATTTTAAATGGTACTTTATTGTGTATGACTGCGAATAATCATAAGATAAAAGACAAAAATCAATTCACCAAAAGAAGCTAGTGTATTCTATTGCTGTTTGTGAAGAATAGCTCAAGCAAATACAACATAAATAGAGAGAGATTTTCAAATATGAGCATGGGTGAATACTAGTTGTACATGAAGCACAAGACATATACTTGCTTGGATTAATTACGACTCATACAAATACCAATAGAAATATAGGTATAGTTCGGAAAATCAACTAAAACTACATATAGTACTCCATCATCAAAGGCAAAGCATGGGAGCTTCCCCTGACCAATACTTCCTCCGTTCCGAAATACTTGCTAAATTTTGTTTTTTGGTACTATTCATCGTTTAAGCTTATTTTATATATAGCGGCTAATATGTAAGTAATAATATAGTCAAGTGGAATCTTGTTTGAATCGTCTAATCGCATACTTTCATAATATAAACTTTTTATAATTTTTAAATGTGTATAATTCGACATATAAATAAATAAAATAGTACATTAGATTACGTAAAAAGTTAAATGTAGCAAGTATTATGGAACGGAGGAAGTATTAATTATTTGAACTAAAGAGTAAAGAGTCTAAAATATATATTTTTGTTGATACAAGTCACCATTCAACAATTACTCATACCATATAAAACAAAGGGTATGTATGTTTTGTTTTCAACTTAATTTAATTATCAAAGCTCATAATATTCGACAAATAATATTCTTACATGTATTAATTAAGTATTACAAGTTTCTTAAACCAATGTTTAATTAGATAGGATCGAATCCACGTATTCCATAATTTAAAGAACAATTTAACAAGTCACTTGCTATATCATGAGTTAGAATCATACTACCTCCGTTCCAAAATACTTGCAATATTTGCCTTTTTCACGCAGTTTAATGCACTAATTTAATCTTTATATATCGATAATTATGTATAATACAAAATTATAAAAATTTGATATTAATAATCTTTACGTCGAGATGAATCAAACAAGATCTCACTTGACTATGTTTTAACTTATAAATTACTTATTAATCACAAATTAAGAGAGATAAGTGAATAATGCTTATTTTTCGTATGTTGCGACTATATTGGAACTGAGGAAGTACATGCATAAAATTCTATTCTATCTTATCACAAGTTTGGAACATATATACTAACCATAAAAAATTTAGGAATAAATCATGTGGATCCCTATCTTCACAAGCAAGTTGCAATGGAATTATTTGTTTAAATCAAGAGCCCTATTCTATTTCCCTACTTCTCTATAAAAGGAGAAGTGTTCTACTAAAATTAGTACAATAATAATTTCATACATACTATTACTACACATTTCAATCAACTAAGAAAAAGACACAAAAGCCCTTCACAAATTTTGTTAACCATGTCCATGCAATATTCTTCTAATCCTACTCAAGGATACCCTCCTTATGGCTATGCATCAACACCATCACCAACACCATGTTACCCTCCTAATCCTCATTATGCTCCTTCTAATTGTGCTTATCCTCCTTTCTATTCTTGGGGATATCCCACCCCATACAACGCCTTTCCGGGCAGCGTTTTTAACTCTGGTAACAACGTGAATGTTTCTGGTGAACAAGAGAATGGGGACGTGATTGTTGGGAATACGGAGGAGAAATCCGGTGGTGTTAATATTGACAAAATTGGTGGAAATCATGGCAATATAAACGGACAACAAAAAAGTGGTAATATTAACCTAGGCAATATTGGTGGCACTTAATTTTAAACTTATAAAATTAAATCTGATTGAATAAGTCGCGAAATCTATGTATTTTTTAGGTCATGTAACGGATTTGGACTAGTAGTTATACTAGTTAAGCAACTTTCATTGTGTGATGTAATACTAGTTGTGATTACTCTGATTAATGTATTTTAAACTCAAGCGGGAATATTTTGTATATTCTCTCAATTAAGAATGAATTATGATTGAAGATTATTGTAATTTGTACAAGATTATGTCTTTGATAAGTGTAGTCAATAGTCGTCTTTGCTTACAACTACAACTCCATTATTATATGCAGGTAAAACCATAGTCGACAGTTTTTTGTGTGTTATTCACTAATATATAATAGGGCTTAATATGCCATATTGGCTTAATTAGTGCAATGGGCTACGGATTTGTCCAAAAGTTCGTAAATTCTTTTGCATGAGGAGGTCTCAATGCCAGACATGCTATATAATGAGTTAAATAATTAGCTTAACTGATACAAATTACGAGAATATAAATTACTTAATTTTTTAAGGTTATCTTACTAAAAAAAGTATTATATCTGATAAGAGTAGCTGAAAATGTAAGAGTGGCCATGATAAGTTTTGTTTTGGTTTGCTATTTAAACCAAACCCAATCACAAGTTGTGGCTTATTAAATTATTCATATATATAAGAATTACATTTTGGCGTAGTAGTTAAGATTCTTCCTTTCAATTTATTTATAATAAAGATTTAATTTTCACTATCTAAAGAAAGTCGGGGTGTTTGAGAGAGTAAGAAATGAAGCAAAAAAATTATTAATTTCAGTGATACTATTAGAGTATAAGTATAACATATCTTAGGGCTTGAATTATCAAATTAAACTTTTGATTAGATAATTTCTTGATATGGTATCAAAAGCTAGTGTGACGCGATTATTACAGCGTAACGTGATAAAGCACTAAATTTGAGACTCGTAGTTCTTGTAGAATCCTAAGAACCCATGTCAACTCTACTATCATTAATAAAAAGTTTACCAATGGACTCCACAAACTCACTAATTATAGACTTAACTAAAAAAATTAAATTTAATGATGGACAAGATCACAAGATAAAAAGACTAAAAATATTTCGGTAATTAAAAGCTAATTTTAAAGGCATAATTTCTTTAGGTAAAAAGATGAAAGGCTTAGAAAATAGTAGCAATTAAAAACAGGAAGTTGAAAATTCCATAATATATTACAATATTTTAGAAAAGTAATGCTTAATTTAGATTAATTTTTATATTATAGGTGATTAGGTGAATAATATACTATATTATCTCCTCAAAATAAGGACATTTACTTATTATAAATATTACTATCCCTTTATATAACCTATTTCCATTGTGACAAATAAATACTTTCAATTTTTTCTTATATTGCTCAATAATTAAATAAAAAAAAAAGAAAATATTTAAAATGGAGGGAAAAATTAGTTCCAACAAGATCAAGAACATGTTGATTGTTCTTTTGATTGTACAACTTGCCTTCACCAATTTTGCAGGTTAATAATATTTGCTTTATTTCTTTTTATTATTTTCACTTTAATAGTATTATAATTTATTACCCACTTTTATCTTCTTCCTTTTAATTAATTCGACCCATTTTTATATTTAATCATACGTTATTATAAGATTTCAATTATAATTAATTCTATAAAAAAATTATTGTTTTGAAGCAAAATTTTCAAACAAGTGTAATGTTTTTTATTCATAGATAAATGGTGAGAGTAATAGTATTTGGCTAAAATTCCCTACATTCTTTTTTTCCTCTTATTTATTTTTTGTAGTTTAAAATAAATATGCATCATAAAAATTATATAATAAAAAATTATATAGTAATAAAAATTTAATAAGATCTCACATAAATATATATTATCATTTATATATATCTAAAAAAATTCCTTTGATCATTTTTCTCTTCTTAAAGAGAATAATTTATTTACCAAAAAGAATATTAAAGAATTAAGGGTATACACAAAGCATAAATTCTACATGCATGGTAGGCCAAAAGTTTATAAAATCTACATGGTAGGCAATTATTTATACCTTTACCTCAACTGGACACAATATTTCAATTTGGTTATTTTAATTTATCGTCTCTTTTCCTTAATTTTGAGGCGATTTATAAATTATAATAGATATTTTTAGCCCACGTATAATTGTCTTAAATAAAAACTTAAAAGTCTCAATTAAAAAAAAAAAGGTAAATGATGGAAATTCGCAAGTTTTTTTATGTTGACTTCTAATATCATATTAAAAATCTAATTTTAACCAAATCCTTCAAATGATAGTTACACAATAATAGTGGTGCCCTTAGAATTCAAAGGCAATTGTTAATATTTATTTTATTGCAAATCCATTTTAATCTTTAGTGATATATATTTGATTCCCACCATCCACATAAATGATAAATTTCTTACCCTTAGCCTATTATGATTTTCTAGCATACTTTAAAATTAAAAAAAAAATACAAAAATAACATAATTCATAAAAAATTATAGAAAATCACTTTATCTAGTTATCATTTTTTTTTAATAAATCTAGTTTTCATTTATTCCTCTTGAGGAAGTACAGTCTAAAATAGATTTAGACTATAATATTTTCAACTAGTCTTTTGAGAGACCGTTTCTTAATGTCTACTCACCCTATTCTTAATGTCTACGTACGTTATCCTTAATGCTTATTTACCTCATCCTTAATACCTACTTTCAATATCTTAAATGTCTACTCACATCGTTCTTAATACCTACTTACAATATTTAGAAAACATATAATAAATCGGTCCAATTAGAGATGGTTTCTCAAAAAGACCGTCTCCCACAAGAATTTGTATAATATTTTAGTGTCCCTTCCTCAAGCTTTCATTCATCAGAAGGTCTTCTGAGAGACCATTTATGGCATAGACGGCACTCTCAGCAGCCCAGACCAATGGAAATTTTAGTTGTTATTTTTGGAAAGTGTAAAAATGGGCTAACCCATTACATCCGTCTATGCTATAGACCGTCTATAGCAAGAATTTGTGTTCATTCATATACTCCATTTGATTACACTTTTTAACTCGTACATTTTAATTTAAGGATGGTACATATTGATTTAGTGTGCGCTAAATTTATACAAGATAAACTCATAATACTATTTTATTCAAAAAAACTCATAATAATATTTGTGTGTGAAATCTTTTGCAGTCCAACCCGTGGAAGCAGGATCCAAAAAATATAGTAGCATCTGTATAAAAGAAGGGGTGAATTGTGCATTTCTTGTTGGGCCTTGTTGTGAGGGTTTGAAATGTAGTGGACGTTTGTATGGAAAATGTCAAAAGAAAAAGTGACCTACCTTATCAAGGTTCAACACTATTCTTTGTGTGAATTTGCTATTAATAATGACATTTATCAGAGAAAATATCAGTGTTAATAGCAAATTTATAAAGATAAATCAAAATTTGAATAGTGCTTGTTAGCAGAGTGATTATTTAAAAAATAAAAACGAAATTGTAATTTACAATTATATATAATTTTGAATTTTTAACCATTTATCATTTGGTAAACGTTTTAGTATTGTACTAATATATTGTTGTAAGAAATTATCTTTTAAAGTTGTTAAATTGTGAAGGATTATCTTAATTGAGATTAATATTCTACCTATGACTCATCCAAAGAAAGAAACCTAACATTTCAATTAATTCCCAAAATAAGTATCTTCATGTCAAAACTAAGATTAGATATGTTCATTGTTACTAGCAGCGAACAAAGAAAGTTAAAATTCTTTGTTCACCGTTACTAACAGTAAACAAACATGTTTTAATTTTTTTTTTTTTTTCTCTTCCCACGTCTAATGAATTTTCATCCCAAAATCATTAGTAATAAACAAAGAAGTTAATCAAGCTTATATGTTAGTCAACGTTTACATGACCCACATAAGACCCATCAATCTTATATGTTAGTCTACTTCTCTCTAATTTTTTGATGTGGGATACACAACAAATTCATGCTTATATGTTGCAAACTTGTTTACTAAGGGGACTACTAAACTACTATGTTCTCAAGAGTTATCCAGTACGCCCAAAATAAGTAAGTAAATTGTTCTAAGTGTACAAGGCAAACTCTAAAAAACGAAGGGTCGGAAACAAGTAGCTCACATCGGCATATAAATTTTTCATTTCGATGTTAGCATTACTCGTAAAAGCCTACTAGGTTATGCATCCGATAGCAAGTTACGAAATGAATTAAGAGCTACACCCATGAAGAGAATAAAGAGTATAACTACTTACAATTTCAAACAATGTTCTATCCCAAAACCACTTTTCCCGTGTAAGGGCGAAGCCAGTAGTTCCATGTATACCTGTGAGGTCGTTATTTTATCTCTTCCACGCTAATTTACGATAACTTGCTTATATTCACATATGTGGAGTCTCAACCTGCGCGATAATGTACTTGAAACACCACAACACCATCAGTTTCCATAACTAGTTCCGTAGTTACTTCAATGGTGGTAAAAATGGCTGGCAGGCCGAAATAAGCGGGCTTTTTACAGAACGCCCTAGTTTAAAGGCTAAATAATTGGACTTTATCCACAGGAAGCATGGCCTTGACATCTAAGAGACTTCAAATGATTGTTTTTTAAAGCCTATGATTTTGGTGTTTTTTTTTACATGCAAGAATAAGCTTCAACATTGAAGTCCCAAGGGTATGGACATTTCACCTGAAAACAGCCCGCCGGGTTTTTGGGACCTCCAGTATCCGAGCATTCCGACACTGTCGAAAAAAAAGATATAAGAATATGCCTATGAAACTGCGAATCAGCAAACAAAGCATACTTTTTTGACAAGATGCCAAAGGTTTTGACAGAGCTATACAAGTGACGAGCATGTTCAACATGTTCGACCGCACAAGGCCCCGAAAAATTAAGGACCTCAATATTAAATTATTTAGCATATGTCAGGTGTTTAAAGATACAAAATTGCATAGGGCCTTCATAGTGTTAATCAATTTTTGCTCCGCCCAGACAAGCCATTTAATTTTGATATAATCCAATGTAATTTGAAATCAAAGTATAAATCTTTGACCCAGTCAAAATAAGGGACATCACCATGACATTTGTAGTTAAACAAAATTACCTAGCTCATTTCTCTGGCTCGCTTTTTAAAGAGTTAACGGGAACAAAGCTGGCCGAATCACCATTAGCCTCAGGAGCATCATCCATTCCCTGTGAATACTATCAGGCAGATCAATACCAATAATCAAGCATATATTTCATCATAGAGCCTAGAGGACACCATAGTTCCGAAAGGCGAGATATCAGTATACTAGAAACGAGCACCTGATTGTTGGAAGACTGCAGCATATTCCTTTGGGGTCGGGAATTGAGATCGATCATTTTGTTATCCATTTGAGCATCAGGGACAACATTCCCGTCTACAAATACTACATGATTTTTCTCTTTTTCCGTCACGGTAGCATTTGGTGATTGATTCGGTTCCCTCCTAACGTCCATTCGATCAACCTGTTGTAAGCCCATGTGTTCACCATTCCCATATTTATCCCCTGGAAACTACACAAAGATACCCATCAGTCAGGAATCGACAAAAATTCAGAAAAGAGAATACATTCTCTCCCTAATTAATAGGTCAGACATTGGGTTGCGATTTGCTGGTCATTTTCAAGAAATAGAGTTAGGAAACCACAACAATCCTTCACTGATAAAATTTTTCCCGGTTTAATATAGTCATACCAATCTATCCCTCGAGTGAAATTCATTGTAAAGGGTTTCATTAATTTGGCATAGTAAGGTTTTCCAAACAAACAAACTAATATTTACTTCGTTGTAAAGGTGTAAGAAAATCTGCGTTTTGGACCGTATCAAGGGATATATCATGCTTTTGACCGAAATTTAGGGGTTATGATAATTGCATCACTCCCATTATTGATCATCGTTCCGTTACCGCGGTTGCGACCATAACCACATGTTTTTCCCTATTGTTATGAATGGTGACTTGAGTGCACAATTCAAGTGTGCATTCATGAGTAACTTTTAGAATGGAATCCTATGGGATTAAAGATGGGTGATTAAAGTGTGTGACTTAATGATGGTGTTTAAGTTGGTGATCAATGCATGGTGTAAATGGTGTATTGATAGAGGCAGTTAAACATTCATATTATGATGGTAATTAAAGCATGATGAATGACACTTAATGAGGAGTTGAAAAAGCTAATAAAAGATTCTTCATAAGGTGCTTGTGCATAGGATTCAGTTTTGTGACCTTTTATATTCATAGAGGTGTTTAATATGTAATTTATTCTTAGCCATAAATGTGTAAGACTCATTAACGTAATCTCCCCTATATATAGGGAGCTCATATGCTCATCAAAAACCAGTGGCGAAACTTGAACAAAATGTTGGGGGGGCAGGGTTAACAAAAAAATTAAATTCAACTAAAATATAGCCAATCAATGTAACCAAAAATTATAACATACATTTTGAATCAAAGTAAACGACGTTCTTTTAGCACTTTAAAATTGTCTATAATCTTATTGACATTGTATGTCTTTGCTATTTGTCTCTAAATATATATTACTAAACTATCAACAAGATAATCGTCGTCCATTTTGTTATAAGTCTTGTCTTTACTATCTTCATAATAGATTATTTTTTTGTATAAGTTTTTATTGATTGAAGTATTCAGTTATGCAAACTAACTATTAAATATAAATTAGAAAATTTAATTAATTAAAAATATAAAACAAACCTTTTAATCGTAGATAGTAAGCATATTTTTTATTTTTTTCGATTTCTCCCAATCGCTTTCTTCTTTTTCCGTTTCTTGTAGGTGTTAAAATATGATAATTTCATTCCTAATTTGATAAGTCATTATTACTTATTAGACTTTTTTTTTGTTTCAGTTATTCTCTTCATTTAATTGTGTTGCTTTTATTTTGTTGGACTAAAATTATAAGAAAATATATATGACAGTTGTATATTAAAAAAAATTTGCCGAAAATCTCGGAGGGGCGACGCCCCTACCCGCCCTTAACTATGTTTCGCCCTTGTCAAAAATATCATCCACATCATCCACAAAATTACCCCAAGCCAAACACTAGCCTTATATAGCTTCTCTAATTGTAATTCTCAATTGTTATAATATAAGAGATACTACACCGGAGGACGTAGCCTAAATTGGGTGAATCTCGTTCATATTTTGTGTCGTTTATTATTGCAATTTATTCCTACAAACATCGATTTCATATTGTTTGCGTAATTTGTTTCACACGACTTCACACTTTCGATCTTGGTGATATTGGAGATTGAAACACATCGTTCGATCTCTAAAAAGTCATCGTTTTCACCTATAATTATAAATACTAAATGGTGGAATGATAATAAAAATATGACATAATTTAGCTAGGAAAATTACATGACAAAAAATATCGACATGCTTATCCTACTCTAATCATATTTTTTGTTTTACAAACTACATAGTACATACTCATCTATTACCATTTGAGAAGGGCTGAAGGGGTATTAGATGGTAATGGATACATGTGAAGAAAAAATATTTACGGATGAGAGCTTCTTCATTACCATGGGAATGACAAAGAAAAATTTATCAAAACTAACACTTTAGTTCATTTTAATTACCATCCTTTAATACCAACAACCAAACGGCACGTAAGAGTTCTAAGTGCCAACTCTCTTAGTATGGGAGATGATTTTGATCATCTTATAGCTCATTCTAGGACTTGCAAATTGGAGGAGAAAGTTGGGTGTGCAAGGGAGTAAGGGGCCATGAGGTGCATGAAGGGTGCCGTGAACGAAGTGCACAACAAGACTCAAGAATCTTGGATCATGCCTTGAACGAGGCATGAAGGGGTTAAAGGTGCCTTGAAAGAGGCAGCCAACAACAAGAGTAGGTGAATGCTGGGAGAAGGTGCTCATCCGAGCACATGATGTTCTCATTTGAGTACCCTAGTGAGGGCCATTTCAACTTTTCTGTTTTGCACGATACTTAGGGGGCAAGTCCATCTTTTGTCCTAGGTTTATTCCTCTAATGGACTAAAATCAGCATAGAGATCAGTGAGTGGAGGCTAATACAAGGTAAAAGGGGTTTGGGAAACCTAGAGTGCTTGGTATTAGATAGTGTGTGTGATCTCCGCTAAAGATGAGATCTTTGAGCTTGAGAGATTATTCTCAAGTCTTGTAAGAGTTGTGTCATAAATGTATTGTTGAATCCATTAACGAAGTACAACTTAGTTTGAGGGGAGGTATCTAAAACACCTCATTAAACATCTTTGTGTTCTTGCATTGTGTTTGTGTGTCCAAATATCATCCGGAACTTCATATATATATAAGATGTACACATAATTTAACAAGTCATTTTAGCATAGTCCATTATGATCTGAAACAAAGAACTCTAACGGGACGTAAGGGTAATATAGAAATTTCAAGTTAAATATGCTAAATACGAAAGTAGTCAATTATTGAACGACAAACTATGGTAGATATGTGATCTAATAGGGATGGAGGTAGCATGAAACAAGCAAATACACACTATACATATAAAGTCACAGACCTCCGCTCTCTGCCTCAATAAAAGATACCGTCTGTGAGTTCTTTTACCACCAACATGAACAGCCATGTCGCATTGCAGACAAAGGGAACTCCCATCGATCTCGCAATAAAAGAAGGCTGCAAATGTACGTCTAATAAATCAACTCTGAACAGAAGGAACAAATAGACATCAACCTTATTGTGATGCAGAAAGCCACCCACCTGGAGCATTTTCACAAATGTCGCACTTTGGTACAGCAGTAGGAGCAGCAAGCCCAACACGTATATGTCGACTAGCTAGCTTGTTACACATGTGGACCTGCCATTCCAATTCATTTAAAACTGGACAAGTTACTGAAACAGATTCTGAATATGAAAAGACGTAGCAAGTATTCGTCCAATAAGAATAAAGATCCATAATTGACATCTAAAATTCTGAACTTTTTTATTCGAAAAATTCTTCACCCATCCGATATCTTTTTGTTATTATTAGCATTAATGGTGGGGTAATCGAATATTGTAGTATTAATAAGCATTGATACATTACTTTCTAAAGCTCGATCATACAAACAAAACTTATACGGGAAGAACATTCAAATATGGCATCTTGGAAGGACCCTCCTTTCTAGCACAAACCAAACTAGGCCAAGAAAACCGTAAATGCAACTCGCATCAATATTTAAAACTATATGTTTTCAATTACTATAAAAAAATCTAACCATCCCTATCATTTTTGTAACTTTGTCTCCTATAATGCTGAGTCTTCCATTCATAAGGGACAGGGTATGGGACCGATCTGCTCACCAATCAGTCTAACAATTAACGACAGAGCTCGAACCGGCTTAGGTCATATAAGGTAAGGCAATGTATACGCTTCAGCAGTTCAGCCAGATCACAATTACCCAGCAAACTGCACAAGTACCCTTCACGGAGCCACTAGAAATGTTCCGCGTGTTTACCTACTTAGTTGAATACGGAATACCAGGTGTGTACCTATCCCATCATCGCGTCTTCCACAATAATTTATAATCTAACACCTCTTACACATGCACTTATTAGTTATTACGGCATCAACGGGTTTGTTCTCTAAACACCCTAAGGCCACTTAATTTCTTTAAAGCATATCTTTTAGAAAGAAATCGTGAAATATATTCATGTGATTAATCCTGCTACTGGACTTCCCCTTCTTAATTCCTCTACATTACTACTTCATTCCATAAAAAATTATCTAGTGGAACGAAAGAGCACCATAAGGCTGATTAATAAGACGTAATGTCGGACGCAACATTTAAAAATTCTAGCGGACTTTACATCTCAGAATGTATACCCAAAGCAATCACCAAGAAAATCATCCTAAAGCCAAGTGTCGGACAAAAACGTAGGAACCCCAAGTCAATTGAATGTAGCTAATAAGTCAAATCTACAAGATGTAATTTTTTCGTTGGTTTTTGGCTTTTTACTCACCTTTTCTCTGATAAATAGCCAATAGCCACCAAACACTTCCATAACAGAAACAATTGCTTATCGGCTAGCAAATCAATCAATACTTCCGTTAGTCAAACTATGAAACATATTTAGCCAAAAGCCATCTTCCAAACAGACTGTAAGAGTAACATGCCTCCACCTATATGAATGGTAATACAAACAAATACGACTAAAATAACAACCTCAATAAACATTATGTAACATAAGACTGCTTTAAGCACCTAAAGTATGCACGCTAGCAATGACGTTTACAAACGATCCACTTTTGTGTGAGTTGTAGCTTTTGTTAGGAGCATCAAGCAAAGTTGATAGGAGACACTAGATCCCAAGCACAGCTCCTCAACAAGAAAATAAGAGAACAAACAAACCAAGGAAAACACTTCTACCACAACGGCCCACCACAAACATCCTGCCTCCACAATCCACCCCACATCTTTAGTGTTATACCATAAAAGAGACAGCAAGGTGTTATTCTCCACAATTTAAAACTAGTTACATACATTCATGATTTTCCAACCATCCAACTCCAAGCTGACTCAGAATCCAAACATGTGCAATGACATGTCACATTCACTTCAAAGTTCAAACTGTTCTCATTACCGCAAAAACCATTCAAATGTATTGCTTCCTACTCAAATGCTCATAACTCACAAGAAATTGATCACCCTAACGACCCACTAGACAAACCAAACAAAAGAATTTCCTTTACACTAGGAATCTAACTGAAGATATACACCATAAGTTGGTAAAAAGTAGAGTAGTAAACCCAACCCACAACCAAAAAAATTTACCCCATAAAACATTGCATAGAATTGATTCTTCAATCTCCCATAATTTGTATTTAGTCTAACTAAGATAAACCCAAATGATGTAATAAACACACATCTTTACCAAACTAATTTATAATCTTACTAAATCATGGCTTCTCATTCACCCGTCAATTCCATTAACCCAAATGATGTTTCTCGAGTTGAGGGACTCTTTGGCCGCGATCCCCGGACTCTTTGGCCGCGATCCCCCTTTATCGGTATGAGTTGCCGCCTTCCTTCCTCCCCAGACCCTACTCATAGTTTTTCTATGTGCGGGATACACCGGTTTTTCTATGTGCGGATACACCGGGTATGATGATGATGCTGGAAGAGGACTTGCGTCCACACTTTTAGTTCTATCATGGCATTGGTGTAACAATATATTTGTAATAAATCTTACTATAAAAGGCATCAAATTGAAAAGAATCAAAGATTGCTATAATCAAAAAATGAAAAATAGTAACTAAAATGCAAATCAAAAGAATGATCAAAGATTAACCAAGAAAAGTTAAAAATGATTAGAACCCAATTAAGAGTATTTACCTTCTCATCACAAGCACGGCAAAGAGCAGCCTCATCAGCAGCACAAAAGAAAATGGCAGCAGCACCTTCACAAACATCACAAAGTGTCCTCATTTCTTTCTTGACTTCTCCCTCTTTCACAAAGAATCAATTTTGAAAGAAAAGTTCATGGGTTTGAATTTGGATAATGGATAAGTCAAATAAATCAAATTAGGTTATAAAGATTGAACCTTTAACAGCAAAAGTAGGGTTCTTCTGTCATGAAAATGGAAATTGAACTGAAATCCAAATTTTGGTGATAAAGGAAGGAAAAGAGAAAGTGGGTAATTTAATTGTTTATGTAAATAAAAAAGTAAAGAGTATTTAAGAGGAAAGAATTGAATGAAATGTTGGGTTGGATGAAAGAAGTACCAGCTTGATGAATGTTGCCTGTTTCATCATCCACTACTACTATAAATCTTCTCGCTTTCTCTTATGTTTGGTTTCTTTTTCTTTCTTTGTCTTGTCTGCTGTACAACTTATTTGGCTTACTTTTTGGAAGAGATCAAAGAGGTAATAGGATGGATGAATAATGATGTCTACATCTTCACAATTCAATCCTAAGAATAAGAACGGAGGTGTTCAAAACTAACCCGATGATCTAAAATACATTTGATTTTAGAACCGAATTAGATTTGACCCGACTAAAAAATAAATTTACAAATGTAAAAATCAATGTGAACACTAAACCTGATTTTGTACCGACCTAAAACACCTAACTTAAAATATGTTCATCTCTAACTAAGAATATTCAATTTTAACACAAATTTTTACATGAGGCGATTTTACTGAAACACGTGTCTTATACATATATGAGCTAAATAATTCATTTCATATATACTTTTTCTGGTTTTTATTAGTTGATACAGATAGTGACACCTTGTGAGGAGAAATGTCACTATCTGTAGCAACTGATAAAAAGCAAAAGAAGTATATGAGTTAAGTTTCACCACCCAAAATTAATTTCATATGCATTGTGCTCTCTTGCAGATGAAGAAAGAAGAATTATCCTTGCTTGGAATCAAAAAGAACATTTAATTTTATTTTAAACATTTGTTTATTTAATTAATTTTGTACAAAGGTTGTTTTTCCTAATTAAAAAATTGTAGTTTAAAATAATAAAAATTGTCATCATGTGAAAAATATATGGCTTTAATATGTATTAGTTTGGGGTGTACATAACTAAATTTTGGATTTTGTTATATTATAGACTTAAGAGATATAGTAGTGTTTAGGAGAATAATAGAACTAATATACTATTTACTAAGTAATTATTAACTTGAACATTCGTGAACATGTATGACAAATTATACATATATATATTGAGGTAATGAATGTTTAATTAGTTGTGGAAATAATCACATTACTTCACAATGCTACTTTGTGTTAGGAGGACTTGAGGAGTTAGCAATAGTCAAACCATCTTAATTTGGTCCATGATTATTGCAATATACTTTCTACATTTACCTTTTTTTACGCAATCCAATGTACTATTTTGTTCATTTATATGTCGAATTATATGCATTTAAAAATTATAAAAAAATTATATTATGAAAGTATGCGATTAAACGATTCAAACTAAATCCCACTTGACTATATTATTACTTACATATTAGCCGCAATACATAAAATAAGCTAAAACGATCAAAAACAAAATGTAGCAAGTACTTCTTTTTGGAAGTACTTCGGAACGGAGGAAGTACAATGTTAGTAATGTATTTTATTTTAGGTGTTTCGATTTATTGGTTACATTTAAAATCTAATCTTTTATAAAAACGCATTTCTAATTGGTAGAGAAGATAAATAAAAAAAAGAAATTTCAATGATTCTTTAATTTAATGGAGAATTACAAAAATATTGTAAGTTCTTAATTGTTGATTACCCAAATAACAAAATTAGAATTCGATAAACCTTGTAGCAAAATTAATTTATTAGGTACTCTTTTGAGAAATCATCTTTTGTAAAAACGATTCTGAAAAGTCCAACCCAAATCTATATTTAGAGTTGTAACAATATATATTTAGAATTGGATTGGGCTTTTAATAGCCGTCTTTACAATAGACGGTCTCAAGTAATAATTTGTGTTTATGAATAATTACAAAACAAGAATTTAAAAAAACAAATAAAGTATTTAAATGTAGATGTAACAAAATCACTTGAACAAACAAATACTCCTTCGAATTCATTTCAGTTGTCTCATTTTCATTTATAGTCAATTCACTTCAGTTGTTTCATTTTCTTTTTTGTCAATAATTTTTTTATCTAAATATCTCATGTTCACACAAGTAATGACCAATATACCCTTACTTTTACTACTTATAATACTCAACTACCACCTTTACAATTAATTTAATAAATTAAAATATTCTAACTACCACATTGTTTGTGGACCTCATCCCGCTCTTAATATCCATGTCCAATCAAATGAGACAACTCAAATGAATCGGACGATTACTACCTAGTTTTGTTTCTTTGGGATTGTTAGACAGCTTGATTTTCATTGGTTTTGTCAATGGATGCAAGTTTTAAAAAAACAAATAAATAAAAGAAATATTTGGATAACATAAATGGTGTGAATAAATTACAATTGAAATTAGGTGAAAGGATAAAGTTTCACAACTACTTTATCAAATATTAGCATCAACCTCCTATTTATATTAAAATTAGCTAAAATTACCTAATAAACTATTTTGTCAAACATCCTTAAAAAAAATTTCAATCTGTCTTATATGAGACCGTCTCACGGTGAGACGACCTCAAAACACGAAGTCTATAATCTAACAATTTTTATTATTAAACTAATTAATCCAAGTATAAGTTATATTTCACTATAAGACTCTCATAAAATTTTAATGGAAATTTGGCAAGATAGATTAGGCAATGTATTGTGGCATAATGGATGGTACAAACTAATCATATTCAACCTAAAAAAATTTGAGTACTCGGTTGAAAACAAAATGGGTGACCTGGATGTCACATGGATTTATTATGTAATGTGAAGTAAAATAATGGCCACAAATTAGTTTAAGAAAAGAAAAGAAAAGATGATTTGATAAAATGAGGGGTTATATTTGAAAGATCCATTGTGTAATTTCAGCCGCTAATTTCATTTCAAAATCTAGTGGCCCCATTTAAGTTTTTGTGAGCCACAAAAATACTCTTCTAGTATCTACTTTGTGGTTGCGAAGTCAAGTGTTCCTATTTAAGAATCATTTTATGAGTTTATCCAATTACTATTATCATTTATCTTGTTTCAAGTTTAGTCATTATAATAATACTTTTTTCGTTCCATAATACTTGTTATATTTTGTTTTTGGCACTATTTATCGTTTAAGCTTATTTTATATATTGCGGCTAATATGTATGTAATAATATAGTCAAGTGAGATTTTGTTTGAATTGTCTAATCGCATACTTTTATAATATAAACTTTATATAATTTTTAAATGTGTATAATTCGACATACAAATAAACAAAATAGTACATTGAATTGCGTAAAAAAGTTAAATGTAGCAAGTATTATGGAACGGAGGCCGAAGTATAATATTGGAATTTTAGGTCTCACCAAAACAATACTTTTTGTCTTTATTTATTTTTGCTTAATTTTTTTATAAATTATTCACTTTGCCTCATAGCTTTTGTTATAATTTAAATTTTGATTTATCACATAAAATTTATTATAGTTTTATTTTTGGTCATAATTCATAATTTTCTTTATTCTCATTATATATTTAACTAATCTTTTCATTTCATTTAATCTTTCTTCCATAAATTATATTTTTTTTGCCCATTTTCCTCCTTATTATTGGTTTTCACTAGTATTGTACTTGTGGTAGAAGCTACGGGACTGTGAGAATAGAATAAAAATAGTAAATTTAGATATAAAAAATGGCTAAGAGGTTGAATATATAAATCTATAGATTGGATTGCAAAAGAGTATCTAAAACTACTACTAGAAAGCAGCGGCGGATCCAGGCTTCGGAGTCTCAAGGGGCACCAAGCCACCAACCAATGGACAAAATTTTGGCGAAGTTTTATTTGTAAAATTAACAACTATTTTACAATTTACCTAATTAAAAAACGAGATAAAATAAATAAATAAGACAAAATTACTAAAATTAGGAAGTATTTTTCATCAAAAGATTTCAATATTAATTTTACACTTTTACTCTTACCAATACAAAAATATACATTATTTTTTTCTAAAAAAAACGCTTAAGAGCACGTGACCCTGTAGGCCCCTATGTGGCTCTGCCACTACTGGAAAGTAAAATGTAACGAAATAAAAAAGACAATTTAGAATAAAAATTGTATCAATTAAGAATATATAGATTAATCAGTTACTCTTGTAAAATACTATTTTCCAAAGACAAGGCCTCAAAACAGGAAGCTCACATATTTATGTTCACTTTAATTTGTTATTAATTGGGCTAAATAGTAATCTAATATGTCTCTCAACGAAACCATCTCTCAAATAATTTATATTAATTATATTTTAGTTGTCACTCAAAAGATAATTAAAAATTTTAAAAAAATCAACGACGATAAGACTATCATCAACAATCAACTTTCTCCAACTTATCCCCGTTCAAAGACATTACCTGATCAGAACATTGTAACTTGTAACATCTAAAAAAGTTAATCAGCTAGTTTATTGAGAGACTATTTTTTTAAGAGACGTATTTTAATCTCAACTCATTAAAATTAATGTTATTTACCGTATGCCTACTAATATTGTCTTTGATGCTTACTAACCGTATGACATAATTTTAATATCTTAAATATCTACTTAAATTATTCTTAGTGTCTACTTATAATATTTTTTAAAATATATTATAGGTCAGCCCAATTAAAATTTATGAATAATACAAAGAAAAAAATAATTCCGAATCACATTTAGTGATTCAAATATAATAACGTAACAAAATCAAATAAATAACTAAAAAATATAGCAGATTCAAAGGATAAAATTGATTAATTTACACCACAAACCCTCTCCCCTCTAAATTCCAAGCATGTGTCAAGGTTGTGCAATGTGGATAAAGTTTATTAAACCAAGCTCTACACTAAATAATCGGAGAGGTTCTCTCTTGAAAGACCGTCTATAGTATAGACTCTTCTCAAAAGAGCCCAGTCCACATTCTCAATAATTAAAAAAAATCTAAAAACCTGCACATGCGTTGAGCCTATTTCAAATTGGTGTTATAACTTATAGAAGTTGGTGTTATAACCTATTAAAGTTGATATTATAACCTATTAAAGTTGGTATTTAGAGTTGGTGTTGTAACTAATTAAAGTTGGTATTATACCTATTTAGAGATACCAACTTTAATAGGTTATACTACCAACTTTGACAGGTTATAATACCAACTTCAATAGGTTATAACACCAACTTCAAATAGAAACACTTAGCGCAAATTTTTTGAATTTTTTTTTTCTAACTAATAATAAGTCGGCCCATTTGAGATGTGTCTCTTGTAGAAACAGTTTCAAGTAAGAATTTGTGATAATCGGAAGTAGAGTAAATTTTTATACCTATCTAAATTAGTAACCTTGATATGTATTTATTAACCCGATATATATGACTGAGAGATAGTTCACCATAGTGACTCTAATCTAAACTTATTAGAATTTATCTTATGGCCTGCTCGACAACATGGAATTTTATTATTTCAAATGTTGTACTGGGTCAAATATTTTATTGGCAAGTTTAAAATTTGTAATTTAGAAATTGACTATTGAAATCTTAGAATAAGTAATAATTAGGTCAAATTTTTATAATTCAAAATACAGCTTTATGACATGTTGTTTGCAAATTTTTTTAACCACTTTCTAACTTTGTATCTCTAAACTTTTTGGCCTCTCTTTGTTAGTAGCAGCGGACAATTATTAAAATTAAAATAAAGTCAGCTTAACAATTGTCCGCTGTTATCAATAGGGGGCGATCGTTGAGCTGATTTTGACTCAGTTTACCAATTGGTATTTGTTACTAATAGCAGACGAATACTGAATCGAGTCAAAAGTCAACTCAACAGTCGCCCTTTGATAGTAACAATGGGCAATTGTTGAGTTGACTTTGACTCAGTTTGATAATCGTCTATCGTTACTTACAGCGGGTAATGCCTTACCTTAATTTTTGATGAAAAGACGCTTACTTTAGATTATTTTTTTTTCAGCATCTAATATTGAAAATTTATTTATTTATTAATATAAAAGCTTGTTTTTTTCTTTCTTTCTACACAAGTAAAAATAGATAAAAATTACTACTACTCGTCAGGCCGTTGAAAAAAATTTTGTTCTTAATTGTTTGGTATGATATTATCTACTTTTTACGTGACTTATAAGTTTCCCCTCTTGATAATTATTCATTTGTTGTTGAAAAAAATAATAAGAAATAAATTGATTAAATAAAGAGAATAAATTTACAGATGAAATTTAAAAATTATGAGAATCAAACCTATCCCAATCATCTCAATAAAAAAACCTATCATAATTTACAAAGAAAAATAAAATTGTCTTTAATCACTAAACCAACTTATAATTATTAATACCTAGACTTGAATTTTAGAAGCAGATTGTCAATGAAATCCCAAAAAAGTTAAGCAATTATAGTATGAGATCTTCTAACCTTTTAGACAGATTCATACAAGAAGCTAGAATCTTAAAAAAGAGTATTTTAATATTTGTATGTCAATTTTGAAATTTGAAATGCATATTAATTATTAAGATCTAAAGTGAGTAGTTTAAGTATAAAAGTAAATATTTTAATTTATTTAATTAAGTTATATTTTAAATCGTCTAATGATATGTTTGGCAACTTAAAATTCATTTCCAAATGTTGAATTGGGTCAAATATAATGTTTAGCAAATCTTGAATTTGAAATTTGAAATTGGCTCAATTCCATAGACTTTCAATAACAATGTAAAATTTGGTAAACTATCAAAATTTGCAAATTTCAAGCATTTAAGTGTCATTTACAATTCTTAAATGTGTATATCAAAATCAAATTCTCTATTTTCAAATAAATTCTATGTTGTCAAACACTGCCATAAATTAGAATTTGTATGAAAAGTTAATAGTTGGAGGAGTTTGTGGACAAACCATCAAGTGATTAGAGCAGAATGGACCGTCTGGCCGCAAATCTCTTTACATGGACTTATTGGGCTTATGGGTTTCACTATTTCAAAGGTTTGAATGGGCTTCAATCTACGGAGTCACTTATATCCTCACTTTTCAACAAATTTTTAAATAAAACAGTTTCATAGTGAAAATATTTTTATTAGACTGACATATGTACATTTAGTCCACTAAAAAAACATATGTACATTTAGTGTAAGTTTCATAGTTAAAGAACCCTCAATAATTTTCAAGTGATCTATTTGTAAAATAGAATAATTATATAAATTTGTCTCATGGTGAGACGGTATAGAGACAACATGCAAGTTTTTCGCTTTAACATTTGTGTAATCTCAAATATACATAGGCTCACAAATTATTATATGAGCCGATTTACCGTGAGACATGTTATTTAATAAATATTTTAATTAATACAAATTATAAGAATATATACAAATTTTATTTTGAAGTCGTCTCATAAAAAATTATGTCTCACAAGTTTAGCTCCACATAAATAATGAGCTACTCTTGTGAGAGACCGTCATTAAGTGAGACAACTTCAAGCAAATAAGTCCATATGCAATAATTGCATAATTGGGTTATTCAATTCATGTATAAAGAATGTTTCAGGGTAAGACTATCTCTCGGTGAGATTGTCTTTCGGTGAGAATGTCTCACACGAGAATTTGGGATTGAGCATTACTCCATATTAGATGAGTTATTTAGATTTTAACACATGTATAAAATGCGTTTTATGCCATCGTAATTTTGTATAGTAGTCTATAATTTAATTTAAACCTTTTAAAGAAAGAACGTATCAATAAATGAAATAATTAATAACAAAGTTTTACTTTATCAAATATATAGTATATTATGAGAAATAACATTAACCAAACCCCTTTGAAATTCTTTTGGAAAAATTGTCCAAACTTATTCAACATTTCACTAATATACTATGAGGAATCTATAATATGTATTTGCTTGCAGTATATTCGATGTGGAAGACGAGTGGTGAAGTTGTGGTGATTTAGATCACTGAATATGCTAAGAGCAAATACATAACTAAGGTTGAATTATTATCTAATAATCAAATTATGAATTTATCATTTACATTCTGTAAATAAAAGGTTAAATTATTCTCTGCAGTTTATTTACAAATATGTGTTATGGAAAATTGCAAAATAATACTTCTATGAAAAAGTCAAATAGTCATTGGTTGACTTTAGGAGTAAACTAAGTGATAAAGCATTTAATTAAGGATTTGAAAGACTAGTTATTTCTTGTGGTCGGACGCAATGTAATCTTCAAGAAAAACAATCAAAAGATGTTGATGACTAATGAGCCAGTGTGGTGGTTAAACCAACAACTTACAAGTAACTATCCTAAATAGTTGGTAAATTAGTAGTTAAGTGTACCCTTTAAAGATGAATTCACTAAGCATTATTTCAAAAATGGTAAGATGTTATAATATAATATGATTTAATTTAATTTGATTATACGTGTTATAATATAATTTGATTATACGTGTTATACTGAAATTTAGTTATAATTTGTATTTTAAGAAAAAGTAATGTCTATGGTTTGATCAAGTAATGGTGAAGTCACATGGGGCACACAAAGGGTTTAGCATTGTGATCTATTTTCACAGTCTATTCTTATGACCTACTTTTTTAGTTCAGCCCATGCAGATCTTTTAATTATATATTACGATTATATTTTAATGTTTTTTAGGCCTTCTTAAACTTTTTTATTCTAACACCATCCCTGATTAAGTATATGATTGTCTACGTGTTAAAACAAGCGTCTTTCGAGTCAAGGTCGTCCTTGATGTTTGAAGTAAGTTGACGATAATTGAAGGTGGTTGAAAATCTTCAAATATGAATATCTCTATAAATGAACAAAGGTTACTAATTCAGAGGTTACATACTTACGCGTTAAAAGTTACTCCGTATATCTCATGCTTGAGTTGGATAAAAGTTGAATATTAAAAACGAAATTAGAATTGCGTAGAATAGGAGAAACTTTAAATGACTTTCACAAAAACTTATAAAGGCTAACCTTGTTTAGATTTTTGAGGATACCTATATTTAAAAAATAGACCGAATTTGTTTTACAAATTGGTAAATTATGAAATGATATGATTTCTTATCAAAATTTGAGTTAAACTACTTGGTAGACAGTGTAGGCGTAGATCACGGCTCGACCTCAAACATTCTTGTTCCAAAAAAAGGTGATTGAATAACTGTTCCAACCATCGTTTTCCCGTTGATCTACACTCTTTTTAGATGTAAATTTTAGTAGGTGCAACTTACAACTTACACATGAACCTTTTATCATTTGCTATGCTTTTCACTTCATTAAAGTAAATTAAAAAAGGTCCAATAAACAACTCTTGCGTAAATTTTACATCTTTAATATTTATATTAATTGTAATTTTAAATTTAGTATTTATAATAAATTACAAATTCAAATCACTAATTGAAAATTTGAAATTGGAAAATAATTGTATAGTGTCATATTCTTGTTGGAACATTTAGAATTTGTTAAGATATCTCTAAGTACTAGGAGTACTACAATATCAATATAATACGCGGGACAATTAATTTAAGGCTTAAAAGTCCAAATGGTTAAACAAACAAAACAAGTTACTTAACGAAACGAAGAGAGTTCAGAACGATGCTCATTCTAGCATCCAGGTGCTTGCTCAAGCACAGGGTGCTTGTTCGAGCACTCTAGCTAAGTGCGTGTTCAAGCACTTTGTTATTTCACGAGACACGAATTTTTGAGTTATGCTTTTTCGGTGTGTGTTCGCTTGAGTACATGAGTACTCGTTTGGGCACTTTCTAACATGTGCTTTTGTTTGCAACATAATGCTCTGTTTCATTGTGTAGTTTCAGATTTGATATTTTGCATGATAGATCATAGATATCAACACGAAAGGACGAGATGAAAGCATGTAAAATATCTAAAATAGAGATATGATATATATAATTGAATCATTTACATAAATATACAAAAAAAAATAATCTCTTTATTTCTCTTCATTTAGTCTTCATTTAGTCTACATATTAGAGGTGTTCAACGGGGCGGGTCGACCCAACAGGTCAAGGGTCGGATCACATTTTAACGGGTCATTGGCAGGTCGGGTTAATAATGGGGCGGGTCATTAGCGGGCCTTGGTGTAAAGGGTCGGGCCGGGTTGGATAATTATAAGAATTAATTGAGAAAAAAATTTGCCACTTTTTTTAAATTTTTAAATGATATTATTATAAACATAAATGGATCGACCCAACGGGTCATAAAATATAATAATACAATTATTTTTATTAACTTTTAAAAAATGGGTCAAAGTGGGTCGGATTTAAACGGGCTTGACCCGCGCCGCCCCGCCCCGCCCCATTGAACACCTCTAGTCTACATACTATTTCAAAAATATACAAATAGTGTCTAGAGAAACTATTTGTATTTCTTTGAAAATTTCATTCTGTTTTTGATACCGTTGTGGAAGAATATCACAAAAGACATATTTTTAACACCTATAATTTGTATTGTCTTAAGTGATAAAAAATCTTCAATCTTACTAAAAGTTTTTGTCTAATTGATGTTGTCTAATTGATGGTAAGATTAGGGAGTTTGTTCGATCATTCATGAATATGATTCAACGATATATGATTACAAATATATGAACAATTAATGTATAAACATTGTAATCTATAGCATTATTATAATTTATATTTAGTTAATAAATAATAATAGTTTTGAGGTTTAAAAGGTCTAACCTACAAAAGTGAAGGTTATTAATTTCATCTATCTTAAATTTAAGTTTAATTAATGTTACCCACCTCAAAACAAGAATCAATAGCAAATTAACAATACAAAGCACATGTAAAATAATATAAAATTGCTTCTATCACCAATTTTCTTTTATTATGTCCAAAATTCAAATATATAGTGATCATAAAATTATAATTTTTGTCACTATCAATGTTAATATCACCAAAAAAAATATCATTATCAATATTAATGATCACACCATCAATATCAATATGAATAAAGAAATAATTTTTATTAACTTCAAAAACAACCAAAAAAAATTTCATAAAAAAACACTAATAATAACAGACTAATTAATAAGACCACATGTAATGATACCTATCACAAAAAATTCGTAATTGTGTGTGTCCAAAGAGTTTTGCGCACCAGCTCATTATTTTTGTATTAATTAAAATATGGTAATGAAATTCAATTTTGTATTTGAATTAATATTGCCATTGCTTTAAACTAGGTAAAAATGAAAATTTAACTAAGCATTGTCATTTTGAAATTTTTAATTACTTCATAATTTCATTATTGAATTCACGGTTTAAAATGCATTACTTGTTTCTAAACACAATCCTAAAGATTTAACTTATATATTATATTCACGAGGTTCAAGATCAACCTGATTCAAATTGTTGTACATTATTAATAATAATAATAATAATAATAATAATAATAATAATAATAATAATAATAATGTTATAGACTTATAGCTATGATTCAACATGAATCCTTAATATGGAAAACTCAACTAAACTAAATAAAATTATTTACATTTACTCAAAAAAAAAAAAACCTATTTACAAGTGTAAAGCGGATTATTGTATGGATATAAATTGCAATTATACTCCTATAAAGTATTTTTCTCTCTGTCTCACTCATTTTGCATAATTTACTATTTTAATTTATTTTAGTCATTATGCGTTAATTTTATTTTAAACAATGGTCTACCACTTTTTTTAATCTCATTTATATATTTTAACTATTTTAAAATTTAATTCACATAATTTACTTTCTCTCTTCATTATATCATATGCTAATAATTAATATTAATTGAACAAATGAACCTATATATGAGGCGCGTCTAATGGTAAAATCATCTCATACAAGAATTTTTACCTTTTCATTTATTATCAAATACTCATTTTTACTTAGATAAAACACCTTGTTGCTTTGCACAAATTCAAGGAGTTCGGCATTATGAGTTTTTGATGCGTTGTATAAAATAATCTTTTATCCTATTCAATTTGTCTTATTTTTTTATTTTAGTTTATTTTCGTCTTAATAAGCTCCGTCATTTGTGTTTTTAATCTAATCCCTCCAATTTTATTGTCAATATTTTCTCTATTATTTTTAAATACTCCATCCATTACTCTAATCTATTATATAAAAATTTTTAGTTTATGTGTAAAAATAAATGAGTTATGATTATGAGAATTTGTGTTAATTAAAATAAAGAAATTTTTTTGAATTTGTTAAACGTATAATTAAATTAAATTCAAAAAAAATTTTAAATAAAGAACTAGTTTGATATAAGTTTGTACGATTGGGACATGACCTCAAGATATAAGAAGGCCCCTAATAAATCCAAGATCTATTAAATACTCCCTCCGTTTTCATATGTTCTTCTTACTTTTCCCATTTGGAAATTTTTAAAAGTTCTTCCCACTTAGAATCTTTCTAATTTGGGAACCAATAAAATAGAAGGAAACTATTACACTTACACTCTAATCTAGAGAAATTAAATTACATTTTAATTCACAATGCATTTACTTTACATGCACCCAATGAAATTTAATGATATTATTACACTTACACTTTAATCAATAGAATCTTTATTTTTTATATTATTTTACTCAACTCTCATAGTATCTATTGTGTAATTATAATTTATCTTGATTTCTTCTCATATTCCAAACGGTAAAAACAAATAAAAACGAAGGGAGTAGTTTATAAAATTTTTTTTTGAAATGTAGTTTTTAGTTTTATTTCATTTCATTTGAAAACTTGAAAGAAATGTTAATGCAAACAATCAAAAAAAGACAATTCAAACCCCAAATTAATGGGTGTAACGGTAACATGCAACTTTTATTAAAACCACAAACCTCTCACATTCTTCCACACACGAGACTTCCTTCTCCCATACTCCACTTGTCCACCTCACTAAAATTCATGGATGTTAACATATTACAACTACAATACTAGATTTATTGTTTGCTCTGTTGGATATTACTGGCACTAAATCAACATTTGCACTATTTAATATTTATTATTTTATGGTGATTTATATATTTTAGTTATTATACCAGAAAAAACATAGTTATATAAGATTTTATTTTATTCATCTCGTCGCATATTTTCAAATTATCAAATTTTATAACTTTTAGTTATTTGTAACTCTAGATATTAACGATCCGACAAGCGAATTGAATTGCGTAAAAAATGTGTTTGATACAAGTATTTTGAAACGAAGAAAGTATATACTATAATGATATGATATTCCTATACATACATAATAATATATATATATAAAAGGGTGAATTTATCTTTCCTTGTGTCTAGAGATTTTCTAGTTTACCTACAATTAAAAAAAAAAACTAGAAAGTTGAACTTTTTATGAAAGTCAAAAAGTAAATAATCATGTTTCAAAAATCTTCAATTAGCCTTAATTTAGAATTTTCGCTTTTCTCCTTATCACAAGTATTAATTTTCACAAAAGGAATAAGTTTACATCCCAATCAAAAACCATGTTCCTCCTTGATTATCATAAAGTTCTAGTAAATTATAATTTTTCATTATGGACCAAAGAATATAGTCCAATTTAAAAAAGGAAAAAAATATTTACTACAATCCAACTTGTTATGGTAATATTTAGCTATGTGAATTTAGTCAAACCAACAAGTCAACTCTTAACCTCATTTGTTGACTGGCTCTTAGTGAAGGTCAGACTTTCTAACTTCCAGCAGGTATAGCCGTCATGTAACTTCCAGGTAGTTACTCATCTCCTGCAGTAACCTCCTATTTCCTAAAATAGATATCTCCAACCTCCCACTTTCACTCTATTCATAAATAACCGCTGCTGTGAGTATATAAAAAGGAAACAACAATGCTAACTGCCAGGAAGCCTTCATTACGATATCGAAACTCTGCCAAAATTCACTCAACAGTTATCTCCCGCTTCATCACTTCTGCTGGCTGTTAACCACCACATAAAACACCCCTATTACTACTCTCCACTCTTGATTCATTTACTTTTCTCTATTCCCCGATCTAACTTAAGCATCGGAGGGGTTTTCCGGGAGATAACCCCCCGGGCAAGGTTAACGTGTTGTTGTGCAGGACAAGCGAACCGCTTTCAGAAGGTGTCACTTCACCCGTTGACGACGTTTGACCACTGTACCACTTCCATTTCAGGTATCTCACGTGCCTTACACACCCTCGTTTTATAGTCGAAACACAACTTTTTTTCTTGAGAAATAAAATTTTTTCATAACCAAAACAACACAGTACAAAATAGTACCACAAAACAAGAGAATCACCTCCCTGATGTACATCAACATACGAAAAAAGCACACCCTATTAGAAGGGTTTCCCCACTCCCACTCTTCATATGCATAAAGAAAAAACAAAACTCCAAAAAAAAACCAAAACTAACCAACAATACATCAGAAGCTAGTTAAACAAAATCAAAAAGACTTTTAATCCAAGGGTGTTGTACATTAACACCTTTGATCGAAATATACTAAACTTTCAACAGCAAGTTTCACCTGTCGAGAAATCCTATTCACCATAAGAACTTTAAAGTTCCAACCTTTTGTTGATTTCTTACAATAATCTCAACTTTTGATTAACGATGAGTAATTCAAATTTTAAAGTTATTTATCCAATAACATAATAAGACTCAAGATTTATTTTGAAAACTATGCAAAAAGTAAATAAGAAGAATATTTAGAACCAGAGATAGTATTTTAATTACTTCACTTCAAAAGAAAAAGAACATATTTAATTGAAAAATCTACACAACACCGCGTTACTAAAGTTACAGGCTTAACATCATATATTTACCCTCAACTTTATCCGCCACGTGACAGTTTCTTAGTTATTCGTACCAAGTAGAAGGGTTATACATGTAATTTCCCTAAAACGGCTCGACGTTGACAGTTTTATATCACAGCCATTGATGACTTTTGGTGGTTAGTTTTCACTACATTCTCCCCAAAATACCCCTTCATCTATATTCATTTTATTTTACTTTAATTTTCTGCTTTTTAGGCCGGCATTTTCTGTGCTAATTTTTCTGCAAAAAGTGAAGAAATTTCGCGTTTTGTATTTTCAAACTGCGTGTTGTAGAGAGAGAAACTGAGTGAGTGAAATAATGAGAGAGAAAGTATTTCGGGTTTGAAGGATCCGACATTTTTACTGGATTTTTCGGAGTTTTTGATGAGGTACACTATCTTATGAATTATACTCTTATTATGATCTTATCCTGTTCTACATTTTTTAAAATTTACTCACATTTTTTTTTTTTCAACTGTTAATGTTAATGGGTAGTTTTATTTTTTGGTATTTTATTGCATATAATGTGAAAATTTTCGATCTTGATCTCATTTAATATCTGGGTAATCTTACTTTGTTGTTTTTATTATGGAATTTTTGTGGGTATTTCAGGAGCTGTTACATTGACTTGTGTTTTTTAAATCAAAAAAAAAATTAAAACGGTAGGATAATAGGGTTTATGAATTTGATTAATGACCGAAAATGTTGGTACTTTAGGTAGTTTAAATGTCCAAGAAATTAAGGAAAAAATCAATTTTTTATTTTTATTTTTATTTTTATTGAGGGAGAGAAAAAGGTTGCTTTAAACTGTAGAGTAATTTACTTGGCATGGAAGCATAGCTGGTAGAGAGAAAAAGGAAAAGCTTTGTAATTAAGCTGTCACATTTTTGATTGAGGAATATTGTTGGATTTTTTCTTTTATGAAAGCTTGAAAGATAAGATCAAGCAATGATATTTTTGTTTTTAATCATTAACCTAACCTATGATTATGAACTGCTACTAATACCCATGTTTTGTTTTCCCTCTGTTTAGTCTAAATTATTATTTTTAATTAATTAAACCAGTTAAGAAAAAGTGGGGAATTGCTATAATTAGGTTTATTTTTTTGCTTTGTTCTTTTTGCAGGGAATAAGGTAAAAAAGGTATTTGCTTTGTGAGCTGTTTAAACACCCTCTTTTTTCATGATTTTTACCTTAAGACAGTGATGATGATGATGATGTAGTTAACTGAATTTGTTGAAGGAAACAATAGTGAGTTGTTAATGGGATTGTAATTGTAGTTGTAAATTTCTAATTGTGTTATGTTATTTCTATTTTTGGGGTGTTGAATAAGGAATGTTGTGGTAAGTGCTGTTTTTTATGGATAAATTATTCAGTTTTCGTTGCTGAATGGGGGCCATTGCTGGTGAGGAATTGAAGAAGTCGGATAAGATTACCGGAGTGATGGCGGGAAGGGAGGAGAAGATTTTGGTTTTGGTGAGGTTAAGGCCGTTAAGTGAGAAGGAAATTTCAAAGAATGAAGTTGCTGATTGGGAATGTATCAATGAAAGCACAGTCTTGTATAGAAATAGTCTCCAGGAACGCTCGGGGCTTCCCACTGCGTATTCGTTTGGTAAGCGAATCTAACCTTGAAACACCATGAAATTATTCCATTTTTGTCTATATATATATATATATATATACTTTTAATTGTTCACATTTCATTATGAGGTAATTATTTTCTTAGATCTTTTGTTTTGAGAATTTGGGTATAATTGTTGTCTTATTGATGCGATGAATTTGTCAATGCTCTTTTAAGAGGGTCATAAGTTCTCTTGCGTTGGGTGTTCCCTCCATCCCTATATAATCATTAATTTTAAACATTTTAAATTACTTGCAATATTAGATTACACTTTAATTTTTCAAATTCGAAATTTAACTAACCCATGTTATAATTTACACTACTTTTAGGCATTAATTAAGAAATCTTATCAAAAGTGTGTTAAGATTGTTAAAATTTGGGAACCTCATAGTCATGTAACGAGGGTAAGATTGTGTACATCCAACCCCAAACCCCACCCAGGGTGGGAGCCTCTTAATGACATTGAGATAATGAAATTTGTAGTCGTATTATCTAAAGTCAAATACTTGGAATGATGATAGTCAAACAAATATGGTTTAGTATTATAGGGAGTATGTGTTGTGCATAATAGAAAGGTAAATTTTTTTTTGTATTTTCTTATTTGTGTCGGTTGGCAGACCGGGTATTTTCAGGCGACTGCTCCTCAAAACAGGTCTATGACGAGGGAACAAAGGAAATTGCTCTTTCAGTGGTTAGTGGGATTAACTGTAAGTAAAATGTCCAGGTTTTCATCATCTAATCAAGGGATTGTTTTTATTTTTATCAAGATATTATGTATGCCGTATTCATTGAAACTATTTTTATCTCCTCAGCAAGCATCTTCGCTTATGGCCAAACAAGTAGTGGAAAAACGTACACCATGAGTGCACTAACTGAGTACACTGTGGCCGATATATATGATTATATACAAAGGGTAAAGAAAAACTTTTCAACTTTTCATGTTTAGATTGCCTATTCAGAACATAATGTTACTAAATATAAGCACCTTTGGTTAATTAGCATGAAGAACGAGCTTTTGCTCTTAAGTTCTCTGCCATAGAGATTTACAATGAAAATGTGAGGGATCTTCTCAGCACGGACAACACTCCTCTTAGGCTAATGGATGATCCTGAGGTAATTTTTTTTATAATGAAGATCTTGAGATTTGGAGATCTTAAAGTAAATAATGTTCATTTAGAATTTGCTTATTTGTATGCTATTTATCAGAAAGGAACAATTGTGGAAAAGCTGACCGAGGAAAAATTAAATGATTGGAACCATTTAAAGAAACTTCTATCAATTTGTGAAGGTAAAGCATAAACACTCTTCGTTTGCGTATATTACTCTAAAGAGATTGTTTTCTTGTTTATTCACTTTTACGACATTTCAGCTCAAAGGAAGATTGGAGAGACTTCCTTGAATGAACAAAGTTCAAGGTCACATCAAATACTCAAACTGGTACAACTCAACCTACATGCTTTCATTCAAATCCTTACTTCAACCTCTTTATTATGTGTACCCATTTCTCTATGCCTTTGTGGGTATTTTGCAGACAATTGAGAGTTCAGCTCGTGAGTTCATAGGCAAAGGGAACTCAAGTACGCTTTCGGCAAGTGTGGTAAGGAGAACTAATCACCCCTTGCTCCATTTTGTTTGGTCTCATATCATGTGTATCATATATTGAGTTTTCTTCAGTTTGTTTTTATATCCTCTAAACCAACATTACTTACCAGTTTTCATCCGCAGTTTTTTATTGATCTTGCTGGAAGTGAGCGTGCATCTCAGGCTATGTCAGCAGGGACACGATTAAAGGAAGGATGCCACATAAACCGGAGTCTGCTTACTCTTGGAAATGTTATTCGCAAACTAAGGTTTTTCCTGAAATTTATCTCCTTTTCTGAGTAAAACTATTGTTCTTAAGTACACCAAATGTATGTGCATGCAATGGCCGAGTCCCAAACATAGCGTATATATTGATGAAAATTTCATGAATTGATGGATTATCTAGGAAGCTTGCATTTTATGCTAAAACTTCAGTTCACCTTGGAAAGCTACTCCGTTTAAGGCTCACCAATCTGTTGCTATGTTTGCTGCAGTAAAGGAAGACAAGGACATATCAATTACAGGGACTCAAAACTGACCCGGATTCTGCAGCCCTGCTTGGGCGGCAATGCTAGAACTACAATTATCTGCACCCTGAGTCCTGCACGTAGCCATGTGGAGCAATCGAGGAACACACTATTGTTTGCTAGTTGTGCTAAACAGGTGACAACAAATGCACAGGTGAATGTCGTCATGTCAGACAAAGCTTTGGTCAAACACTTGCAGAAAGAATTGGCCAGATTGGAAAGTGAGTTAAGAAGTCCAGCTCCCACATCATCCTCTTGTAGCTGTTCAGTGATCATCAGAAAGAAAGATATTCAAATTGAGAAGGTAGTATTTTGTTTCTCGGTTATTTGAAAATGTGCTTAGTATGTTTTCAGTACGTGCTAAAACTTAATTGATAATATTGGATTAATGATTCTATATCATGTATTACGACCAATTTTTTAGTGGCATACAATTACTTCAAGGAACATGGAAAGATGACATCACTAAATGCCAAGAATGTTTTATTGTTGTGCAGATGGAGAAGGAGATAAGGGAGCTCACTAAGCAACGAGATCTTGCTCAATCTCGGGTTGAAGATTTATTGCAAATAATTGGAAATGATCAATCATCTAATAAACAGGTATGTAGAAAATAATTTATTCTTTCTGTTCATTAATAAATAGGTTTTTGGCTCTGAATTAGTAACAAATCATCTTAAGATGACGGTGTTGATTTCTGATTTGTCTCTTTGTCCTTCCAGGAACGGCGTAAACACCTTGCAAAGTGGAAAGTACCCGACAAATGGGAAGAAGAAGGTTCTATGTCGGACTCGAGTGTGAATGGTCATCATTGTGTTTATGGTGTCCAAAATGAAGAAGGTGAAAGTTCTATTGAGGATCCATCTTCACGGACACCAGGGAACGGAGAAGAATGGACATCGGAGATGGGTGTTTCTGATGACCAGTGTAGAGAGGTTCGATGTATTGAGATGGAAGGATCTGATGCTTCTTCAAATATGTTTGGAAATGGGCATGTTGCTGACCATGGAAGCACAGGCAGGAGTTCTCATCAAAACGGTTTCTTGTATGGTTCATTGGAACAAAGGATTCAGGAAGTGCAAAGATCTATTGACTCCCTTGTTAGCCCTCAACCTGAAAATCCATCCGGGTGGGATGCCGCTGCTGATGCATCTAGTTCGAGGAGCATGAATTTTGATAGGACACGCAGTTCTAAGTCAAATTTTACAAATGGTGTATCCTTTCCGTCAAGTAAGGAAGAAGAAGAATATTCCGAGAGAACCCCTCCTAGTGAAGTTGAGACGGATTTCTCTGGTAGACCGGGAGAATTAAGAAAGTTTTCTGCACTGGATTATGGTGTAAACCCGGAAAAGTTATCGCGGAATGGATCTCAATCGTCAGTTGGAACAGAAGTTGTTGACGATGTAAGGTCACTGAGTGGGAAGAATAACGCAGATGAGGAGATTACTAGTGTCCAGACCTTTGTAGCTGGCCTTAAGGATGCTAAGCTTCAATATGAGAAGCAGCTAGGAGATAATGAGGTAAGCATGCAGGTTTTTATCTTTTCTCCTTGTATAAAATGATCTCATTACCAATGCCATTAAACGATAACATATATTTTTCCGATCAAATGGAAAGTCCACAAGTAGAGTAAAGATTTTCAATTTACATTCCTTTTTATTTTAACGGGGTTTTGGCGCTTGTTATGCTTAGGTACCTCCTGAACTGAGAAAAAGGCTGAGAGACGTAGGATTGGATCCAATGCTTGATCCAGAAGACAGTACATTGGATTGGGCTATAAAATTTGAAAAGCTTCAGAAAGCTATAATTGAGCTTTGGCAAACATGCAAGGTTTCTTTGGTTCACAGGACCTACTTCTTCCTTCTCTTTAATGGCGACCCTGCTGACTCCATTTATCTGGAGGTAGAGCTGAGGAGGCTTACTTTCCTCAAGGATTCATTTACCATTGGTAACCATTTGGGCGAAAGTGGACAAGCTCAGAAATTATCTTCAAGGTTCTCTCTTTTCTCTTGCCGCTTTTTTCATAAATGTGCTTTTGAAATCATAGCTTTTGTAGTACTTTTATGGACTTAAGAATTTTAAGATGAGCATGGTGAAACATTAAAATTAATCCTAGAATAATTCAAATGACACTCTTGTCACACAATCAATTTAGATGTAAGCTTGTCTATAGAATAAAAACAAGGCCGCATCGCATAGCATCGGCCGTGTTGTAATGGTTTTCAAAATAAACGAAACCGGTTTTTCCTGCGTTGTAAAGGTGTAAAAAAACTGCGTTTTGGGCTGCATCAAGGGATGTCTTATGGTTTCAATCAATATATAGGCGATGTGGTAACCGCATCACTCTCGTTACCACATCACTCATCAGTGTTCTGTTATCGCAATCGCGACTGTTACCGCATTTTTACGCTATGAGCTTGTCTCGTACTTCTACTAGATTTTACTTATGGAATGTTGGGCACATTGTTACTTGATTTACTGATCTACCCCAAAGCAAATCTTGAATCGAAAAAGTAAAATAGTTGGTGAATTATGATACACTGATTTGGCTATTTTGTTTGATACAAACATTTTGAGCTAGATTGAGTGAATTGCAAATTCATAAAGTGAATTAACTGATGAATTATGCTTATTGGTTGGGCAAATAGATTATTCCATACTTCTATTATCACTCTTAATTAAATCACATCCTAAGATTTAACCGAATTATATTGTGTTTGATGATAAAACAGTGAGAAAGCACTCCGAAAAGAGAGGGAAACACTAAGCAAGTTAATCAACAAAAGGTTTTCAAACGAGGAACGGAAGAAACTGTACTCGAAGTGGGGCATTAAAGTGGATTCAAAGCGTAGGCGTTTGCAGCTTGTATCTCAGTTATGGACCGAGACAGAGGACATGGACCATGTTTCGGAAAGTGCATCCACCATCGCTAAACTAGTCAAGTTTTCAGAACAAGGACGGGTTCTCAAAGGTATGTTTGGGCTTAGCTTTTCACCGCCAAGCCTGAGGAGGAGATCATACGGCTGGATGAATGGCCGGGCATCCCTTGTATGACTTGTGTAGTGTGTAGGCATCTTATCTATATATAGTTGGAAGTTAGCCACAGAAAATGTTTCATATGACTACAATATTACCCATTTCTTTCCACAATTTTAGGTGAAGAGATGATTGTCTAACTCTTTTAAGGTTACTTAGTGTTCAGCATTACAGGTTGGAAGATGATGTTTTGTTTTGGTTTCTGGTGCTGGTGATTGTATTTATTTAACTAAATTCATGAATGAGAAGTTATTTCTCCAAGATTTCTAGCTTTTATATACTACACAATTTAGCTTTTGTTATGCCGTACATTCAACCTCTAAAACCCTATTTAAGCGGGAGCTACTTAATAGCATTGGGAGAGTAATAATGTATACAAGCCACAAAACATGTGAGTATACAATAGCATATGCCGCCCATAACCAGAGCCGTCTTGAAATATTTGGAGCGCTGTGCAAAACTTTTATTTTGCGTCTTATTTGTAGTAAATATACATATATTTTATTAATAAACTTAACATATCTTTTTATTTATTTTTTCGTTTACGGGAGAAAAGAGGATGCCCTGTGCGATCGATCACCTTTCAGTTTTGCACACCCTTAATTCCTCAAAGACCCCCTCTGCTAGCGACCACTATGAAGAATGTACATGTTCACCACATATCATTGTAAGAAGAACATGTTTGAGTTTCATATTATGAGAAGTAAAGACAACCAAAGTTCCCATCCTATGGGAAGTAGAATTTACCCTCATATAATGAACACATTTTTACTCACTATGATATGGAAAATTCTAGACTAGTCACAATTTATTGGAAGAGATTCTTAGGCTTCTAAGGAAATTTCTACGTATTTAGAGAACCACAATTAAATTGATAGTCATCTAGAACTCCCTAAAAATGTATGATAAAGATGCAAATAATATTTAAATTACTTTTTCATGTATATATAATCAATTTTATGTTTGTAAATTAAGATTACTAATAAGTAAACTTAATGTAAGACCTTTTTTTGTTTATAATAAGTACTTTATTAAATAATATAATTGAAACTGTAATATTCAATTATAAAATTTTTTATTATCAAAAGTAACGTTTTTGCCATACTATAGTTTGGTTGACTTGCAGCTATTAAGTGAGTCCTATAAATCTCTTCTACTCATGTGCACTACATATTTGCTAAAATACGGATAAAACAAATTATTTCTATAAAGTTACAATCAATTTTATTATTCTAGTGAAATTATTTTAATGTCATCATATTAACTGTAAACTCGACCAATAATAAATCAAAACCTCAAAATCTCAACCACTATCATCTTACCTAAATTTGTTAAGTTTAATAAAATAGTTATGGCCTATTTGCAATATTTATATTTTTTGGAATAATATTTGCTAAAACTTGTAAAACATAAGACTAAATAATTATAGTTTGGTAAAAACGACGTCGTGGACTATGTTCGAGTATTTTCCCAGATGCAACTCGCCCCTCTTTCAGTAGAAATTACAATAGAGAAGAAAGGAGGGTGAAAAGACCATTGAAGAGAGAGAATATGAGCTTATCAACGGCGTCGTATTTGGCAAGAAGAGCGGCTCAGAAGCAGAAAGTTCGCATTCTCTACCGTCGAGCTCTTCGTGATACTCTCAATTGGGCTGTTCATCGTCATCTCTTTTACGAAGATGTAATCTAATTTCCCCTTCCCCAAACCCTAATTTTCAATCCCCTTTTTGGGTTTTTTTTTTAAAATTATTTCTTTGATCTAATTCTATGACTTCATTCTTACCTTCATTTGATCTTGTTTTGTTTTTGTAGGCTGATGAACTGCGGAAAAAGTTCGATGCCAACAAAAATCTGGTACGTTTTCACATTTTGTAAATTTTTGTTCTTGCATTCTAATATGTTGATATATAAATCAATGTTATAATGTTGTTGGATTAGATTAAAACCCAATAATGTAGTTTGAATTTGTAATTGTTGTAATTCTAATTTTTATTACTTTGATTCATCGGAGATGTTGATTGTTGACATTGGTTTGATCAAATGTCTAATGTTTGATGCTAAATAGGTTTTTATTTTCCAGTTTATTTTTTGAGTGATTTTGATAAAGATATGTTCTTTTCATTTTTGGGGTTTAATGTTATTATAGGCAGACCTTGATGCAATTGACAGAATGATTGCTGCTGGTGAAGCTGAGTACAATAAGTGGCGACATCCTGATCCTTATATTGGTAAGCAATGATGTAATTGTTATTGCTGAAATGCAGAGTGGTGGGTTTGATTGTGCACCTATTTTTCAATGTGGATGTAAACAATTTTGCTTGATGTCATATTTGTTAAGAGTAATTTGGAAAGGTCGTCAAATTACCCAATTATTTTAGATGTGACAACTTTTTAATAGTAGCTATTTATCCCCGTTTTCATTAACTCATTTTCTAGTTCTCAAACCCTAATTACTCTAATTGTCCCGTTCTCAATTGGGCTGTTCGTCGTCATCTCTTTAGTCTTCGGAAGTAGGAAGTGGATCATTGTCTTTCTAATACAAAGTTTTATTGGCTGATTGATTTCCATACGAGTTTTATGTTGCAATAAACCATTTTTTACATTTCTCATCTTTGACCTGATTTTTTTAAAAAAATAAGTATAATTAATACCATGTACTGGTTTTGAGGAATTACCACCTTGCATTAAAGTGTAGATTCCGTCTATTGGAGGTAGATAATATATTGGTGTGTTTTCCTTGTTACATTTGGAATGGTAAGGCGGGAAAAGAGGATAAGAGAATGACCTTCAATCTCCATTTTGGGTTGTGTGAGTTGAATGTGGCTAAAGTAGACAACTCCTTCTAACAGAATACAGTACGTGCAAATATATGTGGAACATGTTGAGACTAGTGATTTGTTGGACATTTTTGTGTATTGATGGCATTGTACAACACCACTTTGAAGCTTGCTTAGAATAGTATTTGTTTTAGTATATTCCAATATGGATCAAATTCAAACCACATATATAACCCTAGTTTTTTCACTTGTCTCTTTTATTTCTCTTTAACCTTCCCTTACAATTTTTTCGGATGGGTGGAAATGGAAGGATAGAAAGGGGAGGGAAGGGAAGGGAAGGGAAATAGAAGTTTGTAAGAATGTGATTTTCTTTGTTTGGATGATAAATAGAGAAGAGGGAAATAGATTTGAAGGGATAAATTCCATTTAACTGCAAATGGTTTGGTTTATCTGCTGAACTTTGAAGACAAGTGTATTTGGGCTATCAGAGATCAACGAGTGTACTTTGGCAGTTTGGCTATAGAACTTCAACCTGAGAAGATACTTCCTCTATGTTGATTAGTAATTTAACATCAATTAACCGTAATCCAGGAAAACCGAATTCTAGCAGCATGCAATGTGCTCCTTAAACTAATTAGAATTCGCAATCTTGTTGATTTCACCAATGATTGAAGACTCATGTCCAAAGATATGGAGTACCTTCTGATCAGTCTTAGCAACAGATTTTTATCATAAATAAATAGCTAAGAATGAATATGTTTACTAGAGAAAAACAGCATGAGAACCAATAAAACATGAATTATAGTAGAAAATTTGTGGGTAGAATAATCTAGTTAATTGCTCAACTGTTGAACTAGATAAAGTGCTGTAATGAATATATTATGAATTTATCTGACTTCCAATGTAGTCAGATTGTTTGGCGCAAGGGACCATTTGCTAAGTACCTCTGTTTTTCCCCAATAAACTTTCAACAAGGGTCATGTTCAAGCAAAGAGGGGTGAGGAAAGCTCAATTTCATTTCCTTCCAAACCTTTTCAAATTTGGAAGGATTTTCTTTATGAGAAAATGAAGGGACTACAATCATTCTCATCCGGTCAGCCCTCCCTCCCTTTCCTTCCCAACTCAAGTTTCATCTAAACTATGAAAAGTGGATATCTTTCCTGACCTTTCATCTCTCTGTTGTATCCTCTGTTTGTATTTTTCATATCCCTTCCTCTCCTTCCCTTCTATTTCCTCCCCACCTCTTAAAATGCTATGTAAACAGGCCCTTTCGTTTTTCTACAATGTGGAGCTTAAATTTGAACTTACTCGTAACCTGATATGCGTTCCATGAAGTGAGAGTGCTGAGCTTTTTCTTATTACTAGACATGTTGATGCCTTGATCCACCTGCAGATTATGAAGTGCTTTTATTCTTTGTCTTATAATGTTGTATGTTCGTCTTTATGGACACTTTGTTCTCATACCTTTTGTTCCACCTCTGCAGTTCCATGGGCTCCTGGCGGTTCAAAGTTCTGCAGAAATCCAGAGCCACCAAAAAGGGTATGTGTTCTTAAAGGATCCTCAATGATTTTCTACTTGAATGCTCTTTAATATTCACTATGTAATTTGTACTTATTTTAAATACAACCATTAATATTTCACGTGTTCTAACTTATAATTTTGATCATAAGTATAATTCATTGCCAATGAATGAAGTATAAAATATAATATTTGTAATTATGTATTCAGATAAATGCTACAAGATTACTTAAAAGCATTTGTTTATGTATTGGTGAAAAAATATGGTCAGAGTGGAGTATATGAATAATGCAAAAGTAAAAAAGTTGAAGGTAGAAAATATGGTTATGGACTTTTGGCTTCTGGGGCATTGATTGTTTTTGCCCTTTGTGTGTTTCAGCAGAAGACTAGGTGGTTAAACAGTTTTCATGAGTTTTGTGTTGAATTTAATAAGAAAAGAAGATTATATTACAATCTTCGATTCATATTCTTAAATTTTACATGGTTCTGTGCTTGATATATAGCTTGTGATTGTTCAATCATTTACATTCAAGCTTTATTCCACTGCTTTTCTTGCTGTTTCTTCCTGTTATATTGCAAATATCGTGATTTTCACGGGTCTCTGTTTGCAATCTGATTTGTATGCCCTGTTTTTCTTTATGTTGACATTTATCTTTTACAGATTGAGATTATTTACAACTATGGGCAAGAAGAGGCGGAGTTAAAGTAGCTGCACCAAGCTTATGCAGTAAATAAAGGTTTCCATTGCTCCATCTGTTTTACTATATAAGCCTCGACCTTATTTCCTGCATGCTTTCAGTGATCATCTTTACTTATTTGAGTGCCTGGTGCAGATGAAAGACAACGATGTTCGTGGTGGGAAGTATACGACAAAAGTCATTGCCTGTTTCCGTTTAGCCTCGCATCAAACTATTTGAGATGTTTAATTTGCTGCTTTGAATTTACTTAGGTTCTTTTTGCAATTCATGTTCTCCATTTGGAAAATTTGCACACTCTGAATTGTTCATCTTCTACAGATTTGATGTTAATAATTTTTACTCACATGCATGAATGCAAACCAAGTTTTTGTATTTTGTTAAGACATCAGCTTGTGGTTCTTCTGGTGGCCTTGTTAACCTGTTTGATTTTTGGTTACCTCAATTCACAACATTCCCTTTTGATGTGTCAAATGATTATAATGCATATTTTTTGCTACTATTTAAAATTAAATGGATATAAAATGATGAGCTACTCTTGATAAACGGTCTCGGTGAACCGATTTCAAAACAAGAAGTCTAGATACTATTAATTTGTATTATTGGGCTATATAATATAATCTTTATATGACCGTCTTTTATGATGAGATTGTCTCATAAAAATTTGTGAAAATTTGTGTAATATAATTAGGTGGTTAGATTTGTTTTCTCATATGATTGTATATGTTCAACATGTTGAATGATGATTATTAAAGATATTATGGTCCGTTTGGTAGGTAGTAATAATTGTGGTAATGAGAATGAAAAATTAGTATAATTTTAGTTGAAAAATCTCTTGGCTACCTTAATGAGCATGCTTGTCCGATTCCAATCATATCATTTTCTTCACAAAACTCATTCTAATGCATTACCATTAAGAGATGGTATTAAGTAGTAATGAAAGTTTATGCACAAAAAATTTTTAGTGTGATCAAAGTTTCATTATCACGAGAATGATATGAAACTTTACACTATAAATTATTCTCATTACTACCATTTAGTATACCATTAACCAAACGGGCCGTTAATGGTTCATGTATTTGACTATTGTGGATCAGAAGGTCTCATAAGAGATCGTCTATGGCATAAGCGACACTCTCAGCAGCCCAACCCAATGAAAAATTCAATTGTTTTTTTAGAAAGGGTAAAAATGAGCAAAAACATTACACCCGTCTATGCTATAGACCGTCTAGCAAGAATTTGTGATTGTGAAAATACTAGCACGTCAACCAAATTGGAAATTTAGAAATAATTAAAATGCAAATAAAATATTTAAAAATAGCAAATGGCTTTCAAAATATTTTAATTTTTAACATAAATTAATAAATACTTTTAAGCAATGGTCAATAATCTTAAACATATTATTAAGATTTTATAAAGTTTTATTTGATAAAATTTATTGCAACGATTAATTTTAACCACCCACCATAAAATTACCCTTATAAACTTATAACACACCTAAACAAATTCATGATCAAAATTATCATACGGATCGAAAGAACATACCCTCAATCCTAGTGGTGCACACATTAATCAAGCAATTATAACATAATTATCAAGATAAGGAAAAATATTAAGTATTTTTAATAGAATGTGATGTCACGTTAATTCAAGATTGGACAACGTTAATTAATGGCATATACTCAACTAAACTAAGGTCTCCTTCCACTAACCCCAAATTTTGTGGTGGAATTTCCTCTAAAATGAGCAGTTAAGAAACCACATAACATAAAAAGGTTACTTCAATATTACCTTCATTATTATTTATTAGTGACAAACGTGGGAGTTGTATTGGTTTTTAGTGGAATGTGGAATTGCTTTGTATTTCCTTTTAAAATTGTTTGACCAACTATCGTAAAAAATCATCTCTCACTAAAACGACCATAAAATAAAAAAAGTTTATACAGTAGTAATTATATTAGTTGGACAAAAAAAAATTATATGCTAATTATCATATCAGTTGAACTATTAAACTGATGTATGATGAGAAAGTCTAAGTAAATAACGGTTATTTATGAGATTAATAAATCACCCATATGTGGTATGTGATAGGATAAAAGATTTGTTGTTATAATTTATCTCTTTTGATCTTTATTATTTTAATAATATTCCTTTTGCCGTTTTGTGATGATTTGCAAATTACGATTATTAATTAATAATTTTTGATTAATTTTTGATGTATGAAAAATTGAAAATGTCTCAAGAAACTTTATTGAACAATGATTCTTGATGGTGACATAAGTCAAAGCACAAACAAGTATAAAATGTAACTTCCTTTATGGTTTTGATTTTTCTTTAGCCACCACACCAATGCATTTTCTTTCCTCTTTCCATAAGGGACAATTCTCGTTGATAAGTTAAACTACCTACACCTAAATTGAATTCAAGGGCGTCTAGAAATATCTTATACCCCATATTTAGCTTATGAACTTAATTTTTTAGATTATTAATAGGATTAGCTTTTCATATTAGTTGCATATCAAAAATAGTTATTATTTTTTTTTTTGAGAACGTCAAAAATAGTTATTAAATTTATTGTTAAATTAAATAATTTAGTATAAAATAATAAAAAGGATGAAAATTAATATAACTTTACGAGGTATTTACATATGTATTGGATTATTACACGTTGTTTTTTCGCTTCACGTGGCAGGTACGTATCTTTATCTTCTTCGAGCCAGAGGACTTCTTTTTGGCAGTGCTCTTCTTTATGGGTATGAGTTGCCGCCGTCCTTTCCTCCCCAAACCCTGTCCATGGTGATAATATATTTTTACAAATGTTCAGACTTAAAAAATCTTGAAAACTCAACTACTCCTATTATACATATATCAAATTATAATATGATAAAAAACATTATAAACTATCCTAAATAAAGTTAATCACCAAAGACCATTAAGTATTCAATTGAAAATTCCTAATACCCCTTTTCAATTCTTATTATACATGTGTTTGACCATTATTATCCATAAATACAAATGGAGTATTAATCTAAATATTTATAAAAATTCCATTTGAAATATCTTAAAATAAAACTAAAAATCATAATCCCATTTACTATACTTTCAATAACCAAATGTTTTTTAGATCTTTTTTCCCGGCTTAATTAAGGAATAAAGATTAATGGGTGAGAATCAAGCCTAATACTGCTCCGAAAAGCGGTAGTTCTCCAATCTAAATACGGTCAGGTTGATTATTTTAATCACAAAAAATATTTAAAAATGAGCCTTTTAGAATAAGATAACATGTTTATGGTTTTCTAAGAATAGGTCAAAAAAACCAAAGTTATAGTAGTAAAATAACAGAAAAGGTCAACCATTTAAAAATAAATGGTGAACAAGTCTTATTAATCCTCTTAACAAGCCTAAAATGTCTCCTTTTTAATATAAACCCACTTGATACGATGTCTAATTAGTGGAACTCAACAACTGATTATGACATCCAAACATGAATTCAGTTTTTAATTCTTCACCAATCATCAATAACTTTTGACCATTAACCTATTTAAACCAACAAATTCATTTACTCTGCACACTGCACAAACTTTCCTTTTTTTTGGGTCCAAAATCTTAAAAATGGGTCATTTACGATCAGGTGCGAAGCCAAGATTTTGTAAAGACACGGCTCGTGTTATCGGGATTGTTTTTTCATTAGTGGTGTTGGGGTGGATAGTCCATATGGGTTATAAGTTAACAACAGAAACCAGAGAAATTGAATCTGGTGTTGCTGAGGGATGTTCTTGGGCGCTTGTGTTCGGGGCGATCACGGTAGGGTTAGGTCTGATCTATTTTATTATTGGGTTGATGATTGTTGCAGAGTTAGCCTTGGATGTTTTGGTTTGGTTGGGAAAAGAAGGATCAATCAATTACAAAGGTAATTATACATCCATTTTCAGTTATCTATTCTATGGTTTGTTGTTATGATGAATATGTTTCTGCATATGTATATCATATGGTATACGAGGCACGAGCTCTCTCTTTCTAGGGGTAAAATTGACCGTTTTCCTCTATTATTCCCTTCAAGGGAGTATGGGTATGGATTGTTCGTAACATTTCCTCATCCAGACCCTATTTTCGAGCGGGATATTGGGTTGATGATGACCATATGGTCTAGGCCGATATTTGACGGTTGACGGTCATCTACCCATTAGAGCATTACCACATTACTTTGAGCGGTTATCTTATTTTTACACTACGAGGAAAAACTATTGTAAAACTATTTGAAGATGTAAAAAACTGTTTTAGGCCACATTACGTAAGCTATATCACGGAAATTTAGCGCTATATATGAGGAGGGCATGTGCTGATCCACACTTATAGCCCAAAGAATTCTCGTGTGAGGGGGCATGTTAGAGTATATAACATATCATGGGCCTCAACCATCAGCTTAAGCTTTTGGTTGAGTTGGTTTCTTAACAGAAACTTATGTAAAACTTTTCAAAGGTGTAAAAAACTGTTAAGCGTTATTTGATTGTTTAGGGCGAAATTTGGCGGTTACTATATCGTTTTGTGGGTTGTCACCTCATTTTTACTCTAAGGGGCTAAAGCTATCTTGTCTTTTCTGTCTGTTTTTCTTTAACCAGAAGTAAAATCTAGGAACTAAGTTTAACTATATGCAAATATACTCTAATTGGGTTAGCCTATTAGGAAAAATATAGAGTAAATATAGACAATAATCTTTAATGGATTGGACCTGTTGAGTAAACTGTTATAATGTTGAGTAAACTGTTAAAATCTGAAAAAAGCAGTTGAAATGCTGAGAATAATATGAAACTTCCATGTTTGATTTTTTTAGTTTTTCCACACTTTCAATTAATAACCAAAAGCATTTGGTATGCAATAATTTCTCACTTTTTGTCATTTTGTTCATAATTCATCACTAACCAAAGTAACCTAATGCTATGTTTGGATAAATGAAAAAAAGTTAAAATTTGGATTTAAGCCAATTCAACCATTGTTCTAAAAGCATTTAAAGTTAAGAATTCGATAATAACTTCTCAAGTCTTGTCATCCTCAAATTTTTCATTTATGATTTTATAATGGAAATCTATAATTAGAAATGAATTACTTGTTCCCAAACCCAGCCCAAATGTTTTCTTCTTTGAAAAATCAACACAACAAATAGTCATGGCAAACATGGGAAAATCTATGTCTCAGCTTGCTTAGATTATGTCTCGGGTCATTTGATTAATTAAAAACTTCATTATTATTGAATGTATGATACATAATACGAAAGAATAAATAGATGAATGTTGGGTTCCATACTATACTAGCATCCTGAATTCCGTTGTGATGGAAAACATAACAAAACTAAGGAAACAATGTCCATGTCAGTTCAGCACACATGCAGAGATGAGTGTTAGGTCTATCCTATATTAGCGTCCTGAATTTCTCACATAACATAACCAATGAAACCATGTCTTAATTTTGAATGCTGGGAAACTGTTGTTAAATTTCACTGTTGGGTGTCTAAAAATCAGTATTTGTGAACAGAAAAGGAGCACAGGACTGTTTGTCAGATGATCATACAAGTTACAGCAACCATGGCTTCCATGTCAATGCTTACATGGGCAATATACTATGGTTATAAGCTAGCATCAGAAGCTCAAAGGGTGGTTGTATACAACCGATTGGCGTTCTTGATAGGAGTTATTACAATGGCTTTTGGGTTCATATACTTCATTATTGGGATTGCTTTAGTAGCAGATTCTGCACTACATTTCACTGATAGATTACAACAGAGTGTCACTGAGAGTGATCTAATCTCAGACGGAGACATCCATCAAAGTCTTCTGGTGTAAGGCGTTCAAACGCACACTGACTAAAGTTTTCTTTCAGATTGCTAACAGGCTGACACTACAGTTTTATTGACAGTATCTAAACTGTAAATGGGTAATGAGTAATGACATTCGGACATGTAAATCGAAAGGGGTCGAGACTCGAGTGCTGGGTGGGAAAGCAGAGACCGAGCAAGCAGTTGAATTTGATCAACAACTCAAGACAAAAACTTAGGAAACAGGAATGTATTCTTACACAACATTTGTGGATTCTTTTGTTTTAGAAGAAGCAAATCAATTGGTTTCTAGTTATATTTTGATTGCACATTTGCACATTTAGAAGCAGAAAGAAACATATTAGTGTGCTGACCTGCAAGACAATGTAACTAATCTAGATCATGATAATCCATTTTTTCTTGTATTCAGATATATGGTTCTCTACTCCTAATTATGGAATTTGTGTCGATTATTTGCATCTTCTGTTGTCATTTCGTATTTTTTGTGTTTTTGAGGTGGTTACGAGCTTATTATATTGGTTTATGTCAAAAATATGCATTTTTGTTATTTTGTGGTCGATCATTATCATCATACTTAATGTATCTGGGGAGGGAAGGAATTTATACAAATATTACATTCATAATATTAAATGATTTTTGGTAGAATTGAGTAATGAGCCCAGAAAAGAGGAGAAGGAAGTTAGCCTTAGTCAAGTAAAATCAAGAAAAGAAAATTAAAGAAAGAATGTAGATGGGAATTCCACTACATCCACGATGGAGGAGAAAAGGGAGTTAGAAATCAGTTTTTATGATTTTAATTATAGGTAGTAAGTAGCCTATTCTCTAGCAGGTGCACTCTTGAGAAACCGTTTTTTGTAAAGACGACTCTTAAAAGTCCAGTCTAAATTAAGAGCCGTCTTTACAAAAGACGGTCTCAAGCAAGAATTTGTGATTCTCTAAAGCGTTTATATATAAACCTTAAGTGTTAACATGTATTAATGTATTCTATCATCATTCCATGTCAAATTAAAGGGTGATTTATTAGTTTGTTTAACTTGTTTATTAAGGTAAATTCATTAATTCCATTAGTCAAGAAGCAATAGTTGAGATTAATTAATTCCTTTGCTTTAGTAATAATTTGCCTATTAATCAAGAATCAAACCTTTAATCAAAAAAAAAAAAAAAGAATCGAACTTTGAGAATAAGAGGGCTACACTAAATAGAATTAGATTAATTAAAAAGCGAAAACTAAAATTAAGATACTTGATGGTTTATTTAATTTGATTATTGATGATGTATTTGACGATAGTAACGCATGTTCGCGGGGATGTATCAATGACATTTAATGTCCTACGCCTTTTATTATTGATTTAAATTTTGTCAATTATGCAATCGTAATCGGTAAACAATCAAACAACTCTTTCTGAACGTAATTGATTTGAAATGGAATGAATCAACCCACATCGAGGACCACTTATGATTGTACTGCATTAGTAGTGCAAAGACTTGTCGAAAAGGTCGAACGGACAGATTGTAAGTCAAAAAAAGGTCGAATTCTTTCCAACTAATAATGTAGTTTTGCAGTTACAAGCCAAAAACACTTGCAACAATGTTTCTCAATTCCTAACTCTGTTGTGTGCGCAATCGACCCAATACAAGTTAAGAAGATAGCTATCGTAACAGTTGCACACATGTTTCTTCATTCCTACCTCTATGTTGTGTGTGGACCAAATGAATATCATAAGTAGATAGCTATCGATAATTCGTAACAACCCATCCCGAAATATGGATCTTGATCATGGTATTTCGTGTTTTTCTTGTATTCAGATAGCAGATTTGAACTGTTCGTCATTCTTACGAGCTAATTCTGTAGTTTCTAACCAAAAACATTTGCAAACAGGTTTTTCTGTTCCTAACTCCATGGTGTATGCGCAATTGACCCGATCATTGATACAACTACACACCCTTCCTCAAATATAATCCAGATCATGGTACTCCATGATTTTGTTGAATTCAGATATATGATTCTCTACTCCCAAATACGAACTAATTTTCAAGAAAAAGCTTTCGTAAGTTGCAACAACTCTTCCCCAAATATGAATCCTCCAAAAACACCATTATAATGCTTACTTGGGCAATGACATGGGACAAACTCAAATAAGAAACGTATTTCCATCTAGCATATTCATAGTAAACACATCTTACAATCAAAGGACAGCATATAATTTCTTAACTTAGTGATTAGTGAAGCGTGGCTACCGCATTCGATGGCACAAAGAGAGTCTCATCATAAGGCATAAACTGCCACAAGACCTACAAAGGAAAAACCACTCATTCACCATAAAGCCTAACCAAAATCAATGCCTTCAACTTATACCATCATATAAGAATTCAAATGTATCACTAACACTGTGTTTGGATAGAAGTAAATGGAGTGAAAGGAAGCGAGGGATTTAGAGGGATGAACACTCTTTCGTTTGGATGTTATAAAGGGAGGGAAGGGATTCGGAAGAGAAACATGGATAAGTTTTGTTAAGATTGGAATCTCTTCAAAGGTGAGAAGATTTGGAGGAAAAATACACATTTCCCTTCCCTTCCTCCTCTCGTACACAAACAATAAAGGTTAATCTTTCATTTCTCTTCCCTTCCTTTCCCTTCCCCTCTCCTTCTTTTGTTTTCTCTAAAATTGTTATCCAAACATAGTGTAAAACCATTCAATATACCCGTTGATCGCTTGAAGATGAAAATGTAGTCCCTCAAACTCAATAGCTAATGCAAACATCAAACCTCATCTAAGTATAAGGTATAACAATACCAAATTAGAACAAAAAACCTAACTTTTCATCTAAAAACCCTAATTTAACCCAACAACTCTCACCTCCCCAAAACTCATCACTTTTCAGAAATTGCAACAATGTCAAACATATCTCAACAAAACCCCAATTCAAAAAGGTACAAATTGACATATAAATGCCCAATCAAACATCAATTCCAATCTCAATCAGAAACCAAAATTACCCATCATCTAAAATGTAAAATTAATGCCATTACACCATTGGGCAAAGATAGAAGTACACATTATTAATCAAAAAAGTCAAATGACATTCAATAGAAGTATTAAAAGTTCCATAACCAGAACAATCTAGCTGAAACAAGGACATAGAAAGATAAGAACTTTAGATGAGCTTGAAAGGAAGAGGCCAAGGAGTAGAACTGGGAACTTCAACCTTTTCTTTAAATCTCTGAATCATTTCCTTCTTTTTGGGTCTCGAATTTCCATACGTACCTTTGAATCGTTTTCCTCTCTTTGTCCTCTTGTCTCCTCTTCCACACACTATCGCCTCTGAAGATGATGAAGAATTCATTGATGATGATGAAGAAATGTTGGGTTTGGGAAATTGGTAGGTTGACATCATTCTTCTCGCAACTAAGCTGCACAAATTTTTTGTCGCCATTTTCTCTCTCTAGTTTCTGCCCAGAGAGAAGGGTTTAAAAGTTTCAATCGAATTGGGGATTTTTAGAAAGTGTAATTTTGATTGATGGGAAACAACAAGATGAATCGAAGGTTTTGGACATCGGCCCATGTTAGGATTTGGCCAACCAAGTACCAATAAGTAGTGAGACCAATAGCTAATCACAAAACTTTGCGTAAGACCGTCATATTTTAAGATTACAACTAGGCCAGTCCATTGCAGGCACGTATTTTACAGATGCGCGTTCTATTATTTTGTTTTTTTTTTCTTAATTATTTTTTGGACATTTTTCAATTTGGACTTTAAAGGTATTAATTTTGACCTTAAAAATATCAATTTCAACGTAAAGTAGTACTCAAACATATCAATTAAAATAAAATTTTCAATTTGAACCTACAAGTGATCAATTATGGCGTTAAACTGATTAAATTCTACCTAAATTGAAATTGATATCTTTAAGGTCAAAATTGATACATTTAAGATTAAAATTGAAGTGTCTAGAAAATGAAAAAGAAGAGAGAAAGCACGTAAGAAGCGATGGGCTGGAATATTGGGTTGTCTTATTCTAAGACGGTCTCTCCCAAGATCGCCTGATAGCTAATTGTTCATAATTTTCAGAATACGTGATTAATTAGGGTTTTGATAAGTTTAATCCTTAAAATCAAAATTAATTTCTTTTTGAGCCGTAACTAATCATTTAATTGATTATTTTATATATAATTAATCACTTTAAGATCTAAATTAATCACTTTAACGCCATAATTGAAGACTTTATAAAATCATAATTAATCTACTTAAGGTTTTAAACTTGTAAATAGAAATTGATCACTTTAATGTAGAATTGATCACTTTTAGGTCAAACTTGAGTTTTTTTGAGTTTAATTGATCCATTTAAGGTTTACTTAAGTTGAATTTGATCCACTTAATGTTAGAATTGATACTTTTAAGGTAAAAAAATGATCACTTTTTTTAGTATTAATTTTGGACCAGACTATTAATACCCGCCTCATAATATAGTCGTCTCTTATGAGTTTTCGCATAATAATATAGACTATTACTGGAGTGGAATTGTGAACCATCAAAAAAATAGCAATAATAAGGCGATATAAAAACGATGTACTTACATTTTGATAATTTATAATAGGAAAAATTACCCAGAATAATACAATATATTCGTGATTTTCCTACAATATTTCCACCTATTGATTAATCATGAATAATCCCAACGTTGAGGGATACTTTCTAGAGTAAGCACGGTGTCCGGATGACTTGCTATAACACTTTTTATTTTTTAAAAAAAAGATAAATTAAAAAACTTGTCACAAAAAATGTTTAAAAAATGTTAAAAAAATTTATGATTTTTTTACTATTTAGAAATTTTAATGTAAAATTTTAAAACTTTTCTGATTATCCAAGTTTACTCTAGGCAAATACCCCTTAAAATTGAGATTATTCATGATTAATCAATAGATGAGATTAAATTATTGTAGAAAAATTACGAATAAGTTGGATTAATATGGGTAAACTTTCCTTTATAATTTGATCACATTTCACATACCATATTGGGTCTAATTAAGTTAAGTTGAAATTGAATAAATGAAGGGTTCATGAAATTTCCATGTCCAGTCAAAACAATCCTCATATACATGAATAAGGTCAAACAAGATCATCCCATCAAATCAGAATTACACAAAATAAGAATTACACAAGGAAACCAAACTCCCTTACTATAACAGATCTCACATGCTTTTATGTCGTTGTGAATTTGGCAAAATTAAACTCATCCATTTTTACCTTTCTTTAACGGTCAAAAACCTAATACCAGCCTCTTCCTTTCTAGTTCCCTTTCTTACGTAAGCTATAAAATCAAACTTAGTTACAAAATACACGAATATTTCTTCATCTCAAAAAAATAAAAAAAATACATGAATATTTCTTACTAAGTAGTAAGTACCAATTACCAAGTATGAAGGATTAATGAAAGGATAATACATGTTACGGGTTAATTATAAACCAGTAATTTATATAGTCAAACCTTAAAAACTAAAACCGTAACTACTCCTTGTCCACCACTCTTTACCACTCCCTAAATAACTCCTCTAATCACCCATAACCTCCCTAAAATAACTACCTACTATCATCCACCATACCCATGATGTCTCTTGTTTTGGCAACCGACTCTCATTTTACCATTATAAATACTTGTTGCATCATTAATATATAGAGGACTAAGATTTGATATTCTTATCATACTCCACAAAAAATACCTACTTACGATCGATATGTAACCAAATATCCTTGAATTGATCTAAACTCATCCTACAATATGTTATCTTGTTTTTATTAATTATCATATATTCATCACTTTCGGCTTTCCGATTTGACTTGAACGTCGGAGAGGTTTTCCGGGAAACCACCCCGGGCAAGGTTAACGTTGTATTGCAGGATTTGAGGTCTCATCGGCGAAAGGATCATTAGAACTTTTAGTATATTCACAATCGCTGCTATTACACTTATCTCCAGGTATTTTAAGTGTCTTTTACACTTCCTCGTTTCATTATCGAAACAATACATATTCTTGGTTTATGTTGAAAATTAGATAATACTTCCTCCGTTCCATCATTCTTGCTACTGGGTGTGACATATTGTGTGAGAAATGTCACTATCAATAGCAAGTATTATGAGCGGAGGAAGCACGTAGATGATATATAAGTCTATCCAATAAAATAAACAAATAATGTAAAATTTTTAACATTTGAAAGTAATCATTTAATAATTTTATATATAATTTAAATAACTTTTTCACCCAAATATACGAAATGAGTACTTATGCCACAAGAGTTATGGCGACATCATGGCCTGCCAAAATATCATGAGCTAAGGTTTTGTGGAGTATCAGCAACAAAAGCAGATATCACCAGGTAATTCTCAGAACTTGTTGGCCTCTCTTTTGCCAAACTGCTAAGTATTTATTCAAAAATGGAGTACACCTTTTTCTTTATTTGGAGTTTTAGTCGATTTTAAATCAGGTGTTTAAATCAGGTGTTTTGAGTTGGTTTAAAATTAAGTCTTATATTTACATTTGTTTTTACATGATTATAAATTTATTTTAAAGTCGAATTAAAGTTAATTTTGATTTCAAGATCAGATAAATATCAAATCGTCGCGTTTTTTTGACAAGTCTAATTTTTCCTAATATGACTATTTGTGTTTTATCCAAAAAAATTTCCTTTTCATGTTCAGAAATTGTGCTGCATAGCATTAGTATGCTATTTTGATCTTATGACGTCAATATCCCACTTTTTGTACCCCGTCTTCACTCTCTTTCCTTCTTCATGTTTTTTGGCTGATTTTTTTTTTTAACTTTATATTACCTAAAAACAGCTTAACTAAACTTCCACTAATTTTTCCTCAAAAAAAAAAACCTTCCACTAATTTACTTATGGCCAAAAATCATTTGTAGTATACAAATAAATCACAATAATTATCTTTTCATTATAGGGGGTGAGCGGTAGTTTAATTACAATCAACTCATTAAAATTTAGTCACATTTCATAATAACTAAAAATCAATCGTATTGAATGGAGAAGAAGAATTCGATTATATAAGGGGGAACATTGAAATTGAGTGAAGAATAAAGTTAAATATAATGTTTCCATATGATTCGCATTAATATAATTAAGTGGTATTTATTTCCGAAATAAATTGATATATTTCTAATTAGAGAGAAAATGTTAATTACAATAGGATGAAAAACACTTTCCACCCTAATTAAATCTCTTGTAAAATAAAGCAACGAAAATAAATGAGAAAATCGTTTTCTTGCATTTTGTTTGGAAACTATTAATTCCATTGCCATTTGGAAACTAAAATGGCCTCAAGGACGTCGTCGCCATATATTTGGCGTGTCGCTAGTTCGTCGCCACCGGCGATATATATGAGTTCATTTCTTTGCTTTTTCGGAACGCTATTTCAATACGTGTACCATGAAAATAAAAGGAATGGATTGAAAAGGAAAGGAAAGAAGGGTGATGAAGAAAAAAAAATCTATTCAAATGTTTTCCTTTACTTTCCTTCTGATTTCCTCGATCAAACATAATTAGTTTTAAAAAACGTTTTCTCCTAAAAAATAACATAATTTTTAAAATATAATTACAGAGTTTATACAAGTCCGAGCCGCGCGGTTTTAAACAATTTGCATTGTTTAGGATCGGTTCAATCAAACTGTTTCAAGTTCGGTACAGAATTGATCCTCGTTTTAGCCATTTTGAGTTTTTAACAATACTATATTAGAGGAAATTGTAAAAATTAAACTAACTTCTGTTCGATCCACTGAAAATCAATCAATTTAGATTTTGTTTATTTTTAAACAAACTCACCTATCGGTATAATTTTTAAAAATAAATCTGACTATTTTTTATTCCTAGTTCTTGACTTATAAAAAAACTCTAAGATTAATTATAAACAATATATTGATTTATTTTTGGCAAATATGCATTGTAAGTGGATTTTCCATACGGTCGTGAATCTTGATATATAGGAAATGATTATCTATGATAATAATAACATTATGAGAGAATTTATTTAAAAATAAATAATAGGTGAATTTATTTTTAGCAGAGTCAAATAAATATTAGTTTATTATTAACAATTTATTGTGACTCATTGATTTTATATTTCTCACAATAATTATTTAATTGAGCTTAAAACTTAATAAATATGAATCAATAAATTGTTCAAACTAACATTTTAATAAGAATAAAAATATAATAAAAATTTGTATAGCATGCACTACTAATCTATAATTACCAAATATAATTAACGTGTTATAATTCATAATATCATATACTCTATTAAAGAGAAATTAATTAGAACGGTCATTAGTCATTACTATATATTATATATATATGGTGACTTATAATTATAATTAATAACATAGTTAATATATAATATATATACAAAAAGCATATATTATAACATTTGATATTACTATATTTTTAACATTATAAGATTAAATTAATTAATTAGGCTAATTAGTTCAAAGCCAAAGTGCACCAGCTTGTTTAAGTAGGGGAACAAGAGACCCATTAATATGAGAAGCCATAAGAGACTCAATCCCTCCTAATAACTTGCCGCCCACAAATATCGCCGGCAACGACTGCTGCTTACCGGAAAGATGGTACAATACAGCCTGTATATCGGCGGCGCTAATGGAATCTGAGTCCAGCTCCACCACAGTAGGACCCACACCCAGGCTAAACAGAAGCCGTTTTGCCACGTGGCACATGCAACACTCCGTTGAGCTGAATACAACCACCGCACTTCCGCCAACCACGGCTTTTACTTTGTCGTACATCATCATCATTATCATCATTTCATTCTCATTCCGATCATTCTCTTTCCCTTTTCCGGACTCTTTTCCCATTCCTGAGGATTCTTTCACCATTTTTGAAAATAATTATGGTAAAGATGAAGAAGATTGGTGTAATGATAATAGATGAGGGTTTTATAGAGGGACAAAAGGTGTGTTTTAATATGATAGGGAGAGATTGGTAATTTCACAAGTGTAAAGTGAATGTTTGAGATGGGGTTGTAATTATCTTTTTACTAAGGACAAATAGGCTGTTCGTTGTGTAACAGAAATACTTGTATGATGTCAATCGGAGTTATGTATTCTTGTACTACCTATTATGATCTGTTTGGTTGTTGGTAATAAATCGTGATAATGAGAATGAGATTTTAGACTATATTTACTCCTAAAATGCTTTAAAAGGTTAATGATCACACTTAACATGCTCTAATCATATATTCTCTCCTATTCATAGAGAATGAGACATTTGTTTTTTTACACTATTCAATGCACTTATTCAATTTTTAATATCTCTTATTATACAGAACGAAATATTATAAAAAGTGAATATTAATAATTTTTGCATTGAGACGAATCAAACAAGATTTCACATGACTTATGTTTTGATCTATAGATTAAGAATAAAATACAAATTAAGGCTAATGAGGAAATATTGTCAAAAAACAAATGTCTTATTTTCTATAAATAAGAGGTAGTATATTTTTTTTCACAAAATTCATTCCCGTATAAATAGGAGATAGTATATTTTTTTCACAAATTCATTCCCGTATGAATGGGAGGTAGTATATTCTTTTCACAAAAAATTGTGAAGGAGCACAATGATCATCACAATACTACATCTCATGTGTATAAAAAATCATCTCCATTTAATTATTTATAATCCGCTAGTTATCAAACAACACCCAATTATATTCCTAAGTACTTCTACTCGCTACATTTTTTATTTTGGGAAATTTCATATTACTTGTATTTTTCTCTTTAGTAAAAAAAAATCATTTAAAATTATACACACTCCTGTTTTTATCCTATTCTATATCTAATTACTCCTATTTTTCTTTTTCATTATTCAACAAAACAACTTTTCACCTACTGCTCATTATTGCACAGTAACTTCTTAATCTTTGTGTCCATGTAATGATAGCAAGTAAATAAGAACGGAGGAAGTATTAGATTTTTCTAATAATTGAGACTGTAAATTTAGGAAAGATAATCAATCAAATGATTAAGAAAGTAATAGGAATTATTGTTATAATTTTTTATTTTAATCTCATCTATATTATTTCGTTATTACAATATGACTTATTATAATTAATTTTTAATTAACCGGATACGTTGCACTAATATTTTTTTATTTATTAGTAAAATTAAAATAATATAGCTAATTTAATTCACTCATTAACAAACTTGTACCAAGAGATTCAATTTTACTTCCTTCGTTCCATAATACTACCTCCGTTCCATTTTACTTGCAACACTTACTATTTTTGAAAGTTTCATATTACTTGCAACATTACTATTTTTAGCAAAAATAATCTACTTATTTTATCCTCACTTTATTCCAACCAACTATCACCATCAATCATACATCATCCTATTAATTATTTAATATACCCACAAGTCACAACCACTATCTCTTTATAATAATTTTTTTTATTTCTACCCCACATATCACCATCAATCATACATCATCTCTACTTTTACCAAACTGATTTGACGACCCTTAAAAACCGTACTAAACCCAATGGTGCAACTAAAATGGAACGGAGGAAGTACTTGCTACATTTCACTTTTTTACGCAATCCAATACACAATTTTGATCATTAATATCTTAAACTACACTTATCTAAAATTTATAAAAATTTAATATTATGAAAGCATGCGATTAGACGATTCAAACAAGTTCCCACTTGACTATATTTTTACTTACACATTAGTAGCAATATGTAAAATAAATTTGAACGATAAATAGTGCATAAAATTGAAATGTATATTTCGGAACGGAGGAAGTATCTATTACTATAAGACACGTGTCACTCTCACATTCAATATTTTCCCTCCAAAAGACAAAAAGGTATATGTACTAGGAAATCCTTCATTCGGATAAATATAGTAATTAAAAAATTCAATCTGCTTTACATCAATCACATTAATCAATCAAATATGGTCATTAATTATCAATCTTATGCTAATTTTAGGTTGATTATAATATATTCCTAAGATCATTTTATAATAAAATATTAATCAAATGGCCACTTATTTTGTGAAATAATTATCAATTTTATCTAAGATCATTATGTAATAAAATATCAATCAAATTCCTTTTTTCTTATAATATCATTTGTGAATTACAACAAAGTTTAACACTTTTGTGAATTACAAATTTAATGTTTATATTTTGCGAATTACAACCACAGAACCACTAATATCAAAGTTTACAGGTTCAAGCCAAAACATAGACTTTTGATCATTTTAGTGGTCGTAATTTTAGTTTAAGTAGTCGGAGTTCGGTATTTTTAGCTTGAACCTGTAAACTTTGATACTTTGGTGACGGTAATTCGCAAAAAATAAACATTGAGTATATAATTCGCAAAAGTGCTAAACTTTTAAGCTGTAATTCACAATTATTCTAAAAAAAATTAAATGAATTGTTGTAATAAATAGGGTTAATTAGATTAAGAAATTATATATCTTTTTCTAATTATTTTCCTGAAATACTGAGATCTGAGTTAAATTTATTTGTATTACATAGCCACATTCCATAAAAAAAATTATATTACATACCTATAGTTTTCAAATTTTATCATTTTAATTTTTTCTAAAATACCAAAATATAAACTATTTTTCCAAAGATATAAGTTATTGATTTTTTTTTTGCATGAATTTTCATCTGATTAGTGATTACACAATTTTCAATCAAAGTATCTGTTCTATCTATCTATATATGTATCTATCTATCTATCTATACTAATATACTAAAAGAGAAACCAAAAAAGTACCTTATTGACACGTGTCAAGCTATAGTTGAAAATTTTCACGTCTAAATAATCAAACTATATATTCTAAAAGTATAGTATATTATATATACAAAAATACACATAGAAGTATATATTCAAAAGATTAAATTGTAATTACTATAATACTTGATATTACGTGCATAAGAAAATGTAAATTGATACATTTAATTTCTCTTACATGTTAAATATTATTTTTAATAGATTTAATATAGTTAAAAAATAACAAATTAATATCATGATAATTTAAACTAATTTTGTTTATGTTTACATTATTATTATAAATATTTTAAATTATCCGTGCTTGGCATGGGATTCAAGCTAGTAAGCTAAAAAAAACACTTGTTGTAGAGTAAAAGTAAAAGGAAAAAAGCAAATGAATAGCATTAATTAATTAATTAAATTAATGACAAATAGAGACAAAAATAAGCATTACTGGTATTTGTTGGTTTATGAGTTGATGAGGGGTGAGGTAGCAAAGTACGAGGGGAAGGAGGAGTGATGAGCAAAATGATGAGGCAGCAAGTCCTTAAAATTAAGGCATGCCTTTTGCAGCTCAGTCCTGGTTGGTACTGTTTCTAGCTAACTGTTTCCAGTTGTTGGCTGCATTACTGTTACCTGTTTTTCTCGCTCCTTTTGTAGTACACAAAACCAACTGATCAATGCATCATCATCTACATATCATGACCTTTGTCCCTTCTATCACTAGCTCACTACCAAAACAATTACTCTCCCATTTTATTTGCACTTTTTAATATGAATATTTGTCCTCGTGAATAATTTTTGTTATTGATTATTTTTAAATAATACTCCCTCCTATTCATAAAAAATGTGATATTTATTTTTTCACCTTATCCAATACACTAATTCAATGTTTAATATCTCTTATTATACATAACGAAATATTATAAAAACTGAATATTTAAAATCTTTGCATTATTGAGACGAATCAAACAAGATCTCATTTGACTATGTTCTAATCTATAGATTAAGAATAAAATACAAATTAAGAGTAATGAGTGAATAGTGTTAAAAAATAAATGTTCCATTCTCTATGAAGGAGGTAATACAACTTTTGTGTATTTATTGCTATCAGCACCTCTTATCATATTTTCACCGGCTATTAAAGGTATTTATAGCTTTTACACTCACTTTTAAAGGTATATTTATTGCAAGCAGCACCTCTAGTTTTCATGTATGTTTAGAGACAAATGGCAAAGACATACAATGTCAATGAGATTATAGACAATTTAAAATGCGAAAAGTGCGTCGAACTTTACTTTGATACAAAATTTATGTAATAATTTTTTTTATATTGACAGGCTATAAATTAGTTGAAGTTAATATATTAAAGTGATCACTTACAATTTTTATAGTCTTAGAGTGATTACTTATAGCATCAAAACGATCACCTATGATCTCAAAATAATGAATTAAAGAAATGGGCTGATATCATAGTGAGACAATCTCATATAAGACGAACTAAATCGTTTAACGGTGAAACGAATTTAATAAACAACTGAATAATTTATTAGAGTCCTAATGATAATAAAATATGCCCATGTCTGACCTGGACTGCATTTGTCCACTTGAAAACATGTGTGAAGCGAAGAACGGAGAAGTGGGCCTGACTCTTCAGATGGGCTCCGTTTTCTGAACTGGGAGCTTGTCTTACGTCTGGGCCCAATTTAATTATGTGAGCTGGGTCACTCTTGTGAGGCCCAATCCCTTTTTAATGTTCGCTTGGTGAGCTTATTTATAATTTTAGTGGGTCGGCCCACGTCCACTTTGTTTTCTTCGATGAGGTGCTCTTTTGAGAGACTGTCTTTTATAAAGACGACTATTAAAAGATCACCCCAAATCTATATTTAGAGTTGTAACAATATATATTTATAATTAGACAGAGTTTTTAAAAGCTGTTTTTATAAAAGACGGTCTCAAATAAAACTTTGTGTTCTTCGATGACATTGACTTATGATGGACTCCACATAAATGTTTTTCCCAATTGTGTATGAGTGCTTCACGTGAGCCACATTCATCCTTATTCTATCTCTTTTTTATATTCTTTTTAATCATCTACTTTTGACCTACACTTCCCGAAAGATTAAAAAGAATAAGCTTATTATATAATAATTTACAAAATAACTTAAAGAAAATTTTAATTCTCAATATAAGTGTTTTCGTATACGAACCTAAGATTAGGTATCTTCGTTGGTGTCAACAATGAACAAAGAAACTGAACAAAAAAGTCAACATTTTTTGTTGGCTGTTACCAACAGCGAGCAAAGTAAATTTTTTTCTTGTTCGCTGTTAATAACGGCGAACAAACCTAACCTCAAACTTGAACACAAAGACACTTATTTTGAAAATTAAAATAGTTTAAGAATTTTTTTTTATAAAATACTTATTTTATTCAATCTTTCATACTTCCCTTCATTTTGGGCCAAAGACCTTCAACCCAATTTTACATCATAATTCAACATTCTAACCATCACAACTCATAAACCCATATGAAAAATCAAAATGTATCAATTACACTAAAAATAATATAATAAGTGATAATTAGAATAATTATCACATACAGGTCAATATAAATCGGATTATTAATGCATATGCTTAATAATAAGCTCAAATTCCTCCAAAAACACCCAAACAGAGTCTGAAATAACAGCCAAAAAGTGCAAATAATTGCACTTATCTGTGGACTTAAAGTAATGGTGGATCAGACTAACGAGAGAGCAGCCATATCTATGAAGATGTTTTCACACAATTTCAAATTCACTATTTCAATTGGGTCGAAGTTTGATGCAATTATAAGATTCGATAAATATCAAATCATCGAATTTAAGTATTTCGATGTGAACATCTATAATTTCTATTATGCCTAACTTCCCTGACCCGTCTAAAGAAAAATATGTGATAAAGAGGAAATGAGCATCAATCCCCTATAGTGATCAATTGCATCCGGTTCTATATAAGTCCATAGGATGTAAATATATGCATGCTTATCTTTTTATAAAAAATATAAAATATATTAACAATAAGTCTTTTGAGATACCGTGTTTTTGAGAGACGCCTCTTAAGTCCAGTCCATTGCAGCAGTTTAATTCTTATCCTTATTTTATATTTTTTTCATGGGCCACCCAATTAGAGTTGATATTTCAAAGAGACCGTCTCTCACGAGAATTTGTAATATGCTAACATGAACTAGAGGGTATTTTTCCAAAACAATTTGTTGAGCCAGAATAATTTTAAAAGTTGATTAGAATAGCGAATATAGACTCCACCACTCATAAAATGTTCTTTTAAGTCTCGTCGATCAATCGTCAATTTTCTCACGTTTGTTCTAGCGCAATATATAATTAGGGGTAACAATGATTGGTCTAAAATAGATATTTAATTGGATCAGATTGTATAGTGTGATATGATTTTAAAGCAGATCAAACCGTTATTTAATATATAGATAGATGTAATCTCATGATAAATTATACTTCATAATCTATTATCAAGTATTGCGTATTTAGATACAAGTCTTTCACAAAATTAATTTAGTTGAATAGTTTTGCATATTTGGATACAAGCATTTTCCGGGGACTCTTTTGGTCGTGTTCTCTTTTATGCATGGGTATGAGTTGTTGCTGTCCTTCCCTCTCTAGACCCTGTCCATAGCTTTTTATGAGTAGAAGACACTAGTTAGGATGATGATGACGGATACAAGCATTTCACAAAATCAATTTAGTTGAATTAAATGTTAGAGCTCGCATATTTGAACTAAAGCTACGTGCCTACGTGGTGTAGACATTGTTAGAGTAAGCTTTTGGTTGAGTTGGTTCCTTGACATTGTATCAGAAGCCATTGTGACAAGAGGTTACAAGTTCGAATCTCAACCACCCCTCGTTTAAAAGTGAAATATTTAACACCAGGTATGAGGAGGGTCTGTGTTGCATCTACAATTCTAGCCCAAATGGCTCTCGTGTGAAGGGGCGTGTTAGAGTGTATAACATATTTAAGACCTTAACCATAAGCTTAAGCTTTTGGTTGAGTTGATTCCTTGACAGACATCACTCAAATTTAGTTTATAGATCTATCCTAACAAAGTAACAATTATAGAAAAGTGCAAGTTACTTCTAGTTCTACTGAACCAGGGGCTTATATTGGAATTGAAATATGAGATTGAAAAGTCTAATTCAATATATATTTAAAGTAAGTTACTAATTCACAATTATAATTTTTTATGCTGCCTAAGTTTAAAAAATCAAATGATTAATAACGTATATAACACTCTTGTAAACTTTATTAATTTTTACTCAAATGTCTAATTTTATATACTAACTTTTTCAATAAATTAATTTACTCAATTGATTAAATAGATGTATTTTCCACAAAATTGTTCATTGAAAATTGCGCCGTTAAGACTAGATAAATACAAAAATGAGATAATTAAAGTAAAATAAATAAACTTGACCATTTTGTCAAAATTATTTTTCCATCAAAACTACAATAACTTTTCGTTACTATTAAATTTTCATCATTTTAATATTAACTATCAAATGCACCGTTAAGACCAGTTGAGATATACATTGTCTAACACCACATACATAAAAGTAACACAAATTCTTGTGAGAGACGGTCTCTTTAAGAGATCATATCTCTCTAATTAAATATTAGGCATTAAGAATAATATAAGTAGACATTAAAATTACGTTAAATAGACATTAACCTTGAATGGACTTAACTTTAAAGATCTCACTCAAAGACGGTTTTTGAAGACAATTATTCTCCCAATCCCACGTACCAAACTTCCTCTATATATATTGTGCAAGTCCCTCATGATATGGCAAACCAAACTCACTCAAACAAAACACAACTAAAAACAAAAAAACCACCAAAACAAAATGCAAGCCTACCCATGTCCACCAAATCAAGCATATAATAACAACCCTCAATATGGAGGACCTCAACAACAACAACAACAACAACAACCCTATAATTACGCAATCCCACACAACAATTACTGCCCACCACCCCTAAACTACGGTTATCCTGCACCAGCTTACAACAACTACCCAGTTGGAGCTGTGATTCCCCCTGGAAGTTCCTTCAACTCCGGAGGAAACTCCAATGGATCAGGCATCCAGAAAAATGGAAATGTTGAATTTGGAAACCAAAAGCAGAAATCTGGGGGAGTTGATATTGGTAAGATTGGTGGAAATCATGCTAATAGTCAAGGTGGTCAACAAGTTGCTGGGGATATTACTTTAGGTGATATTGGATGCAATAGATGTTAATTAATTAATTCATTAATGAATTAATCATCTATTAATTATCCAAAACCTAATTAATTATGCTTTTAATTTTACTACTACTACTACTACTTAATTCTCATGCGAGTTGTTTAAATAAAATTATAAAGCTTGTAACATAATTTCATATTGCATATTGTGATTATTATTGTGTGTGATATAATTACACAATATTAATTACATGAAGAATGTAATCATTGATTATGTATGCAATTTATAATGCTTAATTATGACATATATGCAAGTTTTAATTAGTTGTTTCTTAACTGTCTTGTTATCACTAATCAGTTGTGTTTCTAAATACACATAATAAAAAATTATAAAAATATATACTTAAAATAAAGAAAAATAAAGAATGTAATCAATTGGTTATGTATGCATGTTGTTTAATGTAATTTTGTTCGTCTTTATAATCGTTGCTCATTTTCAAAATAAAGAAAAATGTTGATTACAATTTATATGTTTGCAATCTATAAAATCTAATTATTGTCGTATAATATATCATGAAAGCAAAAACATTGATCGTTTCAATACTTTATTGATGAATTATTTTACTAAAAGGACTTTCAAAATTTCTACTTTGTTTTATAAAAAAATTATTGCAATAATTGGATGACATTTATACCCTTGTAAATCGGCAAAATTTACAAATCAAACAAAAGATATTACAATTTTAAATTCTTTATTTATTAAAAATGGTAAATTGATAAATTTTTATTCACAAATTGTTATAAAAGACGGTCTCTTCGAAAGATTGCATTAAATATAGGCTAAATAAATTAATACAAACTAGAGAAAAAATAAGAATGTGAGTTTCTTGTTTTGATGTTATCTCTTTAATTTGAAAGACGGTCTCCTACAAAAGTACCTGATCTCTATTTTATTCTCATTCTCACCTAACAATTAATTTTCAATTTGAATTCATCCTTATTATCATCAAATTTCCATTCCTAACGCCCCCTAAAAGATATCTATTTGACATATCATCTAGTAATTCCCTAGAAATTTGCTGGGACACCAACTCCAAGCCATCATCCCCTAAAAATACTACCATGTACTCTTTGAATTGCATAAAAAATGATTGAGTTTATTTTCAGAAAAGTGGTAATAAATGAAGAGAGAAAATGAATTTTGTAAATAAAACTAAAAAAGCGTTAAAATCTGTGCATGACCATGGTCGGCCTTGCGCAATGGCAAACCTAGCCTACGCCCAAGGCCCACTAAAAAAATTATTATTTGTCTCTAAGAGAATTTGAACCCTAACCTAATGTGTGCATGGTAGGTAGGAATATGATTGTTAACCATTAAGTTATGTCATAATTCTTGTCTTAAATATAATGTTTAATGATTTTAAATTAATATAATTGCAAATAGTGTGCACAATTGGACATACAAAAAAATTGAAGTGGACTTTAAGTCATTAAACTTTACAAATACTTTTTAAATTTTTTGTGAATGTTATTTTTCTACAATTATAAGTCACAAAAATATATGAATTTTTTTATATTTTCTTTTGTTTCCTTTTTTTATATTGTTTTGCTTATGTGTTTATTTGACTAATTTCATTTATGTTAATTTTATTTTTATTGTTGCGTATAACCAGTATAATCTCTGTTTTATACTTTCATCGCATTTTTAGTTATATGTCATTGTGACATTTTTATCATAAAGTTGCAAATAAAATAAAACGGAAAAGATATATCGCGAGGGCCCGTAATATAAGTTTCGCCCTAGACCCTTAAAAGTTCAAGGCCGATCCTGTGGATTAGATTAAAAAAAGTGGTAGATCAGCATTCAAAAATAAAAATAATGCAAATTAAGTAGAACGGATCAAAAAAATTGATGCAGTGAGGGGTTAATAGTTCTAGTAGACATATAATCATCTACTGATTTCTTAGCAATTTGCTTGGACACCAAGTCTCGATCATTCGGTTGGACGTCTCTAGTAGGTTTGGTGGCAAACCCATTCATCGTATGATGATGATGATGATGATGATAATGCTTAACGGACATATCCTGCCCAGCATAATAATGATGATTCCCACACCCAGACCATGACGACCCAGATCCAGACCCGTATTTGGTGCTGCTATTTCCGACTTTCACATCTCCATTCTCTTGGTTACCGGGATCCATTGGTGCCGCCTCCGGAACTAAAAACATTTCCAGAGGTTTTCATTATTATACTCCTATTATTGTTTCAACTTAACTTCAATAACTTTTTGTTTTTCAAAATTAAATTTGAGTTGGGTTCATTTTTGGCTTACTGATGATCTACAGCTAATATTTTCTGATATTTATAGACAAAAGAGAATATATGTCTAATATGGATTACATTTAGACCACTAAGAATTTGAAGATTCATAGTTCCGCTGCGTAGTTTTGTATGTATGTCTTTGTAACCGTTAAAACCGATGAGTCAACACTGGAACCACGGTCCGTAATGGAGTTGATGATTTGAGATGACCTCGAGGCCTTGGTTTGTTTTAGTTGTGTTGTCTTAGTTATTCACCTTGGTAACACCCTCAATTTTTAGGGGATATGCTGCCAAAATTTCCATTCACTTTATCTCCTTTAAAGTTAATCTTGAACGTCTATTCAAGTAATTCTATTCTTATCCGATCCTTTTCTTCTTTTTTTTTTTTTTTTCGGAAATTGGGAATTTATTTATTAATAAAAAAACGAGGCAAGACTACACCTTACACATCATGCCTAATGAAACTCCTCCAACACACCATACAAGAAGACCATACAAACCTACAAAAAGCCCTCACCGGCGTCAAGCATACAACATACACAACCATAAGCACCAAAAATGATATTACACCACAAAAGACACATCCGATCCTTTTCTTTCCTTTTATGTAACGACCGAATTTCCTCATGTCCTTTACGATTTTGGTTTCGTTTAAGGGTCGAAAATTCAGGGATGTTACAGGATTTTCATTTTTGATTAAACATAATAATCTCAACTATAGAAAATTTTGATTAAAGTATCCTCTAACCCATGGGCGCGGTTCTAAGAGTGTGCGAGGTGCACAATCGCACATGGCCCCCAAACCTAAAGGGCCACATATTGAAAAATTATATCATAATAACATAGTATGGAGGCAGAGTAGTTAGTTAGAGTTTTACTTGACCTTTCAAGGGTTATAGGTTCAAATCCTATTTTTTAAAATTTATGAAAATTAAACAGGACCTCGAAATCTTTTGCTCTACCCTTGCTCTAGCCTAAAAAACAAGTTATTTTTTAAAACAAAATTAAATCATAAAAAATTAGAATAAAATAAATAAGTTTATTTTAAATTTTAAATTTTCATTTTTGATATTATTGAATTATTATTTATTTTTTCCATTTTTTAGCAATTAACATTAAAAAAATCAGTCACCATTTGAGGAACAATAATTCAGGTTATGACCCTAAAATTGAGATTATTCTTAATTATATATAATTTAAAATTATTGTAGGAAAATCAATGATTGAATTATGTTGGATAATTTTTCCTTACTAATTATCTTTATTAATAATATTATTATTTTATATGGATCGGAAAGCAATAAGAAACCATATCATCAATATGAAAAGGACTATATCTTCTATAAAATGTTTCCATAACTCACTCTCATATGCTAGAGCCTAGGGCATAAAAACACCACAAAGCAATACCAAACACTAAAATAATCTATGATTAGTGCATACTTTAGTATCGCTAGCTTTTCATCTCCGGTTCACTATATCTTACGTTTTTTCACTCATACTTCCTAAATTGATAATTGGTGTATATACTAGATAGATACCGTATCATTACACGATTTACCTAATTTATATATTATATAATAAATTCATATGCATACAAACATTATATGAATGAAAATATAAATAATAAAATATTAAAATATTATTATATATAGTTATATTTACAAATTAAATCTAACAAATGGTTTTCACAAATACATTGAAAAATTGTCCTAAATAATCCGACCTATTGTTAATTTGCTGTGAATAATCTCTATTATTAATTATTTTTAAATAATCCGACCTTTGAATTTTTTTCTCATTTTTCAAAATAAATGTTTGTCTTTATAATTGTTGCTCAATTTTCAAAATAAAGAAAATGTTGGTTAACTTTCTAGGGCTCAACTCATGCAAGAGCCTAAATTAATTTAATCCTTATATAATAAAAAAATAGTATTTGCATAAATGACTTTTAGCATGAATCGAACTTGCAGCATTAGGTTTTTCAGTTAAGCGTATAACTAATAACTACATAGTTGTAGAAAAAATAATCAAAACTTTATTTATATAAATGCTTTTTTATTTTTCACATAGAGTCTAAAAATTGTCAAGAATGACACCGTATTTTGCAATTGAAGGATAACAATCTTTAAAAACTAATTATTGTTGTATAATATATCATGAAAGCCGTTTTTCAATACTTTATTGATGAACTATTTTGTTCATAAGAGTTTTAAAATTTATTTCTACTTTTTTTAAAAAGAATTATGGCAATATATATGAATGATATTTATACCCTTATAAATTAGTAAATTTTACAAATCAAAAAAGAGATATTACAATTTTAAATTAATTTTAAAAATGGTAAATTGGTGAATTTTTATTTTATTCTCAATCTCATATTACTTATCAGACAAGAAATATTACAACTCTTAATTTATTCTCATTAACACCAAACAAAAAATTACACCATTTTTTTGGATGTCTCTAGTAGGTTCGGTGGTACACCCATTCATTACTCTCTCCGTCCCTATGAGATAGTAGCAAAGAGAAAAATAGTGAGAATTAAAAAAGTGGTAATAATGAAGAGAGAGAATGAATTGTGTGGATGAAAAGAGAGTTCAAATGTATGGATGAGAGTAAAAGAAAGTGGTGGGCCATAGTCTAAAAATAGAAATACTGCAATTTAAGTGGGACGGACGAAAATAGAAAATGCTACAAATTCATACGGACGGAGAGAGTATATGATAATGATGATAATGCTTAACGGACATATCCTGCCCAGCATGATAATATTGATGATTCCCACACCCAGATCCAGATCCAAATCCAGATCTAGATCCAGACCCAGACCCGTATTTAGTGCTGCTATTTCCTACTATCACATCTCCATTCTTTTGGTTACCGGATCCATTGGTGCTGCCTCCGGAACTAAAAACATTTCCATAGGTTTCCATTATTATACTATTCTTTCAACTTTACTTCAATAATTTTTTATTTTTCAAAAGAAAATTTGAGTCGGGTTATCATTGATTATCCTATAATAATTTCATTAAAATAAACATAATAATTTCAATTTTATTATTATACTATTGTTTTAATTTTTTATTAATTATTCTATAATAATTTCAATTTTTAATTAAACATAATAATTTCAACTACAAGAAATGTTTGCTAAGTATGCAACAAAGTATCCTCAAAGCTAAAAAAACAAGTTATTTTGCATAAAAAAAATTAAATCATAATAATTCAAACAATAAAAATTAAAATAAAATAAATAAGTTCATTTTTAATAAGTTTTACTTTTCATTTTTAATATTATTGGATTATTATTTTATTTTAACTAATTTTTAGCAATTAACATTTAAAAATCAATCACTATTTGAGGAACAATATTTCTTAATGAATGACCCTAAAATTGGAATTATTCATATTTAATCATAATATGAAATTATTGCATTATTGTAGGAAAATTAATGATTAGATTATCGTGGATAATTTTCCTTACTATCATCATCATCATCATCATTGTTATTATTATTTTGCAAATCAAATTTTCATTAATCAACCGAATAAAAATGATATATACGGGCAATAAGGGACCAATTTTCGGTATAACATCAATATGAAAACAAGGCCCATCTTCTATAAAAGATTTTTCTGACCTTACTCTTCATTAACGCAAGCTTTCAAAATCTATGATTAGTGCAGACTATTTAGTAGCCCTAATCATCTCCAATTCACTATCTTACATTTGATCATTTATATATTAAGCTATACACATATAAAAATTATAAAAAAAATAAATATCCATTTTGAAAAAAAATTAATATTATAAAAATATGCGATTAGACAAGTAAAACATATTTTCACTTAACTATATTTTCACTTAACTATATTAATTTTACATATTAACCATAATATTTTAAGTTTGAACGATTAATAGCGCTAACAACCAATAGAATTAGACAATCCAAAACATATTCCGCATACTTATTGTGGCGGATACTCTTTCCGTTGGCATTATATATCAATTTTTTACCGTTGACTTAGTTTCTTTATAAAGTATAATTAATAATTAATAATTAATACCTCTATTCAATATAGTAGTGTGATAATTTACTAGAATAATATTTTAACTCTTAATACATCTAATTGTCTTTGATAATCCATTTATTGAAATATATCAAACAAGATTTTAGCTGACAACATTTTAACTTATAAATTAAAAACAAAATTCAAATTAAAAGTAAAAAAGTAAATAAATAATAACCCTAAAATAATATACGTTTAAGATTTTTTGCTGAGTTGATTCTTTTACCGTTTGATGATATGATAGTATCAAAGTTTGGAATCAATTCTATGAAAGGGCGTAACATATAAGATAGGAATTTCACTATTGAATCCACAAGTGGTACTCCACATCTTTATTCTAAGTTCTTACGACGCTATGCAAATTGATAAAATTGATGACATCTTTATCATATGTTTCTACTATGTCAATCCCATTCACCTTCATCTATAAAAAAAATATGTGATGGAAGAGAAGATAACAAGCATCAATGCCTCATAGTGGTCAATTGCATCTAGTTCTATGTGTCTAAAGGATCTAAATACTAATTAATTACCTTTTTATCAGAATATATCAATATGTTCAGGGCCGATACTAGATATTTGGAGACTTTGGGCGAAATAACGTATTGGGGCCCATTTCCTTTGCAATTTATAACTTATATGAACCTTTTAGAACCATTAATTTTGCTTTTTTAACATGGGGCCCTGGGCGACAACCCCTCTTGCCCAATCTTAGGGTCGACCCTGAATATGCTGCAGTTTGGTATTTGTCCAATACAATTTTGTCAACATGAAAACTTTTAAAGCCAGGTTAAAAATGTCACTAAAGACTAAATTGAGTGTCGCTAAATCAATTTATGGTGAAACTTGAAATAAAAATCAATAATTATTGTACTAAAAATATGAATTAGTGACATTTTTTAATGCCACTAAATTCACTGTCACAAAAAGCTAAATTTATTGTAGTGTGATATGATTATACCATGTTTAGATTTAAACAAATTAGATAAGATTTCTTAACAATATTTGAATTTTTTATAGATTTAAAATAAAATAATTGATAAAGAATATAAAAAAATATATACATACAAGATTTTCGGTTAATAATATACACAAAATTCACCCGTTTGATATATAGCAATGTAATCTAAATGCCACTCAAGATTAGATTCTTAACGGTAACGTACCAATTATAATAAAAAAGAGTTACTCTCCCAATTGAGCATTACGTCTCATTTGCTTTTTGAACACTATTTATCTCTTATTTTTAATTTGTATTTTATTATTAATACTACCTCCGTTAAATGTTATGTGCAACCGCAGTACACTTTGCGGTTGCCAATGCATTTTTTTTTGTAGGTCTTAATTAGAGGAAGTAGGAATTGGTAATTAAGGGAAAGAAGAAGAGAGAAAATGATGGAAGTAGGGATAGGTAAGTAAGAGAAAGAAGGAGAGAGGAAGTAGGGATAGGTAATTAAGGGAAAGAAGGAGAGAGAAAATGATAGGATAGGTAATTAAAGGAGAGAGAAAATGATGGGATAGGTAATTAGATTGGTTATTTTTTACTAAAAAGGAAAGAAAAAAGTGAGTTGCAGATGACCCTGAGCGGACAAAAATGGCAAAAGTTGCAGATAACATTTAACGGAGGTAGTATATAAGTTAAAACATAGTCATGTGATATCTTGTTTGATTTGTCTCAATGCAAGGATTATTTATACATCAACTTTTCATAATTATTTTTAATTATGTAAAATTAGAGATAATGATTGAATAAGTGCATTGGATAGAGTGTATAAAGTAAATGAGACTTTAGTGGTGAATAGAAGGGAGTATTATTTCTAAGTTGCTTGAATTTGTCCTCTGGGATGGTATTGATATTAGCAGGGTCGGCCCTAAGGGTGAGCTAGAGGGGCTGTCACCCAGGGCCCCATGTCAAAAAAGAAAAATTAATAGTTGTAGAAGATCCATATAGGTTATAAATTATAAAGGAAAGGACCCCGATGTGCTATTTCGCCCAGGGCCTTAAAATATGTAGGGCGGGCCCTGGATATTAGAAATGTGTTAGTGGTGAGATTATATTTAACAATAGTAATAATAAGGTAATCTAATGATTACATTAATTACTAAATACGTATGTGTTGAGGTGAATACGCAGTCACACAATGATGGATAGAATCATAAATTAGGAGTTTAGAGAGAAGTTAAAAGTCATCTCTCTTCCTGCAAAGATGTGTGAGAATAGGCTGTGATGGTTTGGGCACGTGCAGAAAGCATATATGCCCTTATAAGAAGGTTTGAGGGCATCATAGTGGATGATAAGAGAAGTCGAGGAAGACTTAGGAGATCATTTAGGAAAATACGTCTTAAAGTTGAGATTATATATTCTTGGTTAATCAATAGTCGAAATTACATTGGGAAAATCATGAATAGTTTAGATTATTGTAGGTAAATTTATTTTCCAATTAAATAAAATAATAACTAATTCATCAACTTGAAAACCCTATATCCATCTATCATCTTTTGTAGCAAGAATCAATCTATTGCAAGCTAGCTCATCAATATCCACTCTATATATAGGTGATGATTTAGCAAGCTAAGCCAAACTCAACACATAAACAATACATACAAGAAATTAAGAAATAAAAAGAGAAAATGCAATCTTACTACCCATGCCCTCCAAACCAAGCCTATAATAATTGTAACCCAATTCCTCAACCTCAACCAGTGATTATCCCTGGAAGTTCTTTCAACTCAGGTGGAAACTGGAATGGATCTGGAATTCAGAAGAATGGAGATGTTAAGGTTGGAAACAAAAAGGAGAAATCTGGGGGTGTTGATATTGGTTCCATTGGTGGAAACCATGAGAATCAAGGTGGTCAACAGATTGCTGGGGATATCCGCTTAGGTAACATTGGATGTTAATCATCATCATCAATATGATCATCATGGATCATCATCTATTTCACTACTACTACTTACTTTTGTGAGTTTATGTTTGAATAAATTAAAGCTTGTATTGTGTTAATTAGTTAAGAGTTGTATTATCTTAGCTAATTATCAATGTAATCATTAATATCTATGGAATATATGCATGCTTTAATCTAATCTTAATTATGAAAGTTTATTGTATATATTGCGGTTAATGAGGGTGTTTGGCAAATTAACTTATTAGGCAATTTTAGCTTATTTGGATATGAATAGAGGGTTGGGTGGTCAAACCAGCTAAAGACAGTGTTTCGTGAATTAGCTGGTTGAAACAGCTTATTGATACGAATAAGCTGTTTTTGAACAAGCTACTTATCGCAGCGGGTTCAAAATCAGCTGGTCAAATCAGCCACTTTAATCAACTATCAGCTACCAGCTATCAGTCATTTGTCAATTATATGTTTTCATATTATTAAGTAGTTATAATATAAATCATCAAATTAACACATTCAGATGTGTAAAATGTCTAATGTCAAATCTCTCTTCCTTATTTGGAATGTCTATTATTATTTGGATTCAGTGATCTATCAAATTAGAATTAATGAATTTGGAAAGTTAAAATTGACGGGAACAATTAATATGGTTGAAAGTTATTTGGATTAAAATTATAGACCAAAAAATTAATTAATTATGGAGACTATGACATTAATAATCTAGAAGCTAGAGGATTAAATATAGTATGTTATTTTATCAAAAAAAGTTTGTCGGGATTAGGTACTAGTGAGTAGTGTGGACTTGATTTTTCTATAATAATCTCAACTATTGATTAATCATGAATAATTTCAACTTAAAAGGGTATTTTCCTATAGTAAACTTAAGTATCCGAATTACCTGCTATAGTAGGTAATTCACCAAAAATGTTAACTGAAAATTAATATAATGTTAGAGAAAAATTTAAAAAAATTAGATAAAAATTTCGAAAAGAATTTAACATTTTTTTTATCATTTATCTTTTTTTTAAAAAAATAAAATTTGATATAACAGGTCATCTGGTTACCCGAGTTTGCTCTAGGAAACCATAAAGTTAAGATTATTTATAATTAATCAATAAGTGAGATTATTATAGAAAAAACATAAAAAAATTAAATTATTCCAGATAATTTTTCCCACTAAAAATGTGGAACCAAAGTAGACAAACCAATACTCAAACACTACTAACTTTATTGATTTAGCACACTTGAAAAAAAAGTATCAAAAATGAAAAACATTATAAGATGAGCGCTAATCAAAAGGGCTCCCGTACACAAGGGCACTGACTCTGTTTCACTCCAATACTACCATACCACTAAATTTGCTCTGCGCGGGCCTGTCCAATTTGAACTTGATTTCATTGATTCTAGTTGCACTTCTTAGTATTTGAAATTTTGAATCATTTAAGCAAAAAAAATATAAAAAAATTTTCAAAATAGGTATGGAATAAACATATTTCTTAAAATAAATAAGAATTTTTTAGAGTTGAGGTTTAGGGTTATTCGTTATTACCAATAACGAACAAAGAAGATTGGTATAAAAAGTTGAATTTTTTTGTTCAAAACAAATATTTTACCTGATCAAAAAGGGTCAATCTTTGTTCATTGTTAGTATTGTTTGACCAGGTCTCCTTTGTTGGCTGTTACTACAAAGACTTTGTAAAAAGGTCAAAGTTTTTGTTCGATGTTAGTAATAGCGAATAACGCCAAATCTCAACTCTAAAAAGTTAATGCTTATTTTGGGAAATAAGTTTATCACATACTTGTTCTAAGAATTTTTTACTTAAAAGATTTAAATTTTCTCAATATTTATCATTTAAAGGCTCTAGATGAATCACGCTTGATAAGTGCAAATGTTGGCACTTATTCTCATAATTATTTATAGTCATTTATAATAGTCCTTATTAGTCCTTTTTTTTCTTCTTACTTTGGAAATTTCATGTGACTCTCTTTTTGCTTATATTTATGCGATTTTGAGAAGTTTTAATTATTTTTAACATAAAATTTATTGTTTTGATGATCATGGAGTTTAGTAGTGTGATTTTGGCTTGTCAATCCTAACTTTTCTATCGAAACAATAATAGTGGTATTTGAAACTAAACTAGAAGATTTTTAACGACATATCATATGCCTAATTTCTACACCTGAAAACTGAAAAAGAATATTGAGTATAAATTAAAGAGATATATCCCAAGACATTTTAGTTTTTCCTTTAGCTCTACTTAGCTTTTGTAAAACCGTATCATTTTTCTTGACCAAAGCTTGAATTGAAAACATAACAAATTTAGATATATTTTTTTATAAACAAATTTAATATTTTTGTACAACTATAAAAAATAGTGCCAATTACGACAATTAAAATATCAAATTATGTCATTTATTAAATGTCATCAAATTATTTGGTAACACTTGTAGAAAGTGTCATAAAATAAGATTGAAATATTAGGATAATACTTTTAAGAATAGTAATATTTTGATGAAGTGTCAAATATATTGCGTGACAATATAATTGAACACTTTTTTTTGTAGTGTACTGATTGTAATCTTACTGAGTTATTATGAGTTTTCAATGAGCCACAAACAAGGGCTGCCCTAGATATTTTGGGGCTCTGGGCAAAATAGCACATTAGGTACCCTTTATCTTTGCAATTTATAACTTATATGAATCTTTTACAATTATTAATTTTGATTTTTTAACATGAGGCCCTAGACGAGAATCCCTCTTACCCACCCATAGGGCCGCATATCGCGAAGTTGTTAAATTTAGCACAATGAACCGCATTATTTTATCTTTCAGAAAGTTCATAGAAATACATATACTTTATATTGATAGTTAATACAACAGAAGTGCATGTTTCTTGATAGTTAACAATAACATCATCATCTCCTTAATTAATTATATTAAACACAAAAGTTTTATTTAAAGAGGAGGAGTACATAATTAATTAGTTACCATTATAAGGCTTATGTGTTGGTTTAATGATTAGTTAACAATATTGCCAGAGTTAATACCCCCAGAAATCTGGTGCTGTCCATTCTGAGTACCGTGATTGGATAAATTAATATCTCCACCATTAGTCGAGCTATTTCCAAACTTGAAATGTCCAGTCTTGATAAGGCTGGAACCATTCAAATTACCTCCAAATGATCCAAATAAGCCTGACCCTTGATTTGGGACATGATATTGTGGGTATTGTTGTTGACCCTGACCGCCTGGATTGTTGTATTGCATGCTTTCTAGATTATTTGTTGCTTTTTTTGTTGTTGTTTTTAGAGTGAGTTTGGCTTATTCAATAGCTCAAATGTTTATGTCCTATATATAGACAAATGAATGGAGCAAGTGCACTAGCTAGTAGAATTAAGGTCATTTGCTACTATACAAATGAGTTTATTTGTTGCTCAATTTTGAATTGCGGCAAATGAAGGGGCAGCAAATAATCAAAAGCTTTTTGCTGTTAGTTAAAGAATCACATCAAATAAAAACTATTATGTGTGAAAAGAATCAAAGAAAATTGAAGGATAATTAGCAGTGTAAGGTTTTTCACTCGATAGAAAAAAGCAGCTTGAAGTGGATGACTTGTATTATAGCTTTTTGCTATTATTCAATAAAAAACAACAATAATATTTTTTATTTGCTGTTAATTTTAAAAATAGTAGCAAAAAATATTTTTTTTGCTATGAAATTATCAAAACAGTAGCAATAATTACATTATTTGCTATGTTTGAGATTTCAGTAGCAAATAGATAGCAGCAAATTAGGTTTATTCTACTAGTGGTGGCTCACTTTTATTGTTTTTTACTCAGATTATTTTGATTGAGTTGGTTTCTTAATATGGTATCAGAAGCCAATGTGATAAGGTCACGAGTTTGAATTTCAACTACCCCTCATTTGTATTGAACATTTAGTGTCTAATAATCCTGAATATAATCACTAAGTACTACTAAGGTAGTGGGACAATATATAAGTCTGTAATATATAACTAAAGCTACTAAAAGTAGTGGGACAAAACGTATTAATATACTAAGTCCGTAAGGCATTTAAAAGATAGGACAAAACACGTTAAAGGGAAAAACCAAGTCAGCCTATAGCCGACTCGACGGTCCCCTTATAGGAGCTAAAGCCGACTCGGCTTTAGCTTCTAGAAAATCTTGGTTTTGGTCAGAGAGGTATCGCCGAGTCGGCGATCCTGGGGAAGGACTGACCGTCGACTCGGCGGTCTGGGCTGGAAGAATACCGTTGCTTTTTATCCCGTTTTTCTTGAGTTTAATGCTTAAGATTCCTCCTTTAATCTCATTATTTCTGAGATTATTATGAGTATAATGCACAATTATACTCATGAATGCCTAGCTTAATGACAATTGATGCTTTCCTCATCAATGAGATCATCAATAGTGGTGAATGTCCAAGGCTCCTCTTGTGTTTGGTACACCCTTTTCTGAATTTCTTAAGCCTTCCTCTCATTTGTCTTGTGCACTCAAGAGAGTAATTAACTTTTGTTTGTGCATTCCATTGCTTATAATTTCCTAAACACATCGTTGTTAAGTAATATACCCTAAGTACTAAGGGTGTATTGTAGTTGTTTGTATCTCGTTGTGAATTTCCACATATCAACTCAAGTACCTTTGTGGGGGAAATATCACAAAAGGAAAGTGAGCACACGCCTACAACTTGTATCAAGTTTCCGGGTAACGGTTGTCGTTACACAATAATCTTCTTTAATTTTATTGCATTGTAATCATCTTGTAATTTCATTTTGTCATCACACAAAGGGGTTTATACAAATTCCCGATTGTAATTTGTATTGTATTATTTACTTTCGTAATAATTTGAAGTGAAATAATCAGCATTTATATGCATCCATACTTCTAGCTCAATAAGCTTTTGTGAGAGGGGGCGTGTTAGAGTATATAACGTATTTTGAGGCCTTTATCATTAGCTTAAATTTTTTATTGAGTTGGTTCATTGACATTGAGTCCGAAAAATTGACAAATCATACAATGCAAAAAGTCGTGACTTAGGGGGTCGTTTAGAGATATTAGTTTATTATTAAGGATCCCATAGAAAGATAGCCATGCGAACTTGACGCAAATTTGCAGATGAGGGAGAGTGTTGAGAATTGAGATAATTTATCCCACATCGATGAATGAAGTATGGTGCGTATACTTTAGATGTCATTGAAGTCATTCATCTCAATATCCCATTGTCATATGTTTTTGAAATGATATAAGTCCTTGACTTATGAAATATGTGCACTATATATTCTCCCGATTATATATTGACAAAGCTCACAATAAGTCTAAGAATTTATCAATAGGAAAATTATATCAGAAAAAATGAATATTAAGACTATACATAAATATATACTCAGAAAAAGTTGGAACACTTCATGATCAATCTATAGAATACCATGCAAATTAAAGACGAAAATTATTCCCATTCCCGTCAATTTTTTCTTTTATTACATTGAAGTGAATACACTATTAGAAGTTTGAAATATATAAAATGAAAGATTAGAAAGAGGCATATGTTTTATGAGCCAATCATTCATCGTACGTCAAATGATACCATGATAACTAGGAATATATTTTTAATTTATATTCATGTAGATAGAAGTTTCATATCCATTCAAACAAAGTCCTGATAACTAGGAATAATTTTTTTATGTATAATACATTCAAGCTAGTAATATCATGAAAAGTTGAAAACTAGACTAGATAAAATGAAGATGCTTGTTTGATGTGTATATTATGTTTGTAAGGAGTTAAGGTTGAATGAATCTTCCTCTAACATTTTGATGCTATGCCTTTGTGCAAATTGAGATGTTTTTAAGTGAGAAAGGACAAAACTAAGACCTCAATTAGAATCAAGGGCGGAGCCAGTCGTGCCCTCTTGTGTGCGCAAATGAGGGCACTGACCAGCAACAAAAAATTATGCTACACTCAAGCTTAAACATCGCACTTAAATAATCAAAAAGGTTTTAATACGTGTGCTCTCACTCTTTTGATTTCTTAATCCGCCAGTGATTAGAGTATTCAGTATTCTAGATTGATCGAGAGGCTGAAGTATTTCCTTTTCATACAGATTGTGATAAGGATTCAATTATCCCTCTCGTCTTGTCTATAAGGAATTCTTGTAGCCCAAATCAAAAAAAAAATCCTAAGTTATATAATCTTAAAATAATGGAGCAAATATAAGAGAAGTAATAGAATATATATCGTAATGAATGAAAGATTAAGAACTCATGTGAACGATTATTAATTAGAATGAATATATTTTGGTTTATATAGTCAACACTAAATTGTTTTCAATTAACAATAGTTATATCAAAGATCCATTTAACAGTATTCTTAAAAACATGAGCAAAGTGATAGAAGTCAGTATAAAACTAAATAGTATTAAATTAATTAATAGCTACAATATTACGTTATATTTTTGATTTAACTAGATGGTACTTATATAAAAGTTAAAAGAAATTACAAATTTTTTGATGATTGTACAACCAATATTTTTAAGTTTGCTTTAGTTGATGAAAATATGATATTCTATTTGTATCTTCTTGATACTTATTTTAAAGATTTAACTTATACAAATCCCCACGAAAATTCAATACGTTTTTGAGAAATCGCCCTTGGAGGCATGTCTTTGAGAAAGAACTCATTGTATGTTTACTTCAACTCTTGTTTTTAAGGTATTTTATAACTTAATAAGCATATAATTAAAAAGGCTAATTTCTGATTAATAAACGTAGTAACAATTTAATATTTTCAGAAGAAAAGCAATGTAATAAATTTACGTATATTACTTTACCGGCCTTACTTTCTTTAATTTTTCCTACCCATTCCACACACCATTTTGTTTGTCAATTAAGAATATGCTTAATTAGAATTAGACTAGACAATTCATTATTTTAACCATTAATTTTTTTTCCTTTTGTTTTCCCCTATTAATTAAGGCGGCATTAGCCAAATATCACACGTCTTAATTAAATTATCTAAACATTATTAAAAAAATTAATATCAATAAAATTTATATCTATGTAACTATTACTAAAACAAAAGACGCTTACATCATCATACCTTAAAATTTATGAGGTGTCAATTTGTAGAATAAAATTTTCCCTCCAAAACATAATAGTGATGTCATCATATTTTAAATAGTGGAATTGGAATTTACAATATTGGAATTAATTAATCCTAATGAATATTATCATAATCAATACATTGAAATTGTTAAATTTCCTCAATAATACCTAAATACATTGGAATTGATTAATTTAATCAATAATAAATAAATTGTTCACACTATCTTTGAAATTTGTTTAAGGTCGAGCATTCCGGTTTATGTAGTTTGACTCTATGTTCTATTTTAAAAATAAAATTGATTAATTGAATATGTACATGATACATATATTATATTTTTTTAAAAAAGGAAAATTTATTATTGTAATTATAATTAATAATAAAAGTAAAATAATGGAAAAAATTATGTTTATAGGTTGATCCAAAATAAGTTGAACCTTCAACAAGTAAAGCGAAAAGATATCATCCAATAAAATTATCTTTCTAAATATTACTTCTGGTGGATGATAGTTTTGAAAATATACTATTATTTGCAATATTTTTTTTAATAGTATAAAGTTATTTCAAATCCGTACATCACTGAGTATTACCTAGTTTTAAAATAAAACAAAAATTAAGAAGTGCATAGAGAAATTGACATAATAAATATATATATATATACTCATAGATAGGAGTATTTAATAAGATTAAGTGCAGATAATAATACACGCAGACGCAGCTGCAGAAGTCTTATTTATGACTATAAGTAGACAAAGTAATTAAGCATAATCTTAATTAATTAATTAAGCAATATAATTGCCAGCGTTAATGCCCCCGTAAATGCGGTTCCCATTCTGAATACCATAATTTGATAAATCAATATTCCCAGCAGTCGTAATCTGATTTCCAACTTCGACATCCCCAGTCTCGACTATGCATGAATCATTAAAATTATTACCTGCTCCTAATTTTGGGGGACAATATGGATTAATGTATCCCGGCGCCGCCTGAGGAACGGGATGATTTCCTCCCATCATTTCGGAACCGCAAGATTTGACGCTGTTTTTTCCGACATTCACGTCTCCATTCTTTTGGTTACCGGATCCGTTATTGTTGAACCCCGAATTGTAAAGAGTTCCATAGTTCGCATAATTTTGCATGGTTTCTAAATAATTTCGGAGCTTATAATTGCTTTTTTCTTTTTGGGTTAACTTCAAAAGTTCAATGTTTATGCAATTATGCCCTCTCTATTTATACTTCAAGTGCCCATGTGTTATACCCACATGTGAGTTGTCTCACATTGGAAAAAGAGAAAAATATGCATCACTTTATGTACTCGAGGAGTAACTCCTACTATTATCAATTGGTTTTAGTAGTGAACCTTCTTTGGGTTTATGAGTGGACTTCTTCTTCTCCTCCTTATTCGGGTTGTCCAGGCCCATTTTCTAAATCCTATCATAGTATCAGAGCCCGGTTTGTTGTTGGGCCTTTATGCTGGGCATTTAATCTTACCACTGGTTAAGGGACCTTTAATTGGATGTTCATTCCCAATAGGTTCGTAACCCTTTTGGTGGGCTAAAATTCTAAGGACACTCACATGTGAGGGGAGTGTTGAAGTGCCCGTGTGTTATACCCACATGTGAGTTGTCCCACATCAGAGAAAGAGAAGAGTATGCATCACTTTATATACTCAATGAGTTACTCCTACTATTACCAATTGGTTTTAGTAGTGAACCTTCTTTGAGTTTATGAGTGGACTACTTCTTCTCCTCCTTATTTGGGTTGTCCAGTCCCATTTTCTAAATCCTATCATACACAACTTAGTCTTTAGTTGTACAACTTTCGGTTTCGTATAAAATGTGACTTTTAAAAATGGGATTAGAACTTTTTTTTTGAGTTGGTTCTTTAACATACATAATATCAGAACTCAACTATATATTAAAATGTATAATATATTTTAGGGCTTCAACTATCAACTTAAACTTTTTGTCAGATTATGATTTCTTAACATGATATCAATAGCCAGCAAATAAAATAATTATAAAAGAGATAGAATGAGAATAATTAACTAAAAAATGAATGAAAAAAGAAAATGATTTCCCTCGTTTGGAGAAAAAAATATTTCTCCGCTCTCTCTAAGGTAAATTCATACCGAAAATAAGAGAACTTATTTACTCTTAAATATTTACACTAAATTAAAGTGAGCCCTAAATATGAGATCTGAATTATAACATTATGTTACATTGGGTTTTGATATATCTTCAACCCAAAAGTTAAGAGATTTGAGGCATCTATTATGCTTTCAAACCATAGAACTCTCGATTACGATCACTACTTTACTTATCCTATATCGCTTTTTCGATCATGATAAAAAGAAGGCTCTTATTTGATATGGATGATATGTCTAGGGCCGGCCCTAGGGGTGGGCAAGAGGGGCCGTCGCCCAGGACTCCATGTCAAAAAAAAAAAATTAATAGTTCTAAAAGGTCTATACAAGTTACAAATTGCGAAGAAAAAGGCGTCAATATGTTATTTCGCCCAAAGCCCCTAAATATCTGGGGCCGACCCTGGTTATGTCTACCTCGTATGGACTATATATGGTCTAAGATTATTCTTATTATTGACAGAAAAGTATGTCTTCAAATTATATATATATATATATATATATATATATATATATATATATATATATATATATATATATAATATATGTATATATATATATATAGTATATATATATATATATATATATATATATATTATTTTATGTTAAAATGAGTTAGAATTTTTTATCAAGATCATATTGGTCGTAACTTACCTCGTATGGACTATGGTCTAAGATTAATCTTATTAAGATCACGTTTGTATAAGACACTTATAACTTATAACTTATAAGTATAAGTGTATAACGATGATGGAAAAACCAATCAACTCACAATTTTTTATCTGATCCCTTAATCTCTTGCTTAATTAGTCTTTTATTCTATCTGCAATTGTTATAAATATATTCCAAATACTACAAAATATTAAAATTCATTTTAATTAATTTGAAAATAAAGTGAACGCCTCAAAATTATGGTGATCGAGTATATATAGTAATACATAAAAATTTACAAAATAATACTATAACGCATAAATTTGATTCTCTTTTTATGACATTATATATGTTACATAGTTTTTGTATAATTGATTAATTCATGGTTAATATATTATCATCAAATATTTTGAGATATATTATTGGAAAATTTTAAAATATATTGAAAAATTGATCAATCAAGATCATTTTTTGTTTCAAATAATCCCAACAATATACATCTAAAAGCTATCTAGAATGATTTTACTAAACTATGTCAAAAGATGTTCACGAGAAACAAACATGTTAATTAGTATTCATCTCGACTAGCTTGTCAAAACACCCGCCTTACAAAATGCATTGTAACATTAGTTTTTCAAAACACGTCATTTTTAGTTTTTCATATGACCTTGACAATTGTTGAAAATATGTCCGTAAGTTTATGGAGACTTACTCTAAATTTTGGTTTAATTAAGCAACAAATTATTTCATTTGAAAAGTCGTCTTCACTAATTACATAATCTAAATTATTTGAAAATTATGAATTAATCGGGTGATTAGGGGATTTTTTTCATCGTCAGGACAAATTCTGTTTAACCATGGATTGGAGCCTTTAAATTTCACACACGGAAAGTTGAAATATATAAATTACTGAAACAAGTAGTTACAGAAAACCCTAGTCCATAGTTAACGCATTGTTACATGAGTAAGTAGTAAGTAGTACGTATTACATCTCCTTAATTTTACACACAGCACCTGCATTATATCTGCAGAAGTTTTATTTAATTAAATAAGAGTACTTAATTATAATTAACCAAGAGGTCGGGCCTTCAAAGTTGGGCTTATATATGATTACTTAACAATATTTCCTGAATTGATACCCCCATTAATAGTTCTTTCACCCTGAGTGCCATGATTTGATAAATCAATATTCCCACCTTTGACGGAACTGTTTCCGAATTTGAAATCTCCACTCTTGAGAAGGCTTGATCCGTTCAAGTTACCTCCAAACCCGAAAAGGCCACCAGACCCACGATTTGGGGCATATTGAGGGTATTCTTGAGCCTGGGGAGCTGAATTTGTGTATTGCATGCTTGCAATTTTTGGGTGTCTAAGCTTACTTTGTATGTATGGTTTTTGGAGTGACCTTGAATTACTTCCAACAATAACTTGATGTTATGCCCCTTTTATAAACAAATGAACCAAGTATTAGATGGTTTTTGGAGTGACTCGACCACATTAAAGTATTCCTTAGTCGTCCTATAATAATTAATCCAAACTAGTGATATATTCTTGATTTTCCTACAATAATCTCACCTATTGATTAACCATGAATAATCTCAACTGTTAAGGGTATTTTCCTAGAGTAAACTTGGATAACCCGATGATCTGCTATAGTAGGTAATTCTCCAAAAAAAATAAATTAAATATTAATTTTAAATTAGAAAAGATTTTTGAAAATTTACGTAAAAATTCTAAATAATAACAAAAATCATAAATTTTTTATAATAATTTTTTAACATTTTTTTGACATTTTATTTTAATTTATCTTTTTTAAAAAAATACAATTTGCTATAGCAAGTCATCCGGTCACCGGGTATACTATCATTTGACATAGCAAATAAAACTTGGTAAGATGTGATAGGGTGAGAGTTTGTTGTTTTGATTTATCTTTTATGAGTTTGTTTATCATTATTTTTGTCTTTTTGTGATGATTTACAAATCACGGTTATTGATTAGGAAATTTTAGATACCAACTATTATTATTTTATGATTCATTGATGAGTCATGAGTTACATGTTATTACATATACAAGTCCAGCCTTATCATTGTTTTTAATTTTGGATTAATACTTAGTGGTCACAAGTCACAAGTCACACCACTCTTCAAAACTTTAAGAAGTGTTTGTTAGTAGCTTTATATTGAACATGTATTCGTAAACAATGCTTTGAGAACTAGGAATATTTATATATTCTTCGTTATCATGGCATCATTTCAAAATGTGGACATGAATATGTTTCATATCCATTGAAATAAAGCCATGAATATGTTTCATATCCATTCAAATAAAGCCGTCCATGATAATCAGTAATATATTACATTTAATTTTGAGGGGTAGTTGAGAATCGAACTCGTTAAAAAACGATATTAAATAATGGTTGAGGGCTCTTAAGAACCCGTTAAAAAACCATGGTAAATGAAGGGTTGAGGCCTCTTAAGTCTTAATACCATTTAAAAAATCATTTCAAACAAATGCTTAAACTGTCGATTTCAAATGGATTTGAGATATATTCTGGATTATATACCATCACTATACTCAAACACTCATCATCCTATCATCTATTTCTTGATATAAAAGAAAATTCTTATTTGATTGAAGAATTGTCCCAAATGAATGATATATATGTGACCCTCTCATGCGATTCCAAATTATATAACTTTGTTATGTCTACCTCGTATGGTCTACAGATTATTCTTAATATTCACACAAACGTATGTCTTCACGTTATTTATATTGGTCGACTTAAATCAAGATCTGATCGAATATTTATTTATCAGCTGAAGATGATAACCATTGATGGTATGGCCTCATTATCGAGTTAATATCCTCTACATTACCTTAAAGAATTAGAGTATGTTATCAAATTTGTAACGGTTGAAATTGGTTTATACTAAATTATTAAGTGCGGATCAAAAAATAAACGGTGAACAGAAAATGGAGTAGATCCTAATACCTTATTATCAAGTAGATCTTTTTTATAAGAAAATATTTTCTATTAAATTGGAAAAATATAGATTTTAATTGGAAAGGAATTAATGATTTAAAAATATTTTTAATTAATTATATTTTGAATCAAATTCGACTTGAACCAAAGACAAACAAATGAGAAGATGACTCGACTCAGAAATAACTGAATCTAAAATTAACTAGACCTGAAACTCGTATGACAGACCATTATGATAAGCTTAACAATACATAAAGCAAAAATATGATAGTCGAGTTTATTCAATACGTAGGCAAAGCTAAGTGTTCAGTAGAAAAAATACATTTGGAAAAAAAATCATTCACACTAGTAGTTAGTTGTATGTATAAGACAGTTATACGTAAAATGCTGGAAATTGTTCCTATCTCACATTTCTTTTATCTAATTTATTATTCTAGTCTCTTATATCTTTCTTGCTAAGGGCTCGCTTGGATTTAGTGTAAACATTTCAAAAGACAAAAAGTCAAATTAATAAAATAAACGTAAGTAAACATGCAAATGAAATAATTAAAGTAATTGTGAAACATGTAGAATGAGAGTACTAAACTAAAAAATTCAATGAAAAAGTAGGATAATTTCCCTCATTTAGAGAAATAATTGTTATTTTATCCTTTTTTCGTCACTTACTACTAATTTTTCAACCTTTTTAACAATTAAATTCTATTAATTTTCTATCTAACTGATAGAATTTGGAAAATGGGCCTGGGCAACCCAAATAAGGAGGAGAAGAAGAGCTCATTCATAAACCCAAAGAAGGTTCACTACTAAAACCAATTGGTAATAGTAGGAGTTACTCCTTGAGTATATAAAGTGATGCATACTCTTCTCTTTCTCCGATGTGGGACAACTCACATGTGGGTAACACATATGGGCACTTCAACACTAACTAACTTTATATACTAGTTACTACTTTGACTTTTATTTACCCTCTTAAATATATATCCTGGAGTAAGTCCTTAATTAGCCTTTTTTCTATCTTCAATTGTTATAAACATATTCTAAATACTACAAAAATATTAAAATACAATTTAATTAATTTGAAAATCAAGTGAACGCTTCAAAATGATAGTGATCAAGTAATGAATAGTAATAGTTACAAATATAAAAATAATATTAACGCATAAATACAAATAAATTTTGAATACTTTTTATAATGTTACATAATTTATGACATTAAAACAATCGATTCATTTTCAATGTTAAAAATATATTTTAATTTGTCAACAATTGTTGAAAAAATAAAAATTATTGTATAGGTCCTCAAGTTTATCGAGACTTTAAATGTTTATCTGAGCAACAAATTATTTCACTTAATTAAAAAGTCGTCACTAATTACATAATGCAGATTATTTTGAAATTACAACTTAGTCTAGTGATTAAGGAATTTTCTTTCCACCTTTGGGACAAAGATTGGTTAACTATGGACTGGAGCCTTTAAATTTCATACAGAGAAAGTTGAAATATATAGATTACTGAAATCCGTAGTTACAGAAAATCCTAGTCCATACTTAACAAAGTGTTACATGAGTATGCTAAGTAGTACGTTACATGAGTATGCTAAGTAGTACGTATTACATCTCCTTAATTTCACACACAGCACATGCATAGAAGTTTTATTCATTTAAACAAGAGTACTTAATTATAGTTAACCACGGGGCAGACCCTTTAAACTTGGGATTATATATATGATTACTTAACAATATTTCCTGAATTGATACCCCCATTAATACTTTTTCCACCCTGAGTGCCACGATTTGATAAATCAATGTTTCCACCATTAACGGAGCTATTTCCGAATTTGAAATCTCCACTCTTGAGAAGGCTTGATCCGTTCAAGTTACCTCCAAACCCGAAAAGGCCACCAGACCCAGGATTTGGGGCATATTGAGGGTATTGTTGAGCCTGGGGAGCAGAATTTGTGTATTGCATGGTTGCAAGTTTTGTATTTTTGGAAGTAATGAGCTTGGCTTACTTCAACAACTTAATAGAATACCCCTTTTTATAGGGGACTGAATGGAATATTAGATAGATAGCTAGGGTGACAACACTAAAGTATTGCTTATAGTCTAGTAAATTACTAGATAGTTACCGTGCGATGCACGGTTTTATTAAATTTTCTGACATGATTTACATTAACTTATATAAAGTAATACGACTATTAATAATATATTTTAAAATCAAATTTAACACAAAAATATGTAAAATTATTTTTTAAAAGTTTAAATAAAAAATAGTTTTGTCATGAAAAATGTAATTGACTTACATAAAAATAGTCACAACCGAATTATAATAGAATTATACATTGCATTTAAGTAATCAATATCAATTGTATAAATAAAAAAATATCCAAGTAAGAGTATTTTATGTTTTAACCGTCTTAAAATATCCAATATACTAAATAGTACTCATTTAATAAATAAAATAAAATAAAATTGATAAATAATTGAAAACTAATATACTCAAAATAAGAAAATACAATGTCAAAGATCTTAATAACAATGACATCATCATTTAATTTAGGAGGAAATTTTTTTAATGAGGAAATGACACGTAAGCAATTTTGAAAAGTGATGATGTAAGCGTGTTTTGTTTTAATAATAGTTATTATAGATATAGGTTGCTCACTATAGTACTTCCTTATCATGTACTTCCTCCGTTCCATATTAGTTGTAATATTGGTAAAAAATGGCACTATTCGTTCATCATTATTAATTTGTAATTAGTTTTTAATTTATAGGTTAAAATATAGTCAAGTGAGTTTTTTTTGATTCTTCTTATTGCAAAGATTATTAATATTAAATTTTTATATTTTTTTATTGCATTTATAGAATAACTATTGTATGTTACATTGACTCCCTCTCTTCCCATGAGATTAATATAATGGAAAATAATACAAAGCTTAAAAATTGGGGGATGATAAAATTGTGAGAATAGGATTAAAAGAGAGAACTTTTTTAAAAAAAATGGTTAGATCATCATCATATTCGGTGTATCTCCATTTCCGCTTATAGAAAATTATGACTAGGGTCTGGAGAGAGAAGGACGGCGGCAACTCATACCCATAAAATATGGTAGATAAAAGTTAAAAATAGTGGTGGAATAACATCATCGAAAATGAAAATATTATTTTCTCCTATTCACCCTAAGTGTTGCATTTCTTTATTAGGTCAAATCACACTCTATATGTCTTATTTCAATATTAGACATATTAGCTTTATATATTTATAATTTTAATATATTAATTCAAAGTTAACGAATTAGATGAATTTAATATGCTTCTTTCATGTGTATGGTTATATCTAAAGACGCAAGATTAGAAGGCAATAAAAGCGTCTCTTACTCTTACGACGTGGCCTTGTCAATATTGACAATTTTAATTTAAAAGTAAAAAAAAAAAAAAATAATTAATAATCTTATAAAGTTTTGATGATATTAGAATGGAAGATACTAGCCTACTACCATAAAAACTCGTGCAATGCACAAAATTATTAGTATAGAGATGTAATTATTACATGATATCAGTATAAAAATACTATAATATTAATTTTTTATAAAATAGATAAAATATTTTAGAACATATAGTACTTTCATTAAAAAAATTAAGGCTGTTAATAATTATTAATTAAAGTTCTCATACTTTTTAAGGCAAATATGAGAGATCTTTTAACGTTAATTATCATAATGACTATTAGTCATTCTCAAAACATTTTTTGATTATCATGTATTGATGAAATATTTTAGAAATTAAAATTTTGATGAAGAAACTTTATTAATTAGCTTATACTACAAATAAAAAAAAATATATTTTAAGATACTTTAATTTAAAATTTATGTAGCTTTTAAATTCAAAAATGTAATATATTCAAGAAAATTTATACTACTCAATATTAAGAAATGTATTTTTGGTAAAAGTTTTCTTTATATGAAAAATCAATATGGGAATAACACTTGAAATTTTACATTCTTTTTATTAGATTGTATATGATACTAATGAACAAATAATCCACGACACATATTAAAATTACAATAAAAAAAATTCTGCTATTTTCCTTCTCAAATTATGCAATATTTATTACTCATTTATATAATGATTACACAAATAATTCTAATCAGCTGTCTTTCTGACAAACTAAAAATTATTCCGAATGTTTCAACAAATTACAAAATTTTATACCATATTTTCAGTCTGCAATTAATTTCACAAAAACAAATCCATACCTATTTCCCCTTGTTTTATACTATTTGATTACAATATACTCAAAGAGCTCCAACTAATTTCGAACGGTGTAAAACAAAAGACAGCTGTGAGCACCACTTAAAAATAAAATTGTTTGTTAAATAAAAAGAAGCTTTATGTTCCAATTCACCTTACAATAATGTATGTACTAGCAAAACACGTACGTCCCACATTTCAAACATAACAAAAGCTGCCGACACCCACAGGCCACAACTTATAAATTCTCTTTGTCACCAACAATTTGCCACAATTTTCACATTCACATTATATAACGGCTAGTTTCTTAGGCCCAATTCATTTAAAAGACTATTTTTCATAAGAATTTGTGTTAGTTTTCTGAGAGACGTCTCTCAAGTCCAGTCCATTGTGTAACAAACTTCTTGAATTGTGTCACTGAATAATACTCCATTTCCTCCAAATTTTAATAGTTGCTATAAATTATGTAACAAACTAACAATTATTGTTCATCAATTATTCTTATTTGACTGATATTTCTCTATGTATAATGTAAAACACTGTTAAATAAGATTTTTTTTGATTCGTTTTAATGCGCATTTTCATAATAATAAATTTTTAGAATATTTTATCACTTGCTATTAAAAATATTAAAGATTAAAATTATACATTGGATAGCCTGAAACAAAATTGCGGTAATTATAAAAAAAACCAGAGGAAGTATTAAAAGAGAATAAAATCTTATAAATGAAAATAAAAGAATTAAAGCAAAGAGAACATTTCCATAAAAGAAAATCATGACGACAAAGTAAAAGACACAGACTAAAAAAATTACAAAGTATTTTCTCCGTTCTATTATATTTGCTACATTTGACTTTTCACAAAATCTAATGTATTATTTTGTTCATTTATATATGTTGAATTATACACGTCTAAAAATTATAAAAAAGTTAATATTATGAAAATATGCGATTAGACAATTCAAACAAAATCCCATAAATGACACTATTTATTGTAATATGCGTAAACAATAAATAGTGTCCATAACCAAAATGCAGATCGTTGGAAGTATCATTTTCCGGGAAAAAGTGAGCAATGTAGTGGAACAGGAATTTCATGTTTTACATACAATAATCGAATTTAAATACAAAATTATATTAATTTACTAAACAGAATCAGGTGCTCAACTTATTGCTCTTATATATTGATGCTAAAAACACTCCAAATTCTTCATCAATCAACCCAAAAAAACCAAAAATCGACCTTCGAAAACTCGAGTTAGAAGACAATGCAATGGTCTTATTATCCCCGAATCCATCAGGGACGCTCTCGTTATCGCTATCCTAATGATCAAGATCATGATGTTAATCATCCTGCACCTACCCCTAATTACTATTATCCACCTCTTAATCAAGGTTATCCTGTAGGTTATCACCCTTCAACTTCAGGATTATCATCTAATTGTCATTACAATCATTTTCCTGGGATTTCATATAATGCTGGTGGTAATTACTATGATGGGCATGGTATACAGAAAAATGGAGATGTTAGGATTGGGAATGTTAAGCTAAGTAATAGTAAACGTAAACACCGTAAGAACACCATTATTGGTGGTTGTCATGGTAATCAGGGTGGTTATCAGGTGTCCGGGGATGTGATTTTGAGTGACATTTAGTAGATGTTATTACAGGGTGTTTTTATTACTAATGTTCGTGTTGGTATTTGTTTGGATTCATGTAGCTGACCTCATATTATGGAAATAAAGGCGTAATATTGTTTATGTATTATAGGGTGTGGATATTGGATTTTCGGTGTGATTTGGTGCAGTTGCTGTAATAAAAATGACCTATTTGAATAAGATGATCTGATTGATTTCAGTTTGTTGTGGTTATATCAAGTTTTTTCAAGTTTGGGTTGAATCTTTTTTTTGGAATGCTTTTAAGATTATATTATTTGGGGTTTTTGTGGTTGTTATCACTTGATTAAGTTCTGAGTTAATCACAAACTAGATAGTGCCCGTGCGATGTACATTTTGTTAAATTTTCCGACATAAATTACAAAATCAAATTTAACAGAAAAATATGTAAATTTATTTTATAAAAGTTTAAACGAAAAAATAATTTTTGTCATGAAAAGTATAATTGAGTTACATAAAATAGTCATTACCTGAATCATACTAGAATTAAGCATCGCATTTAAGCAACTTATTATATACATAACAAAAAATCCTAATAAAAGTATATTATGTTTTAACCATCTCAAAATATCCAAATACACTAAATAATATTCATTTAATAAATAAAATTAAAAAATTTTATAAATATTTGAAAAAAATATTATATATGATTTTCAAACACATCAAATGTGAATGATAAAGTCAAATATAAAAAAATAGTCATAAAAACAATAACATCATCATTGCGTATTGGAGGGAAATTTTTTCTTCAGGTTGTGACATATAAACATTTTTAAATAGCGATGATGCCAGCAGTGTTTTGTTTTAGTAATAGTTATATAGATCTAGATCACATTTTATTAAAATTTGGATCAAATACGACGTGTGAATGAGATGAACAAAACGAAGCGATTCAATTTGTGGTTGAGAATAAGAGAATGTAATCAATTTCATGAAAAGAAAATGTAACAAATTCAATAGTGGCAGAAAATGAAAAATAGTATAAATTCCTTTGTTACTCACACATTTCATTTTCCATTGAATACCCTAGCTGACCCTTGATTCTTTGGCATATGTTAGCACTTATACACTTCAATTTTGGTTTAATATGGATGTGTATATTTGAATTATTGAGTTGATTTTGAATTAAGTGCTTTTGATCAGTTTAAAATCAAGTATTATATTCCCATTGGTTTTTACATTTATTTTTAAAGCTAAATTCAATTATAAAGTTAAGTAAATATCAAATCGTCAGATCTATTTTGAACACCTTTAGCAACACAAGTGACATATGTATGTCAATTATAAGGCGTGAATGTCAGATCTTTCTGAGGCTCCTCTTGTTTCTTTTCTTTGGCGGGTTCCTCAGTAAACGATGCAGCAACGTGTAAACAATGTCAAAGAATGGCTCAAGAACAAAGACTCGTATATACTACCTCCGTTTCATTTTACTTGCAACACTTATCATTTTTGGCAGTTTTATATTACTTGCAATATTATTATTTTTGGCAAAAATAATCTACTTATTTTATCCTCACTTTATTTCTACCCCACTATCACCATCAATCATACATCATCCCATTAATTATTTAATATACCCACAAGTCACAACCACTATCTACTTATAATAATTTTTTTTATTTCTACCCCACATATCACCATCACTCATTCATTATTCTTACGTTTACCATACTGATTTGACGACCTTTAAAAAACGTGCTAAACCCAATTGTGCAACTAAAACGGAACGGAGGAAGTATTAGTTTATAATAATCATGTTTGATTTGATTTACTAAGTTACTTAGGCTGGCAGGAGGTGTTCAACGGGTCGGGGCGGGTCAAAATTTAAATGGGTCGGGGCGGGGCGGGTCATGCCAAATGTTAAACGGGTCGGGGCGGGTCAATCCTATTTAAATCCGACCCAATTTGACCCTTTTTTGAAAAGTTCATAAAATATATTTTTTTATTATACTTTATGGCTCGATGGATCGACCCACTTATGTATATAATAATATCATTTAAAAATATGAAAAAAAATGGTAATTTTTTTCTGCAATTAATACTTATAATTATCCGACCCGACCCTTTACACCAAGGCCCATTAATAACCCGCCCCATTATTTACCCGACCCGCTAATGACCCGACCCTTAAAACGTTGAATCGACCCGACCCATTAAACACCTGTACCTGGCACCAAATTTTCGCAAAAATATAAATGAACTACTCGAAAATATTGACCATTTTACCCCGCTCCTGAACATATCAAGCAGTAAGTGAAGCCAAATGGTCAAGAGTTTGAGGTTTAACAGATGAAATGTACCTTTTGTGCATCCTTAGGTGTACGATTGGCATTTGAACCAAAAACAAGCTTTCCTTGTGATTGGCCATTTGTGCTTTGAGAATTAGGGATGAAACTTATTCGGATAAAAATCGCAAATCGAACCAGAGCAAATCAAATAACAAATATGGTTTGGACTAGGTTTGAAAATTCAAAAACCGAAATAATTTAGTTTGGAATTTTTAAAAACCGAAAACCGAATTATTAGACCATAGACCGAATATTTAAGAAACTATTATAGCCCATTAACAATAGCCCAAGCCCAAAACTTATATTCTAATATCTAACCCTAAAAAACTAAAAACCCTAATCCCATACATACAAGTACTCTCTTAAGAGACCGTCTATAGTATAGACGTCTCTTAAGAATTCAGCTCATATCTCCCTTTTAACTTACAAAACCATCGATTAGTTTTTCGTAAATTTATAAATTGGGTCAGCCCAAACTTAAAACGGTTTCAAGTAAGAATTTGCGTGAATCACATGTCCCATTCCCAGCCGTCCCACTCCCCTCTGCCTTTTTCATTCTCTTGTACTCGTATTCTTTGTATTCTCTCACTAAAAAATCCTAAGCCCAGCAGTCAACTTTCCATCCCATCCTCTAGTATTCTTCTTCAATCTTCCCCTTAGTGTTCCACCGATTCCACTCCAGCCGGCTTGCAAGTTCCAACTGTCCAACTAAGTATTCTTCCCCTTTTGTTTTTCGTTTGTTTATTTGATTGATTAGGGATTTTGTGTTCGTTTAGGGTTCGATCTATGGTTTTTAAGTCTTTGTTTGATCCTTGTTTTCTCTGTGTTTCTTTGAATCTATGTTTGTGTATGAATCGATTTAGGGTTTGTTGAATCTATGTTTTTTCAGTATGTTGTTGAAAGAATCTGCACGTCATGAATCTATGTGTTTTTGTGTGTATGTTGTTGAAGGAATCTACACGTCATGAATCTATGTGTTTTTGTGTGTATGTGGTTGAAAGAATCTGCACGTCATGAATCGATTTAGGGTTTCTGTGTTTTTTCCTGTTTATGGGTTTGTTTTAATTCGGCCTAAAACAAGAATCTGCACGTCAATGAGAACTAGATCCCGAAGCTGATTCCCCAACCTTAGAGGCAGGAACAGGCTGCTTATCATTCGAAACTGTAGTAGTAGCAGGAGAAAGAATCGGTTTGGCTGGCTTCCCATCCAAACGTCTTGCGACGCTAAACGGGTTAAACTTGGGCTCTATTTCATCTGGTGCCTCTTCAACTGCACCAAACCAAAAATAACAACATAATCAGGTTCTTAACTTTTGATAGGAGTAGAGAACAAAGTTTGCTGTTACCTAGAGCTATAAATACCAACTCTGAGAATATTAAGTTCCAAACATTCAATTCATAAACCCTATATCTGGATGCTACATTTGAGTTTCTGATGAGCTCTCCACGTACTACCAAATTCCTTAGACATAGTCAACCCAAGCAATTCAACATAACTAAAAGTAAGATTTTCAAAATTTTCAACCTTAGACATTTTGTTCTCAGAAAGGTGGGCAACTTAATCCGAAAGGGGAGAGCGACACTGCACATGATAACAAAAATTTTTTACAGAAGACATTCAAGTTTTCAAAGTCACCTAAAGGCCCATCGTATAAAGCGATTAGAGCATTCAGTGAATTCAATTTTGAATTCTTCATGTACAGGTCATCGAACTTTATTTCAACAAAGAAAGATAGAGGAAACTAATTCTCAACATTCATAACTGGATACATGGTAGCACCGACTATTAGGTAAATAGAAATTTTAAGCCATGTTGTGTAATAGCTTGAGTAAGGACTTTGTAGTTGGCAGGGGTTGCTTTTTTGTGCTTCGTCCAAGGTTGTTGGACACGATTTTCTTTATTTGTTATTTGCTCATCACTTTTTTAATATGATGATGGGTAATTATGTGAGTATTGATCGCATGATTACCTTACTAGTTTGAAGTCTCTCATTCGCAATATAGTGATTTAATCGTGTGATTCCTTCTGAGTAATAGTAGTTAGGTATCCCAACATTCTCCTTGTCCGTTGCTCAGTTTTAGTATGGAAAGAAATCTTAAGCAATTCAATCATAAGGCTTGAATATTATTTGAAGCGCATTTTGTAATCTGCTTTCTTTTTGTTGATTAGGGTTGGTTTTGTGTTTGTCCTTGCCTATGGCGTGAAAGGAAATAATAAAGGGTGACTCATAATTATGTTTTGCTTGAAAGACATTGGAAAAAATATCAAACGAAGCGTAACTCATAACAGAAGAGGCACTATTACTAAACTAGCCACTCAACATCATACCAAAATCAAAGAATCTCCTCACAGCACCCACCACAATTTTGCGTTTTCATTCCTTGAGTAGATGTGATGTTTACCACTAAATAACAACAAACATCTCTACTCCAAGTATATCATACTAGTATCTAGGCACGATTGACATTGGGTGATGTTGAATATGATTTTGTTGGATGAAGATTTGGTTGTTGTGGCCTCTTGGTGGCAGACTGGCAATTCCTTTTTGTATCTCCTTTTTGTATAGTGGTCGTGTATTTCTCATTGAAGGTTGTCAGCAATATAATGATTTTGGTTAATTCATTGGTTGTTGTGATGAAAGCTTGGTTAAGAAAGGAAGTCATGGAGGTAAAGTGGTGGTATTTATAATTAAAGTTGATCGGGAAAGAGATGGAAGCAACAGGAGGAGGATATGGTTGGGAGTTGCGATTGGCCGATTGATGCTCAAGGCTATTCTAGTGGTGGCTATGGTGTAGAGCGAGATGTGGAAATTAAGTTTCTAAAGAAGGGTTTAGTGTTTTTTTTTATTAGACTAGATTATAAAGGTGATGAAAAATAATCTACCAAACCTCACCAAAGGGAAATAGCTAGGACTCATGCAATCCATTTTTTGATTAATCCTGACCAAAGGCCCTCGTATCTTTCATAATAATGAACTCCTTATCTCAATTTCCAAAATATGCAACAATGTTTTAAGGATTTCTTGATGGTATTTGTTACTCCTATTTACAATTGGATGGATTAATATGTTTAGTATCTCTTCTAATGTCCTTTAATACTATGTTTGAATGGAAGGAAAGCAAGGTGAGGGAAATTAAGGGATGTCATTTTCCTCATTCAGATGCCAAAAAGAGAGGGGAGATATATAGAGGGAAGAGAATTGTTGGAAATAATTTTAATTACATTATGATCAAAATAAATCCTTCTAAAATGAAAAGATTTAAAGGAAAACATGTTTCTTTCCCTTCCACTTTGCTTTCCTTCATTTCATGCTTAAAATACTATCTCACCCTATGTTACTTGCACTTCTCATTTTGCTTCACGTACTCGTGTCCAATCCTTGATGCTCGGACTTTGGTATGACACTTACACTTCATTTTAGGCGTAAAATTATATATTTAGACGTATCAGCGACTTTGACATGTATCGGTATCAAAAATAAGTAACCGAGTCCAAGTAACATAGATCTCACCTAACCCTATGAATTCACAATACCATAAAATGATACAATTCTCAAGTGCTGAGACATTAAAATTGTGGATTATATTAAAAGAAAGAAAGTTTGCGGATGTTAATCAAAAAGTTTAGGGGACATTTTTATAAAAGGAAATGTGAAATTAAAGGGACATATGAAAATAGAAATAGTTGCAAATTCATGGGGACTAATCGAATATTCCAAACACACTCTTATAAAGTTAATTTAAGTGTCACATTTACTTGTGGACTTACCCATGGTCATTTTTGAAAACTCCAGACCATTTATTCTTTATTTTCCTTGTATTACTCCTCGTTGTCCATGAGATCATGCCTTTTCTCTTTTTCTTTAAATTCTCCTCTTCTTTTTTGTTATGCTAATCTATACTTCTATTTACCAAATGCCACCAACTGCTCATCATTATTTAGGTCTTTGCCTTGAGCTATTGAGCAATAAATCTTTTTTACTCTACTCTTTTTCGTTAAATATGTATCTACTTGATGGAAAAGCATTTTTTGTTCAGTGTTGCTGTGTTTCAGTATCCTACACATTATTGGTTAACCCGGTATAGAGCATTGCTCGTACTATCTGTTTACCTTTAAAATAATTATACATATATGTTTAGGTATTAGGATTTCTATAGGTTTTTATGGAAGCAGTACTACATAATCATCCTGAATGTGGGTGCATCGACTGATGGTACTTGATGTACTTCCTAGTCCTGTAAGCTGTAGTATGATGAGATATGAACTGCTAAATTCAAAGCATGCCTATGCTGCCTCTGTCTTTCACTAAAATATTTTTGTTTTACAATAATGTTTGCTGGATATGTTACGTTAGATAGACTTTTTGTTTTCTTACAGTTGTATTCCTTGGATATTTTACATTAAATGGATTGTTTTTTACAATAGTGTGCATGTGTCGATTGTATATTTTACATTAGAAGGATATGTTGTTTTACAAATGTGTGTGCTCTCTGTCATTATTCTTAAGAGACTGCTGCAGGTTTGGAGACACTAAACAGGAAAAGTTGGGTGTGAAAGGTGATTTTTACAAATGTGTGTGCTTTCTGTCATTATTCTTAAGAGGCTGCTGCAGATTATGTCAAAATTATAGGAGGGAGTGAAAACTGCGTTTTCTTGTGTTAATGTGCTTAAGATGTGTTCCGTTAAATTGATGTAAATGTTGTGAAGTGACTAAATACCGACCAAAATGACATGCACCTATTGCTGTCATAGCCGAAACAGATTTTATGTGTCGTATGTGGTATCTATTGCTGATTGATATTCCGTTTCTTATCAAGCTATGTGTGTTCTTTTTCTTTTATTAGTATTTGCTTCTTTTTCCATTGATATTAGACATATTCTAACAGAAGGTTATTATTTGTTTGTTGCGGCTTGAAGGATGGCAGAGTCAGAGGCACCATTTTTTCCCAGGGAGAAGCTTATTGAGAAGCAGAAGTACTTTCAAAACATCCACAAGCATACATATCTAAAAGGTCGCATGGACAAGGTCACCTCTGTTGCTATTCCTCTTGCTCTAGCCGCCTCATCATTGTTCCTGATTGTGAGTCATTTCTTTTCTTCGGTTATGTTAATTTTCTTTGTCACAGAGAAACGTAGTTTCTTTGCTCGAAGCCCTCACATGTTGCTTTTCATGTTATTCCTCTAGGGTAAAGGAATCTATAACATGTCTCATGGAATCGGGAAGCAAGAATAAATAGACAAATATTGTCTATTCGCAGCTGACAATACATGGCATTTAAATTGAAATTTTCCTTGAACTTGTAATTTTGTTTCCATTTTAAATCTTCACTTGTATCCTTTTTGAGGATAACATGTAATAATTTGCATTATTATTAATTGGTGATATCAAATTATCCTTTAAAAGCATGCTTGGTTTCTTTTATATACTTGCTTTTTCGCACGTTGAACTTGTGCGGAACTCTTGTTACATTCACTTTTTCATACCATTAGATAGAATTCATATTTTTCCATTGATATTCTATAGTGATCTAACTGCCCATTTAGTAGTAACTATTAAATGATAGGAATAGTAATTAAAAATTAGTGTAATTTCAGAAGAAAATTTTCTTGACAAGTGAAATAATCGTCTTTGTTCTACTTTTATTATTTCTTTTTCTTCATAAGATTAATTTCAATGAATTACCATGGGATAATAATATGATATTTGTGAAAAATAATTACAAATTTTTAATTATTATTGTTAAGTGCCAACAACGTGAGGCGTAAGTGGTTGATTGATGTACCCTTGGAATGCTTTTAAGATGATATGATTTGGGTTTTTTGTGGTTGTTATCACTTGATTAAGCTTTTGAGTTGGTCACAAATATAGATCACGTTTTATTAAAATTTGGATCGAATATGACGTGTGAATGAGATGAACAAAACGAAGCGATTGGATTTGTAGTTGAGAATAAGAGAATGTGAATCAATTTCATGAAAAGAAAATGTAACAAAGTCAATAGTGGAAGAAAATGGAAAATAGTATTAATTCCTTTGTTACTCACACATTTCATTTACTCACACATTTCATTTTACATTGAATACCCTGGTTGACCCTTGAATCTTTGACATATGTTAACACTTATGCACTTTAATTTTGGTTCAATATGGATGTGTTTATTTGAATTATTGAGTTGATATTGAATCAAGTGCTTTTGATCAATTCAAAATTGAGTATTGTGTTCACATTGGTTTTTACATTTATTTTTAAAGTCAAGTTCAGTTGCAAAGTTAAGTAAATATCAAGTCGTCAGATCTATTTTTGAACACCTTTAGTTTAAAGTACTAAAATTTTTCAATAAAATAGGCACTAATCATAGTTACATGCAGCAACACATGTGACATGACATATGTATGTCAATTATAAGGCGTGAATATAAGAAATCAAAAATAACCCACCATGAAATATAAACACAACCAAACATTGATATGGGGTGCAGGATGAAACCACATTGCAAGCAACCCATGAAGATGAATTTTTTTCATGAACTTCCCATCAGAGAAGACTAACAATATTTTTCTTTTTTGTGGTCTATCCAATGCAAAATAATTAACCTATTCTAGCATCTAGAAGGTACAAAGAAATTGTTCAGATTGTATTTAACCCCGAATCGATATAGGAACGACTGTAATCGGACTGATATGAAGATCAACCTCTTAATGAATACTTCTTCCCTTGAAAAGCCTGGAACTTTGGTTCCTCTTTCTGAGGCTCCTCTTGTTTCTTTTCTTTGGCGGGTTCCTGAGTAAACGATGCCGCAACGTGTAAACAATGTCAAAGAATGGCTCAAGAACAAAGAGTCGTAAATATTAGTTTATAATAATCATTTTTGATTTGATTTACTTGGTTAGGCACCAAATTTTCGCAAAAATGTAAATAAACGACTCGAAAATATCGAGCATTTTACCCCGCTCCTGAACATATCGAGCAATAAGTGAAGCCATATAGTTGAGAGTTTGCGTGTTAACAGATGAAATGTACCTTTTGTGCATTAGGTGTACGATTGGCATTTGAACCAAAAACAAGCTTTCCTTGTGATTGGCGATTTGTGCTTTGAGAACTAGATCCCGAAGCTGATTCCCCAACCTTAGAGGCAGGAACAGGCTGCTTATCTTTCGAAACTGTAGTAGTAGCAGGAGAAAGAATCGGTTTGCCTGGCTTCCCATCCAAACGTCTTGCGACGCCACTAAACGGGTTAAACTTGGGCTCTGTTTCATCTGGGGCCTCTTCCACTGCACCAAGCCAAAAATAACAACATAATCAGGTTCTTAACTTTTGATAGGAATAGAGAACAAAGTTTGCTGTTACCTAGAGCTATAAATACCAAATCTGAGAATATTGAGTTCCAAACATTCAATTCATAAACCCTATATCTGGATGCTACATTTGAGTTTCTGATGAGCTCTCCACGTACTACAAAATTCCTTAGACGTAGTCAACCCAAGCAATTCAACATAACTAAAAATAAGATTTTTAAAATTTTCAACCTTAGACATTCTGTTCTCAGAAAAGTGGGCAACTTAATCCGAAAGGGGAGAGCGACACTGCACATGATAACAAAAAATTTTTTACAGAAGACATTCAAGTTTTCAAAGTCACCTAAAGGCCCATCGTATAAAGCGATTAGACCATTCAGTGAATTCAATTTTGAATTCTTCATGTACAGGTCATCGAACTTTATTTCAACAAAGAAAGATAGAGGAAACTAATTCTCAACATTCATAACTGGAAATATGGTAGATACTTCAAAGAAAAGTTTTATCTTGATTGAAAAGAAATGAAACATATATCCAAAGATTATCCGAAAAATGTTGTTCATCAAATGTAAAAGAGAGCAAACAAAAGGTCAATGGGTGAAATAACAAATCCTTTACATCCCAAAGGAGGTTTAGACAAAGGATCCTCTCTCTCAACACTTTATTCTTTGGAGTTTTCAAAGTACTTTTTAAAGCTGCGGAATGATAAAAAAAAACTAGGAGTCAAGACACCAAGAAAGGCAAAGCCTCTCCCATCTTTCTTCACGAATGATGCTCCGTTATTTTTTAAGGCATCAAAAATGGAAAATCAAATTCTAAAGCATGCACTGCATTCCTTTTGTCAAGCACCCGGTGATGTAATCAACCACAAATAATATTCCCTCCTATTTATTGATTTAGGGGCATTTCCTTATCAGATCAATTCATTGATGATTATATTTCATTTCTATTTTTGTCATTCTTGTTTACCCTTTTAAACTTACTACAACAACACAACAACATATAACATCAATGCCCTTTAAAAAGAGAGCTTTTCACCCACTTTTAAGTGATCCCCCACCTCTCTATGATTTTGGTGTAAGACCCAAATGTCCCTTTATCGATGAATAGGAGGGAGAATCTTATTATTTCCTCATCGAACACTACAGATGTGAAAAGGAAATATTTCAAACATTGAAAACGAAGAAAAAAGTCCGTAATATTTGTTTTGGATGCTCAATGAACTTGGATAGAAGGTTAGACGACCAACTAAAAAGCTTTCTAAATAAACAATTACACACATTTCCTCCATGTTTTAGCTTGTTGCAAATATGGGGTTGGATGGCCTGGGATCTTAACCCATGTTCGTGACAATTGGCCTTATAGAGAATATCAACATTATTAAAGGACAAAGCTTATCACCACAATTGGTTAAAATTGGTGGCCAAGGAAAGGCACTAGAACTGTGGGTGCCTAACCTATAAGGGCAGAAGAGCAGGCTCAGGGGAGCGCTCTTCAAGATGATGAGGAGTATCCTTATGGCTGCTTGGAACTTATTGCAAAAAACTCGAGTTCCCTTTAGGCAGACATATCGATGATCTTGGGATGAAACGTCGGAGAAAAAAAGTGTGGTGGCAAGTGGCAACAAGTGATGGAAGAAATAAGTTGCGGTGCTAAAGGTGTGAAACTTGTGATAGCATCTTGCTTACCATTGGCGAGCGTTGTAGGATATACAGAGAAGCGATGACAAGAACACCAAGAGCATTGCACGAGGGTGTTTGCAACTTTGGGTGGGGGAATATGTCACTTGATGACTTCCCCATGTTAGATGACAAGATCCATATGAGACAATAACTATGCATGTTTTCTCGTATTAATGTATGTCTTGGTGCAATTTTGTGTCATTTCTTGTTGCACACATATGAAACTAGCTTTTATAAATAACAATAAACCAAGTCTGTAATAATAGTACCCATCATTTTTAAGGCCTTAAATAAGATACAAAAATAAGTTATGTGTCACGGGCAATGCATAACAGTCGCTCAGGTGCGACGACTGAATTCACAGCTAAATGCGTGTTTTCACGAGGAAGGTCATCCATGAAGCCCTTCCTTCCTAGTTAAAGAAAATTGTCAAGTGAGGTATAGTTAAATAATATTCGTGTTTTGTGCAGAAAAGACAAGTAAAACACAGCACACCTCTTCAAAAGTTGTGAGATATTAGAAAGAATATGGCGCTACTTATTCTTAGGAATCAATGCTTCCACCTAAATCCTGGATAAGGAACTCCTTAAATTACTTGAGTAAAAAGGTGAAGAGAGAAAGTTATTGCTTATTGCAACATTATGGGGCATTTAGCTTCACAAAAATAACATAATTTTTAGTATAGAATATGTAATCCATGCAAATAATAACAGCTATCCAGCGTTTCTCAGTATTTTGGAGAAATCCCGTGTTAACTGTCTGACATCTTGAAGAAAATTGAAGGCAAACTCATGGTAGCATGGGGTAATCATAAGGTGATGGTGCTTGGACAAAGACAGGACAGTCGGTGTCTGGTAGAATTCCAGTGGCAACAGGAAGCTGTATTAACAGATCAGCATAGCCAAAGGGTCTTTGCTAGTAGCGAAAAAGGTGGAGATTGCAGCAATCAAGAATGGTCTTACTTACATATGCAAGAACGCCCACAGAAAATATTAAGGTTATTGACAGGCTCAACAGACTTGATAGCGTTAGAACTGACAGTTTAACATTCTCAATGGTAGCCACAATCTAAGTCTCTTGAAAATCTTCTGGAGGGCTTTATTTTTGTTTGTTTGTAACCATCGTCAAAGAAAAAAAAAACAAAGAAAGTGTTCATCCATACCTTGCGCCGGTGCCTTTTCCGGAACGGATACAACAGGCTTTTCAGGCTCTTTGTAATCAAGCGGAGGAGCAAAGTCCACCTCACAGTCTGTCTCAATTATGCTGATTGCATGAGATGGTCTTGTTTCTACAATGTCAATGTAATACTTCTTGTTGTTATATGCCACCATAATGCTGTCTCCAGTGGTCAAGCAGGAATAATTCCTCAAAGTAGTCTCCAAACTGCAAAAGGGAAAACACACCATATGCACAATGGTCAGAAAAAGATGAGCTCAGTCAGGCAGTTGTGCAGTTTTCCATATGACAAAGCCAAGGATTGACCAAACATTTGACTCCCATGCTCAATCTCAGTCTACATCTTCCATAGAGTTCCACCAACTCCAGCAAGTGACCATTAAGGCAGTGCCAGTTGATATTATATAGCAAGTCATTAGAAACGAAATCTTATATGAATGACTATCATCAATAAGAATCAAAGAAAGCCGGAAACACCAACTTCATCTTTTCTAGTGTTTTGCCATGCATTTTGGTAGACCAACACACAACTCATAAAGCTGTTTGAACCAAGTACAAAGGAATGATATTTCTACTAATGATAAGACATAGAACGGAATGCAATCTTATTTTAACTTCAAAATCAAAAAAGTTCACCCACTCCTTACTCCTAGTCCCTGATTTATAAAATCAGTGGGTACAACTATGACACAAAATTCCAAAAGGAATGGATTAAAAAAAACAAACGTCGTGATGGAAAATACCTAAATAATATGACACTTAAAAAAAACATCCAAGTACACAAAAAAAGTAAAGAATAAACTTACATTGCCTTTGGATTGGAGATGTCCAAGAAATCTTGTGTGTGAGGTTGCAATTTAACATATGTCCCCTTTGGCAGAGTCACATTCTTAACCCTAACAATGCCTCCCTCTTGCAAAAGCATGTTTTCCATCATCTAAGACAAATTATCAACAAATAGATGATTAAAAGCAGCATCCCTTGTGGAAAAACAAGAAGAGCATGATCTAAGTACCAGCATTATAAAACCAAACTAGCTACATGAAAGCATACCCAATACGGCATATAAATCATGCCCTCCTCAGCAATGAACTCCAGAACACCACAGTGGGAGACTCGATCTGCATCATCATTTCTTAATTCGAAAAGCATTGGGTAGTCAATATGAAGAGAAGCTGCATTAAAAAAATTGAATCAATATTGACAAATCGACTACATAGATTCAAAATGCCCGACAAAAGAGAAGTAACTAACCCAAACGGTCAAGAGCTGATGGGGGCATTATAACTGCAGTAATATAATATAAACAGAGTCAATACAGGTACCCAATAGAAAACAAAATAAAGGGAACATAGCAATAAATAAAAAGCCTTACTTTTATCACCACTTTCAATTTGTGGCTGCAACAGAACGAAAAAAAAGGTTAGAAACTTGCACAATTCAACAAAGGTTGACAGCATGCAGAATCAACAATGGTGTATATGGGTGGAAAATATCAACAATGAAAAGTTAGGTGCAAACAAACACCAACAGATATCAAGTGATTATAAATATATGAACAAACCAGCACCCAATTTTGCGAGTGGTTATCCCTTACATTAAAAATTGTACGTTCTCTGTACAAAACTATTGAATCTTTAGTTAAAATTTTGGGAATTGAAGTAAAGAAAGAATTACTCCTCAATCCACCTGAGTTTGAGGGCGGTTTGCACAAAAACCAAAAAAAGGTCAAAAGTGGGTATTTAGGGGATATGTAAGTGGGGGTCATTATCTTGAGCGTTGTAATTGTAGTTTTAGAAGAGACAAAAAAAAAATCACGTTTTAGTGGGAGAATTGTAGGTTGGGTCATGTCAAAAATAGGCAATATAGCAAACCATGTGGAATAGACTACATACAAAATAGTATACTTATCAAAAACAAGGAAAAGAATGGAGTAAATTAGGAGGGCAATAGTATACAAATGGAGGGTTAGAGAGAAAAAGAAAAACTTTGAGATTTCATAGAGTAATTTATCTTCTATTAGAAGTCAAGTCAGCAAATCTCTTGAAGGAAATCTTAAGCAATAATAAAATACTAGGTACTTTATGCATCAGCCACAATGGGGGAAGAGAATAATTTTAAAAAATAAATAAATAAATAAATAAATAAAAAACCTTCTGACGAAGAAGGGAATCACAACCTTGTCAATAAAGGATGCTGGATAACATCGATAAGATTGCTCAAATGATCCTCCATGGTAACCAAAACCAGGGAAATACTGCAACAGCCAAAAATAAAAAAACGATCAGACGAATGTGTTATAACACTTTCAGCATGGATTTACTCCAATAATCAAGACATACAGAAATTAAAACGCACAAAATTAACAAGAGGAGTCATGAAGCTGTCAATGCTAGGTCAATAAACGCTTTATTAAACTCAGTGAAGCAGCAAGAATTCTTATTTGAGCATCAGAGTCTTAGTCGGCCCTCTCCTGGAGTCCGATCTTGACTCACATTTCCGATCCCCTGTAACAGCAAGCCTTCGTAAGCCTTTTCGCATTTGCACGTCTAATTCTCACACAGCCCTCTCACGGTGTCAGATCTTAACACATATTCCCAATCCTGCCTCTCAAGCCCAATAAACTAGAGCTCAAAAGTCATAATCTAGTAACTTTCCCACGACACTTGAAGAGAAGAACACCCAGATGGCCAAACGCTAGTAACTTAAAAAGGAAATAAATGCTAGTATTTATAAAAAGGAATAAGTGACCGCAAAATTGTCATTGAGGCTAGTACAAAAGATCAATTAGTTTCACCTACTCTTTGAAATAAATCATTTTTCCACACAATTCCAAGATACACAAATAAATTCCAAATCATCACTCAACATATATGCAAAAGGCTACATAGCTCATTCTTCACTCCAAAAGTCAACTCAAACTTTCCATTTTTGCGTATCAGAAAAAAAATATCACATTTCCTATTTGAAACTTCAACCAATTTGCAATTTTCTATAAACTCTCCATCCCATCAATGTATGTTCTCTTTGTAGTCTCTCTACCCACTACTATTTCAAACTCTACATTTAACAACTATTCCTTGAATGCATGCCATGACATGTGAATCCCAGTTTAGCGAAATTCAATTTGGATCTAAGAGGGTGAAACCTTGCAAGAAGTGTACATCAGTATCCAAGATCATGGCTAAAGAACATCAAAAACCAACTTATACAATAACATAAAGATACAAAGCAATTCAATGAATAAATAAAATCTATTCAATGGATAGAAGTCTTCAACTATTTTCTACGGCTTGATAGTAGTCCTTTGGCTCTGAATTTCAATAACCAATTTTTATCATCATAATGATCTAAATCAGGGTTCTACCCAAACATAAAGAAATTTCCCATGAGCCAAATGCTTTATTTGTACTACTCTTCCCTTTCATCTAACACTCATGCATTCACAAAGTGATATCAAAATTGTTGAAGATACTTAAACTATTTTTACATGAATGCATCGATAATAAATTTACCCCTTTGCCCTATTGATCTTTACATATTTCTTCACTATTTGTTTCCTATCAATCTCTAAATCTTTTAACTTTTATCTATAGGATTCCACATAAACATACTTAAATTTCAATTTAATCATCTTTCGCTAAACTAATTTTTCCACTACTTTCAAGGAGTACCGAAATTGCACAACTTTATCAAAAATCCAAATTCCAATCTAATGAAACCCAGGTGAAAACAAATTAATCAAATTTAAAGCTAAAAACTTTATTGAAGAAAATTTAAACCTAACCAATAATATGAATACACTTACCATTTTTCTTAGTATGCTTTAAATTCCAAATCCACGCACTTGAACTTCCTGAAATTCAAACGAACCCAAATTAAAAATCACAAAAAAAAATCCACATAATTCATCACTACAATACTTTTAAGTTTCAACAATGTGAGAAACAATCACAACAACATAAAGCTTCCATCTTTAATGGAAAAAAAAAAAAAAGCTACCAACTTTGCAACAAACAACTCAAATCAGGTCCCGTAAAAGCTTCAATTATGATCAATACTTCAAAGCTGTAAATAATTGAACAAGGATAACACTCCAAAGTCCTAATTAGAACCAGGATTAGAGAAATAATAATTACAGTAACGAGAGAGAAACCCGAATTTCGGAAGGGAGAAAATAAGGGGGAGAGAGAAAATAGGTTTCGACGATTACCCTTTTTGATTGACAATTTGATTTAATTCTGAGTTTTCACGCTTCCTTTTATGTTTTATTCCTTACTTTTTTCTCTTTTTATTTTTTTTATTCGTCTAGTGAGATGCTATTTATTCACCAAGTCTCTTGAGAGACCGTCTTTTTTAGAGCCGTTTTTCAGGCCTAATCTGTTAGGGTTTAATTCTTATCGTTATTCTATATTTTCTTTATGGGTCATCCAATTAGAATTGGTCTCTCAAAAAGATCGTCTCTCACAAGAATTTGTGCTATTTAATTGAGACAAGAGATTATGGGCGAACTCTATTTTGAGTCCTTATTGAGCCCAATTTCATGAGTAATTTATACTCCCACCTATCCATCTTAAATATTTTATTTACTTTATGCACTCTATCCACTGCAATTATTCGATCCTTAATTTATCGAGTTATGTATAACTAAAAATTATAAAAAGTTGATATTAATAATCTTTACATCAAAACGAATCAAATAAGATTCCTCATGACTATATTTTAACTTATAGATTAATAATAAAATGCAATTCAACAGTGACAGATAAATAGTGTCCCAAAAGTAAATGGGACACTTAAGGTGAATCAAAGAGAGTATAACATAAGTTTTGAACATTAGTAAATAAGTATAGTTAAATTTTTGACCTTCCCTATGGTTTACAACAAAAAAATTCGTAAGACATGTTATGAAAACGGACTCATATGTTTAAATCAATCTCTTAAAATTATAAATAATAATTTTTTGATATCTTTCTCATTCACGTTGATAAGTTATATTCCGTAAAATTTCACCGATTTAGTAATTACTTCAGCTTAATCACTTTTTCAATACCCATGGCTTGAGTGAGTGACACCTCGTAATTGAATATCTGACTAGAGATATGAATAATCGGAGATGTTGGATCTGCATTCTAGACTATTAATAGCTTTTTTAATTGCTTTTGTTGACCTGGAGTCTAGTTGTTTCTTACCCGCTCTTTTTGTCCTTTCTTCCTCAAGAGGTTTATTATATTGTTTCAGCCCTATTTTTTTTAGGAAAAATTACCTATAATAATCCAACCTTTTCTTCATCTTCTTACAATAATCTCAACTATTGATTAACGATGAATAATCTCAACTTTTGAATCACTTATCTAAGAATGTTATTGCTCAATTGTTAATATGTAACAAATTAAAAACGAAATCATCTCTTCTCCTTCCCTTTCCCACCAACATTTTCATTGTTTTCTTTAATTCACATGGGTGAATATTTGGCTGCCCCATTTGCAATTATGAGATTTGTTAAATTGGTGAATTTTATTTATGCTTGATGTGGTTAGTAATATTGATGATTTTTTTTTACTACGAGATTTTGTAGATTGCTTTCGTAAGTATATAATGATTTTAAATTACTAACTATTCAAATTAGGGGAAAAATCAAATTTAAAAAAGTTAAATGGTGAAAACATGAAAAACCTGCAATTAAATTGATGTTATTTCAATCCTCATTTTCCCACCATTTTCATTTTGAAAATCAATTTAATTGCAGGTTTTTCATGGTTATCGATAATTGAGATTATTATAAGAAAATTAGTGAAAAATTGGATTACTCTAAGTAATTTTTCCTTTATTTTATTATGTTTTTTAACTGCAGGTAGTTTTGCTCTTGATGCAACAATGTTGCTCATATTGTTCTCTATGTAGATAGAGCCCTCACCTTTTAGAAGTAAAATTGACTGCATTCCCCTAGCATTCTCGTTTAAAAGGTACTAGTATGAATCGTATATCTTCTTTTTTGTCAGATCCTATTTTCGAGCAACATATTAGATTGATGATATATGATGACTAATCTAATAAAGTTTTTTTTGGGGGTTTTTTAGTTGCAATATCACTCTCAATCTTACAACTCTACTATCATCAATCATCTCCACAACCACAAGTTCTCTAAGAATTATGTGATTTAACACTTGCACCGAACTTATCTAATGTGGGCACGCAGCACTTAAGCTTCTAGCATCATATTCCGTTGGGCTCATTATTTACATTCTTGGACCATGGAATACCTTCTTTCTGGGCCGATTTTTTTGTTGGGCCATCTAAGAAGCATCTTTAAGCATGAGTCACGACATTAATAAAACACAAATTCTTACTTGAGACTATTTTTGTAAAGACAATCTCAAACGCCTAGCCCAATTCTAAATATATAGTGTTACAAATTCAACAAGTTTTGTACAACATTATTTTTACTTGAGATGTGCCATATAATCAGCTTATTTCACTAATTGATAATCTTTAAGATTGTAAATGATCATTTTAAGAATACAAGTGACGACTTCAAACTCCATTTTATTAAGTTTATAATTGGTCAATTAAGATTGTAAGTGATCACTTTGAAACATTAAATGTTATTGGATCAACCCAATTGAAAAAATCTCATTGTGAAACTGTCTCCTTTAAGATTTTGTCTTATAAATTTATTTTAGACCTATATAAGATTAATTTGTATCCATTTAAACTTAGATTTTACTCATAGACCTTATTTTAGATCTAATAAAAACTAAAGTTGTAAAAATAGTATCGTGATTCCAATAACGTGAAAACTTTTTTTACTTCCTAAAACCATTAATAGAAAGATTTAGTTCTAGGTCTGAATTTTTTTTCTTTTAAATGAGGTCTGAACTTTATAAACCCTATAAACCTAAATTTTGATCGTCACGTTTGCTTTATTACAGTTCAAAGTTTATACAACATTAATATTAACAATTAATGTCATAATCAGTGTCTTTATAAACACAAATTATTGTGAGAGACGATTTCTTTTAGGAACCGCCTCTAATTGGGTCGGCCCATTATATATTTTGTAAAATATTATAAATAGGCAATAAGAATAATGAAGGTAGACATTTAAGATATTGAAAGTACGCATTAAGAAAACAGAAAAAAAGCATTAAGAATAATATAGGCATTAAGAATACAATAAGTAAGCATTAATCTTTAATAGGTTAGGTTTAAAATACGACTCTCAAGAGACTAATGCTTTATAAATCCCACATAATATAAATCTTTAAACGGCACCTAATATCCCTACTCAGAATGTTATATGAGAATTCGAGTAATCATACGGAATTTGTAATTAAACCCAAATAAATATTGTATTATATTTACTCGATATAAATATATATCATAATTTGTACAACAATAATTTTGATAAAAACTTGTTCCTCACCTATACAATCTTCACTTATCTAACTATCACAAATAAATGATTTTACCGTGATCACTCATCAGTCAATATAAGTTCTCAGACCCGAGAGTTTTAAGGGTCACGACTTCCTTAACTAACTCATTTAACAAGAGCACATTCTACCGTCATTTGTCCTCCCTTGGCGGGCACGTTTTGATCATTAATTTTATGAGTATGATATATTGGATATGAACATCATTTATTATTAAATTAACTTGATCTAACTAGAACTTACTTCAGTACACAGATTTACATGTGTCACACCATCACACACTGATAATGTTTATGTTCGGATTGACATTTTCCAAAATATTCCTGTTTTTAAAACCTAATCTATCTATCCCATATGATCACCAAATAATGAAGAGCTAGGAAGCAATCTGCACGTTGCAACCAATAAATATAATAAATAATAATAAGATCCCTAAAACAAAAAGGGTCTAGCAATTTTCAGCAATGACTTTTTCAATCACCGATTAGATTCGGTCTTGCATATAGTGGGCATCTCTAGGAGAAAAGAGTAGAATATTTTTAAATATTTTTATTTATTAAATAAGTTTGACTATTTATAAATTAATTAGAGCCGTAAATTTTAATATTTACTAATAATTAAATTTAATGGCTTAAAAAACTAAATTTGAAATGGGATTAGAAAAATCAAATCTGATCTTAGTAACTTTCTTTATACTTTCATTATTCTCTAATGTTCTTCCTATTTGAAATATTTTATCATGAGGAGAGAAAATTTTCTTTAATATTATTGAGATATATAGAAGATAAAATATATTTATGAGATTTTGTTAGATTCATCTTAATGTATACTTTTATATTATGTGTATTTAGAGATATTAAGGTTTAAATTAGTTTTGAAAATTGTGAAAAACTAAAGGAGAAGAAAAAAATAGAAAGAATAATAAACTAACAACTATACAATTAATTAAATAGAATTCCATATGGCATCTTTACGAAGATTAGTCATATGAAATCACACAATTAACTAAAAAGATTAGAAAATTTCACATATCACATCTTAAAAAATTCCATAATTACCTAATGCAAACATTGTAACAATCTCATATGAAGAGAGTAATCATTTTCTACTAAGTAACAACTAGTCAAAGTTTCACATTAAAAAAAGCTAGGTTTCAAAAATTTTAATATCTTGAATAAAAATCTACATTAGTCAATATAAATTCTTATATGAGATGGTGAACCGTTTTTAATATGTGTTGAATATCTCAAATAATACAATTAACATATAAACGCCTTATTCTGGTGTCATTTTATACTAAAAAACGATCTCTCACGAGAATAGATGTAGATTGAATAAAGTAGGAAGCATCATGAATGTTGAAGAGCCCAAAACATAAGCAAGAGGCCAACACATGGATAGTGGACCCACCAAATAGGCTGACTTGGTTGACTTGACTTAAGATTAGAGTAATACATGCAATATTAGCCGTAAATTGGCATTTTCCACCGTTTAAGGAGGCAGACAGGAGGATGATGACAGAATCAGGGCATTAACCACGTAATTATTGAGACCCATCTCCATCTGTGTCCATTCTACACCACTTATTTTCCAGTACCTATTAATTATAATTTAACTGACACAATTCACAATTTTCACATTAAATTAGAAGAATCTTCCATGATTCAACTCTTTTGTCATGGCTTCGTGTAAGTGTGAATTAGGATCCTCTCCATTACTAAAATGTAATGGATCCTCCATTACAAAATTCAATGGCTATAATTGCTTGATTTTGATTTAAAAGGAGGAATTATGATAATTTAATTTTTATTTTAAAATATGTGTCAATTATAGCCATTAGATTTTGTAATGAATGCTCTATTACATTTTAGTAATTGAGAGGATCTTAATTCTGTAAGTGTACCGTTACACATTTATTTAACTTCCTTGTATTCAGAGTAATAATGGTACCTATATTTTTTTTAGTCTTACTTTTATTTTACTATAATTTCTTTTTGTCAAAATATATTACCAGTTTTTAAATTATTATGTACAAACTTATTTGTATTATCCACACAATTAAAATTTTTGTTTCACTTAAATCTTAGTGCAAAATTCCATTGGTAAAATGATTTGAAAAATTCCTTTAAAATCCCTAAATCAACCGATACTAACCTAAGTTGGTAAAATCAACTAGATATCTAGTGCTAATGTGATAATAAGCATAATTTGTAGTGTAAATTTTCATAAAACATATTATATTATTACTTATTTCTATAGTGAAAAAACAAATTTTTTCACAATTTTTCATTACTTCTAATATTACATCTGCAAATGATAATACATTAAAATGATTTTTGTTACAAAATTGAGATACAATCATACAACATATATTCATATTAAAATTATATTAACTTTTTTTTTTTAATTATACTAACTTATTATACAAGTACAAATTGTAAGACTACCAAAGAATTCAAATCCAGTAAAGGCAACTATTATAAAGTTTGACCTCCCTACCACAAAAATGTCAATAAAAACAAAAACAAATAAAGTAAAAGTGACAGCAAAGAAATCCAAGGTAGTAGTCAAATTACAAGAAAGTGGTGGTATTAGTTTCCAAGTTTGGCAAGTTCCCTTGACCTAATCAACATTTTTATTATTTCTTAGAAGGTTATACACGCTATTTTCAAAATTTGTACTATAATTAAAGTACAATTTAAGTAAGCATATAATATTATTCAAAATAATTCAACATTTTACGCATTTTCACCTTAGAATTATAAATTATTGTATAATAATCCAATACTTGCTATATTGTTTACTCTCAGCTAACCCAGTAGTTTAAACCACTATATCCCCACGACCCCACCCTCATATGCTTGGAGCAAATACAAGATTATTAGACACTACCTTTACTCTTAAATCTTGCACTATTTCACTTTTTTTCTCTTCCCCTAGAGCACAACTTTATTCGTTTTCAATTGTTACTATCTCTAGTTATGTTTATAAAAAAAATACAAAAACTACAAAATAATATATTTTAGGTCGAAACGATTCAAACAAGATCTCATATGACTATGAATTAACTTATAGATTAACGACAATAGAAGAGTTAAATTTTGCTGATGAATAGTGCACGGTGATCAAAATGGAGCAAGTTTTAAAGAACAGAGGAAGTAATATTTTGGCAAAGTGAAAAATTCAATCATTTTTGACCATTTTTCCTATAACTAATCTTCAATTAAAAAAATATATCAAAAATCAAGCACTGAAAATGCAGAAATAAATACTCAGTTTCAAATATCACAAATTCTGCAGAATCTTACACGTTATTTACATTTTCAGAAGAAGAAAGGCATCCTTCTCCAGAAGATGAAACACGTTTTGGAATCACGAGAACAAACTCGAACCAATTCTGTCCGTTACAAGGAAATTAAAGCAAATCTAAATGTAACAATTCAAAATATTAACAAACCCTACTGGGCATCACTATCTCTATGAAAAAAGGACTCACAAAGTATCCAAAAAAATCAAATCCCATTCTTAAGTTTTAAAACGTAATGCCTAGACGGATTTTAACAAGGTTGTATGTACGCATACTTCGGATGCAAACACATAATTTGTTTTAGGCTGTTCGACTAATCGTTGATAGCAGTGTTAAAAACAAAATATTTGGCCCTACCGAGAATCCACATTAACCCCACAGAAGATGCCATTCAAAAAAAGCGTCCAATATGAGTGTCGTCCATTCAAAATTCACCCAAGTTATACAAGCAAAGTTCAACACGAGTTAGCATATTCGATCATATAGCATCAACCTATTTTACTTAATATGATGATGTTCGCACATCTGTGGAATTTAGTCATCCCAATTCAATCACATCAGAATGAATAAGTTGTGGCCAGAAGACAGGAGACTGGAAAAGTTGTGTGAGCCACAAGGAATAAGTATATGACAGTTGATGCATAAAAATGTAATGGATATGTAGTATACAACAGAAAAGAGTATCATCCATCTTAACCCCACACAAAAATAAAACTAAACTTGAACAATCTAGGTGTAATCCATTAAGATAGACAAGCAAAATTCAAATTTGTGCATATTCTATGATGCAAGTAGGCCAGTTGTACTCAAAGTTAGGGCCACATTACCAATTGAAGTTTCTTAGGTAGAGCATTGGATTTGCACCAATCTTGACCAAACAAGATGATAATTCCAAAACAGTATATTTTGTAGGGTCATTAAAGGATATCAGTTCATTAAAACATCATTTTACGTTTACCAAAAAGCAATTGAAAGGTTAGACAAAGGCCAAAGCTTCAGTATAGGCTGTATAGCTGTATATGCTTCAAACAAACATTTACTCACATAGAAGTTATATATCGTTGTTGCTGATAGTAACGTACCTGGAAAAGAAGATTAGGATACCAGCGTATGTGATACATGAGCTGTTAAGACGAGGGAAATGTTCTGGATGTATTTGTCACGAGAACTCTAAAAAAAGTTCAGAACTTGCTCCTGCAAGAAAGTAAGTTAACAAATGAGGATTTCGGAAAAAAATGACAATTAAATGATCAACTTCACCAGCAAAACCTAAAACCAGTAGTAAGTAATATCTGGGGATACATTGAAACAGATTATCCTATCCTGTTAAAATGATAGAGCGTATTATTCTTTAAACCTTCAGAATTTGGATTTTCTTGTATCTCGTCCTATAAAAACTCGGTAACAGAAAGCATCCTTCATAAGATAACAAGGCAGTTTGCTGAAAATGGTCGGCTACATAAACAATTATACCAATCCTAATGGTTGTCCGACAAAGCAAGAAGCAAATTTTCTCTACAAAGGGTAACAAGATCAAACTTAATCAATCAAAAAAAGAGCCGCACAATCGGTATTCTACTTTCATTCATTGAATGAGAAAAATGGACAAACTTAGCAAGTAGTGGGCATCTCTAGGCAAAAGGATAAGAGCAAAAGCATACCACAAAATATCCCACCTCAACTCATCTTATTCTCAGGCTCACAGAAGATGCTACGATATCGTAGTCCAATTTGACTTCAATTCAGCCTTCAACCAAGTTATACAAGCAAAATTCATATCAAATAAGCATATTTCATGGTCCAAATAAGCTGTGAGTTGGGCACCACACCAGAAAATATGTCCTGCAGAATCCAACTACACCATTCCAATCACCTCAAGCCAACAAATTGGTGGCCAAATATAAAAGATCAAATCCTCACAATGATCATAAATATTCAACTTGCACAAGCTAAGACTGCATCTTAATACATGATGGGTAGAAAAAGAACCACCAACTAAAAAGAATCACCATTTACTTCCACAAAATTCTTCTCCAGAAATTACCAGGAAGTGGGAATATAGATAGTGGACCACTAATTAATCACAAGAAGCAAGCATGGCCCTTCAAACAGCAAAAGGCTAACATATAACCCCACAAAGCACTACGCCCACAATTTCATACCCTAATTTGAGAAATTTACCAAAAGCGTCATAAAAGGGAACCCAAATCAACAATAAAGGGCCTACACAAGATCAGGATTAGTGGCCATACAAAACAATGTTTTATAATCTGTCAACACAACCATTCAATCACTGCAGAAGATTGAGAGTCATCACATTATAAGAAGAATAAGACACAATATGAGTAAGAAGAAAAAACAAAGTTCACTTGAAATTCTGAAGAACATAAGTCTAATAACAATGACATGACATGAGGAAGGGAACAAAGACCCTCAAGATGTTTACAAAGATAATCTTCAATCCTAAGAAGCTAAAATTACCCTTCCATCCTCCTAAAAAACGCAAGAATACAAGACTTGCTTCTTAGAACTTAAACTATGTCTAATGCCATGAGAATGTAAATGCTAAAGATGAAATAGTAACTAGTTAAAAAAACAGATAGACAATGACTTCAACGACGAAATTAAAACCAAATAACTTAGATGGCATTACTGGGATGATGATAGGATACCCATCTCTCAAGCATAGACAAAAGGCCACTGCTCATCCTCGCCCTTGACGACTTCAACAGCACTGATGTTGCAGCTAGCCTCCGTACCAAAATGGTAAGGATTATGATGATACCCATTGACATTGTTGCTGTTGATGAAGCCGCAAGACAGAGCTGTGGGATCCTCCATGAGGTACGGCATATTATTGAAGGAACGAGCAAGCCCATTGGCAAGGGTGGCAATGTCGTCCTCATTATGGTGGAGGCACTCCTCAGCCCGGTGCTTGAGAGTCTGAAACATGAGCTCGGGCTCGTGCTGCATCACTCGGAGGACATCCCCATTAGATGGACCTGGCACAGCCTGCGTAACGGCGAAGCTGTGGGGTCCTTCGCTCTGCAAGACCCGAACAACACTCGGGCCTCCGAACAAGTTGTGGACTCCCCCGAGTGCCTCCTCATAAGCCCCGCCCAAAAACATACCCAGATAATAACCATCATTATCACCACCATATCCACCATTTTCTCTCCTCAAATCATGAAGAGGTAAACTAGATTCACCTCCAATAAACTTATCAATTTTACCATCACTATCACATGTTAAATCAGATAAAATCCCTCTAACCCCAGGTTTTTGATCAAGCTTATGAATTGGCATTAATGGAAACAACTGCCCGATTCCCCAAAAATCAGGAATTGAAGTGAAAATTGACAAATTAACATGGTATGTGCTCACCGGATCAGCCACACCGAGTGCTTTCGATACCTTTTCGCATAGCTCATCAACTGCTGCAAGATGCTCCATTCCTATATACCCATCTTTAAATTGCTCAATACAATGTCGCTTCATTTGATCAGCATACACTAAACAAGATTCGTAGTTTCCGACCTTTACTGAATCCTGCATATTCTCATAAGCTTCAAGAGCCTCCCCAAACAACTCTTCAACCAGATAATTTGTTTCAGACGACGTAATCCTTGGAGAACCACTTGAAGCGGTGGCAGAAACCGCCTCAAAAACAAGAATCGAGTGGTGGGACACAATTGCCCTGCCACTCTCACTACAGATAATTGGGTGGTTCATCCCTTTCCGATCACACACAACTTGAACAGCTCTAACAACAGCAGAAGCATACTCATTCAATGTGTAACCCACAGAAATATCGGATTCTGTGGATTTTGACCCATCATAATCAATACCAAGTCCACCACCGATATCAATGACCCGCATAAAAGCACCAAGACGGGTCAATTCACAGTAAATTTGAGCACCTTCAGAAACACCGTCTGATAAAAGCTCAGTTGAAGGAATTTGAGATCCAATATGAAAATGCAGTAGTTGAAGACAATCCAACATCCCAACTTTTTTAAGTTTATCAACAACCCGAAGAATCTGAGCCGTTGTTAAACCGAATTTCCCTTTCTCACCTGAAGTAGAGCCGAAATGACCCGAATGCTTTGTTCTCAACTTAGCACGAACCCCAATTACAGGGCGAATACCCAGCAATCGACTCAATTGAATCACCAAATTAACCTCCTCTTCTTGCTCAAGAACAATGACAGTATTGATAGCAAGCTTTCGAGCAACAATTGCAAGAGAAATATACTCTGAATCTTTGAACCCATTACATACCAGAAAAGCGTCAGGATGACCCTTACAGAGACAACTCATAGCAAGTAAAAGCTCTGGTTTGGATCCAGCTTCAAGTCCGAACCGGAACCCAGATCCAAATTTCACAATATCCTCAACCACAAACCGATCTTGATTGCATTTAACCGGGTAAACACCCTGATAATGCGATCCATACCCATGAGATTTCACCGCAAAATCAAAAGCCGATTGAAGGGATTCAAGGCGGTGTTTAAGAACATCAGGGAACCGAACAATAAGCGGTAATTGAAGCCCCAACCCGCCATTAATTTTCGGGCCGGAAACTTTCTTAACCACCTTCAAAAGTTCTATTTCTTGGTAGGGGAGAGTATCATCACCAAATGGCTTGATGATTACATTCCCAGAGGAGTTGACAGAAAAATAAGGTCGGCCCCATTTATCAAGCCGATAAATCGACGATGACTCAGATGGGTCGCACCCATCAATGGTGGCGGTGATAACAGAATCGGTCGAAGGAATCATGTCCCGGAGGGGAAGAGAGAGATGATCAGCAGAAATGAAACCAGGAGGAGGAGCAGCGAAGGGTTCGATGATACAAGCCGGCATCTTCTATCTTCCCCTTCCGATCTGTTTTTGAAAAAAAATTAAAAACTAATCTAAAAAATTATTGAATTCAAGATTCTCAGGAGGAGGCTTATTTTGAGGTGGGGAAAAAATGAATAAGAGAGGAATTTTTATTTATTTTTCGTAAATTAGTATGGTGTAATAGATGGGGGCTTAAGAACCCGCCGAGGCCGTGGCCCCGGCTACCCCCTCAAACGAAGCAAGCGAAGGAAAGAACAATGGAGGATGAGAACACAAGTTCTAAATCAGACGGCTGTGATTTTCCCACGCCGACTTCAGGAGAAGGATGATTGATTGATGAGCAAAAATCAAGATCTAAGAAATGGGAATTGTGGGAAAGAGTTTAAATGTGAGGGGAAATTACCATGCAGATTTGGGTCGGAAATTAGGGTTTTCTGGATTGATTTTATTGATGGGGAAGATGAAGAAGGGGAGAGGTCTTGAGTTTATGAAATTTGAAGTGAAGGAGAAGTAGGCGAGAAATGGATGAAAGCAGGGAGGTTCATTTTATAAGGGAGCATGGGATGTATCGTCGGAGAGATTAGGGCATTGAAAGGAATTTTTTATTGTTAAATAAATAAATATTCTGACGTGGTTGGTCGTATTTTTCACTCATTTCAAAAAAAAAAACAATAAAAGTGCAACTTATTGTTTGATTATGATTGCAGGTGTTCAACGGTGCGGGTCGATTCAACGGGTTAAGTGTCATATTAGTGGGTCGGGTCAAAAATAGAGCGGGCTTTTAATGGGCATTGGTTTAAAGGGTCATGTCGGGTCAGTCGGATAATTATAATAATTAATTGCGAAAAAAAAATTTACTTTTTTTTTACATTTTTAAGTGATATTATATATAAGAGATTCGATCCAACGAGTTATAAAGTATAGTAAAAAATTATTTTATTAATTTTTAAAAACAAGTCAAAGTGGATCGGAGTTAAACGACTTTGACCCGACCTACACCTGACTCGAATTGTTGACACCTCTAGTTATGATAATTTATATAGTTTTATTTATATAGCATCTCTCCCCATAAAATTGCATCTTTTTTAATTAGCAAATTTTTTGATGGTTTCATCATCATCATCATACCCGTTATATCCCGCTCAAAGAAACTATGCTCAAGGTATGGGGAGGGAATAACAACGACAACTTATACCCATAAGGAGAGTGCGATCAAAGAGTCCCCCGACTCGTGAAAGGCCTTCCAAGAGAGCGAAACTTGCAACTTACAAATAGGTTAGATAGAGTACATGCAAATAACCCAAAAAAGGGTAAAAGTACAAAAGAAGGTAAGGAGCGATCAATGGTAACTCTTTAATTTTGACATTTTTGCTTGATAAATAAAAGTTTTTAAATTTTTACGTTCAATGTCATTTGTGTCAAGAAAAGAGTTTTATAACTAGAGGTGACCATAACGAATTTTTCTTTTTGGATTATAGTCTAAGTTGATAAAATAAGGGTTTTATGAGAAACAATCCCAATACTTTTACAAAAGAAGGTGGTACTTGCGAGCTCCAACTAAGATAATTTTTGATTCCCATAAGGCCATAACAAATTTTTCTTTAAATAAATATATCTCATTCAATTTTGTCATGTTCTAATTTGGTTTGTCCAATCTATTTTACATTCTTTTTACGATAATATAAATATATTCATCTTTTCTTTTATTCTTCAAAAACCTTTTTCTCCCTTTTTATTTCATTCAGTAATTTCTTCCACATACTTCTATTTCATTTTATGCTTCAACTAACGCAAATTAAAGTGGTATATTTCATGAGACATATGGAGGAGTAGTCATTAATCAATAGTAGGTTATTAGATCTTCAATTCGTTCAATTAGTATGATGTCGAATTTAAAATATGTGGATGATATTAAAATAGAGAAAATAAATATTAATCAGCTTTAAAGAAAGTAATATGACACTTTTCTATTAAAAACAATATTTTAAAGTTAAAATACATACCAAAAGAATAAGTGTTGTTAACTTAAATTGTCAGGGAGAATATCTTTTTTCTCGCTCCAATCCTACAATTAAACTACTTCTATTATTTTTCACTATTTTTTCTTATTTTTATTAGAGTTTATAATATATTTTGGGCCTCTAACTATTAACGTAAACTTTTGGTTGAGTTGGTTTCTTAACAGTTTTCACTAATTTGGTTTCGTGATTCATTTTATTGTTTGTTGCAATGTTGCTTAGTTTGCCTCATTATGTAGATTGTTCACGCAAAACATAATATTTTTTTTTCTTTTGTTGATCTCACCAAGGTTGGTATGTTCAATTGTGTTAAATTTATGCTCAAATGGGTTTAAGGTTTAATTATGAAATTATGTTATGTTTGTTCAACGTTGTTTACACTTTTTTTATTTTAATTTATGTTTTACATTGATATGAAAACCTATAGACAAATTTGCGTTTCATATGATTAGAGCTATCAAAACGATCAAGCAGATCATTTTAAGTTAAATAATCATTTCGATTGAGTCAATTTCAAATTAGGTAATTTTCGTGTTCAGTTTTTCGAGTCAGCCCGACAAGTCATTGACTTTTTCCTTATGATTAAATTTTTGTCACGTTTTGATTTTTTTATCCATGAAAAATTTGTATATTAAAAAAGCTAAAGTGTCAATTTTATAGGGCTACAAAAGCTAAAAAAATCACATTGGTTTATATAAATATTTGTTTTTCATATTTTAATCTTAAAATATTGGAAAAATTACCTAGAATAATCCAAACTATTCATGATTTTCCTACAATAATCCCACCTATTGATTAACCATGAATAATCTCAACTTTGTGGGGCATTTTCCAAGAGTAAACCCGGTGACCAGATGACTTGCTATAGCAAGTTTTATTTGTTTAAAAAAAGATAAATTAAAATAAAATGTCGAAAAAAATGTTAAAAAAATATTCATAAAAAATTTATGATTTTTTTAATTATTATTTAGAATTTTTTATGTAAATTTTCAAAAATATTTTCTAATTTTAAATTAATATTTAATTTATTTTTTTGGTAAATTACCTACTATAGCAGGTCATCGGATGACCAAGTTTACTCTAGGAAAATACCTATCAAAGTTTGGATTATTCATGGTTTATCAATAGGTGGGATTATTGTAGGAAAATCATGAATAGTTTGGATTATTCTAAGTAATTTTTCCTAAAATGTATTATACTTATTTTTTGTAGATGCACTTCAACCTGATCGTTCAACTGTGTCACTATCCAAGTTGCTAACATTATTCATCAATTACTCTTATTGTATATTTGATATTCATTTTATAAGTTAAAACATAATCGAGTGGAATATCATTTGTTTCGTCTTAATGTAAATTTTATTTATATCAACCTTTTATAATCTTTTATAGGACATTGATACATCATACATTGATTATCATTAAGAAAAATAAATAAATAAGTCATGATTAATTAAAAATTCTAATGATCTGTCGACCAAGAAATTAATGCTTTTTTTAGACAAACAAAATAGAGGGAAATAAATTTAAAAAATGGATTTTCCTCCAAGGAGGGAAATGGACGAGCGAAGTAAAAGGATGTCATTATTTACTTACTTTCTCTACGATGAAGAGAATTAAAAGGAAAAATTAATCTCTCATTTCACCTATTTTCCTCTTTTCCCATTCAATCTCCTTTCATTCATTTCTCTCTTCTTATTCTATCGAAACACACTTTAAATTGGAAATATAGTACATATTAAATTATAACCAATAATTTCTTGAAATATTAAAACACAAATAAAACAAACATGTGCCCTCTCATATTATTTAATTTAATAATAATATTATTATTATTATTCATTAAGAACTTTGTTTAATGTAATTTATACTTCTTTTGTTCCATTATACTTGCCACTGATAGTGATATTTCTCTACTGAATAATGAACATGTCACCATCAATAACAAGTATTTCAGAATGGAGGAAGTATTAAATTGTCGTTGTGACTACTTCGATATATAAATAACCCTTAATATTACGCTTATCCCTATTTTAATATTCTTTTTTTATTTTATTATCACTTCATGTATCAAATACCCCTAAATCATTAAGATTTTAACATTTATGTTGTAGTACTTATGTTCTAAAATTACATACATAAATAAATAAATAAACAACGCAAATTCTTTACAATCGAAGATTTAAAATGGTATCAAAATACCCATAAATCTCATCTTTTTTTTTTATTTTTTTTTTGCATGATTGCTCAAGACACATGACATATATAGTTTGCTTACATGGTGTTCTAACTTGACCATGTTTTTCTCTTTCCCTTTTCATGCTGAATCCGATTTATATATATTTCTATTAACATTAATTAATTAATTACCAAATATTATAAAAAATAATTAATTCTAATCCTTGTTGAACAGTTGAGACTTGTCTAAAATGAAGCCTGAACTAGTTGTGACCTTGTCCTTAGAGAACAATAATCATGAACTAACGTTTATAGCATCTAAAGAGTTATGGACCTATTCATATATGGTCCAATTTTTACTAATCTTATATTTATCATCAATCATCTTTTATCATTTATTATCATGTACTACTATGCTGCTGCTTTTGTAAGTTTGGCATTGAATTGAGAGTTTTTTGATTTTCTCAATCCTGCATGCCTCGCTCATGCATGTGTCCCCCAAATTCTTTTTATTCGTGATTTTCCTACGATAATTTCACCTATTGATTAATCGTGAATAATCTCAATTTTAAGGGATATATGCCTAGAGTAAACTTGGGTAACCCGGTGACCTGCTACAGTAGGTAATTCCCAAAAAAGTAAATTGAAAATTTATTTAAAATTAGAGAAAAATTTTGAAATTTTACATTAAAAATTCTAAATAATAAAAAAATCATAAATTTTTTTGAGCAATTTTTAAAATATTTTTTCGACATTTGTTTTAGTTTATCTTTTTTTATAAAAAATATAAAACTTGCTATAGCAAGTCATCAGGTCACCGGATTTACTTTAGGAAAATACCCCTCAAAGTTAGGATTATTTATGGTTAATCAATAGATGAGATTATTGTAGAAAAATCACGAATATGTTGGATTATTCTAGGTAAATTTTCCTAATTTTTATTGGTTTAGTGACAAAGTTAATTACTTTGTTTAATTAATATAGAAAGAACATGTGCTGTGTCCGAAGTTTTTTAAAATAGAACTAGATAATGCCCGTGCGATGCACGATTTTATATTAATTTTTCCGACATATTAGTATCATTTAAGAAATTAAAATTTTAAGAAAAAAATTTTATATTATACTTACATCTCATTTCATTCTAAATAGTTGTATACATTACATACATTGTATGGATTGTATCATACTTTGCATTGTGCGTGTAGATGATTGCGAAAATTTAGTTAATGACAAATAAATCACAACAAAAAAAAAATTGATTATATTTTTAATATAATTATATCTATGCTTCTATTTGTTTATTTTAAATAGAAAGCAAATAGATCGTACATGAAGTATAGAATACAAAATTATGAATATTTTTAATAAAAAAATAACATACCAATTTATGCTAACAAAAAATAATTACAATAATTTGTATGAATTAATACAACCATTGAAAACATACTTCAAAATCAAATTTAACATACTTCAAAATCAAATTTAACATAAATATTTATATATGTAAAATTATTTTATAAAAGTTTAAACAAACTATTTATAATTGTACAATGGCTCTATAAGTTTTCGCCGCCCATTGTCTCACTCTCACACACGTTAATTTTCGTTGTTTAATTAGGGTTTTTAGGTTTTTTTTGAAAAAACTAGAAACAAAAATAGAAAATTCTAAAATGTGATTTTTACTAGGAAAATTTAACGGGAATAATCCAACCTTTGCTCCGTTCTCCCATATTAATCCAACCTTTTGATTATTCCGCATTAATCCAACCTTTGCCCCCTATTTTCTCCCAGCAACCCTTGTAGGTCATCTACCGGTACAACCGGTTATAAGTGCTACGTGGCACTTCCTAATTGGTTTTTGTTTTTTTTTAATTTACTTTTTTTTATTTTAATATGTAAATAAAAAAAACTACCTTCTCTCTTCTTTTAGACCCCCCTCCACCCTTGACCACCTTACACCAAAAACAACCACCACTACCACCAAATCAGTCACCACCTACCGCACCTCAACCACCTGATTTAAACCCCCCTCCACCCCGTCCCCACCACAATAATCTGCCCCTTCCATTTTCGACCACCACTGCCCACCCCACCTTAAGCTACCCCCACAGCCCGAAACTACCACAAAACCCCACCACCACTACCCCAAGACCCTAATTCCGTGGAAAGAGAAGGCAAACAGGGGAGTTAGGTGTGTGGTGTGGTTGGTTTGTGATTGGAGGAGGAGATACGTGCGGTGGTGCAGGGGATGGTTGTGGTGGTTTGTGGGCTGTTGTGAATTGATGTGGCAAAGGTGAGAGAAAGAAGAAACAGTAGGGGTGGGTTTTTTTTTAAAAAAAACTTTTTTTACAACCCAAATTTTTTTTAAAAAAAAGTAAATTAAAAAAAAAAAACAAAAAACCAATCATGAAGTGTCACGTCATCATAAAAACCGGTTGAAACCAGTTGTTGACCTACAAGGGTTGCTGGGAGAAAATGGGGGGCAAAGGTTGGATTAATGCGGAATAATCGAAAGGTTGGATTAATATGGGAGAACGGAGCAAAGGTTGGATTATTCCCGTTAAATTTTCCTTTTTACTATCTAGTTATAAGTTTCCAAAATCAAAAGTTTTTTTTGTAAATTTAACTAATTTTTTAATTATTATAAAACATATTTATTTATATATATAATTAAAAAAAAAAAGGACCAAAAACTTAGAAAATTGTAGTAATACCAAAGGGGTCATAAATTATTAGGCTTTCATTTGATTCTTATTTTTCTAAATTCCACATTTCAACATAACGTGTAGTTTCCGCGTTAAAGCGGACAAATTGGATATTACATACGTCTAGTAGTAGGAGTATCATATACTTGTATTTGTACATTTTTGAAACACCAATCTATGGCTACATCATCTTCATGAATGAATTTTTAGTGGAATTTGGAATCCCTTATCCATGCTTATCTAAGTATTTTAGTGGAATTTGGCATCACCAAAACAATTCAATTCAAATGAATTTATTTAATATGGATAATTTATATAATTTTATGGATAATTTATGATCATGTACTTTACACATGATTTTATATTTTTAAAATTAATCATTAGAATTTAAAATTATTTGTATTATGGTATAGAAAATCATTTATATTATATAAGTAGGTTAGTATTTGTGTGACGATGATAACTAGCTATTTTTTTAAATACTTATGAGATTATGAAAATAATATTATCAAAATGCATAAACTAGTGTATTAGTTGTCCTTTATTTTTAGTCCAACATGGATAATAATAAACTTATATAAATAAGTAATTATATATATATAATATTTGATAAGGATATTAACTTTTGAAAAATAATTATATTATCATGATATTTTGAAAGAAAAAAATTGATAACATCATATATCATATATATTTTTGAATGAAGATAATATTAGCATCCTTTATTTTAAGTATTTTTATATTATACATACACTCATAAAATGAAAAAAAACAATATGCAAGGAAGGAATACTTGATTATGGGAAAGAAAAAAATTGCATCTTGCATGATTATATATTTTAACATTTAATGATGTAAAATAATTATCTGATCTTTAATTATTACATAAATTCTCAAATAAGACGGTTTTATATTCATTGATCAGCTAGCTTAATGTGCACGGTCCGTTTGGAAGGTTGTAATAAACGATGGTAATGAGAATGAAAATTATTGTAATTTTGGTTGAAAAATCTCTTGGCTATCTTGATGGTCATGCTTGTTCAACTTCAATCATCTCATTTTCTTCATAAAATTTATTTAATGCATTACCATTGAGAGAGGGGGTATTAGATGATGATGAAAATTTGTAAACAAAAAAACTTTTTTTGATCAAAGTTTCCTTACATCGGAAATGACATGGAACTTTTGATTAAATTTTACACTATAAATCATTCCCATTACCACCATTTCGTACGACTAGACAAACGGACCGTTAGAGTCTTGAAGTGATAACTTATAACCTAGACCGATCACTTACAAATTTAAAGTAAATCATTTTCAATATTGGAGAATGTATAACAAAGAAGTATGAATATCTATCTATTAAATATAAAAAAGTTAGAATATAATGATTTACAGAGAGAACGAAGAACTAAATTTAACGAAGAAGTATGGATAATCTATCTATCTATAAATATAAAAAGTTAGAACATAGTGGTTTATAGAGAGTACCAAGAACTAAATGATATTGTTTAAATTAAAACTTATTTGTTAATTTCTTTATTCATAATTAAATTTTGTCATTTTCAAAATTGGACTATCTATCAACTCAAGTTTGAGAAATTGAAGTTTGTCTTAATTGTAAAGTAAATACTATTTTTTCAAAAATAATTTGATTTTTAATTTTCAATTTAACACTTTCTCTCCCCTTAATTTAACTGTAATAAAAAACTAACAAAAAAAAGACATAAACATATCAATAATAATAATAAAAAGAATAAAATAAAAAACTCAAACATAATAATAAAAATAATAATAACAAAATCTTAAATTGAGTGTTTATAGATTTTTAGAATAAGTGGCCTGATCTTGATAAAGATTCTGGCCGACCCCTACGCCAATCCAGCCTTAGTACAAAATATGGGATAAAATGAGATAAGGTTGTATATCTCACCTCATCAAGAAATTGTCATAGTTATATATTGCAATGTTACATAAAAATTAACAAATTGCAAAATTATTTAAATTGCGTAGATAATATTTTAAAAAGTTGTAATATGTGAAGGAGAATAAAAAGAACGAGATATTTCCATAAAAAAAAAATTATACTCCATAGTAACAAAATAAAAAAAGCAAACTAAAAAAAAGTATTGACAATCTATAATGAATAGATATCATCATCATCATCCTACGTACTTTAATTAGTATATCTCGCTCATAGAAAACTATGAACAAAGTCTGAAGAGGGAAAAACGACAACAATTCATATCCATAAAAAAAATCGCTGTCAAAAGAATGCGTACTCGTTAAAAAAAGGACCTATAATGAATAGATATAATAACTATAAAAACCCAATAAATAAGCATTCCTAGACAATAATGTGCATTCCTCATCTCATACTCGAATATTCTTCCAATAATAACAAGAACCACTTTACAAGTGTTACGACTTATCACAAAGTTGAATTTTTTTTTGAATATTGACAAAGTTGAATTTAGGTAAACCCAAGTTGAATTTATGGTCAAATTTCTATTTAAATCATCACAAATTTTTAAAATTTACATAAAAAATTTTAAGTAACAAAAAATACCCGTTTTTTTGAAATTTTTTAAACATTTTTTCGACATTTTATTTTAATTTATCTTTTTTAAATAAAACTTGTTATAACAAGTTATCCGGTTACCGGGTTTACTCTAGGAAAATACCCCCACAATTGGGATTATTCATGGTCAATCAATAAGTTGGATTCTCCTTTATGGGTATGAGGTTGTCGTTCATCCCTTTCCAGACCCTGATTATAATTTTCTATGAGCGGAATACACTGGGTATGATGATGATGATGAATCAATAGGTGAGATTATTGTATGAATAGATTGGATTATTTTAGATAACTTTTCATTTTTAATATTGATTCGAATTATAATTTTATAGTAGTAAATTCATAATAGAAATTAAAAAAATAAAAAGTATAGATGATATATAACGCAACCAAATTTGGCGAGATCATTGAAAAAGTGACTAACCTAAACTCCAATAGCCAAATCAACAACCATGAAATGAGTAACTTCCTTGAAATTTCCTTCTCTATAGCTGCCCACAAAGATGACACTTTTCACTACCATGTAATACTTTATATATCTCTCTTTAAAAATGCATCTATTTTTATTTTAGTTGAAATTTAATAAAAATAGGATTTAATTGAAAAATAAGATAATTATAAGTAAATTAATTTATAATTGAGATTAAAATAAGTAGAATAAGACTATTAACAAATAAAAAAAATGCAAATAAAATCAGTATTACAAATTAATATAAAAGAGATACGAATCCAAAGAAACAGAGAATATGAGAGGACGCTAGTAGCCAACTTTTTATACCTAATAGGCTCCACAAATTGTATAGTTAATGGACCGCTTAATTTTTTAATTGTAAAATTAACCCTTTAAATTTGTAACTATAATATAATTTTTGTGAATTAGTGTAATATAGTTCCTCTTATTTATTTAATATAGGAGTCTTATTTTTTGAGCACTATTTATCAGTTAATTTTAATTTGTATTTTATTTTTAATTTACAAGTTAAACATACTCAAGTGAAATTTAATTGTATGATTTGTATTAGTTTAAATATTATTAGTATTAATTGCTAATATCTTTTAATATAGAGTTAGAGATATTTAGAATTGGATAAGTACATTAAAAAGTGTGTAATTTTCTTTTTTTTTTTGCCAAAATTTCTATCAGAAACTGATGTCACGTCAGTACTTTTGTATTGTGATGTTATATTGTAATCATCATAAATGCACAATATATGAGAAGCAAACGAGTTCAACACAACAAAGTTAGGGTCAATAAATAATGAACATAAATTTAAAAGTTAATATATCAAGAAGATAATAAGAAAACAATAAAGAGCAATAATAAATGGAAGGAAACTTACTTTGAATCAAATTGGAAAGAGTACCGACAATGGAAAGCTAGAAATCTTGAACAAAACTAAGGAACTAGAGCTAAACTAGTAAAAACAAAATTAAAATTAGAGATCAAGAAGATAAAAGTCAGGTTAACAATCACCTTTATTTATAATAAATATAATTCCTTGAAAATAAATTAATAACAATAATTCATTAGAAAAACACAAAAAAATGATAACGACTAGGAATGGAAAATAGTTGAGTTATTTTTTCTGAGATAAATATAAAAAGTTGACTTAACTTTTTGACAGCCACTCAAAAACTGAATCAGTTTTTTCTTCTGGAGTGTTATTTGGTTGAAATTTCTAACTTTTTCTTCATTTTGAGTTTTATTTTGTAACATTCTAGTTGTCATCAATACATAGTATTCCAATCAACACTAGAAAAAAATCATAAGAATTGATCAAAATATAGTGTATTTGCCAATTACACTAAAAAAAGTGTAAAATAAGGTAAGTATAGATGAAATATCATAAAAGCTAGCACTAATTTTCAAATCTACATACATATGTAATCTCATCTATAGACTTTATTTCTATTCATTTTTGCCTTCATTTCTTAATTAGGATAAAAATAGAATATACGGTAATTTTTTATTTTTTTTGAATAATACCTGATTCATTAATAATGAGTCATACGACATCTACATCAGAGATAAAAATTAGCAAGTACATAGCAACTAAAACCAAATATAATTCAAAAACAAAATTACGATCGTTGTGTATGAGATTTGACAATTCTGAATATCGTCTTCCACGTCGCTGTTTGATACATCCTTCTACGAGGGGGTCTTTCGATCTGTTGTAGTCTTGAGATAGAATTGAATTTGATGTAGTTGATGATAATTGCAATTTTGGTGTCTGATGTATCATCGCATTAATCTCTACCAATAAATCAACTAAAGACCAAAATTCATAACTCCAAACTCTCACAAGGAGAGACTTCAAAACCCAATATATGGGTACAATCAACCCAATGAGTTGGTAGAACAACTCTCTTACAGGGAGAGGACAAAAATTTATTCCAATTATATTCTTACCATCAATCTTTAAAGATTGATGATAGCCCCAAACTAACTATTGTTAGGATTTAGAAAATGGGCCTGGGCAACCCAAACAAGGAGGAGAAGAAGTAGTCAACTCATAAACTCAAAGAAGGTTCACTACTAAAACCAATTGGTAATAGTAGGAGTACACCTTGAGTATATAAAGTGATGCATACTCTTTTTTTTCTCCGATGTGGGACAACTCACATGTGGGTAACACATGGGCACTTCAACAACTATAGATATTAGGGTTTGTTTTAGAGAGAGAAGAGAGAAAAAGAATTGGGGCGGCTAGGGTTTAAAACTCACGTCGATAATTTTTTATTTCATTCACACATTTTAATTTTATATGAATATTATTTATATATTTCATAACTGAAAAAGTAAAAATGCTTCATTGTGACAAACCCGTTGGAATAGAATACTACTAACATCATAAGTACATTAAAGGAAAGACAGAAATAGTTGTGGCTAGTTTTTCTCTTCTTTGCGTGTACGTTGGTTAATTAGCGTTTAATCCATTTAATTAATTGTTATGGATAGATCATAGATGTTTACTGAAGATCCATTAGTGCTTGATGTAATTAAAGGCGGAGTAAAAATTGATAAACTTTAAAGGTTTTGTGCAATTTAATATTTATAATATTTCTAACAATTTTGTATTTTTATATACTTAAAATATACTACGTAATTTAATATTAAGTCTTATGATTTTTTAGGATCTTATATGATCAAACATGTTGAATATGCATAAAACATAACTAGCTTGTAAATTTTGTGAATAAATAGTAGGAGTATTTCTTATCTTCTAGAAGTACTAAATGCTTAGGATATACGTGTAAAAAAGTTAGAGATTTGTGATTTGTATCTAGAGGAGTTTATTAGGGTTTTAAGTGAATTTTGGGTGTAATAACTCAGGTCAGACTTATTATAAATTATATTTAATTTGGGTTGATTGAGTCAATTTTGAAACATGAACTGTACCATACGACATGAAAATTGGACGATATTAAGGTGGGAATTAGTACAACGAAGAAAATTTTCAGCGTGAAAAATATGAGATCTTATTTAATTTTTTTCGATTTAAATTTTAAAAATATCTAATTTTGTTTTGTTGAAACAATGGAATAATTCTTCAAAGATCAAATCTTTGAACATCATGGATCCAATTCAAATTCTCGTTTTATTAGTAAAAAGCCATGGAGGAAGGAAGGAAAATCACATAGGTGAGGGAAAATGTTTACATCAATTTCTCTAAGGTTGCGTTTGGAACAAGTATTTCATTTGAAATTGTAGATTTCAATTATGAAATTATTAATGTAGAATTTGAGAATGACAAGGTTAGGGAAGTCATTCTCAAATCCTTATCTTTAACCATGTTTATAACAATTGTGGATTTGACTCAAATCCAAACTTAAAATTTTTGTATTTGCCAAACACTAAATTTGAGTCAAATCTATATTTTCAAATGAAATCCTTATTTCCAAACAAAGCATAAATGAAATCCCTCATTTTTACTACTTACAATACCCCAACTACCACCTTTACAATTATTTTAATCAATTAAAATACTCAACTACCACTTTTCTAGTGAATCTCATCCCACTCCTAATATCTGTGCCCAACCAAATGGAAAAATAGATATAAATCGAAGGGAGTATTTTTTTTAAAAAAATTTATTTTAGAGGGACAATGAAGTATCCAATGACTTCATTGAATCTAGCGCAACACAATAATTGCGATGGAATCATAGAATTGACATAAAATAAAAATAATTACACGGCAGGAGTAGAGTAGGACTCATAGCCGGGCTAGAACCAACCTTCACGTTTGAAGTGATTACCACGCGGCAATTCGACGGCGCTTATTCACTCCATGTTCCGGAAATAATTGTCCACCTTTTTTTCAAATTAAATAAGTCTTCATTTATTGTTAATTTTTATTTTGTGGTACTTCCTTATACCCTTAATACTTAATAGAAATAGCAGGACTCTTTTATCTAAAAAAAAAAAAAGAAATAGCAGGACTCAACTCAAAAAAAATAAAACCAGGACTTTTAATATATTTTTTGTACGTTTTTTTTGTCAACTTTGAGAAATTTAAATTATAATTTTAAGGGATATTCCATGTGGTAACCCTGAGGTTTAGGGTTTTTCGTGTGGTAACCAAAACTTTTACAAAATTCACGTGGTAACCCTGAGGTTTACCAAATTGTTTCACCGTGACCTTTTTGCACATAAAAACATTAGCAAACATTAATTTCGAAGCTATAAGGCTGTTGTACACCTATTTATTTGACTCACCATTTCAAATGTCATCAGTTTCAACCTTTTCCCCCAAAACATTAACCCTAACTCTACCATATTTTTGAATTTGGGGGAAAAATATGATTTGAATGGAAAATGATAGAGTTGGGTTTATGTTTTAATGGAAAATGTTGAAACGGATGACATTTGAAATGTTAAGTCACATAAATAGACGTACAACAGTTTTAAAGCTTTGAAATTAACGTTTGCTAACATTTTTATGTGCAAAAAGGTCACGGTGGAACCAGGGCCAGCCTTGGGGGAGGGCGAGGAGGGCCACCGCCCAGGGCCCCGAAATCTAGCGTAGAAATACCAAAATGTCTAAGTCTGCCGACTGCCGCCATTAATGAAGGTTATGGTTATTTGACAGGGATGAAGGGGATAAAGTTGGATCTTGGATGTTCATTACTCATTTGTTTTAAAATATTGTTTGGGCCACTTTTTATAAAATGTTGTTTGGGCCGTTTTCAACTCCCATTTTTGTATTACAAATGACACTGATTTTTTAACTCTTATTTTAGTATTATAAATTGCACTGATTTTTTAAATTGAGGATGTCTCACCGTGAGATGACTTCAATTCGGTCATTCTAAACTATTTAAAAAATAATTATTTCATGTACAAGTGGAAATTCAAATTCTATTGTTTTTTAATATTTTATGAGCTCGTCTCACGATGAGATGGTCTCATACAAGACTTGTTGCAAAATTTAATATGTTAGACGGTCTCACCGTGAGATATTTATCATGCATGAGTTGAATAACTCAAGTATTACAATTATTAGCATATACGTTTTCGTATTTTCACATCGTCTCACCGAGATCAATCCCTCAAAGTAATAGCTATTTTAGTAATCTTAAATTTGCTCATATGTTATTTCTTACTAATCTCATGTTTTTTAAATTTTCTTATTTGCGATTGCCGATTATTAACAATTAGTTTTTACTAAATTGAACTTTGCCAAATTAATTGAGATAATATGAGAATGAAAGTTGTTTTTCTGTCTTCATAGAAGAGAGGAAACATCTCTTTTATAATACACCTAAACACAAGCTAATTAAGATTACAACGTATTGACAAAATAATTACATAACATAAATGACTCCTAAACATATTTAGAGAATAATATAATGCTAAAAATACAAAGAGAGATTTGTGCCTTGATTTGAACTAGAATATTTGATACTATTCTGATAAACTATTCTCATAAACTTAATCTTTTAAAAGATAAAATTAATTTTTTTTAATATTAATTTCCATTATTTTAGAATTTTAAAGAGAAAATGTATTTTATATTAGTAAAGTCTATATTACTCCTAAATAAATTGTTATATATAAATATTGAATTTCATAATCTTATTTATGTTGGATAAAATGAGGGGTCCAGTATATACGTCTCGCCCCGGGGCCTTTAAATGTCAGGGCCGACCCTGGGTGGAACAATTTGGTAAACCTCGGGGTTACCATGTGGATTTTTTAAAAGTTTAGATTACCACGGGGAAAACCCAAAACCTCAAGGTTACCATGTGGAATTTCCCAAATTTTAAAGTATATATTGAAGATAAAATATATTCATGTGAAATCTTGTTAGATTTCTCTTAATGTAAAGCTTTTTAATATAGTATAATTTATATAACTTTTTATGATGTGTAGTTAGAGATTATAAAGAATTAAAATTTGCTAAAAAATACGTGTAAAAGGTAAAATGGACAAACAAAAAGCAATATAAAGAGTATAAGTGAGTGAAAAATAGATTAAAATAATATAGAGAATAAGTAATTAACCTAGTATGAAATTTATCGCCAAATAATAAAAATAAAAAATTGGTGTAAAAAAGTCATAGTAATGTTTTTTTTAAAAAAAAAAAAATTTCTACAAAACCCTTTTCCATTTTTGATTAGAAAATTAGCCAAGTAGAAAGTCAGTAGAAAAGAATAATAATGATGGTGGAAATATGAGAATGAAACACATTTTTTCTAGAAGATTTTGAGAAAATTTAAGAAATGGTCATGACTCATGCACCACTCAAACAACAAGCAGAAAAAATGACTTACTTACAATAGTAAAGTCAGTTAATAATAGCAAAAATTAAAAACTGCTTAGTTAACCAAATTTTTATTAATTAAACATGATTTTTAGTTATAAACTATAATTAGATTTTACCAATCAAAATTGATTTTAACTGATTAAAGCTGATTAAAACTTATGTTTATTAATTATTTTATTAAGTTAAACTAAATATGACTTTACTCCTCAAATTTATAATGTGATGTAATTTTAACAATATCCCTCGATCAGTTGAACCAACAAAGCATACATAAAATATTATTTGAGAAGCAATCATATCATCATCCTGCTCAATGTATCCCGCTTATAGAAAACTATAGATAGGGTCTGAGAGGGAAGGACCGCGGAAACTCATACTCATAAATGAGAGTGCGACCAAAATCCCTCGACTCGAGAAAAATTAAGAGAAGTACCTCTATGAAAAGTAATCTGATTGTTCTAAAAGTCTTGTATAAACTTACTCCATATCATTTTAGTGTACACTAACCTAATAATAACAAATATTTCTCAATTATGCTTGTACTTGATTGCACTTATCAAATAAAAATATTTACCCTTTTAATACCTTCTAAGATTAATATTTCGAAATTAAAATAGACCAAATTAATACAAAATGTTATCATCATAAGTAGAGGTGTTCAAGGTTCGGATCACATTTTAACGGGTCATTAGCGAGTCGGGTCATTAACGGGCCTTTGCATGTGTATAGGGTCGGGCCGGATCAGGTCGGATAATTATAGGAATTGTTTATAAAAAATATTTTTGTCACTTTTTTTTATATTTTATATGATATAGTTGTATTCATAGGTTGAATTGACCTAAGGGTCCATAAAGTATAATAAACAAACTATTTTATGAACTTTCAAAAACGGGTCAAGTCAAGGTGGGTCGTATTTAAATGGACTTGACTCCGCTTTGACCCGTTTAACATTTGACATGACCCGATCCATTTAAGTTTTAACTCGATCCGCCTGGATCCGGCCTATAAACATCTCTAATCATAAGGTAATGATAACCTAATTTTCTTCGGTTCAACGACTATAAGTTATTACTGCGTTATGTCCCCATCATGTTGCAAATTTGCATATGTTTAATGTATTAATTCAAAAAGAAGAAAAAGGTATAAGGTACGTATATTAGGTTAATGACGTCTACTAATGAATTTAACAATTTAAAATAAAAATCTTCCTTCGAATTGTGACGTACTCCCTCCGATCTTATTTGTTCTCCCACTTTATTTGGGTTTTTCACAAATATTAAGGTAGATAGAATCTTTGGGTTGTAGTGGTTTCTCCGTTCCAATATAGTCACAACATACGAAAAACAAATACTATTTACTTATCTCCGTTAATTTATGATTAATAAGTAATTTACTATAAGTTAAAACATAGTCAAGTGAGATTTTGTTTAATTCGTCTCGACGTAAAGATTATTAATATCAAATTTTTATAATTTTATAATATACATAATTATAGATATTAAGGATTGAATTAGTGCATTAAACTGCGTGAAAATAGCAAATATTGCAAGTATTTTGGAACAGATGGAGTAGTACTGTGGAGTAATGATTATATTGGATGTATGAGAGAGAAAATAATTAAATAGTAGTGTGAAATAATGATTGTATTGGAAGCATGAGAGAGACAATAATTAAATAGTAGTGTGGAGTAAGAAAAGTGGGATGAAAACTTTTCAAAAATAAAAAGTATTTTAAAGTGAAAGAACTCTTCAAATTACTCGTTATAGTAAGGTGGAAGAATTAAAAAAACGGAGGGGATACTGCTTAATATTTAATAGTGTCTTTTTTTTAATAGTGTATTTAATAGTGTCATTACTCTTTAGTTAAATTTATTTGAAGAGAAACAAGAAAAAAATTATTTGAAAGGAAGATGGAACGAAAAACGACAAATGATGAATGGTATTGGAAGTCAGGTCAATGGTCAAAGATTAACTTCCTATGAAACACGTCAAGGTCCGAAAAGACGTAGATAAACTCGCCTAAGTTTTCTTAGCCATAATCGTCGACGTATAAAACTTGGTTAATTATCTTCATTCAATTTCAATTCATGATGTAATAGGTTGGTCAATCCACTTTTATGGCCCAATTTAAATTGGCCATTTGTAATTGGATAAGAGGAAGTATGTAAGGTGTTAAACTAGCACAATGGCTTTTTCATTATCTCGCTTTTTTTATGAGACAGTCTCTCCGTGAGAACTTGTTCGTACATAGGTTGAATGATCCAACAAATTCATATTTTAGCATATGGACAATTTATTTTGAGGTTATTTCATCGATCGAGAAATAGTTTCTCACAAAAATGATTATATCATCAAGGAGTGACAAACCCATGGGTAACACCAAAACAAACTGATAAATTGTAAATAATAAAATGTGACATTGTTATGTGCTAAGGAATCGAGGAGACGAGGACTGAGATCTAACTTCCGCGGAAAGGAAATTCGATTTGAAGAGAAGCACAACATCGTGGGGCAAGGAAGAAGGAGAATCGATGGAATGAGAAGGAGGATGAAGGCAAAGTGTGAGCAGTGAGATAAAAAGACACACTACATGTGAAAATCCAACAAGTGTGTAAGAAGACTTAATTTTCCTCTTGAAAATTTATTTTTGAAAAACAATCATTAATAGCACGTACTACCTAAGATTATATAACAAATCCTCCTGTGCATTGCCCACTACCGCTAAAATGATAATAATTTAGAATTTTCAAGTGGTACTTCATGAAATGGGGTCGTCATGTAAAAATTAGGTATACTATTTCTTTGACAATTGTTTGAACTCGAACACCGCGGAATCGTAGTGAACATGTGATTTGTTTCTTGTCATATAAGATTGATGGCTAAGTTTATCTGATTATTAATATTATTTATGTATGATTAATAAATACTATTCTTATAATGATTGTTTTCCTCTTATTTTTTTATTGCTTTTTTCTATATTTATTAGAAAAATTACTCATAATAATCTAATTTTTTATTAATTTTTCTATAATAATTCAAACTTTTAATTAACAATAAGCAATCTTAACTATTATGTTATTTGCCTAGAATATTATTGTCGAATTGTTAACCTCCTATTCTAGGTTAATTAGAAAAAAAAATCAGAAAAATGTGCAAATCACTTGCAATGTAGCAAATTAGCCCTGATCTCTTATTGGTCAAAAAAAGCCAGTTACAACAAATCAATGAAATTGCCCCATTTGGCAAAAATTCTTGCTATAAGAAGAAAAGCCAACTCATTATGACAGAACATTGGATTTGTGATGCTCGAAAAGCTTCGTTTCCTCGTCGTTATCTCAAGACTCCATATATCTAAACATTCAAAGGTCATGTTATGGCAATCTACAACAGTTTTGAGTACATCATCTATAAACATTCCATGATCTTTATAATCTACTAATACAACTCCATTCATTTTTTGTCTGCTTTCATCCTTTTACGTATCTCGTGTGCAGTGTTGAAGATTCCTAAGGTTGGCTGGTTGCATACGAAGCACTTTTTGTTCTTGGAATGATGCTGCACATAAGACCAAGAGATTTATATTAGTTAATGATACTGCATTTAGATATATCAACAACACAACTATCGGATGGTCTCTCTGTCTCTTTAAGGTTGCCCCAATAATGGTGAAAAGCTATTCGATATATTCGGTGTGCAAACTTAAAGAGATGAGCGAGACCGAACATAGTTATTCTAAAGTCCTAACACGAGAATATGTTGATTCTAATGTTCGATTCAGAGGTGACAAGAAGGGGAAAGTATGATTAGTTTAAGCAGTGTGCCAAACCTATAATAATAATCCCATGTCCAATTATATAGGGTGTTCCTGAACATGATCAAAATTATTCTCCATCATTAATTAATCCCTTAATTGATTAAATTAACCAGTCCCAAACTTGCAATTTTAGTACCAACTTCATTAGCTAGGTTGAATTTGAAGTACCACATGTTATTCTGTATCATTGGCTTGCCTTTTCTTTCCTACAGTAAATAGTCTCCTCTTTCCTAAGCTTCCCAACAGTTATAATTCCTTAAAGACATCTTTTCCCTGTCACCCTTCATGACTAAAGGTGTTCAATGGAGCGGGTGAGTGCAATTTCTAAGCGGTGTGGGTCAAGGTGCGCCAAGTAAAATTTTGACAGGTCAGGGCAGGTGAGTCAACAATCCATTAGACCCAACCCAATCCAGCCCATTTATTTCTTTTTGATATTTTATTTTGCTAGAAAGTAGCTTGCAATAGGCTCTAGTCCTAGCTTTATCCTCCAAAACTGACAAAAAACAGAGATAAGGTCGTTGCAGACTTGCAGTCAATATTTGAACTAATAGAGGACAGTGGGCAGAGGCATACATATAGAATAAAAAAAGTCACATGAATGACACGATAAAAGCCCGCCCCAGCCCATTAATTTTCATCACAAGTCAACTCGATAATAGCCCGACCCTCTTTGAAAAGTTAACGAACTCGATCCTTCTTAAAAGGGCTGGGTCAAAGGTTCTAAGCCGGCCCGGCCCAGTGCCCATTGCACACCTCTATTCATGATCGGTTATGAACTTGTGATTGAGGATGGCAAGAGGGTAAAATTATACGGGTTTTGCATCCGACCCAGTTGGGGCAGGTATCGGTAAGATTTTGGTGGGTAGTGGGTGGGTATAGGTATGAAATATCCTACCCACCATGACTCCATGAGTAGTGAGTAGGTGGTGGGTATAAGGTCTTACCCGCCCCGTACCCACCCAATAACCGTCCCGCCCCATAGCCGTCCACCCTATATCAACAATGTATTAATTTATATTCAATTTTGTATATTTTTATTAAAAACTATTGTCAAAAAAGTTAGAATATCAAATTTATTTGATTACATTGTATCATTCATACAAAATTAGATGTACAATTAAATTTGTAGGGATTTATGAAGTAAATAACACGAACTTGGAGTGAATGTGAGGCGGGGTATAAGGTGGTATACCCGGTCAGCCGTAGTGGAAGAGGCTGAGTTTGAATACATACCCAGGTGGGCAGGTGTGGGTATGAATATTTTACCCGCCATGGCTAGTGGGTAGATGGTGGGTAAGAAAATATACCCGCCATGGGTGGTGGGTAGAACTGGTGGGTATGAGCATGAGGAGGGCATAACACATCCACACACCCATTTTGCCATCTCTACTTGTAATGTATAATCAAAGGGCACTAGAGGCTGTCCACGACTAAACTACATTTCCTTGTTGACCGCCTTTGACCCTAAAATCTCTCCTCTCTCATGTACTTCAGTCATAGAGACTGTAATTGACTAGATTCTACCTCCTTGTTAACGCACTTTGACCTCACTCTCCTCTCCCCTTATGTTGATTGTTGAGTCCTTGATATCAAACACATTCTTCTTTATATCCTTTTGCTCTGTCTCTTTCTTCCCATATCAATAAAGTACCAACATCAACATTTTTGTACCAAAATTTGAATCTTAAATCAAATAACAAAGATAATCATCTCAAATTTTAAATCTTCAAAACAATGTTCTTTGATCCACTACACAAAAATATATGACAAATTATGTTGAATGAAACATCAAGACGCGAATGAAGTGGCTTCAACATAATGATAGAAAGGTTTGAACACTGTGATACTGGAGGCTTGGTCGCTAGCCAATGCCTCAGTGTCCTGGAAATAGATAGGGGGAGTTTGGGTGGTTTGATGGATGCACACAGCGGCTAACTTTTCTATTTCTCTAGTTTGTTTACACCCATAATTTAGCTCATACTAGTCTCCTTGAAAGAATTTAAGCTCAAAAAAAATTCTATTAGCCAAAAGTATTTCATGAATGGTAGCTACGGCCTACCAATGCTGGAAACCCGTTTCACAAATTAGATGCCACAAGGAACAAATCACCCTCTAAAAGACCAGAAAGAATTTCATAACTTGACAAAAACAACACATGTTATAGAAAACACTTATGCGCCAATGGCAATGCATATATTAAAAGAGATATAGTGAATATTGTATATTACCTTCAGAGCACAATGCTCACAAAAGTAGTGTTTGCATTTTGTTACTACCGGATCTACAAACGGTTGCCTACAAATAAAACAGGCAAATGGCAAAGAATCATCCTCATCTTCCTCGTCATGCTCAGCATTTTCCTCATCACTATCATGGCCCCCCAAAGCCAAATTTCTCTTTCTTGTTTTTTCAGCTTCCTCCCACTCCTTTTCCATCTGCCATCCTGATTTATAATCTCCACGATCATGCATAAACTTACATGAGTCACCATAGCCACAGTAGCCCGTTTCTTTGTAGTCCTTGCATATGTCTGGTTGATAGTCAAATCTAGCGGAAACTCTTATATGAGCAGAAGCCCTTAGAGGTCCATGAGCCCCACCAGCTTTCTCAGCAGCAACAGTTTGTTCACGACGGAAACCTGCTCTATGATCAGTGTAATTATTAATACCCTTGTACACCTTTTCATCACCAGATGGCTTATTCTTTCCTTTTAACGCTTCCTCCGCTTTCTTTAGAGCACGTTCTCGAATGGCTCTAGCATCTCTGAAGATATCTGTCTCGGTTTCGAGTGTAGCGGTTGCTTTACTATCATTCTGGACTTGAATTTCCTTTGAAGACTCGTATTTAAACAAGATATTCTTAGAGTCCTTAGACGATTCATCAGATGCTGAATGTTTGGAAGGTCCAGTTGTAAAGAATAGTTTGTTGTCTGCCTTGACAGGCCTTTTAGCACTAGTCAATACGGAACTCTCAGTTTTCACATCATCATCCTCATCCTCATTTTCATCAACCGCTCGTTTTCTAATGTTTTTGTTCTTCATTGGTTTTCTAAAGAAGCTGCATACTGCTCAAGGAAAATATAATTACCAACAATTAGAACATTAAACGAGAATAGGCGATTGAATCGAAGGAATAACCAGTTTTAGTAAACAAAAAAATGTGAACTAGGGAGCATCAATCAAACCTTGTTCAGCCTTGTCTTGCTCACTTGCCTCCGCCATTTGTCTTGTGATATGAACTAGCGGGTAACCAACACACACTAGAAACTGAAAAATAGCAAAAAGATATTTACAGTCTGCCCACATGAACTAGCAAATAACATTCTGATTTCAGAAAAAAAAAATACATACAAAACTCAAAAATAGAGTTTAATAAATCATTACAGCTTAAGTAGTGGCAGGTTCGAATCGCAATAAGAACAGGTTCGAATCGCATTAACCCCTCCCCAACCTACCGTGTAACAAACAATTTTGATTGAGCTGTGTTATTTAAGCAAAACAATAATTTCAAAACTTTGTTCAAAACTGTATGAATCAATTTACCAAATTTTTCGAATTTCTTGACATTTGACAATTTGAATTGAGCAATGATAGGACTTGACACCCACCCCACTCAAACTTATCAAAATCATAAACAATATCAAAAATGAGTTTTTGAACATTTACTAAATACCCACGACATTAGAAAATGAATATTAACAAGAACTCTCAAACCCAAAATTAATACTTAGATAACAAGAATTTTTAAACATTTTTGACATTTGGAATCAAGGATTGTGGTCCATACCAGACAGTGAGACAGGCAACGGTAAGAGAAGACTGGCGGTGGTGATTCGCGATCAGAGACAGCCTGACCGGAAGCTTACTAGGATGGTGAGTTGGGCCGCAGTCCAATCTGTGCTGAGGTAAAGAGGATTGGGGATCTAAGGTTAATGTTTGTGAATCGAACTAAGTGAATTGGGGAATTAGGGTTGAATATATCCGGGAAGTAGAAAAGGGGATTAATCGGAAAACAAAATACTATGATTGGTAATTTAACCCTATACATCTATCAAACCCCCCAAAAAAACAAAACAAAATGTCACAAACAACTTGTTTAAGATTCAGAAAAATCAGAAAAAATTTCAATCTCTTAATCAAACCCAAACAATTAAATCTCTTATCAACAAGTTACATAATCACTTACAACAAATTCCAGCAAAATCATCAACTCGCATAGTATATATAAGACATTTGGAGGATTCAACTAAAATAAGTCAAAAAAAAAAACATAATAACAAGATTTTTATGAGGTGGGTTTCGATTCTAACTTAAAATGCTTGCCTTTTTCTCAATTAAGTTCCCCTTTCACCCAAAAAAAACCCATCAATTAGCTTCGTGTTTAAGATGATGATAATAAACAGATGATCCTCAAAATCAGCAGAAGAGCTAGTTATAAATTCAACAAACAAGCCAAAAGCTAGTCATAAATTCAAAATCAAGGTTAAAACAAAACAAGTCAATAAGAGTAAGAATTTAAGATTAACACTAAGATTAAAAGATTAGAACAAGATTAATATTAGAATTTAGAATAAAGAGTGAAAATACCTTCAACAAAATCAAAATTTTGATTTTTAGGGATTAGGGTTTGAGTGAAGACCAAAAACCTTAAAGCACCTACGATCGGCCACGAAGCGACACGTCAAACACCGGTACTGCGGAGCTCTATGATGGAGCGCGTGGCGGTGCAGCGCAATGGAGCGTCGATGGTGGGGGTTTAGAGAGTTTTTAGGTTTTTTTAAGAGTGTGAGATAGAGAGGAGTAAATGACCCCTAATTTCTGTAGATTTTTCGAATATTTTCTTTCAAAAAATTGCCTCGGGCACGTGCCCAGGTGCCTGTATATAAATCCGCAACTGCAAAAGCTAAAAAAAAATTGACTTTTGTCAAAAATTACTAAAATATTTTTTCTATCAAAAAGTAAATAAAAAATTATTTTGTCAAAAATTACTAAAATATTTTTTCTATCAAAAAGTAAATAAAAAATTATTTTGTATGTAAAAGACTACATTTAGGGGGTGTTTGACATAAGGGGAATGAGACTTGTGAGACTTTAAGATGAAACTTTTAAGTTGAGACTTTGAATAAGAAAGTCTCATCCCTATTTGTTATTGCAGAGACTTGGAAGAAAGATATATAGATACAAAGCTTCAACCCAAATACTTACCCTCCCTCAAGACATTTTTCTTGGGGACTTTTCCCCATTTTAATCTCATTTCCTATTCTCATTCCCCCTTAACAAACAACATAAAGATTTGAATTTATTTTTAAAACAAAGTCTCATTCCCTTCCTCAAATCCCTCTTGCCAAACACCCCCTTACGGTTTCCATTCAAACTTTTCGTTGCTGCTCTCATGTGATTATGCCAAATTAATTAGGAGTGTTTTTGTTAAGAAATAATTAGGAGTGTTTGATATAACTGTAATTTTAACTTATTTTAGCATGGCATTGAATAATTAAACCATAAAATGTTATTATTTAATATATCAACTGATTAAATAGGTTTATTATTATCAATAAGATACTCCCTCCGTTCCATTAAAATTACTATATTTGACTTTTTACGCAATTCAATGTGTTATTTTGTTAGTTTATCTGTCGAATTATACACATTTAAAAATTATAAAAAATTAATATTATGAAAGTATGTAATAAGACGATTCAAACAAGATCCACATGACTATATACTTGTATATTAGTCATAATATATAAATTAAGCTTAAACGATAAATATTGCCCATAACCGAAATGTAGCAAGTATTTCTGAACAAAAAAAATGATAAAACAAAATGTTCTTAACAATAAGGTCAAAATCAAAATGTTAAATAGCAAGTATCAACGTTTTCCAAATACTAGGATAAAAGATGGCGTATGCTCTTAACAATAAGGTCAAAATCAAAATGTTAAATAGCAAGTATCAACGATTTCCAAATACTAGGATAAAAGATGGCGTTTAGGATTTTAATTAATGGGAGACTTTTAAGATATTAAAATCTCATCTCTTATCTATTATGTTAGGGATTTGAATGAAAAATATAGAAATCATCGTCTCAACTAAAATACCACCCACCACAAAGACATTTTTCCAATTTTTAATTTTATTTCCTATTCTCATTTCATTTAAACAAACAAAAACAAGTTTTTTGGGCAAAATCTCACTTCCTCTTTGAAATTCAATGTTCCAAACACCCCATATAGGAATTTCATGGTAGAACATGAGTTGTTTTCAGATTATGCCAAATTAAAACGACACCGCATCAATAAGTTTGATTTTTTGGTTTGTTTGAAAACCACAAAACCATTCTTCATTTCTCAGTTCTTCACCAGTCACTAGTCACTACCCCTACTGACAAACTTTAGAGAGAGAGAAAGATCGAGGAAAAATGGCGATAGCACTTAACAATGGATTCAAAATGCCGATACTTGGACTTGGTGTTTGGAGAATGGAGAAGAAGGATATTAAAGATCTCATTCTGAACGCCATTCAAATCGGTTATCGCCACTTTGATTGCGCTGGTATTTTCTCTCCCCCTTTTTGCTTTCTGATTCTTATTTTTTCATGGGATTATGTGTGGATGTCTAATTGCTAAGTAGAATTTAAAAAATACCTAGATTGATATTTGTTGAACCACTTTATGATGAAGTATAGTTTGATATTAAAAGGTTGTTTGATATTTTGATGAGTAGGATATTTGTTGGTTATTAAAAGGTTGATTATTTGTTGCTAAGTAGGATATTAAAAGGTTGATTATTTCATATTTTATGATGAAGTATAGTTTGATATTTGTTGGTGTTATTTGACATTTGTGTTAATGTTCTGTGCTGAATTAAGTGTTAATCGATCTTTTTGATTTTCTATTGGTTTATAAAATTTGATAATTGTTAGTTGTTTGCCGTACTTATTTGATAAAGCATCATCTTGTAGTTAATCCCTTCAACCTTTATATATTGGGTTTGAAATGTAAAATTAGGATATCAAGAGTCAAAACTGGTCTTTTGTGCAAATTGTTGTGATTAGATGGTGTGACTTGAGTACACCAAATAAATCATGGGCATTAGTGTGTGTGGAATCCTATGGAAGTAAGTTAATGGGTGATTAAAGTTGTGGTTTAATTTAGTGTTTTAGTGTAAATTAATGTGGGAGTTAAAATGTGACTTAAACACAATAGTTAAGAGGGCATGATGAATGATGATTTAATGAGGTAATTACAAGAGTCTAAGATGCTTTGAACAAGGCGCTAGAAGCATGGTACTATACTTGAACAAGCATAGAAGCAGCAGCAAACAGAAGCTTGAGGAAGGAACTGCTCGAATGAGCTCAAGGATGCTCGAACGAGCAGTTAGTGGACTGCACTCTAGAAGCTGGTTTGGAAGGATGCTTGAACGAGCTGGGGTCAGGCTCGAACAAGCGCTAGCTGGCCTGGCTTGCTTTGGATGCTGATTCTCGACTGTTGAACTCCTTGAGGCTGTTTATTATGTATCTCATTAAATGTAAACTCCCCTGTAAATAGGAGTCTCATATGCTCATACAAAACTTCCACAAATTACCCCAAGCCAAACACTAGCCATAATCTCTTCTCTAATTGTAATTCTCTATACTTGAGAGTTCTTTGAACTCCTTCTTTGATAATATAAGAGATACTACACACCGGAGGACGTAGCCCAAGTTAGGTGAACCTCGTTAAATCTTTTATGTCGTTTTATTGCATTATTATTTCCTACAAACATCGTTTTTATTAGATTGCGTAATTTGTTTTACACGAGACTTCATACTTTTGATCTTGATGATATTAGAGGTTGAAACACAACATTTGATATCTAATATAGCATCGTTTCACAAATTAATGAAGTTATTGGTGTGATCTAAGCTAATCTAAATGAAGTTATAGTCAAAAACATGATTGAGTCTTGTTTCATGATACGTTCGTTTTTTTTTTTTTGTAAATTTCATTGGCGCATGTGCTTATTGTTTATTCTGATTTTGGGGAATATTTCTCTGTAAATTGTCATTATTGGACTACCTACTAAGGGTGATAATGAGATAATACGCCCGGAAATTAGTAATTACTCTGTTTAACTTGATCAAAGATCAATTACAGTGAGATTTAGTCAAGCTTTAGGGACCAGGGTGGGCAGAGATTGTAAGGAGCCAAGCTAAGGATAGTTGAGCTTGGCTTGAGTCTTCAGATGTTGCAAACCTAGATGTGTACCCCAAATGTACTTGAATGCGCGTGAATAACTCGTGAGAATGCTCATGATACATGGCTTTATGAGTAATAGACCTTTTCAAGTATTGATGAAGATCACAAAGTTTTCACAAGTTAGAGATAGGAATGTTAAAAGTGTTGTTGCTTGCTGGATATTCATTATTCAAGAAATTGAGTTTGATTCAAGTTCAAGTTGTGTTATGAACTCTACCTAGCCTGAAATTTATGAGCTTGGTTCTGAGTAGTTTGGAGTCTAGTTTAGCTAACACATGCTGTTATTTGCTTGTCCTCACATGTTTCCAAATCCCAATTACTTTATGAACGGAAGCACCATCAGACATCAATAGCTGAGAATGTGGATCTGGTGATGGCTGCTTCTGCTACTTGGTTAATGATTTTTATTGTCTTTCAGAACATAATTATTGTAGATGATGGATATACTGCTATAAAATTGGGTTCGGTTAACTATTTCCGAACAGAGTCTTAGAACAAGTGGTGGAAAATTCTTGCTAATGTTCATTGCCTTGCATTTACTTATCTTTGTTGAGAGGATTATGAAATTAACCAGGTAAGATTTTTTCTAGCTGATTACCAAAATGAAGCCGAAGTTGGTGAGGCACTTGCTGAAGCATTCCAGACGGGGCTTGTTAAGAGGGAGGATCTTTTCATAACCACTAAGGTCAGTCTACATGCAATGGGAAAACAGGAGATAAGGTTTCTAGTTTTTGAGCTATCTTAATCACAATATCACAATTATACATCACATATGATTTTGATTGCAGCTGTGGAATTCAGATCATGGACATGTACATGAAGCCTGTAAAGACAGTTTAAAGAAACTTCGACTTGATTATCTGGATCTATACTTGGTTCACTTCCCTGTAGCCACAAAGCATACTGGTATCCAAATTATCAATTTCTGAAATATGGATCACAAACTTTTGTAGGAAATGGAAATGTCTGCAAATTAGGATCTTGGATTTTTGACATTTTATGGTGTCTTGAACCACAGTTCAGGGCTGTTATACGACTCAGACTTGTACTTCTCTGTCCATGTGAGTTTCGCCCCTACCTTTTATCTTATGGGAGCGTTTTCTCCTTGAAGGAGCAAACTTAAGTAGACAAAGGAGTACAGAGTTGTAAAGAAGCATTTTGGATTACAAAAGTTTTAAATTCCAAATTCCATACATTTCCCATAATTTATTTCAAGAATATACTAATCAAACCTTGACCTAGATCTCATTCAGGTATCAAGCTAACAACAATCATGTGGAATATTCTTACAGGAGTTGGAAGCACTGCAAGTGCATTGGATGAGGATGGTGTGCTGGAGATTGACACAACAATATCCTTGGAGACCACCTGGCATGCTATGGAAGATCTTGTTTCTATGGGTTTAGTTCGCAGCATTGGTATCAGGTAATTAAGTTGAGGTTTTTGGAACCTTAAAATAAACGTGATGAGAAAATTCTGCTCTTCCCACTTTCTTACAACAGGGTTCTATTTTTCCTCTCGAGACATTGTTTACTTGCATACCCCTGAAAGACATCTTACTAGTTTGCATAATAACAATCATAAATTTATAATACATCAGCCTGGGATTCTGTTTTTGGGAGTGTATTTATGTCTTTCATGCTTTTGTTTTTCTCTCAAGAATCAAGAAATAGATTGAAATATAATTGCTGCGGATTATTTTGTATAAAACTTGGGGTCTAAATTCTATGGAGTGTGTTAAACTATACTAATGCTTAATATGTTGATATTTCAATCATGACCATGTCATGACTAATTTATTTAAACTGCGTGCAGCAACTATGATGTCTTTCTAACACGAGACTGCTTAGCGTATTCCAAAATCAAGCCTGCTGTGAACCAGATCGAAACACATCCTTACTTCCAGCGTGATTCTCTCGTGAAGTTCTGTCAGAAGCATGGAATCTGTGTTACTGCTCATACTCCTCTTGGAGGTGCTGCTGCTAACACTGAATTGTTTGGTACAGTATCTTGCTTGGAAGATCCAGTTCTTAAGGTAAAGATTACCATCTTGTATTACGTGGATACAGATATATTTAAATAGCATCAAGTAAATTTGGAAAACCTTCTGCTTTTGAATTTGGAAAAATTAATATTAATAATCTAACCTAGCGTGTTAATGTTCATCTACTCCTGGTGGTTCATGGAGATATGAATAAGTATGAAGTTTGAAGTTGAACCAGTTCAATTCTGGATGCTCACTGCATCTAATCCTCTTCTGTTAATAAACAGGGTCTTGCAGAGAAGTACAAAAAGTCTGCGGCACAAATAGCTCTCCGATGGGGGATCCAGCGTAATACAGTTGTCATACCAAAGTCGTCCAAACTTGATAGATTGAAGGAGAATTTCCTAGTATCTGACTTCGATCTGACCAAGGAAGACATGGAACAGATTAAAAGCATAGACCGCAAGTACCGGACCAACCAGCCAGCAAAGTTCTGGGGAATAGATCTGTATGCTTGAGGCTCTACTATGAATGAGAGTTTAGGACAAGTTCATGGCATGGGTGGGTGGACTATTTGCTAGCTGCCTAAAAACTTAGTACCACTTTGTAGAACTTGGCAAGAAAATTACAATAACATTACATGTTTGGCCTTGTGTATTCAGCCTTTGAACAAGAGCCTATGTCTGTTCAATTTCATAGTACAATCATAAAATTGTCAAATGGCATTTTTAATGGAGTAATTTTTGTTTATAAAACTTATTCTTGTCTTTTTGAGTTTGCTACATAATTGAGCTTTTTAGCTTCACTATTTCATGAGAAGGACATAGGAGCGGAGGAACTACCGGTGTTCTAGATTTTCACCATGTCAAAACCACCATTAAACAAAAACGTGCTCTTTAATTCGACTACTCATATATGTACAAATCTAACGCTTTACTACTGTCAATAAACAAAGGGAATGATAGCATAGCGATTGCTCGGATAGTTGGCAAATTTGTGGCAATACCATCGGTGTGTCTCCGCTGCGGCAAACGCAAGGTTAGCCACCTACAGCAAATCATTAGACAAGATTCATGTCAGTTTCCGAAGGTAAAGTTATATACCGATGACTGAAATTCATTTAGCTACGGATCAAAGAGTACCACAAATGCAAAAAGTAACCAAACAGTCAGGTCCAGGCCTCCACTAGCAACAACAAGGCCGCCATACATAACCTGAATATTGATCAATCACTAGTTATTACCAAAAAAAAGACCTTGCAAAGAAAACCATGCTTAGATGCAGAATACTAATGTACTTTCTTAATTCAAGGGAGCGGGGGTTGACAGGAGAAAGAGGGGGATTACGATCTCAGCAAGATAATGTGGAGACGAGACAATATTGAACCAGTCACCACGTGGGATTCGGTAATCATTGGCTTGTTCCTTCACTTTCCGCAGATTCCCCTGATTAATATTTGTAATTCTGCATTAGTAAGCACTTACTATCTGCCACAGAGAAGTAATACGAACAAACTATTACAGCAATAAAGAACTGTTTTCCGGAAGAGAAGCATATTTACACAAGCGAGTAAACATCTCGATGGAACTATGACGATAGACAAGACACTCTATTTCCAACACATTTAAAAGGATTCTACTAAGACGATCTGAATAACTACAATCTTATAATATAGAGGCTAACCTTTAGCGGAACCCTTGATCCCTAGATCACCCTTCAAACATTTAAGAGCCGAGACATCTTCACTCTATAATCACCAATTAATATTCATCTAAGGCCCTAGTTTGGATTGTCGCCGCCCCCTCCCCTAGCCCTCCCTTTCTTCAGCGTAACTCGTACTGAAAATTCAATAAAATGTCCTAGATGAATTAATCAATACTAATATAAATGATTCCTCCCTAATTAGACGCAAAATCAAGGCCAAAATGGCAACACACTCGTAACTTTTTGCATTCTGTTTGCAGAGTAATACTCACAAGAATGGCATGACAACGACGCTGATGAAGACAACCATAGAAAAAAATAGCTGCTCCAATCCATTGGAACCAACCGAGCTTGAAGAGAGGAGTAAGGTACTCAAACCATTGAACTTCAAGAGGCGGCATATGATTCTTTCCTTTCACAATAAACTCAGCCATTCTGTTTGCTACAAATGTGATCGCTTCTGGTGCACAGTAGCAAGACAAGGACAACGGTGCTGCTGTATAAAAGCTAATTAATAAAATACGAACATGTTAGAATCAAGTGAAACATTCTCTATACAACAGACCATAAAAACCATGGCTACTCTATCAGTCCCTATGAAAATATTTCAGTAAAAATATATGAACGAAAAATCAATGAAAGTAAAAATCAGAGACTCTAGGGAAGAAAGTTACAAGTATCTTACAAGAAACCCGTGAAATATCCAAGGATATGCATACGAGCAGCACTGCTGTAGTTAAGTATGTATAGTGACTCATACAAGCGCCAGAATACTTGAATTTCCATCAAAATAAGGAGAAAGGCTGATCGCCAAACCATGAAGGAGTGCTCTGGTGAAGTTGATTGTGTTTTATGAATAGATAGAATATGTGAACCTCCAGTCAAGAAGCTGGCAACACTAGAATGAGATGTCGACTCGGAAACCAATGACCTGATTTTGTGTGCATATACCCAAGTTGTGAGAAGCAGAAAAGATGTCCATACCACAGCGAACACATAGAAATGAGAGAAAAATTTTTGGGGCACTATGAGTTTCTACAAAACAGAATGGTACTTGTCAGTTGTCAGCAAGATGACTTTCCGGTATAAGCGATGGACAAAAGCTTAATATAATCAGATGAGAGAAATAAGGGGAATTCCTACATTTATGACAAGAAGATTTGGTATATTCAGTCAACATGCATAGGAAGGAGCAATAAAATTGGAACATGTTTCATGCATCCTGAAATGAGAGGCTTAAGAACTCTATTAAGTAAAGAACAAGAGTTAAAAAAACAATAGACAATAGAGTATACACTAAGGAGATAAAAACACACATACAAGAGCACAAAGAAGTTAATAAGGTGTCTTAGAGATCTCCCCCTCAAATAAGATTGTATTTCATTAACTAATCAACATTACATTAATAAAGAATCCTCACAAGCCTTGAGAAGGAGAATAACCACTCAAGCATAAAGATCTCACCTTTAATGGAGATCACGAAAAAGAAAAATTTAACATTTTATGTTTGTAAGAGAAAAAATGTATTTGAGATGGGGAAAAACAATAGTAGGTGAAAGGCAAGAATATAAATTATGGTGCTCGGGACAATATAGAAATCGGAATGGAGTTGGTTTTATTACTGATGAACACACATTTAAGGATATAGTAGATGTATACAAAAAGAACGATTAGGTTATAAGATTGATAATTGTATATGGTAATGAGATTTTGAACGTCATAAGTGTCTATGCACCGCAAGTATGAACAAAGGAATCAGTTTAAAGGATATTTAAGGAGGATATCGATGATACGTTGCAAAAAACACCAATGAATGAGAAGCTTAATATAGCGGTCATAGATGAGTTAACTCCATCGATATATGGAGACGTACCTTGGTGCATGTTTGCTGATAACATTGTTATGGTAGATGAGACTAGAGAGGAGGTGAACACTAAGCTCAAACGATGGAAATAAGAGTGAGTCACGAGGTTTCAAGTTAAGTCGGAGTAAATAGGGTACATGACTACATGGAGCGTAATTTTAACTAGAAGAGAATGAAATTGCTCTAAATGGATGATTCAAATACCTTAGGCCTATATTTTGAAGTAGTAGGGATATCCAACAAGATATGACCCATAGAATTAAGTGTGCGTTGCAAAATGATTAGTGGCTACTAGAACATTTTGCGACGGGGTGTGCCCTTAGAAGTTAAAAAGGGCAAGTTTTATTGAACCATCATTGGACCGACGCTACTATATGGATCAACAATGTTACTCCTAGAATTTAGAAAGGAACATGGTAGAATATGATTAGCAATTATGTGACTGTTCGATTGATGACAAGGCATAACTTGAGAGATAAAATTCAAAATGAAGCTACAAAAATAGGTTTAAGAGTCGCAAATATTGTGGAAAAGATGAAAGAAAATCGTTTAAGATGGTTTAGGCATGTGCACAGACGGGGTATTAGCAAACCGGTATAGAAGCAAACCGGTATAGAAGATAGAAAGTTGAAGCTCAAGAGATTTGAAAAGAGGATGGAAAGACCGACGATCCACTTGAAAAACGAGTGGAAAATATATGAATGATATGAAGTTACAAATTGAGATAGTAAAACATCGGAATGAATGGGGGAGAAAGAATTCATGTGAGTGACCAATAAAACTGATATATTGGTTCATATAGTTGACCCAATCTTTTAGAATTATATTGGTGACAATTGTTATTGTTATTGTTATTGTGAAACATACACTAAGATAAAACCTTTCCTCATAAATCAAGGTCCAAATCCTGCCTCAGATAATCGGTTCAACTACTCTGAAAATAAACTCCTCTCCATTCAAATTCCAATTTCCAAACCATCAGGGCAATCAATTCAGATATTGATACATAAACTAACAAAGCAGTCACAGAAGTAGTACACATTTAGATATTAATTCAACAATCAAACCAATATCAGCATAACCCTTAATTACATAAAACCAAAACAAAGAATCCCAAACTTAATCAGTCCAATATAAACTCTTTCCACTACCATTATCAATCATAAATCAATTAAACAACACATTATAATCCTCAAATGCACTAAATAAATCAAACCCATGATCTTAAACAACATCTTAACACTAAAAAGGATAGAAACTTTACACTGAAACGAGAAGAAGACTGCAAAATCTTGCCACGACCAGCAAAAACAAGAACAGTATGATGAAAAGGATTGAGAAGAGAACATGGTAAAGAAGCAATTAATATGGGCAAAATCGCTGCTATCCATGACACTCTCAGCAAAGTTTCAAACCCAATCTCCATTTTTCTTTAACAAAGTCTAAATCTCACAAGATAACCCACCTAATAAATGGGTTTAGTTGTTTTATGCTATTCAAAATTAGTCAAAGACTCGATTTTTAACGAACCCTCAATGTTGGGTTTGAAATTCTTAACTTGGGGAGAAAGCATATGAACCATTAAGTATATGTGAAATAGAGGTTTTTTAATATTTTGAGATGAGATCAAATGTCTTTAGAAATTAGACACAAATTTTAAGAGATTGTAAGTTGTGAATAAAAATTAGGAAAAATAATCTAAAATAATCCAAACTATTTATGATTTTGCTATAATAAGTTTTATTTTTTTTAAAAAAGATAAATCAGAAAAAAATGTAGAAAAAAATGTTAAAAAAATATTTATAAAAAATTTATGATTTTTTTATTATATTTATAACTTTTTATGTAAATTTTTAAAAATATTTTCTAAGTTTAAATTAATATTTAATTTATTTTTTTAGTGAATTACCTACTATAGTAGGTCATCGAATTACCCAAGTTTACTCTAGGAAAATACTCCTCAAAGTTGGGATTATTCACGGTTAATCAATAGATGAGATTATTGTTGGAAAATCATGAATACTTTCGATTATTCTAGGTAATTTGCCCTAACAATTAAAATTGATGAAAGACGGAAGGTTATAGGACTCAAACTGTTGCGAACAGAAAACAACTTTCAAAATATTGAAATTAGACACAAATTGCCAAATATATAATTGGAAAAATTAACCAGAATAATCCAAATGCTTCCAACTTGATTACATCATTATCCCACTTGAAAAATTTGCAATTTAAGTCCTATTACACAAAATACAATTAAAATTAGCTAAACTAAATTACTTTATTACTACAATAAATCATAACCACAAAAACTAAACCATAACTTACAGGCCAAAGACCACAGCCATAAAATCGATGCCCAACTCTAAAACCTTTTCTCGTCGTTTGCAATTTTGCTAAAACATCATATTCACATTTAGGGCTTTCCCTTGCTATTGACCTTCTTGATGTTGAAGATTGAGACGTGGTTATGCTCTTAATAGCATGAGACAGATGAAAAAAAAAATTAAAACAGAGAATATTGTTAATTTTTTTCGGTTTCAATGGAGAGCTTTGGGTATGTGTTTTTATGGAGGAGAGAAGCAATAGAGGAAGATGATGATGCTGGGTTATAAGTGAGAAGAAGCAACAACTATTTATCAGAAGAATAGGTGAAAAATCATTTAACAACACTCCAGGCAAAATGATACAATAGATGAGATTATTCATGGTTAACTGATAATTGAGATTATTGTAAGAAAATCGAAGATAGTTTGAATTATTCTGGGTAAATTTTCCTATATAATTTAGGCAAAACAACAACATTTTAGTACCTTAATGACTAATGCTATTTAGTGATTTTCACTCAAAATTGAATATTTGCAAATTGTAACCTTACCATTATTAGTAATAGAATTGATTGTGAATTACAACCTTCAAATTTAGGGTTTTTGCGAGTTACAATTTTGATTTTTTTTTTTTGCAAATTACAGTCTCAAAAGTATCAAAGTGACTACTTTTCAAGTCAAGTGACCGTTGACCAGCCCACATGACCTTTGACCAGCCTAAATTACTGTTGACCATCACTAATCCTCTTTGACTTTTGTTGACCAACTCTAATCACCTTTGACTTTCCTAATTACCAATTGTACCCTTGTGTTTAGCACTTTAAACTCGTTTTTACCCATCATAACAATATTTTTTCAAAAAACAAACATCGCGATTACCCTTATGGAATAACTTTTTCGAAAATCTGGTCGAAATAAGTACTTATTCGCCTATTTTTCGGCACGTAGATAGTAAAAGATATTCAACGTCATCTTTACCCGTCATAACGATAATCCCGATCTCCATTTGTTTTGAAAAATTATCGTTATAATAGGTAAAAACGACGTTGAATACCTTTTTCGGTCTACGTGCCAAAAAATAGGCGAATAAGTACTTGTTTCGACCAAATTCTTGAATGAGTTAGCCTATAAGGGTAATCGCGACATCCGTTTTTTGAAAAAATATCGTTATGATGGGTAAAAACGATTAAAGTGCTAAAACACAAGGGTACAATTGGTAATTAGGAAAGTCAAAGGTGTTTAGGGTTGGTCAACAAAAGTCAAAGGGGATTAGTGATGATCAACGGTCATTTAGGCTGGTCAAAGGTCATCCGAGCTGATCAATGATCACTTGGCTTGAATGATGGTTACTTTGGTACTTTCGAGGTTGTAATTCATAAAAAAAACATCAAGGTTGTAATTTGCAAGAACCCTAAATTTGAAGGCTGTAATTTGCAATTGATTCTTAGTAATAACAAAAAGATTGTTTGAAGCTAAAATTGACAAACTAGCATCATCATCATCATCATACCTAGTGTATCCCGCTCGCTCATAGAAACTACGAGCAGGGTCTGGAGAGAAAAGAAAGACGACAACTCATACTCATGAAGAGAATGCGGCCAAAAGAGTCTCTCAACTCCAAAAAGATCATTGGAAAAGATGCTCCTTACAACCATCCGTAAACAATAATTAACCCGCATCTTACATCATAAGCTCGACCATAAACAATAATAAACCTGCATCTTACATCATAAGCTTGACCCTAAACAATAATCAACAATGAAATCTTGAAAAAAAAAAAGATTTAACAAGCTAGTTAAAAAAGAACAAAGAAGAGATCGATATGTGAAAAACAAGAAACAAGAAACAAGAACATGTCGGGTGAAAAGTATCAATATTAGTGTGATAGTATCAATAGTCTAAGACATAAATAGGACGTCTACACCTACCTCTTCCCTACAAATAGTAGTGTGATAGTATCAATAGTATCAATACTAGTGTGATAGTATCAATAGTACCAATCTAAGAGATGAATAAGACGTCTCCACATACCCCCAACTTTGGGTATAAATACGGTGGAAACCCTAATGTCACACCTCAACGCAAAATATACAAGGAAATAGTATGAATCTTTGGGATCCTTTCCAAGTTTAAATTGGAAGGATCCCTACAGACACGAGGCAAAACAAACATACCCATTTTTCTTCTCTTTTTGTCTCAGCCTGAGGGCTTAAACTGCTGCATTTCACATATAAGGTAATTTGGCTGATCATTCATGTTCATATAAAACAATTCAGGTGATTTTTTCTATTTTACTATCTTATCTTGTCACGTTTTACTGAATTTTCCTTCTATGGAGAATTATATAATGATGTCCCTTTCATTTACCTTTTTTCTTGAATGATTTTGTGTCTTTTTCAGTACCCTATTGCTTTTCCTTTTATGTTTTCAAATTCTTGACACTTATTTGCTTTTATTGTTCTAAGTTGACACTTTCTTCCCTCTAAAGATTCGCCCTTTTTCTTGTATCCCCAAGAAATAACACAGTGAAAAAGGGTTATAAAGTCTGTTATTTGGTAGTTTTTGTTTGGAATTTATAGGTTTTTTTTTAATCTTTGATTGTTTTGGAAATTCATGCAATTTGATGTGGGTTTTCATCAAGGGACTTGGGTTAAGAAAGTATGAACCAAATATTTGATCTTGATCTTTTCTATGTGATGTTGCCAATCAAAATAGTTTTTTTTTTCCAGAAATTGTATTAAGGGGGGGAAATGTTTTGCCATTTTGGTTTCCGTTTTGGGTTATTAAAGGATTAATTTGTTACAAATGCCTAATGGGCAGTTTTTAGCTGTTGAATTTTGGTAAAACATGGCTAAAAGAGTAAAAGTTTTGTTATTTGTCATTCTTTGTCCCCATGATTGATTTTAGGTATTGTTAATTCTAGAAAAATTGTACTTTTGATTTTTGTATTTCAATACTTATATGCTATAATTATATGAAGTATGACAGTATATATTTTAATTGTTTATAGAACCCATAATTTTCCATCTCATTGCAAGTGTTCTTGATTTTTTAAACTGTCTTTGTTTTCTTTGTTGGTAGTTTAAGTCCTTCCAACTTCCAAAAATCACTAATTGGGACTTTAATCAATGTAATTTTGTGGGTTAGAATTTGGGGTTCAGGACTATAGATGACTTGTTTGTATATTTCTTAGGATAATTAGGAATTTCACTGACCTTGATCACATAAAGTTGATTGCTTTCCCTGAAGTTAAGTTGATTTGCAATGCTCCTGAGTCCTGACATTCTGCATTCGAAGTATTGGTTTGCAAGCTCTGCCTTTGTTGGGATCGATTTAGTAGTCTATCCTATATGACATATTATCTGAAGTCCGGCACATATGCTCTCCTTCCCCCCATTCGCTAATGTAATTAGTTGCCCGTCCAACGCGATCCAGTGAATGCCCTGTAGTATTTTGGTTTAATGGTTTTCATTTGGTTTCACCCTGGATTATCTTGGTTTTCTCTTTTTAGTAGTTATATAAACTTATAATGTAGATCCAACTTACAATACACTCGTGGGATCTAGGCAGTCCGAAGGGGACCACTATGGTTCCTCTCTTGACAATCCAAACATCCCTTATCAATGTATTGAAGTGCTTTTTTTGAGTCCCTTCAAGAGTGCAGGTCACCGACTGTTAAGTCGCCTGGAATTTTTAGTCGCCTGGAATCTGGCTCGCCTCAATATGTTAAGTTAATGTTGTCATTATCTGAACTCTCAACTTTGTTTAAACATTGAGTTGCTATTTGCTAATGGAGTACTATTTTGATGCATTGGTTGTTGAATATTATTTATTTCTATTCTGGAAATAAGGTATTTGCTTGTTTATGATAACGTATTGGTAAACCAATATGCAAAGCTAGCGGTGGCTGCAACATCCTTCTTAGAACCACTGCACGTTGCCTATTTTCTTTCTCCCATCTTGAAATCAAAAACATCATTTATTCGGTGGAAAAAAGGTGTTCATGTGTTTTTTCAGCAAGGCATTAGTATGCAAGGTTGACGAGAAGTGTTCAGGTCTTCAGGATCCTAGGTTGAGTTTTAGCATCTGCTTAGTGCATGCTTTATATAATGACATAACATCCCTACATGTGTGAATATTGAAGTTATCCGTGTGCTAGCTTGTAAGTAAAGGTGGAAAACGTGTGTTTCAGGATTGGGTTGCGTTCATGTGATGATTTGTTCGGTTTGAGGGAGGGAAAAATTCGGTTGGTTCGTAAATGGTGTTAGCGTCAAACAGTTTATTGTGGATAATAAATTGCTTTTCACGCTCCAAGTCAAGTTAATTTTCCGATAGTGTCAGCTTTGTTTGATCACATTTAAGTCGAGAAAAAATTTCCCTCTTGATTTTGCAAAGGTGTTGGCATTTTAGGTTATTTAAATTTCACATTACGAAGCTCTCTGATCGATTAATGGAGTCCATTTTTGTGTGTATGATTCTAACTCACCGTTTTTCCTTTTTTTTAAAAGACGAATATCAGTAATTTGCTCGGAACAAACTCAATTTCTGGTTTGCAATAGATTTTATATCTTATGGATGTTGGGGGACAGCGTGGAGGTGCAAGGAGTAAGTTTGATGATTTCAGGGAGGTCCCTTTGGTGAGAAAAGCATAATCTAGATCTTTTTTTTCAAGTATCCCCTCCCCGTCTCTCGGTATAATGAACAATAATCATAATACATAATACTGCTTCCGCATCTTTTCTTGGTGACAGTGGAACATAGAGTGCCGACATCAACTTTTTACGAATATCTTAGCCGAGAGAGATGCTGCAATCGAGGGAAGGAACAGAGCATGGCTTGAAAAGGAAAGGGCTTTGGCAGAACGAGAAATGGCAGTTTCACAGAGGAATTTGGCAATCAAAGAACGCGATGATGCCGTAATGGAAAGAAACAAGGCCGTCCACGCTCTTCATGATTCCATGCTGCAGCCTTTAAGCGCTGGACTTCAACTTGAGGTCAATAGGCGGCAGGCTGATCATCCTTATGGTTCTCGTGAACTACAAATACTCAATGCTTTGCGCAGAATTTCTGTTGCTTCTGAGTGTGATGAGTTTCCTCCGTATAAAACGACAAAGGACAGCAAGGGATGTACGTGGAAGCGAAAGAGGGAAAAACCGACTTCTGAATCTGATCACTTGAAGGTGAACAACAACTGGGATGGTCAAAATTTGGGCTTAAACAGAGTTGATTACAACGCCTCCATTATGCCGCCTCCTGTGTGCTCGTGTACTGGGATTCCTCGGCAGTGTTACAAGTGGGGGAGCGGTGGCTGGCAGTCATCTTGTTGCACAAAAACCATGTCGGTTTATCCTCTTCCAGTTGTCGCGAACAAGCGGTATGCTCGTGTGGGTGGTCGGAAAATGACAGGAAGTGCTTTCTCGAAGTTGCTGAGTCGGCTAGCATCGGAAGGGTTTGATTACTCAATGCCTGTGGATTTGAAGGATCACTGGTCCAAACATGGTACTAATCGCTACATAACAATCAAGTAGAGTCGAATGATTTTGCCGATGATATTGGCACTAGGTAGTAATTCTAAGTAACGTACTCTACGATCAAGGTCCAGGAACCAACTCAGCCAAAAACTAAAGCTTATTAGCTTTTGGTTGTAGGCTTGTAGCCTTAGAATATGTTATATACTCTATCGATTAGGATTAATCTTCTCTTTAGGTGTCCGATTTTCTGTGAATTTGATACTTGAATTGCAGGGGAGGTAATTAAGGAGTTATAGGTAGTATAAGTGTACATATAAGTGCAGTGGTCTTTTATGCTGTAATTGGATGATGGATATAACTAACTACTTTTGACCTATGTTTTGGGAGTTTTGCCGGCAAATGGACAACTAATGTACTTATAGTTCAAATGTGCATTCTTATCTTGGAGGCTTTCCTCGTTCTATATCATCATCAATCCAATATTCCGCTCGAAAACAGGGTCTGAGTGAGGGAATGTGACGGACAATCCATACTCGTATTCCCTTGGGAAGAAATACTCCTTGGGAAGAAATACTAGAGGAAAGCGGTCAATTTTAGCTCCAGAAAGTGAGAGCCCTGCATAGAGAGGAAAAGGTTATCACTGTTGCTTGAAGGTCAAAAACTACATGTAGAAGAAATACAATAACTAAAACAAAGATTGAGAAAGCATGAAAGACCCGAAGAGCAAAAAGAACATAAAAGGGTAGGAAAGATAACAGCTAGGCATCAGAGCAAGAGAGACATCTTAAGGGACAAAAACTAGTCTGTAATGTGGATCTGGCGTCTCCAACTATTTCTATAGCCTAAACTTTTATTGTGCATAGCAAGCTTAACAACCCCTCATTCTTTTTCACGTGAAGTTACAGATGATAAAGAAAATAAAATAAGTACATGACAAAAGGAGTGTTATAAAGCTTGTAAATATTATATCATTAGAGATACCGTCATGTTAATATAAAGATAAAAATATAAGTTATATGAGTGAATGAAACTAAAGAAAGTGCATACATTATTGCCAAAATAAAAATGAGACAAATTCATTAAGATGAGTTTACGAAAATAAAGCTAATTTTATAAGACAAATTAGAGAGGATGTGGATTTAGAGTTACATGTTGAAATGTGAGGAAATTAAAATAAAATAGAAAATAAAATTTTATATGGACTATAATGCAAAAACAAGAATGCTTACCAAATAACAAAATCATAAATTAATGAGTACCATATCAAAGTCAATCTTAAGTTTTTAATTCCATTATAAAACACAAAATAATTATAATTGCTCTAATTAATTATAGTATAAATAATCAAATGTAACCAACTATATTAAACAGAGGAAATACAGTAGACATGTGGTTACCTGGGTATTAGAGTATATACAATTGGATCTCAACCATCAGCTTGAACTTTTGATGAATTGATTTTTTGATATAGTATCAAAAACCTTTTAAAAAGGTCACACGTTCCAATCTCATTTACCCCTCAAATTCAAGTAGAATAACCACAAGGTTCGAAAAGCATGTATAACGCTTACATCAACACTTCTGTTGTGAGGAAGTATGTTCGAGTATATTTGAAAAACTTTTAATTGAGTCGATTACTTTAACATAAGGTATTTGTGTGCCCTTCATCTCTTTTTCCTTAAAATAAAAGAAAAAAAAAAAAGTAAACGTCGTTATACAGTGTGGGGACTGTGGATCAAACATGAATTAGAGCCAAGTATTGTTGATACTTCATCTACCAACTTTTCTTTGAGCAACTTGGTGCAGTAAAATTGACCAGAAATAAAGATTTGGCAATCATTGACTATTACTCTTTTTCTTCCTCATTTCTGATTTTGGTCAAATAATTAGCATTTTAAAATGAGTCAATAACAAACCTACCTCATTCCAAAAATATTTAGTTCTTATAAATACCTATTGAACTTATGACTCAACACACATACAATAAGAAATTAGTACTAAAACACATTTTGGTCTTATTATGGATAGAAAACCTATGAAGGTAACACTTATTGAAACTCGTCATGTTACGGTGAACGTTGAGGACTTTAAATCTATGGTGCAAAGCTTAACCGGAAACAACTCGTCTTTAGCATCGACTCCTTCGCGACCTTCTTCTTCTAAGGAGTGTGGGCCATCATATCCATCGCTACAACCACAACCACAACCACAACCACAACCACAATTACGAACAGGTGTTGTTGGTGATAGTAGCCCTAACATTGCTAATGATACTAATTTATACATGGTTGATCTTGATGAGATGTTACAAGGACTACCTCTTATGGAAGACTTGGAAAGTTGTACATGGAATGCTCAAAACAAGTAGTGGTTTTACATTAACGTTAGTTAACCAACGTATGAATATTTGTATTGAAAGAATTAATGAGACAAACTTATAAGAACAGAAGTATAATTATAATTATTCATTATAATTATGTATCGAGGTAGTAAATAGTGGTAGTGATAGGGTAAGTATATATGAGAATAGTCTCATAGCAAGATAAGTGTAGCCTTAAATTTTTGTTCTATTAACATCTGTCATTACGAAGTAATGCAAATTAAGCTAATATGTAGGAGCTAGCTCTTAAGAGACCGTCTCTTTGAGAGACATATCTCAAGTCTAGTTCATTAAAGTTTATACCCATTTATTGTATTCTTTATGCCTACTTATATTATCCGTAATGCTTACGTGACGTATTCTTAATGTCTATTTTCAATATCTTAAATGCCTACTTATATCATTTTTAATGCCTACTTATAATATTTTAAACAATATATAATAGGCCGGCCTAATTAAAAATGGTATCTCAAAGAGACCGTCTCTCACAAGAATTTGTGAAATGTAATGTGTGCTTAATCAAGATTATTGATCGTTTGCGTATTTTCTGTGCTAGAAATAGGAGTGCATTATATATGAATGTCAAGATTGCATATGAGATATTTGTCAAAGTATATAATATATAATGGGGCCTCAACCATCGGCTTAAACTTTTGGTTGAGTCGGTTCCTTTGCATACATAGTATCAAAAGCATTGTAACAAGAGGTCATGAGTTCGAATCTCAACCACTTTTCATTAGCCTGTGTAGATAGGTTTTTGATTTCCATTTCTCATTTTTATGTTTTCAAGAAGGCCGATGTCAATCATATTATTTTTGTCAGAGTTTTAAATTTTCCGTTTATGACTTGCATAATATTATATAAATGGTTTTAGTTTAGGTCATGCCAGATATTCCAACTTAATATTAGCCGGTTTACTTAAATTTGAACCTAAATTTGTTAATTCAGGTTAGATTTCGATTTCAGTCAAGTTAACAAGTAAGATCGAAGAGCTTTTGCCAAGCTTAGTTTTGAGACCTAATTAATTTACCAAGGTATGATGATGAAACGCTTTAAAATCATATTAACTCCCTTAAAAAAAAATTGTAAAGTGCAAATTAGTGGGGATGAATTTGTTTCTAGAATTCTCTAGTTCGAAAAAAAATGGTATGAGTAATAAAGACAAGGCAAGTCAATCAATTGAGGACTTGGTCTATTTTGTTAGCATATAAATTGACTTGTGCTTGTCATAGTTGATTATTACAACGTCGTCAATTAGTAGGCTATTATAATTGAACTATTAAATGATGTAATTGTCAATGGTATGTCTAACGTCTACGTATATACTTCTTCAGTTTCGAAATAATTGCTACATAACGATTTTAGACACTATTCATTGTTGAAGTTTATTTTGCAAATTGTGACTATTGCATAAGTGCGACCTTGTTCAAATCGTCTAATCGCATACTTTCATAATGTTAAGTTTTTATAATTATTAGATTGTATAATTCTATCTATAAATGATCAAAATAACACATTAAATTGCGTAAAAAGTCAAATGTCGCAAGTACAGTGGAACGGAGGAAGTATATATATTTATTGGTCATGATAGTTTGCATTTAAGAGAAAGGTTGAAATATATAATAAAAAAGTAAAAATTGATAATGAACAGAGGAAAATAAATTAGGTGGATTAAAATTAAAAAAGAGTTAAAATGTCTGGATAAGATTAAAAGAGAGTAGTGGTGACTATTCAAAAATGAAAATAATACAAAATAAATAAGATAAACTAAAATGACAATTAATGCAAAATAAATGGAACAAATAAAGTACTCCCTCCGTTTCAAACTTTTTTTCATTTACTTTTTGCATAATTTTCAAAGTAAATTTTGAGCCTTATTAATATCTTTAAATACACATTATAAAAATTATAAAAAATATGTAATAATTAAAACGAATCTAACAAGATCTCACAAAAATGTATTTTATCATCGATATATATGTCTTAAAAATCTGAATTAAATTTCCCTCTAAAATAAAATATTTTAAACGGAAAGAATATTAAAAACTGAGTGAGTATATTCTGACAAAACAACGTTGTACGGAGTAAATTGAGTCAAAGCTTTATACAATAGTCGTTAATCGTGCTTTTTTTGTATGACAAAAGCAATCGATACGAGCCTCTATCACTCTATGGTCCTCCCTCGTCCCGAAAAAATGTGACTTAATATTATTTTTTTTTTGTTAAAATTTTTCTAAATACAAAAATAAAAGATAAATATTGAACATTTTTTTTTATGTATATGAGCACACATAAAATGAACTTGTTAAAAATGAAATAAAACTGTCGCATTTAAAAACATTACCTTTTTTATGAGATTTAGAGAATATCATTTAAAGTTTTTAGTTTTATATTTGTTTTTAAGTCATAAGTGGAATGTTAATTTTGTGGTCTTTTTTTGTCAAGAAATCAACTCAACCAAAAGCTTAAGCTGATGGTTGAAGTCCTAGGATATGTTATATACTCTAACACGCCCCCTTACACGAGAGCCCTTTGGGCTAGAAGTGTGGATGCAGCACATGCCCTTCTCATACTTGGCGCAAAATTTTCCACTTTAAATGAGGGGTGGTTGAGATTCGAACCTGTGACCTCTTGTCACCCTGTCCTCTGATACCATGTCAAGAAACAAACTCAACTAAAAGCTTAAGCTGATGGTTGAGGCCCCAAATAACACTCTAACGTCTTTTTAATAACAAAAAAAAATTAAAATCATTACTTGCAACATGGATCAATCTTTCTAGTTCTATTCAACGTTAGCTAAAAGAAAACAAATAAAAAAAGTATAAATTAAATTTCATGGATAAGACTGATAAGATAACTGGTATATAGCATTTGTAATAATTCATAATCAATAACCGTGAATTGTAAATTACCATTAAAAGACAAAAATTATAATAATAGAATAAATAAAATCAAAAAAGGTAAATTAAAATAACAAAACTCGCACTCTATTAACTCTTACCACATAAGGGTGATTTGTTAACTTCACGAATAACCGTTATTTACTTAGACTTCCTCTAGCATTTGATAGCACATGTTATTATGAAAAATATATTTTAAATTTTATTTTTATTTCAAGTGATCACGTACAGAGAAATTAAAACTTTAAACGACTATCCAACAATTAAAAACAAAAAAAGTCTTTTTTGTCTCCAACAAGACAATAAAATTTCAGCACTATGCAATGGTTTAAACTTTAAAACCATAAAAAAGGACTTTTTTGAGAATTCAATTTCAATAATTCCTAATTCAGCAGACTGTATTTGATTTGTTCTCTTGATTTTTTAAAATTTTTTTCTTTGTTGTTTATCCTTGTAGGCTTGTACTCTTAAATTGTAATTAATTAGAATTTTTTATGATAATTTTAAAAATAAAAAAAAAGAATTTTTGAGAGAGAAAAGAGGAATTTCTTACTTTAGAAAAACTTATTAATTTGAAAAACATATTATATGGTCTAACAAATTAAGTATTAACAAGCTTCTAGAAAATAATACTAATATGTACATGTATTAATTATATGAGCTTGATGTCTAGACGTGTTATTGTTAAACAATGAGTTATGGATACTATAACATAATTTATGTCGCTATTTCAAATTTCTAATAGTATATATAGAGGATTTAGTGATATTTATTAGATACTTTAGCAGCATAATAAAAAAATCACACTAAAGCTTTTTGCGACATAGGATATAGTGACATTTCTCACAAATGTCACTATAGACTATAGTAACAATTACATATGCCACTAAAGGTCAAATAAAATGTAACTAAAACACTTTATAGTGGAACTTAAAATAAAAACCAATAATTATTACACTAAAAATATGAGCCAGTGGCATTTTTTTAATGTCAATAAATCCAATGTCGCAAAAAGTTAAATTTGTTGTAGTGAGAGGCTTTTTCTGAAGATTCATCTATGATTATTTCTCAAGTAAAGAGACTCTTTGGTCGCACTCTCCTTTATGGTTATGAGTTGCCGCATTTCTTCCTTTCCCAAACCCTAATCATAGTTCCTATGAGCGAGACGATCATGATGAAAATGATGAATCTTACCTTTACAAATTACAATTGACATAGTATTGCGGGTAAATTTCATTTAAAAAAATAAAAAAATAAAATATTTAAAAATATTCACTTTAAGATTATAAGTATTCACTTTAAAACTCCACTTCAAAATTATTTATAATTGACCATTTTAAGATTCTAACTTATAAGTGATCAATTAAAGATTTATTAATGATCTTTTGAGACTGTAAATATATATGAAATTAACCTAATAAAAATGAGTTCACTGTCAGACTATTTTATTTGAGAATTACTCACAAAACACTGGTTTATGCTAGAAAAATTGAAATGAATAAGCAAAAAATTCAAAAAATAAAAAGGTTTTGAAACTATTTCCCAAGATAAACACTTTTCCTCCTAACCTTAGGTTTGGATATGTTCGCTGTTACTAACAACGAATAAGGACTTAAAATTAAAAATAGTCAAAGAGTCAGTTCGTTGTTATTAACAGTGAACAAACATCAACACTATTTTTTGACTCAAGTGGTTGTTCAGTTCACTGTTAGTAACAACGAACACCCCCTTTGTCTTTATTGAACCATTTGCCTTTGTTCGCTGTTATTAACAACGAATATAACCAAACCTAAGGTTAAGAGGAACAGTGTTTATCTTGAGGAATAGTTTTAAAACATTTTTATTTTTTGAATTTTTTTAAATTTTTATGCTTATTCATTTAAATTTTTCTTTATACTTTAACCCTGTGGCCACCCCTAGGCCCTAACCCTCACTCCACCCAATCCAATCTGTATTAAGTTTATGTAATTTTATATTGGGCTCTGGATGGTAGCTCTTCTCTCTCACCCAATGGCTGACCTTGCCTATTAGCCTCTGAAGAAGATCCTAACCAATGCAAATGCAAAAGGCCAACGGCTTGAGACATTTTTTTCTAAAAAAATTATTAGCCCATCACCCCATGTTGTATGAGACCGTCTCACGGTAAGACAAACTCAAAACAAAAAACTCATAAGCTAAAAACTTTTATTATTAGGCTACTTTACCCACGTATGAGGCATATCTCACGGTGAGACCGTCTCATACAACAATTAGTGAAAAATTATTTAATTTTTGATTGTTTCTTGCCTTTTTAGTTTTTAAAAAATTTATTTTAAGTTTTTTAAAACCAAAAAACTTGTTGTGGATTATTTCAAAATTTAGATTATTTCAAATTAAATATAAGGTGGTAAAATAGATATTTCAAAGATAAAAAACAAATGGAACAATTTTCATTGGATGTTAAAGAATACAAATACTTTATTACAATCGTCTCATCGTGAGGCGGTCTACTATGGAGTACGGACTAGCTTAATGTTTAGTTTTTAAAAAATAACTGAAAAAAAAGTAATTTTTCATTTACTTAATTAAGTGATTTGAAAAAATACATTAAATAGAGCTGCTTGTAATGGACCGTCTCACGGTGAGACCCCTCGTACTAGACTTGCCGGTTAAAAATAACAAAAAGCAGACGTTTCAATTAGTTTAACACAAATTCTTGTGAGAGACGATCTCTTTGAGAGACATGTCTAATTGGGTTGGCCCATTAGGAAAACTGTAGAGTAAATATAGGCAATAAGCTTTAATAGATTGAGCCTGAAAAACGTCTCTAAAAAAACGGTGTCTCAGAAGACTAGATGTTAATTTAATACTTATACGTTATTTAACTCAATTCAATATCATTTTACGTTTTTTGAAAGAGTAAACCTATGCAATGGTCGAATACAGGCTACGTACGGCCCAAACAAAAATGAACCTTAATGGGTTGGAAATAGGAAAACAAAATTTGAGCATAATAAGCCCCATTTAGCTTGGCATTCCCATTTGATGTTTGTCTACGATGAAAATTTGAAACAAATAAGCAAATATATATATATATATATATATGAGCATAATAAGACCAGTCAAATAAAAAAGGGTTCAAAAGAAGCAAAGGGTTTGTTCGCTATTACTAACAACGAATATAGCTAAAACTAGGTCAAATAGGGGGATCTGCTATTTTTAGCTCACATCTGTTCGCTGTTACTAACAACGAACAAAGACTGGAGGTCAAAAATAGTCAAAGTCTTTGTTCGCTGTTAGTAACAGAGAACAAACTCCGATTTAGTGATACTTTACTTGGCCTCTAGTGACATATATAATTGTTAATATATTCTATAGGCATTTACAAGAAATGTTACCATATCTAATATCGCGAAAAATTTTAGTATAATTTTTTATTATGCTGATAATTAAAGAGTCTAATAAATGTCACTAATTCCATTATATATAACATTATAAATTTAAAGTAATAAAATTTAAATTAAATATTACTAAATGTATTCCACTAAAAACATACTCCCTCCAATTCATCATAATTGTCTACTTTCCCTTTGGACCGCATTTTAAGAAAATGGTAGGGTCCACCATAAAGTGGGTATTTGATGTGTATTAAGTGTTTGGATTAATGTTAATGATTCCCACCATTTCTCACTCCTAAAACGCATACAATTCAAATTTGGAGCCAAAATTTAAAATTGCAAATTACATAAATTAAATTCAAAAATTACATAGCTAATTTTCCGTAAATCCAAACTAAATTACATAATTAATGTACATAATAAAAGTTGGAAAATAATTTAAGTCTTCACTTTTTCCTTGATTTCTTCAACGTCTTATGTACGGCAACCGATAACGAACAACGTTCTCGCCACATCCGCATACGAATATTGAATCTCTCATTGACTTCAGATTATAAAAATAAAAACAAGTTGCATTTAGTGTTTAAATTAGATTACTTAGCTAAAAAAACCAAAAAAATCGATTTTAAAATGAAGCCATTTAAATCCAAATTTTTATCCCAAAATAACACAACAGCTTTTGAAATCAACCCAAAACAGAAGATCAAACAGGCGCCAAATGAAAATCAAAATCACCCAAATTGATCACTCAAAATCACCCAAAGTAACAGGCGCCAAATGAAAATCAGAAGAGCAAAGGTATAGGCGCCAAGATATCACATTCCCAAACAGCAATATAAATTCAGAGAGGCAGCAAATGATCAACTCATTAAATACAATCTCATTTATTGCATCAAAACAGCAATTAATATGGTGAAGTATAATGAATTAGACCACCCAACTAGGAATGAAATAATGCAAGAAATGTTAGAATCACTCACAATTGAAGGGAAGCCCAAACATGGATTAATAGGGGCCATGGCAGACAAGCATAAAGTCAGCAAAAGGACAATTTCAAGGATATGGGGCAGAATTAAAGAGCAAAAAGCCAACAATCAAACTCCAATTACTGTAAACTCAAGAAGGAAAGGTAAGAAATCCAAAATTCCAATCCCCTTTGATGAAACTAAGTTCAAAGGTATTGAGAAGGCTAAAAAAAACAAGTCAAATTGCTGTTGCGAAGGCCATGAATGTTAGCCAAAGCACAGTTTATAGATGGAAGAAAAAAAACATCATAAGAAAGCACACTAACGCAATTAAACCATTATTGAACGAACAAAACAAGATTGATAGGTTAATATTTTGCCTTAGTAGTTGTTCAATTGATGATGATGGGAGAAATTTCACATTCAATGACATGTCTAATATGGTACACATTGATGAAACGCTATTTTATCTTACACGAACACAACAAACATACTACCTCACCCCCGGAGAGGAGGAACCACATAGAGAGATACAATCAAAACGTTTCGTGCCCAAGATCATGTTTATGTGTGCAGTGGCAAAACCTTTGTACTCTACTGAAGGTGAACTCATATTTGATGGAAAGATAGGCATATTTCCATTCACAAATGAGGTTCCAGCACAAAGAAGCTCAAAAAACAGAAAAAGGGGAGACATGGAGACAAAGCCAATCCAATCAATAACCAAAGATCACATGAGGGACATGATAGTAAACAAAATATTGCCTGCAATACGAGCTAAATGGCCAGAAGGTGCAAGCAAAACCATCTACATCCAACAAGACAATGTCAAACCACATATTTTGAATGATGATATGCAATTCAGAGAGGCAGCAAACATAGAGGGGTTTGACTTCAACTTAATACAACAACCCCCTAATTCTCCAGACATGAATGTCTTAGATTTAGGGTTTTTTAGGTCAATCCAAGCACTTCAACATAAAAAATCAGCATACAATTACACAGAACTTGTGAAGGCAGTCACCAATGCATTTGAAGCACTATAACCAAATACAATGAAATTTGTATGGATTACTTTACAAGCATGTAAAGTTGAGGTACTTCAGAAGATGGGGGGGATAAACTATCATATTCCTCATATGAACAAAACAAAATTAGCAAGGGAGGGAAGACTCCCAGAGTATTTGAGCATTCAAAGGGACATCATCTACAATACCCTACGTTACTTAGACAAAAAAGTAACCAAAGAAACATTTGAGGTACTACTCTTCTACTTAGGAATAGAAGATCAGAGTATTTGAGCATTCAAAGGAACATCATCTACTATCATATTCCTCATATGAACCAGCAGCTAATGAAGAACCAGCAGGCACATCAGTCACATTAAGCCAACTCACAGAAGCACTTGAAGAACCAGCAGAAAGTCCAACAGAGGATACATCAACAATGTAAAAAAAGTAACAGGGGAAACATAAACTTACATGAACATATCAAAGTTTTTTGGGAACACATCTAAGGCAGTCAACATGAACAGCAAACATGAACAGAGTATACTTTTGGGGGTTTTTGTAAATACTCACTTTTGGGAATTGCTTGTTCAAAAAATATTTAGGATGTAAACATCTAGTACATGTCAAGAAGTTGTTTAAAACTAAACATTTTAATGAAAATCAAGAATGGATTTTGTATGGCTTCATAATTGAATCAATTTTTTTTGGTTTCTCTCGGAGAACAAAATGTTCTCATCACAGAGAACCCTAATCCCACAAAAGAGCCTCCATAATCTTGATAAGGATTAGCCTCCAACACATGTTTGGTGGCTTATTTCCTAAAAATCAAAGATTGGTGGCATCTTTAAGGTATTAGGGTTTTTTGGAAAACTAAAAATCATAAACATACCCTCAAAAAAATGAAAAAATTATAGGGCAAACACTTGTTTTTTAGGTCTCAAAATCATCACAGACCAAACAAACAACACAAAAGCAAAAAACGAAATCATCATCAGTCAAAGAGATGCGAGTTTTAACATACGATAGAAGGGACCAAGAACATCATCAAAATCAGGCTTCAAATCAGCATCATCAAGTGATTCTTCATCAGAAGAGGGAAAAAGGTTGTCAATAATCTCATCTTGTAGATCTAGTTGCAAATCAAACATAGCCTCAATTTCTTCATCATCTGAATTCAACTCTCTCCCCCAATTTGGATCTGTTTCTATTGTGATGGTAGGAGAATCGGGAACATACTGATAGTAGTCAAACCATGGGTTAGGAGGAGCATGTAAAACGTCATCTTTAGGGGATTCTTCCCATGAAAGACACGATTTTGGAGATGCCATTGATTAAACAAAATGCAGATCTAGGGTTAGGGTTAGAGGAGAGATAGAGAGAGGGGGTAAAAAAAGCAGAGGAGACAGAAGATGAAGGTTGAATGAGATGAAGAAGGAGTATGAACCAGTAGGGAGGAAGATGAAGACCCACGAAGAAGAAGGAGGAATGAGATCTAGGGTTAGGGTTACAGGAGAGATGGAGTTGGGGTGGGTTTTTATTGAAAATGGAGGGAACAATTAGTGGGTAATTAGGGTTAAGTGGGGGCATATATGTAATTTACCATGGGGGGGGAATGTAATTAAAAAATTAATTTTTTCCCAAAAACGGAAAGTGGACAATTAGAGTGACTTTACCAAATAAGGAAAGTGGACAATTATGATGAATCGAAGGGAGTATTATTTAACGTTGTAGTGTGTGTTTATAAATTTATAAATTAAAAGTAAAATAAAACTAACACTGTAGGGGTGAATAGTAACCAAAACAAAATTTTAAAAAGGCATTTTTCGGGAAAAAAAAGCCTTTGAAACCTGAATTGATGGCTATGAGACAATGACACTATTTACACATTTTTACACTACTTTATAACGATTAATAATTTAAATACTACTTCGTATTTCCTCCGTTCTATAATACTCGCTATATTTTTTATTTGGGAAATTTCATATTACTTATTACATTTTCTTTTTTAGTAAAAAATCAATCATTTAAAGTTATACCTACTCCTATTTTTATCCTACTCTATATCTAATTACTCTTATTTTTCTTTTTCATTTTTCAACAAATAATATTAAAAAATTTCAAAAACGCAACTTTTCGCCTATTGCTCATCATTGCACCATAACTTTTTGTGCTCATACAATGATAGCAAGTAAATCAGAATAGAGGAATAATACTTCGGCTGTAGACACTGTAGAAGTCTCTATCGTTGAAGTCTATAAAAATTAACGTGTCTTATTTCCAACCACAATCGAAAATTTCAAGTAGCTTAGATTTTAATTCTATCAACGGTACGTACATAATACTACAATTAATTCTTTACAATGTCACAATCTAAAGGAAATACAAGAACATCCCTAGTCTTTAAAGTAGCGAGGCGGGCACCGGAGCTAATTGCTCCGGCCGGACCCACCCCGTACGAGTTTAAGGAACTTTCTGACATCGATGACCAAGAAGGGCTTCGCTTCCACATCCCGGGAATATATTTTTACCGCGATGATAAACATTTTGGCGGGTCCCTTCTAGAAAGACGGGACCCAGCCAAGGTGTTAAAGGAAGCGGTAGCAAAGGCATTGGTGTCGTATTATCCCTTGGCGGGAAGGCTGAGGGAAAGGGAAGGGAGGAAATTGGTGGTGGAGTGTAATGGTGAAGGCATAGTGTTCATTGAAGGTGATGCAGATGTAAGTCTTGATGAGTTTGGAGATGTTCTTTTGCCTCCTTTTCCTTGCTTTGATGAACTTCTTTTTGATGCTCCTGGGACTACTGCTATCTTAGGTGCTCCTTTGGTTCTCATGCAGGTAAACAAAATTAACTTTTCATATTATAAGTTTATTTAGGGTTTAGGGGTTTAGAGTAAACATATCATACCATACCATCATGTAAAGTTCGTTTATAAAGCCAGGGTCCTTGTAACGGCATGTGGAATGTTTCAGATTTAAGCTTATATATATATATATATATATATATATATATATATATATATATATATATATATATACCAGGCACCTTGTAAGATCCAAATTTTTCTGTAAGTAGATTATCCTTCGTATGTCGGGTTTTTTGACAATAATTTGGGTTCCCAAAGAGAGTATGAGTATGAATTGTTTGTCACCTTTTCTGATCCAAAACCCGCTTTCAAGCGGAATATTTATTGGTTATATGATGATGAATGATAATGAGTATAATTTTTTAATCAATTTTATTGAAAAATTTAATGCTTGGGTTGTGTGGTTGGTAATTAATAAATAAAAATCAGGTAAATTAATTGTCATGTGCAATTTTTCCATTGCTATAGTTAATTTTAAAAATGAGTATATTAGCAATAGTCCATATTGGTATAGTATTATCGTAAATTATTAGTCCCTTCGAATCAATTTAGTTGTCTCATTTTCTTATTTGGCAAATTCATATTAATTTTGTCCTATTTTCTTTTTTGTCAATCTTTTTTACCTAAATATCTCATATTCACACAAGTAAAGACCAAAATACCCCCACTTTTACTACTTTTAATACGCTAGCTACCACCTTTATAATTAATTTAATCAATTAAAATATCTCAACTATCACCTTTTTAATAGACCTTATACCACCCTTAATAACCGTGCCCAAGTAAATGAGACAACTAAATTGGTTGAGACTTAGTATTTACAACTTACAATGTGTTGCAAGAAAACATCTTGAATAAAATACATCCAAGAAGACAAAGGCAAATTGATTTTATATTTCTCTCCATTTTTAACTTCTCAAACAATGCATTTTGGAAAGCTCTTTTCTATTAAATCATGACATTTGTCATATTATTACTCTATTTGTGTCCATTTATATTTGTGAGCTCAAACTTATTGAATACAGCATTGACTTTCATACACGTTTCATGAAGTATAGTCTTTTCAAAAATCATATAATAATAAAATGCTTATCACAGTGACACCGAACATACTAGTTTATTATATTTTTGTTCAATACTACCTCCTATTCAGTCTAAATGGGATATTTATTTTTTGGCACTATTCACTCATTACTCTAAATTTGTATTTTACTCTTAATCTATAAGTTAAAACATAGTCATGTGGGATCTTATTTGATTCGTCTCAATACAAGGATTATTAATATCAAATTTTTATAATTTTTAATTAATAATAATTTGAGATATTAAGGGTTAAAATGTTGTCTCGACAAGTGTAAAAAACTAAATGAGACATTTAGGCTGAATATGCATACATGTTTTATATGTAAAAAGGTAACGAGACTTAGATGTGGTGGATTCATATTTGCGTTCCGATACAACCACACAATAGCGGATGCTCAAGGCATATTGTTGTTCTTAAACACAATTGCTAAGCTAGCTCGTGGTGAGCAGTCATTGTTAAGCCAACCAGTGTGGGAACGCCACCTTCTTAACGCTCGAAACCCACCACGATTCACTTGTGACCACCATGAGTTTGATGTGGTAGCTGACACTAACAACACCATTATTCCACTGGAAGACATGCTGCACAAATCTTTCTTCTTTGGTACGTCATTATCGTCTTTATGTTTTATTTTTCTTTTACAAAAAATGAATTATTATATCATTATCATACTAAATAATCGTTGCATAATAATATCTGCATTCTGAGCTATTCCATTGATCATTTACTTTTGGAACATTATTCATCTATACCACTCTTAATTGCATTTTATTATTAATCTATAAGTTAAAACATAGTCATGTAGGATTATATTTGATTCGTTTTGATGTAAAGATTATTTATATCAACTTATTGTAATTTTATACATAATTAACTCGATATATTAAGGATCGAATAAATGTATTGGATATAGTATAAAGTAAATGAGACATTTTAATTAGATGAATAGGGGGTATTACTTAAAATGGTTATAAATTAGAGCAAAAAAGTTCTAAAATAACAAATGACTTTTAAAAAAATTATACTTTTTCCTTTACACCTTTAATTTATTAGTAATTTTATTTTAATTTATTTTAATGTTTTTTTCCACTACTTTTATTTTATATATATTTTTAAATGTTCATGACTTCACCTTTTCTCTATTAACTTAGTTATATCAATATAGTTCAATTAGTATGAGACTGTCTCAATATAAGATGAATTTATTTAATTTGCCTATTTTTCTTTTTGATCACTTTAAGAGCAGCGTGTTTGGTGTAAACTTTTTAATATACCCTTATTTTATTATTACTCATTTATGTTAAGTAATAAATTTTCTTTCTATGATCAAGTAAGTGAAAACGATGACGTATTAGAGATCGAACGTTGTGTTACAATCTCTAATATCACCAAGATCGAAAATGTGAAGTCTTGTGTGAGACAAATTACGCTAACAATATGAAACCCAAGTTTGTAGGAAATAAAATGCAATAATAAAATGACACAAAAGTTTAACGAGGTTCACCCAATTTAGGCTACGTCCTCCGGTGTAATATCTCTTATATTATAACAATTGAGAATTACAATTAGAGAAGAGATTAAGGCTAGTGTTTGGCTTGGGTATTTTGTGGATGTGTTTGGATGACCACACTAGGTCTCTATTTATAGTGCTAGATACTCTAGGAGTTACACATGATCATTATAGTGAGTAAATAGCATAATAAACACCATTGATCAGCTGAGTTAAATGAGTTGTAACTTCCCCAAGCATTTGATCCGTCGAAAAACAGCATCCTATGCTGTCAAAGGGTCCGATCGACCAGGTCGAGCAAAGCAGGTGAGTCGAGCGAAGAAACAGAAGCTACTGGATACATCCTGACTTGTAGCTCGAACAAACAGAAGAGTTTGCTCGAGTCGAGCGGATCCGTTCGGGTCGAGCGGAGGTCGAGCGACCACCAGATCCCTCCTGGACAGTTTCTGCTCGACTTGCATAGTAGAGCATCTTGCATTAAACCATTACACTTCTTCATTAAGTCCCATTAATTCAGTTTTAACCATCACATTCAACACCTACATTAAGTTATCAACTTAAAACCCATTCATGACCTCCATAGGATTCCATCCCATATGTCACCCATGAATGCACCTATTAATTTGTGCACTCAAGTCACACTTATTCACAACAGTAAGTATTCTCCTTATATTTTCATACGCCAAACAACATATAATTACACCTTATACCCTTAGCCTTCTTTATTATCATTTCCCTTTCCATTATATTTTATGATCCTATACCAAACATCATCTAAGATTGTAAGTGATAACTTTAAAAGTTGTGATCACGACTGTAAAATAAAATTAATCACATCAAAATGATGTGGGATTTAGAGACGATAAATGTATATTGAATCAGTCCAATAAACATTGTCTCACTATAAACCTGCATCATTTAATAAATTTCTTTTATTATTCTATGAACATGAAAAAATAAATAAATAAATAAATAAATAAGAGGGAGTAAACTTGAACAAAAATTTATATATTATAATGACAAAAATTTATATATTATTATGGACTATAATCTTAAACTAGATACTCCATCCGAACCAATTTAGTTGTCCTATTTGATTGGATACGGTAATTAAGGGTGGTGTAGGATTCATTAAAAAGATGGTAATTGGGGTATTTTAATTGATTCATTTAATTGTAAAGGTGGTGGTACTTGGAGTATTATAAGGAGTAAAAGTGGGGTATTAAAAAATGATTGACAAAAAGGATATGAAGCAATTGATATGAATTTACCAAATAAGAAATGAGATAACTAAATTGATTGGGAGTGAATATTAAAATTTTCTTATTTTACTGTAATATTACAGGATGTAGAGAAAATGCAGCTTTAAGGCGTTTTATTCCGCCAAACCAAAAGGCCTCCACATTCGACATCCTAAGCGCATGTCTATGGCGATGCCGAACAATAGCCTTACAACCCGACCCGGAAGAATTAGTTCGATTCATGAGCATCGTCAACACTCGGACCCTACCCAATTCCCCTCTCCCTCCCGGGTATTACGGAAACGGGTTTGCTTTTCCGGTAGCCCTTTCCCCTGCTGGAATGCTTTCATCCAACCCAATCGGGTACGCATTAAACCTCATACAAAGATCCAAATCTGCAGTCACACCAGAATACATGAAATCGGTTGCTGATTTCTTGGTTCTTAACGGTAGGCCCCACTTTACCGTGGTACGTAGTTTCATCGTTTCTGATATTACCAAATCCGGGTCGGAAAAACTGGATATTGGGTGGGGCTTGGCCGTTTATGGTGGACCCGCTAAAGGTGGTGTAGGGGCGATACCCGGAGTTTCAAGTTTTTATATTCCATTTAAGAATGGAAATGGAGAAAATGGGATTGCGGTTCCTATTTGTTTGCCTGCTAATGCAATGGAGATATTTGAAAAAGAGTTAAACGGGTTGTTGTCCACGGTTTCGGGTTCTACACATTCCTTCAGGATTTCTTCCTTGTGAAGTGTTTCATTAATCTATTTTCACAAATTCTGGTGAGACACAGTCTCTTTGAGAGACCAACTCTAATTGGGCGGCCCATAAAGAAAAATATAGAATAAGAGTAAGAATTAAACTCTAATGGACTGGGCCTGAGAGACGTCTCTCAAAAAGACGGTCTCTCAAAAGACTTGCTGATCTATTTTAGTTTATACTTCCTCCGTTTGATAATACTTGTTACTGAGTGTGATATGTTGTGTGGGAAAATGTCATTATCATAGCAAGTATTATGAAATGGAGGAATTAATATTATACTTCCTCTCGGTTTTAATTGTTATAGTTAATGAATTAATGTAGCAACTATTGTTTATCAATTGATTTTATTTTGTATACGTTTCTCATGTCTAATGTAAAATAAAGTCAAATGGAATTTTTTTGATTTGTCTTAATGCAAATTTTCAAAATATTAACTTTTTAGAAACTTTTGTCATATGAAATCAAAGATATTAAAGATTAAAATTGTGTTTTGGATAAAGTGAATAATAGAAGTGTAGGAATTATTAAAAACAGAAGAAAATATTGTAAGATACCGTCTTTCGGTGAGACGGCCTCAAACAAGAAGTTTATGTACTAATAATTTGTATTATTGGGCTATTAAACGCATGTATGAGGCACATTTCACAGAGCAACCGTCTCAAATAAGAATTTGTGGTATAAAATTGCATGGACTATTAATGCTTGCTGGGCTAACATACTAACATTAAAAAACCAAAATACTCCTAATTACAAGATCTTGCTTTAACAAACTACAAAAGCTCTTATTGCAAACTAGTGACTTAATCTTGACGATTTGGAACTTTTGTGACAAGTAAAATTGGTGACCAATTACAGGCAAAGAAGAAAATGGATGTTTTACGGTAAAGTGAGAGAATTGTGTGAATGAAATTAAAAAAATAAGTATATTAATGTGCATCAAAAAAAGAAGGTGTATCGACCAAAAATTAAACAGTTCGTCTTGTATGAGACCGTCTCATAGTGAGATGACCTCAAAACAAGAAGTCCATAAGCTTAAAGTTTCTATTATCGTGCTATTTAATCTAAATATGAGGCATGTCTCACAGTGACACCGTCTCATATAAGAATTTGTAAAAATTAAAGTATAAAAAATTCATAAAACGAACCAAAAATCAAATCTAACAAAATCCATAGGACATGGGAGTACAAAAGTCACTAAATTTGGCTTTAGTTGAAAAGGAGTTGGGCTTCTCTGGATACTTATGAATTAGAAAAAGGCCCGCTTCTCGTCTATGGCTTCGATAGAGTAGGACTCTTGGATATATCATAAGTCATAATCCAAGGACCAAGCATATGTCTAATACGGGCCGAAACGGGCCATAAAAATAGGACTGGTCCTCTCATTAGCATAGTTCAATTTGCAGGCTCTCCTGAGAGACCGTCTTTTTTAGAGACATCTCTCAGATCCAACTTATTAAAGTATCACACAAGAATTTGTGTAGTTCAATACTCTTTTTGTCCTCTAGTAATAATGTTTAAAGTATCACAAATTTTTAAATGAAACAGTTTTATCGTGAGACTAACTCTATTAAAATGACACATGTATATATTTAGTCCAAAAAGTGATCCTTTACTATTTTAAAGTTATCAATTAGAGATTTTGACTAATTATATGAATACGTTTTATGATAAAATGGCATCATACAAGACAAGTTATATTAAACATCACAAATCAATATGAAGAAGAGAGTAGATCAAAATACTAGGGATTATAGTTGTTCGACTAATCAAAATTTATAAAAATTTCTTAATTATGACTATAGTCATAAAAGAAAAACTTTAAAAGTGTAAGAGTATTGTAGAACAGTAGAAGAAATAATAAAAATAGTAAACTACAAAAGACTTGATTTTCAAGTCTAAATAAAGTGATTAGTCAATGCTTATTTGTGTTATTGCAAAGTCAAGCTCATTACAATTTAAAATTAGAGTCGTTAGCAACTGTATTGATTCTTCCCTTTCATTTTCACTTTAATTATTTTTTTAACATATATACCAACTGATAGGTTTAGACAATAAAATTAATAACTATTTTTAATTTTATTTAAAATACTGTTAAAAATATTATTATATTTATATATTTAGAAGTATTTTTATTAAATTTAAAATAATTATCAAAATTTATTATCCAAATCTATGTATGCACAACAAATACTTGTACATTAATCAGTGTTCCAGTGGTTTCGTTGCATTTTCACGGTATTTTTTTGTAAACTAGTCAATGATTACCGTAAGAAAATATCTTCTAATGACTATAGTCTATATTCTCTAATCTCTATCAATCTATCGAAATTGGTAACTGTATGATCAAAAATACTTGAAAGAACTAAATTGGAGGATGGCATTGGTAACATATGAGGCCGCCTCATGGTAAGATGACCTTAAATAAAAAGTTCATAAGCTAAAAGTTTTTATTACATAAAAACTTGGGTGAGATCGTCTCACTTGTGAGACGCGTCTTATTGGGCCGGCCCAATTACATATATTTTTCTACCAATTTTACAAATTAAAATGTCAATTTAAAGAGTTAAAAGACCAATTTGAAGACTTTTTGACATTTTAAATCATGCAATTTGACAATTTCAAGACTTACAAGTTCAATTTCAATACTTACAAACCAATTTTAAGACTTAAAAAACCAATTGCTAGACTTAAAATACTTATTTCAACTTTAAAGTAGGATGACTCAAACATTAATGTTGATATCAAAACTTTAAAATAGACCTTTTAAGTCTTAAAATTGGATTTTTAAGTCTAGAAATTGTCCTTTCAAGTTTTATAATTAGTATGTCAGAATATTCAAAATATTCTAAAAAATACTTATTTCAATTTTAAGACTTAACATTCTAAAATTGGTAAAATTGCGTGAAACCGTCTCACTTGTGAGACGCGTCTTATTAGGCCGGCCCAATTGTGTATGTCTTTTTACCAATTTTACAAATTAAAATATCAATTTCAAGAGTTAAAAGACCAATTTAAAGATTTAAGAGACCAATTTCAACGATTTAAAATTGACATTTTAAGTCATAGAATTTGACAATTTGAAGACTTAAAAGGACAATTTCAATACTTAAAATGTCAATTTAAGACTTAAAATACTAATTGTTAGACTTAAATTCTCATTTCAACTTTAAAGTAGGATGATTCAAACATTAAAGTTAATATTGGAAACATTGAAATTGACCTTTTAAGTCTTAAAATTGGATTTTTAAGTCTTGAAATTGTCCTTTTAAGTCTCAAAATTAATAAATCGGAATATTCTAAAAGCTTATTGGGCATGGGCCGGTTGCACAATTAAGGCGGTCTCACAGGAGCAGCTGTTTAAATAATGAACATGAAAAATCCAATTAAATAGGAGAAAATGTAACACATTTACATATTTAAAGGAGGTTCAGTATACTGCTGATTAAATCCAATTGGTAGTTCGAGTTATCAATTTATAGTGTTGTGGTCAAAATACAGAGCGACTACTAAAATATAATGTGATCGAAGTGTGTCCTAAAGAGCATGTTTTAACGATTGACTAGTACACTGTTGGACTTTTAGAAAAAATCATATAGCATGAAGATGGTATTAGTAGTGGAAAAGCGAATGCTTCAATGGATGAGCATTCGTACCGTGAGGGATAGAACATGAAACAAAAATTTAAGAAAGAGTTAAAGAGTTGCAAAAGTTAAGGAAAAGAGATGACTAAGGCATGTGCGAAGATGGAATAATAGCGAACCGATAAGGAATATCGAAAGTTGGAGCTCGGGGACTTAAAAATGGACTAGGAAGACATAAGATGATTTGACGGATCTAGCTTACACAATGAGATCGTAGGAAATCGGAAAGAATGGAAAAGAAGAATCCAGATGGACGACTTAAAACTGATATATTAACTAGGTGATTGCCCGTGCTAAGCATGAGTTATTTAATATTTTATCATATTTAACATATATTTTTACGTAAATAAATAAAAATATCAAAAATAGTTGAATAAAAGAAATAATATTGATACGCAAATTGAAATATAGGTTTATGTACCATAACATACATTACGACAGAAAATAAAGTTAAACGATATATAAAGCTAGTGAAATAGATACATTTATAAAACTTTTATCAACTGTAAATATTGAACCACTTTTTTGTATACAATTTGTATGTTAAAGTATAAATATTATCATAATCATCACATATTAAAATCTTTAGTTATTGCTTACTTTTGACCCATGAAACTACTATATATGATTGTTCATGCATTAATACATATTGGTTTTATGTTAGGTAATAATCAAATCATTGAATTCTATTTAACTTCTTGTTCATTATTTTCCTATCAGGTAAATAAAATTTTAGATTTTAGTATTAGGAAACAATATCACGATTTTATTGTCAATCCCTTTCAAGTTTAATTACTACTCTGTAGATTTCGTCCATTTCTAAACACATCGTACTTCCCCTCAATTTGAATAAAGAAATTAAAATTTGCTAAATTAGAGAAAAAGAGATCCAGGTTTGATCAATCAAAATAATAACAATAAAAAGCAATTAAAATTAAATTTATAAATGAATCAATCACACATGCATAGAAAAAATATGATATCAAAAATCAATAAATAAAATATTTAAGAAAATAAAAGATAAAAATATGATTACATACGAGTTTCCTAATAACGTAACACCATAAGAGGGAATACAAATATATTGAAAATGAACATATTTAAAAGTCTGTGGCTCATTAAATATCCAGCTAAATACAAATTAATAACCAATAACAAACCACAATCTTTAACCATAATAAAAATTGTTTAAACATTTTCTCTCATATGACTAGTGTATAAGACATATACAAGCTACATTCCATAATTTATGCTAACAATTTTTCCTAAGAATATTCAAACATATAGAATGCAAATTGCAAAGTGTACGTGGATGGCATAAAAAGAGAAAAAATGTAAATAAGAATAAAAATATGATGGAGATCACGTTTATAAAAGGAGCTATAATAAACTTTTAAAAACAAACAAAATTAAAAAATATTGCAAATTCGAAGGAGCAAAGAAATTAAATTTAAAATTTAAATTTTGTAATTTAATTTTTGTTAATTTGTGTAAGGGAATCTTTTGAATCAAAATTAATCATATTGGTCATCAGTCATAAAAGTATTGACACAACTTATATGGATCTTCTTTTTCCTGGTAAACTGAAAGGGAATTTCAGTCAACAGTATGAGAACATCCTAGGTAAGTACGAAGATTATTACTACGAGCCTTCAAGACTAGAATGACTATTCAATGCGGCACATTCACAAAGCTAGCTAAGATTATTATTTGTATCTAAGTTATGTAATAAGGTTTGAAGACTAACTTTATCTTTTTTTTAAAGAAAATTAATAATTCATTGATAAAAATGTCATACCACATCTATAACTGAGTAAGAATCGATCCAATACATAATAATTTTAATCAACAAAATTACTATATGTAGAAAAAGTCACGATCATTATAAAGAAAAGTCACAATCATTATAGTCTTTCTTGTATCGCATCGATGTTTAATACAACCTCCTTCGGGGGTCTTTAGATCTAGTTTGTAGCTTTGAAGTAGAGATAAGTTTGATAATATTGACTGTATTAGCATAACTGACACCCGTGATGACGCTATACCTTTTTTACCATCGAATTGATAACAAGACTTTAAACTCTCAAGTCTCACCATGAGAGATTTTAAAACCCAATATATGGGTGGTATGTGGAATTCAAAAGATAGAATAACCTTATAAGTTATAATATAAATCGAAATTCTATTTGTAAGTAAATTAAAAATGAAAAAAAAAAAAACAACTAGATTTGAGGCTTACCATCAACCATGATGAAGTTGATAATAGCCCCAAAGTTTACAATACAACCTATGGTTTTTTGAGAGAAAACAAGAGAGAAGAGAGGCTAGGGATTAGTACCGTTTATACTTAAAGTTATATTTATCCTATTTAAATAATTTTTTCTTCATTAATTTGTTTCTATTTATTACTTCTTGAAAAAGCGGCAATAGGTTATATGAGAAATTGTGATTAAAAAACAATATCAAAATAAAAATTTCATCACTACAATATTATTTCTAAATTGTTTAAAAAACGAAGAGGTGTAAATTTGACTTATCTCGTCCAAAAAAACAAATATAGTCTTACTCTCTATTTAATCTTATTCACAATTATATTATCAAAATATTTTAACACTTATTTTTATTATTTTGGTTTTTGTATTATTTTTCAATCTATTTAGAGTGATAGAGGAAGTATCATTATGAATTATTATAGTAAAAAAAAATTCACTATACATACTTCATCTGTCTCTTTTGATTTGCATCAAAATGAAAGAGAGTAGCTTTTAAGAATGTGGTAATAAATGAAGAGAGAGAAAGAATTGTATGATGAAAATTAAAAAAGAGTAAAAATGTATAGATGAAATTAAAAGAAAGTGGTGGGCCATCACCATAAAATAGAAATAATGCAAATTAAGTGAGACAGACCAAAATAAAAAATATTGCAAATTAAATGTAAGAGTGGAGTACTTAATTCAATTGAATAGTAAAAGTACTTCATCTTTCTGTAATAGTCAAGTTCTTCTAGTAACCCACTTGGTCTTAGTCATTTTTATTAACTTATGTTCTAATACACCAAACTTTCTTTGTAACTTACTAGTTGACAAGTGGGAATGGGACTACACTCACTACAGTCAATTATAGGACTAGTAGTAGTTTTTTCCAAAGAAAAAACCGAAGAAAGTTCAAAAGTTCAAAATAAGATAAATATTACTCCCTCTGTTTTCTAATAAAGTTTTCTAATGAATTATTTACGGAAATTAAGAAAAATAGAATATTTAGATAGTGGATATATTATTTAATTGAATAATTAATTTAGTTGGGGAAAAATGGAGACCACAAACATTAAAATGTTTTTTAAAAAGTTAATGGAAAAAATATGGGGACCACAACTAATAAAAAATAGTTTTATAAAGTTAGTGGGAAACATGTGGAGATCGTAAGGAATATTAAAATGTTAAATTAAAGTTAGTGGAAGATATGTGGGGCACACCAACATTATCATTATATAAAGTGAGTATGAAAAATGTTATTTTTGTCCAAAAATTTGTGACATAAATGGAAAGATTCTCCATATGAACAACAAATGAAACACCCCAAAATGGCAAATGAGAATTTCCTTAAGGAACTGAGGGAGTAGATAAATTAAGAGAAAGAAAGAAAGTATAGTGGGGTAGATTAAAAGTAAGATGAAATAAATTAAGGTTACTAGTACAGTGGGGTAGATAAGTTTAGGTTGTAATATGAACTTTTAGGAGAGAGAAAAATTGTAAAATCGATCAATTTTTGGGTAATAGTACTAGTTTTATTTTTTTGTACTAATTTAAAAGTTTGTGCAATAGATATTTGATAAAAGAAATTAGAAGAATTGGATTTATAAAGAAATTCAAGAAATGTAGAAATAAGATTGATTAAAAAATAAGTTGAATGTAAAAAGGTAAAGGACACACTCGGCATCCCAATAAGGCAAAGTCAGAATAGAGAGTTTTTCTTTTTCTTGAAAAATGCGGACAAATCTTGCCCGTACCTCCAAGGAGGGAATAAAGAGAGAAGCGCGCAGTCAAGAAACCCCTGAACTGATACTGCATCCAGTAGGGTTAAACTCTAAATCTTTTACTCTATATGAAGATGTTTTATCCATTGAGCCACAAGCGCTTTTAGTAAGTTAAATGTATAGATGTGAATTAAAAATAAATCAAATTCATAATAAAAATAAAAATATAGTAAAATTTATGGGACAAAGGAAGTAACAAAACTAATATCCCGGGAATGTAATGGTTTATTGGTAATGGCATGTGCAAGATGTTTCGAAACCCACTAATTTTATCGGCCATAACTACAATTTACATTTGTTGGCATTACTCTTGATTTAATTATTAAGTTTTATATGATTTCAAAATTTCTAAAAATATACTCCCTCCTATTCACCATAAGAGTCCCATTTGACTTTTCACGGATTTTAAGGAGAGTCAAATGGGACTACATGTGTAAGAGAAAAATGTAGAGTTTTTGAATTTTTATAGGTATAAAGTGGGGTTAGTAGGTATAAAGGTGTAAAAAAGTTAAGTTTGATAGGGATAAATTGGTAAAGTTAACATACCCAAAATAGAAATGAGACATTTAGGGTGACTTGACCCAATAAGAAAATGAAACACTTAATGTGAGGGAGTGTAACATAAACAAAAATTTAAAATAATTTGATGTATTTTTGCTGGGCCACTGTTATTAGTATTTCCTCTGACCTTTGTTTCTCTAAAATTGCATCAGATCGGAAAAGAAAAAAAAAACAAATCATAAGAAAAGTAAAGGGAGTTGTAATATTTTAGTGTAACACATGAGATACTCTTTTAAGTCTGAGTTAGTCAATAATTTTATTTTGGATAATATCCTTATCACTTGTTTTAATTTTTATACACACATATTCTCTCTATTTTTCTCAAATCTAATCTTATCCACACGATGTAATTGTCACTATCATTTTCTTGATATCGATGCAATATTACATTATTACATACTTTTAATGACTTAAGACGCAGCGAACAGACCATATACATATTACTTCCAAAACTCCAACAAAATAGCAAAAAAAATACGCACAATCAATTAAATCAGATAAGATAAGGTACTTGCAAATTAATCCGGTGTGTCCATTGCTTATTATTATCAAGTAGTATATTATTTAGGAAAAATTACCAGGAATAATACAACTTTTTGCTTATTTCCCCACAATAATATCAATTTTTGATTAACCCTGAATAATACCAACTTATGGGGGTATTTCCCTAGAATATACCTAACATATTAAAAATCAAACTATGGGTGATTATATGACCAAAAAAATTAGTAAATTAGTTAATAAATTAAAGTTGGTATTATTCTAGAAAAAAACACCCCAAAATTGGTATTATTCATGGTTAATCAAAAGTTCATATTATTATAGTGAAATTAACAAAAAATTGTATTATTCACGATAATTTTTCTATTATTTATTATCAACAAAGTTAAAAAAAAAACAAAATAAAGTTTGGTAGGTTTGTAGTCGTTATGTTTTCCCACTCAAAAACATTTCTTTATGTTGGTGTAATCTCTTTAATTTCCTTGTATTTTCATGCACAATTTCCCTTCTATTTTCACTCCATATTTCTCCAAAGTCCACACCACACTACTTAATTTCCTCCAATCCTCTTCAATCTTGTCTATAAATACACACATTTTATCCCAACTCCAAATCACACTCAAACAAACATCTCTCAACATTAATTCTCTCTCTACCCAAATAGTCTTCTTCATTTCTTCAATGGCACAATCCCTTGTTTTCAAAGTTACGAGGCGGACCCCGGAGCTAATCGCTCCGGCAGGTCCAACCCCGTACGAGTTTAAGGAGCTATCTGATATCGACGACCAAGAAGGTCTTCGATTTCAAATTCCGGTAATACAGTTTTATCGGAATGATGAATACTCTGGTGGGTCCGCCACCAGAGGGGCGGACCCAGCAAGAGTAGTGAAAGAGGCCGTGGCGAAGGCGTTGGTGTCGTATTACCCCTTCGCCGGACGGCTAAAGGAGAAAGAAGGGAGGAAATTGGTGGTTGAATGTAATGGTAAAGGTATAATGTTTATTGAAGCTGATGCAGATGTAACTCTAGATGAGTTTGGAGATGCTCTTCAACCTCCTTTCCCTTGTTTAGAAGAACTTTTATTTGATGTTCCTGGCTCAACTGCTGTTTTGGATACCCCTTTGATCCTCATTCAGGTAATTTTGATTTTTATTAGTTGCTACATTTGCATCATCATGAATATTTATTAAATATTCTTTTGTGGTTCTTTTTATTTGTTCACTTTGGGTTGGACATGCATATTAAGAAAGTGATCGTTGATATATTTTAAATGATTATAATAATTGTAAAGGTGGTAGTTAGAGTATTTAAGTGATTATAATAATTGTAAAGGTGGTAGTTGAAGTATTTTAAATAATATAAGTGGGGGTATTATGGTCTTTACTTGTGTGAACATATGGTATTTAGGTAAAAAAATGTTTGCCAAAAATAGAAAGTGGACAATTAGGGTAAATTGACCCAAAAAGGAAAATGGACAATAATTTTGAGGTGGAGGGAGTAAAATTTTAGAGATATACTACAGGGTAGCAACATACTTTTATGAAACACCAGTAGTAGTAATTCTTAAAAAAGTTCCACAGAACAACATTTTAATGTTGTAATTAAAGTTACAGTAACATTGATGGGCTAAAACGTTTAATTAGTCACTAAATTGTGAAATATCTTAAGAATATTATTCTATATGGTAGTAATATACTTTTATGAAATACTAGTATTAGCAAATCTTAACTATAAAATCAATTGTAACTCTAAGGAAAAAAGAAAAGCTAAGGGCAAATAAGATATTTTACAACTTAATGGTCTATTAAACGTTTTTAGCCCATTAATGTTACTATAGCTTTAATTAAAACATTAAAAATGCTATCCTATGGAATTTTTAAAAATTTGTTACCCTCTACTACATGAAATATCTCATTATTTATTTTTTATTCTTTATATATAGTAATTATATATCATGGGATTTTTTATTTTTCATTTCAGGATTAAATTAGTACTGAAAATAATAATTGTAACAATTAATAAAACTAGAGGAATTACTATTACAACATGGATGGACTTCAAGTTGTCTATAAGAAATTGAATATAGAATTATGTAATTAATAAGAGTAGGAATTAATATTTATTTCGATGCATATCAGCTTGATAAATGTTTATATGTATCCCTAAATTCATGAGTTTATATGTTAAAATCACTTTTAATGGATCTAATTTGCTTAGAAAACTAGAATTGGTATTGTAAGACATGTGCTAGTTTATGGTACCAAAAATATATAACGCTTGTATTTTGTATTAGTGTTCATTTTCATTTTAAAATAAAACCTAAAATGGCGAAAGTTACTTGATTTAGATTGTAGACAAATTATAATCCCCAATATCAATCAAATCATTATTTTTATGAATAAAATAGTGGGGAGGGTAAATTATTGTCATAAATTAACAAAGATTTTAATATGGTCCACAATAGAGTTACTCTATAAACTATACTTAGAAAGGGCATAACAACAAAAGTTAGATCAATATTGGACGTTTCTTAATTTTATGCAAGAGTTTGTATCTAACAAGTTTTGTATTAGACTATCTGCGATACTCTATATAATCAGCTTATTATTTTAATTGATTTTCTATTCTAAGTGATTACGTTTATAGGTTATCACTCTAAAACAATAAAAAGTTATTATTTTAAAATTACAAGTGATCACTTTAAGATTATAAGTAATTATTTTAAGACGACAAGTAAATATTACGTTAGTTCAGTAAAAATGATCAATTAAATATTTCTAACATTTTTTAGACAACCACAAAAGATTTGAGGAGGTGAAGGGTGAGTACATCACATACAAGAATTTTCATAAACTTTCACGATTCAACTTTTAATACATAATAAAATAAATAAACACCAAAAAGACTTTACATGAATATAGAATATTTAGACGTTTCTTTGTTTTTATATTTAGAGTTTGGTAAAGCTTTTCGTGAACTAATCAATTTCTTAATCCACATAAACTTTTTACAATTAGTCTAATCAACTTGCAATATGAAAACCAAACTATACAAGGATTGGATTCAATATAATGTCCCTCAAATAGCCTTAAAAAAGAAATTAAATTACATTATAGTAATATTATATGTAATGGACATATTTTATTATCTTTTTTTTGGACTCTAACTTGTGCGGGACACTAAATTATTGACGCTGACTTAGTGTGTTGTTTTGCCTTCTCTTATTCCATACGTGTCAAGAAAAGAGGTATAAATAATTGTGGGATTGTGGGAACACAAAACACTTGACCCACAGGCCACATCATAGAGGTATTCATTGGGGCATCGGGTTGATTTCGGATCAGATGTTTTGGGTCGGTTCAAAATTGGATTTTGTGTTCACATTGATTTTTACATAATTGTAGATCCATTTTTAAGTCGGGTCAAATCGAGTTCGGTTATAAAGTCGGATGTCTATCGGATCATCGGGTCTGTTTTGAACCTTTTAGGCCACAAGTTAGGGTGGCAAACAATCAAATTATCAATTACTGTCCAAACTAAAGGGTATTGTTACTCAAAATTTGTAGTAAAGTCAACAAAAAAAACATAACATAGATATAAATGAATGGAACATATTACATGCACATTATAATTTTTTTGGACGGATTTTTTTGTTTCCATCGGTGTAAATTGATCCAACGAATCTTAAACTTCAAAAACAAAAAATTACTAATATTTGTAAAAAAAAAAAAAAAAGAAGAAGTGTTTGACAAAGAAATAAAAACTCAAAATATAAAAGTACATAGAAATATAGTAAGCTAGCTCCGACTAAAATTAGCAATGTTAAACTTAATAGATTATATTGATAAAATTGAAAAAAAAAAGTCAAAAAGTCTAGTTTAGATTTCTCAACTTCGACCCAATTTTTAAATTTTTTTGGGTCGAGTTAGTATTGAGCTATATTGAGTCAAAATTTAGATATACCTCACTGATTTTGAGTAATTTCGATTGAAAAATTATAAATTAACAAGTCTACATATATACTCTACAAAAACTAAATCATATTATTGCATTATTTTGCTAATGATAGATCATAAGATCAACACAATTATGATAAAATAAACCGCTAGTTCTTTTAATTTTATACTGTATCGGATTTTTATTAGTTACTACAAGCTTACAATAACATCCACAATTCATATATATATATATATATATATATATATATATATAATGACTTCGTATAAATTATGTTGTATAAATTATATTGTACTCTTATATAAAAATGATAAAGTGACTTTCAATACGTAGGTGACGAGACTTAAATGTGGTGGATTTATACTAGCACTTCGATTAAACCACACCATGGCTGATGCTCCGGGCTTAGTCTTATTCATGAACGCAATCGCTGAGTTCGCTCGCGGTGCTAGATCGCTATCGACCCAACCAATATGGGACCGCCACCTATTTAATGCTCGAAATCCGCCACAAGTAACCTGTGAACACCGTGAATATGAGGAGGTTGCTGACACTAACGGTACCATTATTCCACTAGATGATATGGTTCACAAGTCTTTCTTTTTTGGTATGTCTTTCTATTTTCTAATATTGTTTATAAAAAAAATTAAATTACTATTTTCTTATGTTACACTAACAATTTAAATAATAATATGAATTTGTTACACTAACAATTTTTAAATAATTAAATTTAAACACGGTCTTTACTGATTCAAGTATTTTTGTTAATTTTCCTACAATCATATCATACAATACAATACTATAAAAGTCTTGGAAAATTTCAAGTGTCATAATTTAAAGAGGAATGAAAATATTTATCAAATTTAGAAGCTAATATTTTTGTTTAAGTTTGAAGCTAAATTAGGTAAAATATTTGTAAGATATAGTATAGCAATTCTATTTAGTTAACTTAGAATTTAATATGTTCAATTGAATGAAAAAAAAAAGTCATCTATCAGGTAAATAATTAAAATAAACATTAGTAATTATGTTTTGATTTAAAAAATTATGAATTTGGTAAATTTAAGAACGATAGTATACAATACTTATATTATTATTTGAAATTATTTTTATATATATTTCGAATTAACAAATTCGTGCATTGCACGAATTTGTATACTAGTTATATTCTATTTTGATTACTCATAAATAACACAAATTACCATTTTTTTAAAAAATAATATCAACTTTCCTAATATTATAGAAAATAAGCAAAACAGTAAATTTCAATAATATTTAATTATTTTTTTTCGTGAACAGGGCCCACAGAGATAGCAGCTCTTAGGCGATTCCTTCCTCCAAACACAAAAGCCTCAACATTCGAAATCCTCACAGCATGTTTATGGCGGTGTCGCACAATCGCTCTTCAACCCGACCCGGAAGAAATGGTCCGAATCATGTGTATATTCAACGCAAGATCCATACTCAACCCGCCTATACCTTCGGGTTTTTACGGCAACGCATTCGCTTTTCCCGTAGCAATTTCAACCGCCGGAAAACTTTCGGGTAACCCGATTGGGTACGCTTTAAACCTCGTAAAAAAAGCCAAAGCTGACGTCACACAAGAGTATATGAGATCACTCGCTGACCTCATGGTTCTAAAAGGCAGGCCCCACTTCACAGTGGTTCGGACTTTCGTTGTATCGGATGTCACACGGGCCGGATTTGCGGATCTGGATTTCGGGTGGGGTAGACCCGCTTACGGTGGACCCGCTAAAGGTGGGGTTGGGGCAATTCCTGGTGTTGCGAGCTTTTATATTCCATTTAAAAATGGTAAAGGAGAGAAAGGAATTGTGGTTCCTCTTTGTTTACCCGGAAATGCTATGGAGATATTTGTTAAAGAATTAAACGGGCTGTTGTCGGGTACTCCAAGTGAGGGTATGGGCCCTTCACCATCCTATTTTATTTCTTCTTCTTTATGAGTGATTTTGTGTACAAATATATGTGATTTAAGTTAGTGTAAGCTTTAATTTTGAGTAACAAATGTGTTATATGTTTCATCTTGTATGTGATTGATAAAGAATTAAGGGGGGTGGAGAAACAATGTAATATAGAGGAATAAAATTTTGTAACAAGAAAAAAATTTGGTGAGAAAATTGTAGTTTTTATTCTCAAATAAAAGATGTCTATAAAGTACATGTAGATTTCTATTTTCTGGTTAATTATTTAGGATCGGTGTAAAAATTGGATTTCACGTGCATATTGATTTTTACTTTTCCATAACTATAAATTTATTTTGAAATCGAATTAAAGTCCGATTCGATTACAAAGTCAGATAATTATTGGGTCATAAAGATTTTTTTGACCACTCTATTTACAATGGTAAAGGAGGATTGTCATTTGTGAATGTTAAGTTAAGCTTTTAATCATTCAAGTGTTCACAAAGAAGGATAAAGAAAATTCCATGCTCAAGTTTAAATTAGTAATGTTTTACGCTCTTGTCCCATTAAATTAGTAGCAATGAAAAATGAGATAGAGAATACATTGTATGAATGAGGGTAAAAGAAATTTATGAGTTATTGTACAAACATAAAAACAATGAAAAATGAGTATGACTAGTCAATATAACAAATAATGCTAAATGAGTGGGACAGACGTAATATCTAGTTTGTTTTGACAATTCTTTTTAAATTGATTAAAGTGTTCTTTTAGACTCTAGTCTCTAATAGTGTATAATATTTAGTGAATTGTATAATTGTCCTTTTTTTTAGGTTTATGATTATTTAGAAAACTGTATTTCATTTAAAAAAGATTTACTTGTCATACATACAATTTAGTGAAAATTTTGAATGTCTAGGTATGAAAAGGAAAATGAAATTGAAAATGACCCATTTTTGTTTGCTTGGTAGTTGTTACTATTCAACAATCATGTGGAGTGTCCAATGATTCAACTAAAAAACAATGACATTTCGAAAGACTAATCAAAATATTTCATATACGTACACAATTTTATGCCTCAAAATATTTCATATACTCAAATTTAATTAAAAGATTATGTAAGCAAAATTTTTAAAATAACATGTATGCTATCTTACTATTTAAAATCTATTACTAGTCTAGAAGGTTTTATATCAATTTCGAAACACTAGTAAAAGTTATTTACACTTGACTCTTTATATCAATTATTTTTGTGTCTAAATTTCCTAATAAACTATTTAAAACCTATCACTAGTCTAGAAGGTTTTATGTTTTGTATTTGATCTTTAGAAATTTTTACAATAAAGATTGTAATGTGTTAAAGAATTCCATATAGTAGGATAATATGTCAAAAATAAGACAAAAATAAGTTTGTGCATGAGAAGATTAACTATTATTAACATAATATCATTGTGTGCACAAAACGAATGATCTAGTTATTGCTCGCAAACTACTATTAGCTAGAGTTGTTGAATGAAATTGTTAATTGGTTTGACCAGCAAAAAATATTGACTGAAAGTCAATTGTTATGAAGATGTTTGTAAAAAGTTACTTGTTGTTCGTTGACTATTATCAGAGAAAGAGATGCCAAAAAACCACAAGCTAATAAAGAAGCTACTTGAGTAGCCTTTTGATTTTGACTTAAATTCATCTTTCCAGTAAGCTTAATAGACAATCACTGATTGTAGTTTGAGACCGTCTCACCGAGAGATGCATCATATACATGGATTAAATAGTCCAACCAATACATATTATGACCTTATTTGAAGCGATCTCAGAGTAACTTAAAGACATTTTTCAAACACTATTTTTTAGCGTGACCAATTAAAAGCCAAGAACATCAATAAAAAAAACAATTATAGAGTAATTTGTTTTGGATAAGATAAAAGCTTGCAAAGTTCTTTAACCATTTGAATAGAAAAGCTCGCCAAGTTCTTTTGTACTTCATGATGTATGGGCTGGGCTTTAAGCAGTCACATACTCAAAACCAATACGTTAATCAATTTTCAAGTCCTCTTTTTAGAGACCGTTTTTTGTAAAGACGACTCTCAAAAGTCCAGTCTAAATCTATATTTAGAGTTGTAATAATATTTATTTAGAATTAGACTGGGCTTTTGAGAGCCGTCTTTACAAAAGACGGTCTCAAGTATGAATTTTTGATCTTTTTTTTTTTGAGTTGAAGTATAGTAATTGTATGAAATCGTCCAATTATAAAAAAAGTTCATATACGGAACCCGCGGAATACAACATTAATAAAAACATTTTAATATTTAAAATGTTAATTTTATCATTTAAAAAGGACATTTTAAACGTCAAACAATTAAAAGTAAGTATCTTGGATATAAAATAGATATTTTAATTAATTTACTTTAAATATTTATCTCAATTTAAGATAATGAGACCGTGCCTAATAAAACTTTGTATTAAAATTATACATTTTTTATTTTTTTCCTAAGAAAATAATTTTTTTAGAATGTAATATTAGTTTCTATTTTTTATATCAGCAATGTAGAGTTCCTATCCTACATTTTTTAGTAAATGGAAAATATCGCTATAGTTTGTTTCATAGTCGGTATTTAATAGTAGGAACGCTATGAAAATATAGAGTATTTTTTAGTTAGAAAGTTGTATGATAAGTTTAAATCAATCATCTCATTTCTTTACACAATTCATCCAAAACATTACTATTTTTTATGAAAATTATTGATATTATAAATTATTTTCACAACCACCATTTAATACGAACGATAATTAGTCTCTAATTTCGTATACAATATTTCCATAATTGTCAATGCTCAACTTTAGCCATTATAACAATTGATCATGAGTTGGTCATATTTCAGCCCATTTGAAGGTCACTTTGGGGCTACAAATTGGGGCCAATCACAATCGAATCTAACTTTCAGTCCGAAAGCCAACTCTAATAGAAAATTTGAATGGATAAGATTAATTTTCAAAAAAAAAAAACGAAAGGAAATATTTTTAAACTTATTTCCATTTATAAGCGAGGTTCGGATTAGCTCGTATTTACTAACTGCGAACAGAGAGTAAAGGTAAAAAAAGTCAAGAGGTCTGTTCACAGTTAGTAACTGCGAACAAGGGGGACGTGGTCAAAAATCGTTCCAAAAGCGGACTATTAACATCCAAATTTAACAAAAATTTAAAAGTCAACTCAATTGACCGCTGTTAGTAAGAGCGGCCGATTGAGTTGACTTTTTGACTTTTGTTAAATTTGAATGTTAATGGTTCGTTATTACTAACAGCGGACGATTTTTGACCATGTCCCCCTTGTTCGCAGTTACTAACTGCGAAACTGCGAACAGACCTCTTGACTTTTTTTGACCTTTTCTCTTTGTTCGCAGTTAGTAAGTGCAAACTAATCCGAAGCTAGCTTTGGGGAGCTAGACGCTTATAAATTGAAATAAGTTTGAAAAACTATCTTATTAAATACTTTTTTTTATGAAATCACTTATTTATTTCAAATTTTCACTCTAATAATTGAAAGTTTTATCTCTACATTGAATCTCTTGTGAGACGACCCGAGCTGCGTGACTGGCCTAGATGCTTTTTTTTAATTCTATCATACCAAATTTTAGACAATTTCAAGACTTAAAAGATCAAAGTCAAGACTTAAAATGTCAATTTCAAAGTAATAACAGCTTCAATGTTTGAGTCATCATACCTTAAATTATAATGAGAAATTTAAGCTTTGAAAATAATCTTTGAAGTCTTGGCATTGGCCTTTTAAATCTTAAATTGATCTTTTACTTTTTAAGGCTCTAAAATTATGAAAGTATGAAACAAAAAGAGTCTTAAAAATTAAAATGAATTAACAATTGATCTTTTACTTAAAATGGTTCGTTGTTAGTTTATTTAGTTTACAATACCTTTAATTCGGTATAATTTTACTTTTTAAGGCTCTAAAATTATGAAAGTACGAAACAAAAAGAGTCTTAAAAATTAATGTGTATTTTTACTCAATTCCTAGATAGAACAAAATGAATTATAATCTTTATGAAAGCTTATAAATTGCTTAAACAAATGATCAACGCTAAATATTATTTTTGGTTTAAAAAAATAAGTTGTTACACTAAAACATACTTTTATAATATTAGATTTTTAAAATTTTCAAAAAGGTACATTGCATAATGTGAAATCAAAAGACTTAACAATTAATTTTAAAATATTTATATATATATATATATATATTATATATATATATATATATATATATATATATATATATATATATATATATATATATATATATATATATATATATTTTTATACTTAGTACTTAGACAACATATATTATTGATTCAATTGTGTTTCGACTATGAAACGAGGGAGTATGTGAGGCACGTGAGATATCTGGAGTGGAAGTGGTACAACGGTCAAGCGTCAGTCAACGGGTGAAGTGACACCTTTTGAAAGCGGTTCGCTTGTCCTGCACAACAACACGTTAGCCTTGCCCGGGGGTTATCTCCCGGAAAACCCCTCCGATGCTTAAGTTAGATCGGGGAATAGAGAAAAGTAAATGAATAAAGAGTGGAGAGTAGCAATAGGGGTGTTTTGTGTGGTGGTTAACAACCAGCAGAAGTGGTAAAGAGGGAGATAACTGTGGACGATGGTGAATATGAATTTCGGCAGAGTTTCGGTATTGTAATGGCTTAGGGGGCATTTAGCATTGTTGTTCCCTTTTTATATACTCCCAGCGGCGGTTACTCATGAATAGAGTGAAGGTGGGAGGTTGGAGATACCTATTTTAGGAAATAGGAGGTTATTGCAGGAGATGGGTAACTACCTGGAAGTTACATGACGGTTATCTCTACTGGAAGTTAGAAAGTCTGACCTTTACTAAGAGCCAGTCAACAAACGAGGTTAAGGGTTGACTTCTTGGTTTGACTAAATTCACATAGCTAAACATTACCATAACATTTAGCCCCACGCATGAAGGATGATGTAAGAACCGAATCGGGTCGTGACATTTTTCTTTATGCGGAATGATGAGCCTGCCAAGAGAATCCAGGGAATTTTGATTTTGGCCGCGGTACCGTCATACCGTGGTACCGTATGGAAACTGTTGTATAAATGAGCCCCAAGGCTGTGTGGATGAGGCAAAAGTTCCGTATGGAGGACCGCCTATTCTGAACATGGGTTAGGAATGCCTTCAGGATCACATTGGGCCAAAACAGGGTCCGACCGAAATTTGAACTATGGCTGCGGTACCGCGGGTTGCTTGAGATTATTTTGTCTGATCTTAGACAAATGCTCCGTGGGAATTTTTATGATTGACCGTCGGATGTTTCTGAAGGTCTCCCGCGGGTGGCAAAATCGTACTTAAAATATTTTTCTTCTTCTAAGGGACCAAAACATGGTCCGAATGAGATTCCTTCTATGGCGACGGTACCACGGTGAGATATGAGGATTTTTTCCTCTTCCTGGAGATGGAGACGTGAAATTGCTCTTCCACGGTATCACGGGCCGCAGTTGGATTAGGTTCTAGTACTTTGAATTTTTTTTGCCCCAAGATCGCCTTCTTGGGCTAAAAATAGGGTCCGAGTCACATTCCTTCTTGTGAGGCGGACAAGGATGAGATACTTAGAATTTTTAGCCCCAAGATCACCTTCTTGGGCTAAAAACAGGGTCCGAGTCACATTTCTTCTTATGAGGCGGATAAGGATGAAATACTTAGAATTTTTAGCCCCAAGATCACCTTCTTGGGCTAAAAACAGGGTCCGAGTCACATTTCTTCTTATGAGGCGGATAAGGATGAAATACTTAGAATTTTTAGCCCCAAGATCACCTTCTTGGGCTAAAAACAGGGTCCGAGTCACATTTCTTCTTGTGAGGCGGACAAGGATGAAATACTTATAATTTTTAGCCCCAAGATCACCTTCTTGGGCTAAAAACAGGGTCCGAGTCACATTTCTTCTTGTGAGGCGGACAAGGATGAAATACTTAGAATTTTTTACCATGTGGTCGTGGGTTCAATCCCCACAAACGGCGCCAAACTGTTTCGACTATGAAACGAGGGAGTATGTGAGGCACGTGAGATACCTGGAGTGGAAGTGGTACAGCGGTCAAGCATCAGTCAACGGGTGAAGTGACACCTTTTGAAAGCGGTTTGCTTGTCCTGCACAACAACACGTTAGCCTTGCCCGGGGGGTTATCTCCCGGAAAACCCCTCCAATGCTTAAGTTAGATCGAGGAATAGAGAAAAGAAAATGAATAAAGAGTGGAGAGTAGCAATAGGGGTGTTTTGTGTGGTGGTTAACAACCAGCAAAAGTGGTAAAGAGGGAGATAAATGTGGACGATGGTGAATATGAATTTGTGAATATGAATTTCGGCAGAGTTTCAGTATTGTAATGAAGGCTTAGGGGGCAGTTAGCATTGCTGTTTCCTTTTTATATACTCCCAGCGGCGGTTACTCATGAATAGAGTGAAGGTGGGAGGTTGGAGATACCTATTTTAGGAAATAGGAGGTTATTGCGGGAGATGGGTAACTACCTGGAAGTTACATGACGATTATCTCTGCTGGAAGTTAGAAAGTCTGACCTTGACTAAGAGCCAGTCAACAAACGAGGTTAAGGGTTGATTTCTTAGTTTGACTAAATTCACATAGCTAAACATTACCATAACAAATTGTTTTCTCCAAAAATACAAAAAATAAAGTTATCCAAAAATTATTAATTTGACTGCCAAGCCGGTAGACGATGCCCTTGACTCAATAAGTTCCATAAATAATTTTTTAAAAATTAATAGTCCTATAACAAAAATTTTGTTTTCATGTGGAATCCAAACCCAACCATGAGCAAAATAACATTGTAGGTCTCAATCAAGACGATGACCACACATGTATCTTACATGTTATGTTTCCACTATTTAAACACACATTTTAAAAATAAAAATTATACAAACTACATTAGAAAATTTATCAAAATAAATAAAACCATAATAATTTAAAGACGTTTCATAGCTATCTTGTTATTAACGATTTTTTAATTAATACATATATTTACACCCTTTGTTCTCTTCGTAGAAGAAAATATTATAAATATGTACAGTGCATATAAAAGAAATAGAAAAAGTACTACGTTATACAATATTTGTATTATAATACATTTATAATTATACTTAATTTAATATTACCTCCATTTATCTGTATATACGACGTGTTCCGTTTGATTTTTGTTCTCAGTTTCATCGTCCATTAACTTTAATTTATATTTAATTTTTAATTTAAAAATCAAAATAATCTAATCAAGTAAAATCTTAATCAATTCATCACAAAATACATTTAATTAATACTTACATTTTATAATTATAATATATGTTGATTTGACGATGTTAACAATATAACATTGTTCAAATATTCTAAAACAGTCAGTATCCCGAGAGACTGTCTTTCTAAGAGACGTCTTTCAGACTCAATCTATTAAATTTTATTGTCTATATTTATTCTATATTTTCTTTAATGAGTCAATCCAATTAGGGATGGTCTCTAAAAAAATTTTTGATTCTAAAATTCTAATAATTTATTTTAAAACATATATTTAAATTAAATTTTCGAAATGAAAATTTTTGGGGAACTCCTAACTAAGTCCTAAGGGCCCACAGCCCATTGTGTGTTTCAGTGTTTCTTTTTTTAGGCGGCAAATTTTATAAATTTGGCCGAAAAAAAACCCACGGTTATGTTTGTTGCAGTAGAACTCAGGCACAAAGGACGACATCGCACGTTGTGCATGTATTTGGGTCTTCGTGTTAGGTTAAGACTTAGGATAATCTTGTTTATCAAATTGTAGGAGGGACCCATTGTTTATTGTCTTTTAATTACCAAATTAATCATGATTATTCACTTAACTAATTAAAGATTACTCCTACTTAGCAAGACATATAGGTAACTTGGGTCACTAATTAGAACATGGAGAGGTCGGTTAAGGGAATATTATAGTACTACTTATGTACCAAATCTTATTAGATTAGATGTGTTTTCTATGTATGTCTTAAACATAAAATTATGGTGACGGTTTAAATATGTGTAAGGTGTAAAATCAATAATGACAGTTTAAGCGAAGTCAGGATTTTGAATTGGGATGGTCAAATTGTCGATATATTTTTTTACTATATAAAAACTAGAAGTGTTAGAAACAGACACACGACATTGTAACCGAATCCGATTCGATTCGACTTTAAAAATTTAAATTCATTATGTAAAACAACATGGAAACGAAATTCGATTTCAAGCCCATCCGAAACACCTAACCCGAAATCAACGATGACCCGAACGAACACCATTAGACACTATTTAAGCTATGAAAATATTTAAATCAATGAATCATTGAAAAAATTATTATTTTTGATTTTTGACTCTATATTTGTCTAATAATTCTCAAAATAAAAACACTATTAAAATTAAGATAAAAAAACATAAACACACTAAAAAGGATGATTGTTAAGTTATGAAAGATAAATAGTAATGACATTATAGTATAAACTTTTAGTCTATAAAATTAATTGTTTAAATGAGGGGTTGATCCCTTAACCTTAGATTACAAATGTGTTACTCCAACCATTAAGCTACATTAATTTTTGTTTTATTTTTACTCTCTTTGAACTATGTATCATATTAATGGAGGGAAACCAAAATTATAAGGGCTTGCATTTTCGGCAAGGAAGCCGGCCCTCCGCCGGCTCCCATTGGCTTCGCCCATGAGTATGTATTTAATGGTTTCAAATGAATTTGCTTCGATATTATAAATTAAAAAAAACGCTAATATATGCATGTTACAACTTTTACTAAGATATTTTGTGTATTTGCACGTGAAATTAAGTTATTAATTAATTAAAAATCAAAATTTTCCTCATTCAAACAAATTTCTTTAAATATGATTGTACTCAAACTCAACTCTTGATTGTCATTAGGCTTTTCTCACCACCAATTATTACTCAACTCTTTACCACTATACAAAATCATATTTCAAGCAATAATAATACACAAATTCTTGTGAGAGACGATCTCTTTGAGAGACCATCTCTAATTAGGTCGGTTCATAAAGAAAATGTAGAGTAAAAATAGGCATTAAGCTACAATAAGTTGGGCCTGGGAGACGTCTCTCAAAAAGACGGCATCTCAAGAGAACAACTGTAATATTAGTTCTTTCATCAAAATAGTTTCAAACCGCCCAAAGAAAAGCATGCTTATATTTACAAGCAAGTCTTTTTCATTAAACTTATTTATCATATTTCAATAAGATGGTGATGGGTGAAACTAAATAGTCCGAAAAAAATGTTTTGAAGTTAAATTATTGCTTTTAAAAAGAGATAAAGAGGAAGAGGGGCATAGGACAAGAATAAAATGCAATTAATAAGATTTGATCATATGTGACCTTAAATATGCTTAGCACCAACAATTTGCTATACCATATTATTTTTGTTATTCTAATATATAAATTTTTTTTATGAATATAGGCCATTTTGTTTCGATTTTTAAAAAGTGGATCCTCATTCGAATCATTGGGTTTTGGTTTTAATTTTGATTTCGATTTTAGCGCTTTCGGATGGTTTTCTGACAGTTCAGGAAGCGAGATTCCTAACAGTTCAACTCCAAGGTTAGTGGGTTAGACCATCGATTAAACTCTTTTTTGCTTAAATTAAAAAATATATATATATAAAATATTAAATTAATTTGATATCTTTGCTGATTATTATCAAAATTTATTGCATGCCAATCTTCATTAAAAGATTTACTAAAAATAATATAGTAAATAATGAGTTAATAATGAAGTAAATATTTCAAAGGGGTTGATAATTGTTGAGATTTAATAATCCTAGTAGGGGTTGATGATTCCTCATCTTCATCGTCATCAATTTCTAGTGTTTCGTTCACTTTGTTTACATAATCATCTAATTTTTTATTGTGTTATTCTTGGTAATTGATTCAAAGCTATTGACTGACGGTGATGTTGTTTGCCGTCGGAGTAGAAGTAGTATTTCTTACGATGTAGATCATTTTGACGTTTTTGCAACTATATTTAAAGGCTATTTTTCAAAAATAAAGACATACATATTGATATTGCATTATTAGTAAATTAAAGAAATAATTAGAAATATAATAAAGTATAATTAATTAAAAAGATTAGAAATTTTCACGTGGTATATCCTTATATAAGTTTGCCCCATAGAATGTCCAAATTGTTTAATTGTATTGACCCTTCATAGATGTGAGATATTCTGTTTAGGTCGTTAAATAATTTTATATATTATACAATTAAATATAAAAGAAACACTTTTTTGATAAATGATAAGGAAATAATTTTATATACTACAATTAACTATAAAAGACAATAATTTATTACAGTATCTGCTTAAATTTTTAAATGAAATAAAATAAAAAATTTGATTCCAATGATTCTTAATATCAAATTTTCAACAAAATTTGTTACACTATTTTTAATATATGTACCATTACCAATAGTGTTCAGCAATTTAAGTCATTATTTCTCTATTCTACAACTTAATTATATTTTCGTACATAATGTTGTTAAGCATTTTCATACATTGCAGTATTTGTTTAAGTCATTATATAGTGTTATGAGAATAACCGTGTAATTATATATAAGTAGAGAGAGTAAGTACAGACAGAAATGAGAAGGTGTGAACGAAAGAATCAAATTCATCCCATATTTACAAATTCTCAATGACTCCTTTGATTTTGCGTGGTTCCAAGGTACGGGTGGGTTAGGTGAACCTAAAAGTTTTAGGTTGCGCGTGAACGGGACCAGTTTTAGTGAAAAAGCTCGTGGTTCAAAATCTGACAGCGGTTCAGCAGGTTGCCATAAACTTTTACGAAGCAATAAAATTTGAATTAAAATTAATATATTCCAAGCGATTTTTTTTGGCTTTTCAGTTGGTTAATGTGATACCCCAGATTTGCTTGAAAAGGGATTGATAGACTACTCATATCAACAAGGTGTATCTTCTTTTCTAGGGAGCCTATTTGCTAAGAACTCCACAGTTAAGCGTGCTTGGTGGGGAGAAATCTTAGGATGGGTGACCTCCTGGGAAGTTTTCCTGGGTGCGTACGAGTGAGGCCAAAGTACTTGGAAAGACTTAGTGTTAGTCGTGGGCTATCTCTACGCTCCATGAGTAGTCACCGGTGGTCCGTTGGGCCGGGGTGTTACAAATTGTATCAGAGCAACCCTGCGACCGTGGCTTGATTGTGTGTTCCATGCACCTAGCGGGGAAAAGATCCTGAAATGACGGTCCAACGAGGACGTTGTATTCTTAAGTGGGGGTGAGTGTGATACCCCATATTTGCTTGAAAAGGGATTGATAGACAGACTACTCATATCAACAAGGTGCATCTTCTTTTCTAGAGAGCTTATTTGCTTAGAACTCCACAGTTAAGCGTGCTTGGTGGGAGAAATCTTAGGATGGGTGACCTCCTGGGAAGTTTTCCTGGGTGCGCACGAGTGTGGCCAAAATGCACTGGAAAGACTTGTGTTGGTCTGTGGGATTACTCTACAATCTCCATGAGTAGTCACTGGTGGTCCGTTGGACCGGGGTGTTACAGTTAAACATATAGTAGTATAAGATGTTATGTAAATGACTATTTGATCAACTGAAAAAACAATTTTGAAGTCTAAATCAAAAAAGTAATATGAGTAGTTTTTTATTTACATTTGTTTTTTCACGCGTTTTTATCTAATAAATAACTAACAACCAACCACTAACAATCAACAACCAACAAACAAGTTTTACCAAACATCTTTATAATTAACTTAAATAGATGATTCAACGCATATTAACCAATACTTTCAGCTTATCACACCGACTAATATATGTAGAAAACAATCATTTCACAATCGCCAAACAAACTCTATAAACATTGTTCAATCTTGGGGGCAAACCAATTATGCCAATTTTACAATTACTTGTACACTTTCCCTGAATAACAAATGGGTATATTAGGTATGACCACACAAATCCATTGGCTAACTGATAAAAAAAAATCAAGAATGGTATAAAAAAAGGCATTGAATGCTATATTTTCAAAACACCATGGCTTTTTTAATTAATCCATTAATATGATTTTAAACATCATAACAAAATTTATGATTTATAGAATACATTGGGTAGGATAATAAAATAGGCATCCTATTTGTATATATACATTACTATATCATAAAAAAATAGTCAAAAATAAGAAGAAAAAGAACACAAATTGAAGAATTTATTAGCACATAAAATTTTCTAACCTCTCTCCCAAAAAAAAAAAAAAAAAAATGTTCTAACCACGAGACGGTGATTTTGGTTGACTTAACAACATTAAGTCAATAAGTGATTAACCAAAGTCACAAGAAAGACCAAAAAAGTGATCAAAGTAATTAAAACAAAAAAAATTTATTTAAAACCATTTTACCACAATTTCATTTGTTTGGCCCAAGTCTTGTAACATACTCCTACCATTTCCAACATACTCCCTCTGTTCCTTAAAAAAGTTTCCACTTTTCATTTTGGGTGTTTTAATTATTGTTCCCATAAGAAATCTTTCCATTTATATCACAAATTTTGGACAAAAATAACCTCACTCATCCTCATTTTAATATTTTAATAATGATTATGGGCCCACATATCTTCCACTAATTTCATTTTAACATTTTTATATTCCTTATGGTCTCCACATGTTTCCCACTAACTTCATAAAAACATTTTTTTATTAGTTGTGGTCCCTATGTTTTTTCCACTAACTTTCTTTAAATACTTTTTTAATATTTGTGGTTTCTTATGGATCAAATCCAATCAGACCCATTAAAATATTTATGGACTTATATTCGGTTTCGGTCTCGGACTCTTACAGATTCAAATTCACTGGATTTGATGGATCTAGGTTTATTAGCGTGTTTTAATTTTATTATTCAAACTAAAATATTTTATGCCTTAAAAGTTTTCAATAGTTACTAATATTGATCTATAGGTGGTACATAAGTTTAGAGCATGTTTAAAATATAGAAATAGATTTAGAACAAATTTGAAATTGATTTTGGATTGTGTAATAGGCTGGGTTTAGAGCAAATTTAAGATGAGTCTAGCAGGTCTGACTTAGAGAGTTTTTGTGAAGTTTGGGTCTAACATCTGACGACTTCAGATCTAGATCTTTTTATTTTTTTAACCTAAATTAAATTCTAATCCTCTATGTACCTCTAAAATCATAAAACCAAAATTATAAAAATAACGACAAATCTAAACCGAAATCTAATACTTCTACGACTTGTTTGGTTGGTGGTAATGGAAATGATTTATAGTGTTAAATTACATCAAAAGTTCCATATCATTCTCATGGTAATGAAATTTTGATCACAAATTTTTTTTTGTTTAGAAATTTTCATTACCATGAATACCATTTCTCCCAATGGTAATGCATTTGAATAAATTTTATAAAGAAAATGTGATAATTAAAGTTGGACAAACATGACCATCAAAGTAGTCAAGAGATTTTCAACCAAAATTACACTAATTTTCATTCTCATTACTATCGTTTATGATCACTTATCTAGGGGTGAAAGTTATTCGGATAAAAATCGCAAATCAAACCAAATAAGAAATATGGTTTGGACTTTTTATAAATTGGTTTGGTTTTGGATTGGAATTTTCAAAACCGAAATATTTTGGTTTGGATTAGATTTGAGCATACTAAAAACCGAAAATCGCAATTCTGAACTGAATTAAAATAGAAGCTCACTTTTTACAATGAGCTAAACTACTTATTGAGTGAATGTGCAACTTAACGTGCAAATAGAAAATTTTAATTGGCAATACTAACAAAAACAACGTAAGCAATCTTATAAAAATAATAAACCTTAATTTTATTATGTCATTTTCATTTTTGCATTATAATTTTAGTAATCTAATATTTAAATTTGTTTTTAATTGAAAAATATGGTTTGGATTGGTCTGAAAAAGTCTAAATCGAATTAATGTAGTTTGGTTCGATTTAGATTATGACCCAATTTGGTTTGATTTGGATTGAAAAATCAAAAACCGAAATAAATTTAGTTTGATTTGAATGGTAAACCCAACTTTTACCCTTACACTTGTCAAACTGACCGCTAGAATTTTGAAGCAATTCACAATCCTCACAAGTCCATTATATACTGCGGAGATAGAGGGGAAGATTTGAAGATTGATTGATAAATACAAGGTCTAAATGCGGTCGGAAGTTCAAATTCACTTTTTTTTGCCAATAATATAAATCTTTAAAAATTAATAAAAAATCACTCAGAAAAAAATTTAATAAAAAATATATCTAAATCAGCCATTTTATTAAATTCACGCGTTTAGACACCAGAAAATCCGTGTTGCAATATTTTTTCTAGTCATATCTTCTTCATTGAAAAAAGGGGAGAGAATCTAGAGAGAGAAAGTAGAGAGATAGAGACAAAGAACCAGTTCTTGCGCCTTGCACTAAGGTTTCCGATCAAACTAGCTACAAGTGTTTAACTTTGCTAATTTAAGCCGGTGGTGCATAGATTCTCATCATTTTTATTCCTCATTTTGGTTCTTGGTACTATTCCCTCTTCATTTTTCACTTATTTTTCTATCTAATTTTAATAAAGATTAGATTTTATCACATGGGTATTATTTTGTTTTGTCAATTTTAGGTTATTTTGGTAGAAATTTAACTTATTTTTGTTGGATTTTTGTTGTTTAGGTATATGTGTGACAGTGAACTTCACTTGATGGTTTTGGGGTTTTTGTGGGTTGATATTTGAAGTTGATAAATTGTTGAACTGATTTGTTTGAAAGAATTTAGGGTTTAGTTTGTGTTGAATTTGAAGTGAAATGGGTGATACAGAAAGGGGTAATATTGATATGATGCATAGATTACAAAACCCTTTTGGGGCTTTATCAAGAACAAATAATCATCTTGATGTATCTCAATTAAGTATATCCCAAATCAGACCACCTTTACCTCAAAATACCCAAAACCCACAAAATTTTGGTACTGAAAATGGTAAAAGGTCTGGTATTCCACCATCACATCCTGCTATGCCACCACTTTCACCTTATTCACAAATTCCAGTGACTAGACCTGGTGTTCATCACTCAGGTTCTCAAAATTATACTCGTGGACCGACCCATTCGAGATCATTGTCTCAACAGTCGTTTTTTATGAATGATTCATTGCCCCCTTTGAGTCCTTCACCTTACCAAAATTCTACTTCCCCTACAAATGCTCATGAACATACCAATTCGTCCAATGGTTCGTTGGAGAATCGTGATGGTAATGGGAACTCGTTGCCTCCGAGTTCTTTTGGTAGAAGTAGTTCATTGCATATTTCGGAGGGTCTCCCCCCTCGGAAGTTGCATAGGCGGTCTATAAGTGATATACCGTTTGGGTTTGATAATGTATTTCAATCATCACCGCCACCAACATCGATGATTCCTCCTAGTCCTAGAGGTCATAATGGGTTGGAGAGGAGTTTGTCTGGTGGAGAGTTTCCGGGGTCTACAAAACCAGCTCAGTTAGTTAAGAAGGAGTCAAGTTGGGATACGAATCGTGATGGTAATTTCGAAGGTGAAGTGGTGGATGACTTTCTGTCTGCGTATATGAATCTTGATAGCCTCGATGCCATGAATTCTTCTGGGACCGATGAGAGGAATTGTAATGAGAATAAGGATGATATGGATAGCCGTGCTAGTGGGTCCAAGACGAATGGATGTGAAAGTAGTGATACCGAAGCTGAAAGCAGCGTGAATGAAAGTGGTACTGGACGGAAAAGGGGCGCAGCAGGTGAAGCTGCACCAACTACTAGACACTACCGAAGTATTTCCATGGACAGTTTCATGGGGAGTATGAATTTCGGTGATGAATCTCCGAAGTTACCTCCTTCCCCAAGTACCGGCGTGGCTCAACTTTCTCTTAAGGATCCGGCTAATGGAGATTCTAATGCCTTCAATTTGGAATTTGGTAATGGAGAATTTACCGGTGCAGAACTGAAGAAGATTATGGCTAATGAAAAGTTAGCCGAGATTGCTCTTACCGACCCTAAACGTGCAAAAAGGTATACCTTACTAATTGCCTATCATTTAGCATGAGTTTGTCCTCAGTTGTTGATGATTCAATGATTTCTAATTCAACATATCTGTTTGATTTGTGCGTTTTAAGGATTTTGGCAAATCGACAGTCAGCTGCGCGCTCAAAAGAACGGAAGATGAGATATATTTCAGAATTGGAACACAAGGTTCAGACTTTACAAAACGAAGCCACAACTTTGTCTGCACAGCTTACATTATTGCAGGTGGGTGATAACTGATTTAGAAGTGTGTTATCGGCTACACTGCTGCATTTAGTTCATTCTATTTTAATTGTTAACTTAAATTCTCGTTGTCTGAACAGAGAGATTCTACTGGACTTACCAATCAAAACAACGAGCTAAAGTTCCGTCTACAATCCATGGAGCAACAAGCCCAGCTACGTGACGGTATGGTTTTAACTCGACCATGAAAGTAATCATTCATGTACTCTCGTTGTAATGATTTGCTGTGACAACTCCTGTATGCTCATTTTGCTTGTGTTTTACTTTATAACTTCAATAGACATAAGAAGAAACATAAAGATGTTGTAGGTTATTATAACATATTCATTGGCTGGCCCCAGGTTTTCCATAATTGACTGGTATTTTAATAATATTACACAATATTATTTGATTGATGTTTATGCCATATAAATTAACGCAGATTACAAGTTTTGCGGTAAATAATATTTGCTTGGAGCATCTCGATACGTTTTTAAATTACCGACTCTTTGATGTGTAAACTTAAATGCATAGTTACATGGAACGTGGAACGTAGCCACGTATGTCCCCAATCACCACGAAACATGACCCAAATCGCTCAAGGTGACATCTTGGTGTAGAAAACCTTTAATTAAAAGGTATTTTGGCCTTAATTTACAAATCAAAAGGAAAAAAGGAGAAAAAAATGAGATGAAACCAAGAAATCTAAAAATTTCCAGTTGAAAATAATTTCTTAAAGCAAAATAATCATTTTAATTTAATTTTGTTCTCAAATATATATTTTATACATAATGTATCCCGTATCCAATCGTTCTCGAGTCAATCTATGTTGCGTTCCGTGTTCCCTTCCCGTTTCCCGTTCCAAACCGAATGTCGTTCCAAACAACAATGCTCAAATGATCATGTAGTTCTTGAGAACTTGTAGATTTTTAAGTCGTGAATATTGAGTAGTGTAGGAGTATATTGAAGTAAATCTCACGGAATGTTGATATCGTTGGCAGCTTTGAATGAAGCTTTGACAGCAGAAATCCAACGCTTAAAGATGGCAACGGGGGAGATCAACGCCGAGTCCATGTCCAAGTGTTTTGGACAGCAGCTTTTTGTTAATCCTCAAATGTACCAGCAGCAACAACAGCCTCAATCTGGCCCCACCAATCCCAGTAAGTTGCAACAGCCTATTGCACAGCAGGAACAACCAACGGCACAGGACTCGAACAGTACGAGCACAAAGAGTGAATCAAAACAATAATGGCTTGAAAACTCAAGATAAGACTATCCCTGTTCTTCACTAGCTATCCTTTTGTCAAATTTGGTTCGATTATTGATCTCTAGTTTGCTCTTTCTGTATGTTGTTTTGTTATTTGCACATCGACAGAGAAACGGAAACTTGGAAGTAATTAGCCTTAGATTCATTTTGCATAGAATTACCGAATCATACATTCTATTACTCTAATTAGGTACATGTATCATGTACGGTAAACCCGAAAATTCGTTTAGACATATCTAGTAACACAACTATTTTGTACAATAGAGATACTGCTGCGTGTTCAAATGTCTTAGTTCCGTTTTTATGCTGTTATTCTGTCCTTGCTGTTATACCGAAGCTTATTTTGTAAATGAAATTCGACCTCAACTGAGGTTGTTATCATGGAGACGATGATTGATTTATTTCTTGCATGTTTGTTCGACCGGCAAAAGAACACTTCGCCAATGTTGCATTGCCTATGAAGGGCAAGGGTAAGAGCAAGATGTTTCTTTTCAATGTTTCGACCGGCAAAAGAACACCTTATAATAATATACCATGCAGTTTCAACTATCATCTTTAATTTTTGGTTGATTTGATTATTGACCTGGAATTTTTAGCGTTGGGCATAAGAACGACATGTTCTACGTTCAAACTACTAATTCAAAGGACTCGTATGCTAGAGGTCATTGATAAAGTGTAACATATCGTTATCTCAATATTAAATTGGTTCCTTATCATAGTTGGAGGCCTAATTTAGGACAATGTGGAAATGTTTTATCCTCAGTTTGTCCATTGCTCCCATGATCTCTTTTATTGGCAATTTCGCATGTTTTCTTTAAGTGCCATACTTTTGGGTCATATTTTTGATTTTTTTTTTTTTTTTTTTTTTTTTTTTTGTAACAGTTCGACTTATTAGGATTAGACTGAATTTATTTAAATTCAATGAATCTAAAAATACAAACTGATTTGGGTACTCTTTATTTTCTTTGTCATGAGAGAAAATAAAAGCATCAAATTTAATTAAAGGAGTACCAAATTTTTATTTCACTTAATGTAACATGTGGAAATGTAAAAGTAGCATAACAATTGGTGTGATTTAATTAGTCAGATAATATGATGATGTAGTAGTAGGTTTAGTTTAATGGTAGTAGGTAATATAAATATCTTGTGCTCATCATTAGAATTAGAAAATACATTTTCTGTCTCTTTTAATTTGCTATTGAAAAAAAGACATTTTATTTATAATGCGCCACTTAAAATAACAATGATTAGAGTGGATTATATATTTTTTGTCCTTTTAAATTTACTACTGAAAATAACATTTTATTTATATTATATCATTTTTAATTGCAAACTCAGTAGTCAACTACATTTATACGTATTTTGGTTTAATTGAAAGTTTAGATAATGAGGAGATATTGTTGAAGAATTAAAGTACGTAGGACCAATTTCAACAGAAGAAGTGATCGGGATGGGATGAATAAGATGACACATTATTATTATTATGATTTGGACAACATCAAACACAATTAAGTCATTGTCTTATTTACGGCTCCACCTTTTTTTCATTTCTATATACTATATACAAATTTTTATTTTTAAAAATTAAAGGCTGAAGAGACAAAAAGACTAGACAATGGGCAAATTCCTTTTAGAAAAATCACAAATTTTTACTTGAGACCGTCTTTTGTAAAGACGGCTCTCAAAAGCTCAGTCTAATTCCAAATATATATTGTTACAATTCTAAATATAGATTTGGGCTGGACTTTTGAGAGTCGTCTTTACAAAAGACTGTCTATAATTCAACTAAGATAAACCTGATTTTACAATAATTTTGGAGTATTACTAATCTTATTTTTGATTTTCTATATTTTCTTTTTAATATGATATTCTTTTACTAATTTCATAAAAAAGGTATTCTTTATTTTTTTTTCTTTTATTTATCTTTTGCTTTTATCAGCCTATTTTTAGTCTTATTTTATCATATATCCAAAAATAAAAAGTATCCTAACATAATTATTGCATATTAAAGAATAATGGGTCCAAGAATTTAAGTCTTCTCTTTGAGGAGAAAGTCTTGTGTGAACTTAACGTATGTGGAGAGTAGAAAGAAAGAAATTTGTGTAGAGTGAGTAGTGGTGCATAATAAATTAACGTGCATTAACACTTGGTTTGGATAACAACCGAAGAAAGAGGGGAAAAGAAGAGAAGGAAAGTAAACGGAAGGGCAAAGAAAGAAGTTTCTCTTGTTTGTTTAGATGGAAAGGAGAGGGCGAGGAAGAGAAAAAACAATTTTTTTTTAAATTGTCACTTGTCTATTAAAAAATCCTTTTCTTCCTAAATTTTCTCCTTTAAAATTGTTGTCTAAATATTCCATTTTAAACTTTTTCTCTTTGAATCACTTGACGATTAACAATTGAACTAAATAGTGAAATATAAAACCAAAAGCTTGATAAAATAAATAGAGTTTCATTGAAGGGAATTGATAAGATCATTTTTGACTTTTCTTCATGTCTAATATTAAAAATTATATCTAATAGTAAGTTTTTAATTTATTTAAATCTGATAAAATTCAGGGCAAGATATCTTATGCTCTTGAAGTTTATATTAAATTCAATTAAATTATTATAAACAACTCTATAATTTTAAATAACAATAGAACCGCAATTTGTATTAAAAAAAATGATCATTTACCAACAACAACCTCAAAGTTTACTCAATTTCAAATAAACAGCCTCAAACTTCGTTTTTTACCAACAACAGCCTTCAACTTGGGAAACACGACATCGATACAGTCACTTCACCGGATGACCTGCTAATGAACTGTTGACCATGCTCAATGACCTTTGACTTTCACTTAATTTCATTAATTAAACCTAATTACCCAATTATCCCTAATTAAACCCTTCTTCCCCAACCTCTTTCTAATTCACCTCCATTCTCCCTCTTCATCAACACCACCACTACCACCACCACCATTAAAACCCCTCCTTTAATAACAACCCCATTAAAAGCCCCTTCCTTCTTCAATATTTGAATAAACCCTTCTCTTCTTCAACTCACCATTAAAAGGTACTCTTTCTCTCCCAACACCACCACCACCACCATTATATCCCCTCCTTTAGTAACACCACAAATAACTTATTACTCACAAACAATTGGTGGGAAAGATTCAAGGGTCTTAAGAACCAAATCCAACTCATTCGGGTCAAGGTATTCGGGTTGTTGAAGGGCTTTCTTTGCTTTCCAACTGTCTAAAGACCATTTTGGATTCGAATTGTGGGTAGTTTTGGATGTTGATGTAGATTTCGAGGCTCTAATTGGGAGAAAATAAAAACTGGGTTGATGAGGTTTTGGCGAATTGAATCCATTAGAGTTATGGAAAATTGATTTTTGATGTAAGAGATGAAGTGCTTGTTGTCAAAGCCATATTTTTCTATGTGTTTTTTGTTGGGTTATTGTTGTTCAAAGGATAGAGATTGTTTGAGAGGAAGAGCTGGCTATGGAATTCATGATTATTGGCCTTGAAGTTTGTGATTGAATTTGAGGGGTTGCAGTTTTTAATGTTGAATTTGGGTGTATGAATTAGAAAATATTGGTTGCAAGAACAATTTGGCTAGAGGTTGATTGGGGAATGGCGGTGGTGGTGGTGGTGTTGGGGTGGGGAATGCTGTTGATTAGGGAGGGGTATATAGAGATTGGGGGAAAAAGGGTTTAATTTGGGGTAATTAGGTAATTAGGTTAGATTAGTAGGCTTAATTGAAAGTCAAAGGTCATTGAGCATGGTCAACGGTTCATTAGCAGGTCATCCGGTGAAGTGGCTATATCGATGTCATGTTTCCCAAGTTGAAGGTTGTTGTTGATAAAAAACGAAGTTTGAGGCTGTTTATTTAAAATTGAGTAAACTTTGAGACTATTGTTGGTAAATGATCCTTAAAAAAAATAGAGTAATACTTCTATTGTTGGAAAGTCACCCTCATTTTTCAATAAATTTTTGCAGATTTGTCTCCTACAAGATTTTATAGATTTCTTTGTCTCCCTCTCTACTCTTTTGAATTTATTTCTTATCTTATGATATTATACTAAAATAAGTTATAGTGACAAGTACGTAGAAATAGAATTAAATAATAGTATTATATAATTGACTAAAATAATAAAAGCTTTTTTTTTGTCATTTATGATATAATCTTTCTGTCTCATTAAATTTGTCATTGGAAAAATCAAGAAAAAAGACAAAAATGTATATTGTGAGGTTTGAGAAAAACAAAATGTGTCAATGAGATGAAAAGGTAAATCATATATATATATATATATATATATATATATATATAAAATCAACTTTTTTAACGTATACGCCTAGTGCATAAATTTAGACTATAATTTTGAGGATTATTTTAAATTTAATGTGAGATATTTTATAAAATAGGTAAATATGATAATATTTAAGAGAATATTCTAATTTAAATTTCAAATAATTACCAATTTATAGCCTACCTAGTGCATAAGCTAAAAAAACTAAATAGTAAATATTAGAAGACAGACTAAAAGAAAAAAAGTAGGACAACTAATAAAAAGAAGGAAAAATTATCTAGAATAATCCAATCTATTTGTGATTTTCCTACAATAATCTCATCGATTAATTAACAATGAATAATCTCAACTTCGAGGGGTATTTTCCTAAAGTAAACCCGGTTACCAGATGACTTGCTAAAGCAAGATATTTTTTTAAAAAGATAAATTAAAATAAAATGTCGAAAAAAATATTTTAAAAATGTAAAAAAAATTATGATTTTTTTATTATCTAGAACTTTTTATGTAAAATTTTAAATTTTTTTTTCTAATTTTAAATTAATTTTCAGTTTATTTTTTTGGTGAATTACCTACTATAGCAGGTCGTGGAGTTACCCAAGTTTACATGTAGGCAAATACCCTTAACGTTGGATTATTCCTGCTTAATCAATAGATAGATTATTATACGAAAATCACAAATAAATTGAATTATTCTAAGTAATTTTTCCTAAAAAGAAAAAGAGATGCAATTTTAGGCAGATGTAATTTTAGGCATATCTAAATTTTATAATATTTATAAAAAGAGATCAGTAAAAATAAAAAAAAAAATTATAAAACAAAAAGAGCACGAAATAAATAGAACCACTCAAAATAGTGACGGATCAGAAAATATTTTTAGATGGTGCGACTCAATTATTAGGTTACATAGTTACGTGTAACATGTCTTTTTTAATTAACGTCACGACTCACGAGATCCATGAAAGAGGGATTTTTCTCCCCCACTTTCTTTAATAACAAAACTTAACACCTTTACATCTTATCTACTTTTTTATATCAGGACTAGAGGTGTTCAATGGGGCGGGTCGACCCAACGGGTCAAGGGTCGGGTCACATTTTGACGGGTCATTAGCGGGTCGGGTCAATAATGGGGCGGGTCATTAACGGGCCTTGGTGTAAAGGGCCGGGCCGGGCCGGATAATTATAAATATTAATTGCGGAAAAAAAATTAACCACTTTTTTTTATTTTTTAAAATATTATCATTATATACATAAGTAAGTCGACCCAATGGGCCGTAAAATATAATAAAAAAAGCTATTCTATGAACTTTTTTAAAAAGGGTCAAAGAGGGTCAAATTTAAATGGGCTTGACCCGGCCCGACCCGTTTATCATTTGACATGACCCGCCCCGCCCCGGCCCATTTAAATTTTGACCCGACCCGCCCCGCCCCGCCCCGTTGAACACCTCTAATCAGGACCTCTAAGCTCGCTTCTCCTATGTGAACATTATATTATATTAACTGTCTGTTTGGTTAGGTGTATTAAATGGTGGTAATAATAATTAATTATAGTGTAAAATTTTATTAAAGTTTCATATCATTTTCATGGTAATGAAACTTTAATCGCAAAAAGAATTTTTTTTTTACAAATTTTCATTACCACCTGATATTACATCTCCCAATAATAATGCATAGAAATAAATTTTACGAAGAAAATAAGATAATTGAAGATGGACAAGCATGACCATCTAGGTAGCCCAGAGATTTTTCAACCAAAATTACACTAGTTATTCATTTTCATTGCCACTGTTTATTACCACCTACCAAACGGGTTTATCGTGTTATGTTTGCCTTTTCCTTTTCGCTTTCTTTTGCCTTTGTAAATTTAAAGCCTTCTTATGCTTCTATATATTACACTTATGTGTTCTTAACCTATTTGTCCACATGTTTCACGCGTATTTTTTCTATTCTGTTGAATTTGCAATTGAAAGTGATATTTTCCTCCTAGTATGTAAATTTTAGTGACAAATTCAAGAGGATAAAGGAGTAATAGATAAGTTTATTGATTGTTGTTTTCTTTTACTCTTCTCAGCTTATATGCTTTTTAATTTTTGAACAACTTTTGAATATTACGGTGAGATAGGTTTATATAAAAGGCAAGTTTAATAAAATGAGTGTTTTAATATTTAAATTGTCCATTTTAGCATTCAAATTGACGTGTTAAACATTAAACAACTAAAATTGATTGAGCTATTTAGCTCAATATAGACTTGTCTCGCAATAAGATCATCTTATATGAGAATTAGTGTCAAAATTTTCAAGCTAAGATATATATGACGGCATATAAGAATTCTAAGCCAGCTTAATGATTGAGTACATTCTATTTCACTTATGGTTAGGAATTCGATTCTCACCATATACACGGAGGTCTCTCTCCTTGTCTGTTGGAAATTCTTTAACTTACACTTGAATAAAAGAAAGACATACGATGACTTGAATCTAAATGTGTCAAAACAATTAATCGAACTAATTATAGGAGTGTCATTCTAGCTAGTATGGATATATAGATTATATTAATAAGACTTATCGTTGTTATAATTCAATTTTTGTAAATTACTCCATAATATGTTAAAAAGGAAAAGTTAGTTAATTTTATTATTATTAAAACTAAAACGAGTATTAAAAAAATTATACTAACAATAAGTATACTTTAACTCAAAATTATTGACCTAAAGTTGTAAAACTAGTACAATTAGTGGGACTAGGTCAATTAGATTGGATTGGTAGGGTATATAAGTCAAATCAAATTTTGAAATAAGGTTTAATTGCTAGTGATAGATGGATGACAAAAACCTTGCCCAAATATCTAAAATCAAATAAAACTCCCATTCTCCTTAGGAAGTATATATAATTTTTGTTTATTTAAATTTATTTTTTATGTTTTTTCTTCGAATTGAATTTGCTATATTTTTTATTGAGACATGAACATGTACTCTTTTACATATATTTTATTTTTACCATTATATTTACTCTGTATTTGGATAATAAATTAAGAGAGAAGTATAAGAGAGGGAAGGGAAAGAGAAGGAAGGGGACAGGTAAGGAGTAATAGTGCATTTTGTTTGTTTAGAAAAGAGGTGGAAGGTAAAAGAATGAAAATGAGTGTTTTCCTTCCAAATCTAACCACCTTAGAAGATATTATATTTAATAAAGCTTGTCTATGTTTCGCTCCAAACCCCTACCCTGCAAATCTCTTTAAGTTGGGTGGCGTAATGCCGTAAATGGAGAGTAGCCATTATGATGTTATGTAATGAGAGATTTCCAACTAGATTAAGGTGAATGTATTGGCTAGTTAAGATGATACATGAGCATAAGATGAAAGTAACATAGATGCGGGTGCTATAAATGGATATGTGGTCACACCAAGATGGTTAAGAGTAGGAACCATGATTTGAAGATGGACAAAGAAAGACCATTGGCAGACATGTGAGAAGCATGAAAAAAAATTACATTTGATGGAAAGAGTCGTGGTAAGGACTTTATTAGGGTAAAAACTAGTACTTAAAGACGTCGTTTATCTTCACCTTATTTATTGTTTGTGCCTTTATGATTGTTATTTATATGTTTTTGCTTGTTTTTTAGCCTTTAGACTTGTCTTGCCTTTTGTTTCTTTTGTAGATCTTTCTCAAGCCTAGTCGAGTCAAAGATCTCTTTGGCCGCAATATTATCTCATTCAATAAGGATACTATTAACCTCTTCCATCCCTCCTCAGACCATGCTTATAAAATCTATGACCGTGATATCCAAAGAATGATAATGATGTTTATTTTATTAGCTTTAGTACTTACCTTCCACTGCAATTTTACTTGTCCATGGTATGTTCTGGATCTGTTATGTTCATTAGGAATATCAGGTGGATATTACATGAATTTCGCATCGCATCCGACTCAGTTAGATGTGTGTATGAATTTTTTAGATAATAAATACGAATATAAAAATCTTACCCGCCATAAATAATAAGTTGATAGTGAGTATAAGCCATTATGTATTACCTGCCCCGCCTCAGCCCTCATACCACTAAACTTGCCTCGCGTCTTTACTAAAATCAACCAAAATAAAAATATACTTCAATCAATCTATGATTACAAAAGTTGAGCTAAACTTTAGTCATCAAATTGTACGTCTTAAAGATTCTGATGGGCTACGAGTGAACCTACAAAAATATAAAAATTACAATCATTTAATGTTATAGAATTAAATTTGATAAAGTATAGAATAAAAACAACACATAAAATGTCAGAAGTGGGATTTGAACCCACGCCCTCGTTAGAGGACCAGAACTTGAGTCTGGCGCCTTAGACCACTCGGCCATCCTGACAGTTGTGATCTAATTTGTCAAATAAAATTTAAAAAATTAGTAAAATGTTTTTACATATTCTTTTCTCGTCCATCATTCATTAACTGTCAAGTGTTACAACTTGCTCCTATCATCCTATGTTTTCTCACTAAACCCTAACTCGATAAACCTTTACTTCCTGAGTCCAGACCCTCCCGAGTTAACTCGGGCAGCCATGGACGAGTCAGAAATCGAACCTTCACACACCGAAAATATCCCTACAGAAATCTTAAACCCTTCCGAGTTACCTAACTCAGCCATGGAAGAGTCGAAATCCGAACTTTTAGAGACTGAAAATGCGGCGCCGAAACCTCTTCCGGAAAACTCAGATAGAGGCCAATTATCGGCGGAAGAACTTGTAGCAAAGGCAATAGCTCCGGTGAAGAAGGAATTTCTACGGCCACCCCCAAGTAGCAGGTCCGCTATTTCAGATACTAATAAGGATGAAAATGGAAAATCTGAATCCACTAAAAAAAGCGGCATTGTGAAAGAGAAGAAATCGAAGCGTCAACTTAAACGCGAACGCCGTGAGGTTTGGTTTCGCTCTACCTTACTTTTTCAATTGTTGAATTTTAATTACGTGAAGTTTATTAATTTTTGAAGTTTTTTTTGCTTTTTAATTGTATTAATTGGATAAATATTTGATTTTATTGGTGTAGTAATCATTCTGCGATGCTTTTTTTATTTCCGTTCTTGTATTTCGGACGATTTCATGTAGAGAGTAACATTCCTTAACTCCAATGCAATTCACGTAGGCAAGGTTTGGGGTTGGATGTATGTAGCGTGTACTTAGTTAGTGATGTTGTTTTGATTGAGTCATTTACTGTATTTTGAAACCAACAAACTGAATTATTAGTTGCATATGGTTAATTACACTGGCGTTGTGTAGGCTAGGCAGTTTTCTTTGAGCAAATTGGTTAGTACTTTAATACACTGATAATAAGATGTTTGTTATGATATGTGCATTGTTTTCTGTAACCATTTCCAACCCATTGGAATGACATTTGTGAAGTTGAATTTTGCCAATTGCTGATTGGAACGACATTCGTCCCTTCCAAACCTCCTGAACCTTGCCTAGATTGGAGCCTAAGTGGAGCCACTCAATTGCATTGGGGCAATGGAATATTGTAGCAAGTAAGAATGTTTGTTCTTCACCAAGTTAGGTGACCAATGCTAATGATTCTTAATATGATGACAGGAACGCAATTCTTCGCTGAATATTTGCCCATCAATTGCAAAGACTGAGGATGTTAGTTCGTGTAGTTATGGTGATAAATGTCGTTTTAGCCATGACTTGGAAGCTTATAAGTCTGAGGTAGTGTAAAATGGGTAGTTGATGATTTTCTTGTGAACATCTACTTTCTTATGCAGTATTTTGTTTATATGCTGATTCTCAGTGCTAACTTGTGATTGTTCCATTATGTACAGAGACCAGCTGATCTGGAGGGAGAATGCCCATTCACCTCTGCTCAAAAGTCATGCCCTTATGGGTTGACTTGTAGATTTTATGGTACTCATAAAGATTTACCTAATGAAAATTTGGACACGCTGAAGGAAAGTTCTGAAGTGAATGTGTTGAAGAAAGATGTCCAAAAGCTTCTTTGGAAGAATAAAATGAAATTTCCCAAGTCAAATGTTGCTCTCAAACAGCTTGGACTTGTGGTATGAGCTAATTATAGGCATAATTTCTTTTATAGAACTTAACTAAATGTCAAACGCCTCTTTTTCGCCTAATTTCCTTCTATCTCATGTACAAGTTCATATTGGGAGGAAAAAAGAAGCTAAGATTGCAACATTAGTTAGGCTTGGGACACTGCCCATTTCTTTTCTTGGCTGAAGTGATGCTTTAGTCATGATCATTTCATTGGTTTTGACTGAGGCATCTTTTAGCAAAATTGTCTGTTTTTAAATAACGAAGTCCTTGTCTTACATTTTAGATCTAAAGTCGTATTTGCTCTGAAGTATATTCCTAATAATTTTTTTTCTTTCCTGTTATTTTGTATCAGTTACCTGAAACTTTGATGTTTAGATGGGTTGTGTCGTCCTTGCTTGCTTACAATCACATTTTAGTTTCTGATCTGGAAATCACCTTTTGAGTTATGAAGCATGTTTTCAATGTTTTTTTCCTGAACTCTGAACATAATGCACAGGCTCTGATATGTCTAAAGAATGATGATATTTCATGTTTTGTTTAGCCTGTTTTGCTCTTTAAGATCACCAATGTTAACACAGGGGAAGGGCCACACAAGAGTAAAAGAGTCAGAAGAAGAATTTGATATTCCCAAGATTGACAATAATTCCCACTGCTCAGAGGATAATGGATGTGAGAAGTATGACTCTGGTGATAAACAAGATGCATCTGTTGATGAAGAACCACCGGTGGATGGCATATTGGCAAGTGATGACAACAGACCTGCCAAGAAAGCAAAATCTGATGATGATGCTCAGAGAAAACCTTCCAATGACATTATTAATGGTTGTTACTGGACAATGTTGCTGATTGTTTCTGAAATTAAGATATAAATTTTTTGATTGGCATGGCTGATTGTGCTTTTCTAATGACAGGTGCTAGCCTCACTAGTGACTCTTCCAAAGATATTTCACAAAATAAAAATGAATACCTGCCTCAGGATTCTGATGCCAGCTTAAAGTTGCACCCTCGTGAAAGGAAACTTATTGATTTTCGGGGGAAGCTATATCTTGCACCCCTTACTACTGTTGGGAATCTTCCTTTCCGTAGAGTTTGCAAGGTTTTAGGAGCTGACGTGACATGTGGTGAAATGGCAATGTGTACAAATCTTCTTCAGGTTAGTGCTTGCTTTTCCCTGCATTCAGATTTTGATCAACACTTTGAAATCACTTTTAGGGACTATACATACATGCACGTACTCATTTGTAGAGGTGGTATTTACAGATTACTACTTTTTTAATCCATTGATTTTATTAATGTAATCAAAGGGCCAAGCTTCAGAATGGGCACTTCTCCGGAGACATAAATCCGAGGATTTGTTTGGTGTACAAATTTGTGGGGCCTATCCTGATACTGTTGCACGTGCTGTTGAGCTTATTGACCAAGAATGTTCTGTAGATTTTATTGATATTAACATGGGATGTCCGATTGATATTGTCGTCAATAAAGGAGCTGGATCTGCTCTTCTTACAAAACCATTGCGTATGAAAAATGTAATACAGGCAGCTTGTGCCTCTGCGGAGAAACCTATTACTGTCAAGGTGCTGTCTTGTTGTATTTACTCCCTAGTATTCATCTTAATTTTAGCATCTTCGTACAACTTCCTTTTGTAATAATTCCAAATTATTAACTTCTGATAGCTTTGGCTACCCGAGAGCACTATTGCTCATTAGTATCTCTGGTAGCTAAGATATTCTTTGATCAGTTCTTGATTTATTTTGTACTGCTGCTCTTTCTTTATGGGGTGCATCATACCTTGTTCATTTAATTATTTATTTATAATATTGTAGGTTAGAACTGGCTACATTGAAGGAAGGAATCGTGTTGACTCATTTATATCTGATATTTATGAATGGGGAGCTTCTGCATTAACGATACATGGGCGATCACGCCAGCAAAGATATAGCAAACTTGCTGATTGGGAATATATTAACACTTGTGTTAAAAAAGCTCCCAGCTCATTTCAGGTGCTTGGAAATGGAGATGTCTTTTCATATGTGGACTGGAATAAGCATTTCTCTGACTGCCCTGAGCTTTCTTCTTGTATGATTGCTCGAGGAGCTTTGCTAAAGGTCTAGCCTTCTATTCAGCTTTTGATACATTTCTAGTTATTTCTTGGGCTTGGTTCCTCAACCTTTCATTCTTTGCAGCCATGGTTATTCACTGAAATCAAGGAACAAAGGCATTGGGATATTAGTTCCGGTGAGCGATTGGATATACTTAAAGACTACGTACAGTTTGGGCTTGAGCACTGGGGTTCTGATTCAAAAGGTTGGTGTAATCTGTTATGTAGTCAAATACTCTTGTAAAAGCCTTGTGTATGTTTCATTCTCCTTCTGCTGGAAATTTGGTGCTTTCTCGAATACAAACATGAAGACAAACATAAAAGTCGTGTTTGTTGGCCATTGCATATAGTTTGAATCTCAGTCAGAATCATCAAAGATCTTTTTTCAAATTGAATTCCAATGAAATTTCTTGTGTAGGAGTGGAAACCACCAGACACTTCTTGTTGGAATGGCTTAGCTATACATGTAGATACGTCCCTGTTGGCTTACTAGAAGTTATCCCACAACGACTCAATTGGCGACCACCTTCTTATTATGGTCGTGATGACTTAGAGACACTGATGGCGTCCGAGTCTGCAGCTGACTGGGTGAGTTCAGTTACTTATTTCCGATTAGAAAAATGCCAAAGTAAGATCATGATATTTTTTTCTAAATATATGTTTGACACATTCTGTTTACTCCAGATTCGAATCTCAGAAATGTTGCTTGGAAAGGTTCCTTCTGGCTTCACGTTTGCACCAAAACATAAATCCAATGCCTATGATAGTGCAGAAAATGGCTAATATAGCGAGTGATTATCAGTTTCTTCCTGGCATTGTCCTTTTGCTTATGATTTTGGAACAACCACTAATTCTACAGCTACTTCTTTTTTATTTTACTGTATGATACAGACTATAATTTTTCTGAAAAATACTAGAGGTACATTGTACTTCTGTTGTACGCCTACATTCCAACAGATATACCTAATTCATCACAGGTTTAATGAGGACTGTTGCTTGTGCTGCTGTTTCGACCCTCGTTTTCCATATATCTTTCTTTTGCAGTCACTAGTATGGTTTTGCATCGTTGATGAATCTTGCTACTTAGCAAAGACCGAAACAGCATCGGTTGCGTGCTTCATAGATGGTTAGGAAATAGGATCCATGCATACTTCCGTTTCTTTTCTGAAAGCCATGCATGAGCAAATAAATGAATGGTGTATATATAAATTGAAATGAGTAATACCTTTTTTTCTTTTGAAAAGAAAAATAGGTAAAACACTTTCCTTTGAGTTTTTCTAAAAAAATTTATTTTTTCTTAAGTATTTGTGTAGTACAGTGTGTATCAATTAATAGCTCAATAAAAACACACTAAGCTATTTGTTGATTCCATCAAACATCCTTTAGATTCAATATTGTACTCATGTACTGTCAATCAAGCAGCTGAACTTTCATTTTTCATTCTTACGCAAAAATTAATTTACATCTTAAGCCACTAATCCCTGTAGTAGTTTCATGATAATAAAGACTTTAATAAAAGGAAAATTTGATATTAAACGTACGAACTTTGTCTCATTTGTTTATAAGCGTTTGAACTTTCGTTTATTTTTTAGAGGTATGAACTTTGGGGGTCATCCGCTGAGAAAGATACGGAGGCATGAAATTTGATATCAAACAACATATAACAGGTCATCCGTATCTTTCTCAGCGGATGACCCCAAAGTTCATGCCTCTAAAAAATAAACGTAAGTTCGAACGTTTATAAGCAAATGAGGCAAAGTTTGTACGTTTAATGTCAAATTTTCCTTAATAAAATGACAATGATTGAACATGCAAACTAAATGATAGAACTTTTTGACATACCTAGTAAAATAAATTAAAAAAGCAATTTAATTAAAGAGAAATAAAATTGGCTACAAACCTTACAAATAAGATGCAACAATGATTTGCTTTTTTCTTTTGTAAAAATCATAAAATCATAATTTATATAGATAATTTGAGCTTGACTATTTAAACTTTTAAGTATTTAGTTTTTTTTTTTTTTTGAAATGTTAAGGGACTTGGTTAATACAGTAAGATCATCTTTAATGAGTTGATTATTTCTTCGTACCCATCACTGTTAAGATCATCGTTAAGGCCTTGAGGACTAGGATGGCCAAGTCCTTGTGGACCGTTATAACTTATGAGTATCCAGAAATCTTGATTTTTATTATAGTTAATTTGTGCTCTCACTGATTGTAAATTTGTAATTTTTAAATCCGTCATTAATGATACATATTATGTTATGACTAAAATTCGATCTTAGATCAATTATAATTATAAATTACGTAAAAAATAAAGTTCATGTCAACTTTTGACAAATAATAGTGTCTTAGACAACCTTTTAGAGCCCTAATCGACTAACTAATCATAATTCTATGTCCTATTCCCTCTGGCATCTGGCATCTAAACTTTGCCATATTTGAATTCAGTCATTTTAATAATTATTTTCATTCATAAATAATTTATTCAACACATCAACACATTTTAATATTTGATCTTACATCCCAACAATAAAACAACAAATTAATATAATAATAATTATAGTTATTGCAAATTTAGGTTACATTTGATAAGAGAATAAGACACGAGTGATACTAATAAATCTTGTATATGACTGTCTCATCTTGATATAGATTCATACAATTATTTTATTTTTCTAACTGATTGCTTTAAAATAGTAAGTGATTATTTTAAGGTTGTAAATTGTTAGAGTATAAAACATAATCATGAGCTTAAGCTTTTGGTTGAGTTGATTCCTTGACATGGTATCAAAAGTTAACGTGATAAGAGGTCACAAGTTCGAATATCAATCACCACTCATTTAATGTGGAATATCCAGCGTATATGCACCTCCACACTTTTAGCCCGATAGGCTCTCGTGTGAGGAGGCGTGTTAGAGTATAAAACATATCCTGGGGCCTCAACCATTAACTTCAACTTTTGGTTGAGTTGGTTCTTTGACATAAATGACTTTAAGATTATAAAAAGTAATCACTCCAAAGTGAAATGTAACTGATCACTTAAAGGCTATAAATAATCACTTTAAAATTGTAAGTGACACTTTAAGATAATAAATAATTACTCAAAAATTTTAAGTACATTAAACCAACCCATTGAAACCGATCTTACCATAAGACCATGAAAATTTGAAATATATAAGATTATTTATCAAAAAAAAAAAGCATACAATAAGATTATAATCAAACTTATTCCAAAACTAAGTGTCTAATTCGCAAATTTTAGGTTCGGGATGTTCGCACTTAGTAAGTGCGAACAGACTGAAAAACTGAAATAGGCTGTTCGCTGTTACTAACAGCGAACAACCTGTTTTTGGTTTTTAGTCTGTTCGCACTTACTAAGTACGAACAACTCTTGTCTTAAAATCAGCATACTGACCCTGTTTGACCTGTTCGCAGTTACTAAGTGCGAACTAACACTTAATGTTTTTGACCAGTTTATTACTGTTCGCACTTACTAAGTGCGAACAGACCCGAACCTATACTCTGGGGTATCAAGCTCTTATATTTGAAATAAGTTTAATTTGGATTTTATTGCATGCTTTTTTTTAATTAAGAATCTTATCTATTTCAAATTTTCGACCATCTTGTTAAGGTCAACCTCGATGGCCACAATAAAAAGTCAGGCCCAGTGTATTTGAGTCTTGACAACTTGTTTTAGTTCAACCCACCCACCATTTCTCTTACCATTTCTATCCCCAAAAAACACGAATTAGGGCTTTACTTTTCCCTGCAATATCTCTCTCCATCCAAGATCTTCAATTTTCTATCATTTCATCTTTAGATCGAAGGAAGCTTCAATGGCGCCTGCACTTCCTCAGTTCTACGGTGGAACCAGCACTCTCGCATTGGTAATCTTTCTAATCTATAAAAACTCGGCTTTTTTTAGGGTTTCACGGAGAACTTGATTTGATTTTTTTGGCGTATTTGTTGGATTATATAGGTAGCTCGTGTTTCTGCTTTCACTGCTGGAGTTTTATACGGTAACATGAAGCTCAAAGTTCTCAAGGTAATATTGTTTTGTCAGTTTTCTGGGGTTTTAAGATGGATATGTGAGATCTTTGATTGTTGTATCAATCCGATTCAGTTTTAAAAGAATTATAATGAAAATTGATGTTTTTAGACTGATCTAGGAATAGTGGTGTGAATTTTTTTTGCTTGAATTGTAATGTTATTATTTATATCGTTTGACTATTGGAAATTGAATACGCTGTTGTGAAATTGCCATTTACGTTTTATTGGATTTTATCGTGAGTTTCATCGTTCATTGTCATTTAGTCAGATTTTGTCCTTTGAATCAAAATGAAGTGTGTGGTTATAATAAGGGTTACAAATTTAGAGGTTGAATCCTCATTTCCCCCCCATTTCTGCTATTCATCTTAGTTCACAAGTGATTTCATGAAATCAAGCCAAAATTTGAATCAAATTTCAACATTAACATAAAGTTGTTCATTTTAGATCATACTCAAATGTGAATTAAATTGAGATGTTGACTTTGAATTTAAGAATTTGAGCTTTGTTGCCACATGGAATAGTAAAGAACTTAGGGTTGCGCTAAGGAAACTTGTTTTATAAAGGGAACTCGATTTTAACACAAAGTATAATTGATTTGGACCGGAAGTATATTTACCTAAATTTGATTTAACCCTGTCTAGGTGTGTTATTGATTTAACATGAATCCGCACCTGTTTTGACCTGTAATCAAATTCCGAAACTGACTTGAGTCAAATTATTGATGTGACATACTACAATCAAACCCGGAAACCCTTCCGAAAACCTAATCAAATAACCCAATTTACAGCCACAATTAGTGACTTGAGTGGATGACGCAAAAATAAGTGTTGATAAGAAAGTAGGTGTATTATCAGCAAAAGATTGGGAAGGGTACGGAAATGACTTCTATACTACCATAAAAGTTTTGCTTGAAAATTCTTGAAAATGTAAGTTCCGGGATTTTGCTTGAAAATGTATTATCAGCAAAAGGAAGGAGGTGTATTATCAGCAAAAGATTTGATAGTGATTTTGCTTGAAAATGTAAGTTCCGGGTTTTTGGGTTGAAAAGTGGAAAGGGAATGCATAGAAAATCGATAAGAAATGATAATGGTAATATGAAATGTTATGATTATAAGTTGTTTGGTATAGACATATAGAAGAAGCAGTTTTGTTACTAATTGTTTATATCTAGATAAGAGTGGGTTTTTATTTATTCATCTGTGCACATTAATTTTCCTAAGTCATTCTAACTTACAGCCCTGTACTTCCTCTTTAAAAAACTTTTCTCTCTTCTCCATATCTCTATTCTCTCCTGCAATTTCATTACTAATGGATCTAAAGGAAGCAGCATCTTAGTTATACACTTTATTAAGTCCTGTAAAAAAACTTCATTTCATTGTGAATTCTTTCATTTGTAAATTGGAAAAATCAAATCTTGTAACAAGTATTTGTCGAATAATGCAGTGAAATCGAACCAATAACTTCATCGTCTTTATTAGCTAAAAAGGTCTTGGGGTATTTTACTCTTGTTTGGGGTATTTTAATTTTTTTTACTATTCACTTATCACTCTTAATTAGTATTTTTATTTACTATTCACTTATCACTCTTAATTAGTATTTTATTCTTAATCTTTAAGTTAAAACATAGTCATGTGGGATCTTGTTTGATTCGTCTCAATACAAAGATTATTAATATTTACTTTTTATAACTTTTATTTAAAAACAATTAGAGATACTAAAGATCAAAATGTTGTCTCGGCAAATGTGAAAAACCAAATAGGACTAATGGGTTGAATAAGAGGTAGTAATTTTTTTGATTTTAGGGTTTCATTTTGAATCAGTTTTCTATGCAGAGTGGAGGGATATGGGAAAGTCTGAGGCATGTAGATTTCATTCTTGTTTTTGCAATTCTTGTTACTAAATCGAAAAAAGTTATATTAGACATTTCATACCATATAGTTGGTATTTTTTTCGTAATTGAGCATCAAATTTCATCTACCAAACAACCCCTTAAAGTTTCTGATTGGTGGAATTTGGTCTAAATACAGCATCAAGAAAAATTGCATCAAGAAAAATTGCTTGCTGCTTTGCTGTCTTAATTATTTTTGTGCTTGTACTCTGGTTCTTGCGTGCTTCAAAACTTCATTGGTTTTCATGATGATACTTTGCATGGTTCTCTTTTCATTCTTAATATATCAATTTTTTGAGATTTTCAATTTGCTTGTAGAAGGCGCTTGTGTTGTTTTTCGCTTAAACGTTTGGCCATTCTCATGAATATTGTGATCTGTGTTTTTGATTGATGGGATGGTGCATGCCCCATTCTTTAATCAGTAGTCTCTACATGTTACTTTCTAAAATACTCTTTCCGCCCCACTGAATTCGGCATTTTTATTAATCCATTCCACTGTTTTTGTTATATTTCTTTTTTTTTTGGAATTGACTTCATTTCTTTTTATTAATTCCCAATCCCAAATTTCATTTCTTTTTTTGGAATTGACTTTATTTCTTTTTTTCGTACCATATTTTCATTTTAACTAAAACTAAAGTGTTTGGTATATCAGATGAAGGCCAATTCTCAGAAGAAAGCAGAAGCCAAGGAAGCAGCCAAGGCAAGTCATTAATTGTGCGGAGGATGATAACTGGGGGAGGGCGCATAAACAAGCTCTTTGATTTTCAGTTTAATTGAAGGCTTTTGTAGAACCTGATATTCATAGTTGTCCATGTTCTCATTTACAAATTTTTGTGGCTCAATGACCATCAACATAATGACAACAAATTTATTTTAGTTGCTCTCAAACATATCATCTTGTATGATGATTTATCTTTTGATTAAATGTTAAATAACAGTTTTTGCGTTGAGCTTTTGCTGACCGACCTTCATCGATTTTTCGAGACTAATAAGTAATAATAATGGTGTTTTACGATCTTTCATGTCAACAGGTGTATTATATTGATCTGAAACACTTAGTCGACTTTTGCTGACCCTGTCCTTTTATCTTGGTGTGACCGGTAAACAATGGAATCATGCAATCGTCGAGTTAAAGGTTGCATTGTAAACTGGACGACATTGTTAGATTCTTCTACTCCCTCCTGTCCGTAGGAGGCAGCTCCATGATATCATTAAGCAAAATATATGCCCCTCCATTTTTATAGTTTCTATTTTATGAATGAAGAAAAACAAATACTCCCTCCGATTCACATTTATTGTCCCAATTGGTTGGACACGAATATTACGAGTGAGATATAGTCCACCAAAATAGTGGTAGTTGGGGTATTTTAATTGATTAAATTAATTATAAAGGTGATAGTTGGGGTATTATAAGTAGTAAAAATGGGGGTATTTTGGTCATTACTTATATGAACATGAGGTATTTAAATAAAAAATCATGACTAAAAATAGAAATGAAATCTTTAGAGTGAACTTACCCAATAAGGAAATAGGACAATACTTGTGAATTAAAGGGAGTATAATATTTTGTCTATTGATATACAAAGTGATTTTGCTTTTTGAAATGTTCATGTAAATTATACTATGAGATGAATTAAACAAGATTTCACTCGACTACTTTCAAATTGTTGTAAAATTACATTTTTCCTTACAGAACTATCGATCTAAGCTCGACTAGGTTACTTTCATCGATCCCGGCGCAAACACAAAATTGGGAAGGTTTGCAGCCACCGGACAGAAATGAGAAGCCACCGGCGACATGAACCATTCCTCGTGACCTAGGAAACATGGGACAGCAAATCAGCTACAAAATTTCAGGAAGTTGACAAACACAATTAGATGGGAAAATAAGTTGTGTTGTACAAAAGCATCAAGAACACTTCATTATTCGCATTTTTAGTGAATCGGTTTTACCATTATACCTTTTCTAGTGGAAAGGACATAAGCATTAGCAAGGACAAATATTTAAATTTTACTACTAGGCCAACCATTAAAATGTCATAATATACAAAGTAACATCATATCGGGAAAAATTTTTTGGTGGGAAGGGAACATCCCTTACCGTCCGTTATCATCACCGTCCTCCCTCTCATCCTATCATCGATATCCCTAGTTATTGGAGAGAGGAAGGAAGGGAAGGGGAAGAGAAATGGGTGTCTCCTCTTTTTCTTGTTTAAAATGTGAATGAGCTAATCCTTCCATTCCCTTCCCTCCATTCTCCTAGTGGTATCTAAATGAGGAAAATGTAATCTCTCAATTTCTCGGTCTTTTCCTTCTATTTCTTCCTATCCAAACGTAGTGCTAGGTGAAAATGAACGAGGAAAGATTTGGATGAGAAACACAAGCACCCTACTCCCTTCCCTTATTTCACATTCCTCCCTTTCATCCGATCATTGCTGTCCAAAACACCGTTATGGAGCAAACTAGAAGCTTTACTTTATGACGGAAATTCATCATATGAGGAAGCGAGATCCAGGTCTTACAACGTTATGAATACGAAGGTCTTTGTAGCTTTAAGGGTGTGCTTGGATGGAAGGAAATGGGGGATTTGAACGGATGAATGATCTCTTGTTTGGATAACAATAGAGGGAAAACTCTCATCTTCTTTTCCCTTCCTTCCCCTACCCTTGTAAACAAACAAGGGTTACTTTCCTTTCATTTATCTTCCTTTCCTTACCCGTCCCCCCTTTTCCTCTTCCCTTCCTTTCTTTTTTCTCCTAAATTGTTATCAAAACATAGCGTTTTTTTTTCCGAAATGTCAAGATTCATGTTTAGTCCAATTGGAGCAATAATGTAATAATTGTGAAGACTTTGTGAGAGACCAACCTGAGATGACAATAGGAACAAAGAAAGAACATCACCACATCTCAAAAAATTTCTATTTGACATAGATAATGTCTTCATCATTTTCATCCTCTCCCCAGTTATCATCATCTACAGGCTCTTCAGATAAATCATCCCCTTCTTCCAGACTTTTGGCATCGTTTTGATCATTTTCATTCTTTATCTTATCCAATATCGCGATAACCTGAAAAGGCAAATTGAAAATTATACATGTATAATATTGTTGCCATGCCAATTGAAAAGGCCATCATTGAGGGAAGAGAGAAAACGAATTTAGGAACTCATCAACAACATTCTATAATCCCAATGCTATTATCAATTAGCTCGGTTCGGATGCAGGAGCGGATCTAGGATCTGAAAGATAGAGTTGCGCCATAGTAAAAAGGCCCAAATGGCATGCCGACCATGTTTAAAGGTTTAGAAAAAATTGAAAGGTGTACAAAGCCCGTGATTAGGCCTGTTTCAAAGGATATCTCATGTTTTCCACCTATATTTGTCGTTATGCTAATCACAATACATCAGTATATAACGCAATAATATGAACATATATTCAGCAAATAATCAAACGAACTAATACAGAAAGGTTTACCATCTGATGTATTATGATTTGCTAAACAAGTAAGAAGAGAGATCATAAGCAGAGATGTCGAAGAAGAATTATTATGGGTGAAGTTGACTTATATCTGAATAAAACAATATCAGTCCAACAAAACTCATGAAAGGCGAGAAGCAGATAACACGTATGAACATAACTAGACAAATTTGAATTCTTACCCTGCTTCCTCTTTCCAAAGATTCATCTTCTATAAAACGAATTTCAGGCGTTATCCTTAACTTCATGCGTCTTCCAAGTTGACCCCGCACATATTTCGCCTTAGCTTTTAGGCCAGAAAGGGCCACTTCTCGTCCTCTATCATCCCCAAAAATTGACACATAAACCTTGACGATCTACAATTTAAAGAGATAACATCAAATGCGCAATATTGTGATAGGCTATTAGTTACAAGACAAATCGCATGCTTCATATAAGCACAAAAAAGGTACTAAAGTAACAAAGAGAACACTTCCCAGCAAAAACCTGTCACTACCAAAGACTTCCTAGTTTACAGGTTAAAGGCAAAAGCAGAAAACCCATTCAATTAGATAGCCACAATCAAATATTATCACGGAGAGTAAATAGCAGGAAAGCAACTAGCTAAATGAAGGTTCCAAAAGGAATTGGGGGCGCTTATTCTTATGAGCTTTCGTAGTGTCTCCTATACAAAATAGTAAGAACCAATCCATAACCGGGGCCGGCCCAATAAGAGGGCAAGAGGGAGTCTGTGTCCCGGAATCATCCAAAAAATATATATAAAAAACGACGCTTAAATATCTATTAGTTAGGGGCCTATAATCGTATATTTAGTAATCAGGGGGCCATAATTAATGTTTTATCCCGAGCTTCTCAAATCTCGAGGTCGACTCTGTCCATAACCCTTGGTATGATTCTACCAAGAGCAACTGTAAGAATGCAGCATACTTCTTGTCTTTAATTCAACTTAAATTAGAGATGCTGAATTCGTGTCTTATTATTTATTTCTGCCATGTTTATTTTCGGTGTCTTACAATTGTTAGTTAATTTTTCTTTGGTTTATGTCATTAGTCTTAATATTAGTCTTCTCTTGCTACTTGTCATGTTTTGCTATCTTCATTTGCTGGTCTTCCTTTGTCAAGCCGAGGGTTCAATGTCCGCAACCTTCTTTGATTAGGGTCTTCCATAGTTCCATTCCTTTCTGGCCCTTGATTATAACTTTTAAGAGTGGGATATACTGAGTTGATGATGAAGATGATGAGATTGGAACCTACGTGGCTGCACAATCACTTAAGATTATGATAAGCTCATTCACCTAATACCTAAAAGGCTAAAACCCATTAGCATACAGGAGGAGGAATTCGAGGGGAAAATGATAAATAGTAGGTTGTAAGCTATCTAGTGACACTAAGGGGTCGCTTGGATTGAGAGTAAATATTTAAGGTAGTAAAAAAAGTCAAACTAATGTAACAAAGGTAATTAGGTATGCAAATGAAGTTATTGAAATAATTGTGATAGAGGTAGAATAGGAGTAGATTAAAAAGGATGAATAGAAAAAGAGTTTAATTTCACTCATTTGGAGGTAAAGAATTCCTCCACCTCCCCCTAGGGTAAATTTATACCCCAAAATAAGGGAACTTATTGCTATTTTCTCTATTTTCCATTACCTTCTAATTCATTCTTCCACCTCTCCAACAATCAAATTCCTTTAATCATCTACTTAACTAACTTTAAATTCCTACTTTGACTTTTATTACCCCTTAAATATTTACTCTCAATCCAAGCGACCCCTAAAGAGTGAAAAGAGAAAATCGTGTAATGTAGCAGGTTGTACCTAGAATTAAATTGTGGGAGTGGTAATTAAAAATTAATGTAATTTAACTCGGAAAACACTTAGACAAGGTATATGATCATGCTTGTCCTACTCTAATCATGTTTTTTCTTCACATAATTTATTCCCATCATTACAAAATTGTGAAGAAAAATATATATTTAAGGATGAGAGCTTCATTAACACATGAATGACATAACACATTTTATGATAATTAATACTAAACCCATTTTGCCATTCCCTTACCACCATTTAATACCAATTTCCGAACTCCCTGCAAGAGTAACCAAGCAAGAAGCTAATACTTAGCTAATTAGCCATGTTTCACATACTAGGAACCCAAAAATATACATGGAAACATCAAAATATCACTTCTCACTTGTTGACTCTACAATTTATCTTGATTCTCTAGTACAGAACTTAATATTAGAAATTCCAACATAGGCATTGCTATGAGAAACAGACCTAATACAACAACACAACAACATTTCATCATTTCGGTGAGGTTTGGGGAAGTCAGGTGTACGCATACTTACCCTTCCATTGTTAGTGATAACACTAACAAAGGGGTTGTTTCTAATTGTCACTTGAAAATGAGACCTAATAACAATCCAAGATTTCCATTGAATGGCTAATAAATCTTAGTAAAAATCTTCATTCAACTGAAAGCGGAAAGGTTTGAGGGGAAAACACTTATTTTCCTTCCTTTACCCTTCCCTTCTAAACAAACAATGTGTACTCCCTCCCCATACCCCTCTCCTTCCTTTCCCTTCCTTTCTTTTCTCTCATAATTTGCTATACAAACTCAGTGTAAAAGAGGTGTTGAACCCCTCAAGTATATTAGTATAAAAGACTAATGATTATGATCTAAGAAAATATAAATGCAACTATGAAAGATGAAAGTAGCTCATATTCTCAGTTCAATTGTTCAACACTTCAATTCCATAAACTTTGGAGTTAGCTTTCAATTTTGGTTATCACATATCCAAATTGAACAAAAAAGCATCAATTAATTGGAAAAAAAATCATTCACACAAACCCTACTATAACAAATCATTCTCTACAACGAAAATATAAACTTTTCCAAATGCACCAATTAATTGAAAAAAACTTATTCCCACAAACCCTACAATAACGAATCATTCTATAACCAAATGCATTAATTAATTGAAAAGAATTTCATTCCCACAAACCCTAAATAACAAATCATTCTACAACCAAAATATAAACTTTTCCCCATTAACAATCTTTGTTTAAGGTAATCAATCAATTAATAAACTTTAATCCCAGCAAAAACCCATAAATTACAGTCAAAACCCAGATAGAAATGACAAATTTTAAACACTAATACAAAAGGAATAAAGAAGACCTGCAAATCAGCAGAAATTTGAACATCACTGATAGTAGTAACAGAAGAAAGATAACGGTCAGCACCAAGGGCAGCTTCGGGCAAGACAGCATACTGCAAATTCTTGTCAGTCAACAACATATCAGAAAGTTCCCTTCTTATCTGTTTAGCCACCATTGCTACTCTTCTTGGATTAGCCATACATTTTATGGTTGTTATTCTGTGTTGGTGAGGTACAGTAAAAATGTTGTTTTTGCAGGTAATTCCAACCATTGATCTTCCCTTGGAGAATAATGGTGATGATGATGAAGATAAATGATAACTGGGAATCTGGTGGAAGGGAAGAAGGTTAGTCATTGCAAGTTTAATTCTGGGTTTCTAATTGCTACTTCTATATTGTTGCTTGTTTAAGTAATTCTTCAATATAAATTATCTTAATATCATAACGAGTGACGACATAGAAATTTGTCTTTCCTGGATAAAGAGTATTTGGTTTTTAAGTCCTGTTATTAAAAAATCGACTTTTTAGAGGTGATACTAAAATTACAGTTGCGTTTGGAAAATGACCTATAGTTGTTTTTATTTTTTAATTTGATCAAATAGTTAAAAGATATTGTAAAATGACTTTTAAGTCTTTAAAAAATTCATTTTTAAGCAAAATCAAATATCTACTTTAATTGATTTTTGACTGATAATAAGTTAACTGATACTTTTTGCTAGTCAAATCAACTAATAACTATTTATCAAATATGTCTTTTCATAAATGTAAGTTAAACTAAGTAATGATAAGATGGTTACTTAAACCATTAATCAACTAATGAAATGTTATTGAATTGACTTAATCCAATTAAATTGAATTAGGAAGACTGAAAAACTAAAAAATTTGAAAATCATAGAGTGACCTAAAGGTCGAATCCTCAATCAAGAAAAAATATAAGAATAAAGTGATGTTATCAACTTTATAGAACTGAACAGGATATGAAATTAATTAGTAGTTTCAAATAGCATAACACTTATACAAACTAATTCAATTGTTACCTGTTTCAGACCTTTACAACATGTTTGGTTGTTGGTATCAAATAATGATAATAAGAATGACTTGTAAAGTAAAGATACATCAAAGATAATAAGTTATTCTAATGCTAATAAAACTTCGATCATTAAAAATTCCTTATACTTATAATTTTTTTTATTACTACCTAAGATCATCTCAACAAATGATAATAAGTTTGAATTCATTTTCTATTACCATATAATATTTGTCAAAATATTTTTCCCATTAAAATTATGCTAACTTTCTATTTACATTTTCACAATTTATTACAAAAATCAAAATTAAATTTTGGTGATTTCCTGGGTATTTGTTATTCTAGCCCGATTTACATTAGGCTTTTTACATGGTTAGCCCAACTACTAAGTGTTTCATTGTACCTTTTTTTTAATGTGCCTTAGCCCATATGGATACGAAAGACAATAATTAGAACGTAAACTATTACTCCCTCCGTCTTTAAAGAAGTTCTCACTTTCTATTTTTAGGTGTTTCAATTGTTGTTCTCATAAGGAATCTTTCCATTTATATCACAAATTTTGGACAAAAATAACCTCACACATCCTCATTTTAATATTTTAATAATGATTATGGGCCCACATATCTTCCACTAACTCCATTTTAACATTTTTATATTCCTTATGGTCCCCACATGTTTCCTACTAACTTCATAAAAATAATTTTTAATTAGTTGTGGTCCCCATATTTTTTCCACTAACTTTCTTTAAATATTTTTTTAATATTTGTGGTCCCCATTTTTCCTCCATTAAATTTATTATTCAATAAAATAATATCTGCACTATCTAAAAGATTCCACTTCTCTATTCCCGTGAACATTCTCTATGGGAACATCATTAGGGAACGGAAGGAGTAATAAATAACTATTTCGGTAAGATGACTTTAAAAAAAATTATATTCCCATAATATATATTAGATGAGCTAACCCATATATAAAATGCGTCTTTCGGTGAGACGGCGTCATTAGTAAAAAACATATTAGTTCTTTTTTATAAGAAAATAAAATTATTAAAATTAATAAGATTACTTTTTAAAAATAATATTAGTGATATGATATTCTTGACCTATATCAACTTTTTTGATGTCTAATAGTTTTTTTATGACTACTTAGGTATCTTGATATTAATTAATTTGTGAATTAATAATTGTAGTTAACATTGATTTTCTTAAAATCAACTAAAAACTTAATAGTCCGTTAATTTTGGTTGATTTTGTAGTTAATATTATTTCAAGCTTACTTTGTTGAATCGAGGATATTAAATATTAGCCCTAATTCAAATTAGTTCCTATACTTGCGTAATTTACTAGTATTCATCGATTGTAATCTCTTTTATCCTCCTTAAGTGTCCCATTTGAGACTGTATATTAGTCAATGCACTTTCAATCCTTAATTAATACATCTAATTATGGGTAAATTAGTATTATAAAAGTTAATATTAATAACTTATTTAAAGGACATGGTTGTATTCAAAGTAAATATTCGTTGGAAAATAAATCTATACTAAGAAAACAAGGTTATTGGAATTGAAAATTAAGAAGATATTGTTGTAAAAGGTGAAAAGTAGTTGTAAAGTGATGAAGAAGAAATAACACTATTTCCTTATATTGGGTAAATATTTACCCTAGTGAAATGGAGGGAAAATATTTTCTTCCGTCTCCCCCAATATAAGGTTGATCATCCTCCTTTTCCTTCAACTTCCTCGTATAATTTTATTCTTTATCTTTTGTCTCACCCAATGTCACATGATTCGTGATTCGGTTTGATTCGTTGTACGGATTCAGATTCGTGATTCGCTAGTTCACATATATGTTGTTTGTTCGCTTAGATTGTTTGATTCGATTTTTAGGTGCATGATTCATGCATTTTATTTGTTAAGAGTTTTTCGTATTATTTTAACTAAAATATCAAACATTTTATTATGATTAACATTTTATAATTTTTAAATAAATAAAATTCAAAATTTATTACAATTGAATATGTATAATAATATACTAAGAGTTTTGCTACTTTTTTTTTTACTTTTTTCACATCTTGCTAGAAAGCACTTTTATCCTTTTTTTCCTTTACTACTCTTCTATTAAATTACTCCAGCTACTTCTAATCTTTTTCCCTTCCTTAAATCAACTCTTTCTTCTTGCCTCAAACGATGGACTTCCCCCTCAAGTAATTGAAGCTTAAAAAAGGCCTTCACTAGTGAAATTTTAATCTTAAAACTGTATGTAGTCTCAAATCTTCTATTTTGATTGAACATGTAAGAAGTTTCAATTTCCTCATGCTATACTCTTCAAAGTTAAGGTAGTCGGAAACCGATTCGCTCCCATCACCGATTCAACCGGCGAATGAACCCCGATTCGAAATCGTGATTTGTGGGTGAAACCACCTAATCATGTGACACTAGTCTCACCTTTTAAGTTCACCTTTACTTAACTTTATTTGTATGACATTAATTTTTCTCTTAAGTTCACCTTCACTTAACTTTATTTGTATGACATTAATTTTTCTCTAAATATTTACTTCTCAATTAGGGGTGTTCGATGGGCTGTACCCCCATTTTGAGCCCCAGCCCGTTTTTAGAAGGGCTTTGCAAGGGTCGGACCGAAAACGAGCTATACTAAAATTAAAATGAAGCGGGTTATAAAAAGGCTCATTAAGAACCGAAAATGGACTATAAAACCCCTCACCCGGACCCTGCCTTGTGCGGGATACTGGGGTCTGTGACTGTGACATATATATAAACTAACTTAAGTAATTAACATTATTTATTTTATACTTCCGCCGTTCCATAATACTCGCTATATTTTCCATTTTGGGAAATTTCATATTACTTGTTACATTTCCTTTTTTTAGTAAAAAACCAATCATTTAAAGTTATACCATACCTACTCCTATTTTATCCTACTCTATATCTAATTACTCCTACTTTTCTTTTTCATTTTTTTCAACAAATAATATTAAAAAATTTCAAAAAGGCAACTTTTCACCTACTGTTCATCATTGCACAGTAACTTTTTAATCTTTGTGTCCATATAATAGTAGCAAGTAAATAAGAACATAGAAAGTATGTTATAATAATTCAATATAATAAAAAATATAATTTTAATTAAATGATTTAGACCTTGCAGACTTTAACATAGAAATCTAGTCTTTAATGAGACCAATATCTCATCACGCTGACACACATTTATTCAGCTTGATTTCGTTATTGGACTTTACGTGGAGATGAATTGGACAATACTTGGAATGGCAATGGGTTAAACCTTGATCGTATTATATATACTTTCATTATGCTTCACATAAAGGTGGATATTTATCACCTTCATTTCTAATTCGGACTCAAATTTTATGTGCTTTGACTTTACTCCGATTCAAATTTTAGCACTTTTAGCGGCGGCGAATTTTGACATATTCTTTTTTGAAATAAAAATAAATTTAACGGTATGAAAAATCATACATGAAATGTCATTTGATTAGGCAATGAATTTCCCAATAACTTGAAAACACATAATTAGTAGTCGAAATCGTAGTCGAATGAGATTGTTGGATATTTTTCGATTTCCGACTTGTAGTTAAAGTAGGTGTATATAAATGGATTTAGAGTCGGACTTTTTTCTCTAATTCGAATTAAATTATTTTTCTCGAATCGAGTCCATAATTGGTTCTAAGTTGGGTTCTCAAGACCATTATATATGTACAATTAACTAAATACAATCGTCCAAAACCCAAAGATCATCAAAGAAGTCATTGAGATTTGCGACGACCAAAAGAAATATGTTTGGTCTAGTTTTCTAGAACCCATTTCACCTTTTTTTTATTTTCATAAGTGTTTGTATATAAAATGTAATTTAAATATCTAATAAATAATTACTAGTTGTAGTTAATAAATATTGTAAGTCGTAATATGTATCTCATTGTCCAATGATAATTTACACGTGTTCTTTTTATTAGTCCCAAAACTTATTATTGGCCTGCAATATTTGATCTGTTCAATGATAAAATAGAGTACTTATAAAATAATCACTGAAATATATAAAAAAAAAATTAAATATATATGTATAGTGTACAAGTATGGTTTGAAGGGGTAAAATGGATCACATTCTTTTTTTCTGGTTAGAAGTATGGTTTGTTGATCTTTTTTTTTTCACTCAAATTCTGTTTTCGAGTAAATATTGAGTTGATGATTATGACTATGACAGTAAATATTGAGTTGATGATTATGGTTATAACTATAACTATAATTAGTGTTTGATGTACATCCTATATTCCTATTAGCTATATGTATGAAAATAATAAAGTATGAGTTTGACTCGCAAAATAAGTTGTGGACTTATGGTCTGTAAAAAAAATCGAACCATATAGAAATAAAATGCAAAACATTTTGTTTTACCGATATAATATTGTATTTTTGAGACTTTAACTACCAATTTATATTTTTGTTTGAGTTGGTTTTACACATGGTATCAAAAGCCATTGTGATAGAATGTCACTAATTCGAATCTCGCCCCTCATCTCAAAGTAAATATTAAGTCTCATGTATGAGAAGAATATGTGATGCTTTCCACGCATACTTTTGCCCCAAAAGACTTTCGTGAACGTACGGGGACGTAAAAGACTATATAACATATTTTATACGGCCTCAATCATCAACTTTAAGCTTTAGATTGAGTTGGTTCCATGACATAATATATCATAATCCGACTTGTTGTAACTTACTAACTTTATAACTAGAGAAAATATATATCACTTTATAAACTTAAAGTGTGTTATTTTACTATCAATTGATTTTAGTAGTAACTTTGAATAATTTGTGAATATCATTATACTCTGCTTCCTTTTTTCTACATAAAGTAGGTTCTATTAGTTGTATTAATTGAATTTATTTGAAAATTTCAAATTAAACTTATTATCATTATTACTCAATTAGTAAAAATTATTACATTAAAATGAGAAAGGAAAAGTAATAATTATAATATTGAAATATACTGACATTATACAAAATGAATTAAGTTTAATATAACTAACTTATTTTTTTAATTAATTATTTTTAAATCATAAATAATCACTTTAACATATTAAATATGTATTTATCGACCCAATAAAAATATATGTTGAAATTTTATTTAAGAATTTGTGTTAGTTAAGCTAAAAGTATAATTTATAACAAAGAAGAGATATGACGACACTTAAATTGCGTGAAGACATACTACTCCTGTAAAAGTCCTAATAACTCTACTCAGTATAATTTTGACTTGAACAAATTAAACTTTGAAATTTTGACTTGAACAAATATTCAAAGATGAAAAGTATGAATGTTGACTTTCTGTCATATTCTTATTTCCCTTTATAATCCTATCAAAATCAATTTTCCAATAACCCAAAAAATACTTTTGTTGCTATATTTATATGCATTGCCATGTGCACGTACCATTTCAAACAACTTCAAAACAACGTTATCTAGAACTTTAATGTATCATTTCAATGACAGTAAGTTTTCTGAGAGACCGTCTTTTTTAGAGACGTCTTTCAGACCCACTTCAATAGAGTTTAATTCTTACTCTTATTCTATATTTTTTTTTATGGGCCACCCAATTAGAGTCGGTCTTTCACAAGAATTTGTGCTTGAACAATTAAACCCTAATAAATTACCTTATTGGGAATGTTTCATTTTACAAATCCCATTTGTCATTACAAAAGGTAGTTCTAATAGAAAAGTCTAACACCGAATATGAGGAGGGTTTACGTGTCAAAATATAAAATTATATCGGTCTACCAATAGTAGCCCGTTACCAATATATTTGCATGAAAATTCAAATAACTTTCTTATAGCTGATATCAAAAAACGAAAATCGGGATAAAATGACTGACTCCGATAGCTCGGTCTACCGATGGTAGCCGGTTACCAAACTATGCTTTCTAAGACAAACATAATGATTAAGTATATGAAAAGCTTTTTTTTTTTAAAATAACAGCTGATTCGTTAATAAAGAGTCATACAACATCTACATCAGAGATAAAAATTAGCAAAGTACATGTAGCAACTAAAACCAAATATAATTCAAAAATAACAAAACTACGATCGTTGTGTATCAGATCTGACAATTTTGAATATCCTCTTCCACATCGTTGTAATTGATACAGCCTTCTACGAGGGGGTCTTTCGATTTGTTGTAATCTTGAGATAGAATTGAATTTGATGTAGTTGATGATAATTGCAATTTTGGTGTCTGCTGCATCATCACATTAATTTCTACCAACAAATCAATTAAAGACCAAAATTCATAACTCCAAACTCTCACAAAAACCCAAATAAATGGTATAATATCAAATGTTTCAAAATGCTTCTCTTGGGGCATTTTAAATACTCCTTCAATTCCTTGCTTTTCTAATTGACAAATTTAGAAAAAGTTAAAATAAATAAATAAAATATGTACATGATAAAAGAGAAAAAATGTATAAAATAGATTAGATAGAAAATGTATTCTTATATTTTTGTACACTTTTTACACAATTACTTCCTTCTTTAACGCAATTACTTTTTTGTTTATTTCAATAATATTATATTTGCAATTTACATGACCTTAACAAGAAATATTTACTCAGGTTTATTATAATTATTACTACAATTTAATACGTAATTTACTTCATATATATCTTATACTATGCATAAATAAAGATTATAAAAAGTTGTTATTATGAACTTATGAAATTAAACGATTAAAATAAGATCTCACTTGATTATATTTATTGAGAAATATTAGCCGCAATGTTTAAAGTATTTATACAATTTATTACAGCAATTTTATATGTCTAATCTAGAATTTGATACATTTAATTTAATGAAAAAGTAAATGTATTCGACAAATAACTTTTTAAAAATCAGTATTTAATTATGAACTACATTATTCTTTGAAATTATATTTTTATATATTTCATACTTATAAATTCGTGTATTTAGTGAGTTTCTGTACTAGTATATAGATATAGATATTCATCCGAAAGTCACATTTCATTTAGTCACTTTTTAATTATAGTGAATTTTCATTTTTTTAATAAACATCCTTTAATTCAATGACATATATTATTGATGATATACTGATTTTAATCATTTTGGCAAGCACAATAATAAACGATATATTTAGCATCCATTATAAGTTTATGTATAGTGTTTGATGCTAAGTTGATTTCGGTTTTCAATGAACAACAAACAGCTAATTTAGACGAATTTTATGGGATCCGGAACGTTTGATTAAGAAATTATTTAACATCTATATATGCCTATAACTAAAACAAAATCACGCTTAAATCATCTAACCCTAAAAACTAATGAGGTGTCACTTTGTGGATTAAAATTTTTCCTCCAATGAAGCATGATGATGTCATCCTGATATGTTGATTAATCCTTATATAAATATATACTATAATCATAATCAATATATTGAAAATTGGTTTATATAATCAATATATGTAAATGCATTAATGAAATTGGTTAATATAATCTACCTTTTTATGGTCAAATTAAGGTACCTAATTCACAAATGAAAACAATGGGGACTTAACCTTTCATTAATTTTTAAATGTCATTTATAATCTTATAGTGATCAATAAGATAATTGAGCTAATTACATGGATTTGTCTCAATATTGAGATAGTCTCATACAAGATAAATTATTTTTCATTTTATATTTGTATTACTATTTAAATTATTTCATTTGATTTAATATTGTAATATATATTCAAAATAATTTATAAATTAGACATTAAAATTTATTTTAAACATACTTTGTTATGCTTACTTAGTAAATATTAAAATATCAAAATAACATTATTTAACTTCATACAAAACTTATAAAATTGTATTTGTAAAATTAATATAAATCAAATATTAGTTATAATATGCAATTATTAATTCATTGAAAATGAATAACGTTTACCAAATTAGTAATAGCAAAGACTAATTGCATGCAATACTTACTATTTTGTGCTAATTGCTTTGCCTCATATTAATCCATTTTGATTAGCGCATTAACTGCACAAGAATGTGATCACCACTATCTTTCTAATTTTCAAATGAGCATTACCTTTAATAGACTCTAATTTTGGAATAATTTACAAACTTATTTTAGCAAGTTTGTTTATATAGTATAATAAAGTATAATGGGGTATATTAATACTTGTACTATATGCATTTAAATGATATACATTTACTATTTTTGTTTTCATACTATCAATCAATAAATCAATACCCTAAATTTAATCAATAATGGATAATCATCAATAAATCATCAATAATTAATAGTTAATATTTAATAATAATCAATAATTAATAATCATCAATCAATAAAATCAACTAATGAAGAAATAACTTGAGAGTTGAGACACGTACGTGTCACACTTAATTAAAAATTTCCCCGCCTTTTTTCTATCGTTGATAAGAAAACTTTTGATATTTGACTTGATTTTTAAGAAAATAATTAACTCATTAAAACAAATAATATTGTTGATTGACTAAAACTATATGTGCGATCTGTTAAAATACTATATTTTCTTATATAAATAAAAAAAACAATATATATACATGAATTTTTTTTACATAGATAAATATTTTTGATTTATATAAAAAATATAGTATTTTTGTTTTATAGATAGGAGGGAGGATTGGATTTGGTTGAAAAATTAGCCAAAATAGTTATATATATATATATATATATATATATATATATATATATATATATATATATATATATATATATATATATGTTGTAGTTGCATAAATAGCCATCTCACATTCCATTAATGTAGGAGTATAAAAAAGTTAACTTGATGGTTAAATTCCAATACAGGTTATACATTCTTTGGCATAGCGTAACATAGTTAATTAAATTACATAAATATAAAGATGTAGGAGTATAAGTTAGCACATTCCACTTCAGCTAACTCTACATTCATACAATTATAGATAATATTAATTAGTAGCTTTGAATTTTTGAAATGATTATGATTGATTTTTGCATTGATTTAATTATTATCATTAGGAGGAAATTAAATTAGATCAATAGATTATGTACTATGAATTATAGCAATTAGTTCAATGTGCTAATAGCTAACGGCTAACAGCTAGTACACTGATCTAGTTATCTACTAATCTCCCATAATCAACTTTTCAATTGTGCACAACATATATTTTGTTTATCTGAGTTTGGGGAGTATAGAAAGGCGTCAATAGATACACATAAAGGAGGAGATGGTCAAAGAGTATACCTTGGCTAGAAAAAGATCCTTGGAGAGAGATTCCTACAACAAAAAGGAGTGCAGTTTGTGTAAAATGCAACATTTTTGTGTTTTTTGGTAGGAGGTGATTATCATAAATCTTAATTTCTTGCCTTTTTTTCTACTGAAAATCAATTCTAAAACATAGGTTTTTTCAATCCATACACATCCAAATTATAAATTGTAAACAATAATCAACCAAATTATCAATTCGAATTGGTTTGATTTGATTTGGTTTGAATTTCAAATTTTCACCAAACAACTTACACGCTTGCGTAAAAGTTTGTTCGATAATTTTTTAAATTTTAAAAAGTCTCCAACAAATTCAAATATCTAAAACTTAAAATAAAGGAAAATTTGTTTAAAACAATGCCAACTATGATGCATTTGCTCAAAATAATATTTTATTTGTCATTCTGAGTTTGTACTCTGATCTAGAACTCAAAAAAACATTCACATATTAAAATTTTTAAGGTGTAAATTCAAAAGGACAAAAAGAGCACGTTGTATTGACAAACTCATAATGTTCCATGATATTTGAAATAACCTTCCCATACTACAAGTTTTATCCAACTTCTCAAAACACTCCTAATTTTCTAGTAAATTAAAAAACATAATTTGGATTATTATAAACTAGATAGTACCCGTGCGATGCACAGTTTTATTAATTTTTCTGACTTATTTGTATAAATTAAAAAATAAAAAATTTACGGTTTTATGTTTTAACGATTTAAAAATATCCTATATTTATATTTTTTGAAAACAATATCCTATATTCATTTAGTAAATAAATTATAAATATTTTATAAATAATTGAACAAATATAATTTTTTAATACATTAAATGAATAATATTATATTCATAATTAAAAATTAGAAAAGTCAAACAATGACATCATCATTTAGTTTTAAAGGGAAAATTTTTATTAAAAAAGTGACACGTAAGCAATTTTTTAAAGTGATGACATAGCCGTGTTTTGGTTTAATAATAGTTATAGATAAATGGATTACTCCGATGTTTTAAGTTAACCATGATTAGAAGTTATTAAGGGAATGAGTTATAGTTGAAATCATTAGCAAGTTTTCAAAAAAAAAGGTCGTGTATGGATCACTTGATTCGCACTACTATATATACTTGACAAGACGATCAAATACAATTACTGAAAAATACTTACTATTATTAAATTGGTGTATATTAAAATAGTGTTGACCAAGTCTATACAATTTTTACCAAAAATTTATCACACTTATACTTTTTTAATATTGAAAGGTGATTGTAGCCTTTAAATAAAGTTGTTCATGGGCAGATTATCTGTCAGGCTCGACCCACCCGACTCAAAAAACAAGTGGGCTTGAACTATAATTTTGTAAAAAATGTATTCTTTGGACAAGGTAATATTTGGGGTAAGTTAAACGGGTAGATAAGGACTCAAAAATAATACACACGTTGAAACCTGCACGCCAGTATAGATATACAATATATTTTTTAAAAAATTTTAATATTATATGTGAAAATACAATACAAGAGCGCAAATTATATACGTCCATAGTCTATTAACTTGGATAGTTCAAGTGTTCAACTGTGTGTACATTTAAAGTTTTAACTTCATTATACATTCCTCCTGCATCATTCAATTTCTCATTTTTCAAGAATACTATTGTATTTGGAGTATTTTGAACAATACGTTGTATTATTTTTTAAAATTTATTTTAAATTTTTTGTATCGATCATTTCCATTTATTCGCGGGGCACACCCGCTAAGGAAAGAGGACAAATAGCTACAAAAAGGTCTATTATGGTGGACTGACTTTTAAAGCAGACTAATTTTTAAAAGCATGTTCGGACCGCTAACAATCCAAATCCGCCCAACTTTCTAACATAGACCTCAAGTAAAGTGATTAAAATAAAATAAAATAACCAAATCAAAATTATCCCAATAATTCAAACAAATCAAAAATAATTCCAAATTTCTTAAAATAAAAAATCATCATTAATGATAAAATTTGAAGATTATATTCTTCTTAATCACATCATGATTGATTAACAAAATCAGAAATGGACCGGATCAGTAATTATCAACAAACCCAAGGGTATTTTACGTCCATTCCAATTCCTCTCCTTTTTTTCCCCCTTTATAAACACCCCCTAAAAACCGTTACTCAACCCTACAAAAATTCTAACTCCACAGTACATCCACCGTATCTTGCAATTTGCAAACCCTCTTGTTCTCTCTCCTCCCATTTTTTATTTTTTGTAATTAATGTGGAGGGGCAACCGTATACGGCGCATTGTACGGTTAACGCAGATGTTGAAACGGTGGCGGAAAAAAGCGTCGATTTCTCAGGTACCGGCCGATGTACCTCCTGGACACGTTGCCATCAATGTAGGAATGAACGGTCGGCGATTCATCATTCGTGCGTCGTACCTGAATCATCCATTGTTTCTGAATCTTCTACGGAAGGCTGAGGAAGAGTTTGGATTCGATAATAACGAGGGACCGATTTGTATCCCGTGCGACGAGTCAATGTTTGAGGAAACGATTCGAGTTGTGGCTCGCTCGGAAAACCTTCCGAGTGTGTGCCGAGTTAAAGATTCGATTTCGCTTCCCCTGCTTCGTAGTATTCCGGAGAAATCTATCTGCTGAGTTGACTCGGTTGAGTCAACTCGTTTTTTAGGTTTTTGTTTTAGGGTTCGGCTTCCTGGAATTTTATTGAGGCAGCTGGATTTTTTTAATTTTGATTAATTATTAACTAAACACGCCATAATGTGAATGTGGGCGTTTTTTCTAATTTGGTTCATCCCTGCACTTTTTGTCCTCAGGGAACCGAGTTATTGAGTTTTTAGGTGAGTTAGTGAGTGAGTTATTAGTTTAACTCAGGTGGTGATGGCAAAAAAAAAAAGAGTCATCCCGAGTTGGAAAAGTTATTTTGTAAGTTTCACTTTATTTGACGACAATTATAATGTTTTTCAATTCAATAATTCTTCTTCCGATTTCGTACAGTAATTTCATTGCTAATTTTTTTTTAAATTATTGTTAATTTGGATTTGCTTTTACTTTTTATGTATTATGTTGTTGAATTTAAAATATTATGTGCATACCCCTTTGAAGTTTCTGTAATTTCATTTGAGAAAGAATTGAAAAAATTATGTTGCATTGTCTTAAATTATGTTGCATTGTCTTTTCTCTCGTCTCACGCCTCATATTTTTTGGGTATAACCGTACAAGGTAGGCTAGGGGATGGCATTGATTGGATTTGAAGAAATTGTAGCCTAAATTGCAAATTAAATCGTAATTTTAGTACTTTGTTTGATTTTGTCTTCAGTCTAAACAAATTGTTCTGATTATTTTTTAAAAACAAAGTTTTTGGTCCAGTTATGATTTTTTCACCATTATGACAATCGTATTTGATCAAAATCATGGTTTTATTTTTTTTATAGAAAAAGTCGCTCTCTAAAGTGGTTTTTTAATAACGTTTTATTTTTTATGCAATTTAATGAACTAATTCGATTCTTAAAAGTTAAAATCTCAAAATATGTATTATAAATAATTATAAAAATTAGATATTAATAAATTTTATATTAAGACAATCAAAAAAGATCTCACGTAACTATATTATTATTATAACTTATAAATCAAAAACTTATCATAAATTAAGAATGATAAATAGATAGTGTAAAATCCTGAAAATTTGAAATGGAGGGAGTAGTAATATTTGATGCAATCATGCAATCAACTAATTATGAATAATAGTATTATATTTAGTGATCATAGGTGTGAAATAATTGCATAAGCAAATGCATAAGAAAGTAAAAAGGACCTGATCAGATTAAACTTTTGTCCGGTCAAATAAGAATAAAATTTTGGACTTAAACTTTTGATCTAGTCTAATTTCAGTTTCAAATCAAATCAAACAAGATTGTATGCACCCTTACTATCGATGATAATCAAACTTAAATCTCTCCCGACGAATAAGTGTTAAGGCTATTTGCCATCATTTTAACTTTTTATTTTAAATTATAATTTTATAAGTTAAGACTACCAATCCATCAACTACGTCGGATGTGCTTGTTGGTTGGAGTTGTTTGTTAATGATTAGTCGAAAGTATTGGCTAGCGTCATTTGCTTAAAGAAAATTAATTATTAGTATTTTCATTTAAAAAAAGAATAAAAAAGCCCAAAGATAATTTATTTACTAAATGATTTTTTTAACTATTTGACCAACAAAAAAGCAAATCTCTTATTTTTACTTATTTTTGTTTTTAATGTTTAAATTTAAAATTTACTAAAGTCATTGTATTCATTTATTAAGTTCATTTTAATAGTTTATATCTCTTCTTTGAATTTGATTTTTTCTTTTTAGTTTGTTGTTAAAGATATCAATATATAAATAGCTACTCTTGTGAAAGATCGTCTCTCGATGAGATAATCTTAAACTAAGAAGTTTATATAGGAGTATTAAATTTGTATTATAGGATTATTTAACACATATATGTAATACGTTTCATGGTTAAACCGTCTCATACAATAATTTGTGATGCATAGAAACTAAATTAGATTATCTAAAAAAATAAATTAGATTGTTGGAATGAGTATAAATTATACTCCCTACTTTTTTAAAAAAGTTCTCATTTGTCATTTAGAGGTGTTCTATTTGTTGTTTTTATCAGGAATCTTTCTATTTGTATGATAAATTTTGGACAAAAATAACCTTGTTCATCGATAAAAGTACATAGTATTTTAATAATGCACATGGACCCCACATATCCTTCACTAATTTCATTTTAACTTTTTAATATTCCTTATGATTCTCATTTGTTTCTCACTAACTTTATAATATAAAAAGAATTGTTGTGATTTCCGTGTTTTTTTCGCTAACTTTCTTCTAATATGTTAATGTTAATTAAGGTCCCCACTATTCCTTCACAAATTTATTATTTATAAAATAATAAAAGTATACCAACTATCTAAAAATTTTATTTTGTATAATTTTTATAAATATTCTTTGTGAAAACTTTATTAATGAAACAAAAAATTATTTTAAAACATGATATGATTATGGAGTGCAAAATGAGATAAGTTGGTTCTGATTGAGTCAATTTTGAGTCTTTGACTGTTTTAAACTTCTTCAACAATTAATTAACGTAAATTCAGGTTAGTCTCTTCTCCTTCACCTTTCCGTTAATCTTTTTTTTTACTTATTCATTGATATTTTTATAACCATAAGTTTGGAGAGGCTAATTAAAATCAAATTTAAAATAAACTTATATATACCTGTTAATTGTTTTTTTTTTTTTGAAATGTATCTGTCAATTGTTTAATATCAAAGGGTTTGGAGTAATATCAAACTTTTATAATTTTTAATTAAGAATAATTTAAGATATTAAGAGTTAAAATATTGTCTCGACAAGTGTGAAATACTAAATGGGACAATTAAGCTGAATAGAAGGTAGAAGTATATTATTTAGGCCTGTCAAACAGATCGGGTTGGGTCGTATTCGGGTTCGGGTCATATATAAACAGGTCAGAAAATCCTTCTCCCAAACCCAACCCATTTAATTAATTGGGTCGAAAATCACAACCTTGACCCGACCTGCAACAGATCAGGTTGACCTGATTTCGACCACTTAACCCGTTTATAATTTTTTTGTTTTGGTTTTAATTAAGGGTTTTAACGTTAATTAAATCTAATTTTTTAGGCTTTAATTTTAACTTTATGTTTTTTTGTTGTTTATTTTGTATTTACTATGAAAAATAAGAAACTATGAAGTGAACTAAGTTTAGCTTATACTTATTAATTTAACTCGAAATTAACACATTTAATTAAATAGGTTATACACGTTTTTTTCAGGTTTAAAACTTTGACCTGAACCTAACCCATTTAATAAACAGATCAAGTCGAGTCAACCCAAAATTAATTTGGTCAAAAGTCTCAACCCAAACCCACTTATTTCGGGTTAGGTTCAGGTCGGGTCAACTTTTGCCGGTCCAGTATTATTCTATCACCTTTTCTTTGATGTTCACCTTAGAACTTCATTCTCTCTTTATAGGAGAGTTTTGTACCCATTAATTAGATTATTTCTAATCTATTCATATGAAGTATTAGATTTTTGTCTTGTTGCATAATCTATGCGAGAGTTTTGGCCTAAGGTTTTTTAATGTTATTGTAGAAGTTAAAAGTTATATAAAATAATGTGAGACAGATATGTTAAAATTTCAAATTTTATGTATTATTGTTTGTTGTAAATTCTCATTAAGACGCAGTATGATTTTTTTTATATTTTAATTTCAAAATCATTGGAATCCATTATTTTCTCAATCTCATATAACCGAGTTTTGTGTCAGACATCATTGTATATTCATTTTTGAGACGGGACAAAGTCGAATTTAATTATAACAAGATAGCGTTAACGTGTGGATTAAGACAGATTTGAATATTTATTTTTGTTAGTTTACAACTTTTTCTCCTCCTCTATTTGATTAGTTCTAATATGACTTTTCTAAGGTCTCTCATCTTATACACTATTCATTTTACTTCGATCATTTAATTTTATTTTACTACACTTTTATTTTGTGTGATGATCTCATCAGTTATACACACTTTTTCCTTATTTTTTTTGTTTTTAATTTTATCAACACAATTTCATAATCCTTACTATTTTTCTAACATGCGTGTCTGTATATATAAGCCTTAGCAATCTCTTAAAGTTATAAGGAATATTAAGACAACTTCAATTGAAAATGATAAAATTATCCTTAAAGCGGACTAAATAATTTTTGTTCATATAATTTCTTTTTCCTAATTATATCCATATAATTTAATATTTTTTATTATTATTGTTTGCCACCCTTTTCATTTTATCGTCACCCCTATTTTAAATTAATTAATTAAAATGACAAAAATGCCCTTGATCTTATAACTTTTATATTTGTTGTTATATTATTATTAAATTAATATATTATTATTATATTATTTATTAAATAATATAATAATAATAATTGTTTAATAATGTTAATATTATTTATTTAGTTATATTGTTATTTATTTTATTAAAAATTAATATTAATTGTTTATTTAATAAATAATTATATTAAAAAGTATTAAAATTTAAAATAAAAAAAAATCTAGGTCCAAGGGCATTTTTTCATTTTAATTAAATAATTTAAAATAGGGGTGACGATTAAACGAAAAGGGTGCCGAAATATAAAAATTGGGTTTTTAAAAATACAATTGTAAGAAGGCGCAGTAGATTCAAATATTCATTGGGAAAATCAATGTTTGTTGAGAATTGAGACTGATCATGGGATATGAGATGCGACAAGAGCGTGTATTAATTTATAAAAATTTGTGGTCATTTACGTATTTAGCCTTATCTTTCATTTGTAGGAGTAGGTACTTTACTACGCCAGTACAATTAAAGTACTTAAATGTGCAACTTGTGTACACTATTTGACATTTGTACACTACTTTGGCTACTTTGTCCATCACACTTACCCAACACATCAAGATCCCTCCGTCGCTGTGAAATACTTCCTCCGTTCCAAAATACTCGCTACATTTCGATTTTATGCGCTAGTCATCGTTCAAGCTTATTTTACATATTGCGACTAATGTGTAAGTAAAAATATTTATAATTTTTAGATAAGTGTAGTTTAAGATATTAATGATCAAAATTGTGCATTGAATTGCGTAAGAAAGTGAAATGTAGCAAGTATTATGGAGCGGAGGAAGTAGTAACAAACAGAAAATTGGTGAGAATTAAGAAATTGGTAGTAAATGAAGAGAGAAAGAATTATGTGGATGAAATTAAAAGAAAGTTAAAAGTATGGATGAGATTAAAAGAAAGTGATGGGCCATAGTCCAAAAATAGAAATGCTGCAATTTAAGTGGGACAGACGAAAATAGAAAATGCTGCAAATTCATTGGGACGGAGGGAATACTCTTTAATTGTCCACTTTCTTTGGGCACGTATTTTAAAAGTGTAGTAGGGACCACCTAAATTGGATATTTAGAGTATTTTATGTGATTATAATAATTGTAAATATAATATTTGGTGTATTTTAAGTGATTATAATAATTATAAAATTATTAGTTGGGGTATTTTAAGTAATGTAAGTGGAGGTATTATGATCTTTACTTGTGTGAACATAGAATATTTAGGTAAAAATTTCATGTCAAAAAACAAAAATGGACAAATAAGATGAATTTACCCAAAAAAGGAAAATGGACATTTATAGTGAGTTGGAGGGAGTAGAAAATAAAATACTTTCTCCGTCCTCTTTGATTTGCATCAACGAGAAAAATGTGTATTTTTAAAAAAGTAGTAATTAATGAAGATAGAGTATGAATTGTGTGGATGAAATTTAAAGAGTGTTAAAATGTATAGATGAAATTAAAAGAAAGTGGTAAACCATAATTATTTAAAAATAGAAATGATGCAAATTAAGTAGGACGGACCAAAATGAAAAATAATGCAAATTCAATGGAACATATGGAGTAGATAAAACTATATTAGAGATTTTCTTGGAGATTTTACTTTTTGCATGTTTGCTTTAATTATTCAAAATTAAAAATATTTACTACATTCTATTTGATGTTTCGATAAAGAACTAATATTAGGTGATAATGAAACACCATGAAGAAAATTAAATAATTGAGGGTAAAAGCTCTACGACCAATGATATGACACATTCGATGAAAACATAAACAAAAACTCAATTTTATTACCACCATTTTTAATACCCGTTACCAAATGTCCTGTTGGCGGTTAGTATTTAGGATTATATAAAGTGATAAAATTTTAAAATATAGAATATTCATTATCACAAATTTCTTACTTGAGACCGTCTATATAATAGACGTCTCAAATTTTGGGACTGAACCAATTGATAAATAAAAAAAAAACTAATTGGTGGTTTTGTAAGTTAAAAGGGAGATATGAGTTGGGCTCTTGAGAGACGTCATTATATGAGATAATATGTAATTTATTAACTAATTTTCATTAATAATATTTTTAAATAACATCATGCAAAATTTTACATATTTTTTTGGAGATTACACTTTTATATCATAATCCATTAAATGTGAATAGTGTTTAAGTTATTGGGTTGAAAAGTGTATTGGGGAAATTGGATTAATTATGGTACATTTAGAAGAGTGTCTCACTATCTATTGTCAATTTAGGCTTAATTATGTAGTGGTTGAAGCTTAACATCACATTTAGGTGTGTAGAAGCATCTTTCCTTGAAAGAAATACAACTATCATTACTACTTACTACCCAAATGAGGGACTTCTTGAATTTAATACACTATTTTAAGTTTAATTAATATTTGATGTAGCATTGCTAATTAATTGCAATTGTTTCTCAACAAGATGCGTACAAGTTTTTCACAACTTTTTTGTTATTGAAATTGCCTCAAAATATTAAATATGACCTTGTTTTGTGAGTAGTATTATTTTACTCTTACAGTTTTATTGTTTTATATGCATTTTCTCTATTTAATATTTCACTTTTTTACTAGGAAGATACTAAAATAGTTCTATAATTTTTCAAGATTTTTTTTTGAATAAAATTAACTTAAATTTGTATCGCAAACTATAAAATGTCAAAAAATTCCACTTAACGAAAATAGACCATGCAATGATTTCAAAAAAAAGCAAACATGAAAAATTGTATAGCAAAATTCAGCTTTAGAAATTTGTCTAATTTCCTATCCCCAAGACTTTAGGTTTTGGCGAAAGACAGATAAAAATTTATCTATATCACAAATTCTCCTTAAAAAAAAATGACCCCTTTAAAAATAAAAAATTTTCAATCCTAACCACAATATAGCAAATTAGCAATTTTGATTTTCTATAGAATTTTTTACAAGGTAGGCACATGGAGAAGGAAACTTTTAACCTTGAATAAGGGCAACAAGATTGTACGTTGCCCATGAAGGACGCACCAAGAACACTCCCATAAATGGCCTACTTCTTGGGGTTGGGATTCTCTTGTCTTTTGTCCCCAAATTAAAGGATTTGATACACGTAACTAAAATTGACTAACTTTTACTTATTATTGATCAAGTTTAGACCAATTTAATTTATTTTCATCTAGGTGAATAAGTCATATTAAAAACAGTTTTTGATTAGATTTATTAGTAATAAGGATAAATTTGTGTATATATGACAACTCAAACCTTTACTTGAGTAAAACTATCTAATGACTTTAAAATAATACAATTTAATAAACCTCATGTTGCCCTATTAGATGGAATAATTTAATTGGTTGATGAAAATAAAATTAATTAAACTGTCATTTTTAAACCTTTCAAAAATGAACTATATTGAGTAATTTACCATTTTTGAAAACTGAATAAATTGAATGATTCTGGTTAAGATTGAGCTAGATTAGAATATTTTCATACTTTTTTTAAATGTATTTTTACACACCTTAAATTTCTATCTTTACAAACTAAATATTTTTAATTCTTTATAAAACTAATAAGCTAAAAAATTTTGTTGCGTCGAATCGAATGATATTAATAAGGTTAAAAATATATAATGTCTTATACATTTATTAAATTTTACTTAACATTAAAAACAAGTGATTTAGTTAATCTGATCATATTAAAAATTTCATGTATTGCACGAGTTTTTATATTAGTAATTGAATATTAATGTAGAAAAGGGCAAAGCTAAAAGTCTAGAAGTAGAATTTGTTAAGATTAGAGATTTAGGAATTGGTATGGGTCATATTCAAACTTGGACTATTCTTTTCTACTTGGACCCGACAGCCCAAAGCCCTTAGGTTTTACTAAGATAAATATGATTAAAATTAAATTGATATACTATGATAACTGCGTAATTTATAAATGAAACACCATTAGCTTATATATAACGTCTTAGACCCTAGTATATATTTTTCCAATGCACGAAGTTTTTTAAAATATAATTAACTTTGAGTTTAAATTTAAAATAAAGATGTAATTGCGTATTTTTTTTATCTAATAAAAAGACAATAATTGGTAAAGAATAAGAGTAGTGAGTGTACTATATGTGTAAATAGAAATTAAGTCTTATTTATAGTTAAAATTAGATTACCCTAGCTAAAATTGGGCTAAGAAACATAAAGTTGAAAATAAATTCCGTATAAGCCTTAAGTTTTACAGGCAATTGTAAGGTCATTTATTGATTATAATTACACAATTTGTAAAACATGATGTCACAATAAAATAGAAAATCTTTTTCATTCATAGATAAAAAAATTAGATCTATTATTTTCAAAACTTTTAAAGTACAAACACATAATAGGAGTAAGAGAAATACAACGGAAGCAATCTTTCGGAATATATTTCTGTCATTTATTAAAAGAATATTTCATTTTAATATTTACTTAGATTTAAAATTTTAAGTAATAAATATTTTCAGATTTTCACCATTACAGTTTAACGTATAACTGATGTAAATTAGAGCTATTATTTATAAAATTATTTAAATTACATACTCATAATAAAGAGATTCAATTATGAAAATTGTTCATATATATACAAATTGAGAATCATAGAATGACATAGTAATTAAAGACTTTACTTTTCACCTTTATGACAGAGATTGATTTACCACCATATATATGAAAAATTATTCCTTCGTCCGCTATACGGTTTTGCTAACATACATCAAATCAAAATAAAAAAATAAATATCTAAATCCAAATAATAATCTTTCCGTTCTTTTAAGTTCTTCCACCTTACTATAATGGGTAGTTTCAAAAGTTCTTCTATTTTAGAATACTTTATATTTTTGGAAGTTTTCATCTCACTTTTACCTCTTCAAATCTCACTTTTCTTACTTCACACTATTATTTAATTATTTCTCTCTCATACTTCCAATACAATCATTACTTCACACTACTATTTAATTATTTTTTCTCTTATACTTCTAATACAATCATTATTTCACACTACTATTTAATTATTTTTTTCTCATACTTCTAATACAATCATTACTTCACACTACTATTTAATTAATTTTTCTCTCATACTTCTAATTAGGGATGGTCATGGGGCGGGTAGGGAGCGGGTCCAACCCGACCCGGACCCAGACCCTTTTAATTTTTTGAGATCCAGACCCGAATCCGGACCCTAAGGGTCCAAAATTTTCAGACCCAGACCCAGACCCAGACCCTCCGAATCTAATGGGTCTAGGGTCCTTAATGGGTCTAAAAAGAATCTCTTTGATTTGTCGAATTTGAACCATTTGTAAGTTATTATATTTTTCGTATATTTGTAAGAGAGTTATTATCGCATTTTACAAATATTTAATATTAATTCAACATCTAAAGTCGCATAGTGTCATTCATATACGCATAAATTCTATTACAAATAAGGGTAATTGGGTTAGTACTAAGCAAGTAGCATATATATTATTAATATATATTATGATTATATGAAAATAAAATAAGTGTTGGAGGCAAAATTCATACGTAGAAGACAAATAAAAATGAACAATTTAATATTTATAAGGGTCCAAGGGGCGGGTCCAGCCGTGACCATCCCTACTTCTAATACAATTATTATTTCACACTACTATTTAATTATTTTTTCTCTCATACTTCTAATACAATCATTACTTCACACTACTATTTAATTAATTTTTCTATAATACTTCTAATACAATCATTATTTCACACTACTATTTAATTATTTTTTCTCTTTTACTTCCAATACAATTATTACTTTACACTACTATTTAATTAAAATAATATCCACTAGAACCCAAAAATTCTATCTACCTTAGAGTAGTACATGAACAAATACCCTAAAGTTAAAAGACAAGTAAACATAAGTAGTACGTGAACACCGACTTTTTATCAAGTGAGGAAAGACCAAAACATTTGCACTTTCCTTGAACCAAACAATTGCTTTCATAGCAAATTTAAGAAACTCAATTTTATATACTATGATACGATAAGAATTAAAAATAGTTAAATTATTAGGATTGATTTTTATTCATTTATATATCTTCTAAATCTAAATATATACTTCTTCTATTCTGATTTACTTATTATTATTGTATGGGCACAAAAATTAAGAAGTTACTGTGCAATGATGAGCAGTAGGTGAAAAGTTGTTTTTTGGAATTTTTTAATATTATTTGTCGAAAAATGAAAAAGAAAAATAGGAGTAATTAGATATAGAGTAGGATAAAAATAAGAGTATGTATAACTTTAAATGATTGGTTTTTTACTAAAAAAAGGAAATGTAGCAAGTAATATGAAATTTCCCAAAATGAAAAATGTAGCAAGTATTATGGAACGGAGGAAGTAAAAGTTATCCGACTTGGAGACTTGAACCAAGTCCAATCCAACAAGTTTGAGCAATAATTTTTTATTTTTTTAGATTGATAATTAAATAAATCTATCTATAACTATTACTAAAACAAAACACGGCTGATGTAAACACTTTTAAAAATTGCTTACGTGTCACTCTCTAAATAAAAATTTTCCCTCCAAAACACAATAATGATGTCATTGTTTGACTTTTCTACTTTTTAATTATGAATATAATATTATTCATTTAATGTATTAAAAAAATTATATTTTTTCAATTATTTATAAAATATTTATAATTTATTTACTAAATGAATATAGGATATTTTTTTCAAAAAAAATAAGAATAGGATATTTTTAAATTGTGAAAACATAAAACCGTAATTTTTTAATTTTTTAATTTATACAAATAAGTCAGAAAAATTAATAAAATCGTGCATCACACGGGTATTATCTAGTAATAGAATAAAGACAAATTCAACTTTTTCACTAACTAGTGTAGTGTCTTACTAGTTACTTTAGATAGTGAAATTAAAATTGCATTATTTGATAGATAGTCTTTCGATTGGCTTTAATTTGTTGTTTGATTAAAAAATAAAATAAAATTTATCTGTTAACTAATTTTTAACTAGATGAAATATGATTTTTCATCCAAAATGAAAATTTTGCTTTGAATAGTGTTTTCATTGGTTTTTACTTTTTTGCTTATTGACTTACTTTTACTATGATAAATAATCAACACCTAATACGTAATTCTACCAAATATTTTTATAAGTAATTGACTTAGGGCCTGTTCTCTTCGTCTGATCTGATTGGATAAGATCTGAATTTACTAGATCGTCGATCGATCACGATTGTACGATTCGATCACGATCGATCCGAATCTTTCGATCCGTCGATCCGATCACGATCGATCGATCGATCCGAGTCTGATCTGATCTGATCTGATCTGATCTGATTTGGTTTCATAAAGTTATTATTATTATTATTATTATTATTATTATTATTATTATTATTATTATTATTATTATTATTATTATTATTATTATTATTATTATTATTATTATTATTATTATTATTATTATTATTATTATTATTATTATTATTATTTATTATTATTATTATTATTATTATTATTTTTATATTATTATTTTTTAAATAATAATAATAATAATAATAATAAAATAATAATAATAATAATAATAATAATAATAATAATAATAATAATAATAATAATAATAATAATAATAATAATAATAATAATAATAATAATAATAATAATAATAATAATAATAATAATAATAATAATAATAATAATAATAATAATAATAATAATAATAATAATAATAATGGTATGAGTCGATCGACGACTGATCGGTCGATCGTCGATCGTCTCGATCGGCACGTTTGATCAGATCTTTCGATTTGATCGATCTATCGATCGATCGATTCCAATAAGAATAAGTAATAAGTCAAAAAAATAAGTTGAAGAGAACACCTTCTTAGTCAACTAGCTAGCTTTTTAGAACCGACAAAAATAGTCAATCCTTCCATTTAGTCAAACAAACCAATTAAACCAACCAACTATTAACAATTTGCAAAACAAGTCCTAACTATTTGTCGCTCCTATAACTGTGAATTTTTTCTTCTTAGCATACCTTATTGATGTGATGTAGACTATAGAGTATTATTCCAAGGAGCCTACAAAAGAAATCAACGTTTTTAACTGGTCAAATAATATAAAAAATCATACAAAACAACCAACAATCATTAACGATTAATCACCAAACAACTCAATAGCCTATTTGTCACTCCCAAAACTTTGATTTTTCCCGTCAAACCCACAATTATTGAATGCAAGGTAGATCATTTTTCTAGCTTTTATTTCCACTTTTAAGGAGTAGGAGTACAATATTCTAACTCTCCAATGCAGGTGTGTTTATTTCGGATTATCAAATTGATTTTGGTTACATTTTTTGAATCAGTTTAAAATTAGGATTTGTGTTTGTGTCGATTTTTATATAATTATTAATCTATTTTTATGTCAAATTAAATCAGATTCAAATTGTGATAAATATCGAGTCTCTAAATTTATTTTAAACACCTCAACTAATAATAATTGATTGCATACGATTTTATTTATTTATTTCCACTTTTAAGTTCAAAGTTCATTCAAACTCATGTATATTATGAAAAAAAAATGAAATGGAGAATATAACTTTAATTTTAGTTAATTTGGTTGCATACTTGCATTGCATCAGTCAAAGAAAGTTGCTGACTGGTGACTGGCTGACTGCCATGCATGATACGTTACTCCCTATAACCAGACCAAAATAGAGCACACTCACTACTTTGTGTCAATCATGAATTCCAACTTCCAAGTTTATGCTATTGTCTTAAGTTCCCACATCATACATAGTAGACTTCACACTTGTTGGGTCTTTCAGTCTCTTAGGGTCTGTTTGGTTAGTGGTACTAAATATTGGTAATGAAAATGATTTGTAATGTAAAATTTCATTAAAAGTTTTATATAATTCCCATGGTAATGAAACTTTAATCACAAAAAGCTTTTTTTGTTTATAAATTTCCATTACCATCTTATACCAAATCTTCCAATACATTCCACCTTTTCCAATGGTAATGCATTGGAATGAATTTTATAAACAAAATGTAATGATTGAAGTTGGACAAGCATAGTTATCAAGGTAACCAAGAGATTTTTCAACCAAAATTACACTTGTTTTTCATTCTCATTACCACAGCTTATTACCATCTACCAAACAATCCGTTATAGTTTTCCTCATTTAACCAAAAGAAATTCAGTAAAAATATCAAAGGTGATTTAATAATCTTTAAAAAATGGAGTAATTTTTTTTTTGTTAGAATATATAACATATTTTGGGTCTCAACTACCAATTTAAGTTATTGTTTGAGATGGTTTGTTGACATGGCATCAGAGGCTATTGTGACAAGAGGTCCCGTGTTCGAATGTCAACCACTCCTCATTGAAGTGGAATATTTAGTGTCATACTGTCGTGTATGAAGAGAATATGTGCTGCATTTACACTTCTAGGCTCTAGCTCAAAAGGCTCTCATGTGAGGGGACTTGTTAGAGTATATAATATATCCTAGAGCCTCAACCATTATTTTATGTTTTTGGTTGATCAAGTTTTCTTTGAAGATTTTTGGTTGATCGAGTTGGTTCCTTAACAATTGAAACATTTTTAAAAACAATGACTTAAAACAAGTTAACAACATACAAATTAGAGGTGGTTTCGTTGTGATTATATTTTCTTATTAGAATATATAATATATCCTGTGACTTCAACACAAAATTTAAAATTTTATTTTTATATAGTACAATGTTTAATTGTCCGCCAATGGAAGGAAGGGGTAGTGGGCTACGAAAAAATAGAACAAAAATCAAATTTAATATTTTATTATATGAAAAAAGTGATACTCCCTCCGTCCCTATGAATTTGCAGCATTTTCTATTTTTGTCCGTCCCACTTAAATTGCAGCATTTTTATTTTTGGACTATAGTCCACCACATTCTTTTAATCTCATCCATACATTTTAACTCTCTTTTAATTTCATCCACACAATTTATTCTCTCTCTTCATTTATTACCACTTTTTTAATTCTCATCATTTTTCTCTTTACTACTATCTCATATGGACGGAGGGAGTACATGCTTTTGTGGTTGCTGAGATGTAGGAGTGATTGAGTATTGGCAGTGAGTTCAAGTAATTGATGAAAAAGAAATGAGAATGAAATGAATGGTTTAGTTAGCAGACAAAGACACTAACTGTTACCTTTCACGATTCATTAATTACATTTACACCCTTTCAACTGACTTTTTGTATCTCTTGTCATTGCTTTGATGATCTATCATTGGTTGCAAACTTGGAAATTGCTACCAACAGCCTACTATTTAAGAACATTCAAACCAAACTAAAAATCTTATATAAATAATTATGACTATATGATTGTTCATCATCATTATCATCAAGCTCAAAAGCTAGCTAGTTAAATACTAGAGTATCCAACAATTTGATATATTGTTTGTTATTTGATCAAAATAGGTTTTTAGTTAAATGAAATTTATAATATATGGAACTTCTACAACTATTAATTTTGTTTTTTTGACATGACGCCATAGGCGACGTTCCCTATTGCCTACCCTTAGGGTCGGCCCTGAATAAACAATATGTAATAGAGGGAAAAAAAATACTACTTTTGCTTTGAAATTTAAACTTACTTCATACGTTGCAGCTAATGTGAAAAGAAAAGTATAAAGTGAGGTTTTATTTAATTCGTTTAAAGTCAAATACTTTCATAGTTTTTTTTATAACTTTTAATTTTGCATAAATTATGATATAAATAAATAAAATAACACATTAAATTATGAAAAAATAAATGTAACTAGTATATCAAATGTATGAAGTATATGATCAATGGGATGAAAAACAACTTAACACTTTAAAATTGTCTATAATTTCATTGACACTATATGTCTTTGTCATTTGTCTCTAAACGTACATTACTAAACCATCTTCATAATTAATTGTTCTATTGTTAGAGTTTTTAATGATTAAAGTATTCACTTATTCAAATTAATTATTAAATAAAGAAACGAAAATTCAATAAAGAAAAGAAAATTCAATAAAAAGATACTCCTATAAAACAAACCTTTTTCATTCAATTGTTGATGATAATCTTAATTTTTAATTTTTGTCCATTTCTCCTAATGAGGTTTCGCCCCTGCTCTCTTTTATTCACTATTATTGTCTTATTTGATTTTGACACGTTTGCCAGTAAAGTATTTTCATCATAAAAATTGTTAAATTAGCTTGAGTAAACATTATAATAAGTTGATATTAATAAAATTTATATTAAAACGAATCAAATAAGATCTCACTTAACTATATTATACCTATATATTAAGAATAAAACAAAATTAGAAGTGATTGATGAATATTGTTCAAAAAGCAAATGGGACAATATTAGTAGATAGAAGGGAGTATGTTATAGCCTTATAGTTTTTCTAAATTTTCAAAGAGGATGAGTACTATGATGATAATATTATTAAAATTCTCAAAATTCTTTTATCTTTCGAAAAATCATTCAATTTTAAAACTCAAACTTAATTTTGAGCTTTCAAAATCAAACTTTCATATACTTAGCCCCGTCTTATTCTCGAGCTTAAACTCGAGTACCTTGGATTCTTTACACCCCTATAATAATTCATTGACATTATATTAAAAAAAAGTAGTATAAGAAAAATATATTCTAAATAAATATATGAATAATGGCGAAGTTATAAAGAAATATAGGGTGCTATAGCCGACCAAAATAAAAATTTATTTGAACTCATAAATAAATATTATGTTTAATGACATGCTTGGATTGGGTGTAAACATTTAATGGGGTAAAAAAAGTCAAAGTAAGACAACGAAGTTGATAAATGAGAAATTAGTGAAATTTGATTGTTGTAGAGGTAGAAGAATGGTTGCAAAGCAATGAAAATGAAGGGAACTCTCAATTTTGTGGGATAAATATTTATCCTAGGGGAGGGTGGGGGAATGTATTACCTCCATAATAGGGGAAATCATCTTCTTTTTCTTTCGTTACTTTTATTTCACGCTCATTTTACTCTCTTTGCAACTATCTCAATACTTCAAATGTATATCTATTTGTTTTCATTTCATAAGTTTGACTTTATTTCCCCCTTAAATATTTACACTCAATCCAAGCATGCCCTAAATACTTAATTTGTTCTCCTAGCTAATTTGTCAGAATTTTAAGTTTGCCTCCTTATATGAAGACAATAATTTCAACGACATGAATTATTTTCTCCAAAAATGAGCTCTTGATGTACTATGTCTTTGGAAACTAGGAGCAAAGTATCTTTTCGTATAAGACCTACTTTTTGGACAATTTGTTAGTTCTCAAAGGATAGCCAAAGTATTGATTTACTTCCTCTTTACCACAAATTGGGCTCTGATACCATGATAAAATTTAAAAAATTGGCATGGGCAACCCAAATAAAGAAGAGAAGAAGTAGTCCACTCATAAACCCAAATAAGGTTCACTACTAAAACCAATTGGTAATAGTAGGAGTTACTCCTTGAGTATACTTTTTTTTCCAATGTGAGACAACTCACATGTAAGTAACACATGGACACTTCAACATTCATCTCGTTAGAATTGTTTGAATTTTGAAAAGTATGTAAGTATCATTTTCTAATCAATGTAAGGAAACAAAGTAGGTAAGAGCATGCGTCTTGATTATAGACTACAAAAACCAGAATATAGACTAATACAATCACATAAAATCAACTTTTGTTTCTGTTGAAGCAAGTATCAATTATCGCAAATATGGTTATTGATTTGATTGAAGATTATCGCTGCCCCTCCCCTATCCCAGTAGATTAAGTCAAGTTATTGACTATTGATTTTTCTTAGTAATTTTTTCACCATCTTGTACTCCACCCTATTTACTATTATTGTCCCATTTGGTTTTGGAATACTATTTATACATTATTCTTAATATGCGTTTAATTCGTAATTTGGAACTTAAAACATAGTCAAGTTATTTTGTTGATTGATTACTCTTAAATTTTATTTATATCAATTTCTTATATTTTTAATCAAGCATATTTAGATATAATTACGATTAAAGTGGTGTATTGGATAGAGTGTAAAAGGCAAATAAGACAATAATAATAAATGGAAGGGACTTTTTATTTCTTGTAATGAACACGAATGAAATCTTGTCAGAGTCGCTAATATGGCTTGATTAATCTGATAATTAATGAGATCCATTTGAAACAATCATACATTATATGTACTAAAAAGCCAAAAATTTCAAATGTCACAACCAAATAGAGCTGCCAAATAAACTTATTTATTGACTATAAAAAAATGACATGGTATATAATCTTAATCAATATCTCTACCATTAAAGTACCTATGATTAACATTTATTTATAATTAAATTGACTAAATTAGAGACTATTATATATTGTTGTCAATTTGACTAACATTTATTTTTTAATAGGAGTACCATATATTATGTCAAATTGACTGTTTTTACTGCATAATATCTCTGATATCATCTTTTAATATTATATATTTTTATATGTGAACGTACAAAATCATACACTTCATGGATTTATACACTAGTATCCCATAATTTCAAAAGATCATCGACATTCTCAATATCCCGCTCCGAGCAGGGTTTGGGTGAAGTAAATTGACAAACAATTCATACCCGTACTCCCTTTCAGGGAGGACTAGAGAAAAATGGTCTATAATTTACCCCAAATTTCAAAAGATAAAGATTATAATAAACAAAAACAAATAAGATAAAAAAATCTCAACTGTGTTGAGATGCTAGTCCGAGCACATGAGGCCCAAGCACTACTGACTTGCGCTGAATCAAATGTTCACTTGAGCACCTGCCCACCTAAACCTTCTAATCTCCTCTTTGGACCCGTTTCTTGTTATAAAATTGAGACTCAACTCATAGCACATTTCAACAATTTTCATCTTAACTTGATCAGCTAGTCTCCTGAGAGACCGTCTTTCTGAGAGACATCTCTCAGGTTTAGTCTATCAAAGCTTATTTATACTCTTACTTCACATTTTTTTTATGGGTCAACATAATAAGAGATAGTCTTTCAAAGAGACAGTCTCTCACAAGAATTTGTGTAGCTTGATTCCCTCCAATATGATCATTCTAAATACATTTATCAATCAACCCATCATCACAATTCACATATACCTTTGTTTGTCACTATGGATGGTTATGGGTCAAAATTCTATTTAAATGAATTATATCTATTTCTATTTTTAAGACTTGGGTTTAATTTTTTGAGACCTAATGGATTAGAATTCGGTTCAGAATCTAAAAAAAATAAATGGGTATGAATCTGGGTCTAGGTCTAGATTCAGACACGATCTTTGTAGCAATTTAAAACGCAGGCCCGCTAGACTCGTCTCAAATCGCGCTATACCTGACTAGGGATGAATATGGGTTTTGAACCCTAAGGGTCTAGACCCGAGTCGACTCTAATTTAAAGTCTGAATCCACCTATTTTTGAACATTAAGGGTCTGGGTGGATATTGATCCATGAGCTTAGGGTTTCAGTTTGGATTTGGATTTACACTTTTGAGACCCAAATATATTCCATGGACCCTTTTACATTTATTTTAAAAACTTATATAAAAACTATTATGTGTGTGCGATTCTTTGAAAAACAAAAGACTTGGTGGATATTTTGCTTTAAAAACTAAGGTGGAAATTTTCGTAAATTTGATTTTTCTTTTGATTGACAAAAAAAAAATCTGAAAATAGTTTTGGATTTAGATTTAGATCCTAGAGTACCAAGATCCTTAGGGTTTGGATCTTAATTTTCTAAATTCTATTGATTTGGTTCCAATAAAAAATAGAGTCTGAATCTGGTTTAGCTCGACCCGACCCAAATTAGACCCATGCTCTCCTCTATTCCTGACCTATTATACAACTCAAGCAATTTTAAAATTTGTTATAACCATCCCTACATGTGACCCTCATGCAGTCATGTCTAATAATAACCAAGGCTTATGGCAGTGGACTAACAAAATCCTTAAATCCAGAGAAATCTTTTTTGAATAAAGACTATTAGCTTTCACGCACAATCACTTAATCGAACATTAATTTATGTCAGCAAGAGTAAACAATCGAAGTCAAATAATCGAGGCTTGTAGCATTTACACACCCTCAAATTCATATCGAGACACTTATAATAAATGTGAATATATACTCTAATTACTCACTCTGTCCCTCTAAAATAGCACCTTTTGATAAAAAAATGTGAGAGTTTTTTGAATTAAATGGTGCTAATTTAGAGGGACAGAGGGAGTATTAATTAGGTGATTATTTATGGTAGCAAGTTTAAATAAACGTTTAAGAAAAAAAGGAATACGAAATGCACTTGATTAGTACTTTGCAGCCAAGAACACATGTAGGGTACAAATCACGTGCTGACTATGATGACCAAATATGGTCCATTTTCGAAGGAATAGTGCCCACACTTATTTTAGTCCATTACATTATTTGATGAAGAATTGGCAGTCGCCACTCCTTTTCAGCTTTTTCTATTTTTGATTTAGGAGTATATTATAATTTATAAGTTTGTACAATATAAATTAAACTTCATTGTATTTATAAAATTTTGTCAAAATGAAAAGGAAATTTGTTATGTAAATTATTAAAAACAAAAAGGGTAGCATTTAAATTCTTTACTAGTTTTTTTATTTTCGTTGTGACAAAAATTTACAAGAAATTTGATTAGATAGATCAAGTAGCTTTATTTTAACAAATCTCTCACACACACACACATATATATATATATATATATATATATAAGTAAAACATAGTTAAATGGTATCTTGCTTGATTCGTCTCAATGCAAGGATTATATATATGAACTTTCCATAATTTTTAATTATGCGCAATTAGAGATATTTAGTATTAAATAAATGCATTTGATAGAGTGCATTACAAAATCAGAATCTTATCTCATTTTCCCTTAAGCTGGGGAACTCTTTGGTCGTGCTCTCCTTTATGGGTATGAATTGTCGCCTTCCTTCCCTTTCCAGATCCTGACCATAGTTTTCTATGGGCGTGATATATTGGATATGATGATGATGATGAGAGTGCATGAAGCAAATGGGACATTAGTAGTGAATTGGAGGGAGTATAATTAAATGATCGAAGAATATTTATGCAATATCCATTTTAAAAGTTTGAATACTAAGACTTAGAAGGAGGATTTTCTTAGTCATTCCATTTTCATTCATTTTAATTTGTTGTCCCTCACCTCAAGTTGTTGATACTATTAATTGTAATCACACATGCTCAAATTGGTATAATCACACATGCTCAAACAAATTTGTTGCATAGTTGTTAATTGTAAATTCAAAAAATTAAAAATAAGTAGATGAAAAATATATGAATGTGATAAAATTACCATTAAAATATGATCATTATTATTTAAAAAATAAAAAAATAAAAACAACTTATAAAACAATGCAATTACAATTAAAGTTATACAAAGTTACTAAAAATAAATAATGGCTCCATATTTGATACAATAAATATTTATAGGTGATGCGTTTTTGAGAGACCGTCTTTTTATTATTTATGATTTTTTTTATTATTTAGAATTTTTTATGTAAATTTTCAAAATTTTTCTCTAATTTAAATTAATATTCAATTTATTTTTTTGGTGAATTACCTACTATAGAAGGTCATCGGGTTACCCAGGTTTACGCTAGGCAAATACCCCTTAAAGTTGGGATTATTCATGATTAATCAAGAGGTGAGGTTATTGTAGAAAAATAATAGAATTGTTAGATTATTCTAGGTAATTTTTTCAACTATTATTCATTGATTCAAAATATCCCCAATTATTTTTTAACTTTGTATATCTCATTGAATACTATGTATATTAATTTCAACTGTTTATTTTGGAGGTGTTTTGATTCAATGAGTGATATTTGGGGTATACATGATAAGTATTCTAAAACTTTAGACGTATACAAAGGTTAAATTATAGAGGGTATACATATATTTTACAATAAACATTTTTAAGAGCATGTCTATTAATTAAAGCTAATTAAATTACTTGAAACTTAATTGGACACGTGACACGTCGTTATTTATAGTTACAGAGCGTTATATAGCAACAATATAGAGTCTTTTATTTATTGTCAAGCATACCAGCTAGCATATGGATGTAGCTAGCCAGGCAAAGAAGTTTCTGATATAAAAAATATCTATATATTTTGTCTTTTCATTAATTTAAACGAAATAATTATATTTTAGATATGATACTACGTATGCTTCATTAAACGAATAAAATGCTTACTGAAAAGAGTAATGAGTTTTTTATTTGAAATATAGAAAAGAATCAAGAATCGTACTAATAAAGGATATAATACTATTAAAAGTCATTATTGATTGAAATAAATAATTATTATTCTTGTTTGAAATCATTAAAAAGATTAAAATGTTTAGTAAAAAGAGAACAAAATTATAGTAAATTATATACTACCTTATATTCAGCATAAATGACCATATTTATAAATCACTCTTAAGTTGTATTGTATTTTTAATCATCATATACAATACTATAAAAATGTCGGTAAATTTCAAATATCATCCTCTAAGGAGACATAACAAAATATAATCATTTTATTGTATTGTTGTCATTCTTTAGTTTTTGTTATAGTTTACCATCACAATATTAATGTTAGTCCTATACACGATAAGTTAAATACAAAGTGATATGACATTGTTAATTTTACGATCTTTAATTCATTTTAATTGTCAAAAATATGAAATAATAAACATATTTTTCAAAAAATAATCTTAAAAAAAAGTTAGTAAAGAAATTTGATTGGCGTAAGTACGTATATAGCTTTTCTTTAAAATTTACCCTAGATGAAGTAATAATTATTTTTGGTAGAAATTTACAATCTTAATTTATTTACAGAAAAAATAGTCACCGAAATATTTGTGTTTGAGTGGGGAGTACAAGTAAAGCTCAAAGGGCCTACAAAAAGAAGAAGGATCCGTACTCCACTAGGACGACAGAATTTGATCCATTCATCATATCATACATTAATTATTTTACATTTTCTTTGCTTTTTTAATAAATAATAATAAAAAATAAAAATAAAAAACTTATTTTACTTAGCTGGAATTTGTCACACTCTTTTTTTTGTTCCCTAACGTGTTTAGCAGTTTCCTTTTCTTTAATTTTTGTCAAAATGATAGGGATTGATTTATTTTTTATATTACATCAAAATAAAGACAAAATTTCAAACCAATTACATCTTTAAATGCTTAATAGTTAATACCCAACCAACTTCTTGAGGAATAATTTAATAATTAAATTGAAAGTGATTAAGAGACGTTAGTACAATTGTTCAATAATTAACCGTGCTTGTGTACGCTTTTATAAAGGTGAATTCCAATCGGTAATAAGAGGAGAAAGTAATTTTTTTGTTAGTGGTGAAAATTAAAAATCATTAAAAAATCTTTAATTAACCAACAAACTCATGAATCTCATAACAAAATGTGGTATTTTTAACTATTTACGATGTTGGTTACGTTTGGTATCTTGCACGATAATTAATAAAATTAATTATTAGATGTTTTGCTTTATGTTTTATATTAGAATTAGAAAACAAAAGAAAATAAAAAATCTAATAGTATGTCTCTTAAAAGACCGTCTCTTTGAGAGACGGCTTTCAAAGCCCAGTCTAATTTATTAAATTACTTACTATGCTCACGCATTTCACAAAACACATTTTATAGTTTATAGCAGGTGTTTTGTATATTGAAGTAGACATATAAACACTTATAACACATAACATAAACTCTAACACCAAATAGCCTAAACACCTACAGCACGTGACGTAAACTCTTACAATACATAATATAAATACATACAACAAATAACCTGAACACCTACAGCAAATAACAAAAACATCTACTGCACATAAGACAAACCCTTACAGCAAATAACCTAAATACCTACAGTACATAACACCTACTTGACAACTTTAATATGTTTGAAACACCTACTTGACATATGGTGAACCCCTACTTGATGTATTCTAAATGTCTACTTTAGGTATTCTAAACCCTACCAAGTAAGCGTACAGTTATACCACATTTTTCATTTTTTTATTTTTAAAAAAATCTGATGGGTCAACCCAATTGAGACCGTGTTTGTAAAAGACGATCTCTCACAACAATTTGTAAATCTCAATACAGGTAGTTATTGTGATAAGAGATAAATTCGTAAATGAGACTAGGAGGCTCATTGTCGAATTTGAAAGTGTTATGTCAAATGAAACAGATAAGATATTTAGGGCTCACAATTTATATTTCGCACAAGATCTTACAGGGCTAGCCTTGAATGTAGTAAAATGTTGTACTTTTTGTTATTTTTTTATTTGTCTCATTTACTATTTACTAAACACCCTTAATTTGTATTTTATTGTTAATCATTTGAAGTTAGTATATTGTCTCAATAAGTGTAAAAAAGGTAAATGAGACATTAAAGCTGAATAGGAGGAAGTTATTAGGTAAGCAAGACTATTTTTGTCATGAAAAATGTCAAAAAAGTGAAAAAAATAATAATGAAAATGACTTTGATAAAAATTTTCCATCACGAAAAAATGAGAAGAACAAATTAAAACGAAGAGAGTAGGATGATTATTTATGATTGGTAAATAGTTTTTGCCCGACACTAATAATGGTCGGTATTAGAAGTTACCCCACATAAATAAACATATAAAAAACTAAGTAAAGTCAAATAGCTTGTCAAACAAAGGCTTTTATAAACCACTAATTAATGGTAGTAGCTAATAACAACTATTCTAATACCCTATGTAAAAACAATTACACAATTAATAAGAGGTAGTCATATTCATATATCATACTAGTGAAAAGACAACTATGAAATCTAAATCACAAACTAGAAGTGAATTAATTGGCATAAACTATTTAACAATAGCAAATTAATTAATTGGAAAAAAAGGACAGTCGGACAGAAGGGGTATAATAGGAGGGGAGGAAAGGAAAGGTGAACACAATTTTTTTATTATTAATGATATGAAAGGAGGCATTAATTAAATGGGATGAAAAAAATTGCATCCCATTTGGATAGAAATTGAGTTAAAAAAATTCTAATGGTATTCAAAAGGATTTTTGTCCTTTTATTTCTAACAATTTCTTTTTTTAAAGTTAAAAAGATTTAAAGAAAAATAAATACAGCCGGTCTCCTAAGAGACCGTTTCTTTGAGAGACATCTCTCAGGTCCAGCCCATTAAAGCTTAAAACATACTATTACTCTGCATTTTTTCCTTTATGGGCCAACCCAATTAGAGATGATCTCTCAAAGAGATCGTCTCTCACTAGAATTTGTGAAATAACATGTCTTTTTAGTTCTTTATGTTGCTTGAAAATGGACATTATATAAGTTACAATAGGTAATGTACAAAATTTTAATTTATAAAATGAAATGATAAATGATATGATAGATTGATAGTCTTATCAAATTACCAAACCAACAATATTGAATTTTCCTTTTTCTTCCACAAATTATATACACTCGTTATCTAAACAAAGGATTTTTGATCCCTTTAAATCTCTCTTTTGTTTGCTTCTATTTCCCCCATTTAAAGTTTTACACAAAGTGTAAAACATAATTCAGAAAAATTATAATGAGTTAAAATAACTTCACTTAAAGTCAACTTACAATAACAATAAGAAAAAACCTTGAAGTATTAGACCAAATATAAAGTTTAAACAAAGTGACATTCATATCAGCAAGTGATTTGGTTATGTCATCAACATTCAAAGCCTATTAGATACAAACTAAGTCTAAATTAAACCACAACAAACACATACTTAAAATTCGACCTAATAAACTATTTTTTGTCGAAATTAGACCTGTTATATACTAAACTTTTAATCACACAACTTTTCTAAGTATAATCAATTTGAGTAAAAATAAGCCCACCAACTAAACTAAGGTCATGATCACAACACATCACAAAACTTTTCATTAATAGTATAAAAAAAGATCATATGGTAGAAAGAAGAAGATCAATTAAAAATAGTATTTCCAACATGAAAGGAACAAAATATATGGATACCCTTATTTCAATCACATTTGTATGTTCTCAATGATCACACATAAGTAATAAACAACAATTACAGGTCATCTAGGGGGATAAATTCATTGAATTTTCCTAGTGTTGGTGACACCAATTACACCAACTTTAATAACCAAAATCCTAAATCCTAAACTCCAGGCAATTTGAAGTTATCAGAGAGGTTGAATAGGGGACAATATGGCATATAAATGCCATTATTGAATCAAGAACTTAAGAAGAAAACACAGACATGCAATTATGACAAAGAAAATGAGATATTATTATAATTATATTTATATGTGAGGAGGAGATTTCAATATAAAGATATTCTTCATGAAAAGAGGTTGAAAAAAATACACAATTTAATTTTGGAATGTGATGGAGAGACATTATTTGTGGTTCAACATAAAAATAGGGGAAAGAAATGTTATATACTCCTATGGGCTATGAATATAGTATAGAAGAGGGACCATTTTAATCACAATTCACTACTACTTTTTTGCTTCTTCTTGATGGTCCTCCACACTAATAAAAGTAGACAGTGCCAAAACTTTAGAACAAAACCAAAATATAAATACATTTTGGAAAGTGAAGTAAAGCCAAGTTACAAAAAATGTTCTTGGACACTATCATATTGGGATGTTGGATGATACAAACAAATACAAAATACTCTATCTGTTTCATAATGTTGATTAAGTATATCATTTTAGGTGTTTCTTTTTGTGGGAAATTTTAACATTTGAATAAAAAAATTTCATTGGTCTATTAATTTAATATTATTTCTATTCAATCTACTAGTCACATTTACCTTTTTACACTGGACGAGATAACATTTTAACCTTTATTATCTCTAATTGTGCATGCTAAAAATTACTCCCTCCTATTCAACCTATTAGTCCCATTTGTTTTTTGCACATTTGCCGAGACAACATTTTAACCCTTAATATCTCTAATTATGTTTAATTAACAATTATGAAAATTTGATATCAATTATCCTTGCATTGAGATAAATCAAACAAAATCTCACTTGACTATGTTTGAACTTATAGATTAAGAATAAAATACATATTAAGAGTGATAAGTAAATAGTAACCCAAAAGTAAATGGGACTAATAGGAAGAATAAGAGGGAGTATGAAAAATTGATATTTATAATCCTTACATTAAGACGAATCTAACAAGTCTACTTGATTATGTTTTAACTTATAGATTAAAAATAAAATATAAATTAAAAGTGAAAATTAAATATTAACTAAAAATATAAAAGACTAGTAAATAGAATGAGAGGAAGTAAAATATCGCAAGAATGTCAAATTTCCTTAATTATTTTTTTGAAGATGTCAAATTTCCTTAATTAATACTTACCCAAATAGCAAAATTAGAAATTAATAAATCTCATATCGAAGTAACTCTCTAGTTATCTTCAAAAAAAAAAGTAATTCTCTAGTTTTTACCTCTAATATAAAACATGAACTAACACCCTAGTTTTTTTTTTTCAAAAAAAAAGTAACACCCTATTTAATTCTCTAAATTTTTACTATTAACTCAATTTAAACAATGAGAACTAATTTAAACTAATTAAAATTGATTTTTACTGACTAATTTTTACTAGGAGTAATTATTACTGATATTTAGTTATAAGTAATACTCCCTAAGTTGTATTAATTGTATTTAATTTTTACTGATTATTACTGTTTTTTATTAATTACTTATTTTCTAATGAGAACTAAACGAGCCTAAAACATTACACAATTTCTTTAATATTAGTGTACAAAATACCAAACATAAGTAACATCCTAAAACGAAGAGAGCACAATAAAACAAGTTTACGTAATGTACGATACAATACGTTTAACCAAGTACACAATCTTAGCCTTACAATTGCGAGAAAAGGAAGTGTTCTCTATATAGCTAGCTTGTACTCTTATTTGAGAATATATAGTTTTTTAGTTGGTGGTCATGAAAGTTAGTTGATAGAGACACAAAGAGGTCACGGAGGAAGAGTTGTAGGCAAGTGTTTAATGGCTTCAAACCTTTCATTCCACAACCAAATTAAAGTTTTAACCATATCGTAATTATATATTTCAATAGCATTTAAAGTTAGAGTCAGAGTCATTAACTCAGTATGATAGCGGACAAAGTGATATATCATACTCATGCTCCCGTCAAGTAAAAGACAAAGAAAAATGTGCGCACTCAGTATATCCCCCAATGTTTCAAGGGCATTCAAAACCCTTCAAATCCAAACAATGTATTTTAAAGGAATTAGATTGGGTCATACCATGTTATATGCTCAGCTTTTATCTGAAATTCAAGCTAAAATGAATTATCTTTTACTAGTGGTTGTGGGAAAAGATAAAACAAAACAACGGTACACAAGTTCTAAAATACAAAAAATATTTTAGTGAGTATAAACATAATTTGGGCTTGCTTAAACTTTTAATTGAGTTGGTTCCTTGACATGGTGTTAGGATTCAACATGACGTAAGGGCACAAGTTCAAATTTCATCTACCCCTCATTTCAAGTGGAGGTATAGGGTGATGTTGCATTCACACTTTTAGTCCAATGACTCCCATAAATATATATCATATCTTGAGGCTTTATCTATAGATTTAAACTTTTAGTTGGGTTGATTCTCTGACATATTCCGATATAAATTTGTTATCCTTCACATGTGGTAATGGGATGATAATACCATAAGGATAAAAGACACATAAATTACTCCAAAATTTTATAGTATAAGCTGCTTTTTACAGAATCTGAGGAGAAACCAATAATAAATAATGATTTTAAAAAAAAAAGCCCTTTTTACATTATGGTTTTTCTATCTTTGATCAATTTATAAGTGGGGTTCCTCTAACACAACTCATATAGTGGTACCTTACCTACAATTAAAACAATTAAGGTTCTAATTTAATCTCGCCCACAAAACCCAAGATCCGACCACGGAAAAACTGGCAGAATAAGTTGTGTTTTTAAATCTAAGCCAGAAATTCACAAAACAAAAAGCTCAGCATTTAGGAAAATTTTGAGAGCACATAAAATTAGGAATTTGAGATTTCAATATCAAGGCCTCAAAATATGAAAGGTACCATTCAAGGTACAGACAGAGATTCAATATAGATGGTGATACAACTTTTATGATCCTTCCTTTTACTACAAGGATGGACCATATTGTTTTAATTTATTGCATCTGCATAATTATAATTAAGCTTAAGTCAACATTACTGTTAGCTGTTAAGTAACTAGTGAAGTTGTGATACAATGGAACATCTAAAGGGGCTCAGTACTTAGCTGATGAGCTATTCTATTTGGGATTATCAGCTTTCTTGATACAAACCAACCCAAGCCTTTTTCGGCCATCAACCCTAATAGTTAAAGTCTTACGGATATGGGTGTGTTTGGGCGAATGACTTTCCTTATAGTTTTTTCTGTTGGTTTTCGGCTTTTGGTGATTTTGTTTTCCACCAACAAAAAGTATGTGATAAATGACTTTTAAACCAACTGAATGGTTTTAAATCCAAAAACAACGAGCTACTATGTAGGGTAGCGTTTTCCTTAGTTTTTTTTGGCATTTTATCCCACTTTTTCTTTCATAAATAACCAACATTCAACGACTATTTTTTGCAAAGCATCGTTAGCAAATCAATTAATATTTATAACTAGTTAAATCGGCCAACTATATCAACCAACAACCATTTGCATATTTTTCTCGAGGATAGTGGGCAAAGTCTAAAGATATCAATTCTGATTTTCAAGAGGGCAAGGGATATTTTAAGTACCACGGAAGAAGAAAGGAAAGTGAGAAACTATGAATGGTTGTTACTAACTATAGTTGGTAGGATTCTAATCTTGTGATTATGAATGAAGTTTAGATTAAAAGTTCAAATCTTGTCGATACTACAGCTACTTTTAGGTAAGTGATTGCATTCCTTGCGCGTTGTGAATTGTGAGGGGTCTAATACTATTAATCTTATGAGCTAATCATCTAACCTACAAACTTCTATATGAATAAACAATGTAGTTAAGTTCTTTATTCTAGTGAGATTACTATGTGTTTTTGTAAAAAGCGATCACATAAAAGATACAATGTAACAATCTGATTGACACAGACATGTATAAAAAGTGAAACATATCTATCTCTTCCTAACTTTTGATCTCTATACCCCAATCAAGAAACAATACGCAACTTATCACAACCTATTTGAAGATATCAAATATACGCAATTTCACCCTTACAATAATAATAATAATGGGATAATAAAAAGATTAAGTTAGTTGGGAGAAATCTCTTACCCATTACTTGTTTTGGGACCAAATTTTCCCCTATGTGGTCTTTTACTTGGACCACTGTTAAATTCATTCAAGAGAATTTCTCTAGTTTCTAAAGGAAGAACATTTCAACCACATGTTTCAAAAAATCCATAATGTACAAAAAAAATACAAGACAAATTCCCAAGGAACTGTTTGGTATTACTAGCATTGCCTAAACCATTTTTTCTTCAAGGATTACCAAAACAACTAGGAACAGTATTATAGTAATGCGTAGAGTCCTAACTCCTAAGCCAAGCTACCCAAATCTTTGTTTTAACCATCATTTTCAGATATCTCACCAGCAGTCTCAAGATTCCTATTTCCAATACTCACTCAAAATGTCCCTTTTTAGTCCGTCCAATAAAATTTGCTACATTTTTTTATTATGACTCTCACTTATTATTAATTCTCATTCATACATTTAACTTATCTTGTAATTTTATCGGTATATTTCTCCTAATTTTCCATAAATCACACATTTTTTCCAATCCTTTTAAAACACTTTGTACTTGTAGTAATTCTTTTAGAATATGGAGTACTTCCTCTATTAGCTCATTTGACAACAATTAGTTTTGTTACTTTATTTTTAAAAAGGTACATATAAAAAAAGGTAAAAATGATGGGGTAAAGCAAATAGAGTACATATATAGCATAGATAGAGAATTTGTAAAAAGAATAAGCTCTTTGAGGCTGTTTGGCAAATAGCTGGTAGCTGGTAGCTGATAGCTGATTATAGTGGCTGATTTGACCAGCTGATTTTATTAACTGGTTTGACCAGCTGATTTTGAACCCGCTGCTATAAGCAGTTTGTTCAAAAACAACTTATTCGTATCAATAAGCTGTTTCAATCATCTAATTCACCAAACACTATCTTTAGCTGGTTTGACCACCCAACCCTCTATTTATATCCAAATAAGCTAATTTGCCAAACACCCCCAAAGTATTCTACATATTATGGACTTGTGGTGTTCTAAGTGAGAGAACTAAAATTGACAAATGTTGCAAAATGAGGAATAAAGGAACTAAGGAAGTAGTTACATTCATAGTTTTCACATACATTCCCCATCATAAAAAAAAGTGTGAAGATATTAGGTATGCACAAGGAGAACACATAAATTGATCACAAGCAAGAACGAACAATTTCATTCCTCTCACAGAGCAGAATTCATCTCTATGAGGAAAAGCTTAGAACTTTATACAAATCAATCTAACCCAGAAAATAATTTTCATGGGTCTTGGGTTAGATTAGATCAGTCCTTATCAATACAACAAAAACCCAATAATTGGGTTTAAAGAATCAAGAGAACCATCCATCACTGACCATATTTAAGGTCAAACAATGAAGAAAAATGTGAAAAAAAAGAGAAGCAATACAAGAGGATCTAAACTCTTGGTTAGCAGCTTCATCTTAACATCATCTTTCTTCAAGAAAACTACTAAAAAACCAACCCATAATCATCTTAACATAAACATATATTCCGTAGTTCACCTAAGCATTGAAGTAAGTGAACGAAAAACGACTTCTTCACAAGGAATCGTAAGGCCATTATCATGATCAAATCCAAACTCTTCTTCAGCTCGTCGAAGCAAGCATTGAAACTCAGGATGTGACAAGAAAGAAATAGGAACAATGTATCTACTCCTATTCTCTCCTACATAGACAGCAAAATGGCCTTTTGGTACGTCAAGGGGAAGACCATCTTCATCATATCCATGTTTTTTACCCAAACTAGAACATCTCTTAAGGATTTGTTTTAGCAATGCTGTTTGAGATAGTTTACTTGATTTCCTATGAGCCATTTTCTTTGCTTTGTTTTTATTTGTTTTGGGTAAGGAAGGTGTTTTGGATATAATGAGTGACTGGTTTAAGGAGGTTTTGGGGAATGAGGAGTGATGAGAGGATTGTGAAGGGTATGCAGACTATATATGGAGGAGATTAAAAGAGAGAGAAAGTCAAGAAGAGAGGGAAAGAAGGGGACCAAAGGGTCATGTGGGGTGTAGGGTGCAAAGGACAAGCCACGGGCGACTGGGAGTAAAGCTTATTTCTAACAAGGACAAGGTGGGTGCCCATAGCACTTGGGTTTAGACCCTCTTTTGTTGCCCTTCCTAATAGCAAGGTGGGTCCCATCTGATATTCTCTCTCTTCAGGTGCACCTCTAAAAATGAGTTACTCCCATGTTGGCAACTCATACCATAATTTTACCTTCCCATAAAGTAAAATGCTACTCACCCTCCTAGAAATTGCTATGATCTTGGCCTATCTGTTTTTTTAAGGTCGGTCACAATTCACCCTCAAAATACATTAAAAGTGTAGTTTATAAGTCAAAATACTCATTAGTCTTGCTGTCAACATAACAACTTGATCCAATACCCTAATGTTTTGAAAATTTTGGCTCCATTTTTTTTGGTATTATTAATATGAAAAATTTTCCCCAACTAAATCTTAGCTTCGCCTCGGCATTGGTTCTTTCCTTTTTTCAAATGTGTTTGGTAATGAAGAGAATAAAGCAAAACACTTAAAATGCGTGGGATAAATCCGTGGATGAAAATAGGCAAGAGTACAAAGTCAATTCCAAAAAGTGGAAATAAAGCAACTTCTTGTACGAGTTTAGACATACTAATTAAGCAAATGTAACAAATTTAATTGGACGAAAAGAGCATATTTACTACCAATGATTCTCTTATGTGAATGTAACATGTGATTGCTTTGGTTAATTGGTTCATGATCATGTATCAAAACTCATTAGACATCATCTCTAGTAGCATTATTGAAGAAGATTAACTCACCATCTGTAGTAAATTTAGAGCATGAGTCCTGACACAAGCTAAGTAAGTAGGGTATGATTTATGGATGTTGTCAAAAGCAAACAGTTTTACAATGAATACCAGGAGCGGGGTTAAAACTTCGCCCTTATTATAGTTTATTTTTGAATTTTGATGATCTCTTAATTGTGTCTTAAATGTATAAACTTTTACTCTATTGTATGATGACTACCAAAAGTAGACTTCATATACTAGTTATTAGCAGACTGTAGTGGCCCTCTTATGAAGTAATCAATGTTGAGAACATATTAATGTATAATAATTGAGCAAAGAGATTAGCAGATAAGAAGAGAACTAACAGCAATAGGATCCTCTAATCATGAACCAATAAGCATTATTTGCACCATAATGATGCTGTAATGACTTGTAAATAAAGTCCACACTGATTTGTTTAGCTGGCATCTAACTAGGTCAAGATCAAACACAGATACTTTGCATTGTGTTCAAATGAAAGAACTTGAGAAACATAGCGTGTGTTTGGAAAATGGATATTTGGCTAGCTTTTGACTTTTGACTTCTTGGTTAATTGAACAACAAAAAATAAATTCACTAAATGAAAACTATTATAAGTAATTTTTTATTGACTTTGACTTTTTGACTCACTTTATCTGATAAACAGCCAACATACAACAAAATTTAATAATCATCTCTATAATTATTGACTTAAACAACTGACTTATTAGTCAAACTGGTCAAACTAGTCATCATTTCAAAGTTCAAATAAACAGTTCCAATTAACAACCATTTACCAAATAGGCTTATAGGCTAGGACAGATTAAAAAAACAAGAAAATTCTTAAAAGAAATGAAAAACCCTCACCGAAGAGATGGGTATCACAATCATAACTCACATAATACACTGAAGTTATAGCAATTTATATCCAATTAGACTTAAGAGACATTTCTATGTCTTATCAGTGGGATTAACTTCCTCAAGACATCAGCACATGGACATGGAAGTACAATTTACAAACTCCCTAACTTTTCTATTAGCTAGCTTTATTATTACTTGCAAGAGCAAAGAAGGATACGAAGAAAATAGATTTATAGGTAAGATTACAGATAATAATATAAATGTAGAATTAGAATTGATATGGATGACCACTATTATTCATTTATCAATTCATACGTTGATCCCAATCGTTTAAGGTTTCAACATTATGACTATTATAGCACTATTACTTTTCTAAAAATAAAAGACTACTCCTATATCCCTTTAGTAAAGATGTTCAAACAGAGCCGATTACTAGAAATTTACCCGACCTTGTAAACTAATCCAATTTGACCTGGCTTCCAAAATGATTTACAATTATGCAAAAAAAAAATATGATTTCAAACCAATTTGAAACAACAAACCCGAAATCAAACCGATGACCCGAATGTATACCTCTACCTTTTAGGATTGCGGTCTGTAACTATGTGAAAAGAAATGTTACTATTTAGGACAATTTAAAAAAGATTAAGGTACTATTTACTATTAATGGTACGATTTTCCCCCTCTAAGATTCCTCCTGATTTTTTGTTTATCTAAAATCACGGACTGAGTGCAACTGTACTGGAAAGGTACATCTACAGGAACAGAGGTTTTGGTATTTTCTGATTGTTTAGACTTGTGAAATGTGATTCTGTGGAAATCAGTGGAAAAAATTACTCACTCTACTACCAAACAGCACCTACATAAGATTTCTGTACCCTGCATGTGTAATCTGCAACTACTTTTGAGGTGTCTCTAAATTATAAATTTCTTGACCAAATAATCCATCTTTGTTGCCTTTTACTAACAGTTACAGTTAGGCATGGTTTGAAAGTACTAACTGACAAGTATTTTACCCATATTTTATCAACTACTCCTAGACATTTCTATCAAATAGCTTAATTTTTAAATAATCTTCTCAAGATTATATTCTCCATATATTTTTTGAAGTACCTTCATAACCATCTTCAACATATTCTGCAAGATTCTAAATTTAAGTCATTTTCTAGTCGGAAGAATAATTTCTGTATCTCCCAGGTGCTGTGTAGTGTACTATGTATTTTATTCCAAACATGGTTGATTTTAAATTGTAAACCTCCATAGCAATTTGTTCCAACCTTTTTTGTTAGGGCTCAGTTCATATCCAGCCCATTGCACCTGCCTGAAAACAAGTTGCCACATTACTTGGTTTTTCCCATTTCCTATATTTGTCTGCATCCATAAATCATACAATTAACATACTATGTCCGACCCTTCACACAATCCGAAAGCTTAAAATTAAAGAGAAAAAAACAAGTTTTGCTTGAATAAATCAATAATGTTCAAACTGTAGATTACTTGCCTTGGATTTTCATAAATATATTTCATCAATAGTACAAAATATAAAATGGTTTTATTTTATTAGAGAAATAAGTCACCATTTTTTTTTTGCATATTTTTGGAGCAGAAAAAATAATTTGCAGGACACCTGAACAGACTGGATCTGAAACAAAACTAGGCAGTAGGCACATTGATCCATTATTTGCAACAAGATGCACAAGCAAACAAATAATCACTGTGGGTTTCGTCAAAATGGACCTCATTAAAATGCTCCAAAACCGCTATAGATTTTAGGTGAGGTAAGAAGGTTGCTATTTCTTAAAGCCCATAGAAAGGACTAATAAGGACAACAAACTCCCCTAGTTCTATTCTCACCCTAGTCCCTATGTATACACCACATCTATCACATTTGCTACATCCGTGGTCCAATCTTTGATGCTATTAGTATCAAAATCAGGATCAACAACATTTCATTACCTCAATACCGTTATGCGGAATTCACATAAGCATGAATTCACATAAGCAGGATTTTATTCGATAGCATATATATATATATATATATATATATATATATATATATATATATATATATATATATATATAATAGAAATTGTCCATTTCCGACTTCTAATTGAGCTAACCATTTCACCACTCTAGCACCAAAATGAACTAAGCTCACCATGTCGCCAATTTGATTTTGTGAAGTGCTAGCCATTTATGTCTTACATCAAGGATAAACTACAAAGATTATTGTTGTTTTTATTCGATAAGATTACAACCACTTCTATTATACCATTAGTATTTACTAACTCTCACTCTTATGACAGGGGATTGATTCTCACCAGACCTTACTACACCTACGGAAAGGATTAATTTTTCTTTTTCCCCATGTCTATAGGGATTCTCTAGCTACTCCCAAATCAAAACAGAATAAGAAAAATACTATTAAATAACTCCCATTTAAGCTTACCTAAGCAACGTTTGGAATGACTGTGCAAAGAATCTTACCCTTGTAAAAACAAATAGGTGTGATAAGATAAAACCCAAAATAATCCCATTTAACGTGATTAATAATTTTCTTAAAGCATGAATTTGATTCATGTATTAACTGTTAAAGTATAAAATATATCCCGAGACCTCAATTATAAGTTTAAGCTTTTGAATGAGTTGGTTCCTTGACATGGTAACGGAATCCAACGTGACAAGAGGTCATTGGTTCAAATCTCAAGCACCCCTCAAATTCAAGTGGAATATTTTGCACCAGGTATGAGGAGGGCCTATGATGCATCCACACTTCTAGCCCAAACGGCTCTCGTGTGAGAGGGCATATTAGAGTATATAACATATCTTGGGGCCCAACCATAAGCTTAAGCTTTTGGTTGAGTTGATTCCTTGACACTAACGCTATTGCTAACACTTGATCAAGATTAACAATCTTCCATCCTTTCTTAGTCCAATCAAAAATTTTGAAGTGTGTTGGATAAAGATAGAAGAGAAGGGAGAGGGGGCAAGAAAGAGAAGGGAGAAAAGAGACGAACTTCCGATCTAAATCACCTCATATGCTATCCAAATGGTTAAAAAAATCCATTTTCTATCCAAAAGAATGGAAAGGAGATGATTTGTTTCTACCAAAATGTGAAAAATGCCACCCATCCAATCTCTCCCCTCCTCAAGGGTAAAATATGTACCCCTTTTTCCCTCCATTTTTTTCAATCCAAACAAAGAATAAAATTAACAACCAAGTCAATTGAAAGGTAGCACAAGGCTACACATATGATTAAAATGGATAATTTTGATGAACACAAGGACAAAGGAACTCTAGAAAACAAAGCTAAGCAGACACCATTTAATTTTTTCTAACTCATGCAATGGTATTGTCTTGCCAGTTGGTTATGTCTAGGTTCAGGAAAAATTACACGCACAATTTAATTCACCAACATCGATCATGCCTTTTTATCATGTTTTATATTTGTTTATTTTGGTCTTATCTTAACCTTTTTTGTCTTTACTTTTGTAGTGCTAGAACTATCTGTTATACTGTGAGTTACTATACTAGTCACAAACGGTGCTGTCTACATAATAAGCTATGCCATGTTCTGTGGACAACATATACTAAGACATAAGAAGTTAAATTCAAAGAGAAATCGGTGCAGATGGTGAGTAAGTGAGAGAGAGATTCCCATTCTACTTCAACAAAATGCACTGACTGACCCACAGGTGCAACATCAAAAGTTTTTTTTTCTTCTTGAAGTTGATTGTGACCATAGCTTTCATAAGGCACATGCAAGCCATGTTACTCTTGCTCCGAAATCCCCTCCGTGATTACCATATTGTCACAATCCCAAACTCCGCCTAAGTGAAAGTCACTTGGTATCAGAGTAAGACAGACATATTCTTGGATGTTAATTAAATTATGCCTTAGACTAAGAAATTTCCCCAATACTATTACGTCATGACTTGTATGTTCCCCACTAATTTTTTTTCTGGGTAAGGTAAGGCCGAAAAATCCCCTACGGGCAAGGGAAAAATAATCGTTGTATCAAAAGGGAGAAAAGGAAAGTCTTCAACCAGCATTAGGTCAAACCATGATTTTAGAACTTCCCCCTCTTAATTAGATTAAAAGAAACAAAAAGCACATCTTTATGAAACCACAAAACTTTCTATCTAAACTTCCAAGTTTTTCAAAAAGAAAGCATTTTCTATGACCCCCCCCCCAAATCTTTCTTTAAAGTAAAAATATAGCAATTTTTGCCATAATTACGCAGCAGCAATGAAGAACAAAAAGATTTCAGATCAATAGCAGCACAAGAACTGTAACTATACAACATAAAGAAAATTTATGTTCTCTATTGGTCCCAAGTATCAATAGATTGTGTAGATCTTACAATTAAAATGACTGAGACAGTCAGAGACTCAGAGTAATATAGCGCCTAGATTATAAATGACACAGAGCAAGCATTAATTAAAAAGAGTAGATAAGGCTCGCAGCTGGGACCATTACAGAAATGCAAAGATTATAAAAGATCAGAAGTCATACCTGTTTATAGTCAATTTTAGATGAATGACACAATCACGTCTGCAAAGCCATAAGCACATGCGACGCGGCTGAAATAAAATCCGTTATGAGAGGTGGCTAAATGTGTAAATCATAAGAGTTTATCAAAAAAATATCCTAAAAATACGAGGGTTAAATCTACTTCATTTTTACTAGACTTTTTTTTATATGATTAATAAATTTCATGAGTTAAAATAGTTATATAATTGAAAATAACATGTATGTTTTTCAATTTGCGTAGCCTTAAATGATCAAGAATGACATTGGGCAACAACAGAGGTTAATTTCTCCAAATCTCCACCTATAAATAATTAAAAAAAGTCTCAATGTGTCTATGATGTTGAGGGAGGTTTCCAACATAAGGGCCCCTACTTTTTTTTTTTGAAGATAAGGGCCCCTACTTAATCACTATGTAGTTAGTATGTCAAATAAACTCTAAATAATTGGGCAGTTTGTATGAAATTCATGGGTGTAAAGTATTGAATACATGACATTCAGCTTAGATAGTCAATTGAGTCTATCAACTCTTTCAAGAATCAGGCCTAAGGACTTTGAGGTACCACGTACAAAACTTAATACGTTTATATGAACACAATACAACAATAATGTTTAAAACTTAATCCGAAAAATATGAAGTTACATACTTATAACATGAACTCAAACAAATCACCAAGAGAGAATGGTAGTCGACAAAAATTATATTTAAACTGACCCTATCTAACATTAATCTGCAACTCGATCACAAAATAAAAAATGGCAAAAGTAAGAGATGGTTAAGACTCATAGTCATCTAATAATTTATTCCTCCAGCACAAATCCTTTTGTTATATTCTCATTTAAAAGTTCTCGCATCAAAAAAAAGAAGAAAATGTATCAAAGCGACCATATAGTATGTATCTTCTATAACCGGCACTTACAAAATTATCACATTTGTGAAGGAGTCTTTACGAAATGTTTAAACAATGTTCAATTAAAGAGTAGTTTGTTTCAACTGCCAAAGCTGAACCTGGAGCTCCGCCATTACATTTAGTTGCCTTCTTAGGAATCCTGCACCTAAATCATGAAGAAACAAGAAATTAAATTTCTTACATATGATGCGTTTTCATTACAGTACTCATGTTCATTGATTAATTAAACCACCGTCCTACAACACCCAATAATTCTAGCTATAGATTTCTTGGGGGGAAATCTATTTATAGTGACTTGAGTGATTGTGACTAGAGCTGTATCCCACGTCAAAAAAATTTACATACAACATAGCATTTCCACCAATCAGTAAGCATTTCATAATATGTCATGTCATTAGGCATTACGTACTTAGCAGAATAATGCAAAAATATGGCTCTGATCACGATTGTAATAATGCATGGTCACAGATCATGATGATGCGTTATCAAGGATGATGTGGTTGTCATACTGCTTAATATATATCGACCATCTAACATGTAATGCGGGTATTTGGTTTGGTAAATTTGAAAAGTTGGTACAAGACGAGCAAGCCGCCTTGTTTTTGCACTATACTTATAGTTTCAATCAACATAGAAGCACTCTTCAAAAATGGAATTTATACAGGTATAAACATCAGGACCCACATACATACCCATCCCTAAAAAAGTGAAAATGTTCTCTGATGATTCAAATCATTTCTACAGTGATCCAGCAAACATATGTTTCAAAGGCATCCAATTGCAGAAATAATGCAACAGTTTCTGCGAGGTCAATTTACATGTTTCAACTTGTACACCAAACTGTAGTACAATCCATACCAGATTATACAGAATAACACCCCAATACATAACTATGCACTCAGCCGACTTGTCAAGAGAATACACTGAGGACATGGTCATCTATTAGCATGTGCAAAACGGTCTACAACATAATGCCTCATTTTCATACGGACCCTAAATATTTAATTCTTTGTATTTATTTATTTTCTTGTTAGGTAAGTTAGTTTACACTATAGCAACCAAGTAAGAGGCAAATATGAAATCGGCACAGGGCCTTTAAGAATTACAAGAGGGGCGTGACTAAGGACATTTATCTTTCTTGCCAAAACACCTTCTCGAACTCACCAGTCTGGTAAATCAAGTCATCCACAAAGCTGAATTGCTCAGGGCCAGTATCTAACCTGAAGTCATGAATCCTAGACTCGATATAAGAGAGACCAAGATGAACTTGGCCTCTGTGAACACACGCTAATATAACAGCCACATAGGCTAACTTTTCAGGCCTCAATCCTTCAAATAGTGTGTCCTGATACAATTGAATTACTTCTATGCCAACTTCTACCATGATAAATATGTTATTGGGCTTGTACACAACAAGACCCACATAAGAGGAGAGTTGACTACACATAAACCCGATGAGGTTCCATACTAAAACCAATTGGAAATAAAAAGAATCGCACATCAAGCTTATACGTTAATCAACCTCTCTCTAATTCTTTGATGTGGGATTACATGTGGGTTATTTTTCCAACACTCCCCCTCACATGTGAATCCATTTTTTAATTGGGCTAAAACGTCATTCTTTTTGAACCCACACGTTTTTTATGGAAGACCGAGACTTTTGTTTCCAGTTGATTGGAAACCGTCAGCTCTGATGCCATGATAAATTTGTTATTGGGCTTGTAAACAACAACACCCGCATAAGAGAAGATAAAATTGTACACAAACCCGATGAGGTTCATCCTAAAACCAACTGGTAATAAAAGAAGTAGTCCATCAAGATTATATATTATTCAACCTCTCTTTAATTCTTCGATGTGGGATCACATGTGAGTTATTTATCCAACAATATTAACCTAACATTGAGATCCATAAAACAATATCTCTATTTTTCTTCACACAAAATTCGTGTCGAGATAAGTAAAAAAAAATGTTGAGCTTTGTTTACTAACTTAAACCAATTTGTATTCAGAAGTCATTCAAAACTAAGCATAGACTTGCTTTCCCAAGCCGACAACAGAGCAACTTTCATAATGCTTACTTCAACTAGTTGTATTAGCATTATCACATGCATATCTTAACGCAAACTCCCACACACACGTCCTCTATGCATATCCACCTTTTCAAGTTGTAAAATACTCATACCCATACATTATCATAATTGCCCAACTTATCCAAATCACCTATCCATATAGGTGCATAGTTACCCTTTATAAAAATAAAACACAAATTTTATTAAGACAAACCCCAACAATACAAGTTGAATAAAAATCAAGTCTCTCCAATTTATAATTTAGTATAGTGGAGAAAATTCCTTTTATCCCTTCTCTCCCCTATTTATAATTTTGTATGTAGAGAAAATTCCTTTTACCCTTCCCCTTGCTTCAACTTCCTTCCAGAGTATTCTTTGTGGTTGTAGGCCTTTCTTCACTTTGGGATTGAGCATTTGTCTAGGTCATTACATTACCCACCGCCTCATCGTTCATCTTGTCCTCAAGGTGAACATCACGTAAAAAATATCTAGATGTTGGGGATATACTCTCACGATGACTCTAGAGTTTGCAATTGGTTTGTAACCTATATTGGCTCTTGCTACTGTAACATGTTGGCACCTCATTGTGATCCAAATATTAAATTTAACCTAAAATCTCAAAAAACATTTTATGTAAGGATAATATTTTGCACTATGTCTTCACTAGCATCAACCCCATTCTCCTTATAATGTGATACATAAGGTTCACCATGAGGCACCACCGTCTCAACAATGTTGAACCTTTTGTTATAGCACAACGACCTTTACTTCCATTAACATACGCATCGTGATGTGTACTCAATTCTCCCCTTGGAATATCTCACATCTATCATTCACTAATAAGATAGCATGCATGTAAAATCTAGCGAGGTTCGCACCACACTACCCCAATTAAGGCGAACATGGGTATATGTTTAGCGGGTAAAGGGTAGATAAGGATATGGAAAGTATTACCTACCAGGCAGCGGGTAGGTGGTGGGTATGATGACTAACCCACCCCATATTTTCCGGCCTCGCCTCATACTTGCCTTCACTATATCCGGCCGCATTATATCCGCAATATATTTATTTTGTAAAAAAATATACTACAATATGAAAAAGAATATAGATTACCTAAATCAATTGGGATAATATGAGACCCTACACTAAAGTTGGCCATATTTCATTACTATTTCAAATCAAAAAACCTACTACCCACTACCCAAATCTAAAAAAAATACCTAAGCGGCTTAAATCCTAAGCTTTGATCTTCATTCTTCACTTCTAATTTCTCCTCACATATCACGCCGCACTGTCTGCATTGATGTTTATTATTTTATGATCCAAGCAAAAAAAATTATGTGCCATTTCAAATACAAAATGGATTATCGTAAAAATCCTAAGTATTTTCTTTTGTTTTTATGTTCTCCCATTTTGCGATTTCTTTGTATTGAAAAAGGAAGCTTCAAGGAAATTCCAGTTATAAACGTATTTTATGTTGGAAAAGGAAAAATATATACCCTTTATATCAATATCTTGTACAAAAAGATTTCTACTTTCAAATGTTGGGGTGGTCAAGAATTCAGTTAAAACATTCAAACCCTAACTTATTTTAGTAAAAATCTAAATAAATCTGAGACTAAATTAATTAAGTTTAAAAATAAAAATAAGGTGGGTACGAGGCAGATAAGGAAGCACGTATGAGGCAGGTATAAGGTGAGTAGAGTGTGTGAGGAGTGTATTGGGTGCACACCCACGTGAGCAGACGTGGGTATCGAAAGCTTAGCGCATGTGTGGTGGGTATAAAAATTTTAGGCGGGGATGGGGATGGGGGAGGGAATACCCGCACTCTACCACCTATTTTTCCATACTTATTCAACAACATGGCCATTCACGTGAAAACTAGGGCCTCCAAGCGGAAGTATGTGCAAATGGCTCTAATCATTGTGATCAACATCACTGCAATTAGTTGTGTCTTCAAACTCGATTACTACCTTAATTATAATTTGCATATTAACAAGAACTAGCCACCTTCAAATGGGCGAACATAACCATGCGCCATTGGACAATTGCTTGTTCTGCAAAGAGTTAGTGGCTTAGCAAGTCTATGCCTTGCATCCACCATAACAAGCTCCATTGATGCTCCTCTTGCTCATTGTCTCCTGAAGTACGGGAAGTGCTTCACAGCTTTGCATCAGCATATGTACAACATTTCCCACTCATTTCCCCTTCTCTAAGGAAATACAAGAATCTAGAAACGCACTCGAAAGCCATAAGTGCTTCCACTTAGTTGTTGGAGCAAAGACTCCTTAGAAGTGGATGAGCATGCAACAAGCCCCATGCCAAGTACCACATTGCCATTTTGGAGTATATGGGAGAAATATTCCACGAGTGGGTACCACAATCTCATTGAAACACAAGCAAGACTTATCTATTCGCAAAAAGCAAACGTTTCAACCCCAAGAAAAAGTTTACGATACTAAATATAGGCTATACAATCTGTAATTTTAAGATTGCATCACCAAAAATGGGAATATTACTGTATGCATGCCTAACGCAATCACTATTGCATCACCAAAAAGTTTATAATCCAAAATATAGACTACTTTCGGCAATCTAGTATTAAACCTAACCTCATGAGAGTCCTAAATTGTTCGTAAGTAATTCACCTCATAAACCATATGTATGACTAACACAATCACTATGCATTGTTGGATATCATCGACATATGCAAGTATCCATATAGTAATCAAAAGCTCTTGCAAAACTTTTATCAAAAATTGTTGCGGCTAACATGCCATCCATGGATAGTTTAACTTTATTTCATAGTCTTCCATGGATAACCCATCTAGATTTAAAATTTTACACCTTATGGAAATACTAATAGTATGCATGCTATAATATTAAACATAACCTCACGCCAGACCTCATTGTTCGTAACTAACTTCACTACATTAAACCGTAAGTCATGATTAACGCAATCACTATGCATCCATTGTAGGATACCATCCACATATACAAGTACCCACATATAATAATTAAAAAGCTCTTGCAAGACTTTTATGGAAAACTATTGTTTCTAACATAACATTCCATCCATGAATTATTCAACCTTAATGAAAAGAAAGTTGAGCACATACACCAACATCACAAACTACCAATGCCACTAACGTGCATGGATGAACAAGTCATTCTTCTTTAGGGCCATTGTACCACATAATATCTAAATAATCTTTGGATCCAACAGGATTGGACATAAAACAATTTCCAATACAACAAGCACAGAACAGAAGTCCCTTAATTGAATACTCACACTAAACAAGATTCACATATTAGTAGAAGTTACACAGAGAAAGGTCCCGTGACTCCCCTCCTAGGACGTTAATCCATAATAAACACAAAATGTCATTGAGACATTTGATCAAACACATTATGTGCATCAATTTTTTGAAAACGAGAATCGTCGCAACAATCCCAGAAAGAAACTTAGCGTATAATATAGCCTTTTTTGAATGCAAATAATGTATGTAAACTACTGAACATTAAGCCGTTTCAATCCAATCATTTGTTAAGTCGATTATCTTAAAACAATACAGTATTCAAAGATCATGAACCATCAATAAGTTTGTCGAAATTCACATTATTTTCTGTTACTTGCGATGATAGAAAATAGGAGTACAAGATAGAGATTACCTTAACACTAGACAGAGTCGTATTCATGGTTTAAGACTTCAGATGTTGGAGCCTCTACTGCAATTATGGAGAAAAGAAAAGAAAACGAAAATCTTCTCTTCGCAATTAATTTGCATATAGTGATGATTAGTGCATTCATCATTGTTTCTGTTAATCTAAGCTTATGGAGTGAAGATGTGATCATGACTGTTTTTTATATTACCGCTCACATACATCTCAAATACGGTTTATAAAAAAAAAAATCCCATAAATTAGCAAATTAAATTACCTAGAATAATCCAAACTATTCATGATTTTCCTACAATAATCTCACCTATTGATTAACCATGAATAATTCCAACTTTGAGGTGTATTTTTCTAGAGTAAACTTGGTAACCCGATCACATGCTATAGTAGGTAATTTACCAAAAACATAAATTAAATATTAATTTAAAATTAGAAAATATTTTTGAAAATTTACATTAAAAAATTCTAAATAATAAAAAAAATCATAAATTTTTTATGAATATTTTTTTAACATTTTTTTTGACATTTTATTTTAATTTATCTTTTTTTTTTAAAATAAAACTTGCTATAGTAAGTCATTCGGTCACCGGATTTACTCTTGGAAAATGACCCTCAAAGTTGAGATTATTCATGGTTAATCAATAGGTGAGATTATTGTAGGAAAATCACAAATAGTTTGGATTATTCTAGATAATTTTTCCTTTAATTAATTAGATAATTAAAAAAGAGTTTCTATTAAATATACATTTGCTAACTCAAAGTTATCATTTATATAAGTTATAACTCTAAAGTGATAACTTTTTGATATTTCATGTGAGAAACCATGCACAACTATCATAAGTGGCCCAATGATATTTTTTAAAAGGGTGAAATAAAAGGAAATTAAATAATATACGATATTTTCAAAATATTTTTTCCTCACGCATAACTAATTCCTAAAACCCCACTCAATGAAAGTTATTGGTTTTAAACTTGAATTTATACAGAAGTTTCGCACAATAATTTATCAAATTCACAGAAAAACTAATCAAATCATCAAGAAAGAATAAGATATAATGATTATTACTTTTGATAAGTTTACATCACAAAATGAGTAAAAAAAAACTCTATACCCTCGTCAACGTAATATAAAATTAAAAATTGTTTAACTCTCTTGTCAATGGAGTTGACCTTTAGGGCATGCTTGTATTGAGTGTAAATATTTAAGGGAGTAAAAAAAGTCAAAGTAAAAAAATGAACACTAGTAGAATTAATGCCATTTGCTACTATACAAATGTGCTTATTTGCTGCTCAATTTCAGATTGCGGCAAATGGAGGGGCAGCAAATAACCAAAAGCTTTTTGCTGTTAGTTAAAGAACCACAGTAAATAAAAATTATTATGTGCGAAGAGAATCAAAGTAAATAGATTAGTAAATAGCAGTGTAAAGTTTTTCAACTAAGAGAGAAAAGGAACTTAACGTGGGTGACTTGTGTTATAGTTTTTTGCTATTGTTCAATAAAAAATAACAATAATATTTTTTATTTGCTATTAATGTTTAAATATAGTAGCAAAAAATATTTTTTTGCTGTTAAATAATCAAAACAGTAGCAATAATTACATTATTTGCTATGTTTGAGATTTAAGTAGCAAATAAATAGCAGCAAATTAGATTTATTCTACTAGTGAAAGTTGATAAATGAGAAAATAGTGAAATGTGATTGTTGTAGAGGTGGAAGAATTATTGCAAAGTAATGAAAAATGAAGGGAATTCTCAATTTTGTGGGGTAAATATTTATCCTAGGGGAGGGTGGGGGAATGTATTACCTCCATAATAGGGGAAATTATCTTCTTTTTCCTTCATTATTTTTATTTTATACTCATTTTATCTTCTTCACAACTATCTCAACTACTTCAAATGCATCTCTATTTGCTTTCATTTTACTAGTTTGACTTTTTTTACTCCCTTAAATATATACACTCAATACAAGCATGCCTTAATGTATTTTTTAATGGCTCAAAGTAGATATTTTTGCATATACAATTAGCTTTTGTAATGAATATAGTAGGCCTTTTTGTCAATATATAGATATAGATGTAGGTCCTTTAATGAGTTATAATATATTTTTTATCGGTAGAAGTATTTATTAATCATTTATAGTAGATTTTACATGTATATATGATGGTTTATGTGATAAATTATCAACTTAAACTATTTAAAATACCAACTTAAACTATTTATAACACAAACTAAAAGTCTTTAAAATGCTTATTTCATTGACCGAAAATGTCAACTTCAATATGTAGTTAAAATGTTCACTTTAAAATAGATAAAATAACAACAATAGATAGTTAAAATGCCAACTTAATATAGTTAAAATGTCTACTTTAGAATACAAACATACCAACTTAATCTTAATAAGATGCCAAACTTAGTGCATTAAAATATCAATTATAACATTCTTAAACACCAACTATACTAAAATGAACTTTAATATGTAGTTAAAATGCCTAATTTAAATTAGATAGTACTCCATATTATATTTAGTTAAAATGCCAACTTAATATATTTAAAATATTAACTTCAAAATGCAAACACGCCAATTTAATCAAGTTGAAATTCTAACTTCAACATTCTTAAATGGAAACTATAACATTTGAAAAGACATAACATACCAACTTAAATTAGTTAAATTGTCAACTTCAGCACGTTAAAATACCAATTTAAATATTGTTAAAATGCCAACTTAAGCAAGCTAATATGTACACTACAAAATGCCAAAATGTCAACTTAAGTCGGTTTAATCAATAAAGAATAAAAAATATACTTAATTGTGAACTATTTGAATAAAAATTATTCATATTGAGGTGAATAAAAATTTCAATTTGAATAAGAAACCCTCTCACATCAGTATATTATAGGTTCACTTTCTTCTAGATTGACTATGAAAAAAATAGTAAAAATAAAGCTCTAATTGGATCATAAATTAAAATTTCTTTCTAAACATAATTGGATTTTTGCTTAAAAAGAAAAATGAAATTAAAAGAGAAGCTTGTTTTTTTTTAGTTTTTTTTAGTTTTACATTTTTTGAAAAAATTACTAGGTCAGCCTAAAAAGACGTATCTTTCAAAGAGTCAAAGAGTCCATCTTTTTGGAGAATTTGTCGTTTCAGCTTAATAAAATATGATAATATTTGAGTCTAATATTTCATATACTCGTCTCATCGACTCAGGCCAACCTAATTTACCAATAAACTAGGACACAACCTAAACTCGCAAATAATCTTGAACACGACCTAGGCTCAACTCAATACATAAAATATTTTGTAGACACATAAACGGACTGTCCAATTTACATACACAAAAACTTGGACGAGACCGTCCTATTCTAAGACGAGATCTGGGTCGATCCATTGTTAGGCGCGTGTACTACATAGCGCGCGCTTTGCCTTCCAAATTTTCATTTAATTTTGTGGTTTTTTTCATTTTCTGGGCATTTTTCAATTTGGACCTTAAAGGTATCGATTTCAACGTAAAAGTAGTACTTAAACATATCACTTAAAATAAAATTTTCAATTTGAACTTATAAGTAATCAATTGTGGCGTTAAACTGATTAATTTCTACATAAATATGGTTCTGCTTCACAATTTGATAACGAAGTTAGTAAAATGTTATCATTCTATGGATGAAATTTTAAACAACAAATGAATGGACAACAACCTTATCAATAGTATCAGTTTATATATTAAAAGGATAAATACTTAAGAGTGATAAAAAAAAATTTAGAGTGAATGTGGACCTTAAATAAATATGAATAAAGTAGGAAATGTTAATGATAAAAAAAAATTTAGACCTTAGGTTAGACATACATCAAATATTTAAGAATTAAGATTCTCTATAGTGAAACAATCTATATTGGGTTGATTCAAATTATAATCATTGTAAAAATATAACAAAAACAAAAGAAATAATTATAAACAGTGTTAGGAAATCAACATAAATTGGTTAATAAATTCCTTTTTGGAAAAATGACATAGAATATAATCCAAACTATTTATGATTTTCCAACAATAATCTCACCTATTGATTAACCATGAATAATCCCAATTTTGAGGGGCATTTTCCTAGAGTAAGCCCAGTGATCGGATGACTTGCTATCGCAAGTTTTATTTTTTTTTTAAATAAATTAAAATAAAATGTCGAAAAAATGTTAAAAAAATTATGATTTTTTTATTATTTAGAATTTTTTATGTAAATTTTCAAAAATATTTTCTAATTTTAAATTAATATTTAATTTTTTTTTTTGGTGAATTACCTACTATAGCAGGTCATCGAGTTACCCAAGTTTACTCTAGGAAAATACCCCTCAAAGTTGGGATTATTCATGGTTAATCAATAGGTTAGATTATTGTAAGAAAATTATGAATGGTTTGGATTATTCTAGGTAATTTTTCCTTTCTTTTTTAAAATGACTATTTTTAATGTTCGTCTCATGATGAGACAGTCTCATATAAGAATTTGTGTAAACTGCCAAACAAGACAAATTATTGTGTGAAACGATCTTTTTGAGAGACGTGTTCATTTGGGATGGCCTAATATAGTATTAGTAAAAAAATAAATTAACAAACATGCGCTTTATTACCTACATTAACCTATTTAGAGTTGGTGATTTAACATATAAAGTTGGTATTTAACATACTTCCTCCGAATCAGTTTAGATGTCCCATTTCCTTATTTGGCAAAACCATACCAATTGTCTCATTTCCTTTTTTGTCTATCCTTTTTTTACCTAAATACCCTCACTTTTTCAATTCCCAATACCCAACTACCACCTTTACAATTAATTTAATCAATTAAAATATCCAACTACTACCTTTTTAATGGACCCCACTCAACCCTTAAAATTCGTGAAATCCCAAATGGGACGTCTAAACTGATTCGGAGGGAGTATTTAAGTTGGTGTTTTAACCTATTTGAGTTGATAATTTAACCTATTAAAGTTGGTATTTTAAAGTTAGTATTTTAATCAATTTTGAGTGGTGTTTTAACTTATTAAGTTGTTAACATATTGAAGTTGAAATTTTAACCCATTGAAGTTTGTATTTTAACTTGTTGAAGTTGCTATTTTAAAATGGTATGATCGAAATCGATAAATTGGATCGTAGGATCGTGTGATCCTACAAATATGCATTAATATGCTTTGAATTACTTATTATCATTTATACTCCCTCCGTTCCTTAAAGAAGTTCCCACTTTCCATTTTAATGTGTTTCAATTGTTGTTCCCATAAGGAATCTTTCCATTTATATCACAAATGTTGGACAAAAATAACCTCACCCATCCTCATTTTAATATTTTAATAATGATTATGGGCACACATATCTTCCACTAACTCCATTTTAACATTTTTACATTCCTTATGGTCCCCACATATTTCCCACTAACTTCATAAAAATATTTTTTAATTAGTTGTGATTCCCATATTTTTTCCACTAACTTTCTTTAAATAATTTTTTAATATATGTGGTCCCCACTTTTCCTCCATCAAATTTATTTTTTAATAAAATAATATTTCCACTATCTAAAAGATTCCACTTTTCTTAATTCCCGTGAATATTCCTAATGGGAACATCAATAGGGAACGGAGGGAATGTATGTTATCTTTTTAAGTTTTAAGGTGTAAGTACAAATTTATTTGGCTTAATCTATTTAGTTTTGAACAAAAAATATTTTTAATAATTATTTTAAATTGCAAATTAAGAAAAACTTGAATTTTATAAAGGTATTAATATAATTATTTTTTAATTATATATTTATGGGTAAGTAAAATCTGTATTATATGAAAATATATTACAAGTGAAACTACCCATGGTCCCATATAGGATCGGATCGTAAAATCGTGTTATGATCCTATCACTTAAATTTTTGAGCTAAGTAGGATCGCACGATTCTACCAGATTAAGATTCTACCTACGATCCGGATCGGCCGCCCATTTTTGGATCGTAAGATCGTAGAATCGTAAATCAGAATCGGGATTCTGATAACTATGACGGCGGCAACTCATACCAATAAAGGAGAGCGTGACCAAAATGAATCCCCCGACTCGAGAAAGATTAAGAGAAGTTCCTGTGTCGTGGGAGAAACTATTGAAGTTGGTGTCTTAACCTATTAAAATTGATGTTTTAACTTATTGAAGTTGATATGTTAACTTGTTGAAGTTGATATTTATTGTTGTTGGCTTGTTGCTATAACCAACTATAACAGGTCAAAACGTCAAATTCAATAGGTCAAAATATCAATTTTAATAGGTCAAAATACCAAAATCAATGGGCGAACAACTCAAAAGGTTAAAACAACAACTTAACATATTAAAACACTAACTCCAAATACCAACTTTAATAGGTTAAAATATCAACTCGAATAGGTTAAAATACCAACTTTAATAAGTTATAATGCCAACTTCAAATAGATTAAAACAAAATATAACACACATTTATTTTTTATTTATAAAATATTAATGGGTTGGACCTGATAAGTCGTCCCTATAAGAGACAGTCTTTGAAAACCAGTTGAAACAACAGAAATTTTGAAATTGATAAGATTAATTATAAAAAAAAGAACAAAATAAGAGTGAAATGAACTTATTTCCATTTATAAGCGCCTACAGCCTCAAAGCCCATGTTCGATACTGTTCACAGTTACTAACGTCTAACTGCGAATAGAGGGTTGACCTTGTTTGAGATGATTTTCCTCTGTTCGCAGTTACTAAGTGGGAACAACTTGGTTGACTTTTTTTTGACTAATTTGCCTCTGTTCGCAATTTACAACTGCAAATAGTACCGAACCTAAGCTATGGGGTTGGAGGCGCTTACATTTGATTAATTTTGCTCTTATTTAATGTTTTTTTTTATAATTAATGTTATCTATTTTAAATTCTCGAAACAACAATCGTGTGGGCTCTATTAGGCTAATGGGCTCATCTTAATAAATTTCTAGAAATTTTGTACTAAGTAAGATTGTAAGAGTATTTATAAAAAAAAACATAAAACAAGACCATTTTCAACTTATTTTCAAATATAAGCGTGTATTTCTCAAATCTGAGGTTTGTGCTGTTCGCACTTACTAAGTGCGAATAAGGAGAAATAGTGAAACAGACTATTCGCAGTTACTAAGTGCGAACAGGTCTGTTGACTGTGTTTGACCTGTTCGCACTTAGTAACTGAATAACCTGTTTCACTTTTTCACCCTGTTTGACCTGTTCGCAGTTACGAAATGCGAACATACACTTGAATTTTTTTGACCAGTTTATTTCTATTCGCACTTACTAAGTGCAAACAGACCCAAACATACACTCTGGGTATTCAGTGCTTTGAAAATAGTCTTACTAAATACTTTTTTTTTTCGATAAATAATCTCATTAATTTCAAAAATCTAAATTTCTATGGACATCCAATTTTACCCAAAACTGCACGTCTCCACCCGAAAAGGTTACCCGTGTTACAGGTCTTAGTATTTCTTGCATGGCATGATGGTTGCGTGTACATTGTACAATGTGCATCATATTATTTCTCAAAGTTCACACGTCAAATACCTAAATGCTTGATCATCACATTTACATCCAATCATCATAAAAAAAATCTCTTTTTTCTCTATAACATCAAAATCTCCCTGATTTCGAATTAGGGATTTGTGTTTTCTCTTTGTAATATTAATCTATGGCAGGTGATTACGATTTTCACAATTCTCCGCTTTTGCACGCGTATGTAATTTTGCTTTGCAGATATTTCACCATTAATTTCTATATACTTGTTGACGTAAACGTTTATTTGTTGATCAGATTGAAGATTCAACCTTGGTTTTTTTTAATGCCTAGAAATCTGAAGGATTCAACGAATGTCCAAGTAAGAAAGTGAAATTTGAAAATCACATAATTTGTGTTGGTTATATATTTTTATATTGTAAGAATTTCATTGTAATGGAAATATTTGTTTCTTGGTCCAGGATTAGGGTTTTACACTGCTGTAATTGGAATTTTACAAGGTTAGTGTCATGTAAATACTTGCTCATGAATTTATGATAAGTTGATGTGAAAGTCTGAAAGATTTGGTTCAATTTTGCCAAATTTTGCTAGTCTTAATTTGTGAATGCCATATTCTACTTAAGGTGTATCCTAACTACTAAAGTAAGTGATTTTGTGGGTTGTATATGTTTTCTCCCTACATGTTGTGTTTTAAGATTAAGTTTTGGAGTGTATTATTCTAAATTTTTAAGAGAGCATTTAAAGAGCTTACATTTTTTATTAGTCCTTTTGGCAAGATTTAGATGGCTCGTTTTTATTTTGTAGTACTAGTTCGTCTTACATTGAAGACCAACCAACGAATGGAAAAAGGAGTATATTGTTGCCTACTATATTTGGAGTTGATTTATTTTGGTTCATATAGGTGACCATATAATGTGGATAACGCTTCGGCATACTTATATTTGTTGTTGAAAACCCTAGGGACAAAATATTGTTGATTGCGATGCTCGAAAATGATGAAGTATATGGTAGAGTAATGAGCAATGTGATCCACATAAGGCATTAATTTATTTTTAGAACATTAAACTATAGGAAAGTTAGATAAAGTCAATCTATCATTTCAAAATTTGGACTGTGATTAACTTTATTTTAGATAAGAAAATACAGACCGAACTAGATTTAGTAACACAAGATTGTATCACTCGGAAAAAAATTATAGCACATCAGATCATGCTATTTCAAGTTAGCTAAACGGTGCCCCTATTCTGACCTAGATGAATTTTTCTTAAGAAGGATAACAAAAGTCATTGATATGTTTTCTTTTCAATTTCCTTATGTAGACTACCGGTCCACCGGATGATTTTATCATAGGTTGGATAGTGATTTTAAACTTTTTTTCCTATCTAAGCTAGAAGAATTTTTGTAATATTATACTGTAGTTTTGAGGTATCTTTTGTAGGCTTTGGTTTGTTGATTCATGATGTTTAAACCTATCTGCCACTTTGTACTTCATAGCAATAAATCTCTTGAAGCTTTACTTAAATTCTACTATCCTATTTTGATGGAAGTATGAAATCATAGGTGCTCACGTTGGTGGTTTATAAATGTTGTTTTGGCTACCAGAGTGTCTTTCAACCAAAATTGAAGCACTATGTATTGCATTAAGTTTACTCAAATACTATTATGTTGTATCATTTTGTTGACTAGATGATTTGTAAGTTTTAACAACGCCAAACTTAATTAAACTTCATGAAGAAAATTACAATTCAAAAAGATTGGTTCAATTAACAATTTACATACTGAAACTTGTAGCTTTATCCCTCTAAACGCATGATGAGATTTCAGTGATTTTTTTTTTTGCAAAAAACTGTCAATCCTCCCATTTTTATGATCATAACCAAACTTATGTTCACCATCCAAGAGATCTCGGCAGTACTGATGTTAGGATTATGGATGACTTAGTTCACCTAGTAATTAATTAAGGTAATTATTTAAATTAGTATTTGAAAAGAAGTCCCCAAATGTGCACTTGGAATTGGTAGAGGGAAAATCAACTTAGTACACTTGCCCCTTGCAATCATTGGTTGGCTTAAAGCCTTAGAGAGCAAGGCATGTCCTTGGAAAACAAGACATGCATCAGCCATAGGCAGTGGCGGATCCAGGGTTTAGAGTCTCACGGGGCACCATCAAATGGACAAAATTTCGGTTGAGTTTTGTTTGTAAAATTAACAACTACAATATCTTTTATTTGTGCAAAATGACATGTAAAAGCGCAATAATCCCAAACGAAATTAACTATTAATCTTTACTCATGTCAGAGTCCAACTATATGATTTCCACCAAATCAAACCTTTTATATGGCCACTGTGTAGCAAGTAGCAACAAAAAACAACCATTTTGAATAAATAGAAAATTGAAGATATTACTCAACCTACAAAGTTAAAAAAAATGTAAAATTAACTATCTCCTACAAAACTAACCTCATGAAGAACAAGTCCATTTGAATGGTGAAAAGCCACCAAACATTTTTACATAATTGACTAAAACCCTAACTTGCGAAACAAACGAATATAAGATTTGCCCATTGCTAACTTCAAAATTTACTACATATGGAAACCATGATAGAGAATTTATCCCTTACATCAGGACAAAGGTCACCATGAAGCTTGGCAAAGTAATCTGATGGAAATTTCAAACTATATCAAAACATTAATTGGAGAAAAACATGATAAAATGTAAAACAAGATAAACAAACAAATTAACATTAACAAACACTTAAACATTAACAAATAAGGATTGGTGTTGGGGGAAGTTTATTGTACTTGGAGAGTGGAGACTTTATTTAGATGCTATACTGGAGGAAGATCATTAATGTTGTGCCCTATTCAATAGGGATCGGAATTCCAAAATCCAAACTTGCAGTTGTGTAGTAGTTATGTCAGGCACACTAATGGCTACTCTGGAACATCTATTTTGCAATTTGGTTCTTCTTCCTCTTAATAGTTATTTCTTTTTGAAAAGGGTGTTGCCTCTTGCGGAAAGTCTTTTATCATTTTTGGTACATAAGGAAATAGGTTTATATCTTAGGATGTATTGTTAATTAACCATACCTTAACTTCTGGGTATTAAGCTTAAATGTTTACATCCATAACTTTAGCTATGATTGTTGGTGTTTATGCCACCATTCATGCTATTTCTACTGCTACCAGTGTATCACTAATGCTATTATCAGTACTCAATTTTTTTCCCTTCACCTCAAAATTAACTATACTTTGACTTTGCTAGGGAGACTGGAAATATCTTTGATTTGAATAACTTTTTGTGAAGTTTTGAAGTTGTTTATAGTGAATTGATTTTCTTGAATATTTAACAAATAAATATGAGTGTAGATATAAAGTGCTTTACCTTTTATTTTTACATTCCTGAAAAGGAATTTGTATATTACATGGACATCCTAATATTGCAGTGATGTCTGTGGAAATATTGATGTTTACCGACCAATTATCATCTTGTAGTGCTGTTATTATTTTGAATCTTGTTGAAAACAATTTTTGTTCTGAGTAAAAAGATTGTACATCTCATATTTTCTGGCTGACCAGCATCTCAGCTTGTTACCTTTAACTGAATGTTCCAGTTTGAGTTCAGAAATTAAACTCTAATGATGACTTATAACTATGCTTTTATGATTTGAGCTTTATACTATCCTTTACAACAATTCTAGGGGCTAAACTATGTAAAGTGTCTCCGAACCATGTTAAGGATAAGGAAAGTTTATCATGAGTTGAGATTGTTGCTTAAGCTGCAACTATTCTCAAGCTGTTATGTTGTCCTGCTTATTGTGAAACATAGAGGACATAGATGCTTCTTGAGAAGATAGGCTTTAAGTTATTGATTCACCAGTACTAGCTATCTTTCATATGCGTATTTTAATGTATTTTCCTGCCATTAGTCAAGTCACCTCTTTCGTTTCTAATTGGTTTAGTGATTTGAGCTGTTACAGTAACCTGAAAAGAATGACAACACCTGTTTTCTGTTTTTGGTGCAAATTTGCAGTGAAAATATGATGTTTTGTAGCTATTAATGTATGGTTTTGTTGTTTGTTGAATATATGAAGTGGTTGTCACTTGTTAGATGCTCAGTTATCACTCGGGATTTGAAAAATAAAGTTGATCGAGATATGCCAAATTCTTGACTTGATAATGACAAATAAAGTTTATCGATATATGCGAAAATCTTTCTTCATTTAGATAGATGGAAATGTTAACAAAATTTACTAGTTACTACATGGCTACATGCTATTAATCATGTTGATAATAAAGGTTCACCCTTAAAACAATACGACTGTATTGCTTTCATTACAGATGTGATATGTAACCACACCACGCAGACCACTCAATGAAGTAGAGTGGAAAACAAGTTTAGTATATACACTTCAGCAATTTGGTTCTCATGATATTAGTTGGTAATCCAAGAACCAAACAAAAAGTAATGATAAAATAAATTGAATAAGAAGATATGAAATCAGTGAAGTTAGTTCTTTATATTGAATCTTCACGCATCATTGTAGATTCAATTGACTGGTAACAACATGGATGAATGTTTCCTCATCGCAGGGAATGGTGAGACCGCCAGTGGGATGACTAAATCCAAATTCTTCCTCAGCGAGGCTAAGCAGTTCTCGAAATGCAGGATAACTCAAGCAAGATAAAGGCACCACATAACGCTTCTTGCCTTCATTATAATCTCCCACATAAACTGCAAGGTGACCTTTTCGAACTCCCTGAATTTTATTGTGCTTCTTTAGTATTTCTTTGGTGCTTGCGATCATGGAAGGCCACCGAAAAACCATGTTGCTAATAGGTTTTTTTGAGGAAAGATAAGGACTTACTCTTTGATGGAATAAAAAGAGATTGAAAAAAATGTGCAAGGATGGTTAATCTTGATGGAGTTTGATATAGGTGCTTGATATTGATTGGTACTTATAGGGAGGTTGAGAACTAAAATAATATGGACGAACATCTTTGAGCATTTTACAACTGGAAGGAGGTTAACTTGGAATTTTTTAGTAAACCTGACCCCACTTCCCTTTTGCATAGTTTCGTATACACATGGCTGACGATTCTGTTCCTTGCAATAGTTTTTAAATTCCCCTTACATGTGCCTTTGAAAATATAAAACTTCTGTAGGTTCGATGTGAATAAAATACCTTAAAAGTATTCCAATCTCTTAAAAATGAGTCAAATGGCAGCTAATGTACATTAGATGGTGGTTCTCACCATATCAAACAGAATGCATCTGTAGGAAGCTTCTTCTGCCAAAATTATATGTAGAAGCTTCGTATGCAAGTATTGTTAAGACTATATTTTAAAATCTGCAAAGAAATTAGTTTATAACTTTTACTCAGCTATCTGTTTTTTATTTTTTACCAAGTAATGTGTAGTCTATTCTAATGTAAATGGTTTAACTGGAGCATTCTCTTTGTGTAGCATTGATGGTATAATATTGAATGCCTGATCTTCCTACCCTTTTTAAAAGAACGGGTGGTTGGGATTCGTGACTCGTGACTCATGAAAGTCATTGTGCTGAGGTTTTGGTAAAAAATTTAGTATGCTCTGCATTCTGCATATTTTTAGCCTTGCAAATCAATGTATCAGTGATCAGGTATGTGTTGAAACTTAAGGAAAAGATTCAAAAGAAAACACAAGGCTTGTAATGACAACTTCTGGATGATATTTGATGAACTTTGTGGTGATTTGCATATCATGACATGTACATGATGTATTTCACACACTGAAATAAGGCGAACTTGAACCTAAAAAAAGGAAAATACCAATCTATTTATTGCATTTTAATGGGAATCATCATTACTGATAGTCAGTACCAATTTAATAAATATTGCTAATTAGGATACAAAGTAGGAGTCTGACAACTTTCCTAATTTTTTCTTATTTTTTATCATGGAGTTACGAGGTTAAGCTCCTGTTTCCTAATGGCAATAACTCCTAGTCAATGTAACATGATTCGCTAATTAATTCGGTTTTTGAATTTGCGATTCGCTCAAATTTGTCCAAGAACAGTCCAAAACGGACCATAATTCGCTTTTTTTGATTCGCGAATTGCGAGGAGATTAGTGAATCATGTGACACCGCTCCTAGTACATTATACATTTATTGTTTAATTATTGGCTATGATCATGTAGATCGTATACATTCATTTTTTTTGTTATTGGAAATTTGATCCTAGTGTTTATTTCTATATTGATAATGCCTAAACCTCTTTCACCCCTTTGCCACGGACACAAATCTGCTAACCAGTAACCACCATTCAATAGCTGGCACATTCTCTCACCTGGGCTTTGTGCTTACCAGAAAAAGGCTTTTTCTTTTCTTTTTCTTATTTTTTTTTGCTGTTGCTGCTTTCTGAACGATCCCTAGAGCCTCCTTTTCTCAGTGTCCTCATACGATCTATTGATTTGAAAGGTTGATGTCTTAGGTTTTCTAATAATCTAGAGTCATATGTAGTGTCTGTGATAACTTATGCTCTGCTGAATCTGAAATTCAAGTTGTTTTGGGACACTTGTAGTATAGAATTCTGATTTTGTTGCATCGTTGGCACTGCATAGTGAAAAAAAATGGTAATAGTCGCGATCGCGGTAACGGAGATGCAGTATCAGGAGGGATGCAGTTATTGTAATACATAAATATCGGTTACTAGCATGAGATACCCCTTGATATGACCCTAAACGCGGTTTTGTACCAATACGGGCTTATTTTTGAATACCTTTACAACAAGGCTGATGGGATGCAACCTTATTTTTGCACCATGGTTAGACCATTTTCAGCAAATTTGGTAGTCAAGTATTGTGAAGAGGTCTAATTTTTGCGTTCCGTGATTCTGAGTGATACATTGGATAATGATATGTCTAATTTTTGAGTGCAATTAGCGCCTTACTGATAGTATGAAAATTTATAGTTACTTTCTGATTGTATTCAATATGCCGCGCATCAACTATTATACCAGAAGCCCTTTGATTATATGGACATGATTTATAGCTAATTATTATAGCAGGTTAGGGGTTAATTTATGCCATTGGATCTACTTCTATAATAATTGGCTTTAATCTTTATGCTAAAATGTCATATGCATAAGGATGTAGCACGCCTCTATCCCAAGAAAACTCAGCTACCTCCATCAGAGAATTACTTCATGTGACACTTATGACTTGGCCCTTACTACAAGAAGCTTTAACATTCTTAGGTTGCAATACACTGTAATTTTTACAGATTTAAGCACCCTACTTCTCAACCTAAGGAAAATAAAGTATAATTTTTAGGCCCAAAATGTCTGAGTTTACATTCATAATTTCATATATTCTCAAGTCTTGTGTGTGCATCAGAGTTTATCTCTCTCCTACATAAACTGTGATGTCTCCTTTAGGACCTCCTTTCGGATTTTTGGCATGATGAGTGTTTTACTTGAGAACTTGCTTGGCATTAGAGATTTCCGTGCCCTTGTCAGGATTGCACAAGTTACTGGAGAAAGGGGGAATAGTGGGATATCTTACAGTTTGAGATAAGAATTGTATGTCTTGTTGTAAGGTTAATGTAGAGTTCCCTTTAAACAGTTTGAAATTCTCCTATTTTTTATTTAAATTTCTTGAAGGTGAGGAAATTGGAATCATTTAACGGACCTCATTTTCGAAGTTCACATAGCGTCACCGTATCTCATTTCTCTTTGTTTATATTTCTTGAATGTCCTTTAGTTTTATTGATCTACCTACCTTGCTTGCAAGAAATGCTATCATTGGGACCGAGAAAGCTTACTTTGTGTCTGTGAAATCTTATTTCGGTTCAAACCTTCATGTCAGTAAAATATTAATTGCATATAGCTATTGGAGTCATTTAGAGGCCATTCATGAGCTTGTGACACCCATGTGGAAATCATAATTTTTTGATTATATATATTGGCTGATGCTGATAATCATCTACACTTGAAAATGTGAATGAACAGGTCAATAGGAAACTATTTAAATTATTAATTTTAAAATAATTTCCCAAATTTTCTCTATTTGATAAGGGTGGTTGGTCAACCACTTTGCTTATGCCTGTTTTCTTGTGGATGTGTAAGTATAAAGAACTGTTATAAATCTAACCAAATATAACGAGGTTTACCAATTTTAGCTACATCCTCCCCTAGCTAGTGTTTGTATTTTGTGTTTAATTATATGTGGAGCTACTCCATTAAAATACATATGAAGGTATTACACAAATGAGATAATAATGGAGTGAGGAAGAATATAAAAGGTTAAAGAGACTATACATAGGCCACGGAGACTTAAAGAAGTAACGTGAAACTTAAGCATGAGGTTGACAAGTTTACAAATAACAAATGTGCGTATGTATAGGCAAAGGGGCAATGGGTTGGAAGGAACAAAAACACGAGGGTGCTCGTTCGAGCAACAAAGAACCGTGAGCTACTGTGTGATGCCACGCACGTTTGCTTTTTCGAGCTTGATGCATACTCATAAGAGCCTATGTCAGATCGATCGGATTTGACCCTACGAGTCATAAATTCATTGTTATATTATCTTATTGCTATATAATACATCCTCTGTTCCTTAAAGATGTTCCCATTGTCATTTAGGGATGTTCCATTTGTTCTCATAAATGATATTTCTATTTAAATCACAAATTTTGGACAAACATGACTTTATTTATATTCATTTAAAAATTTTAATAATGCTTATGGTTCGACATATCTTCCACTAACTTCAATTTAACATTTTTATATTATAATACTCCTCACTTGTTTCCCACTAACATTATAAATATTTTTTATTTAGTTGTGGTCTCATATTTTTTTCCACTAACTTTCTTTTTATATATTTTTAATGTTTATGGTCCATACTTCTATCAAATTTTTTATTCAATAAAATAGTACATCCACTATCTAGAATTTTCGATTTTTCTTAATTCACGTTAAATTTTCTTGTGGGAACTTCATTAAGGAATTGAGAGAGTAGCTAATAAAATCTAGACAATTTTTTCCATTAAAATTTACAAAATTAGTTTTTTCTTATTAAATTGAGCCAAAACAACTTTTCAAGTCATGATTTGGAAAACTAAAAAAATTGTAGCTTATAAGTCAAAAATATGGATGTATAACCATAATGAAAAATGTTATTTCGGTCATGGTTGCGGGCACAAACACGGAAATGTGGTTCTAAATATCGACCTAAACCTTGAAATTTCGCTAGAAACGGTCTAAAACTTGGTTTTTTACACCTTTATGATGCAGGTAATATTAGTTCGGTAAATTTGAAAATCTTTACTGTACTGTTACGATATGATGCGGCCTTTGTTTTTGCACTATGTGTAGAACTTGAATTTTTCACTATATTTTTTAACAATGGATCGAGGGTCTAAATTGCACATATAGTGAATTTCAAGATCCAACGGTTCATATAGTGAAATCCAAGATCCAATGGTGGATAAGACAAAGTGAAGGAAAGAACCGAAGAATATGTTAAAAGCTGGCGCTTATAGTGAAGTTAATTTGAGTTTTTCCATTATGATAGATTTGCACTGCTTAGAAGTTACAACTTACAAGTTGTATATCTCTAAAGTCTGAAAATATCTAGCAAACTATGTACTTAGAAAAAGAAGCTGTCAAAACTGGGGATAAGAGTTCTTCTCTGTATCCTTCATGCTTTTATGTGAATTCAATTGACTTGTGATACGAATGAAGGCTTCCTCATTGCAAGGAATCGTCAATCCGCCCATTGGATGACGGTAACCGAACTCTTCTTCAGAATGTTTGAGCAAATCTTGAAATGAAGGATGATTCAGATAATTTAGTGGAACCACATATCTCTTCATTTCAGCTTCTCCCACATAAACTGCAACATGCCCTTTTGGAACCCCTTTCTGATTTTTGGCTAAAGGAAAATGAAATTTGAAAATTTGACCTGCATTAGAAAAGAGAGAAGGCAACCGTGTCCTCAACATGGTGAATAATAGTGAGATAGCTTGACCTAGAGTTAGAGATGGGAGTTTTTAGTTTTGACAGAAGTTTCTGATGGAAGGCTGCCGCTTTATAAAGAGATAGAGATGAGGGTTTTGTTAGAAGGCTTTGATGATGAGTTGTGTTGAATGTTTAAGCTAGTTTCCTTTTTATATGGATGAAAATTTTATATTTATGGTTTTGGTTCTTCTGAATTTCAGGCAATTTGGTATTAAGTAAAGGGCCCACTTCATTAAGGTTCACATGGCTTACCTTTGGTTACTTCACCAGCTCTCTCTCACACACTCTATTTTTTAGCTTGATAATAATTGCTTTACCTACCTCTTCGGGAAGTGATCAAGCAATTGGGACCTGCAAAGATTACTATATATCTGTGAAATCTTTCCCTTGGTAGAATTTGGTGGTGCTGATTATGTTTCGTACGTAAGACCATAGCTTGCAAGTTGCAACCGACCCTTGAGAATAGCTTATTCCTTGGTTGAAACTGATTGATGCTGATTGATATGTTTAGATATTCACCCATGCAAGGTTTGATTAGGGTAGCCAACTTCGTAAGAATCTTTTCTTACTTCAGTGGTTATGGTTAAGATAGATCTTGATGGGCCCATTTTGTAAAAACTTGATCGGAAATTTGTCTTAAATTCAGTTCTTTATTGATTTAAATAGCATTATTGAAATATTTGGTTTCTAAGTTGCTATGATGTAATTTGATATTTGACTTGGGAATTGGGATTAAAACATTCCAATATCTGTCAACTTCTGTGCAACAACTTGAGTATTAAGATTGGTAATATGGTATGCATGCCCGTTTGTCTTATATTTAAATCTTTGGGGAATTTTCTTGCTCTAATTGTTATTTTCGTTGCTTCATCGTGGTACACATGTATTTCCTCTCTTTGTTGGTCCCTCTCGAGTCTTGGATCTCACCTGATGCCATCTTGTGCAATCCGTTAACCCCCCATTTTCTCTGCGTTTCTTGCAGAAGTCACTAGCTTGAAATCCGCATCGCAATATTTTCTGATGATTTGTTGCCCTATACTGGTTGTTTCACCATTGTTGGTTTGATGTGAAATACTTTCTCCTTTTTCAAAGTGCACCATTTCTCATTGCTGATGGACATGAAAAAGTAAGAAAGATGAGAATGACTGTAGTAAATGCCCATGAGAAAGAAAGAGAGTGGTTTACGGGCATGCATATTCCCACATGTGCATGTACATGTACAATATGAAAATGAATAACATTGCTTTTACACTCTAAAAAATGCTCATATAAAGAATAGTGCAATTAGAAATTTTCCAAAAAGGAATATGGTAGACTTAAAGAAATCGAAGGCAGTACAACATATGTAGTATTGAATTCTGATCTTATCACATTGATAAATGACTACTTTAGCTGATATGATAAAGATAGTATTATGTGCACAGTTTGGATTTACATTTTTGTTTGTTGTTTTATTTTATTGATCATATTTATACAATGGCAAATGGTTCTTTACTTGTGGTTACGAAGTCAGATACTACTATGTAATGCATATATTAAGCATTACGGTAGTAACTTGCAGAATATGTAAATGTGCCCTTTTAATCATCATAGCAATCATATTAAACAAGTTATCATTACTAAATGTTACGTCCATTTTCTGTTTTACTGTTTCTCTATAATACCAGAATTTTTTTTAATGTGATCAAGTCAAAAACTAAATCTGGAAAAATAATTTGTTGACTTGCATAAATTCAAAATTTGCTTTTATCAGTGTCTATAAGTCATTAAAGCGGCCCACTTGATATAATCATTAAAAGTTAAGAGTACTGTTTACCGATGATATGTTGAGGGGATTATTTGATCTGATCGATCCAAGTGTGAAAATCTATAGATAAATGAAAAGAATGAGCTGTGGCGTGCATATTTGGGATTATTTGTGTTAAATCCTGCTTGAGTATCATGAATATCTCATTTTACTTTGTTGACATCAATGAAGCACTCTTCACTGCAGATGCATGTTAGGCCATCTGTGTGATGATTGTCAAACAGTCGTCCTCAGCAAGATTCAGCAGGCTTAGATGCTGGATGGCTCCTGCAATATGTTGATATTCAGCAGTGTGATTTTCCGTGTTGTGTTCTACATGCACTTTTAAGGTTAAGCTTTGCTGCACACTTATTTTCTTACTTATTGATTTGACACTGAACATCTATGTGCCAAAAGCTAGTACCCAACATGTTTCAACGAACAATTACCGCGATGGTCAATTTATTACAACTAATATAAAAAGACCCAGAAAACAAGCCCGTTTGCTTGTGTGTTAAAATGCGATAACATAATTGCCCAGAAAACAAATTGATAGTACCTTGTAAAATTATTTTTGCAGAAGCCCTTAAATGATGATGGGAAAACCACAAACCATTGTCATCATATATCTGCACTTTTGAAAAGGGTAATGCAAATATTTCATGAGACTTGTCCAGTCGATTTTGCTTTACAAGGGGAATCAAGTCTGAAAATACTTGAATAAAAATGGGATAAACTCAAATAGATTGGGGATTATTTTCATAATATTGCCATTGGGAGTGTGGATCATGCCCTAACCATCTGATTCTAGATTTGAATTTTTTTCTCGGAAATTCATGTTTATTTTTTACTTTGGAATTTTCATATTCATTGGTTCAATAGGCCTTCGCTTTGGAATTTTTTTCTTTGGAAATTCATGCCTCAACAATCACATATTTTTAACTTAGGGAATTCATTGGGAGTGTTGTCATGCCCTAACCATCACATATTTTTTACTTTGGAAATTCTTGTTTATTTATTACTTTGAAAATTTTTAAACTTGTAGTTTATTCACTGGGCCATGGGGGCTTGTACAGCTGAATACGATGGCTATATTAATGTTTACAATTTAATGCAGCAGATCATGACATGAGTTTGCTAACAAATATTAAAGATTTTGGGTTTTTTGAGCATCTTTACGCTTTCTCGTAACTCTATCTTTTGGTTAGCGGCTTAGCGCTGTAGCATTTAATGTCATTACCCATTAGTCAACTTGTAAGAATTACTCCTTTATTTCTTCTACCTTGATCTCGTACATTTTGCTACACTTTTCTTTTTAGTCCAATCTTATAATTTGCTATAATATTATTTTTGGCTATGACTCACTTTTTTTAAATCGTCACTTACATGCTTAACTTATCTTTTCATTTCATTCACGCATTTCTCCAACTCTAAATAAGGTACACCTGTTTTCTATTTTTTAAAATTTATATTTTTATTTTATCCACGTATTTCTCCAACTCTAAATAAGGTACACCGTTTTCCCATTTTTTTAAAAGAGGTATTTTACTCTTGTTGCAATTCTTCTGATGTATAGGAAGTAAATCTGCTAGCAACAGTGACGTGTTGTGGGTCCATTAAGGGGTAAAGGGACTGGCATTGGAAATGAAAGGTTGAATATAGTTGGGGATGTATGTATAGGTAAATAATACATTTATATGTCCTTATTTTATGGGATGGCTTTTGAAAGTTTTATTTTCTATTTTTCTTATTTTTTATTTTAATATTATTTAATTTATTTTTTTGTGGTTATTTGCAAACAACCGTTATTGTTTAGGATATTTCAAATGTAGTTTATTGGAGTCGTTTCCTATTTAGAATTTGAAGTAGGTTCATTATTGCTTGAAAGTTGAAATTCTGGGTGCGGTATCCGGTAATTCCCTAATTGATACTACTTCTTGGGAGGTGTAGAATATTTTAAGCCATGATTCCTCCTCTATTATCAGTCTCACATGTGATCTTGAAATTCCTGAAACTGCCGTACGTCCTTCATCAGTGAATAAAATAGCTGGGAGTCTTTCCAGTCTAGAAAATGACAAATGCCGTACGTTGGGAAGTGGTACAAAACAGATCTACCTTAATACTTTACAATTGTAGGAAGATTCGCATTTACTCCTAAGTCCGTTTTTTACTTAAATATTGCTGCCTCTTGCGAATTGGTGCCATTAATTAAGCAATTGGGTTCCAAAACTGCATTTTTAAACAAGATATTGTGTCTTTGTTCTCTACATAAGCAATATTTGTTTTGCAAATGATCAAACAAACAATAAATGTAGGTCCTTTGCGCCCTTTGTTCTAACATATAATTTTGAAAAAATGCAATAAGAAAGATAACAATAAAATACCAATGATTACATTGTTTGATTAAGATGGAGAATTGAGATGGGGAATTTTCTACAATGGAGGAATCTCAAGGTGAAGTTACAGAGGAGTTTAATGGGAAGAGATCCATTTGACGATAGCTTTAAAAGGGTCTATTTAAACCTGAATTGTATATTAGTGTGCCTCCAGGAATCCTTAAATTATTTGGAAATATATACTAAAATACAAAAGGCTTTGCCTCCACTTAAGTTATCTAAAGCCAAAGTTAAATGTCTATCTATAAGTATTTAAGTAATGTGTGAAGGTTTTCTGACTTTGCACATTAAATTGGTTTTTGGTAACATGTACTTAACTTCATGTAATCTGTAAATTTTGTCAACAAAATTAATTTTTAAGCCTGAATTTACAACAATACTTTTATTTTCGATAAAACATTATTTACAATCTGATCAATTATCTCAAATCTCATTTTATTGTCTATAATCATTTTGGTTTGAAGTAATGGACCATTAACTTTTGTCTAACTAAGGCTCTTATTCTAATTTCTTTATATTTCAACAGGGATATTCACTTTGTTGGGTTACCGTTTAATTTGGTTGAACATCATGTCACTTCAGATAACTGGACTTGAATTACTTTTTCGAATTGCAGGTTTAATTTTAAGTCGGGTCCATTTTTCCATTCACATATAATTTTTGTTACCTAAGGCCACCATTCATGATGGGTGAAAATCTTAACTTCGTATCCATTATCTAAGTATACACATTACAACCATATTTCCTTTATACTCGTCCTATCTCACCTTAATTTAACAAGCGTGTTTTAGGTGTGACTTTAAAGTATTGTTTTTCTTAGTCAAGGCTTAGCAACATATGTAAGGAGCAAGATATGTAAAGGATGCACTTTTTTGAGCTTTTGGTTATTTTAGGAGAAAAAGAATTGTCTTTTTCAAAGGGTGAGGAAAAAATTACTCCCTCTGATCCTATTTGATGTTCTCATTTTCCATTATAGTCCGTTCCATTCATATTTTCCACTAACTTTATTTTTTATATATAGAAATTCCAGTGAGAACCATCCTTATATGAGAACCGTGAGAACCAATTTTGCTTACAAAAAAGTGTTACTTTTTACTAAAAAAAGTGTTACCTTTAGGCAAAAATGTGTTACTTTTTTTATTGATACTATTAGGCAAAAAAGTGTTACTTTAAGAAAAAAATTCTGAAAAAACTCATAAAAATGTGTTAGTTTTTACATAAAAAGGTGTTGCTTTTCGGAAAAAACGTGTTACTTTGTAATATGTTTGTTTATTTGAAAAAAATATTTTTTTCTAAAAGCAACACTTTTTTTGCTAAAAAGTACAATCTTTTTTTAAAAACAAAAGTAACATTTTTTTGTCCAAAAGTAACACATTTTCTATAGAAAGTAACATATTTTTATCAGGGAGATTGGTTCTCACGGTTCTCATATAAACTTGGTTCTCAATGGAACTTGACCTCATATATATACATATATATAGGGGTAGGATCAAGTGAAAACACTTAAAGTGGTGAAAACTGAAAACCAGACAGAGGTATACATATTGTAGCAAACGGGGTACATATTATGTTATTGGGTGTACATATTTTTTGTGAAGAAAAAAGTTCATATTATTTACAAAAATGTCATCTAATATGTACCTTTTTAAAGCATATATGTATTTTTTTTTAGCAAATGTCTAATTATTTACAAAACTGCCACTCAAATATGTACTCCATTTGAGCTTTTATGTACCCCTGTTTTCAGTTTTCACCCTTTTAATTAGTTTTCACATGATCTAAATCCTATATATATATATATATAGATTTAGGATCAAATGAGAAGGGGTCTCAAAATGAGAAGGGTGAGAAGTAATCTGAAGCGTTCATTTTTTAGATCAATGGACAGATTTAATTTGTTAATTTTGTTAGTTGCATGCGGTTCAATATTGCTTTTTTCGTGTAATATGAACCAGTTTCTTTAATACTGAGCCGGTTTAATATATCATTTTCTAAAGATACTATGTTCTTAGAAAAAGATACTATGTTATAAATAAAGATTACTATGATTATGTATAGTTACTGTCTTCTCTTAATCTTATACAGAACATAGTAACTTTTAAAATGAACATAGTAACCTTTAATCATAACATAATGTCATTTTCTACAAACATAGTAACCTTTAATCATAAAATAAAATGGAGAAGAAGATCGAAGAGAAAGATGGAGCAGTGATTGTGGTTTTCACGAAGAGAAAAGACTTTGAACAGGAGAGAGAGAACAAGAGAGAGCAACCAATTTTTTCACCCGTTAGATTTTCATAAGATCAATGGCTATAAATCCTTCTCATCCTTCTCATTTTGAGACCCCTTCTCAATGGATCCCTCCCGTATATATATATAATTATATATATATAGGGGTAGGATCAGGTTAAAACAACTAAAGTGGTGAAAACTGAAAACCAGACTTAGATATACAAGTGGCAAAAGGTGTACATATTATCTTATAAGGTGTACATATTATCTTATAAGGTGTACATATTTTATAGAATTGCCATTTGAATATGTACACTTTTTAATCATATATATATACACCTTTTAGCAAATGTTCAATTATTCACAAAATTGCCACCTGAATATGTACACCATTAAGCTTTTATGTATACCTGTTTTCAGTTTTCATCACAATAATTAGTTTTCATGATCCAAATCATATATATATATATATATATATATATATATATATATATGTATATATATATATATATATATATATTTGTCAAATAGATATATAAATATATACCAACTAAAAAGGGAGAACACTGGTTGAGTTACTAGAATTCCATACACTAATGTAGATTTCGTCTTTGCAGGTTGTGGTGAGATCACCTATGAAGTGACGAATGTACATTTCTTCCTCGGCAGTAAAGCAGGATCCATCGACACTTCTTTTTCATTACAGATTTTCTCAAACTGCAAGGTGAAACCTTTATATTTTTGCTTGCTTTTTGTTATGCAATTTGAAATTGTGCAGTTTCTAGTCACCTTGCTGTGTTTCTTGGGTCTGATTTTATTGTTTGAATATTTTTTCTTGAATGTCCTAGTCTTTGAGGCAATAAAGTGCAGATAAACAATTGTAAGACTGAGTGCACATCCTTGCATTATAGTATCTCATATGCATGATCCAACCTGGATTTTATATTGTTGCTCATCAATCAACTTTTCCTGTTTCATTGTGAATACCTTGAATACCTTAATGCTGATCATCGTCTAAACATTGTCTTTACTGAATTGCTTAAATAATACTCTTCAGAATATGGGATGTTATTTTAGCATTTATACTGTATCGTGTTAAAATCATGGAATTGATTGATTAGACTGACCCCTTTATTAAACTATAAATCATGTAATACAATTAGAATGCATAGTTTCTTGGCTTCTCTTAATGCCATGCCATTCAGAATAGAAAACAAAAAACAGAATTTGATTGGTGTGGTTGGTTGTAAATGAGTAGGTAGAATATTAATTAGTTAGGGTATGAAACTATGAATTATCATAGAAATAATTGCAAGTTGCTTTGCTGAATTATTAAATTATCAGATTAACCCTTTTTTAGTTAAAATACCTACAATAACACCTAACAAACGCAGGGATCCGCTGGAACTTGACTTTGTTGGCTAGTGCTGTCAAATAAAATGCTCTTGGATTCCATCATTGTGGATCCATATGATTAGAATTTGTTGTCTTGCAAGTTCAAAATTGGAGGTAACTTCAATCATTGCTTGCAGAAAATAGAATCCGTTATATGGCATTCTTGCTTTAGATTATTCTTTCCATAATCTGATTGGTCTTATTTTTCTTGGACCTTACATCACTAAATTTGGAAGGACATCCCTCTTCCTCATTATCCAATTATGTATTTATGTCTAAAAATGCGTACATAAAATAAGGCCACATCACATCGCATCGGCCGCATTGTAAAGGTTTTCAAAATAAATGAACCGATATTTTCCGCATTATAAAGGTGTAAAAAAACCGCGTTTTAGGCCGTATCAAAGGATTTCTTATAGATTTGACCGATATTCACATCAAAACTGTTACTGCATCACCGTTTCGTTACCGCTGTTACCGCATTTTTACACTATGGTATATTGCTTGCAACTTACTTGAAAGTTACCTCAAAATTAGCTTATCATCATTATCTAAATTGCGGACAACTATATGTAGACTTGTTTTTCAGATTACAATGAAGTTCTCCATATGTACTATTTTAGGGGTTGAAAAATTCTTATATCCGTTTATTTGGCCCTCTGTTCCCTAAAAACTATTGTGTTTTTAAGAGGTACAATTTTGTCTAGACAATAGTATTACATAAGGCCACATCATTATCTCGCGACCGTGCCGTTAAGATTTTTGAGTTTATCACGACCGAAATATAGGCCGCATTGACCTCAAAATCATCTGTATTGGCCTTAAAATCCGTTTTGCACCAATCTTTATTGTAATACCCCCATAATTAGGTCCAATTTAAAAAATATTTTAAAAGAAAACATAAACCAAATCCTAATCACGAGAGAGTTTCCTCTACAACTATTTCTAAGAAATAAATGTATGGCTAAATAACTTAGTAAATTTAAACAACTAATCAAGTGTTACAACTTAGAGAAGTTTTAAACCCAAATCTAAATCTTTTTAAAAGTTAAACAGCTAAAAGTCAAAATTCAAACTGAGACATGATTAGTAATTAGAACTAATTTCTAGGTGAACCTCACTCCATGGTCCTAACGCGATCATTAACCTGCAAAACAAAAATGCAAGAAAGACAAGAGAGGAACTCCTCAAAGCATCCCGTAAAACAATTAAGTTTGAAAATTATTTAAGAATATTATATATATACCTGAGTTGAAAATCAATTTGTGCACATAAGGTAACATAATATAAGCCAATTATTAATTGATACTCTTGTTTTCATTTGTTCTTTGCGTATCACTTTTTGCGCAAATCCAATGCAAACTTAAAAGTCAAATAATTTTAATTGTGAGTTTTTAAAAATTCTAAAAAGTTGATATTTAGAAAATATATATTGAGACGAATCTATCAAGATTCCACATGAATATGCTTTTTTATAAAGATTGATGAGAAATTATAGTCAAAGTTTGACACTAAAATTTGTAAATTCTAATTTGAGGGAACGAGAACGCCAATAGGCCGATGCTTTAACCCGATACTTACTCCAACAAGAGGTTATCACCTCAAATAATCAAGGCCAAAATAGTAGTTTCAGGTAACCCTAATGTGCACACCGCTCCTACTTAAATCACAACAAATAGAAGAAAGACAATATATCGTTTGTATAAAGTATTATTAGATTTATTACTGAAAACGTGTCGGTAGCTATACTAACTAAATTGTCAACACCCCTATATATACTTGGATTAAACAAGTAGAAGGGCTTTATGTTTTTTTATAATTAGCCATGAACATACAATCATGTAATTAAACATACATTGCACATTTTATTCTACGATCATTAATTTTTTCAACAAGTACATATCTCAAGAATATCCAATTGTAGTCTTATTTGCTAAATCACTGTTTTAACATCAATTGGCGACAATAGAAATTAATATCATAAATATTCCTCTTTCAAATTTAACTGCATTTTTATTTCGTCATCAAAATTATAATATTATAAATTAAATTAGTAGTAACAAAATAATACTATATACAATATAATGTAAATGATAAATATATAAAGTATACCATAGAAACAAAAATCACACAGCATATTTATACGCAATATCATTTAGCACGTAATACTAATGAGATAGCCTTAATTGGATGGACATTGAAAATCACCTTGTGAAGCAGCCTAGAATATTAACGTACGCTCCTAATAATCGTTATCTACGAATTCGACATTTAAAGTATGAATTCTTGTTTGTGATTGAAACTAAATGTCTTCCTTGGACAGAAATAACAAACTAACAATTAATTAAAATAACAAAACTAAAATATTCCTTCTGGATTATCCTTTCCCTAATGCCAATATTGCGCTCTTCCCCATTGAAAGTGATTCTTTAATTCATGACATTCATATTCATCATTAATGATCATGAGTTCATGACTATTGCACCGAACGTAAGGCTTTGACGTTTGTTGCGGTTCCTCTTTTATTAAGTGAAGCATAATGGAGAATAATAAAAGTATACCATGTAGATAGACTAAGAAGTGCATTAACTACTAGTTACTTATGTGGTTCTTCTGAAGATCATTGGTGTAAGTAGATTGATGTGTAAATATACAAGGGCTAATGATTGGCCTAATTTTAAACATACAAAAAACAAAAGAACACGATTTAAATTGCAAGGTATTCCTGTTTTGATCTTTTATTACATGTCACAAGAAACGGAAAGGAAAAAAATTTAATCCACAATTCATGACATGTATGAATGTTTCTTCGTCGCAGGGGATGGTGAGGCCACCATTAGGATGATGAAAGCCAAACTCTTCTTCAGCAAGGCGAAGTACGTCTTGAAATGTTGGGTGGCTCAAGAAAGACAAGGGCACCACATATTGCTTTTCCCCTCCTTGCTGGCTCCCATGTAGACTACAAGGTGACCTTTTGGAACTCCTCCCTGATTTTTTTGCACTTTGGATTTTGATTTGGTATTTGTGACAATAGAAGGCAACCGGAAAACCATGATTCCGTGGAGAAAAGACTGGAAAATGAATATAAAATTACTTGAATTACTATATTTATTTGTAATAAAATGAGTCTTGGATTTCTAAGTTGAGTTTGCTTGCATTGTATATGGAGTAAATTGAACTCTTGCAGCAGTTGGCAACGTGGAATCTCAAGGATATCTATGCACCTCCACCTTCTTTTTCAATAATCACATAACTTTGTTTGACGGCTAATATCTTTATTCTCCTGTGCATATACTTTGGAGTTTATGATTGGCTGATAAATGATTAATATATTTCCTTAGGTTGTACCCCTTTCATGTTGGAAATGGTAATTCAAGGTTTTTAACTTTGATTGTTAGTTAGTCAAGAGGTGTTTGATATATATAGTAAAAACAAGACGACACTAATTAGCTAAAGAAATTTGAGATTGTTATTTGTAGGAATCCTACTATAGTATAGTATCATTGTTTATTTACAAAATTTTCTATATATTGGTGAAATGTGGAATTTTCCCTTTTAACTTATGTGTGAATGATGAGTTACTAATTGAGGGAATGTGCAAAGATGACTTTTAAATTTTATGTTAATAGAGGTAACAGGATGTTTATCACAAGTTTCGCCTTGACTTTGATCTTAGATATGCCTGAAAAGTACAAATAATTGATAAAGCAAACAGTATTAGCAATTTTAGTGGATCATAAAAAATGAAAAATAAGTTCCATTATTGGATTTCATTACTACCTTTGTTTATAAATCTAAGGAATTCTTTTTTGGTTAATAAAATCACTTATTTCATAAGCAAATAAATTCAGATAACTTAGGTTGCAACCACGTTTATTTTAAGGAAAAGCATTGCTCTATGAAATGTTTTCATTATGCATTGGGTTAGATGTCCATAGTAGACGTGGTCTATAATGTAACACGTGTAAAATGTACAGATTATCAGGTTCATACACATAACTTAAGGAGCATTGTGGTTTATAGGGCAAAAGGCAATCTTCGTCGTGTTAGCGGGTTGATGTTCCGCCAAATAGCGGTACGTTGAGATATTCCTTGAAACAATCTAAATGTGTTGCTTTTACACGTTCGCAATGTTGGTAGTTTCAGTTTAGTAAATTTGAAAACCCGTGTGACTCGACAAGTACGAATACGATACAATGTGCCTACTTTTTGCACTATGTTGACGTTAGGAAAAATAACATTTAAGATTTTGTTAATTTACAATTTCACCGTTAAACTTGTATGTAATAAGGTTTCCAATGGCCCGAAGAAAAGAGAACAACTGCAACAATAACGAAGTCTTAATCCCAAGATATGGGTCGAGGAAGAGAAAGATGTGATAAGTTGAATACATAATGCTAGATACAATATTTGATTTGGAATATGAGTTGCATGAACAAAATTGATACATTCTTATAGCCTATGGAACTATGGACAAAATCAACCCTCTACTTTTCCTGCTCTATCTTCTTATCTTTGGCATGATAATTTGGGACATCCGAGACACTATCCTTGATTCCTATGGACAAAATAATTTACTTTCTTGTAAAAATTATGGACATATTGTTATGTCCGTTTTCTGTATGAAAACATGCCAAATTACCAATTTATAATTCAACGAATTCTACTTCCTTTCCTTTTGATTTTTTTATAGTGATGTATGAACTTCTCCTTTATCTAGTATAATGGATCATAAATATTATATTTTATTTTTGGATGATTATTCAAATTTTTTATGCACCGTTCTTATTACATATAAATCTCACTTATTTTCTATTTTGAATACTTTTGTTGCCTTCATCGAAACACATTTCTGTAAAACACCGAAAAATATTTAATGTGATATTTGCACCGAGTATACAAATAGACAATTTTTTTGTATTATATGAACAAAATGGAATCTCTTTTTGTATCTCTTGTCCAAACACATCATCTCAAAATGGCAAAGTCGAAAGAAAAATTAGGTCCATAAATAATATTGTATGTACATTACTTGTCCATGCTTCCTTACCTCCATTCTTTTTGACACCATGCTCTACAAATGGCTACATATCTCCTAAATATTCTCTCAAGTAAACTTCTCAATCACAAATCTCCACATCAAATTCTCTACAATAAAATTTCCTTACACTCACTTCAATGTTTTTGGTAGTCTAGCCTCTTTTTCTTTCCAATCATATAAATAAGCTTCAATCGAGATTCACCCCTTGTGTTTTTCTAGGGTATCCTAATAATCACGGTGGTTATAAGTGCTATGGTATTTCATATTGAAAAATCATGTCTTCTTTGATGAACATCAATTTCCTTTAAGTCTGTTCTCCATCTATTACATATGATTTTCTAGATCATGCCCTTTTTCCTTATGTGCCTTAACTTCTTGATGCCAATGATATGTAGCAGGCTATCCATCTCAATAGACCCAAATCCCAAATCTCATACCAAGCCTAACAGTGCAAAACAATGGTTAAACTACTCCCTTCCTTGGACATGGCACAATACCCAACACACCAGCTTGCTGCCCCTCACCCACATCTTCCTTCGGCTTAACAACAAACTCAAGTGAACCCAAATCCCTTAATTGAAGCCCAACAACAACCTTATGCGGGCCCAACTACTTTACCTCAAGCTCAACAATTTCTCTCTAACTGCTTAAGCCCAACCGCTTCCTCCTAGCCCAACTTCATCATTTTAAGATCAATATTTAGCCTCTTGTCATTCTTTTTCCACAAAAAGGCTCAAGCTCCACCACAAGAAGCCAACATAGTATTTTTAAGCCAAACCCAAAATCCCATGTGAGACTACACTCCTCAACCACAAAGTCATCCTAACCTAAAAATCCATTAGTAGTTGTTAATATTTTCCAATCTCTGGATTTTTAGACACAAAGAATAATCTGGTGGTAAGCCACGCAAAGCTCGTCTTGTTGGTAATGGTACATAGGTAGGAGTTGATTGTGTTGATACTTTTAGGCCATCAGTTAATCTAGATACCATTTGCATGGTTCTCAATTTTGCTCTCTCCAAAGCATGGTGCATCCATCAATTAGACGTCAAAAATGCCTTTCTCCATGGAAATCTTAATGAGACACTCTACATACATCAACCAATGGGTTTCCGCGACCCAACTCATCCTTATTACGTTTGCATACTCAAAAAATCTCTATGGCTTGAAACAAGCTCCTCGCGCTTGGTACACTAGGTTTGCATTTTTCATCTCCACTATTGGGCTCTCCCACAGTACTTGTGAGTTATGATAACTATTTATTTATAAGAAAAGGTCCTTATGTTGCTTATCTTCTTCTTTATTTGGATGACATTATTCTTCCCATCTCTTCTGGTTTCTTAAGAAAATCAATCATTCAATCACTTGGCTTTGAGTTTGCCATGAAGGACTTGGGTCTCTTGCATTATTTCTTAGGTATTGACGTTACCAAATATTTCAGCGGACCTTTCTTATCTCAGTTCAAATATGCTACTGAAATTAATGCTCGTGTTGGTATAATCTCATGCAAATAATGTCCCAACCAGAGGACACAAAGCCCAAACTTAGAGCTCACTCTACACACCCATATGCAGATCCTACACTCTATAGCAGTCTTGCTATTGCCTTACAATATCTCACTTTCCACAAAGCCAAATATTTTGTATTCGATACAAACAAAAAGTTTGCTTATTTATGCATAATACTATAGAATCTCATACATGGAATAAAAACTTTCCCGTTATGTTGCGTAACGCCTGTTATATAACCTGTTTGAGAGTTGTCAACGTTAAATCTCGTTATATAACAGTGCGTGAAATTTCATAGTCAAAACGCCGTGTTAAAATCTCCATGTTAAAGTTTCGTTAATATCCATTAAATTTAATTATTACGATCACTTAAATTATAGTTACTGGTAATTTTAGTGGATAAATAAAATAATTAATAACTAATAGGGAATTAATTATTAACTAAAAGAACCTCAAATATTGCAATTGTACTAGCTATAGGCATAATAGTTCAACAACATAAATGTAATTATAAGTTCAAAACTCTCATTTATTGATTTTTGTTTTCAAAATCACGCCAAAATCTGCGTTATTTCTTTGTTACATCCGTTATACGTGACATTGCAGCCGTTTCCGCAAACGCATCCGCGACCACGAATTTTTATTCCATGCTCTCTTATGCTTGCTCTCCGCCAAATTATTCGATATTTAATAAGCACTCGTCATCATGGGTTCCAAATATTTTCTTCATCTTCTTCTCTTATGGTATCTCCTATACCGATGTGGATTGGTGTGTTTGTTTTGATAACTGTGTTTTGTTAAGTGATAACTTACTATCATGTTCATTTAAAAAACAAGCTACCGTGTCTCGCTCTAATGCTGAAGCAAAATATCGTAGAGATGCTAATGTCAATTCTGAATCTTTTTGGTTACCGAAATTTGTTTCTTGTTAATTTTCAATGCGCTATTTTTTGGTTTAGGATTATAATTGACAAAAGTATAATGACACATTAAATCATGTGCACTTCTTAGATACGTGAAGTTGCACTTGACGTATGCTACCAAGGGTCATTCAGAAATAATCTCTTCATTAGTTTTATTATTAATAAGGATAAGAGTGCGTACACGTAAGCCTCCTAAACAGCACCCTAGGTGGAAGCCACTTAATGGCATTGGGGTTAATGGAATGGACTTTTAACATTTCAATAATGTCCTAGTAACCGGTAAATACATTTAGAAAGGAATTTTTTAATTTCTCTATCATTTTAATAGTTCAACACTTTCCATATTTGTTATCCTGAAACTAATACAAGACATCTTGTTTGATTTGAGGGGTTCTCTCTCTCGCTCCCTCCCTCTCTCTCTCTCTCCCTATCTCTCTTTTTATCGATAAGTTTTCTTAATAACATTCCTAACCCTTTACAATGCATATTTCCACTGAATTATTTCCATGTATTACTTGGATTGTTGTCAAAATCTAGAGTGATTTTAAAAGCGAGAAAAGGCAGAGATAATAGTATTAAATGTGCAAGTTTGTAATATTGTTTTGGTATGCTCTTACATTGTCCATTTGTTTTTATAAAGGAGGTAATTTTTCAAGAAATAGTTCTCTACCGTTTGACTTATGTAATAATAGTAGTGGATCGCTTGGATAAGTGTCCGACGAGGGAACATTACCTAGGACTTGTTTTACCTTATAAGCTATTTTTAATAGTTCTGTATATACACATATTTTTAGCACACTATTGGAGCAACTCCATAATTACTAAGCATGTTATCATGTCAGTGGCAATGATAAAACCAGCAAGCTATTCTAAAAGCTTGGTTTATTTACCGGACTGTGCCATAACACTTGAAAAATAAAATGGAATATTTGTATAATTGTCATTGCAATTAATATCATTTATAATTCTGGTGAATGTTGTGATCATCTTTTATTAAAAAACCTGCAAAAAGATTCTTGCTGAGTTTGCAGTTTCTCATGAGCTAAATCATATAGATGTTAAATTATTGCTTCTGTATATCATAATGCCTTGCAAATTGAAGATTGGATTAATTGCATTTATTCATAAATGATCAGTGCTACTCATACATCCATTCTCCTTCCATAGACAGATACTTTGCTCTGCATCTAGTGTGACCACCTCATGTAAAAGTGTCATGTTAACTGTACTGAGACTGTAGTTCAACCATAATTAATAAAGTGCTAATTAATTTACAGTTTGAACTTTCTCTTTCTGCTCTAATCTTGAAAAAGAATGAGCTGCTTTGGAAATTAAATCCAAAATAGCATATCCCTTACTCTTTATCTTGATCATAGCTCGTAGATTTTCTTATTAATTTGACGTGACAGCTAGTTGGAGGCTTGGGAAAATTGCAAAATAGGCTACCTGTTATATGTATGGAGAATTTAGCTACTACTTCCAAACTTCCTGTCTGATCTCATACGGAGCCTATTTCGATTTTTGTTTGATTTTCTGGGGAGCAATTTTTTATCGATGAGGATGGTCTTAGATATCTGGCCTTCACTTTTTATACAGTTCCAGTTGCATGGATATCTATAAATGAGAAATACGTGATTCTATTACCTATAATACAATCTGATCCTGTAAATAGGTTTTTTTTAGTGTAGCTTTTATGAATGTCACGTGCTAATAAATCAGTATTAAGCTTTGTGTAAGAACCTATGTTCATATAAAGTTCATACTTCATAGCCATGTTTCTGGAGCATGTGATATGATTTGTTTATACTCTTGAAGATGTATACTATGGCTAAATAATTAGGCACGATACTTGCTTGGTATCTTTGCTGTTATTTTTTTCATTTTTATTTAAATATATCTTACTTGGTTATCATTCACTTCCTAATTGAACTTCTTTGTGTATTCAAGTAAGCTGTAAAAATTTGACATTCTGATGTGCTGTAGACTTCTCTGAAGCTCACTTATTAAGAATATAAAAATATTACATACTTCATTTTAAGAAGCGTTAATAAAGTCCATACCAATGACTAACGACCACAATTAATCTCTATAGAATTAGGGTAACCCTAATACTTTTTTTATCCCTACCCACCCACATCCCAAACAAAAAAGAAAATTAAAAAAGGGAAAGCCTAATAAACTCATCAAAATTGTTCCAAGCAATTTCATTAATCTGATTTTGCTTCTGTATATATTTATATCTTTGCTGACATGGAACGGAATTTACAGGTAAGTTTTTTGAATGCTTCCTCCTCACAAGGAATGGTTAGACCACCTGTAGGGGGATTAAAGCCAAATTCATCTTCAGCTCTTTCAAGCAGTTCCAGGAATGCAGGTTCACTCAGGTAAGAAATTGGCACCACATATCTCTTTTTTTCTCCCTCTCCAACATAGACAGTGAAATGCCCTTTTGGAACTGCTTGCTGTTTGTTATGAAATGATGGCAAGTTCAGTACCCGTCTGGCATTACAAAAAATAGAATGTATTTTCATTTTGACGGGATAGTAGAGTATGAAGTTGATACTTGAGAGGATGCTGTGAAACCTAATGTTTTTGATAAATAGAAAGAAGACTTTGCTTTTTTTCTTGCTTTTGGAAAGATGGGTAAGATAAGCATCCTATTTATACCCATTGGAAATTTATTTTTTTATCTGAAGGACCCACTCCTATTAATAATCTTCACATGTTATTCATCAGCTATATTGATCATATATGTTTTTCATGGCTTTTCTGTGGGCAAGCCCGTAGGACTAATTCATGGTTATCCGATGAAAACCCAAGAGCTTTGATAAATCCTTAATGTCTGGGTAATCTCTTATTTGAGATTGGCTACTGCGTCTGAACATTGGAAACTGGAGATTCAGCTCGTTAGATCCATGTGAAATTTTGCACTGAGTTTTGAGAAACCTCATTAGTTTGCCTCTAATTGTTTTCTGAGGGTGACCCTTAGTGTGACTTGAAATCCAAATTTACTGTGGAAGAAAGCTTTGGTGTGGTTAATTTTCTTATGGGGCCCATTTTTGATCACCTATGAATAAAGATGGGAAGAAAAAAATGAAGCCTGCAGTGAAGCAGGCAATTGACCTGCAGTAGCTGAATACCCCATAGTCAAACTTTCTGTCTAAGCCCACATGTTGAAATTGTTAAATGATTTCTGTAAATCTCGAGCATGTGGGTAAACTTTTAAGTGGAGTCTATAGACGCGAATTAGCTCATGAAAAATATACACGCTTTGAAGCTCTTAGCTCTAGTTATAATGCAATGCTTTTCTGCATGGCATTGCCTGTATAGAGCCATTGAATTTGAATAAGTAGTTGAAGTTAGATTTAAGTAACATAGGTATTACTTGCATAATGTCTAGGTTGCATATACATGCATAGTAGCTATATAAGTGAGCATTTACTGTGTTTCCTAATAAACTTATTCCCTGCTGATTTCGAATTGAAACAAGTGATCGAATGTAACGCAATTTAAGACATTCTTGGCGAATCGCAAATCCATATAACATATTACGTATCATGTAGTATTTCTCTATATTTTAGGAGTATAAAATTGGAAATTTGTGACAATATATTATAAGTTAATGTATAACTTAAAATATCGATTGTTATACCTTCTTATATATAGAACTTGAGTCTAAATTTGTAATGATCTTATTATTTATTATATTAGAGAATCTTTTATTTACAAAGTTGTGGATTAATCCATACTTTTTCAAGTGATATGCCTTTTGAATTTTTGTGAATCCGAGACCAAAACCTGTAATTTACTTCCAACATGGAAGCATGTTCGAACCTTGTCCAATTACTTCCAAATTTACGTTCAGTTTTTGATTTTCATCCTTTTTTAAACTAATATATATTTTCATAATTTTTTTTATAATTAGATTGTTGAAAGTAACTCCCCACAAATAGTTTCCAATTTATTCTGCCTAAATAAATTAGTGCTAGTATTTCTTTTTAATGTATCAACCCACCAATTATTTATTTATTGCTTCATTCCTTGGATCCAATACTCATTCCTCACCTTACACTTTCTCTATTCTTTAACTCACTTGTAATTTATGAAAAAATTGCTTCTTTATCTACTTTTTTGTTTGTTTATATTGTTGAAGCTTATATAACTAAGAAATATAATTATACAACGGGCGATGCTACAGTTTAAAATAGTATTTTTGATTCCAATATCGGATGTCAATTTGCATAATTGATGAATTTTCTGAAGCTTATTTTCTTCTTAACAACCTTTATAGCAGTCAACTTGTCTTAAAAAAAATTAATGATGGAGTGTTAATTACTAGTTACAAATATAAATCACAAGAAATTCATACGACAAAGCAGAATCTAGGAGTTTCAACTTTCAAAACATAGCTAAACTCTTGTCAATATAGAATAGAATTTTCCTGTTAACTGTTGATAAATTTTGATATTTTTAGTTGGAAGATTAATGTTTTTCTATTCTATACAATCCAGGTGATTGAATGTTATAGTTGTGGGTTGCAAACTAAGGTGTTTGATCATTTTCTTTTAACAGTTTAATAAATACAAGTCTTGTATGAGACGAATTCATATAATTAGTCTTTTTTTTCTAATTGATCACCTTAAGACTATACTAGAAAAATGATCACTTCAACACTGTAAGTGATTATTTAAGGTTTATAAGTGATCACTTTAAGACAATAAGTGTACATTGGACTAGAGATGGTCTCGCCGTGAGACCATCTCATTTGAGAATTTGTAATTTATATTAGCAATAAATTTCTTTATAGTAAATTGAAAATTTGTCTTGTATCATCTGAAAGTTTTTTTATATGTAACTGAGGTATCCTAGGATATCAGTGTAACCTAGGTATTTTCTGACACTATAAGTTTTCTTAACTTTACGGTTTCCAACTGTCATACTGTGCCGCATGCATCTATCCAAGTATTTTCTGTAAGTACTTTGGAGTGGAATGATTTGTAAGTAACACAGGCCTGGACCACTTGTTGTTTAATCTAAATCTTGTGTATCATTCACAGATGAATTAACTGACATTTACTTTGATGGATCACTTTTTGTGTCTGATAAATGCAATATTGTTATCTTTCTTTGCTAATAATTAAGGATCTTATGTATACTAATCTGAGTTTGGAAAATTGCCATCACACTGTTTGCACAGATCCTGTTTCGGAAATTATTGTTGCTTTGTAGCTGAAGTTACAAATTTGATAGTGGTCAAACATAATTATTATTACCAAATGCTTGTAAAGCCGCGAAAGGTACTTAATTTTATCGTAAATCTTTATTCTGGTGTTGCACTTTCTGTGTTGAGAACCTAATTTAATTGATTTTTCAAATCAGTTCATCTCTTTCTGAGGTTGGAATGTTTAATTTCCAAGTATTTGTTCTTGTTAATTTGCACAAAAATGAAAAAAAATGAAAAGATCTTATCAGAATATCAACTTATTACAAATGTAAGTCATTTTGAATTTCTAACTTCTAACTACTGAATATAGCAACTCGTCCACATAAAAAAAGTGGAACCGAGTTTGTGCACACATGGAAAATCTGGGTTTTAAGTAATCGCCAAAGAGTCCAAGGATAATTCCGAAAAGAAAACGGATATTCAGCTCCATGATGATTTCACTTGACCTCTAAGGACACTGATGAAGGTTTCTTCGTCACATGGAATAGTCAGACCACCCATTGGATGATTAAAGCCAAATTCTTCCTCAGCACGGCTAAGCAAGTCTTGGAATGCTGGATGGCTCAAGCCGGATACGGGTACCACATATCTTTTCTTTTCCTGGTTATAAGCTCCTACATATACTACAACATGGCCCTTTGGGACTCCTTGTCTTTTGTTAAGTAATTTTAGTAGTTGTTTAGTGTTGACTGAAGGCAATCGGAAAACCATGATTTTTATGTTCAAAAGATAGAACTTATGATTTAAGAGCAGGGGAAGAATTAAAGACTGAGAAGAGTTTTAGAAGGTGGGAAGTAGTTGTGTTTGGGAAGGTTGAGTTGGTAACAAGTGGTATTTATAGTAAATGACAAGCCGAATGTTTGGAGGACTAAAGCTTTGACAACTTGGTCACTTTGGATTATATTTTGCGTGCTTCGAGGATATGTTAATGTGACCCACCTTATCAATATTCACATGGTTCTGATAACTAGGCTCAACAAATTTTATCAGGAATTTTTTTCCATATATTATATGTTTTGCGGCCATCACATATTACCTAGAAATTCATGGTTGCTTGTGCCAAAAATGAATAATAAATATTCTTTATGCGGCTCTGTACTGCAAATTTGCAAAATGTTACTGATGATTTAATTAAACAGAACGACTGATGCACTGGACTATAATATTTCTGCATGTACATTTTTAACACAAATTGGAGGGGATGACCTCATCCTCAGTGTACACTTATTTTTTTATATTTCATCATGATCTTTTCTTTTTTGATTCGAAGATATTTATGCCCTTTCTTCCTTTGAAGTATCAAATCCATTGGATATTAATTGCATGTTGAGGGTTTTCTTTGTTATTGGTTTTGCCACAAAATGCAAATGAAGCTGTGTGCCTGCGTCCCGCAGTGCCTTGAAAGTTCGTGATTTTTTTTGATTTGTTTTGAAAAAATTGTTAGGTTATTAAGGGTAGTTGAGGAATTGATAATCTACTATCTCCATTCTTTTTTTCATTGCAACATTTCCCCATTTATATTTGAGAGCTTTTATGAATAAAAATTGCAACTGAAAAAGAACGGAGCATATACTTCATTAGCTGAACACAAGTTGTTACATTGTCCAATCCTATTACTCCCTCTATCTTATCGATTTTTCTACACTTTCTATTTTGGGATGTATTTTTAGTTTTGCTACATTTTTTTCCGTTGTCCCACTTTTTATCCCCATACTCTCATCTGAAAACTCATTCTTTCTCTTTATCTCATCCACCTAATCTTTCATCCTCTTTTTTTTTTTTATTATTATCTTACTACAAATTATAACAAAGTAACAATTCCTCGTTGTAGCAAAATCAAAAGAACCAACAAAACTTTCCTAAAAATGTTTGTTAGAGTTGCATCCCCACCATCCTTTCTCCCTCCGTTTCAATTAGTGTATTTATTAATGGAAATCCAAACATGATCTATTATTAATCTACATAATGTCATATTGACAGTATATATGACTTTTATTCTGGCTATATAGAGTAGAAAGTGTCATTCATACTTGATTAATCCTATGTCCATTATTGTATATTGAGGGGTACAGAAGAAAGTGATGAGAAATGTGTGGTGGAATCTGGATATCAATATCAAGACTCTGGTGGAAAGCATCATCAAAAATAGTTGTACCAACGAAGCATCTAGAAAGTTGAAGAAAATTTGAGGTTCTTAAGGACATTGAAGTCCTTGTAGAAAGTGTCAGTTCTCACCATAGCCATAGAATCTTTTAAGGATTATTAGTCTTTGACTTTAAACTTCAGTCATCATTCTTATACTTATTGATCTTAAGTGGTGTTTTTATTTCTGGAGCATTATAGCTTTGAACATGCATCCAGGTGGCATTTGTTGACTTTTGCTTTATGATTATCTTATTATGGTATTGTGCCATGCAGTGAATCTAATCTAATCTTTATGTATCGTTGCATCATTAGTTTTAGCAATTATTTTTCCCTAATAAATCAATCTATAGTTCTGATGAGCCAACCTGGACATGAGTAGCAGCAACTTACCATTTAAATTGTTTTGCATCTCTGAGTTTCTTAAATATGATTCTTGAGCCCTGTTCATTTTAAATATATTTCTTCCATTTTTCTGAATTTGGAGCCTTCTTAAAATTTCGTGTGACTTGTTATGCTAATAGAATATTGGATATGTTGAGATTCACCTTCTCTTTCTAAATGATTGAATGTGGAAAAATGCACTAAAGTAATCTGCCCGTCGTGCTATTTTTGTCAGAACAGATGCTTAATTGCTTATAGGATCAAGTATATTGTCCATCATATATTTAGCCATTTAGGTATCTTACTTGATTAGTGACTGCATGAGTTTGAGATTATTCTCTTTGCATTATTGCATGTGCAAATAGCTTGCAAGATTTTGCTACATAGTGGCTATCTCTTATGATACTCGGTTATTTTTATTAGGACAGAAGAGGAGATTACTAGATCAGGAATCAACTCAGAAATGTGGCTGTGGGTCCTATACTAAAACTAGACTATATTAACGTACAAATAGAACTCAATAATAGTGCATTAGTTAGCAAGATCTGTATTAACTCAGTTTTAAGGTTGATCTGTCTTTTGTCCTTTTTTCTCCCCCGGCCAGTGTTAACAATTGGAGATTTGTTAATTTGTTTATTTTGCCATTAATTATGGCTTTTTCTTTATGAAAAGTCAACCAGATAGAAGTTGTGTTTAGACAATATAGTGAAGCTTTTCGTTACTTGAGATTATTTGCCATTCTGATCAATGTGCATGTGACATCTTTTGCTTTTAACAAAAACAACAAAGCCTTATTCCCAACTGTTAATTTGGTTCTTAACGTTCATATTGATTGGTTCTCCTGTTTAAAGTTAATGCTGCTCTAAGATGTGTTTATTTTCCCAATTGACCTAATATGATCAAATTCATTTTTAACAGGCAGTACAAAACATCCCACGAGCCTAAGCATTTTCAGTTATTTAGCTTAAATGATCATGTTTTAAGGTTACTTCACTACAGAAAAATTCCTTGTTGGGTCTTTCGGTGAGGTGATATTGCCCTAATTGGTGTTAAATGATTATCTGATTACATTATATGGTACGATCTTATAATATGATACCTTCGGCATACTTCCTTTTCTCCTGTCAGGATTCAGGAGTAAGGAAAATGAGCTGCGGGAATGGATCTAATGATCAAGCGTCACTTTTATCAGGGTGTTCTGTAGAGTTTCTTTTCAGATTTCCGACTGATGCACAGTTTCCCTTAGTACGGATATATCTCAATCAAGAGGTTGAGACTCTATTTGGATATTCATTATTGAAGATTTGAACCTGTAAAATGCAGGTTAGGATTTACAAGTTGGCATACTGGCACCTTTTCATCTTTTAGTTACTTTTTTTTTCAAGTGTCAGAGAGAAAATCATGCAAATATCCCGAAAGAGAATTTTTCTTGATGACTTCTTATTTTTATGTTCATGAACGTTCTTGCCATAGTTCTGACAATGGAAGTTTTTACTAGGTGCAACAAGTCATTGTTGTTCAAAGGCTTTTACTGATTGCTTGTTATCCTTGCTTAGATTTGCATAAAAAGCATCCTCAAAAAGGGGAGGGAAACTAGAGGAGGAGGGGTAGGAGAAACAAGGAATAAATTAATTGTATTCTTCATTGATTGTAACTATTGAAAATAACCTCTCTATTGAGGTGATATACACTATTTGTATATATATACAATTTTGAAAATATTATTAGGACCAAAAAACCCTAATCAATTTGTGGTGGTAAAATGGAGTATCGATGTCAAAATTTGAAGAAATGTGAACTCCATGAATTGAAACCTATTGACGGTTGATTACATGAATAAATGTTTCTTCATCACAAGGAATAGTGAGACCGCCCATGGGATGATTAAAGCCAAACTCTTCTTCAGCTCGACTTAGAAGGTGTAGAAACGCCGGATGGTTTAAGCGCGTCAAGGGCACTACATACCGTTTCTTTTCTTCGTTACAATCTCCTACGTAAACCGCGACATGGCCCTTTGGAACTCCTTTCTGATTTTTGCTGTGCAATTTTATGAATTGTTTGGAGGATGATGAGATCATAGAAGGCAACCGGAAAACCATGGTGCTATAAGTTGATGAATGACTTGATAAAGGAAAAAAGGGGCTTACTGGAGAGGCTTTTAGATAGACTTTGTGATAACTTGTTGATTTGTTTTGAAAGGTTTATTGTTGATGAGTGATATTTATAGGGAGATGCCACAGAGATATTAATATTTTACAAGAGTAGCATTCTGAGAATTTTAAAAAAATTTATGGCCCACATTATCAGCAATCACATGATGGTTCCAATTTAGCTTGAAGTTGGAGGAGCCCTATACTTTTGTTGCCCCCACATGTGCCCTTACCAAATATGAATTGAAAACACTCAAGGAGGAAAAGAATATTGATAACAGTCTAACAGACCCATGTGAAGCTATAGTATGCAAATATGTCCCATATGGCCATTTGTGCAAATGTGTGACAGAAAACTGGTTTTATTTATGCTAATGAAATTTGATTATTTTGCCCAAAAATTGATAAGAATGACCCCATTTAGGCCTCTTCACAAGCCACTTGTTTACTCACCACATTTTTTGCTTGTTTAAGTGTTATTTGTTGCTCCCACATGTCTTTTTTGAGATGGATTGAATTTGCCTGAATACAGCAATATAATCTTAACTGGGACATTTATATAGTACAGTAACATACCAAGTTGCCTTACCTTTCTTTCTATGTCTACCTAGATTTTGTGCAATTCTAGAACATGTACTATGAAATTGTAGTAATATTGGTTAGCATCGATGTAGGATTTGAATTGGTTGAATAAGGTGCATTTAAACTGTTACACTTGTCACCGTTACATGAAAACTTGAAAGGAATCATGTGTTCTTAGATCATGTGATATGATTTTGTTGTAATGATGGTTAGCTAGCATTGATGTAGAGCTCGAATTGGTCGAATAAGGTACATCGGAACTGTTAAAAACATGTCGCAGTGACATGAAAACTTGAAAGAAACCTCCTGTTTTTAGATCTTTAGTTTTTTGTTTTGCTTTTGAGGATGTTTCTAGTCTCAAAATTGGCCTTTTTTTCTTATAGGTGTAATAATTTTAGATTATTTGAACCCACTAATGTAATGTTTGGAAATGATGATTTCATTTGAAAATATAAATTTGACTCAGAAAATTTAACTTTGGAATTGTGTCAAATCCACTATTGTTATAAAAGTGTTTAAAGATGAGAATTTAAGAATGACTTCTTAAATCTTGTCATTCTTCATAATTGAAATCTACAATTTGAAATGAAATTGTTGGAAAATAAACTGTTCGTATTCCCAAACTGGTGTGTAGTTCTTCTAGGAAGATAATTTATTATGTAATAATTAGGTGACTCTTTGTCTTCTTAGATCCCTCCTATATAAGCTCTTGTATTATAGATCAATAAAAAAAGAAGGACAGAAATATTGAAACCAAAGAGTGTCTACTAGATTTCATGGTATCAGAGCCAGAACGCTTCTGAGGAAGAAAAACGTTCAAGCAAGCTCATCACATACCGGAAAAAAAAAACCTTACCTGACCGGAAAAATGGAAAATGACCCCAACACAATTATCTCCCCAGAACAACCAGTAACTATGGGACAGTTGTTGCAACTGTTTTCACAGTTTAACCCCAACAAACCACCCACAGAAACCGTAACAAACACCTCCTCACTTTCGATATCCGAAAAACTAACGACCCAGAACTACACAAAATGGTCCAGGCTGGTGCAATGGGCTATTAATGGCCGAGATCGGCTCAATCACATCATCGCCGAACCACCGTCACCACAAGACCCAGAGTACAGCCGATGGTCCAGGCAAGACTCAGTCGTAATTTCATGGATTATCGAGAGTATAGATCCGGACTTAGTAAATCAATTTCTCGACTTTCCGACAGCAAAGGCGCTATGGAAAGGAATAGAAACACTCTACAGCAGTGGCAGTGATGGTCTACAGATCTTTGACCTCACGGTCAAGGCAAACAAAATTGAACAAAACAATGATTCAATTGACAAATACTACAGCAAACTCACTGTCTTATGGAAAGACATAGATCGAAGGCAACCGAATCCTATGAGGGACCCAGACGACATCATTGTCTTTAATCGGTTAACACAACAAAACCGATTATACCAATTTCTGGCCGGAATCAATGAGTCCTTTGACAAGGACAGACGAGATCTACTTCTCCAAAATCCACTACCCACAGTGGAGGAGGCGTATGCTACTATTCGAAGGGAGATAATGAGAAGGGGTATTTTAAACAAAGAGCCCTCATCTGGACATGACTCATCGGGCACCGGCGGTGTCTTTGCCGCAAAAGGAAAATCGGAAAAAACATACCGGCGTAATGATGACAGAAGCCATCTTCAATGTACCCACTGTGGAGAAAAGAGGCATACAAAGGAAGAATGCTTTAAACTAGTAGGGTATCCTGATTGGTGGCCTGACACACGAAAAAGGGGAAAACCGGCCGGCCATTTTTCCGATCAGAACAGAACCGGAAGGGCAGCTGTTGGGCGGAGCACAGAGGGAGACGTTAATGAACACAGAACAAAGGAAGAAACAACAACAACCATGGAAACTGATGAGGCACTTGCAGGTATGAGAAAGGAGGAAACCCACTCTCTCTCTTCAAGAGAGATAGGGTCTGGAAAGTTGACCCCTTCAAATGAAGGGCATGATGCACCCTTAAATAAACGGCCCAAGGGTGACGTGGCACAGGGAGGACCACACTTCAATTTGTCTTCTCATATTTTTAATTCGCCTGATATTAATAATTCGTATGCTTTGTCTGTGGAAAATAATGGGTGGATTTTTGATTGTGGGGCGACTGATACAATGTCGTATGACTCTCGAGATTTTTTATGCTATGACAGACCGAGAAAAAACCTCATTAAGACTGCTAATGGGGAAGGGATTCATGTGAAGGGAGCTGGAACGATTTCTGTCTCGGATAAACTTGTGCTTAAAAATTGTTTGTTTGTTCCGGATCTTTCTCACAAATTATTGTCTGTCAGTCAGCTTACGAAAGATCTTAATTGTACTGTGCTTATGAAACCCGGGTGTTGTGTGGTGCAGGATGTTCAGACAGGCAAGATTATTGGGCGTGGTACTGAACGAGGCGGTTTGTACTACCTAGACGAGACGGTTCAACAAGGCAATGCAGTTCTTGCTCATGGGTCTAAAGAGAGGCAGTTGTGGACCTGGCATAGGAGACTTGGACATCCATCTGTAGGGTATCTGGAGAAACTTTTTCCTACTTTAGCTAGATCGAATTTAGATTTTACTTGTGAGACATGTATTCTAGCTAAAAGTCATAAACACTCGTACTCTAGTAGTTTGAATAAATCTAGTTTACCTTTTATGATTATTCATTCGGATGTGTGGGGCCCTGCTCCTGTTTGTGGTTTACATGGTTTTTCATATTATGTGATATTCATCGATGATTGTACTCGCATGACTTGGGTTTATTTTCTGAAACAAAAATCTGAAGTGTGTGGAGTATTTGTGAATTTCTATAACATGATATGCACCCAGTTTCAAACTCAACCCCGTATCCTTCGAACCGATAATGGCCGTGAATATGTTAATTCTGAGATGAACCAGTTCTTTACTAGTAAAGGTCTTATTCATCAGACTACCTGTCCAGACACACCACAACAAAACGGTGTGGCTGAGCGAAAAAATCGAACCTTACTAGAGATTACCCGTGCCATTATGCTTGAATCACATGTTCCCTCTTCTTATTGGCCAGATGCTATCTCCACAGCCACATACCTCACTAACCGTCTACCCACAAAAGCCCTTCGCTACAAAACACCTCTTGAAACCCTCCAAAAATACCAGACCATTCCTTCTTCCCACTCCTTACCTCCTCGAATTTTTGGGTGCACTGTCTATGTTCATTGTCCGAAGCGAGTACGGAGTAAGCTTGAGCCGAGAGCTATTCGATGTGTCTTTGTGGGGTATGGGAGAAATCAAAAAGGGTATCGATGTTATGACCCCTCTGATCGACGGTTATACACTACCATGGACTGTGAGTTTTCTGAGTCCGAATACTACTTTACCCATCCTCGATGTCAGGGGGAGATGCAGAATGACGATCTCAGATGGTTAAATAGTCCACAGGTGCCTATCTTAGACCAAAACGAGCAAGTAGGCAACGCTACCGAACCGTCTCTCCAAGTTGTGCAGCCCATACCACAAACAGTAATGTCTGAACATCAGGTTAGTTCTTTTGCTGAGGAAGAAATATCTACTGATATTATTGATGATGTTGCTGATAATTCTGTTGAGGTTATGGAGACAGGGGAAACAGGAGAATCTCAGAGGTACACTCTTCCTCCTAGGAGTACTCGTGGAGTGCCTCCTAAGAGATATGACCCTGATTATGAGGCCAAAAGGTCTAGATACCCAGTAGAGGGCACAGAAAAAGGGAACATGTCACAGAGTGCTTTGGCATTCAATGTAGCTTTGTATGCGACCAGACTTCCGAATAATGTTGAGGAAGCCTTAAATGATGACAGGTGGAAAAAGGCTATGGAAGAAGAGATCAGTGCCCTTCGAAAAAATGAAACTTGGGAAAAATGCACTCTACCCAAGGAGAAGAAGATTGTTGGCTGCAAATGGGTATATACAGTGAAATATAACGCAGATGGCTCTATTGAACGATATAAAGCTCGCTTGGTAGCAAAGGGATATACACAGACGTATGGAGTTGACTACTCAGAGACGTTCTCCCCTGTTGCTAAGCTAGATACTATAAGAGTCCTTTTTTCTATAGCAGCGAATCTTGATTGGCCCCTCCATCAGTTTGATGTCAAGAACGCATTTCTCCATGGAGAGTTAAAGGAAGAAGTGTATATGCAGGCCCCCCCGGGATTCTCAGGAGATTTTGGGAGAAACGAAGGGTGTAGATTACGGAAAGCACTCTACGGGTTAAAACAGTCACCCAGAGCATGGTTTGGTCGATTCACCTCAGCAATGAGAAGGCAAGGGTATCATCAAAGTAATTCTGATCATACACTCTTCTTGAAGAAGAACGGAGGGAAAATAACTTGCCTTATCATTTATGTCGACGACATGATAATTACAGGAGACGATAAGGAGGAAATCAGAGTCTTGAAAGAGAAACTGTTCCAAGAGTTCGAAATGAAGGATCTAGGAAGACTCAAGTATTTCTTGGGGATTGAGGTCCTAAGGTCAAATAAGGGTATCTTTATTTCTCAGAGAAAGTATGTGTTAGACTTGTTAGCAGAAGCTGGTATGCTGGATTGTAAACCCATTGATACACCGATGATGGTAAACCATGGGTTACAGATGTCACAGGATGGAGAGCCTACAAATTGTACACAATATCAGAAATTAGTGGGAAAGCTGATATATTTGGCTCATACAAGGCCAGACATTGCTTATGCTGTTGGAGTTGTAAGCCGATTTATGCACAGACCACAGATACAACACATGGAAGCAGTCATCAGAATTCTAAGGTACCTAAAAGGAACTCCAAGCAGAGGGGTCCTATATCAGAAGAATGGTCACCTTGACTTGGTTGCCTATACAGATGCAGACTGGGCTGGTGATAGAGATGACAGGAAGTCAACTTCAGGATACTTCACTTTAATAGGTGGAAACCTTGTGACGTGGAGGAGTAAGAAACAGAAGGTTGTGGCTTTATCTAGTGCTGAAGCGGAATTTCGAGGGGTTGCGAAAGGAGTTACTGAAGTTCTGTGGTTAAGAAAGCTGTTGACAGAACTAGGATTCACACCTACAAAGAGTTGTACGTTGTATTGTGATAATCAGGCAGCTATCGACATTTCCGAGAATCCAGTGCAACATGATCGTACGAAGCACGTGGAAATAGACAGACACTTTATAAAGGAAAAATTAGAAGATAAGATAATCGAGCTTCCGCATGTTCGCTCTGAAGACCAATTAGCAGATATTCTCACAAAGGCTGTAGGGACTCAGTTCTTTGAGGAAGTCTTGTGCAAGTTGGGAGTTGGTAACCCTACTGCCCAACTTGAGGGGGAGTGTTAGAAAATAAACTGTTCGTATTCCCAAACTGGTGTGTAGTTCTTCTAGGAAGATAATTTATTATGTAATAATTAGGTGACTCTTTGTCTTCTTAGATCCCTCCTATATAAGCTCTTGTATTATAGATCAATAAAAAAAGGACAGAAATATTGAAACCAAAGAGTGTCTACTAGATTTCAGAAATGTATGTTTCCGAGCACAACCTAAAGAAATTTAGTCTTATTTTCCCTTTGCCAATTGTTCAGAATCTTTATTTTCCACTTATATTTTCGTGCAATATAAACGGTTGACTTAACTATTGGCTTGTGAATTGTGATGATTGAATTATATGTACTCATATGCATCGTCTTTCCATTATTGACTAGTGAGGAATCTTTAAGCTCATCTTTTTAAGCCAACTTGTATGGAAAATGGAAAATGATTTGTAAAATCATCCTCATGGCATATGCCCATCATTGATGATTACTTGGAGTATATTTTTGAATTATGTGAACTAATGTAGTCCCCGTTTCTCAGGATCTGGTGTGGGTGCGGATTTTTGTACTGAATTATACACGTATGGATCGACTACAACTACAGGGTGATCTATGAGGTGCAATTTTTTTGTGTTTTTAACTTTACAATGATGCTTGACTTTAATCCCAATAAAATGGAGCTGGGTACATGATGAATAAACAAATCAACCGGCAAAAATTATACCTTATTTGACCCGTCTACTTAGTTTTAAGAGGTGTGAGGCGCACCGAGGCACAAAAGGTCTTTTTTCACTAGGCGAAAGCTCTGGTTTTTCGTACGTGAGGAGCACGATTTCGCCAAAAGGCTCCAAAGTCGGCTTTAAAACATATTTAATAGTTAAACAACACGAAATTCATATTATTACAATACACAAGTTAGATAAACACTACTTTAGCATATTAAGTCATTAGATAATATAATTCTGAGTTAACCACACCATGAAATTCATATTATTACAACATACAAGTTAGATAAACACTATTTTAACACATAAAGTCATACTACCTCCTATTCAACCCATTAGTCCCATTTGATTTTTCATACTTGTCGAGACAACATTTTAACTTTTAATATCTCTAATTATTTTTAATTAAAAATTATAAAAAGTAGATATTAATAATCTTTGTATTGAGACGAATCAAATAAGATCCCACATGACTATGTTTTAACTTATGGATTAAGAATAAAATACAAATTAAGAGTGATAAGTAAATAGTGAAAAAAAATCAATGGGACTAATGGATAGAATAGGAGGGAGTAATAATTTATGTCTAAGTTGACCATATTCTCCTAAATGATCTAGTGGCTATAAAGATATAGTAGGAGTTAATAGAATCATTGTTTAAATAAAGGGATATTTTCTCTCTTAATTTCAAATAAACAACTATTTATGTAAGGGTAATCTAGTAAATCAAGCAAAGATGAGTATTTTAGTACCTGAAATAAAAATAAAAAAAAAAGCAAAAGGTAACATAAGAAGGTGCATGAGCCATTTTTCTAAGGCATTGCCTCACCTCTTGTATTGTATTGCGCCTTGAGTCTCTGAGGTGTTTTTCTAGTCGCCTTGGTGTGCTTGTCATTCTTCACTATTGTTTTCCTGATCACGTTCGTCAATCTCTTTCTATCCTTTATTTCCGACCTTTCAAATCTTTAACCGATGCACTTTTTGGATCTTTGCACATGAGTAAATTAAGATGAACGATTTTTAATCATTTTGTTTTGAATACTATGACTTTAAAACCCTTTCTTATATCTTCATATCCAACTTATATTCTATGGTACGTTCATTTATGAATCCTAATCATTGTGTACACATCAGTTCACCTCATTTTATTGAATAATAATTTTGCATCTTGATCTTACGTGAATCAAGGTACCTTAAAAATTCCCTTCTATGATCTAATTTTATAACACTTATATCAAGTGTTTGTGATGGAGTATTTCATGCTCTTTTATCTTATTCATTTTGCCTTATTTACTTTTGGCATTGCTGAGATTTGAGGCTCAAAAATTGGGTATAGTAATTTAAAGTAATGAGGTATTCATTTAGAAATAAGAGAGAAAATATAAAGAGTAAAAGTAATGGAATTATCAAAAATTAAAAGGTCAAATTTATTAGATTGGATTAAAACAGAAAAAGAAGCAAATTAAATGACAACAAAAAATATGACACTATTAGGCTTGCTTTCAACTTAATTTTGAATCATTTTGTTTGTACCGTCTATCTCAAAAATCTTAAGATTAAAACAATAATAGTATTTCAAATAAACCACATGGTCCCTACTCCCTAATCAACTTTAGATCATAAAATATCATGCTAATATAGTAGGAGTAGCTAATACTTCTACATTATTATAAATCAATAGTTTCATGCATGATTTCACGTGATCCCATATGCAAAAGTGATTAATGGCTAATCAATGATTAATCATTTCTTGAAAGGCCCAACGTGTTGACATAGTGCCTTGCATACTTGATTTGTACCTTCATTATATGATTTGACTTACTTTTCTATGTGGATATTATTATTTATACATTATTATTGTCATTTTAGAAAGTCAACTGGTTTGATTTGTAGAATGAAAAAAAATGTAATCATTGCTTTATTAGTGAGGTGCATTGTTTAAGATATCAAATTACTATGCTACTAATTCAACACGGATTTAGTTGTAATATTATTATTGACATTAATTCATGTTGCTCTATCATTAGTAAAAATTATTCTGTGGGAGTTAATAATTAAACCATTTTGGCATTTAAATAACATTAAATTATACCCTTTTTTTAATGAATTTATACTATTATTTTAGTAGTGTTGTGTTAAAATACATCTATAATTTGATATTTAGATGTGCCATCATACATTAAGGTGGATTTTATCATTATCCTCTTAATCAATGTTGAGTTTGCGCTAGCTACAAACGGTGTAGTGTTTCATATCTGATTGTTGCAAACTCTAAAAGACATAAGAACATAGTATATGCAATACATTTTGGGATTGACATAAAATAATTGAATTAAATACTTCGACGGTTTTTACATAAGAATCAATCATATACTCGATCATTATATGACCTTTCAAATATGAATAAATAACTAAGGAATTAATTGTTGAAAAATGTATGTTCTTTGGTTTCATTTGTTGATCATGCATTACTCAATTGAGAAATGAGATTATGAAAATAAATCTCAGAGCAAGGAACAATTAACCCATCCATTCCATGATCATAGCCAAACTCTTCAGCAGCATTTCTCAATAGTTCTTGAAAGAGAGGATGTTTTAGATAGGAAATCGGAACCACGAAACGTTTCTTTTCTCCACCTTCATCTCCTACATAAACTACAAAATGCCCTCGACGAACTCGAACACTTAGCATATCCGACTTTTGTTTTGATAATTGTTGCCTTACAGAAAATATAAATTGTCGAACTTTCTTAGTATGAAAAATTTCACCAAGATGAATCCCCATGTCTTAAATTGATTGAATTAGTAGTTTTATAAATTAGAAGCAAATAATGAGAGAAATTTTGTAATTGTTGAATAGATTTTTTGGCAAGAATTCTATATATACATGATCATTAAATTGGTTGAGAGACAAGAGCTAAGCATGGGAATAGGGCAAAATACATTAATTAATTAAACACAATGCAAATTGAGGAAGTTTTATTTTAAATAATAGTATATCCTAAGAAATTGTCATAATATATTTGATATTTTAGAGTAATATTTATGGTTTGTTTGGATTATAGCAGATCCAAGAATTTCAGGCATATTTCACATGGCAATTGGAATTATGGCTTAGAACGTATGTATGTGATATGGGCATCCATCGGGAACTACTTATACAAATAGCACAATTGGCCACCGCTTCGTGCGGAGTAGGAGTATAATTTAAGGTACTGACTCTATACTACTACACTACTTTACTCTATTCGTTCTTTGATGCTCTTCATCATGATTGATCATTTATGATCCATTGAGCTATTTATTTGAGTATTTCTAGGACTAGCTTTTTTGGATATAAATTGAAAGCAAATTCTTAATTAAGACCGTCTCACTGTGAGACGGCTTAATATATCGTCTAATTTTTAATTTCTTAAAATTCAATGAAAAAAATTGCTTTTATTTAGTTAACTGCTATGTAAGTTTGATTTTGGGCTGTTTGTATCGGTCGTCTCACGGAGAGATGATCTCATAAAAAACTTGCTGTAAATTGAATTGAACTAAATCAAAAGAATAGTGAAATGTAAGAGTGAAAGTGATTGATTTGGAACAAACTGATAGACTAATTAGTGTTAGGGAGAATTAGAATGTAAGCCATAAATTAATACTCTTTTGTTCCGGTTATTTTGCCTCATTTGCTTTTGATATGGAGACTAAAGAGTAAAGAGTTGAGTATAATTGGTTAAATTAGTGGGGCTATTAAAATTGGAGCAAATTCATCGAGAGGATTAAAATCAAAAGTGGGGCTAATTGAGTGGAAAAGAGAACTATAATGATAAGCTTACTTAGGTTTTGTCAAAATTGATAAAATAGGTTCAATTTAATGATTTTTAGTTATACAGAAATTAAAGGATAAAAAATCATTATTAAGAAAAGAAGCAGGTCATTTGATTATTTCACATGTTCATCTTAATAAGTTGGGGGAAATTTTTAATGGCAATGTAACACATATCATATAAGATAAATAGGTAATAGATGATGTTTGTTGTGTTTTGTTTTGATGATAGTTATTACGAATTGTAAGTATTTTTCGATATAAATTGATATTTATAATATTCATTTTTGGTGTTTCATATTGTTATTTGTATTTTGAAGGGAGGGAGAACTAATGCTCAAGCTCTTTTAAATTTGCTACAAATAGAACAAAGTTATTTTGTTAAGTTGAGTAAAGAATTATATAAAAATCCGTTAAAAAAAGAATCACATAAATATATAAGATATATAAGATAGAAGAAATGTATGGATGTGATGAAAAAGAGAATGTCTTTATGAATGAGAGAAAGAAAATGGAATCTCAAATAAAACAAAAACGTAACTAAATGAAAAGTTTAGCAAATCAATAGGATAGGTGCATGGCATATAGGACAAGAAAAATCTCAATAAAATCAATAAGGTATCAAAAATTACCTCAAAGCCTAATAGTAATATAATAAATTATTTTCTAGTAAAACAAGGAGTAATAATTTAAAATTTGGAGTATTTAGAATAGAAAAAGGAACTTAGGTATTTGGCTTGAAAAACAATTTAATTAGGTTGAGAATCTTTCAATAGGCAGAAACTTATTTGATAGTGACAAATATTGTTGCATGTTTTGTGGTAGAGCAAGAGAATCATATCGGAGCCTTTTGATTTTGATACCCAACAATTCTGTTTTGTTGTATATTATTAGTATTTAAGTAATTATTATCTCAAGTTTACATAGCTGTTTTCTATAGTATCGAGACAGGATAGTATGGTATTGAAGATTTGTCAAACAACCAGTAAATTCTTATAACATAGGCCAAGTTGAAGAATAGTAGTTTTGATGTAATTTGGTTGATTGTCCTTGCAAGAATAATTTATCGAATGCATAATCTAGTTCAAAATCGATTGTAGGATGCTTAGCTATTGTCGAATATTAGAAACTAACAAATAATAATGTAAGTAAAATAAATAGCACAATAACTTACGGGGTTCATTCACTGTGAGTTACGCTTTAATTTCTTGGTTGTAGTTTGTTTTGATTGAATTTAGAGGAATAGAGAATTATGACTCTAAGATTTTGGAGAGGCTTAGGAGTTTTTTGTCATTGTTTATAATACTAGATCTACAATTCCATTTACATTGTGTTGCTTCTATAAGGAGTTGGACCGGAAAAGTTGATATTAGTTGGGTTGGGGACTGCTCGCCCTAGCTATCGTAGAGTAGAACTATCGAGTATATCGACCTTTGGAACATTTGCTAACTCAGATAGTAGAGTGCTTGCTTGAGCATGAGCTAGGTCGTTTGAGCTAAGGGGGTCTTTAATTAAGTTTATATGTTATATACCTTATAATATATGACCGAGCATGTAGCAGGCTCGTCCGAGCAAGCATAGGCCAGCTCACCTTCAAATTAATCTTTAATTTGATCAACTTGCACATGGCTCCAAACTACAAAACCTTCCATGTTCCTATACTCATTTATCCACGTTTTGAAAACCCTTCTCCATGCAAACACTTCATCCATCCCAAGTCAAAAGATTTGCCAATTATAACCAAACCACAAAGGTCGGGTTTAATGTACATTCATTTAGCTAGAATGTTGATTTAGCTAGTCAATCTAGGCGTGTTTATTGTCTTGTTCATGTAACGGTTAGGAGCAAAAGAGACACACATGAGTGACAATGAGCCTTTAATAAGGTAGTATGGTATGGTTGTGTTAAGTTATGATATATGTATTAATTCAGTATTTATCCGGTTGTAAAAAGCTAAAAAAATATTGTCTTAGTGGTTGAAAATAATTTTTAATTAATGTTTTTGTCTAAGTTATTAACTAATCAGTTTTCAGTTATTCTTCACTACAATTTTCCTTTTTTTCTTAGTTTTCCATCGTCATATTTCAAGTTTATTTTTCTTAGTCAATCTGGCTTTTAAAATTGTGTCTCTTTCTCTATTTCTTCTATCAAAAGTTTCCACGGTCAACAAATAGTATACTAAAATTAGGTTCAAGTCTCTTACTCTCTTACTCGGTTTTCCAATCTATCTCATATTCTTGGTTATCTTACCCATGTGTAACATCCAAAGTTGTCAAGGAACCAACTCAACCAAAAGCTTAAGCTGATGGTTGAGGCCCCAGGATATGTTATATACTCTAACACGCCCCCTCACACGAGAGCCCTTTGGGCTAGAAGTGTGGATGCAGCACATGCCCTCCTCATACATGGCGCTAAATTTTCCACTTTAAATGAGGGGTAGTTGAGAATCGAACCTGTGACCTCTTGTCACCCTGGCTTCTAATACCATGTCAAGGAACCAACTCAACCAAAAGCTTAAGCTGATGGTTGAGGCCCTAGGATATGTTATATACTCTGACAAAAGTAAATAGTATACGAGTAATTTGTTGTAACTGATGGAAGAACCGTCAAAAAAAAGATGGATGAAAAATGTGGATAGATGGCAAAATAGCATACAGTTAGATGTTAAATGTTAAATGTTAAATGTTAAATGTCAAGCCAATACAATTATATTGTTAATTAATTATACATACAGTTAACTACAAATAGCATAGAAGTTTGACTATTTTGTATTCCATGATGAGTTGCTTTTAGCTATAATTGAAGTGTTGGTGCCCATACTATTCCAGATTTCCAGGTATTTTAATGGATCCTTTATGTAATTAAACTCCAAAATTTACCAAATCTATTGTTTATTGCTTTTGTTGGGCAAGTAGCCTAATACTTGTTTGCTGTGCAATGCAGATACGGTCATGTACTTTACCTTTGTACCGTAAATTGCAAATTATTTTTTGTTGGGTAGAGAAAATTTATTAGATAAACTATAAGGAAAGAAAATTTCACGAGATAGTTGCGAGTTTTTGACGTTTTTGACTTTTTACGTGGTAAATAATTAGTTTTTAAAATTGGTATGGTGATCTCAAGCTTTTAACTTTTTTATGTGGTAGATAAAAGATTATTTTTTTAAAATTAAGTACTTATTTCGAACGTATTTTTAGAAAAATATTTCTCTTAAGGGTGATCTGACGGTTTTTATGAAAAAAACTTTTTGTAATGGATAATAACGTAAAACAAAAACCCTTTACATTTTATCTCTCAAGAGGAAAAGTTAAAAGTTTAGAATCTTTACACAAGACGGTCTCAAGTAAGCATTTATGATAAATATTTGTCTACTACTTTAAAAAGTCAAAAATTAAGAATCATTACAAAAAGTATTCCTAAATTATAATATTATATGGCAGTATATGTTATGCGGCAATTAAATTGTTAACCATCCTGACTCCCAAAGAAAAGTTTTTTTTACAAAAAATATGGTCGTATATCTATTACCTGTTTGACTATTGACGATTTCTTTGTTGTATTTTTTTCTTCAAAACTTTTTCTGATTCATTTTTATAAGTAAAAGCGATAGTATGTGATAATGAAAAAACTCATTTTTGAGGTTGAAAATTTCGTTATCATGGCATAACATATCTCATAAAAATTAAGACTAAAATTCATTTTAATTACTTAAATTTATCATCAATAAACAAATGGGCTGTTGAAGTATTAAAATTTAAAATATGTTATTGCAATATTTTGAAAAGCTAATTGTTTTTCAATCAATATTCATTAAACATAAAAATTCTTGAAGAGAATATAAATTTGTATTATATTCCTTTTGTTTCATTTTGTTGGTTATATTACTTTTAGCATAATTTTTAAGTCTAATTGGAGTCTTAATATCTATAAACATGTATTATGTTAAATTTTATATATTAAAATGAATTTAACAAGATCTTATGTAGATATATTTTGATATTTATTTATGCATGAAAAATCATGTTTGAATTCTCTTCCCTTATATATTCTTTTTGTTTTCATTTGTTCTTCACATTTACTATTTGCAATCCCTATGTAAATTTAAAAGTCGAATAGTTTTAATTGGGTGTTCTTAAAAATTCTAAAAAAGATATTTAGAAAATATATATTGAGATGAATCTATCAAGTTTCATATAAATATGTTTTTTTCATATAGATCGATAAGAAATCATAGTCAAAGTTTGACACTAAAATTCGTAGATTTTATTTGAGAATAATATATAAAAACTAAGAAAGTAGTATATTTTAAACGTAACTCGATATGAAACGGAAATAGCAACTTAAAAGACCCAAAATTTTGTATATGATTTAATTTCCAAGATGGCTCCGACAAACTGAAGTATTTACAAATTTGAAGAGAGATTTTTTTTTTCTTTTTTTGAAAGTTTAGAGACAAAGGTAGAGAACGATGGAGGGTAGCTAGGGTACATTACATTACACCAAAAGAAATTAAAACGTCTAGACTACTTGCTACTTGCAACTTGCAACTTGCAATTGCTTTAATATACAAAAGTTTGTCTTTGTGAGATGAATTTACTGTTTTCTTGAAATTGTTATAATTTATTTGAAAACTCTCGTGTTAGAAAGTTAAATATAAGTAAAAGCTCTCATTTAAAAAGAATTATAATATCTCACTGAAATAGAAAAATACTCATTATTTGGAAGCAGAATTTATAATCTAATCCAAATGCTTTATAGTCTGTTTTGTCATTTAATACTCATTAGAACAATCATAGTAAAGGCTAAAACTTTTGTAATATAATCAACAACCCAAATGAGATCAAAATGTTTATAATTCACATTAATGTCTTTAATCACATAATTGAAAAATGGAGAAATGAGTGGTTTTAGCCATAATTTCATGGTTTACAAAGTCATTTTGACTCCATAATGCAATAGATGGAATGAATACAAACCTAAAACTATGTACCAATTAGCAAGTAATCCTTATGAGGAACATCTAATGAGAGAAATGAGACTTGAAAAATAATCTTCACTACAAGGAATAGTAAGGCCACCCATGGGATGTTCATACCCAAATTCTTCCTCTACAACATGAAGCACATTTTGAAACAAAGGGTGATTTAAGTATGATATTGGTATAACTTGCCTCTTCTTATAAGTCTCTCCTACATACACTACAACATGACCTTTTGGTACATCGATCGAGCTTGAACAATTCGTCGATGATCGCCTTTTGTTGGACAAAGTCCTTTGAAGAATTCTCTTTGCTTGTATGCCCATTATGTTTTGATAAATATGGAAGTTCAAGTAGTGAAAATTTTGTGATTTTTGTTGTAATATTTGAGTTCAGAGTGTGTATGTTTGTGATGAAAATGAAAATGAATGTAAGGAGTTTATATAATGGAAAAAATTTACACTATTGCTTGTGGATTACCCACGGATTTGGATAGTTTGGTACTTAGTACTAATCTTTTAGTGAAGGGAAGTGAGCATTAGCCTTTAATAGACAAAGGGAGGCCCATTTCTTATTAATGATTAAACCAATTTGCCTCAAACTTTGTCCAAGGCAATGTACATAGACTTGAATTGTTGATTTTCTCAAGAGAATATAATTATTTATATTTATAATTGTATTATATTTATAAACTCTTTTTATAAATATGGTAAAGTATTCTATCTACCGGCCAAAACTTTACAGAGGTTCTTGAGAGCAAGAAAGAGGTATTCAGATGAAAGAAAAACTAGGGTTTGATACACAATTCGAAAGAAATTTTCTATATTAGATAGAACGTGAAATAATTTGGTTATAATGTAAATCCGATGAATTTTGCTCGATTAATTTCTCCATATAATATAGTGTCCTTTCTAAATAGTTTGTCTTTTACTCTAGTATTAAATTGCATATTGTTTTGATTTTTAGTGATAAATGATTCTTTCATTTATACACAAAACATAGTTTGAGTGTATTGTTTGTTGTACAACAATATTTTATGGTTTTTAAAGGATTATATTCTAGTTGTTGAAGTGGGTCATATTCAAGTAGGACTTGACCACAAACTTATGAAGAAACTTTTGGACCAATTTTGCTTTTTTTGACACCAAGAAAGAGGGAGACAAGGACATATCACATGGCACTACGTGGGTAATTTTTTGTTGCTAACTAATAGAAGAAACAATATGCATGTGTGAAGAAGAAACTTTATAGATTTACTTGTTTTATTATGCTATATTAGCATTTTATTAGCCATTTAATTTTGTTTTGTTGTTATGATAAAGCACAAAAAATAAGCATATAAATAAATTGTGGAGATGGATAAAAAAAACATTAAATTTGTGGAGACGATTTAGAAATTAATTGCGTGACATAGGTCCGTATATTCACATATGTAAAACGGGCTATAGTATAGGGTCGAAAATTTTCGATGGTAACTTTTTATAGTTATTTAAGTGTGGAATTAACATGAGTTGTATTGGAACATAATTTACAATTATCTTAAAGTAATAAGTTTTTGAAAATTTTTAAAGTAATTTGAATTAAATTTATTTAAGTTTTAATTTAATATTGAGACCTTTTTTTAAGATTAGAATGATATTTATAATGTTTCAGTCAGGCTCCGAGTGTCCGTTCCGTCTTTTTGAGAGATGTTTTTCATGCCCAGCTCATTAAAGATTAATTAAACTAAAAGATGATAGTGGGTTGATCAATTAGAGCTAATCTCTCAAAAAGACCGTATTTTACAAGAATTTGTGATAAGTTCTAAGACGACTTTGGTGAAATTATGTCGTATGTAAAAATAAAGCAAAAGTAAAAAATAATTATGAATAAACAATGTAGTAAATTAAGAAAGATGGGGTTATATTAGATGGGAGTATAGTAGCTGGGAATAAAATTATGATAAAAGATGAAGCGTGGGCATAATCTTATTAGGTGTGTGTAGTATCAACATAAGACAACCAAATTAGTTGGGTATTGGGGTAATGTATTAGGTACAATTGAGACTGTTTGTACAAAGCAAAGTAGGACATGTTAGATTGTATATTAGTTAGGGAGATACAATAGAGAATTTAATCAAATCAAAATTAAGGTAGACTCTATTCTTTGTATTGACCATTAAACATGCATTGTTTGTGCAATTTGTCTTATGACCTAGTTTTATGTTGGTTGGTTTGGGGTCGCAAGGCGAGTTTAAAGATCTGTTTTGAATATGGCTGAAGTAATTGACTGATTCAACCTGTAAAAAGTATTGATCGGTAAGTTAGATGTTTATAACAGTTGTTATAAAGGTATTGGATAAATAATAAGTCATGGTGCATGTTTATTAGAAATTAGGTAAAAAGCCAATTGTTAATGTATTGTAGTTTTTTCGATTTTAGCGTCAAAACTAGCTTTTTAACTAGTTAATAGTCATTTATCAAGTATTTATTTGGCTGTTTGACCAACAAAAAAATAAAAACAAAATAAACAATAAAAAGTCTATTATTAAACACAACCGGAGATATTTTGATCTTGTTTGGTGTGCCTTTTTTACTTGCTTATAGGTTGGAGTTTAGGTTTTAACTTATTATATTTCTTGGTCAAGTGATTAAAAAACTTTATAACTTTTAGGCTGAAATGAAAAGATTGTTCTAGACAACTTTTAATTGGCTTATGACATTTGGTCTATTATTTCCCTAAATTAATAATCAATAACTAATTTAATCAAACACCTTCATTTACTGATTGACAAATCACTCAAAAAAATTGTTACTACTAGCCACTAGGTGGTCAAATAAATGTAGTGAACCAACCAACAATTTGCAACTAATAACTAATTATGTCTCATTGTATTTTTAAAAGTCGATTTTAGTATGATTTTAGTAGAAATTTGATCGAAAAAGAAGATAGGGAAGTTAAGAACATGAGTTTTATGTTTTTCCATGAAGGGAAACGAAACATGAATTTGTTACCAAATTAAGGAGTTCCCCAAGTACTTAATTGTGAGCCGTCACAAAGAAAATAAGGTCCAAAGTGGACTCTATATGAGTTTAAGTAGTGAAATATTTCGAAATATGAGAATATGAAAAGTAAAAGTAGTGAGATTAAATCCGAAAATAAAATTAAAACAAATTCATAAGACAATTGACGCAAATTGAGTGGGGGATCGGCTTTACCACATGAGCGTCATGAATGATGGCTCAGGGTAACACATGCAAATCTCCATAATTTAGGTTAATTTCTTCCATAATTAATGACGGTACATTACTTTGAAAATGAGAACTTGTGTTTTAATTATTGATTATAGGTTATTAATTAGTGGATATGATTTGATTTTTTTTATCTTTTCATTGATATTAATTGAATCAGAGAAACCAATTAATAGTATTATTCTTAATTTTTTATTTCGTTTTGCTAATTAAATTAGGTGAGCAAATCAGTATTTAGTTCAACTGAAGCTTATTATTGTAACTTCAAAAATAAACATTTACATTTTTATTCATATTTTAACTTCGTTCAGAGCCTAAAAAAGTTCAAAGACGACTGTGCACCGATAGAAAGAATGTTCTCAACCATCCTTCTTACTCTAAGCTATTCAAAATAAAGTCTCAAGCATATATAGAAAGTCTTAAAACCAATCATTATTAAGATTTGAAATGAGTGTTGTGATCTTTAAAATTCCCAAAATATGAAATTTTGTATTTGATTAGTCTTTATCGATGTGTAGTAGTAGTACCATTAATCAGTGTGTAATATGAGTGGACTTCCCTCTATTTGCTGTCATGTTTTTTAGATGGTGGCCCTTTTAAGAGGGGAAGTATGATCTCTAATGGATCTTCTCAGTGCTACTATTTGTTTTGCCAACACTACATGCATGTTTGTAGTATGATAAGACCACTCACGAACATGATACATTTGAGCTAATCATCACTAGAGAAGACTTCTTTTCAGATCCCTTGTGCCACATTTTTAAAGTTTGACTTTCTTTCTCAGTTATGTATTAGACATACTTCATATGTGATATAAGATTTCAAATCGATAAAAAAGTTCGTTGTGGACTTGTATATATACAATGGATGAGATAATCCTCCTACTACCATATGGTTTTTGGAAACAATGAACATCACCAAATGTATGTGTAAGTCAATGCTCTTGACCCGTGGATTTGATTGCCCGAGCCCACGAGTGTCCCCTGTCCACGCAAGTGGGCCACAATGAGATTATGTGACAAATTGCCACGGTCTAATATTTCTTATTATTTTTTTTATTTTTGTACAACAAATAAGAAAAGAGAATCTTGTTGAGCAGAGTGAATTAATCATAGTGATGAGATAAGTTTGAGTAATAAATAAAAGAAAATCAAGGATATATAATAGAAAAAAGTAAGGACAAAGTATGTATGTAGTTATTTTTCGTCAAAAATAGTAATATAAAGTAATATAAAACAGTTAAAAAATAAAAAGGTACAATTATGAGTACAATTATTGTGGAACAAATAAAACATGTAATTTGAGATAAAAAAATTTATGGTTTGGATGTCTTTTGTATAGTCAAAGATCGTGAGTTTAAATTCTACATGCTTCAATCATTTCAAATACATAATATAGTTATAGTTTTTGAAATTTATTAGTTAGTTTAGTGATTGAAAAACATTTTATTTTACCCTTGTAATAGAATTGGGTTATTACCGTTTACAAGAATAACTATTACCAAAACACTTGTGACTCAATGGATAGTGCATCTGTATATAGGGCAGAAGGTTTGGGGTTCGACTCCTACTAAGCGTAGGTATCAAATGGAGGGTTTCTTGACTACATGCATCTCTCTTTACTCTCATCCTATATTAATTAACATTTTCTAACCTATTCCGAAATAATTAAATATATATATATATTGCTTGCTCTTTATCCAACTAATCACCAATTTGAATTGATGATGAGTTCCCTCCTTCGACATGATTACATCAAGTCAACCACTATAAAAGGTTTGACTTACTAGAGTATACTATCACTTTCTTTCAAGATAGGGTACATGGAGTTATTATGACTTTATTTGAAGCATGTTATGAGGCTAGTTTAAGGTACCGTTATGTCCAAGTTAAAGAAAAGCTTTGACCTATATGTAGGATGTACCTTTCGGCTTTCAAGATAAGGTTGAAAATTTAATATATTGTGGCTAGTTGTAGCTTGTATCACTTCAACTCCAAACTTTTACTCATTTGTGCCTATGATGGTTATCAGAATCTCAATCCTGATTAATGATTCTACAATCCTACGATTTAAAATTAGGCGATCGATCCGGATTGTAGTAGGATCTTAATGTTGGTATAATCGTACGGTCCTACAAAGCTCCGAGATTCAAGTGGTAGGATCATAACATGATTCTACGATCCTACGATCTTACGACCCGATCCTACAGGGGTCACAAAAATTTCATATAATCTAGATTTTACTTTTATATATATATATATATATATATATATATATATATATATATATATATATATATATATATATATATATATATATATATATATATATATATATATATATATATATATATATATCTAAACAACTATATCAATATTACTAAAATTCAAGTTTTTACAAAATATAATAGTTGAAGTCAAATTAGTGTTAATTTAAACCTTAAAAATTAAAAAAAAAGAGCAAATGCAATTGAAAATCAGTTATCTAAAGCATGTTAATGCGTATTTGTAGGATCACACGATCCTACGATCTGATTATATCGATTTCGATCCTACTCCAACGATCCTATGTAGAATCCCGATTCTAACACCCTTGGTCCCTATAGATTTGAATCAAAGAGAACTAGATTAATTTTTAATAAAGTGGCAATAAATAAAGAGGGAGAATGAAATGTATGGATGAAATTAAAAGAGAGTTAAAAAGTATAGATGGGATTAAAAGAAAGTGATGGACCGTTGTCCAAAAATAGATTTGCTGCATATTAAGTGGAACAAACCAAAATAGAAAATACTACAAATTCAATGGAATGGAGGGAGTAAGTATTTTTGGTATATAAGAATTTTTAGTGTTCTGTATTTATCCTGTCCTGTTAAAATAATGTTATTCGACTTAAAAAGCTCTTACGTATCAAGTTAAATGGTGTACTCCTGATGTTGGTTCATAATTCATATTCAACACTAACATTTTGGATTTTTTTCTTAAAACACAATTTTCAAACATCTCCAAAATTAAATGTGTCTAATTGTCATTAAAAACATATTTTCTTCCAAATTAATATTATTATACTATCATTGACTTTTTATAATAAACTACATCTAAAAAATTAGACTAAAGTACATATATAACATTTAAACATGCGATAATTCATATACTTCCTTGTAAAATTATAGAACTATACATCACAAGTATTCTATTTTAATATTTACAGATACTTTATGTTTGAAAAAAGTTATTAAAATTATACATCAAATTGTATCTTAATATTATATATTGAAAAAAGAGAATATAATATACAATAAGAACTCTCACGCACACTATCTATACAAAAACACACTCCCTCCAATTCACCACTAATGTCCAATTTGCTTTATACACTATGTCCAATGCACTTATTCAATTATTAATAGCTCTAATTGTGCATAATAAAAAAATTATGAAAAGTTGATATGAATAATTTTTGCATTGAGACGAATCAAATAAAATCTCACTTAACTATGTTTTAACTTATAGATAAGAGATGAATAGTGTCCAAAAAGCAAATAGGACATTAGTGCTGAATCGGAAGGAGTAAGAAAATTTTAAAAAATGAAATTGAAATAATTTATATAATTAAGTGAGATCTTGATGATTCCTCTCGATACAAAAATTATTAACATCAAATATTTGCAATTTTTATCAGATATTATTAGAGATATTTAAGATTGAATGAGTGCACCAATAAATCTTGTGAAAAGTAAATGTTACGACTATTTTGGAAGAGAGTTGGTATATCATACAATATTTACGTGGTGTTCTAGTCTTTGAGGTACTAATGATAAACTCATTGCATTTGTAGGACTGACTGCTTGCATTTCTTCATCTTCTTCTGCTATGAAGTATGAATAAGGTCCCCAGCCTGTGTTTTTTCAATAAATCCACAGAAATTTAGTCAATTTCAAAAGTTTTAATCGTTAATGAAAATTAAAATATTGAACATAATGTTATAAATAAGCATAACAAATACTTTCTTTGTTCTTTTTTAGTCAAATGTCATAACATTTAAATATTGAAGTCTTTACGCAATTACATGGTTAATTGAAATAGTTTATCCTAGTAAAAATGACAATCATATGTTAGCACTTGAGGGGAAATAAATTTGAATTCAGGTTAAGATAAAGATAAAAAGAGATCAGTGAAAATCGAACTCATAAACTTACGTGCAAAATTGCAAATACAAATGAAAGTAGTCTTCAATTCTATTAGGTTGCGTTTGGGAACATATATTTCATTTCAAATTCTTAATTTCAATTATGGAATCATAAATGGAGAATTTGAGAATGACAAGGTTTGACAAGTCAAATCCAAATTTGAAGTTTTTTGATTTGCCAAACACTTAATTTGATCCAATGCTAGATTTCCAAATGAAATCATCATTCCCAAACATAGTATTACTTAGTTTGATAATTTAAACCTTGCGCTACGTATAATTAAAAATAATAAAAATTTAATATATTATAAAAATAAGTAATTAGACTTAAATTAGAATATTCACTTGATTATATTTTTTCTTACACATAAAACCCAATACAATGTATAACAAGTAAAAAAAACTTGAAAAAAAAAGCTTACATTTAGTGTGATATGGTGGAGGGAAGAACTGGCGATAGCATAAGAACGAAATCACAAGGCCTGCAAAAAGGAAAGAAATTTGCTATTACAATTAATACTCCCAAGAGATTGGCTAATAAAAAATTCCCTTAATTGTTATAGTAATGTTTGTATATATAGTTCCATCACAAAACTTATATATTATATTGAAAAAAGAAAAAATATATTTTAACGATAAAGAGCAATCAATAATTAAAAAAAAGAAATAGAAATAATTTGATAAGGGTTATATATATGCTTTAATACAATGTGTGTGTCTAACTATATGTAACACTGAACATATGTAGATCATTAGTTCTGATACCATAATAAAAAAGTAAAATAGACTAAAAATCTTATGAAAATTTCAAAAAGTGTTAAATATAAAAAATGTTATGACTAGGGTGTATAATGGGCCGGATAAGGGTCGGGCCGGGCCGGGCCGGATTTAAGAAAATATGGGCAGGATCGGATAAGGGCCCTTTAAAATTAATATGTTCTTTAGATGGGCCAGGCTTTCAAAGCCTGATCCGACCTATTTTTACTATTAAAAATTATTTTAATCCCTATTTATCAATTTATAACAATTAAATTATCATTTCTTTCCTTTAAGGGCCTATTGACATTGTCATTTATAATATTTAAATTATACATTTACTATTTACAAAGGCCTGTTTTCGGTCCTTATTGAGCCTTTTATAGCCCGCTTCATTTTAATTAGTATAGCCTGTTTTTGACTCGACCCTTACAAAGTCCTTCTAAAAACTAGCCGGAGAAGGGCTCAAAATGGAGTCCGGCCCATTAAACACCTCTAGTCATGACCTATTCATTTTCCAATCCGTTTATTTATCACAAAAAAAAAAACGATTATGGGTTAAGATATTAACCTAAGAAGGCTCCGGTGAAAACATCTTGCCAATGGTGCCAATAATCATCTACTCGAGAAACACCAACAAGAGCTGCTACAAGTAGAGGGAACATCACTATACACAATTTACTAACATGCCCTTTCTCATCAAATGCTTGGATTTTTCCTGCTAAATACAATGATAGAAATCCAAGCCCTGCAAATGACCCTGTGGATAACATTAAAACCATTATAAGTTGTTAAAAAATTTAAAAATTAAAAAAAATGATGACCGTACTGTGGACTCTAGATGTCGCCCCTATTGGCATCAACCAAGAGTCATAGCTTGGTCGTTGCTAATTGTAAAAAAAATAATAATAAATAGGCGATGACTTGGAGCTAGTCCCCATGTCATTGCCATTTTAACGTTTAGAAGTACAAAACTTTTTATAATCACTAGACAATTATTGTTTTTTAGAAAGGGCAATCAACGTTTTTGGGCCATCGCAATATTATCATTTTTTTATAGAAATGGTTATTAAATTCTTAAATTCTTACAATTCTTTTTGTCATTTCAAAAGTAAAGTTTTCTATCTATTTGTTGTCAAGTAATTAAGCTCTAATTAAATTTCAAAATCTTATAGTAAAGAAGAGAGAGTTGTTTACATGAAGTGTGACCACTGGGAAAACTCTTGTGCCCCTCCTTTATAACACTAGCTTCACCATTGCATATTACATTACCTAACAAATCATAAAACTGTGAAAAAAAATTAGATTTTTACTTGCCTACTTTTTTCCATTTCGGTTATCATCAATAAATTATTATAGTAAGTTGACTCTTTAATAATTAAATTTTTCAGCAAGTCTTCTGAGAGACTGTCTTTTTGAGAGACGTCTCTCAGGCCCAGTCTATTAGTGTTAACTTTTTACTCTTATTCTATATTTTTCTTTATAGACCGACCCAATTAGAGTTTATCTCTCAAAGAGACCGTCTCTCACAAAAATTTGTGTAAATTTTTAATAGCTTTTATTTTATAAAAGGTCATTCAAAAACAACCATTATTTTAATAAAGCTTATTATGTTTCTATCTTTAAAACCCCATTTAAGTGGGGTCTAGTAATGACATTAGTAATAATTTATTTTGGTGGTTGGCTTAATTACCACAAAAGAAATTAAAATTACCGTAAATAGTATAATATATAGTTCCGTTTTGAAATAGTCGCTATATAATAATAATTATAGGTACTATTAATCTTTTAAGCTTATTTTATATATTGTTGCTAATGTGTTAATAAAATATAGTCAAGTGAGATCTTGTTTGAATCGTCTAATAGAAGACTTTCACAGTATCAAATATTTAGAATTTTTCGATTATCAAAACTACGCATTGAATTGCGTAACACTTAAAAATATAGTATGTATAATGCAAGGGGAAAAATATATACCAACAGAAAAAAGGAATAAAACAATTGAAAAATATGTGAAAAAATAAATGAGCATATGCTTACATCTTGGCCATCAGGAAAGCAACGCCAAAAGAAGTTGGGCCTAGGTCGGCCAACTGCATCTTTTATAGCGTCTGTAATTACTCCAGTAATAAGAACCGAATACAACAACCCTACATATCGTAAATAAATTTCATTTTCAGTCGTCTTCTGTATGCATTAATTTAAATGAATTAAATTAAATATATACACAAATTTTTACTTGAGACCGTCTATACAATAGACGTCTCAAGTTATGGGAAGAGTAAGAATTAAACTCTGATGGACTGGGCCTGAGTTGCGTTTCTCGAAAAGACGATTTCTCAGGAGACTTGTTATTGTAAGTTAAAAGGTAGATATGGACTGGACTATTGAAAAACGTCTATAGTATAGACGGTCTCTCAAGAGAGGGTATGTTAAATATATATTATATGACAGTAATATTTCATTAATTAAAAAATGTACATAATTTAGTACTCTCCTCCGTCTTTGGTTTTCTCGTTAATTTTTACATAATTTTTAAAGCAAATTTTGAACCTCAATATCCCTAAATACACATAATAAAACATTATAAAATATACATAAGAAAAAATTACTCCTATACATTAATACGAATCTAACGACATCTCACAATATGGATCTATTTTACTTTTTAAATTTGTCAAAAACATTAATTAAAAGTTTCTCTCCTTGAGGTGGAATATTCTAAATAAGAAGAACATTAGAGAACGAATGTAATAATTCATTGTAAAGTGTTCTATTATAAATTATAGAATAAATTGTGAACTACCGCATTAAAGTTTAGCACTTTTGTGAATTATAGTCACAATGTTTATTTTTAAAAGAATTACTGCCATTACAGGTTAGTCTAAAAATACAGAACTCCAACCACTTAAACTAAAATTTCGACCATCTAATTCTGTTTTTTTGGCCTGAAAATAAAATTTTTGGTCTATCAAATTAAAATAACTGATGTATTATCTGAATATAATTAAAATAAACACGGAGTAGAATTATACCTAGAATCCCGTGGTGTAAATCATGTACATCTCTTCTCATGTAATAGCGTATATTGAAAATAATTATAGGCACCAAAACTGCATAGATCTGTTACATACATGTAACACTTAATTAAACTTGTCTTTTTTTTTGAATAATTAATCTTGCCTTTTAATTAAACAATGGAATTTAATGAACTTTATAATATATATATATATATATATATATATATATATATATATATATATATATATATATATATATATATATATATATATATATATATATATATATATATATATATATATATATATATGAAGGACAAGAGATGAAATAAAAGCTAGTAATTGAAAAACTCACAGGAACTGCCCAAACGGGAACTGTATTAGATTTTAAAGGATATTTAAGATCAGTCATCATATCCTTTCCAACAAAGCGATAAAATGGTTGAATGATATTTAAAACTATGTCAAGTACAACCAAAACTATAAGTGTAATCCAATCCAAAAGATGTCGTCTAGCTAGTTTTGCTCCATGCACTTTCATCGTGTATGCTCGTACTATCTCAACCCTTTCCATATTATCCTGTTATATGTATTATATACATTTAATTACCATTTAAATCAAACTTCAATTGTATATCTTATATTCTTGCTTAAAAATAACGTATTCTCTCTCGGACTACGGTCCATAAGAGATTAATAGCACACAAATTTAAAAAGTGAATATAGTTAAATTATGTAGATAAAATGGCTAAATCGCCTAAATGTTTGCTAATTTGTGCGCTTATTCGCGTGTTTAAGTAATAAATTAAATATTCTCTCTATTTTATATGTCTTCTTAAATAGAATTTATGATTTATAATGTCAAACTTTGACTATAATTTCTCATCGATCTATATGAAAAAATATATTCACGTGAAATCTTAATGGATTTGTCTCAATATGTAAATATCAACTTTTTAGAATTTTAAAGTCACACAATTAAAATTATTTGACTTTTAATTTTACATTGGAATCTGCGAAAAAGTAATTGAGAAAAATTAATGAAACTAGAGGGAGTAAATAAGAACGATTACAGCTTACAAGCTACTTTTATGGCCCGTTTGAATAGTGGTACTAAATGGTGATAACGAAAATGATTTATAATGTAAAATTTCATCAAAAGTTTTATGTCATTCCCATAGTGATGAAACTTTGATCACAAAATACCACATGTCCTAATGGTAATGCTTTGGAATGATAATGAAAATGAGATGATTAAAGTTGGACAAACATAACCATCAACGTAGCCAAGAAATTTTTTAACTAAAATTACACTAATTTGCATTCCTATTACCATTGTTTTATACAGCCTATCAAACGGCCCCTTAATATAACAAATTTGAAATGTAAACGTACCTTTAAAATTTTGGAGCTTAATTGTTGTGATCGACAACCTAAAAGAAATTTCATGTAAGAAGATTACTTAGCTTGTAAAAAAGCATTAAGAATGATAACGTTAAGTAGTGTTCATTAACAATATAGAAAGACTCGGTCATATTATCTCCATTAAAAAATTACACAAAAGTAGTTTTAAAGTCAAGCAAAACCACTGCCCAATAATATTTTAATATCTCATCAACTAACTTTTTTAACGGTATTTAATTCTAAAACGGTAGTCCACTCCTTCGTTATGAATACTCTCACATATTAATTATTTTCTAATAATTCTATCTTTGATTAATATTTATTTGTTACTAGCATATCCGATATGGGAGGAGAGCATTGTAGTGACTCAGAGGTAAAATTGTAGTGATTTTAACTGTCTAATCACTTAGCTATGTATGTTAGAAATAAATATCACTACAATATAATTTGAATTTGCTTTTAGTGAGTATATTTAGTGACATTTAATTTAAATATCACCATTTCAAATTTCTCATAGTATATATAGATGATTTAGTAATATTTATTAGATTCTCTTAAATATCACTATTAACTATAGCAACAATTACATATGATAATAAAGATCAAGTTAAGTGTCGCTAAATCACTTTGTAGTGGAACTTAAAATATAAACCAATAATTTTTACACTAAATTATAAATCAATGACATTTTTTTAATGTCACTAAATTCAATGTTGCGAAAAATTAAATTTGTTGTAGTGGGTATTAACATCATCATATCCTTAAACTTTATAAATGGGTTTTCCATTGGTATTGAGTTTTCTCAACAATGTCTAAATGCATTGGAATTGGTTTATTTAGTCAAAATATGTAAATGCACTATTAGAATTGATTAATGCAATCAACTATTCAATAATCTACTTAATGTATCTAGAGGTAAGAGGAGAGATAAATTAGTGAATAAAGATTGAATGTCAAAAAAATATGAAAATAAATATTTGCATTTGTAAAGCAAACAACTTTAGTTTTCTATTTGTATTATTTATTTATATAAATAGACACAATTACTTTAAATGTTTTTCTATTCATAAATTCTTTAAGTGTCAACCTTATAGTAATCAATAAAATAATTAAGCTAATTACATGGATCGGTCTCAACATTCAAATAGTCTCATACAAGAGAAACTATTTTTAAATTGATATTTGTATCATCATTTAAATATAACTTATAAAATAGTATTTTTAGCTATTATATGTAGTTAATTTATTGAAAATCAATAGCCAATAATTTACAATTCCTTTTCAGTTTTTTTTAAATAATAAAAAACAATAAAATGAAAAAACCGTGCATCGCACGGGGATAATCTAGTATATATATCAAATGTTAAATTATTAGATTATAATTCAAAAAATGTGATATTATTTACAGAGACCGTCTCTTGATAAGAAGACCTCAAAATAAAGAGCTTATATGTTAATAATTTGATTACTTACTATTTAGCCTATATATATATATGACTCGTGAAAAGACAATTTCTATTGTAATTAGTCCACAAATGGATTCACCAATAAAGTTAATTAAATCATTTGCAAGAATTTTTGCACATTTTTAAAGTCATGGATACATTTCGAGAAAGCATGACATGGAATCAATTAGATAGCAAGAAGGAGTATTTAAGTCACATACAATTTGAAATATAATCTATAATTGTGATTTTCAAATCACCACAAAGAGATAAAAAGAATAATATTAAAATAATAAAAATCAAAAAAGATAAATTAAAACAACAAATCCCTCATCATATCACATCCTACCATATAAGGGTGATTTATTAATCTCACAAATAACCGTTATTTATTTATACTTTCTCAATTTGAAATTTTTAACACAAGGTTATAAAAAATACTCTATAGAATGATCTATGGTAAGCTATTATAATTAAGGGAAAATCACATTAAAAAAGTCCAACTATTCGCAATTTAAATATAAAACTCCCAACAATTGATTATTATTTAAAACTCTCAACTTTAGGCCCATTTTATATTTAAAGTCCAAGATGACTTATAACCGGATAAATTGGTTTCAATTGAGACGTAGTGGGACCCAATTGTATTTATCAATCATCTCACTTCCTTTGATCTTACACGACCCTTCACGTACCCTCCCGTTTCAACGAAAGGTAACCGGTTAAAATAGGTTATAAAATATATCGGTGCTTTATATTTAAGATGGGCCTATAGTTGGGAGTTTTGAATAATAATCAATAGTTGGGAGTTTTATATTTAAACTGCGAATAGTTGGGAGTTTTTAAAGTAATTTTCCCTATAATTAATTAATTATAATATAAAGAAAGCGCAAAGGAAAATGCTTCAAAATTTCTGTCAATTGATGTTAGTTTCCACTTTCGACATTTTGTACTTCTTTCATATTTTTATTTGCACTTTCAGCTATTATAATTATAACAGGGGCGATCATATGTAATTATCTATTTTTCTAATTAATTGAGAAAAATTAATTTAAAATTATAAATAATTACCTTAAATATGTAATGAATAAGCCCAATTAAAATTGTCACATTTGAGAATTTGTACAAAGTCCAAACGGATTAAGAAAAAAATATTGAAAGTAATATTAGAATAACAATGTGATTATTAATTCTAGACACAAAAGAGCCTTGTATTATTGATAAAAAGGCATATGAAATAATAGACTCAAACGCTGGTATAAAAAACTCCATTGAGAAAAGGTCATTTTAAGGGAAAATTGTTGTTAGGAAGTTTAGATTCAGTATGTGAATTTTTTTTTTTTATCTGTAGAATGAGGATAGGTTGATGATAATCAAAATTAAATTTACAAGAATATAAAACTTGACGTCATACCCGATCTATGATCCCACATTCATTAACCCCCTTCCACATTAAAAGGGTTATAACTTATAAGTGATCGAGATCTCTTGCATAGAATGAAGACATTTATAGAAACAGAAACAAACGTACATCAACCGTACCCAGGGTTATAACTTATAAACAATTAAACAAATATATTTTTAACATTCTTTTAAAATTGCATCATATGATTTAAAAATTTCTCATACATTTAAATTTAAAATATTAAAAAAGTATTTTACAATAAAAACAAAATTAAAAATGTAAATGAAAAAGAATAAGAAAAGACAAGAAAAACCTTTTCGATGATTTCAATCTTCAGTGATCCAAGATTTGTTGACTTTTAGTGAATAATACGAGAGAAGGGAAGATAAATTATGCAGAAGTTTGTTCCTTCAAGTTATTTTCAGTTTGCGCACGTATAACGTGGTTTTTAAAAGAATCTAAACTAATATAATAATAACATTAATTTAAATGACGGGCTATATGGAAGCTTTTCATAAGAAATTACAAGTGTAGTTTTTCAAATAGTTTGGTTTCAACTTTCAAGTTAATTTCTTTGAAATTTTCAATTTTTGGAAATTGTTTTTTTAAGAAGTTGTTTGGTTTACATAAAATTTATGTCAATTGATGTTTGTTTCCACTTTCAACTTTCCACGTTGATTTTGTACTTCTTTCATATTTTTAATTGCACTATTTGCTAGCAGGGAAGATCATACGTAATTATCAATTTTTCTAATTAATTGATTATTTTAAAATTGTAAATGATCATGTTAAAACTATAAAGAGAAATTACGTTGAAATTATAAGTAATCACCTTAAATGTGTAATAAATAAGTCCAATTAAAATCGTCTCGATCATTTGAGGATTCGTACAAAGTCTAAACAAATTAAGAAAAAATATTGAAAGTAATTTAAAATAACAATGTGATTATTAATTCTAAACACAAAATAGCCCTGTATTATTGATAAAAAAAATTAAAGGCATATGAAATAATAAACCCAAATGCGAGCATAGAAAACTCCATAGAGAAAAAGCCATTGTAAGGGAAAATTGTTATTAGGCAGTTTAGATCTAATATGTGATTTTTTTTTTGTTATTTGCCATAGGATGCGGATAGGTTGATGAGAATCAATATTAAATTTACGAGAATACAAAACTTGACGTTACACCCGACTCTATGAGCCTACATTGATTTAGTAACCCCATTACACATCAAAAGGGTTATACTAGTGATCGTTGTGAGATGTTGTAATGGATCTCTTCCAAGTTGCATGGAATGATGGAATTCATGGGAACAAAACATTTATATAAACAGAAACAAATATATACCGACCCATGATTTATTTGATGAATCAAAAACCATCAACAAATTATAGGTCAACGATGATCCTCTACCAAAAAATGAACCAATTCAGGAAGTTATGATAAAAAACGAACAATTAAACAAATAATTTCTCATTGTTCTTTAAAAGTTCGATCATGTGATTCAAAAAATTCAAAAAAACAAGTACTTTACAAATAAAACCAAAAATAAAATGTAAATGAAGGAGAATAAGAAAAGACAAGAAAAACCTTTTCGATGATTTCAATCTTCAGTGATCCGAGATTTGTTGAGAGAAAGGAAGATAAATCATGGAGAAGTTTGTTCCTCCAAGTTCTTTTCAGTTTGCACACATATAATGTGGCTATTAAATGAATCTAAACTAATATATAATAATAACATTAATTTGAATGATTGATTATATGGAAGCTTTTCATGAGATATTACAAGTGTAGTTTTTCAAATAGTTTGGTTTCAACTTTCAAGTTAATTTCTTTGAATTTTCAATTTTTGGACATTTTTTTTAGTTGTTTGGTTGATATTATTTGGCTAAGTATATAGGAATTTGATTACCAAGGAAAGGTTGTAAATCAAAGTAAACCAAAACTTCTCTGTCACTTGTAATTTTTTATGTATGTTCAAACAAACCAAAAAGTCAATTCCTAAGAATTTGGTCAAGGAATTAACTTTCATGAAATTAAAAATTCCAATTGAAAGTAATTTAATTTCTATTTCTACCTCACGAGCTCTTATTCCACATAAAAACAACACTTTCTACATAGGTGTGTTAATTGGAGCTAGGAGATCGTGTTTCAGATTGGATTAAAATTGAATCTTCTATTCATATTAGGGTTGGCAAAAGTTGACCCGATCTACAAGCTGACCTGAACTTAACCCGAAATAAGTGGGTTTGGGTTGAGATTTTTGCCCAATTAATTAAATGGGTCGACCCAATCTATCTGTTTATTAAATGGGTTAGGTTCAGGTCAAAATTTTAAACCTGAAAAAACCTGTATAACTCATTTAATTAAATATGTTAATTTCGAGTTAAATTAATAAGTATAAGCTAAACTTAGTTCATTTAATATTTTCTTATTTTTCATATTTTTCATAGTAAATACAAATTAAACAACAATAAAAACATAAAGCTAAAATTAAAGCCTAAAAATTAGATTTAATCAACGTTTAAAACCTTAAAACGAAAACAAATTATAAACGGGTTAAGTGGGTCGAAATTAGGTCAACCTGATCTGTTGCAAGTCGGGTCAAGATTGTGATTTTCGACCCAATTAACTGAATGGGTTGGATTTGGGTCAAGGATTTTCTGACCTGTTTATATATAACCCGAACCCGAATCTGACCCAACCTGATTTGTTTGACATTCATATTGGTTTTTTACATCATTATAAATCTATTCTTGAAATCAAATTCAATTTAGATAAAGTTAGATTATAAATGTGGAATCAGTTATTGTGCTCTAGCATTATGTTATGCGTATAGACCTGGGCAGTTAAGAGCTAAATTGTTTTGTAGGTGACATTTCTTATTTTAAATGATTTTCTAACTCTTGATGTTGAAATGTACATGGTAAAACGTGTTTTGAGCATATATCCTTCAAAGTAGTAGTAGTGGGTTTAGTGGATTCTTAATTACGTTTGTTTTGTTTGATTTCCATGTAAGTACCATCTATTTTTGGAAATTTTGATGATTAATTTTGCACAAATTTTTGTGAGAGACGGTCTATTTAAAAGACCGTTTCTAATTAAATTGACCCATAAAGGAAAATGTAGAGTTTAAATAGATATTAAGCTTTAATGGACTAGACCTGAAAGACGTCTTTCAGAAAGACGGTCTCTCATAAGACTAGCTGTTAATTTTGAGTAAAGCAAAATAAAACATAAAGATGCTTCTTACCAAATTGGTGAGTTCATTTTGGACTCTAAAGAATTCCTTTGTAATTGACCAAAGGTTTTTTTAGGAATCTTCTAAAACATGGATCTTTTACTATGAAATTTAATTGCAAGGTTAAGCAAATGGTCTAATGTCATTAATTAGCTCTTATAACGGCAAAAAATTTAATGTGCATAAATTGTTGTATGGTGCAAAGTTGATTAAATCCGGATCTTACCTAGAATCGAAATCGATAAAATAAAATCGTAAAATTGTAAGATGTTACAAATATAATTTGATATGCTATAATCGATTTAATTTATCCTTAAAGTTGTGAGCTATAAATAAATATCACAAATTCTTGTGTGAGACGGTCTTTTTGAGAGACCATCTCTAATTGGATTTGGCCCATTAGGGAAAATGTAGAGTAATTATAAGCAATAAGCTTTAATGAATTGGGTCTGAGAGACGTCTCTAAGAAAGACAGTCTCTCAGGGGACTAGCTGAATAAATATTTATTTGACTTCATTTTACAATTTAAAATTTTAATAATCATGTATGTTGCAATTCAATAAGTACTTGATTTCATAATCCTAAGGAAAATATATATTTAAATTATATTTATATATGTAGAAAGCTAGAATATAAGTATTTATTGGATCATCAATATTAGCCTTACATGATCGGATCGTTAGATTGTTGGATCATAGAATTTTTCATGATCCTATCACCTACGTTCTTAATCTTGGTAGGATCGTATATGCTTAAGCCCTCAATCCTTTGACTGTTTAGTTTGTCTAGTTTCGCCTCGAAACACTCCAGACTTCCTTGCAAGCCTTAGAACCCTTTCCAGCCTTATCGTCCCTGAGATTAATCATACCTTCTTAGCTTTGAGTCCCAAAACCACACTCATATCATCTCCTATCAGTCTTAGCAACTCTATTTATAAGTGATCTCCAAAATTTTGGTCTCTAGAAACCCTTTCTTAATTTTTCAAGCAAAATAGTTTTCCGCCTAACAAGGGTTTTGAGGCCTTGGAAATCCTTCATTCAATGAAGGTTGTGAAAGGTAAAAAAGGGTTTTTTTGCCCCAAAAATTGACTTGTAGAATCTTATGATAACCTAGAGAAGAGAGAAGCTTGATCAAAGAAACCCTTAAGTATCATGGCCATGGGTTTGATGAACACTCTCGTAAGCTTCGTAAACTTGTTCGCCTTGTTCTGATTAAGCCTACCCTCGAGTCCTTCCTTGCTTGTTGGTCTCTTGAATCAGGTTTCCTTTGGGGCTCTTGGGTCCATGTAACTATTAGAAGGCTCCCCTTGGTTGCTTAGAAGTACCTCTTAAATCAGATTGCTCAGGTTAAATTTTGCTGGAAACTTCACAATGCCCACTCTAGTCTCTATAGCCTTTTTCCTTCCTTCGTACAAAATACCAAAAATTTGACCTTAATTTTAGGCCTTTCTCTTCTGGCTCCCATATTTGGCAAAATCTTGGTGTTTGAATAAATTGTTATGTGGAAATTGGAATATTAGTGTTAGCTCCGAACTCTATCTGTGGTTCAACTTGATCCTCAAGTATCCTCTGGCATGCCATACAACACTATTTTTGCCTTAATCTCCCCAACTCATGATCATTCAAGTTGATCTTCCCTCAAGTATCCTCTGGCATACAACATTGTTTTTTGTAATGGCACATATAATAAAAAATAATAAATGTACTTAAAGAAACATGTAAATGAAATGAAAAATGAAAATGAGTGTGAATAATTAAAAGATAAGATCAAACTCAAAAACAAAATTAAAAGAAGGATCTAAAACTAAGAGTAGCAAATCAAGGGGAGCGGGAATAGTCAAGAAAAGTCTAAAAGAAGATGATTGAAAATTAGTAATTACTCCCTCCGTCATTAAAAAGTGCACTAAATTTATAGTACTTGTATGACCATTTAAATTGTGTAGATGATATTAAATAAGCACCGAAATAAGTGTAAGAATAAAAGAAAGTCATCATTTTACCCAATATCCCGCTTAAAAGCAGACGAACAATTCATACCCGTACTTCCTTCACAGGGAGGACTAGAGGATAGTGGTAGGTTTTACCCAAAAATAATAAAAGCCCTGTAAAAAGGAGGATATGAGTAGCAATGACGGTAAACAGGCAAATAGGATTGTGGAATGTGGAGCAAGATACTTCACACTTGAGCAGCACGCATTGAAAATGATTAGTCATTAAAGTTGCACATCATGATGAGTTTAGTTTTCCTTCAAAGATTCTAACATCTAAGCAAATTGCAATTCCTAGTTGGCAGTTGCCACACTACATAAAGCATTTTGAGTACCTTAAAAACTTGGAAACCCACATTAATCTACCAAGTACCAACTCATTACAACCAATACCTTCCTTTTATAAAGAAGAAATCTCCTTTTAGAAGCTCTCTAATGATGGGGGTTGGGGGAACCTTATCTGCTCAAATAATATCATACAACTGTAAAAATTAATCAAAAAATGTAATAGATAACATTAAAATAGTAGATGACACTCCCTATAATATAGTTTTACACCAAACAATCACAATGAAATATAATAAATTTGAGCTTTTACAGTATGGTCTTAGTTCACTTCTATGTACTTGGCATTGAAATGGAGATGATATCACATACATGAAGCCCCAAATACTTATTCCCCTATATGAAAATACACACCACACCAATGCTTATAAAAAATAATAAAAGACGAAAAAAAAACAGTAAATACTTTTTTAGGTATAACAATTACGAATACGGTTGCTTCAAAATTGTTTCAGCGATACCAAAAACTAACCTACAGCGGTTGAGAGCTCCGGATTTGTGGTTTGGCATTTTCAGTAGGAAGCTGAGTAGAAGATCCATCTGGCATAACCATTGCAGGAGCTGATGTCACACCTTGATATTGAGGAGCCAGGGAAGGAGGCAGAGGCTGAGTATAATATATTTGAGCATGAGAAGGATCGGGATATTCATATGCATAACCACCACCGCCACCACCAGTTGAATTGGGCGCAATGGACTGAGATGGGTGAATCTGAGAGTAACCCACAAACTGTTGTTGTTGCTGGGCTTGGGTTTGGGTCTGAGGCTGTGCTTGAGAGGGTTGAGGCTGTGGTTGAGAGGGTTGAGGCTGTCCTTGAGAGGATTGAGGATGTACCTGAGAGGGTTGAGGATGCACCTGAGAGGGTTGAGGGTGCACCTGAGAGGGTTGAGGCTGGCTAGGAGGAACCTGAACAAACTGCGGACCTGCTCCTGCATTAGTTCTGTAGACAGGAGGAGCCATTTCAGGATTTAGTGGGGCTGAATTCCTAGTAGGGTTGTGTGCTGAAGAGTTTGTGATAATGGTAGGATTTGGCAGAGTTTGGGGTCGAATAGAAGGATTGGAGTTAACAGCTTCACCATGATTTGGTAAGCTGTAACCTTGAGCTTGGCCAGAGGATACGTAATAAACGGGGTATTGATGAGGATGGTGTTGTGTTTGCTGAGGATATACAGGATAGTATGCTTGGATTGGCACGCCTCCTGAAGCAGGGTGATGCACAAAGTGTGTACCTGCAGGAACGTATTGTGGGGGCTGGGCTTGCGAGTTCTGCTGGTGTTGTGCCAACTGCTGCTGCTGTTGGTGCTGTTGCTGTAGCAGCTGCTGCTGCTGGTGTTGTTGCTGTTGGTGCTGCTGCAGCTGGTGCTGTTGCTGTTGGTGCTGCTGCAACTGGTGTTGCTGTTGCTGAAACAGTTGTTGCTGGAATAGTTGCTGTTGATCGAATTGAGGGGGCAGTACATACCCACTTTCAGAAACTTGTTGAATCGGAATTTGGGCATTTGGATCGATCACATGTGGGGGGAGCCTATTGCTTCCAGATGCTGATAGAGCACCGGGATTTTGATACATGGCGGGGTTTGGGCGAGAGATCACATTCGAGAAACTACTGTCGCTGTGGAATTCAACAAAAAGCAACACTTTTGAGAAACTAATGGCAGTAGATTTCAAACAAGACAACTTTGGTTGTAAATATGTGTGTAGCATTCAAACAAGATGCATTTTATTTGAGAAACTACTCTATGTTTTTAAGTTGCAAAGTTGAGGAAAACTATATACTATCATTTCTTTTATTTAAAACCTTAACCCACTTACGTATTTGCAATATACTGCATTATATTTTGCTTGTTTCGTCCTTTGACGAGATGCATGCCTTAGAAATGTTTGTCAAAAACAACAAATTGAAGTTACATAAGTTGCGAAAAACTATCTTTTATCACAAGTTTTGTTGAAAATTACCCGGCTTAAGCATAAACACCATGTCAACTCTCAAAACAAGCAACGGGTATAATGTAGAGCAAAAAAGGAAGATTGCTTAAGGTTAAATTTTCGTCGATTACAACTTTCAATTTAGTTTCCAATGTAAAATCCTACAGATATTACATAATTCAAGATACACACATTCATTCATTTCTTTGCCTAAAAAACAATTCAATATAACAATAATATTCCTATTAACCTAATACCTTCACATAATCCTCTTAAGAGAGTGAGGCCACAAACAAACCACCAATTCCATAATTCATCTAACTACCAACCAACTAAAGTATATATCCAATCATCAAGTCAATAATTTATTAAACTTAAATCTTCAATTCAAACCTAAAATGAAACAAATTAAACAAGCATTATCTTCTACAACTATAGACAATACAAACAAACAGAAACCTTTAAAGAATTCAATCCATACCAATAACAATAATTGTTGAGAAAAAAATAAGCAAAAGAACCAAAGAAAAGATTAATTTACCTAGAAACAGAATCAGGTGACATCAATTCACCACCATGTGAGAACTTCTGATGTACTTGTGAAGCCATCACCATTTGCTGGAGCATCTGCTGCTGCTGCTGCACCTTCCTACCACCAACAGGAACCCCATGATCCGATCTCTCATCATCCGAATAAGCCCGATTAACAAAATCACTGCCACCACCACCCATCACGGCAGCAGCAACATTAGAAACAATTGCAGTAGATGGCGGTGAAATGACAGTAGAATTGCCTTGATCATCAACCACTTGTTGTTTCTGAACATTTATCCCCATTTGAGCGAACTGCTCCTCAATCCCACCCAAAACCCTAACCCCACCACCACTAACGCTCCCATCATCCACATGAACCCTAATCGGCGGCAGATTTGCTAAGGAAGGCGACGAAGATGTGGATCCAAACGAAGAATTATTCTCGACAATAGGAGAATCTGGAACCGAATGGATATCCGAATTGCTTTGATTAAGATTCCCCAATTTTCCTTTAGCGTGATGAACACTCTCTCCATCCTCTTTAGAATTGGAATTCATACTAGTATTCTTAGCATTACCATCATTAATCTGAGAATTCACAAACCCAATTCCATTTTCTTCCAGACCCAACAAACAATTCACGGAACTAGGATCCGAAAAACCTCGTTGAAGTTGAGCAGCACCATTCAAAGCATTCAAAAACCAATCCTCAGATCTATTAGACCCATCCAAAATCGACCCAATAGAAGTAGACCCTTCAGGTTTTACCGGGAACAAAAACAAACGAATCCTCGATGATTTCCCAACAGAAGAATTACCCAGTAAACGATCATACTCATCAATCATGTTATCAAGATCCTCTTCAGTGGAAACAGTGATAAGAGAATCAAGATCTTCATTAGGGAGCTGGTATTTAAGAGTAAAAGGTCGGTTATTAAGGAGGGTTTTGGAGAGACGTGAGATAAGATCGGGGAAAGATGAAGATCTGTCAACGACGACCATGCGAGTATCACCACCAACGTAGCAGAGGGATTTGTCGTGAGGACGAGGGACTATGTGGCCACCATAGCTGCACATAAGACGGAGTTTGTTGTTGGAGGAAGGAGGGAAGGGATCGTCGAAGGATGGAAGGGAACGTGGAGAGGAGTCGATGGAATCTGGGTACGGTGGATTTTGAACGGTGGTGATGGTGGTGGGAGGTTGGGTTTGGGTGATTGTGGTGGGTGGCGGCGGGTCCATGGTGAATGCGGACTAGTTTGGTGGATGAGATTGAGGGGAGAAAGAGATGAAAAATGAGATTTGATGGTTTTATATGGGGAAATATTGTTCTTAATTATCTGATCAGCAACTCTCGTAGAAGACTGTCTTTATAAGAGACTAGTATAAAAACCCGTGTATGCACGGAGTTTTTAGAATTAATACATACAAAATTTAAAGTAATAAAATTAATGTATGTTTATAATATACATGTTTTCATTTTTTAAATTATGACATTTGATATAAAAATAATGTAACAATTTAATAATGTAATATTAGATTTGAGAAATAAGACAATTACTTATTTAAAATAAAGCAATTGTATATATAATATAAAATTGTAAAACAAATTAATAAAAAATAATAATTAATAAAAAACAATAATAAAGAAATCTACATTAGAGAATAACAGTTTAGAGGTTTTGAAATACCTCTTTGTACACTACATTTTCAGTGCGATTACATATTTGACCATCCTTATCACATATGAGAATTTTTAGACCTTTTCTGCTAGTCACTCTAGAAACTGCAACGTAGAATTGTTCATGACTAAAAACAGGCTTAGGTAGGAACAAACCAATGTGTGATAGTGATTGTCCTTGACTTTTATTGATCGTCATCGCAAAACACAAAGACACGGGAAACTAAAAGAAAACACTAATAGTCTAATACTTGGACGAGATGGCTTTCTCAGACTTTATAAGAGATGGCTTTCTCAGTTTCAATTCAACAATTCAAAAAAAAAAAACACTAATAGTCTATTACTTGGACGAGACAGTTTCATAATTATCATTATGAGACCGTCAATATGAGCTGACCCAAAAGCCAAAAATTGAAAAATGAAAACCGCCACTCTTCTAGTCTAGAAATTAAAAAATAAAAACACAATTTTGGATCTTAAATGTATCAATAAGTCTTGTATGAGACCGTCTCAACATGAGACGTGTCCATACAAGCAGTCCAATCAATGCTTTTTAGAAAAACCGATTTAGTAAGTTAAAAATAGTTTTTTGTATAGTTGTTTTAAAGTTAATATTGGATCAGCTCGTATTAAGTCATCTCGCGATGAGACGGTTTTGTTTAAATGTATTAATTTTGACCTTAAAGAAAAACAATTTTAAGTTAAAATAAACCTAAAATAAATCGATTAAAATAAAATTTTCAGTTTTAACCTGAACTTTATCAATTTTGACGTTAAATTTATTTTATTCTACCTAAATATAATTTTTTATCGCAATTTTAGAATTGTGGCAATATAATGGTACTATTCTATGGTTGAATTTCAAATAACAAATAAATGGTATACCACTATCAATAATAGTGTTAAAAAATATTGTCCATTATAAGTACACTTATTAGATGTAAAATGATGGTTCTAATGGAATAATGGAACATAAGAATACTTGTACTCTTTAATTATCGATCAATAAAAGTGGTATTGCTCTTTCCCAATATTTTTTTGTTCATAATGTACTTGGAAATAAAGTTGTAGGTGTAATGTTTGCTTAGCTTGGATTTGAACGTGTAGGAAGTGTCAATTTTGATTTATGTTTGTCAATTGATTAAATGAATGTTCTTGGAAATGATCAAGAGTTTATGGCTTCTTTGTTATAAAATATTTTTAATTTTGATCTATAAATGATCATTTCAAATCTTAACTTGATTAATTATGATTAGTTATAAGTTATATTTGAGCCCATGTTTATTTGAGCCCGGCCCGGCCCGTATCCGGCCCATTGAACACCTCTAGTTATAACTTATAGAAAAAACTTAATTTTAACCTTAAACGCATCAATTATGAATTTAAATAGATCAAGCACCGAACGTATATTGAAAAAAATTATAGTTGGGCTGATTGGGGCTATCCGTCTCATATTGAGACCGTCTTGTCCAAGACTAGGTTAAAAAGAAAAACCTAAAAACTGACGTGCGTGTTTGTACTTTGGAGTTGGTATTATAACTTACTTAAGTTGGGTATCATAACCTATTAGAGTTGATATTTTTACCTATGAAAGTTGGTAGTGTTATAACCTATTAAATTGTTTTAACCTTAAGTTGTTAACATATTGATGTTGGTATTATAACTTATTATAGTTAGTATTTTAATATATTGAAATTGGTGTTTTAACCTGTTATAGTTGGTTAAAAGCCAACTTTAAAAATCAATTTCAACAGGTAACATATCAACTTGAACATGTTAAAATATCAACTTTATTAGGTTAATATGACAACTTTAATAGAATATAATACAAACTTTAATGTGCTAACAACTTAAGGTTAAAACAATTTATAAGGTTAAAATGTCAACTCCAAATACTAACTTTAATAGGTTATAATACCAAATCTAATAGGTTATAATATCAATTTTAATAGGTTATAACACCAACTCCAAATAGGTCACACATTGCACATTTATTTTATAGTTGTTTTCTTTAGTAATAATGGGTCGACCCATTTATATGCGTCTATTATAAAGACGGTCTCAAGTAAGAATTTGTGTGATCTCATATGGTCCATCCAATGTGAATAATACCTACTATTGATTATTTGTAAATAATCTATTTTTTGTATAGTTTTTGGTGATAGCACCCCTTGCCACATTTCAGTCGGCTAATAGGTGAGATGATCAAAATATAAAGAGGAGATATTCTTACAATGAGATTTGACATTTTCAGGTTTGAGGTTTGAGGTTTGAGGTTGAATGATAGAGCATCTGCATTTGGAGTAGAAGGTTTGAGGTTCGATTCTTACTGAGCGCAGGTATCAATTGGGGGTTCCTTGACTGCGCGCATATATCTTTACTCCCTTCTTAGGGATAGGGGTATGATTTATCCGCATCTTTCAAGAAAAATAAATTACCCCTACTCGAAACCTACCTTATGCGGGATATCGGGAAAATCCTTTACCTTTTTATTCTTACAATGACATCATGTTATGCAACAACTTAAGTATATTAGTTGGATAATGAAATTATTAAATATTTCGCAATTATGACTTTGCTGACGATTGACACTTAACAAATTGCTGATTTTGGAAATGTTTTTTTTTTTTGAGAATTTGGTAATTAAAATTTTCCTAAACTTATTTTGAGAATTTTTTGATAATAATAAGCTTATTTTTTAAATCTTTCTCATACAAATACATGCTCCTATTTTCCTACTTAGGCCATGATTCGCTTTAGTTTTCATCTAGATTCTGGATTATTATTTGACTAATTTTAGAAATCTTTCTAATTTATAAATTGGGTCAGCCCCAAAACTTGAGACGTTTATTGTATAGACGGTCTCAAGTAAGAATTTATGTTTTAGATTGAAAAATTGAAATAGATAAGACTCTTAATAAAAAAAGCATGCAATAAGATCCAAATCAAACTTATTCCAAATATAAGTGTCTGATACCTCAGAGCACAGGTTCGGGTCTGTTCGCACTTAGTAAGTGCCAACAGTAATAAACTGGTAAAAAAAAAAATCAAGTGTCTGTTCGCATTTAGTACTGTGAACAGGTTAAACAGGGTCAACATGTTGATTTTAAGACAAAAGTTGGTCGCACTTAGTAAATGTAAACAGACTGAAAACCTAAAACAGGTTGTTCGTTGTTCGCTGTTAGTAACAGCGAACATCTTGTTTCAATTTTTTCAGTGCGAACAGCTCAAACCTAAGGTTTGCGGATTACACGCTTAATTTTAGAATAAGTTTGATTATGAGTTTATTGTATGCTTTTTTTTGATAAATAATCTTATTTGTTTCAAATTTTCGGATTCGGCAACATTCACATGATTCTAGCCCAACATGATGTTAAAATTAGTTTCTTGACAGTCGGACGAAGTCAGCCCGTTGGGTTTCTAAAATACATATGAGCCCAATATAAAACTAGTAGATTGTATAGATTCTAAAAGGGCATTTGGTTGTCAACTTTTAAGGGTAGTTTTTAGCTCGTAAATATACTAGATAATGCCCGTGCGATGCACGATTTTATATTAAATTTTCCGATATATTAGTATTATTTAAGAAATTAAAATTTTAAGAAAAAAATTTTACATTATACTTACATCTCATTTCATTCTGAATAGTTGTATACATTACATACATGTATGATTTTTATCATACTTTGCATTGTACGCGTAGATGATTGCGAAAATTTAGTTAATGACAAATAAATCACAACAAAAAACAAAAAAATTGATTATATTTATAATATAATCATATCTATGCTTCTATTTGTTTATTCTAAATAGAAAGCAAATAGATCGTACATGAAGTATACAATACAAAATTATGAATATTTTTAATAAAAAAATAACATACCAATTTATGCTAACAAAAAATAATTACATTAATTTGCATAAAGTAATACAGCTACTAAAAACATACTTCAAAATCAAATTTAACATACTTCAAAATCAAGTTTAACATAAATATTTATAAATGTAAAATTATTATATAAAAGTTTAAACAAATTCACAAAAAATATAAGCGACTTGCATAAAGATAGTCACAACTTAAATCATATTAGAATCATGCATTGCATTTTAGCAACCATTAGTATAAATAAAAAAATACTTATAAAAGTATACTATCTTTGAACCATCTCAAAATATCCAATACACTTAAATAAAACTCATTTAATAAATAATATTGATAAGATTTTTTAAATAATAAATAATTTAAAAAATATAATAAAATATATGACTTTCTAATACATTAAATGATGTGACTTAAAAAATATAAAATCAATAAATATAGATAATATTATAGTCATAATTAGAAATTAAAGCAATAAAGTCAAAGATGTAGATATTAGTCATAAAGCCAATAACATCATCATTGAATTTTGGAGGGAAAAATTTTAATGAGATTGTGACACGTAAGCAATAATAAATAATGATGATGTCAGCGTGTTTTGTTTTAGTAATAGTTATAGAAGATTTAGCTTCTCGACTTAGTTGAGCTATTTTTAATATTTGTTAAATTAACTTTTTAAATTGATAAATATCATCATCACCATCATACTTAATGTTTTCCGCTCATAAAAAATCTATGATTAGGGTCTGAAAAGAGAAAAAAAACGGCAATTTATACCTATAATAGAAAATGCGGTCTTAGAGTCTCTCGGCTCAAGAATTTAAAATAATAACTAGCTTTGAGAAAATATAATTATTTATCTCGTGCAGGCTTTGAACTTTGTTTTTGGTGAAATCGGACTTTTATTTTTGTTACTTTTAAGTTGCAAAATCGTAGGAGGCATATTAGATTGTAAATTTATATGAAATATAAAGTATCATGAGATGTTAACTAGTTCTATTAGCTTGAGTTTTTTGATTTAGCTTGAGCTTTTGATTAAATTGATTTTTCTAATATGGTCTCCAAAGCTAAGATAAAAGGTCTGTATTTAAATATCATTCATCCATTTCCTATGATAGAATATACTCTCTTTATTCCTTACATAATTTTCATTTGCCATTTCGGGTGTTCTATTTATTGTTCTATAAATGATCTTTCTAATTAAATAGGAGTAACAAATTTTGGACAAAATTAATTTTGTTCATCTTAATTTTAATATTTTAATAATGTTTACAAATCTTCCATTAAAATCATTTTAACATTTTTTTACAACTTATGGTCCTTACATGTTTTCCGCTAACTTTTAGAAAACTTTGTTAGGAAATATTAAGGATAATCAACATTTTCTTACAATAATCCCACTTATTGATTAACCATAAATAATCCCAACTTTAGTGGGTATTTTCCTAGAGTAAACACATTAACCGGATGACTTGTTATAGGAAGTTTTATTTTTTAAAAAAAATAAATTAAAATAAAATATCTAAAAAATGTTAAAAATTATTGGAAAAAAATTTATGATTATTTTAATTATTTGGAACTTTTTATTTAATTTTTCAAAACTTTTCTCTAATTTTACATTAATTTTCAGTTTATTTTAATAAAGCAGGTCATCGATTTACCCAAGTTTACTCTAGACAAATACCCTCTAAAGTTGAAATTATTCATGTTTAATCAATAGATGGGATAATTGTAGGACAATCATAAAAAATTGAACTATTTCAAATAATTTTTCTTTTTTGTATTAGTTAAGGTTTCATATTTTTTTCACTAACTTTTTTATATAATTGTTGTAAGTTTCTAGTGCCCTAGTACTGGTTAGAGTTTTGGCAAAATATAACCTCTATTGCATGAGGTCTTAATGAAGTAAAGATAAATAGTGTTGGAAATGAGTTTCTAGGAGCAACTCGATTCAAAAATATATTTTTTTGACCAAATTGTGACCAATATGTTGGTCGCTGCGACTAACATGTTGGTCAAAGATTGATGGCAGATTGCGATCAATTATTAACCATGTTTTGGGCTGCAAATTACGTTTAAGCGCGTCTAAAATTATTTGCAACCATATTAACTGCGATCAATAGTTAGGGTTATAAATAGTCCTTACAACGACCAATTTGAGATCAAAGCAATAGTTGTTGCTCAAACTCTTTTTTGTAACGAATGATTCTTGGTGTTCTATCAAATGAGAAGAGAATGGAAAGCATATATATATATATATATATATATATATATATATATATATATATATAATTAATTTTCCACTTTAGAATACTTTCCATTTTTGAAAAGTTTTCATCCCACTTTTACCCCTTAAAACCCCACTTTCCTTACTTCACACTACTATTTAATTATTTTCGCACTCATACTTCCAATACAATCATTACATTACACTATTATTTAATTATTTTTTCTCTCATACTTCCAATATAATCATTATTTCTCACTACTATATAATTAAAATAATACCTACTACCACCAAAGATTCTATTTTTCTTAATCTTGGTGAAAAACCCAAATAGGAACATAAAAAAGGAACGGAGGGAGTATATATATATATATATATATATATATATATATATATATATATATATATATATATATATATATATATATATATATATATATATATATATATATATATATATATATATATATATATATATATATATATATATATATATATATATATATATATAATATATATATATATATATATATATATATATAGTCAAGCACAAACATAGATGAAAGGAAAATTATGAATGACATCAATCAACTTGGTTCAATCAAGATATTAGTAAGCATCTTGTTCGATAAAAATTACGAAATGAATTTTTTCTTGGCTAGAAGTATAGTTCCCTTACAACACTATTTTAGAATTCAACGACCCCTTAGTATGTTGATGGGGTTGCTTTTTTCTCCTCTAGCAAGTGAATTGTCAATTTGTTAACTTTCAATCAATATGTTCCTCCCCATCTTCCCAATTCCCATATGCATGTAACGTAACTTTCAAAAAAAAAATTTATTTCATATGAATAATAAAGATAATAATGTCAATTAAATCAAATTCGATATATTTAATGCTCTTCATTAAATTTTTTCACATGTTTTAATATTTCAACTTATTAATGTATTTTATCAAAGGCCCACTTGGTGAAAAACACTTAACAAAATTAATTAGGATACCTAAATTTCAGGGCATACATATCTCTATACAATAAAGAATAAGAGAACTATCTAAATGAAGAAGGTGAGCAATAGGGTTATATAATGGTATAGTATGTCTTGGTAGCAAAAAACAAAAATTACCAACAAATATTTTTATGATTTTTCTACAATAATTTCATATCATCAATAATCATCAATAATCAATAATCAATAAAATATACCAACAAAGAAACGACTTGAGACATGTGTCACACTGTCATTAAATATTTTCCGGCCTTTTTTCTATAATTGACAGAAATCTGGTTGGCGTGGGAAAACGTAAGACTAAGAGAAACATTTGATATTTGACTTGATATTTAAAGAAACAATTCACTGATCAATAAAACATATAATATTTGTTCATTGACTATAACTATATGTCAATGTGATGACTTATTGAAATATACTATATTTCTTTATATTAATAAAAAAATATACATGTAAATGTTTATTTCAACTTAGATAATAATTCATCGTCCTATAATAAATAAGCTAACTAATTTGACCATTTTTTTAACTAAATCCTCCCACCTATCTATCATAGTTGAAGACTTTAACATTTTATTTGTCTCAATTATCAAAAATTACTATGACTATATGTTTTGATATTGTCGTATAATAAACTATTTATTCACTTTAACAATGATAATATCATGACAAATACAAACATTTAAAAATTAAGTTTATGTTGTAGATCAATTAATTTTATAAAATAATATCATTTTTTATATGATCAGTAAATATTTATATAGCATCCATATTTTACACGAGAATTTATCTAACATTCATTACTTATGAATAATTTCAACTTTTTGGATTATTTCCTAATAACATTAAAAATATTAGATTATTTTGAATTATTTTTCCTAGCAAAAAAAGTCTAAATAAAGTATAAGTAATGCTTGCTAAATTTAGGTAACTTCGGTTAAGATTCCCAATAGTCAAGAGGAGTAATTGATTTTACTATAGGGCTTAAGATTCTAAGATTGTATTATAATGCGACCATAATAGAAAAAAACTAAAAAAATATTCACATAAATAATGAACAGCGCTTAATTAGTCCAATTTAAACTGGGACTTCAACAAAATGATCCAAGTGACATATTTTATTCTATTTAATTATTTTAAAATTTAGTTTATATATAAGAAATTGGAATAAGTGTTAGAACATTTAGTGTCTAATAATAAGTTTATTAATCACTAAGTACTACTAAAGTAGTGTATCTATATTAAAATATAAGTTCCAAAAGGGGTTCAAAGAATATGACAAAAAGGAAAGTGGAAAACTGAGTCAGCAAAGAAAGCCAACTCGGTTGTCCTTGGTTGGCTTTGTGTGGGAACCTAAAGCCGACTCGGCTTTAAGTTCTAGAAACAATGAATTGTCCAGCAGGAAAAGTCGAGTCAACTTTCTTGGATGTGGGGTAAAAAGTCGACTCGACTTTTGCTTCTGTTTTGACCGTTGGGATTTTTTCGATTTTCTTGAGTGATTACATTGGATCCCTACACTTATTCCACAATAATACTGATATTATAGAGGAATATTATGGAGTATAATTCTCATGAATGCCATGGATTAATGGTAATTACTGTGTGATCATCAATGTTGGTCATCAATGGTGATTATTGTGCCATGACCCTTAAGCTATACTCTTGTAGTATAAATAGGGGCTTGGTGATGAGTGGAATATACACTATTCTGAATTCTTATTCTCTTATTCTCATTTGCTTGTTGTTCTTCCCAAGAGAGTAAAGGGTGTGTTGTGCTGTTTGTATCTCATTGTGAATTTTCAAGTTCGACCCAAGTACCTTTGTGGGGGAAATATGTACAAAAGAAAAGTGATCACATGCCTACAACAAGTATCAAGCTTCCGGGTAATGGTTGTCGTTACAAAACAATCTTTAAGTTAATTTTAGTGTTTGTTGTAATCATGAAAGGGATAAATACAAATTTTCGTTTATTTGCATTATTAAGTTTTTAATAATAAGTTAATTAATGACAGTAAATCTCAAGCGATATAGTAATCGGAAAAAGCTCTATTTTTCTAAGGGTATAAGGTAAGTTAGGGTAGACGAACGCAAGAGTGGGAGAAATGAATTAAACTCATGTACGTTCATCTTGTGAAAACCGTAGAAAGTGATACAAGTTCCAACTGAGATTATACTCAATACTCATAAATTCTATAAGTCTTAACGACAAATAGCAAAGGGACGACTAACTAATACTCCTTGTATTCCTTAAAGTTTTTCTCACCAAAGAATGTTTACGAGAATTAAAAAAATATTATAATAAAGTTAGTGGAAAAAAATGAGAATTACAACTTTTGAAAAAATATTTTAATAAAGTTAGTGGAAGATATATAAGGATCAACAATATAATAAAATGTAAAAATAAAATTAGTAGAAAATACAAAGGGGATCATAAGTATTACTAAAATATTGAATTAAGAATCAATAAAATTAATAATGTCCATAAAATATACTCCCTAGTCCATCTAATTCTTTTTAACTGTCTCATTCTCTTATTTGACAAATTCATATCAATTGTCCCATTTTTTTGCCAATGATTTTTTTACCTAAATACTTCATATTCACACAAGTAATGACCAAAATACCCCCACTTTTACTTCTTACAATACTCCAACTACCTTTACAATTAATTTAATCAATTAAAATACTCTAACTATCACCTTTTTGGTGAACCCCATCACACTTTTAATATTCATGCCCAACCAAATAAGACAATTGAAAAGAATTGAAGGGAGTAATATAAAAAGAAAGATTCTTAATGAAGAATTTAAATAAATAGTATAACCCAAAATGATAAAAAAAAAACAATTTTAAGAATAGAGGAAATATTTGTTGACAATTTAAATTACATAATAGGCTAAGAGATGAAAGGGATATAGGAGAGTTATTACTTATTACCTTAAAATCCCACCCTTTTAAATCTCACTTATAAATTTGACATTGGAAACTCATCTTTTAAAATATCCCAATTTTTATTTGTCGCCACCCTTTTAATAAAATCGCCACCCCAATTTTTTTTTTTTTTGTTATTGTTATTATTTGTTTATAAATATTTTTATTATTATTTGTTATTATTGTTATTTGTTTTGAAATATGTTATTGTTTATTTGTTTATAATTTAATAATGTTATAATAATTTTTTTGTTTATAATAATTTTAATTAATTTAATATAATATTGTTATAATTTTTATTATTGTTATAATAATTAATTAATCACAAAAAATAAATATTTTAAATAAATTAAATAAATAATTTAAATAAATATACATTTAATAAATTAAATAATAAATAATTAATTAATAAAAATGTGAAATGCATGAAGTAGCGAAAATTCCATGGCACATTAAGCACAAAATGTCTGAAAATACCATGCAGTTTAAGCACAAAGCGTGCAAGATGTCCATGAGTACATTACGCGTTTGTGCTAAATCGCCATGATGTTTCACATTTTGTCATGCTATGAATTTTCGCATTCATCTTGCATTTTCTAATTTTTTTGAATTTTATCGGTTATCCTTTTTAATTTATTTATTATATGTTATTATTAAATTTTATTATTATATGTTATTATAAATTTTATTATTATATGTTATTATAAATTTTATTATTATATGTTAAATAAATAATTTAAAAAAATTGAAAAGATGCGAACGTCGGAAATAACCATATACATTAGAAAAGCGTCGAAATACCATACAAATTAGCACAAAAGCGTCGAATGTACCATGGTACATTACTGACGTTTTGTGCTAATTTTATATTTTCAGCGTTTTTCGATGCTAATCATGGTATTTTCGCACGTTTCGTGCGATTTTTCCATTTTTTTTTTTTTTTTTATAAATTATTTATTTAACATATAATTATGTTTATGTTAATTAATTATTTAAATATTTATTGTGTTGTGATTAATAATTATTTAATTTATTTATAATATGTAGGCTATTAATTGATAATATATTATTTATTTAAAAAAATTTTATGTTAATATTATTTAATTTATTTATAATATGTTTATGTTAATATTATTTAATTTATTTATAACATGTAGTGCGTCTGGTTGCAAATTTATGATCATAGGAACCAGTAATAATCCGAAGAATATTTATAAAAATATTTATAAACAAATAACAATAATAACAAATAATAATAAAAATATTTATAAACAAATAATAACAATAACAAATAATAATAACATTTATAATAAATAAATAAAAAAAACAAAAATTTATAATAAAATTTAAATAGCAATAACAAATAATAATAACATTTATAATAAAGGGTGGCGATTTTAGTAAAAGGGTGGCGACAAATAATAATGCCCTTAAAATATTTCTGATTTTTTCCTTCCAAATAATTCAAAAGGAAAAGTTGCAATAAGTATCAAGGAATTCATAAAACAAAATGCAATAACAACATTAATTCTACTATCTCATAATCATTAATCAAATGATTCTCATGAGAAATGAAGTTCAAATGTATATGTAATAATCTTACTCTATAATAGGTAATAAATCATCAGACCCTCTCTTGAGAGACTGTCTATAGTATAAACGTCTATTAAGAGTCCAGCCTATATCTCCCTTTTAGCTTACAAAACCACCAATCAGTTTTTTTTAAATTTATAAATTAGACCAATCCTAAAACTTGAGACGTCTATTATATAAACGGTCTTAAGTAAGAATTTGTGATGAATCATTGTGTCATAAAACAAGATAAATGTATTAAAAAAAAAACCAAGATAAATACATAAATTATGAAGCATGAAGATGTGGCTATTAAAAAGCGTAAGCATTGCTGAAAGGAGGAAGTGTACGCAGAAATAACTTGAAAAAGTCTAATATCAGTCACCTGACCTCACTGTTTAATAGCTGCGTTATTGTGGTCCTGCCGTAAATTTCGGATCTTGTTCTACCAAGTCATTAGATACTCATACTCATACTCATATTCATAGTCATTTATATGAGCGCAAATCAACTCAATTAAAAGTTTAATCTGATAGTTAAGGTATGAAATCATACACTATACTAAAAAACTTGGAAAATTTCAAGTTTTATAACTAAAGAGAGTTTACCAAATGGAATTCATTTATTGATTAAAGAAAAATGACATGGTATTTGATCTTGACCAATATTTTTACCATAAAAATCTCTTTCACAAGCATTCATTTATATTTGAGTAAATTAGTGAATATAATACACTGCATAATATATTGATAATTTGCAAAATTACATAGTTAGTTTATACATATAACTGTCAAAATTGAGTGATTCTACATACTCCCCCGTCCCAATAATTTGCATCATTTTCTATTTTGATACGTCCCACTTAATTTGCAGCATTTCTATCCCGACATCTTAACATTCTTTTACTTTCATCAACACAATTCATTTTCTCTTTTCATTTATTATCACTTTCTTAACCACAATTCATTTCCTCTTTGATTTGCATCAAAGAGGTCAGAGTAGTACTATAATACTTTTCACTTTATTTTTTTAATATATCATATATTTATATATGTTGATGCTAAAAAATCCGTGCATTGCAGGGGTTTTACGCTAGTATATTATATACTCTAACACGCTCTCTCAGACAAGAACTCATTAGGCTAGAAGTGTGGATGCAACATTCCTCTTTAAGTGAGGGGTGGTTGAGATTCGAACCCATGATTTCTTGTCATATTGGCTCAAATATCATGTCAAAAAATCAACTCAACCAAAAACTTAAGCTGATGGTTGAGACCCTAAACTGTGATGATGCTTTAATGAATAATTATCTAATCTAATATATTGATGAGTAGTACTCTTACTGTGCTTCATAGATTGATCATTTTAGTGGTCCTATAAGCTTGGCCTGTTATTTACAGTATAAATCATCAGACGTACATTATTATGTATTGTAATCATGGACCCCTAATTATAACTGAATATACAATTATATAACGCTGTGTATTAACAATTACAGTGTTATTTTTCTAATTTTTTTAATAGTCTCTGGTAGAGGTATTCAATGGGGCGGGTCGACCCAACGGATTAAGGGTCGGGTCATATTTTAACGGGTCATTAGCGGGTCGGGTTAATAATGGGCGGGTCATTAACGTGCCTTGGTGTAAAGGGTCAGGTCGGGTCGGATAATTATAAGTATTAATTGTGGAAAAAAATTACCACTTTTTTTTTATATTTTTAAATGATATTATTATATACATAAGTAGGTCGATCCATCGGGCCATAAAGTATAATAAAAATTATTTTATGAACTTTTCAAAAAAGGGTCAAATTGGGTCGGATTTAAATGGGCTTGACCCGCCCTGGCCTGTTTAACATTTGACATGACCCGCCCCGCCCCGACCCTGCCCGTTGAACACCTCTAGTCTCTAGGCACAGTCCCTCTTGCTCTTTAATGGTCCGTCTTTTAAAAAACAAAAAGAGTATTTGTTATTGACGAGTTGAATCTTTACATTTTAATATCAATAGTAGTGGGTAGGTTATCTGGTGGTAAATGCAACTAAGCTAATGGCTATTACGAGTGTGTTGAAGTGTCCATGTGTTATTCACATGTGAATTGTCTCACATCGGAGAAAGAGAAAAATATGCATCACTTTATAAACTCAAAGAGTAATTCCTACTATCAACAATTAATTTTAGTAGTGAACATTATTCGGATTTATGAGTGGATTACTTCTTCAACTTTTTATTTAGGTTGTCCAAACTTATTTTCTAAATTCAATGAAAGTGATCCCCGTGCATGCATGGTTTCAAATGGCGAGGCGAATGATAAGTGTAGTTTTCTTCACATTAATATCATGGTGGACTACTCGTCTTCACGAGAGTTAACAATTGTGCGATTCGAGAGAAAGTTAGCTTTATGAAGTGGAGCACCAATGAAGTAATAGTACAATTGTACAATTGTACTAATTACTAAATGATGCATGATATCTCAACAGTCTTAAATGCCTTGGTCTGACACCAGTCTCTACTCTTACTCTACAACAAATCACCAAAATTCGTTAGGGTAAATGGGTAATCCTCTAATTTTAATACTCCCTCCTTCCCTATGAGATAATAGCAAAGAGAAAAATGGTGAAAATTAAAAAAGTGATAATAAATGAAGAGAGAGAATAAATTGTGTGGATGAAATTAAAAGAGAGTTAAAATGTATGGATGAGATTAAAAGAAAGTGATGGGCCATAGTCCAAAAATAGAAATGCTGCAATTTAAGTAGGACGAACGAAAATAAAAAATGCTGTAAATTCATAGGAACGAAATGTCAATATAATTTTATTGTAAGTATATATGTTGGCAAAATTTCGTTAGAGTCCAGTTACCCACTTTTACCACCCGACAAAATTTTCAGAAATTTAGTTAAGTTACTATATGTAAAATGCAATTTTAAGCTTTGATTAGTTTATTTTAAACTTAAATTATTCTTACTAATAAAAAATATTTAAAATGCAAATAAAATATTTAAAAGAGCAAATAATTTATTTTTTTTTAAAAAAATATACTTTAACATAATAGCATCCGTTATTATTTAACTAATCGCCAATAATCTTAAACTTAATCTTAAAATTTGTTGACTTAACCCCTTACCCTTATAGTTATAGGTTTGACTTCTAATTACCATTAGTTCAAAGAGCTAGATAGATGGTAATATTAAAATTTTATAAATATGTGCTCTAGTTTATTATGATTACATTTGTTGGTTCATCATACAACTTAACATTGCTAATACAATTATGCTATGTTTGGGAATGTTGATTTCATTTGAAAATGTGGATTTGACTCAAATTTAGTGTTTGGCAAGTTGAACATTTTCAAATTTGAATTTGAGTCAAATCCACCAATGTTTTAAAAAATGGTTAAAGATAAGTATTTGAGAATCCCTTCCCTAAGCTTGTGATTCTCAAATTCTTCTTTAATGAATTCATAATTGAAATCTACAATTCCAAATGAAATACTTATTCCCAAACGCAACCTTATACAGCTTGCTTTAGTTTCTTATATCTAGTATGAAGAATTTATATAGTAAATTAATGAGTTAATCAATTATTAGTATTATGTATCTATTCTACTCATTTTTGTGAAAAAAGTTTTAATATTATCATTCGAATTGTTACAAAATGAATGGGATCGAAGATGGAGCAAAAAGTGATAAATTTTTTGAAGGCCATACGCAATTACAAAAATTATTACTCCCTTCAATTCTTTTTAGTCGAATCATTTCCTTATCAGGGCTGTTCTCCTCGATTGTGCCATTTTCATTTTAAGACATACATTTATATGTAGTCCCCTCATTTTCTTAATATTAAAAGTACCCAATATTACACATGGGTCTACTATTTCAAGTGGTCCCCTCAAATTCTAAATATTAAAAATAGTCAATATTACAATGAGTTGATTATTTTAGATGGTCCCCTCATTTTCTTAACATTTGTGCCCAAACCAAATGAAACATCTAAATTAAATTAGACGGAGTAATATTTTTCTTAAAACTTTTTATCTTTAAACAATTAACCTATACTCCACTGTTCAAAACCTCAACAGAATGGATAAAAGATTACATTTAACCACGTACGTTGCTACTTCTAGGTTAAGGGATCTTCCTTGTTTTAATATTTGAGTCTATAATCTTCTTGAAAGGACATTAATTAATAGACAAAAGGGGGCCTATTTCAATAAATAATAAGGTATCCAAGTTGCATATAAGCTGAGTTTAGCCCTATTTTGTTGCATATACTTTCTTCGTTCTGAATTAAAAAAAATACAAAAATCACAAATTCTTACTTGAGACCGTCTTTTGTAATTGACGGCTCTCAAAAGCCCAGTCCAATTCTAGATATATACTGTTACAACTATAAATATAGATTTGGGCTGAACTTTTAAGAGTCGTCTTTACAAAAGACGGTCTTTGAAGAGAGCACTTATACAAGAACTAAGAAGAGTTACTTTTAATATATTTTTATTTATTTAATCTCTTTAGATGGTAGGTAAAAGATTATAAAGTATGAGTAAATAGAGAATTACTAAGTTTTTTTTTTTTGCCAAACCTGGGAAGAGCGCAAGTATTGTGAAACGACCAAAATAAAATAATAAGAGTAAGTATTATACTTCCTCTGGTTTTTAATAGTTGCTACAGATAGTGACATTTCTCCTTACAAGATGTCACTATCTGTAGCAACTAATAAAATCCAGAGGAAGTATTATGGAATGAATGAAGTATACTTTACCTGCAATTTTTTTATAAACATAATTTAATAATTAATAGTTGTGGGCACATAAAATATTTATGCTTATGTGAATCAATGATAAGATTATGTAGTACAGCTTAAATGCTTAATTATATACAAACCTCCATTAAAAGAAAAGAATACCGCAAACATGCTTGATATGATTTACTAATTACTACTGCTTTCTTTTACTGATATAAGCAGTGCCGGCTCTAGAATAAAAATTATATTCTGTTAATTAAGTGAAATACACCTATTGGATATTGATCCCTGGTCATATATGTAAAAAGCAATATACACACTAATTAACCAACTCATCATCTAGGACATATGTTCATTTTATATTTGATCATTTTATTTTGGATTGAAGTTATATCAATGGACCTCAGTGACATCGTGCTAGATCTGACACTAACTTCAATACTATCACACTAGATCCGCCACTGACCTCAGTGACATTACACTGGCTAGATCCGCAATCTAGAATACGTAGCTAAGTATATGAACCAAGTTCCCACCAAATAATTATAACGAAAAAGAAAAACAGTAATTGAAGCTAAGAATTTCAGATAATGCATAAATTGAGTGGAGTTGTTCATGGCATGCTATCCGTCAGGCTCGAAAAAACGGACAGATATGAACAACGTATTTGAAAAAACATTTAAATTTGAACGGGTAATGCCTGCCCGCCAATATAAATGGGGGTAGCGACACAAAAAAAATACCCCTGGGTATACCCGTCCACCCGCTTAGTTTTAAATATTAAATATTAAATAATAATTATATTATTTTTTATGTTAGCTCTACATTACCCAACTACTTAATACTCCAATTTTTCAATAATTCCAACTCAATTCTCATATACTCTCTACAACTCCCATTTTCCACCACCTATATACATTTTCCAATCCCCTACTTTTATATTTATGTAATTTGAGTATTTATAAATTCTTTTTATGTATTTAGAGTATTTTGGACAATGGACAATGTATTGTATTATTGTAATTGTTATTAAGATTTTATATAATTGGTATTGTATTTGAATTTTTATATAAGAAATACCCTCGTACGACGCAGAACCCGCCCGCTAAGAAAATGGGCGGGTAGCTATAACAAAATACACCCCCAAATGCAAGCGAATGTTTTAATATTTGAACCCGCGAGTAAATTTTTAAGGCATTACCCGACCAGCTACCCGTCCAAGAAAGCATGTGTTATGATAAAATTGTCTCACATAAGAATTTGTAATACTTATATATACTCCCTCCGTCCCATTGAATTTGCAGCATTTTCCATTTTGGTTCGATCCACATAATTTGCATCATTTTTATTTTTGGATGATGACCCACCACATTCTTTTAATGTCATCCACACATTTTCATCCTCTTTTAATTTTATCCACACAATTCATTCTCTCTCTTCATTTATTACCACATTTTTAAAAATTATCCTCTTTCTCTTTGATGCAAATTAAAGAGGAGTATTTATGATAACTGAGTTTAGGGTTTGTTCTTTAAGACTTTGAGTGATAAATGATACTCAATGGGCGGTAAAACAAGTAAATATATACTTTATATTTTAATTTTTAATTTTTAATTTTTCTACATTCCTTTTTAGATGAAACACTGATATGTTTTATACCAAAAGTTAGTTATTATGAAAACACTACAAAATAAAAATGTTTAGAATCCTATGCTTAAAAATACTTATACCTGCACTTATAAGTTATATGTAAATATTGAAACTTCTTTTACAAACTAAAACTATTTTTAATTATTTGAAAGAAATTATCATTGATTACAATTGATATTTATTGATTACCATTAATATTTACTGATTAAAATTATTATTTAATTAAAATTATTTTTTATTGATTGAAATTGATTTTACTTAAGGTAGTGTTTGGCAACATGGAATCCATTTGAAAATAGGGAATTTAATTTTGATATTCAAATTCAAGAATTGTAAATGACACTTATATACTTGGAATTTGCAAAATTTAGATATTTGACCAAGTTTTACATTGTTATTGCAAGTCTATGGAATTGACCCAATTCCACATTTCAAATTCAAGATTTGCCAAACACAGTATTTGGCTCAATTCAAGATTTGAGAATGAATTCCAAGTTGCCAAACATACTACTGATTTTTAATGATTGTATTTTCACTGATCATTCAAAAAGATTTTCTTAACTAATTGTCATTTATTTGTAACAAATTTTCCGGTTTTATTCTACTTTGACATGATCAATTCGTAAGTTCACCACTCAAAATTTTGATATTTTTAACTTCAATTGGTTCTTAAAAAAAATTTTAGAAATTAAATTTGATAAGAATAACCAATTTGATATTGGTTCTATTACTAATTAATTGTTAGAGCTGCCGGAAAATTTAAGCCTTTTAATCATAAATATATTAGTTATATTTAGCAAATCCAACAAACTAAAATTTTGGAAATTAAACTTGATAAGAATAACCAATTATATGAAAAAATAAAATACTCATCTGTACTGTACTCTTTAACTTGCATCAAAGAGGAAATGGATAAGTTTTTGAAGAGTGACAATACATAAAGAGAGATAATGAATTGCGCTAATGAAATTAAAAGAGTTAAAACGTATGATGAGATTAAAGGTAACTGGTGTGACATTGTTCAAAAATAAAAATGATACAAATTAAGTGAGACAGATTAAAATGGCAAACGATGCAAATTCAATTGGACGGAGGGAGTATAACTAGTGGTATGTTTGGGAATGGTGATTTTATTTGCAAATATGGATTTGACTTAAAGTTGGTGTTTGGCAATAACAAGAATTTAAATTTGGATTTGAGCCAAATCTACTAATGTTATAAAAGTAGTTAATTAAAATGAGGATTTGAGACACGTCAATCCTGGTCATTTCAAATTCTTCATTATGATTTCATAATTGAAATGCAAAATTTGAAATAAAATGTGTGTTTCCAAACGCATCCTAAACAAAGTTGACTCTCTAATTAATTGTCATAGCAATAACATCATGAGAACCCTAATACCAAAAATAAAGAACAATCTTAAACTGGGAAGGACCAAGTACAGACGAAGAACAAATTATTGAAATAGATCTAGAATAAGAACTTACAATCCGACGTATTTATACGAAAAATCACCAACATACTCTTGTTTTGTAAAGGAGAATTGTTTTGTAAAGGAGAACAAAACAAGAATCAAATCGTAATTTGAATGAACATTAATTAAAGTTCGAAAAAGAATTATGGGATATTGTGTTTTTTTAAACTTTATTAGAGAGAGAAGGGATGAATGGAGTAAGTAATAACTGACTAGATGCAAATTGTGAGATATAGGAAAATACTTCATTTAGGTGGGTGTTTAGGTGGTTGGGAAATTATAAAAACTAATGTAGAATATTGATTAGCGTGTAAAAGCAGTCTATTGTATAGGGCCCTATTATCAGTGAGGCCTTAAAAATTCACTTTTTATACTTATTTGATTTAGAAAATTTTGTTCAAAATAATTCGAACTATCACTTGTTGGCAAAAAATAATCACAACTATTAATTATTTTTTTAATAATCCCAACTATTCTCATAATTTGTTAAAAACATACCCACCCCCTGTTATCGGCTGGAACATGTAACTTTTACACTTTTTTTTTTCTTTTTTTACTTAACTGTTCAAAATTAACCATTCCCCTTCATCTATTAATCAAAAAAGAAGGAAAAAAGTGGAAAAGTTACCTGTTGCAACCAGTTAAAAGGGAGGTGAGTATGTTTTCAACAAATTATGAGAATAGTTGGGATTATTATAAAATAATTGATAGTTGGGATTATTTTTTGCCAACGGGTGATAGTTGGAATTGTTTTGAGCAAATTTTCCTTTGATTTATTGTGTTAATTACTATGAACACATGTATACTATTTTACACAAGGGTAATTAAGTAATAAAAAGGCAAATAGTATTGGTGTAATCAATGGAGAAATTTTATCTGGCATTATGATTATTTTTAAAACACAAAAACTTGGAGGAGACGATCTCATTACGAGACCATCAATTTCGGCCGGCCCAATTTGCGTGTAACAACATTCATTTCTGGGCATTTATCGATTTTGACCTCAAAGGTATCAATTTTGAAAAATTGATATCTTCAAGGTCAAAATTTATACCTTTAACATCAAAATTGAAAAATGTCCAGAAAATGAAAAAAAATGTCCAAGTTGTTACACGCGCAAACGGAAAAAACTTACAAAATGATGAATTTAACGGAATATTCAAGAACTTAACGGAAAATGCTACGACAATAAGATAATGCATAAACTAGATGCTACCACGTGGAATTTTCTTAAAAAAGTGCTATCACTAGCATTTCATTAAAACTGGATGCTATCATGTGGAATTTCTCTAATAATAATAATATAATTATGAAAGTGAAGAAATAATTCACTACAACATAATTTGCTTTTAGTGGGATATATTTAGCGACATTTAATTTAAATGTCGCTATTGCAAATTTCTTATAGTGTATATAGAGGATTTAGTGACATTTATTAGAGCTTTTAGCAACTTATTAAAAAGTCACACTAAAGCTTTTAGCGACATAGCATCTAGTGACATTTCTCACAAATGCCACTATAGACTATAGTGACAATTACATATGTCACTAAAGACCAACTTAAGTGTCGCTAAATCACTTTATGGTGAAACTTAAAATAAAAACCAATAATTATTACACTAAAAATATGAATCAGTGGCACTTTTTTAATGCCACAAAATCCATTGTCGCAAAAAGCTAAATTTGTTGTAGTGATTTGTGATACAATTATATTTAAAACATATATGTGAAAAAATAGACAAAAAATACCATCAATCAATAAAAATTTATCAAATTCATTATTGTTAAGCTATATTGATGAAATCATAAAATCAAGTAAGCCAAAAAATATCTGTCAAAATATTAGTCAATTAAGTGTGATATTTTCGATTCGTCCTAATTTAAATTTTTTCTTTTAATATTTTATAATTTTTAATTATGCACATATATAGAGACATATAAAATTGATTAACGCACTTGATAAATAGTAAAAAATCAAATGGGACAATTGAAGTGAACTAAAGGAAGCATTAAATTATGGAGTACTTCATAGTTCATAAGATATTGCACGAATTAAATTGTAAGTTTAAATTGATAATTGAGAATTCAAAATATATGTTATTGGCTGTTGCATATTAAAATAGAATGTGGTTTGTAAAACATAAGAAAAAACTAAGTGTTGAAAATTGTGAAAATGATTTGTCATTGAATAAAATATAGTGAAAATTTTAATCAAAACTTTAAGGAAATACATGAGAAATTTCATTTTTAAAAATTAGAAAATATCAAGTCATAGAGAGTACATATTTTTAGATATATTTTTTTCTACTTCTTCATTCCTCCAGAAATATCTAAAGGTAACATTTATTTATTATTTTACTAATTTGAGCTAGGCACTTAATGATAGATTATTAAAGAACCTGACTATATCAAGAATCAACTCAATCAAAAGTTTAAATTAATGGTTGAGGTCCAAGAATATATTATATAGTGGGTGTTTGACAAATGGCTGATAGCTGGTAGCTAATAATGCTTGATTTGACCAACTGATCTCAGTAACTGGTTTGACCAGCTGATTTTGAACCCGTTGCTTAAACCAGCTTGTTCAAAAACAGCTTATTCATATCAATAAGCTATTTCAACCAGCTAATTCACCCAACACTATCATTACTTGATTTGACCACCCAACCCTCTATTTATATAAAAAAAAAATTCCTCAATAATCTAATTTACCAAACCCCCCTACTCTAACACGCCCACTCACATGATAGCCCATTGGGCTAGAAGTGTGGATGCGCATAGGCGTTGAATATTCTTCTTTAAATGAGTTGAGATTCGAATCCGTGACCTCTTATTACGTTTACTCTGATACCATGTCAAATAATCAACTCAACCAAAAGCTTAAATTAATGGTTGAGGCCAAAGAATATATTATATACTCAAGTGGTCTATTGAACGTTATAGAATCTTCCTTGAGTTAGGTTTTAATTCTTCTTAATTCTTCTTTTTTTATACCAATCCTATTTAAAACATTTGATTTCGAGAGAATAATCTCTACTATTGATTATTTCTAAATAATCTAACTTTTGTATATTTTTTTGCTGATAGCACCCCTTGCTACATCTTAGACGGCTATTTTAGATACCTAGCGCCAAAGAGGAATACGGGTAACCAATGAAGAAACATAAGGAGGAAGAAGAAGTGAGTGTAACAGCTAGTAGATAGCTATAGTAATCGGTTAAAATATGGTAAGGAGTGCTGTCATCAAAAAGTATACAAAGATTAAATTATTTAGAAATAATCAATAATAGAGAATATTCACAACATATAAACAATATATGAGAGATTATTTAGGATTTTTTTCCATATTTACATTATTATAGTTTTATAAAGTATCTGTATATATTTAGTTAAGTTTAGTTTGGTTTAGTTAAAATAAGTAAAGGGGGACACTCCCAGTATTCTGCACAAGGCAGGGTCCGAGTAGGGGTTTTTATTTAATCTGAAACATAGGACAAATCAACTAAAATAAGTGGGTTCAACCTACGATACTAATAATTAGTATTAATAAAAAAAATCCTATTCAACTAAAATATATTTAATTTAATAAAGTAAGTCTACCTCAATAAAAATAAACTCAATTCCTTTGAATATGTAATAAAATGAAGATAAAAATATGACGCAGTAAAAAGGTTTCAGTTTCAAAACTAGTTTATGAACATAAAAAGGTTAAATATAACTGAAGTACGATGAACTAAACAACAACAATAACAGAAGAATCGAGTCTTATCCTGAAAGAAAATATTGTTATTTCAGGCAATATACTACGTTTAATTCTTACCTAACCACGTCTCCCTCAAATTAAAAAAAAAACTAATAAATGACAAAAAATTTATAATCAACAGACTAAATAGAACGATGCCTAATCATAATGATAAAGTCACAATTGAATTATATTTTACTAAATAAAATAAATTTGAATTAATACAACACAATAATTGATACTAGCAAGTAGCATCTTATAATATACAATTATACATAGACTATGGTAATTGACTCTTAATATATATATATATATATATATATATATATATATATATATATATATATATATATATATATATATATATATATATATATATATATATATATATATATATATATATAATATATATATATATATATATATATATATATATATATATATATATATATATATATATATATATATATATATATATATATATATATATATATATATATATATATATATATAAGGCAGCATGGTAAGATTGAAGTGAGGCTAGCAAAATATTCTTGAGAGCACGGTATGGTAAGGCCACCCATGGGATGTTGGAAACCATATTCTTGTTCAACAAGATGAAGAATATGTTGGAACAAAGGGTGATTCAAGTAAGAAATTGGGATAATATGCCTGGTTTTGCATGTCTCCCCTATATAAACTACGATATGACCTTTTGGTACATCAGCGGAGCTTGAATTATTTGATCGCATTTTTTTGCTTAGCTGAAATTTTTTGAATTGCATTTTCTCGATCAATTGAATACCCATATTTTCGAAAAACAAACAATTGGATAAGGTTAAGGTTAAGGTTAAGGTTTTGTGCAGAGGGAGTTATTAATTGGCTTGATTGTGGTATAAGTTAATTGTAAGAAAAAATGAAGAATTTGTAGTGTTTATATAGTAGTGAAATAGCATGGAATTCGAAGAATCTAATCTTTAGTGAAAGGTAAGGATTTAATAGACAAGAGGAGGCCCATTTCCAATTGGCTTCTAAATGAGTTTCCTTGAACTAAATGAATGTGTATAGTATACTATATATCTCAACTTGGAGAACATAATTAATTGTAATGTAAGACTAAGGGCCCTATAGGCTATAGAACCTTTTCATCTAAAATTTTCATGCATTTTTCCCTTTGTTGAACTATGAACAAAAATAATGCATTTAATTTGACACTATTACTATGTTTATAGTTTAAGGCCAATTCATATAGTAGGAATGCATTTTCATAGATTATGGAGGATAAACACATTGTTGGTAATTTTTGTGTGAGTCAAGATGTATCAAATAAAGATAAGTGGTATAGGTCATGGTGATCAACCCATCGTTCTACATAGGGCTGAATAAAGTTTGGTCTAAACCACAAACCAAATTGGACCAAACCGTAATTTGAGTATTTGGTCTCGTCTATGGTCTAAATGGTATGGTCTGGTTTTTTTCAAAAAATTACGATTTACGGTCTGGTCCCGGTTTACCTAGATATTTTGAAATGTTATTATTTTTATATAGAAATATATACTTGAATAATGTTGATGCAATCAACTAATTACAAATTATGTTTATTTAGTATTTGTAAGTGCGAAATATTTTCATAGAACATATATTAATTTGGAAAAATATATAAAAATAAAAACCGTAAACCAGACCAGACCAAACCGTTGTAGAACGATTTGGTCTGATCCGGTCTGACATTTTAAACGGTTCGGTCCGGTCTGGAAAATTTCCAAACCGAAATTTTGGTTTGGTCTGATTTTAGTGTTAGACTAGGCCAAACCGAACCGTGTGCACCCCTAGTTCTACATAAAGGTAGGGTCGAGAGCTAGAGAAAGGTAAATGACATATCATACTCATATCCTCCGGAGAAAGAGGGCAAGAGAAATAAAAAGTTCTATTGGAATTAACTTTAGTCTAATATATCTATTAAAGATAAGTGATATATGTAGACTAACATTAATTGAACCAATAAACTTTGTAAGTTATAGTTTAATAAAAGTTTGACAAAAAATGATACACCCGAATTAGTTTTAGATATAGAGTAATGTCAACTGTAAAAAACTTACTCATTTAAAAGGTTAACTTTATGCTATGTTAGATACTATAACACATGGCTACACATTCAAAAACTAAATGTTTCCCTTAGCTCCAAGCTCATTCAAAATATATATTAATTGAAATTCGTCACTTAATAGCATTATGCAATAGTAAAATATTTTTGTATGATGTGTTATAATTATTCTTAGAATATTAGAGGAAAGCATATGAAGTCAATTAAAGTACGCTAATATAACTACTTGAAAGGTTGATAAAAAATAAGGTTTAAACAGTAAGCCTTGTCTTTTTTGGAAAATATTATATATAACAAAATAAATAAAGGTTGATAAAAAAGTTGCATAATATGGTAATGTTGCCTAGCTTCCCCTCTCTTCTAGCTTTCTCTTTTCTTTGCCTTACCATATATATAAAAAAATATTAAGGTTTAGAAAAAAAATAATATAAGGATCTTATGATGCTTAAGCTAAGGTTTAAATGACTTTTTGTTACCTTGTCCTATTAGTCAGATCAGTTGTTGGTTAGTTTAACCTATAAAAAATATTGACTTATAAGTCAACTATTTAACCTAGCTATTCAAGTTCTGTTAAAAAAAAATGTTTGGTAAAGAAAATAATTTGTTAGTTATTGTTTGAATTTGTGAAAAATTAGCCAAAAATCAAAAGTCAATTAAAAAAGCTACTTATAAATTACTATGACTATTTTTTTAACTTTGGCATAAATATTATTTTTCAATTAAAAAATCAAAAGTAAAATAGCAAAAAATTCAATAAATACTTCATGCTAATTATAAACCAACACACCTTTTTAAGTTGGTGATCTTGAAAAGTAAGAATTTGGTGATAGTAAAGTAAATTATAAATAAGATGAATTAATGGATAGATCATCTAACAACAACACATGTGAACTCAATTTAAATCTATTTTATGATTCCAAGACTTAGATAAAATGCATGCACTCATACTACTTAAGATTGCTTACTATATTACTACATTACTATTGCTTAGCTTATTGATTGCTTCTAATTTATTTTAGGAAATTTAACGTGATAGCATCCAACTTTCATGAAACTCTAATGATAGCACTTTATAAAATTTTTCTATATGGTAAAATTTAGTTTATGTCTTATCTAACTGTCGTAGCTTAATATGTTACTTAAATTTTTGTCAATTCTCGTTTAATTCACCATTTTGACATTTCTACCCTTATTAAGTGTTGGTTCTTGTCTTTATAATTTTTCCTAAATATTTGAGAGCGTTGATAAAATGGTGAATTAAACGTCAAAATAGTGAATTAAACATTTGAGAGCATAAGAATGGTTTAAGAATAATTATAAAGACAACAAGTAACACTTAATAAGGGTAAAAATGTCAAAATGGTGAATTAAGCGGAAATTGACAAGAATTTTACGGAAAATGCTACGACAATTAATAAGGCATAAATTGGATGCTACTAATCTTACAAAAATGCTACCACTGGCGTTTTATGAAAATTCGATGCTACAATGTGGAATTTTTCATTTATTTTATACTATTAGTCCAGCTACTCTTGTGAGAGACCGTCTCTCAAAGAGAGGACATCAAAATAAGAAGCCCACATTCTTATTTTCTCTTAAATCTGTCTAAATTGGGCTATTTAACCCATTTTTTAACGCGTCTCTTGGAGAGACCGTCTCTCACGACAATTTGTGATATTAGTATTATATATGGTTTCATTATGTACCTAGTATAGTAGCGGCCCTATAATAGAGGCGGATGTATGAGGCGTTATGGTTTCACACTTAAATTTTTTTTAAAAAAAGTTAATAATAAAAATAGGAAATTTTTTTAAGGTGAATAAGAAATCCCACCAAAAGAAACCTGCTCATTGTGCAAAATAATAATATAAAAAATTTATTCAAATTAGATATACGCTCATAAGATTTATAAAATTAATTTCCTTCAGGATATGATCATCATTCAATCATAAATTTTAGTTTGAATTGATTTATTACGTTGTTGAAAATAACCTAGATAACACACCTCTACATATAATATGTAATCCGAGCGAAATTTAATGAGTTAATATTCTCATATAATAAAATATACAAGTTATTCTTCCATATCAAATTACATTTTTTGACTATGGATAGGTTGACGGGCAGGAAGAATCAAATTTCGGACTACATGGCAAAAATAATACAAACTCCAACTGAGATAAAAATTAATTCTCCAAAACTAAATCATTTCTTGAACTAATTAATGTTAGGAAAATTTGTTCAAAATAATCCCAACTATCACCCATTGGCAAAAAATAATCCCAACTATCAATTATTTTTTAATAATCCCAATCATTCTCATAAGTTGTTGAAAACATACCCACATCCCTTTTAACCGGCTACAACAAGTAACTTTTCCACTTTTTTCTTTCTTTTTTGATTAATAGATGAAGAGGAAGGGTTATTTTGAACAGTTAAGTACAAAAAAAGAAAAAAGTGAAAAAGTTACATGTTCCAGCCGGTAACAAGGAGGTGAGTATGATTTCAACAAATTATGAGAATAGTTAGGCTTATTAAAAAATAATTGACAATTAAGATTATTTTTAACCAACGAGTGATAGTTGAGATTATTTGAGCAAATTTTCCTTAATGTTAAGAGTATCTTATTCCAATCAGAGAGTAAGACAGATGGGGTACTAATTAATTCCTTTACTCAATGAAATACATCCTTCTTGTTCAATTTAGAAAACAACTAACCTTAAACAGAGAAAATACTATTTTAACTCGATAATGCTACCATACATTCTATTCATGATGAAACATAAACCTAATTATTAACTATTACAATAGTATTTAGGATTTTACGAACACCAATTATAATTAATGATTAACTCTTTTTGTCTCATTGAAGAGGGAATAAATGTCGTCCTAGAACTATATAATATTATAATATAATATAAGTAATATTATATAATATTATATTATAAATAAGATAAAATAATACAAGGTGGCAAGATGTAACGCATTTACGCTTTTATGACTACGTACTATGAATATTTCTATAAGTTCATAGGATAAGATGATATAAAATGGGCAATTTTCCTGATATTTGGGGAATTATTTCATATGCATGTCGCTTTTTGTATTAGTTAGACAAAATCTCCTGGCTTGTCCGGAGTTAGTTAATTTAGCAAATTTGATCGATACTAAATTAGATGTTTTAAATTTATGTAAAATTGTATTTTGTTAACTGATAGAGGTAGTTGAAGGCGCCTTATTCATGTCTTAGACTGCTGAAATCCTATTGCTTACAAGTTAGTGTTCTTATACTCATTTTAATTACTAGTTTTTTTATTTATATGCATTTTATTTATTTCCTACTTTATGTTCAAGGTTCAAGCTTGTATAGTAATATGTAAGATGGCGGAGTTAGTTTCACTCACTTTTTTTCATTGCAGGAACCTATGCAAGAAACAATATAATCCAGAGCCGAGAGACTCTTTGATCGCATTCTCCTTTATGGGAATGAATTGCCGCTTTACTTCCCTTCCCAGACCCTGATTATAGTTTTCTATAGGTGAGATACACAGGGTACGATGATGATGATGATTAAAACTGCGTCTTACGTCTAAATTGATTTTTATATAATTTTAAATCTTTTTGAAATGGGATCAAAGTTAGGTTCAGTTACAAGATTAGATAAAGGTCAGATCACAAATTTTTCTTTAAACACCTCTAGAGGTGTCTTCATTCAAGACTTCCACTCAAAAGACATATTACAATCAGGGGCGAATACCAGGTTTGACTCTTTTGAGGGTTATAATTTAGATGGTATGAACATATTCTACAATCCGATCCTACATTAGTAGTTTCAATCATAAAATTTTTCATATAATTACTGTTTCATGTGGATTTGGGACACCCGTGGGCTCGGGCCCACAAACCCATGGGTCAAGAGCGCTGACTTGCACATACACTTAGTGAGGTTCATTAGTTCCCAAAACCATATGGTAGTAGAAGGATTAACTCACCCAATATATATGCAAGTCCAAAACCCACTATTTTATCGATGTAGGATCTTATCTCACATGTGAAGTATTTCCAACAGAGTCCAGGTCTACGGAAAGGTTCTAGGATATGATTCTGGAGGTTGAGCCTGGGTCTGAGATTCTAACCCTAGATCTAGACCCATTTTTCATTTTTGATATCCAAACCCGACCCGACTCCAAATGTTCTCAAAAAATGACACCCAAACCATAAAAAGGGGCGGGTCAAGAGTGGGTCCAATAAAGTTTCTGGACCCATGACCATTCCTACTACTAATTTAACCCTTTAAACAATCACAAATTCTTGTGATAGACGGTCTCTTTGAGAGACCAACTCTAATTAAAGAAAAATATAGAATAAGAGTAAAAATTAAACTCTAATGGATTTGGCCTAAAAGGCGTCTATCAAAAAGACAGTCTCTCAGAAGACTTGCTGGTAAATAATATGATCGTATATTAAAGGACAATTGCAATACAACAAGATAATTATTGCGTACGTTGTAGTGATTCGGGCGTGAATCCCGGATCATGTTATTCTACCAGTTTTAACATTATTACATATAATCAAGAATTTCTAAATTCTAAGTACATTTAAGCTGTAAAAGTAGTAAAATTCATAGAATGAAAAAGAGCAGTTATTAGTGGTCCTGTAACTTGGTACACTGCTACAGTCTTTTCCGACATCTATTATGAATATAAGATATGTTTACATATGAAAGTTAGGGGAGAACAGATCACCGATGGAAACTTTTAAGGATCAGTTTTTGGCTTAGTTCAATGAAGCCTTTTTCCATCCACCTGTGATAGATAGTGACATATACTTGACCATAGAGCATGGCTTGTTAAAATAAAAGGCCTACAAATATTTAATGTTAATTTGATTACTTATAACTGGCTTAATATTAATATTGGTCCCAAAATTTCTACAAAAAAGCTCCAAGTCCAACATATGGTCAATAGGAAAGGGATTTTGGACAAAAAGTTAATATAAGTTCATTACTCTATTTGGTGGGCAAATGAAAAATTATCTAGAATAATTTAATATTTTCATGATTTTCTATAATATTTCCACTTATTGATTAGCCGTGAATAATCCAAACTTTAGAGGGGGTATTTGCCTAAAGTAAATCTGGTAACAAGATGATTTGCTATAGTAAATTTTATTTTTTTTAAAAAAATTAAAATTAAATGTCGCAAAAATTAAAAAAAATAGAAAATTTTCTTATGGTTTTTATTATTCATAATATTTTTATGTAAATTTTCTGAATTTTATTTTCTCTAATTTTATATTAAATGGTAATCAATAGGTGGAATTATTAAAATCATGAAAAGATTGGATTATTCTAAATAACTTTTTTCTAGGGCAAAGGATATGGACTTATTAATTTATCACAAATTTTTAAATGAGACGGTTTCATAGTGAGATTATTTCTATTGGATTGACATGTGTATATTTTTTCTATTAATGTGATCACTCAATTTTAGTAAAAATGATCAGTTTGTCTCATGATAAGATCGTCTCATACAAGAGAATGTGTTATTTTATATTGACCAAAGTCATCGTAGTAATGAGTTATAACTTACGACCCGTTTGGTAGTTGGTAATAAAAGGGGTAATGAGAATGAAAATTTAGTTTTATTTTGGTTGAAAAATATACTGGTTACCTTAATGATGTTTATGCTAATCCAACTAAAATCATCTCATTTTTTTCATAAAATTTATTCCTATGCATTACCATTAGGAGATGTGGTATTAGGTAGTAATGAAAATTTGTAAACCAAAAAAGTTTTATTTTGTGATCAAATTTTCATTATCATGGGAATGAAATAAAACTTTTGATAAAATATACACTATAAATCATTCTCATTACCATCATTTAACACCACTAACCAAAGGGACTATTAATGTATTCGTTTTTCAGATATCCGAAGGCCAAGTCTTGCGGATCGATCAATGAGTCGGTTCGTCCAAGGGGCGACGTGCTGGTAGCTATGGGGTTTGGGAGTAATAACTAATAGAATAATAAAATAGAATATTTTGTATATCTTGTAAATCTTTTATATTTTTGTAATTATTTTGGTAGATATTTAGTTTCTAAAGGAAACTAATGTTTTAGGAAACTAAATATCTACAAAATAATTACCAAAAGATAAAAGATTTACCAGATATATAAAATATTCTATTTTATTATTCTATTAATAACTTATATATTTATATTTGAAGAAGTTCCAGTGACAATCATCCTTATATGAAAACCGTGAGAACCAATTTGCCTTACAAAAAAAGCGTTACTTTAAGGTGTTATTGTGTTTTATACTACTATTAGGCAAAAAAGTGTTATTTTAAGAAAAAAATTCTGAAAAATTCTCATAAAAAGAGGTTACTTTTTACATAAATACGTGTTACTTTTCGGGAAAAACATGTTACTTTGTAATATGTTTGTTTTTTTAGAAAAAATATTTTTTTCTGAAAGTATCAATTTTTTTGCTAAAAAGTACCAGAGTAACATTTTTTTGTTCGAAAGTAACACATTTTCTGTAAAAAAAAGTAACACATTTTTATCAGGGTGATTGGTTCTCACGGTTCTCATATAAGCTTGGTTTTCACTGGAACTTAATCATATATATATATATATATATATAGGGGAGGGATCCAATGAGAAGGATGTTGAAAATGAGAAGGGTGAGAAGGACTCTACACCCTTGATTTCACTACAATAAAAAAAATCTATGGTCACGATTGAACAAAAAACACATAATTGTAAAAGTAACTATGTTACGTTGAAAAGTAACTATGACAAAATTTTTAAAATGTTCTTAATTTTTAACATAGTATCCTTTTATTTATATATAGTAACCAAAAAAAATCAAACAAAAATCCTTCATTTTAAAATCCTTCTTATTTGATCCTATATATATATATATATATATATATATATATATATATATATATATATATATATATATATATATATATATATATATATATATATATATATATATATATATATTGAAAAAGAAGTAATATTACATTAAATAAAAAAATCTATAGTCACGATTGAGCCATAAAAATAATTGTAAAAGTAACTATGTTACAAAGAATAGTAACCATAACAAAATTTTAAAAATGTCCTTATTTTATAACATAGTATCATTTTTTTTATACATAGTGACCTAACAAAATCAAACAAAAATCCTTCTCATCCTTCTCATTTTAAAATCCTTCTTATTTGATAATATATAGATATATATATATATATATATATATATATATATATATATATAGATATATATATATATATATATATATATATATATATATATATATATATATATATATATATATATGTGGTGTTAAATCATTACTGTGCATTAGCAAGCAACAAATTTTTTTTATTAAAGTTTTATTACAATGGGTAGGGGTGAACAGGATCCGGTTTGGTTTGTTTCGACACTAAAATCAGGCCAAACTAGAAATTTCGGTCTGAAAATTTTCAAGACCGGACCGGACTGTTTAAATCACCGGACCGGACCAAACCGTTTTACAATGGTCCGGTCTAGTCTGGTCTACGATTTTTTATTTTCATATTTTTATCCAAATTAATACATGTACTTATTCAAATAATTCACACCTACAATTAATTAATATAATAATTTGTATTTAGTTGATAACATCAACATCATTCAAGTATATATTGCTATATAAAAATAACTACATCTTAAAATATCTCGGTAGCAACTTAATTTTTTACATACATAATTATGATTTTCGACCATCGTTAGTTTTGCGGTCAGGTCTGGTCAGAAAAATAAAAAAAACCGAGACCAGACCATAAACCGTAATTTAATTTGATAAAAAAACATACCAGACCATTTAAACCGTAGACCAGACTAAATACTAAAATTCCGGTTTGGTCCAGTTTGATTTACGATTTAGACCAAACTTTGTTCAGCCCTAACATAGGATCTATAACATGGTAATTTTACTTTATATTTATTCTTATTATTATTCTTTAATACTAAAAAATCAAATTAGAGGACAATGGATCGATTCAAGTTTGCCCTAGTTTATATCCATGGGAAGCAAATTGTACTATTCCAGCTGTTACACTTTAGTCGGGTATAGTCAAAGAGACAGGTTTATTATTCTTAACATCAATCCTTAAATGAGTAGTACTATAGTTGTATCACAAAATATCTATCTAAAATATCATTTCATAATCTTAATCCATTCTAATTGTCATCAACGTACAAATATCCGACGCTTCTGATCGAGATTTATTGAGTTTGGTGATCTAAAGCCCAAGTAATCATTATATATGAAATTTACCTACCTTTAATGAAGAGAAAACAACTACTCTTGTGAGAGACCGTCTCTCAAAGAGACGACATCAAAATAAGAAGCCCACTTTCTTGTTTTCTCTTGAATTTGTATAAATTGGGTTATTTAGCTCATATTTCTAATGCGTCTCTTGGAGATACCGTCTATCACAACAATTTGTGTTAAGAAAATAGCAAGTATTCTATGAAACCGTATCATCGTGAAACAAATCCATGTAAGTAGCTTATAAAATAATTTTTATAAAAAAATTAATTAAGTATATTAAAATGTAACTAAATATGACATACATATTAACTATTTCTTTTATTTTTTTAAATTAAATATTAAGCTAACCCGTATTAATTGTTTCACATTGAGACGGTCTTAATAAAAGTTTTGTCTTATCAAAATACAATATATTATAAATCTATGTAAGGTCCTCCATAATAATTAATTATGATCGAAATGTTAATAAATTAAATAACTTTGGTGTACGTATGCAAAAATTTGATAATTATAAATGCTACTTTGTACTATATTTACACAAACTATTGTGAGAGACAGCCTGTTTGAGAGACCATCTCTAATTAGGCTGATCTAAATTTAAAAATATAAAAAAAAATACAAATTGGTAACTAATATTTAACTGCGCGTACTCATTAAGGTTTTAGGATAGCTCAATAGGCATTTAGGAAAAGTTGAGGTTTTACAATGTATCAAGGAGGGTTTTTTTAGCATGTCAAGTAAGGTTTTACACCATGCTAAAATTGAGGTTTAGAGTATATCATATGGTGTTTGGGGACATTAAGTAGAGGTTTAATGTAATTCAACTGGGGGTTTATAAATTGTGAAGTAGGGGTTTAGAGTACCTCAAGTAGGGAAAAGTTGTGATACCTCAAGTAGTGATTAAGTGTATAAAAGTAGGGATTAAGAAAATCATAAGTTGTTCAGTAAAGTTTTACATTATGCAAACTTAGGGTTTAAATTATACAACGTTAATGTTTAGAAAACCTCAAGTAGGGGTTTAATATACTAGTATAGGGATTAAAATCCCATTGTATATTTTACTATTGCATTTGCAATTGTTAATCATGTTTTTTTTATAGAATTTAGTTACTTGACATCCTAAGACTATCTGTTGAACTGATAGAGCACTAAACAATTTGTGTTGAAGATGTAGGTGTGACTCTTACATTGGCTATAATTACTTTATTAGTCATTTAAATAAATTATACTTTCGGTAACAAGATTATCTCTTCCCTACTAGAGGTATCCGAAAACCCTACTAATTGACATATCCTAATTGTTTATTTGAGGCATCTTAAAACCCTACTTGAGGTATTGTGAATGTATACTTGTGGTATACTAAATGTCTACCAGATGTATCTTAAAACCCTACTTGACGTATACTAAATGTTTACTCGAGGTATCTAAAAACCCCACTTAAGGTATTTTAAAAGTCTACTTGAGCTATACTAAATGTCTACTTGATGCATCTTAAAACCCCTACTTGAGGCGTCTTAAATGCCTGCTTAACACATATACTATAATCCCCTAGTTGACTTATGTTAAATGTCTACTTGAGTTATCCTTAAACTCTACCGAGTAATCGTACAGTTACGAAAATTTGTTTTTAGCTTTTTCTAAATAGGTTGGCCTTTCTGAAAAATGTCTCTCAAAAAGATGTTCTCTTAATAGACCGACTGTTATATTTAAACAAAACAACTTTAAATATATTAATTGGATTTCATAAACTAAAGTATAAATTACACTACAAAAAAAACGCACATTTCCGACTGGACAAAATAGTCGCTGGTTGGTCGGTATACGACTATACCGACTAACCTCCGACTAAATCATGGTAGTCGGTACAAAATAGTCGACAAAACTAAATAGTTGGAATTTTAGTCGGAATTCCGACTACATGGGCTGTGGTAGCAGATTGGTCGCTATTCCGACTACACCGTTTAGTCGGAAAGTAGTAGCCATATACCGACCACTTTCCTACTAGAACGCCGTCGCAAAATACCGACTACACATTTAGTTGAAGAGTAGTCGCTAGTTTTTTAAAATGGTTATTAATGGTTGGCAGTTTTTTTCCCAAAATAAAATATATAATCACCTTTCCGACTACTCTCCGACTACAATTTAGTAGGTAAGTAGTCGGAAAAGTCAAACCTTAATTTCTCCAAAACTTGACCAAAATCTGGCGGCTGTGGATCCCGACCACTTTCCGACTAACCTGTAGTCGGCAGATGGTCGGTGATTATAAAAAGTACCGACTAAATTCCTACTACTATTTAGTCGGAAAAAATATAATATTAAATAAAAAAACTGGTCAAATGTGGTCAACGATGTTGACCACATTTGACCAGTTTTTTTATTTTAATATTAAACCTAAATTATCAATCAAATAAAATGAAAAACGCAATAAAAGATTATATGATAGGCACGTAAAAAATAATGTTATACAACCAAATGTTTTAAACCATAAAAGTAATAACATAAAAATAAAAAATACAAGGACTCAATTCCGCGGAGGCGGAGGAGGTTGTCTTTTTACAAATATAGTGCGCACAAAGTTGAGCATATTGTTGACCTCTTGCCTCAACTGCCGATGCTCCTCCATGAGTGCATCATGCTCCTCCCTTGAAATGTGCGAGTTGAGGCGTTCCTCAACTCGGTTCATAGCCTGCTGTAGACTATCCAACCTCTCGTTCATCAGTTGCGTTGGGGGAGGAGCGGCCTGGTATTGAGACTGCGGCGCCGCAACATCGGCGTAATAAACCGGTGTCGCATCACCAACACCAAACACACTCTTGGAAGACTTCTTCTTCGTCGGCTCCTGTGATTCGATATTTTTGACGGCCTGAAAATAGGCGTCGTTAATCTCCTCATCAGGCGCACCGACAGGAAGATCGACAGAGAGGCGCATGTATTCGTCCTAAACAACAAAACAATATATTCTGTAAAAATTTCGGCAGAGTTTCGACTGTAAACTAACTAAACCAAAACTTAAAAAAACCCTGAAATAGAAGTCAATATAGATATAATGCGAATCTACAACGAAAACAGCTATCAAACCAGCATTTCCTCAAAATCCAATATCAAATTATTGCTAAGAAATATTCTAAAACAGCTAATTTACCAAAAGCTAACCTACCAAAAAACTAACTAAGCTACGATTCAATGATAACCAAAAAAAGCTAATCTAGAAATAATTAATATAGATCAGAAATTCAACTTACGTTTATGGCCTTGGACTTCTCATTGACCCACTGCAACCCGTCCTTTGTACGCACCTTATGAGTGCGTAGAAACAACTCATAAGAGAGCGGCGTGCGTTGCTGCTCTTGTTCCTACTACAACAAAGTTGAAGGTTATACGAAATTATGTTTAAATATTTATGCGTATAAACATAATAAACCAAATTATTACAAGTTGAAGGTTATACCAAGATGCGCAATGTCCTGCGCGCAGACACCGAGCCGCCGGTATGAGTGACTTCAGCGACACCCGGTTCATCGCCCCGGCGACGGTTCCTCCTCCCTTTGGACCGACTGGCCTCGAACTCTTTACTTTTCCAGGCAAGTACCCATCGGTCCCAAGCCTCCGCCGACGCCCAACTGGGCTTGTACTCATTATTTTCCTCATAGAATCTTCTTTGATGATGCATAATGTCCTTGTACCTGAGCTTGGCCCTCTTCTCCCACTCCTCGCGCACCCTCGAAGTGATAGTGGGATCCCAAGCCCATTGTTTCTGAAACGATTAAAACAATCAGTATTCGTATAACAATGCAAGTCAATAAAAAGTTAATCAAATAATGAAGAAATAAAGTACATAGCCTTACTTGAAACTGCTGCTAATAAAACTCGATAGTTTGCCTAGATAGGTGCTTCCAAGCCCATCCATTAGGATCTTGGTAGGCCTCAAACGTCCTTCGGATGGACGTGGATATTTGGCTGCCACCGTCTGTGGCAAATGTGCCCTCGTCGGGCACCCATGGTAGGGGTGGAAGTGGATGCTGCGGTACATGGGCAAAGTCATTGCGCGACGGCCCCTGCGCAGTGTCAGCCTCCGGTGTCCTAGCGTGACGTGGCGAAGCACGTGACGACACCGGAGAGGGAGTGACAGCCCCCTCTGTCCTCCTAAAATCAGACCTCAAAAAATGCTCCTCTAAACCCTGATAAGGGTGAGAGAGCGATATAGCATGAGGCTCAGCTTCAGGCTGAGATCGAGTAGCTGCTGGGGGAGGGTCAGAACGCGTATGCTGTGGTACCGGACGCGATTCAGGGTCGTATGGTTGTCCGGTTCGCGGGTCAATACGCTGTCCTAGATTGTTTCTCATTCTAGGCATCTAAATTTCACAAATAATTTCATAGAAAATAATAAAAAAACAAAAAAATCAGAAAAAAAAAAAAACCAAAACAAAAAACAAAACAAAAAACTATTAACAAAAAATCAGATTATGTTAATAAGTAATAATAAAAATTTTCAATTAAACATTAAAACCATAAACAAAAAAATAAAAAAGAAAATAATAGAAAAAAATAAAAAAAAAACAAAACAAAAAAAAACTCAGAAATGTAAACAAAAATAAAAGAATATGTTAATAATCAATAATCTAAAGTAAATTTAAACATAATAATTAATAATATATACAAAAAAAATCAGGAAAATATATTTCGATAATTTAATTTTTGTTAGGAAAAAATATATTTCGAAAATAAAAAAATCAGGAAAAATCAGGAAAAAATCAGGAAAATCAAGAAAAAATCAGAAAAATCAGGAAAATATATTTCGAAAAAAAAAATCAGAAAAAATCAGGGAAAAAAATCTGGAAAAAATGCAAGATTACTAAACAAAAAAAACATGTAAATAAACAAGTTCATGCAAGATTATTACATGTTTATGATGTTTATTTCATAGTAAACCATAAACTTAAAAAATAAACTTGAAATATTCGGAAAATCAAACCCTAAAAAACAAGAAAATGACGAAAATAACACGTAAAAAAATATAAGAAATTACATGCAATAAACCCTAATTTCATGCAAGATAGTCGGAATATTCGAAATTTTAATAATTAAAAACCCTAATTTCATGCAATAAACAAAAAACAAAAAACAATCATGTCAAATATTCGAAATTTCAAACCATCATGTCAAAAAAAATCATGTTCATAATCATTCTCATAATCAAACCATCAAACCCTAAAAAACATGTATTTAATCTAAATTTCAAAAAAAAAATTAAAAAGAAGACTAACCTTTAATAGTCGGAGTGTAGTTGTGATTCAGTAGGCGGAGTATGACCCAAAAACCTGTCGGAGATGAGGAGTTAGTAGGAATGTAGTAGGAATGAGAGAAAGAAAGAACGAAGAAAACGACGAAGAAATGGGTTTAGGAAATGAAAATGTTCGATTTTCTGGTGAAGTGCTGGTTTATATATCACTTAAATTCCGACTAAATTGCGACTAGTATTTAGTCGGTATCTTGTCGGTGATATTTTTTACCTACTTCATTGAATGCCAACAGTAACTATTCAGAAGACGTTGAAAAGTAAAAAACTTTTCAGTACACCGACTAATTTGCGACTAAACGTTAGTCGGTGTCTGGTCGGTGGGATTTTTTACGTACCACATTGATTGCCAACAGTAACTTTTCAGAAAACCTCGAAAGTGAAAAACCTTTTCAGTATACCGACTAATTGGCGACTGGACGCTAGTCGAAGTTTAGTCGGTATACTGAAAAGTTTTTTTCTTTCCCAATGCGTCTGACAATCAGAGAAGCTTCTCTGAGAAGCTTTCTAATTTCAAATTACCGACTACTCTGCGACTGGCAAGTAGTCGGTGAGTGGTCGGAATTTCAAAAAATTTTCGCGCCTTTGTGATTTGGAGTTCTGATTTGTATTATTATTATTATTATTATTATTATTATTATTATTATTATTATTATTATTATTATTATTATTATTATTATTATTATTATTATTATATGATACTTATCATTTTATAATTATTAAATTGTAAATACGAGTTTAAAAGATACAAAAATTACGACCCAAAGTAACCTTTTAAAAATAAACAAACGATTAAAAAAACTAAAAAATGTTTGATAATAATAAATAAACATATAATTATTAAAAACTTATTATAGGGTTACATAATTGTCATCGACATCATCGTCGTCAGATAGTACAAGATCTTCGTCGGTGTCTTCATTTTCATCGACATCATGAACCGTTTCGTCTAGGTGTAATAGTTCTCCAGCTGGATCACGCAACGGTTCAACTTGCGCGTCAAAAACATCTTTATTCGCCACAAAATCCGGTGATTTCTCTTCTAGTTGGAAAGCAGTCTCCTCAAATTGCTTTGATCTGACTTTGCAAACAGCTCGCCAATCTTTCATATTTTGCCTTAAGCTGGGATAAGGTAAATAATAAACTTGGGAAGCTTGACTAGCTAGCACAAAAGGATCGTACTTTCTATAGGATCGACCAATATGAACATCAACCAGCTTGTAACGCGGATGGATTCTCGTACCATGGGCGTATCCGGTGGTAGTCTGATCAAACCATTGACATTTGAACAAAGTGACCTTTTTAATTGGAAGTGCTCGATACTCGAGGTCTATAATGTCCTCTAACTTACCATAAAAATCGGTTTCATCCGGACTGTTATCATCAGATTTCACGCACACCCCGCTGTTCTCAGTAGATTTCTTTTTTGCGGAATGGGAGATAGTGTGAAAGCTATAACCATTCACGTAACAAACATCATAGCGACGTGCCTTCTGCAAAGGTCCCTCAGCGAGGTCCTTTAGAATATCGACATTATCCACACCGTCAAGAAACCCGTCCCTAGACTGCATATAAAATCAATAATTCAATGTTAATTCGTAATACTGTTTACACAACAAATTACGATGGTAAAGGTGTACGCACAATCTGTTTAAACCAGCGGGCAAACTGGTCTTGGACTACATGGTCAACTTGCTCTGCGTTTAGATTGGGTTCGTACTTTGTGATTAAGTGTACGAATTGATCATAAAATTGATTCACCTCCGGAAAATTTCGCAGAACATAAGTCTGAGCAATGTTGAGATCTGCTTCATCCAGCATAAGAGCCTTACCCCGCCCATGAAATTTGATTGGGTGTATGAATATGGACAAAACACCCGATCTCACGTTATCAAAGCATCCGTCATCGTTTCTAGGAAGATCTCTAACTCTACATCGAATGTCTGGCCCAAAGTAATGCGAGAAAAGTATGATGCTTCTTCTGTAAGATATGCGTTACAGATCGAGGCCTCAACATGCGCCTTGTTTTTGACATTAAGCTTTAAATGTCGAAGATACCTGTAATTTAAACCTAGTAGTAATTATTAAGACATGTAAAAAGTGACCAGAAAATGAAATAATACTTAGTTTAGACATGTAATAGTAGTTACCTCTCAAAGGGATACATCCACCTATATTGTACCGGACCAACAATTCTTGCCTCGTAAGCTAGGTGAACAGGCAGATGTTCCATAACATCGAAGAATGTTGGAGGAAATATAGTCTCTAGCTTACATAGCACCACTGCAATGTCCTAGTTCAACCTCCACAAATCTGCGGCAGATATCTTCGGAGAAGTAAGATTTCTAAAGAACAGACTAACTTCTGTAAGTGCATCCCAAACTTTGGCTGGCAGCAACTCCCGAAATGCTATTGGAATTAGTCGCTGCATGAACACATGACAATCATGACTCTTCATCCCAAATATCTGATGTTTAGCCATGTCGATATTCCTGGCTAAATTGGATGATTTCTTACGACATCTGGAGCCCACACTCTACGATTACCGCACTTTTTACACGGACATCTAACTTCTTCTCGATTTTTTTTCATTGCAAATTGTATAAATTCTTCGACCCCTTCTAAATATCTAATATTATAAACTCCTTTAGAACATCGCTGGTACATCCAACTTCTTTCAGTTCGTAAGTCCATTGCTCTTCAAAACAACAAATACCACGTTTATAAAAATATTTTCACAAAAAAAAAACAGGTCAAAAATTAATTTTCAAAATTACCGACCAACCGGCGACCCATGTTTAGTCGGAAAGTGGTCGGTATTTTTAAAGCTGTCTGCTGTCAGACTACTTTTGACTGATTTGACGTTTTGATTTACCGACTACTTTGCGACTATTATGTCCGTTGAAGGTTGGTCGGTAACTTTATATAATAAAAAAATTTTAATGAGGTTTTTTTCGGGCTTTTTTGGGTAAAAATTATAAGTACTAAGATAAAAATTGAAAACGTTAAATTTTTTTATAGTACGCATACAAGAGAATAAGTAAGAAAAACCACTATTTAGGTTTAGTACTCATAATTATTATAACGAAATGGCACCAAAAAAACCTCATTAAAATTTTTTTTCTACAACAAATAGAACCATACTCAAACTCATTAAATTTATGTTTTTCAATTCATCCCTCCCTTCGCAAATTCATACTCGATTGAAATTAACCAAGTATGAATCTGAAGAAGAGAGGGGCAAAGTAAAAAACAACGCAAGCATCTACTTGTTTAAAGTAACAAAAACATAGCTAATATCATACCTAAAAGATTTGGAGAGAATAAAGTAGAGATAAAGTAAGGAGGTAAAATGTGAAATGTAAGAAAGATTTACGTTGATGGCTATTTATACAAAAATTTGGAATTTTTTCGACTAATGTTCACTCACTCGCTTACATACATTGTGTACTTGTCGTTCATGAAATTAGTCGGAGAAACTGTCACATTTCCATCAACTAGAATTGCGACAAATAACCAGTCGGAATCCAAGGAAATTGGAAATTTTTTTACGTTTTCACCGACTAGAATTGCGACAAATAACCAGTCGGAATCTGGTCGGTAAATAAATTAAAATAAAATAAAAAAATTATAATGAGCTTTTTTTTTCGGCCATTTTGGAGTTAAAATTATAAGTACTAAATTCAAATAGTGTTTTTGCTTAAATATTTTCTCGTATGTACTATAAAAAATTGAAAACGTTAAATATATGTTTCTTAAACCTGAGAAAATTTAGCATCGTATATTTTACTTTTTATGAGTCTACTAAGAATAATATTTTCATGGTGCATTGGCTACAATGATGCAATACTAACACCTGCAAATCGAAAATTATTCTTATTTAGTAGCAAATATAAGTAAAATAATACGATGCTAAATTTTCTCAAATTTGAGGAACATATATTTTAATCGTTTCTAATACATTTTAATAGTAAGCATAGAAGACAATAAGTAAGATAAACAACTATTTCGGTTAAATACTTATAATTATTACAACAAAATGGCACAAAAAAAAGCTCATTATAATTTTTTTTCACATTAAATTGAACCATTAAATTATATCAAAAAAAAAAAACATAACCGGCCAAAATTCAAAATTTCAAAATACCGACCAACCTGCGACGAATATTACAGTCGGCAAGTGGTCGGTATACAAAAAGTGGTCTGCATCAGTTATTACTGTCAGACTACTTTTGACTGATTTGACGTGTATTACCGACTACTTAGCGACCAATATGCCAGTCGCAAGTTGGTCGGTAAATATATAAAAAAAATTTAATGAGCTTTTTTTCCGGCCATTTTGGAGTTACAATTATAAGTACTAAGTTGAAATTGTGTTTTTCCTTAAATATTTTCTCGTATGTACTATAAAAAATTGAAAACGTTAAATATATGTTTCTCAAAACTGAAAAAATTCAGCATCGTAAATTTTACTTTTTATGAGTCTACAAAGAATAATTTTTTCATTGCATGGCATTGGCTCTTCCATAGTGCACTTTACAGCCTAGAAAATACTCCCTCCAATTCACCACTAAGTTCCTATATGTTTTTTGACACTATTCATATCGTAAAACAAATGAGAACTACTTAATGGTGAATTGGAGGGAGTACAATAGGCCGTAATTACCACTATCGAGAAAAAAACCAACGCCCTGCAAATCGAAAATTATTCTTTTTCAGTAGCAAATATAAATAAAATAATACGATGCTAAATTTTCTCAGATTTTGAGGAACATATTTTAATCGTTTCTAACACATTTTTATAGTAAACATACAAGACAATAAGTAAGAAAAACAAATATTTCGGTTAAGTACTCATAATTATTACAACAAAATGGCACAAAAAAAAAAGCTCATTAAAATTTTTTTTTACAATAAATACAACAATTAAATTTATGTTAATCAATTCATCCCACCCTTCTCGCGACAAAGTTCGTACGTTTAATATCAAATTTATGTTTCGCAGTTCTTCCCACCCTCACACTTGAGTGAAGAAACTCGAGTGTGAGAGTGAGGATGAACGGGGCAAGTGAGAAACAGATCGAGTTTTAGAGAGAAAGTTAAGAGTAGAGAGAGGTGAAGGAAATGTGAGAAGAGTGACGTTGAGGGTGGGTATTTATAGACAAAATCAGGAAGTTTCCGACTAATTAACGACCAAGAACTGGTCGGCATCCAGTCGGCACACAATGAGTTTTTTTACAGGTTTTTGCGGTTTTTTTTTTATTTTTTTTAGAACTTTTGCGACTAACTACCGACAACATGGGTAGTCGGAGAACTTGCGACTAACTTTTTGGTCGCAATTCCGTCGGAATTTTGCTACCATATCCTTTCAGTCGGAATTTCCGACTACGCGCCAATAGTCGGTAAAATAGTCGGTATTTTCCGACTAAAAACGGGTAGTCGGTAATTTTAGTCGCAACTTTGCAAATTTTTTGTAGTGTTATTATATGTTTTAATATTTTATAAAAAATCTACCAACATTATGCAAATTAAAGCTCACTTTCTCCCAGCGGGGCTGCTGCTCCTTCGGGCCCCTAGGACCTCCTTTGTGGAACTCTTCCAATGGTTGCTGGAGAATACTTCGAAGGAATCGCTGGTGTTGATTGCTACTGCTATGTGGGCCATTTGGTTTAGAAGGAACAAAGTGATCTTTGAGAATTGCTCCAAACACATCGTCGATACCGTGGCGAGTTTCACTAAGATGGTTCAGGATTATAATCTCTATGCTGCAAAAGTTTTCGCCCCCCCGGAGAAGCACAGTACCACTCCCTTCACAATGGGTTCCCCCCGAATCCAACTGGGTCAAAATCAACGTCGATGCTCACGTGGCTGCGGGTGTGGATAGAGGTCTTGGGGCTGTTTGTAGAGACTCTGGTGGGAATCTTTTGGCTGCTGGTGTCCGTCGTGTTCCGGCTACATGGTCTACTGAGGTCAGTGAGCTAGCTGCGGCTTTGTTTGAAATGGAGGTGGCGCTTCGAATGGGGTACACTCATGTTCATTTGGAAGGAGACAGCACCACCGTTTCCATCTTTTATGTTCTGTTAGAACGAGTCGTGTCTTTGATTCCTTGTTTTGAAGGGTTTAGAAACAGTGTAGTGCGTCGCAGTGGAAACACTACGGCCCCATATGGTAGCTAGGTGGAATGGGGGGTCTGTTGGAGATACGATTTATTTGCATCCTTTCCCGCTTTCTCTTGTAACTTTAGCATCGATTGATCTTGCTTAATATAAACAGGTGCATTTCAAAAAAAAAGCTCACTTTCTCCATCTATAAAGTAAAATTTTTAATATTTGTGTTGGGGCTTGGGGTGCATATCTCTCTTATCCTACCTTGAACGCACAATCCTGATCCTTACGCGTTTGTGTTGTTAATTGCAGGGTCTTCATAAATTATAACGAGTATTCAAAATTTTCAACAACTAAAAAATGGTCCATTAACAATTTTAAATACTTTTACGCACAAAAATTTGGGTGAGACCGTCTCACTTGTGACGCGTCTTATTAGGCCGGTCCAATTGCATATATATATTTTTTTATCAATTTTACAAATTAAATTGTCAATTTTAAGAGTTAAAAAACTCATTTGAAGACTTAAAAGAACAATTGCAAGGATTCAAAATTGAAATTTTAAATCATGGAATTTGACAATTTCAAGACTTAAAAGTTCAATTTCAATAATTAAAAAACCAATTGCTAGACTTAAAATTCCCATTTCAACTTTAAAGTAGGAGACTCAAACATTAATATTGATATTAAAAATTTTGAAATTGACCTTTTAAGTCTTAAAATTTGATTTTTAAGTCATAAAATTGTCCTTTTAAGTCTTAAAGTAGGTTTGTCCGAATATTCTAAAAATATTATTAAGTTTGGGCCGGTTGCATGGATAAAGCGGTCTCACAGCAGAGTTTGTCAGGTACGCACGCTCATCCCCTCCATCGGCACATTTATAGATTTTGTGGTTGGATGTCAAGTGGATTATCTTCACGTACGAAAATAAGGAGTACCAATGAATGGATAATTTTATAATTCATAGCTAAATTTGATAGAGCACATTAACGATGATAATTTAGAAGAAGAAAGTTATGTGACTAATAACATTAACACAAATTCTCAGAGAAGTCCGTCTATTTTATAGACGGACAAAAATGGGTCGGCCCATATATGTAAAAAGAAACTGATCAGTTTTTTAAATTTAAAAAAAAACAATAATGATGCTTGGAATTCGCGCGTTAGGTATAGTCTATTCAACTTCCTATCATTACAACAGTTACACTCAACGTCTCTTTCTCCCACAACCTTCATCTTCTCCCTCAACCTTCATCTTGTCCTGAGATTTCGATTTCATCTTCTTTGAGATTTCGGTGTCATCTTCATTGAGATTTCGGTTTCATCTTCTCCCTCAACCTTCGACAGATTCGTTTTCATTTTCTCTGTGATTTCGGTTTCTTCCTCAACCTTCATATTGTTCCAGATTTTCTCCTGCAAACAAGTAATCAAGTTCATCAATTCTAGTTATGATTTTCGGCATTTTAATGTGTATTTTAATGGGTATTTCAAAATTTTAATGGGTATATTAATGGGTGTTTCGAAATTTTCAGATTTTAATGGGTTTTATAATGGGTTATGTTTTTGGTATATAATAGTGTTTGAACTTGCTGAGATTTTCGAAATTTCTGAGATGGTGTTTGAAATGGAACAATTCTAAGGTTTACTTGCTGAGATTTTGGTATGATTTTTCAATACTATTATTATTGAGCAGATTTATACACAGAAAGTACGAAATTTGCACTAATTGACTAGACGTCAACCTCCCTATCTTATTTTAATAAGAAAGATTAGGTTTATAAGGTGCTGGAGATATCTGGCTTAGCAAATAGGTGTAGGAAGACTGGCATGCTTAACAATATTATTATTAAAAGAAGATGGGTAGAATAACTCTTACTGTTGAAGTGCCACTCCTATAAACCTAATCTTTCTTATTTTTGGGACACAGAAAGTGGTTTATCTCTACCATTTTTGGGACACCACTGATTTTTGGCCATAAGCGATATTTTTTGATATTGGTATGATTTTTTTTTGATATTGTATTTTAATGGTGTTTGAACTTGCTGTTTGAAATTTCCAAATTTTGATATTGGTATTGGTATGATTTTTTTGATATTGGTATGATTTTGGTATGATTTTTTTGATATTGGTATGATTTTAATGGGTTATGACTTTTTTGATATTGGTATGATTTTGGTATGATTTTTTTGATGTTCGAAATTTCGAGATTTTAACTTTGTGCTACAAAATGAAGTGTGCATCTTCTTTGCTGATTAAAGATTTACCTTTACCCCATGAAGGGTCAATTGTGATGTATGTTTGTAGCTTGCTGATCGGAGGCTATATCGTGCTTCCATGATAACGAGGATCTTACTAAGCGACCTAAACATGGATCGCGATAAATTGGTGGATTTGGCCAAACAGTTTGCATTTGAGAAACCCAAAAGATTACCCGAAATTCTTGCCGCAAGGACACCTGATCCATTAAAATTTGTTACTCCGAAGAAGCGCACGAGAGCGTCCCAAAAACCTGCACAAGTAGCTCCCAAAAGGCAGAGGAAGAATGTCCCCAAAAAGAAGACAATTTGAACATTGAAGTTGTAATGAACACATTTAACTCTTGAAACATTTGTGTTAATTATTGAAGACATTGCGTAGTTGTTTTTAGTAATTATGATTCAGAATTTAATTATATATGTTTTAGAGTTTTAATTAGAAGGATTTGGAGCTATAATGTCTAAGTTTTTGAGCTATATTGACTATGTTTTGGAGTTATAATGACTAAGTTTTGGAGCTATAATGACTAAGTTTTGGAGCTATAATGACTAAGTTACTGTCTTAGTTTTGGAGCTATAATGACTAAGTTTTGGAGTTTTACTAATTAAGTTTTGGAGTTATAATGACGATTTTTTGACTTATATTGTCTTAGTTTTGGAGTTAAAATGAGTTATAATGATTTTATTTTTGAGTTGTAATGACGCATTTTTTGAGTTATACTGTTTAAGTTTTTGAGTTGTAATGACTAAGTTTTGGAGTTTTACTGACTATGTTTTGGAGTTATAATGACTAATTTTTTGAGTTATACTGACTTAGTTTTGGAGTTAAAATGAGTTGTAATGATTTTATTTTGGAGTTATAATGACGCCTTTTTGGAGTCATACTGACTAAGTTTTGGAGTCTAAATGGCTAAGTTTGCAATTTAAAATAACAAAGTTCTGGAGTAATTTAGAAATCCATAGTATAAAACATCAAAATCCATAATACAAAACATCAACTACATTATCTATATTATATGTTTTTTGGGTGTTGCAGTTCCGAACTCCGTTTTGTTCGTGCTCTTTTTTTTTTCAAAGTGACCCTTGATCCTCTTTCTTTCGTATCTTCAACACATACCCTACACGACATACATAATACAAAAAAGACATATTAAATACCAAACATAACATACTATAATAACAAAAGTGACATATTATAATACCAAACATAACATGTTATGATACCAAACAAGACATATTATAATAACAGAAGCCTCAATTTCTTCATTACAATCATCTATGCAAATATGCAAATATAATCAGTTATTGAACCAAAAATTTACCGGTACACGACCAAACACAAACCATTATAGCAACAAACATATACCATTATACCCCCCAAACACAGACATTATAGTCCCAAAAAGATACCATTATACCCCTAGAAATAATACGTTATACCCTAATATACCATTATAGGCCCAAACACAGACCATTATACCCCCCAAAAAAAAACCATTAAGATTACATAAACAATATTATATGGTCGTTGCTTTCAGTCGTTGTCATCGTCTCCATTATAGTCCCGAAAAGATACCATTATAGACCCAAACACAGATATTATAGCCCCAAAAAAACAAAACCAATATAATTACACGCCCAAACACAGACATTATAGTCCCTGAAAGATACCATTACAGTCCCAAAAAAAACATAATATAATTTCAAAAACATTATATCACTATTACAAAATTTAATACCTTCGTAGAGGGATATAGCGTTGTTATGGTCGTTATCATCACCTCCATCTCCAAGGACTGAAATACATTAAAAAAAAAAAAACAATCAACACCATTGATGAACGATTAAGCCATTAAATTTAAGCCATTAAAAAAAAACAATCATCACAGACATTGATGAACGATTAAGTCATTAAATTTAAGCCATTAAAAAAAAACAATCTCCTTCGTTTTCCATTAAAAAAAATACCAGGTATTAAATTTTAAAAAAAACAATTGATCAAATATGGTCATTACCTTCATTACCTTCGTGTTCCATTTCAATATGGTAATTCTCAGCCGTCATTGATGAAGCCATTGATGAACCTTAGTTAACCAAAAAAAAAATTCAATTTATAAATACATAAGAGAAATGATTAAGAAATCATGAACAATAAAATCAAATCATTAACATACTTTGCGCCATCTCCTTCGAATATACTTGATCGAATTCACACATTATGTCTTCCATTGTTGTTGCAGGTTTTTGGTGTTCTAATGGTGTTTTGGTGTTCTAATGGTTTTTAGTGTTCTTAAGGTTTTTGGCGTTCAGTTTCAATATCAATGAAGATTGTCTTTTGGCATTCTAATAATTTTGGGGAAGAAATGAACAGGATTCTAATGACAGTTAAGAGGATGTCGTTTTGGGGAAGAGATGGACGGTTGGTTTTCCCAAGTAAAGGTTGACAGAATTTTTTTTTTCTTTTTTACTTTTTCTAAAAAAATTAAGATGCTGATTTTTGTTTGGGTTGGGCTTTGATAGTATCCGTCTATAGGATAGACCGTCTCCCATGAGACTTCCTGTAACATTAAACAAGATCACGGCCCAGTAAGTTGATGCCAACTATGGGCTTAATGTTATAATCCTTGATATATTATGTCTTTTGTGTTTCAGTTTATGTAAACAACTAGATAGTGCCCGTGCGATGCACGATTTAATCAAATTTTCTGAGTATAAATAACAAAAACAAATCCTAGTAAAAGTATATTATGTTTTAACTATCTCAAAATATCCAATACACTAAATAATTAAAAATTGAAAAAACTTTTATAAATAATTAAAATAAATAAAATATTAATATATAGAATTTGCTAATACATTAAATATGATTTGACCCAAAAAGTAAAAAAAAAATTAATAAGAAAATTAATATATTCAAAATAAAAAAGTAGAAAGTCAAAGATCATAATAACAAATTAACAATGACATCATCATTTAATTTAAGAGGGAAAATTTTTAATGTGGAAGCGACACGTAAGTAATTTTGAAAGGTGATGATGTAAGCGTGTTTTGTTTTAGTAATAATTATAGATTATAGATTAATTTATAGAAACTTAAGTAGTGCACTGAGTTTTTAGCATTAAACAAGATCACGGCCCAATCAGAGACGATCTCTAAAGAGACTGTCTCTGACAAGAATTTCTTAATGCTAAAAACTCAGTGCACTACTTAAGTTTCTATAAATTAATTTTTTACATAAACTGAAACACAAAAGACATAAAATAGCAAGGATTATAACATTAAGCCCATAGTTGGCATCAACTTACTGGGCCGTGATCTTGTTAATGTTATTAGTCACAAAACTAACTTCTTCTAAATTATTTTTATTGGACCAATACATGACTTTATTGAAAGATTCAAAAAATAAGCTTTTTTTTTTAAAAAAAAAATCAGAAATAAGTTTCAGGAAATTATAATTCTCAAAATAAGCAACTTCATATCAAAGGTCAGGTATATTCACATTTACTACCAGTGAACAAAAAACTGGTAAAAAAGGTCATAATTCTTTGTTTGTTGTCACTAAGGTACAACAAACGAAACGGGAGACAATGTCGTAGCATTAGGAACAAAAAAAAGAAGTTTGTTCTAACAACGAATAACTTGTTTTGTTTTTTTGTCTCCTCTAATGCTACGACTTTAGTAAAATTGACCAAACATGTTTTATTTTTTTGTCCTTCCAATGCTACAGCATTCCATCCCTTTTGTTCGCTATTAGTAACAACGAACAAAAAATTAAGGTCCGGCTTGATCAATATTAGGATTGGGCGAGTTCTATAAGATTAAGTATTTTGACATCATAAATAATAAATATCACAAAATATGTGTCACAAATACAATTAAAATTTTGTTTTGTAGTAAATATTAATTGTCTTAGTAATAAATTAGTTAGAGATTATATAGTGTCCACCTTTGTCTTATTAATTTGTTTTTATTGAAATATGACCTGACCATGAAATTGTTATCCTTTATATTATCCTTTATATTAACATCGGTTTAAATATCAGATTCAAAGAGAGTTTCGATTAGATTTTAGATTTAGGAGTGCATGATCACGCCTAGTTATTAGATATAGGAGATTTCAAAAATCATAATTTTAAATCACTAAAATTGATTTTGTTTTTCTATTTGGAGATTTGCAAAACACGTACAAATGTTGTATAAAATATTATTTTGTCATTTTTTTTTACCGAAATGCTTCACAATGTGAAAGTATTTTGTCAAATTAGTTTTGATTTATTTTTCTAGTTGGTGTTTTGCAGAAAATATGCTACAATTTCGTGCTCCAACATTATTATCCGTCTAATCCGATCTCTTTTCATTATATATAACATAATTTGGAGTCTCAAACTAGCAGCTTAAACTTTTGGTTAAGTTGGTTTTTTGACATTGTATCAGAAGCCAGTATAACAAGAGGTCATAGATTCGAATCTCAACCACCTCTAGTTTAAAGTAGAATATTCAGCGCATATGCGCATTCACACTTATAGCCCAATAGACTCTTGTGTGAGAGGGCATGTTAGAGTATAAACTTTTAGTTAAATTAGTTCCTTGACAATACTCATACCGTAAAAAGAAAGCTTGCAACCCCGTATAACCATTAACTTGGCGTCAAACTACTACAATACATGATTCAAACCAATATTATTAAATATCCTTTATTTTTCTTAAATTGCTATTTTATGATTTTTTAAATGAGATTCTTTTACGTATAATAATGTGATAAACTATAGAGATGCAGAATAATTCAATTTTAACCACTGTTCAAATTTTACCAGATTAATCACAATTATGCATAGCTCAACCGATTCCATAACAACCCTTGTATAAAACTAAATATATAAACAAAATTTTTGCATAAAGTACATAAAATTTACCTGGAATAATTCAATCTATTTGTGATTTCCTACGATAATCTCACCTATTGAATAACCATGAATAATATCAACTTTAAGGGGTATTTGGCTATAGTAAACTTGGCTAATCCGATGATCTGCTATAGTAGGTAACTCACCAAACAAGTAAATTGAAAACTAAATTAAAATTAAACAAAAATTTTGATATTTTCCATAAAAAATTATAAATAATAAAAAATCATAGATTTTTTTAATATATTTGAATTTTTCTTTCGAAATTTTATTTAATTTATTTTTTCTATTTAAAAAATAAAACTTGATATAGCAACTTGAACAGGCCTAATAGCAAGTCATCCGGTTATTAGATTTACTATAAGAAATACTCCTCAAAGTTGGAATTATTTATGGTTAATCAATAGGTGAAATTATTGTAAAAAAATCACAAATAAATTGAATTATTCTATGTAATCTTTCCTAAACACTAATCGACCTGATTTAAAATATCGTAGTTAGAACGTGCTAAAACATGGGAATGTATATATCTAATTATAAGTCGTCCCAACCTTGATTGAACCCAAACGGACCTAACCATGGCCACGTCTAGGGTTTATTTAACGCACCTCATACTTGTCTAGGTAGGCCACATGAGATTTCTTTTTGTTCTACTCCCTCCTATTCACCACAAGTGTCCCATTTGTTTTATGCACTCTATCCAATGCACTTATTCAATCATTAATATCTCTAATTGTACATAATTAAAAATTATGAAAAGTTGATATAAATAATTCTTGCATTGAGACGAATCAAAAATAAGATCCTACTTGACTATATTTTAATTTATAGATTAATAATAAAATGCAAATTAAGAGTAAGAGATGAACAGTCCCCAAAAAGCAAATGAGACACGTGTGAAGAATAAGGAGTATTTTTGTAGGTCGTAGGGGCCTAATAGGGAGCGGCCCTCTACAAACCCTTCTCCTATCGCTAACGATTATTTTTATTTGTCGCCACCCTTTTCATTTTATCGCCACCCCTTCTTTAATAAAATTACTAAAATGCCCTTAAATTCAATTTTAATTATAAAATCAACCATTATTATTTCTAAACTAAATTTCTCAATAATAAATAAATTAAAATATAAATATAAATTTTAGTAAAGAAAATAGTTTTTAAAATCGAAAAATAAATTTGATCACACGTTTTGTATTGAAATTTGATACATAATCACTCCTTTGGCCGAAACTTTTGATACAAAAATCACATTACAACAATATTTGTAGCATTAGAACCTAGACTTCAAGATCTTTCCAATGATATATTATATTCCCAATTTCGATAATCGAGCGAGAAATGACGATTGTTTGAAGTTTATTTGTGCTGAAATTTGATACATGCTCATTCTTTTGGTCATAACTTTTTATAAAAAAATCGTATTAGTGCAAGGTTTGCGGCATTAGAAACTAGACTTCAAGAGCTTTCCAACGACATATTATATGCTCAATTTTGACAATCGAGCGAGAAATGACGACCGTTCAAAGTTTGCAGTAATTTCTAACGATAATACGACTTTTCTATAAAAAGTTATGGCCAAAAGAATGAACATGTATCAAATTTCAGCACAAATAAACTTCAAACAATCGTCATTTCTCGCTCGGTTATCGGAATTGGGCATATAATATATCATTGGAAAGATCTTGAAGTCTAGGTTATAATGCCTCAAATATTATAATTATACAATTTTTCTATTTAAAGTTATAGCAATTAGAGTTAATATGTCTCAAATTTTAACACAATCATATCGATTCCGCAATCATATTGATGCTCATTTTCGTTGGCCATTGTAATTCAATTTTTAGTTTTAGTTTGTTTTAGTTCAATGAGTGTTCGGAGAAAGTTTTTAAAGAAATGTTAGAGATTAAAGGTTTGAAAAGTAATCAGGGGCAATTTTGAAATTTCAATATATAAGGGGTGGCGATAAAATGAAAAGGGTGGCGACATTTAATAATACCCATAATAGTATGATTTGTTTTTGTCGTATGTTTCCCTTTTTATTTTTAATTTACTAGTAATACTTCCTCGTTCCATAATACTTGCTATATTTTGTTTTTAGGCACTATTTATCGTTTAAGCGTATTTTAAATATTGCGGCTAATGTGTACTTCCTTCGTTCCATAATACTCGCTACATTTTCTATTTTGGGGAAATTTCATATTACTTGCTACATTTCCATTTTTAGTAAAAACCAATCATTTAAAGTTCTACCTACTCTTAATTATTTTGATCCTACCCTATACCTCATTAACTTTTATACCTACGATTATTTAATCTTTATAATATTCTCAATTATCTATCTATTTTTCTTTTTCATTTTTCATCAAATAATATTAAAAAAAATCCCTAAAAAGAAACCCCGACATGCTCCTAATAATTGCACAGTGCTTCCTTAATATGTGTGCCCATGCATTTGTAGCAAGTAAAACAGAACGGAGGAAGTAAATAATAATATAGTCAAGTGGGATCTTGTTTGAATCGTCTAATCGCATACTTTCATAATATAAACTTTTTATAATTTTTAAATGTGTATAATTCGACATATAAATGAACAAAATAGTACATTGGAATGCGTAAAAAAGTTAAATGTAGCAAGTGTTATGGAACGGAGGAAATATATTTTTATTACTTTCTCTGTTTTTAAAGAATTTTCAATCAAAAATATTTATGGAATTAAGAAAGATAGAATTTTTTTGATGGTGGATCATAGATGTATTGTTTTATAAAATAATAAATTTTGATGAAAATAGAGACCATAAACAGCATACAAATAAAAGAAAAATACTAGGACCACCACAATTAAAAAATATATTTAAAAGTTAGTGGGAAACATGTGTGGTCCATAAGCAATATGAAAATATAAAAATAAAGTTAGCGAAAGATATGCGGAAAACAAAAGTATTATTAAAATTTAAAAGTATTAGTTTTGTCCAATTTTGTGATATATATAGAAAGATTCTTTATTGAGCAACACAATGAAACAACCAAAAATGGCAAATTGAAACTAATTCATGGAATGAAGGGAGTATATTATATGTTTATTAACTTTATTTTTTTTGGAAAAAAATAACTTTGTTTTATTCAAGTAAATAACCTTTTTATACAAAAATAAACAGTTTAATGGTAGATATAATATCTTTTCTCTGTTCATATAATATGTTGCATTTCTAAAAAAAAAGTCAAGGTTAAGTCAACTATATAATCTACGTAGTATAAATTAAATTGTACAATGTTAAAATTTAGTATATTTATTAATTTAATAAACTACTAGCCTTATTTAATATAATTCTGTAAGATTAACTGATAAAAGTCTATGAATTAATTTTCTTTTTACTTTATAAATTTTCAGACATGATATCATCTAGAATTGAAATATTTTAGCTCAGTCTATCTATTTTTAATTGCAATTATTTCTTGAACTACAATCCAAAATAATATTTTTTATTTTGAACAATTTTTAAATAGATTGAAATATTTTAAAAACTGAATGAGGTCTATTGACCCATTCTTTTATATCTCCCTCTTACCCTGAGTTAATATATAAGATATTATAAAGTTATATGATGTATATTTTTTGAGTTTGAAATTTGCAAAATGTATGTTATATAGTACTAGCTTTTATTCATCTAAAATGTCCAATTTACTTCTGGGATACTATTCATTTATCACTTTTAAATTGCATTTTATTATTAATCTATAAGTTAATAGTCATGTGGCCTGGGATCTTATTTGAATCGTTTTGATGTAAAGATTATTAATATCAACTTTTTATAATTTTTAATTATACATCGATATATTAAGGAACGAATAAGTGCATTGGATAGAGTGCATAAATTAAATGAGACATTTTAGATGAATAGGAGGGAGTATATTAAATGTAAAAGTTATTCTTTTCTAATTAACTTATTTGTAAGTTGCAAGTTTCTCTCGCTTGGAAGGCCATCTTCGAGCTGGGGGACTCATTGATCGCACTCTTCGTATGGGTATGAGTTGCCGTCGTCCTTCTCTCCCCAGACCCTGATCATAATTTGATATATGAGCGGAATACATTGGGTATGATGATGATGTAAAAGTTATTCTTTTTCGACAAATGTAATTAAATTTTTATATGAGTAAATTTTAGATAAAGTCATATATTAAATGCAAAATAGATGTGTAATGAGATGTCAAGTCATTGTCATATTAAAATATACAACCAGTATTGTATTAAACCGTTTCACCAGGAAATGAACTTCTATGATTAACGCATTTTTCTAATAGATCACTTAAAGATAGTAAAAGATCACTTCAAAATATAAGTGGTCATTCTAAATTATAAAGTGATCACTTGATACTGTTAATAAATAATCACTTTAAGGTTACAAGTGATCACTTTAAGACAATAAATGTACATTATATTAATCCAATAAAAATAATATTTCGGTGACACCGCCTCATATGAGAATTTTTGTGATTGAAATATCCATATATAAAAGATACGTGAATAAGTAAAAAAGTATGCAGTAGTTAATTTCTTACGCAAGAAAAGGTTTTTGTTGTAGATGTTATGTAGGTCTATCATATTACTACCTCCGTTCTAAAATACTTGCAACATTTGGCATTTTCACGCAATCCAATGCACTAATTCAATTCTTAATATCTATAATTATTAATAATTTTTACGTTGAGACGAATCAAACAAGATCTCACTTAACTATGTTTTAACTTATAGATTACTTATTAATCACAAATTAAGGGAAATAAGTGAATAGTGCTTAATTATTTTTCGTATGTTGAGACTATATTGAAAGTTGGAACGGAGGAAGTATGAAAGTATTGCAACTTGCATTGTAAGTGTTCTAGATATTAATGAGTATCAAAATACAAATTCCTATTTATTATTAGATCCCACAAAATCCCGAGAATGAACTTAAATTTATTTGTAGTTAGTTCAAAAGAATAAAAAATTACAGTAAATAAAAATATACGTAAACTTTTTACGTTGAACAGATTACTAATTAGACACAAGGAGTGGCATAGGATTTTCAAAATATTTTTCTTCTTTTCACATGAAATAAGCATTAATTATTTAGATTATTTCAATGAAAAAAGCAAATACATAAAAAAAAACAATACAATAGTCTAAAATTATTACTTCACATTCATTGCTAATAATATAGTCCCTCCGTTCCTTAAAGAAGTTTCCACTTTCTATTTTGAGGTGTTTCAATTATTGTTCCCATAAGAAATCTTTCCATTTATATCACAAATTTTGGACAAAAATAACCTCACCCATCAAATTTATTATTCAGTAAAATAATATCTCCACTATCTAAACAATTCCACTTTTCTTAATTCCCGTGAATATTCCCAATGGGAACATCAATAGGGAACGGAGGGAGTAATTCTTAAGAAGAAGACCTAATAAGAAAGATAAGGTTTGCAAAATATTCCTCATTACAAGGAATAGTAAGTCCACCCATGGGATGATCATACCCAAACTCTTCCTCAATAAGATGAAGTACCCTTTGAAATAAAGGATGGTTTAAATAAGAAATTGGAATAACTTGCCTTTTCATAGAATTTTCTCCTACATAAACTACAACATGACCTTTTGGTACATCCATTGAGCTTGAAGATTGTTGTATTTTTTTGTTCCCTAGACTGTTTTTAAGGACTCTTCTTGTTATTTGAATGCCCATAATTTTTTTATTTTCTTTTCTGAATTATAAATGCTTTTTATTAGAATTCTTGTAATATTATGAAATGAGGATGAATGTGAAGAGTTTATATAATGAGTGATGAATTACTGTTTGCATTTTGTTAGCTGGACTAATCTTCAATGAATGGTGTTGTGAGCATTGGAAGACATAAGGAGGCCCATTTCTTTTAATTGATTATTAGTTTATATTAGGTTGATTGTGCTAATTTTACCTAGATTTAAACTAATTGGTGTGATTGAAATGATTTGTCGTGTAAATTTTATAGAAATGTACAATGTCGTCATGATTTCTATGGTAATGAAACTTTATTAATCAGAACAAGTTTTGTTTTTTGTTTTCTTTTTTTACAATTTTTCACTACCACATTATAACACATTTACTAAATGTTAATGCATTTAAATGAGTTTTGCGAAAAAATGAGATGGTTGTTGAAGTAGATTAACTATGATTACTTAAACTTGCTATGAAATTTCCAATCAAAACTACACCAAATTTCTACTATCTTCCACCCACCATTTAATATTGATTACCAAATCTAACGAGTCATCAGTTCAAATCATACTTCCTTTGTTCTATTGAGATTACAGTATTTGCCCTTAAAATATCTCAAATTTGCGTGATATTAAAATTTTAATTGGACAAAGTAATAAACGATAGAATCATACAAGAAAAGAAGATAAAAGTATTATATATAAAAGAAAATTCAATTTATAAAAATCTCACTTTTTTTAATATGTTTTCACAAATCTCACATTTTATTTAAGAAAAGTTGATTAATAAGCCAACCTTTAACACATGCACCGTGAATAACTCTATATCTTAAAATTATTTTTTAGTACTCTATTTTTTGTTTGTCGTCACTTTTAGTTTCTAATAGTTTGACATTTGCCCTTAATTTACTATCATCATACCCTATAAATATGCTAACAACAAATTAATGGTAATAATTGAATTATAAAAAGATAATTCATAAATAGGAGCTAGTATTTACAACGTACATAGTGAAAGATCAAATTATTAATATCAATTTTCCTTTTTCTGTAGTTCTTCTGTTCTGAAATATATTCTCACACCCGATTATGATATATTGTGTGAGAAAATATTACTATCAGTCTATCAGTATCAAATATAATGAAACCGACATAATGTGATTTGATAAAAATCCAGACATTTTAACCATGTATTGCTTTGTAATTGCAGCTTTAATTAATTTACGTCGTTTATGAGTGATGAATTGTCCCCTTCAATAACAGATTGATTGATTTCCTTATTATGAGCGTCAGCGACATACAAACCATTGTATAAATTCAATGCCTTTAAAAAGGAGGACATATAGAATGACTCCAAAAACAAGGAAGTGACCGTAAAATTACATTGCCATCAGAGTTACACGCCGAATGTGACTCGCTTACTTTATGTCTTTCATTAAAAGAGAGTAATGACTAATGAGTAGGACAACAATATGAAAGTGAAGCTTTGATATGTTGAGTAGAAGATTTGAGATTCGATCTCTATTGGGCGTAGGTATTAATTGGGAGGTTTCTTGACTGCGTGCATTCTCTTTATATTCTCCTTGAGGGGAACATGTATGGTTTGTCCACATCTTTCATTAAAAAAAAATCACCCGGACCATACCTTGTGGGGGATATTGAGAGTGTCCTTTACTTTTACATCGAGACTTTCAATCCCGCTTAACCGATGTTGGGATACTTTATCCCACATCGACAAATTAAAGATGGTGTGATTGTACTTTATAAGTCATTGAAGTGTTTCTTCCTATGCTATATGATTTCAGGATGATATATATATTATCTTGGTTTATGACGTGTATACATATATACACCTCGTATTTTTACGTTAAAATGCTGAAATTTATAATAAATTCAGCTTAATTTGATTATCGAGACAATAACTTAAAGCATTAGGGTAATTAATGAAATGGTGTTTTTGCTGACAAATTCTAAATTTACCGACTCAATCCAAAAGGCTAACAAGTAACAACCATAATAACTTTTAAATATTAGTTTTATATAGTTTTACATTAAGCCATTATCTTTTCATGCAATTGTTATTTTGTATAATTATAATTATGTTTAAATCTTCAATAATTTTATGTACTCTTAACCGATCATTATGAAAACAATAAAAACTATTAAGTCTATTTTTCTTGAGTTTACTTTGCACCATAAAATTGAAAAAGCTCACATATTTAAATTAATTTGTAATTAACTGATTTGATCCGAATATGATCCATCGCGACATGCAACCAAAACTTAACCAAAAATTTTACCCAGTGAAAATATGATCAAAGGGAATGATATCGTCCTTAACCGACCCAATGATATGACCTCAATTACTGTGTTATGATCTTAATTACTTTTTTCGATTAAGGGAGACAATAAGTGTTTTTATTTGCACTAGTTTATTGTGAGGTAGCAACAAAGTAACAGATTGAAATACCACATGATAACCAATTAAGTTAATTTACCTTTTTTTGAGAATAATATTATTTATTTCCATTATCTAATTGAAATTTCAGCAAACTAATAATCCAACCATTCTCTCATCCACCGTGAATAATAATTCTATTATTTTTGAATTGTTTTATAATAATTTAACTTTTTCCCTTAATTTGCTATATTAGCATATCCAACTCAGTCCTATCAGTATACAGACAATAAACTAAATGTAAATGTTAGTTTATCAGAAAATAATCCAAAATTAAAATCATTTACAGCAAATGAGTGAAAAATTGAATTATTAGTGTCAATTTTTTCCTTAAAATTTTTTCCTTTATATTTTATACCTATAATAAGATGCAATATGTTTGATAGTATGTGCTATTCCTTAATGCTTTTTGGTGATTAATTTTAACACATCTAGTCTCCTGAGAAACCGTCTTTCTAAAAGACGTCTTTCAAGTCCAGCCCATTAAAGCTTAATATCTACTTTTACTCTATATTTTCCTTTATGGGCCAGTTCAATTAGAGACAGTCTCTTAATGATCTCTCAAAGAAAAAAGAATTTGTGATTTTATAAATATAGACATACCTTTATATAGCCTGTTGATTATACAAAATACAATAACAACAGATTGTGTCCCGGTCCCCATTTTGATAACCAATTGAAGTAACACACTAGGATTATCTATTTTTAGGCATATTTTCATTAAAAGTTCTCAGGTGATCACATGTCTGCTCTGATAATAAGCTTCTAGGAATGAGGTGAAATGTTTTGGTAAAGAAAATAGCCTTTTTTTGTCCTTAAGCAAACGTTTCACAAATGTCGTTTTAATTCATACCACTAGCACCCTTATTTCATGATTTTTGCTGTATTTTTTATTTTATTTCATCCTATAAAATTTTCTATATTTCTTATATTTGGTCATAACATACATTTTATCTTTTATTAGTAATAAGACTGATATTAAATTTATTTTTTCATTTTATCTACATGTTTCTCTCATACGAGCTCGGAGCTCTTATTTCAATTTATCCATCACTACAGCATAATTGGCTTATAGTGAGATATATTTAATGTCATTTAATTTGAATGTCAATACTTCAAATTTCTAATAGTATATATAGTAGATTTAGTGACATATATTACACCATTTAGCATCATAACAAAAAAATCATACTAAAACTTGACAATCTAGTGACATTTCTCATGAATGTCACTATAGACTATAGTAATAATTACTTATGCTACTAAAGGCCAAACAAAGTGTCACTATCACTTTATGGTGAAAATTAAAATAAAAACCAGCAATTATTACACTAAAAATATAAATAAGTGGCATTTTTTAATGTCACTAAATCCAATATCGCGAAAAATTAAATTTATCGTAGTACCATTTTCTTCCCTTTTTTCTTGGGTTTCAAGAGTATTATTGTTGTGCAGGGGTGGATCTATGTATGGGCCCTCCGAGGAGAATTTTTAAAATTTTTTTTGTTCTTATCTTAATCTCAATCTTCATGTTCAAAATTTTAATTTTTTTAGGTACTTTCACTCGTAGTCTTAATCTTTATATCCTCATCTTTAATCTTAATCTTATTCTTAATATTAATCTTAAATTCTTATTCTAATCTGATCAATATTCTTAATCTTGATTCTTATTGCATATAAGTGTTTTTTTGTATCTGATAACAATGTCATCTAAATTTGATTGAAGCTAATTAGAATTGCGAAATCATTGTGTCTAGACTGCAAATCCGAAGTCGAGAGTCTTGGTTTGGAGAGGACAGATTTGAGTTTGTTGCTTAATTCATTTTATGAATGTTATGTTTTAGGTGATGACAAGATTCAGATTGAATGAATAACAAAACACTATGGTTAACTTTTTCGATTGATCAATATGAATCTCAAGTGAGTGGTTGACTACCCCTCCTAGATCTCTTTTCTCTGTTTTGCTGAGGAATTGCTTACTATTAAATCTTTTTCCTGGTTTGAGAGACTGTTACACAAAAATGCTATCTGCTGCTCACGTACACTAGCTAATTTCGTTCATTCGCTGTTGTCCCAAAGGACTCTAAATCAGAATCCTAGTAGGCATTCTTGGTATAAACGTGTACAAAAAGTGTATATAGACCCCAAATTTACAGATATATGCCGTGTCATTGTGTGGTCCTGCCGTAAGATCTTGTTCTAATACCTAATAAGATCCAATAAAACTATCAACCATGGAATATATTAAGAGGTGTAAATAAGAATTTCCATGGTGATATAATTGTGTTCTAATTGTTATACGATAGCAGTTCATTGAAGTAACCCTACGTATACAGTATACTAAAATAACTTACGTTGTATCATAGATAATATAACATCATGGAGACGGGACCAAGCATTATATTGCAGCCAAGTGTGTTTGGTCCTAAGAGATGAAGTTAATGGTTAGATTTCTTTGCGTGGGTTTAACTGACCGCAATCTTCTTTGATTACAGCCTAACTATAGTTGTTATGAGCCGAATATATATCTAGTGATTCAATTATTGTTTAGAATTTTGGTTAAGTTTTTGTTTAAAGCAATATTAAAAGTTAACGTATGCTAAAAGATACTGAAGTATTTGGCAAATGACCTTTTTGTTAACTTTTGCATTTGTTATTTTGATTAATCAAACAAAAAATGTTTGGTAAATAAGTATTGAGTCCATCCATGCGATCTCCTTATCTTCAAGCATGCAGTAATAGGTATATAAGATATCTTAAAGTCGCAATTTAGTTAATTAATATTTCGATTTCTAAAGTTTTGGGAAATACTGTCATTTTGTTTCAAACATGAACAAATTCGATGACCAAATGTATAACATATAAAATTTTGATAATATTTGATGTATCTTCCTAAACCATACTTGAGACAAAGATCAGGAATTGTATTCCAAAATTAGTAGTTCAAGTCTCATAATAGACTCGTTCAAGTTGCACCCTAATGAGATAGTACAAGTTTGGCAGCAATAAGGACTAATCCTTGTCATGATAATGAATTTATTATGAATGTACGTACTTTGGCAAATTTTGTAACGCACATGTGGTTTCACTCTGTTAGCGTGATCAATTTACAAAAACATAAGCATAGACTTGGCAATTTTTGCAGCCCACGTAGTGACGTACATTTAATTTGGTCTTCATATTTAATTGAATAACATGGTCTATGTTGACATTCAATAATGAATAGCCTTCTAGCTAGGTGTTAGAGATTCTAACAGGTAAGTAAGAATGGTTGAGATTCGAACCCGTAATCTCCTTTTACGATGGCTCTGCCGCTCTGATACCATATTAAGAAATTAAATCAACTCAACCATAAACCTATACTAATTAGGGCTGGCAAAAGTTGATCCGACCTGCTAACCTGATCTGAAACCGACCCGAAATTAGCGGGTTTGGGTTTAGATTTTTGACCCAATTAATTAAATGGGTCAACCCGACCGGATCTGTTTATTAAATGGGTTAGGTTCAGGTTGAATTTTTAAACCCGAAAAATACCTATTTAACCCATTTATTAAATGGGTCAATCAGGTCAGGTCGACCCATATTACCCAATATTAACCTATAAATATTTATAAAATAATATACATATATTTTAAAAAATAACCCAAACCCAAGCCCACTAAAAAACCCTAACCGGCTCTTTGTACCCTTAATATATATATGCTTTTTAGTTTTTTCCCTTCTTACTTCATTCCCAATTTTCCACATTCGACAAATAAAAACCCTAACCCTAACCTGTGGAGTGCGGCACCTTTGATGATTTTTCATCCCACAATTCTCTAGTTTTCTCTCCTCTTCTTGATCTACCTCAGATCCTCAAATCTGGATGCCAAAACTCAAGGTAAAAATTATTTCTTTCTCTCATTCTTTTATTATTGTTGTTTGATTTTTCTTTTCGATTTTATCATTCTTTTTTTGTTCAAATTTTTTTGTTTCGTTTTTTTTGTTCTTGATTATTTGTTCGAATTTTTTGTTCGATTTTTCTGTTCGTTTTTTTTCTGTTTGAATTTGTGTGTTCTGATTTGATATTTCCATAGATTTAGATGTTTCTGTTTGTGTTTAAAGTTTCTGTTTTTTGTTCTTCATTTTTTCATGTGTTCTAGTTTCATACTTTCATGTGTTCGATTTGTGTTTAATGCTTTTGTTTTTTGTTCTTCATTTTTTCGAATCTTCTGTTCGAATCTGATCTGATATTTGTGTTTAATGTTTCTGTTTTTTCGTTTGTTCTTTTTCAAATCTGATCTGATATTTGTGTTTAATGTTTCTGTTTTTTCGTTTGTTCTTTTTCGAATCTGATCTGATATTTGTGTTTAATCTTCTGTTCGAATCTGATATTTGTTCTTCATTTTTTCGTTTGTCATTCTTCCTGTTCGTTAACTTATTTTTTGTTTGTTAATGAAGCAAAAATGGAATCAGCTTTGTGGGATGGTAATGAAGATTAAAGTTGAAGAAGAAGACATATTTTTCCCTAGTCCAAGTCCAAGTTTCGAACAACATGAATTTAGCTTAAAAGCATCTTCCTCATGACTACTTTATTTTAGACTATGATGTAGAAACTAGTAATCCAACCCCATAAATGATGGTAAATAAACTTTAATATATCTTTGTTATGAATTGTGAATGGCTAAATGGGTCATTAGCTGGTTAAATGGGTTAAATTATGATGATCTGAACTTATGGGTAAACCCAAAAATAGCAGGTTGACCCGACCTGCTACAGATCAGGTCGGGATTTCAATTGTTGACCCACTTAAATAAACATGTCAGGTTCGGGTCAATGCCCTAATGACCCATTTATATATGACCCGAACCTGAAAATGACCCAACCTGATCTGTTTGCCACCCCTAATACTAATGGTCAAGGGTCCATGATTTGTTATATACAATACTAAAAAGTTATATACAATACTAAACCCTTTAGGGCATTTCTCGGTGTTCATGGTCAAGACTTTATCTGAGAAGATTGTCAGCACAATCATAGTTAGTTAGCAATGTAAATTTTCCGGCCAAAAAATTTGCTCTGAAACCAATTATAATCATTAAAGGAGAATCATAAGGTATAGAAACCCATTAATAACTTGTTCTATAAGTGGGATTTCATTCTAGTATAAAATGGCAGTTGGAATAGCCCATTTGGGTTTTAACATAGATGATATAACTTCTTTTTTCGATATAGACAAATTTAAAAAGTATAATGTATTCAAAAATCTTGGAAATTTTTGGGCGTCGTTTTAACCACCTTATTAACAATATTGAAGTGTTGATGAATGATAATAATCATCATACAATCTACTAATTGAGAAACGTTTTTGTCATTTGTCACTTCCTGAATCAATTGAGTCAAATGTCGTCACTTTATAATCAATTGCAATTATTTTGTTATTTGTCAATTTGTCACTTCATGAATCATTTGTTTTTGCCATTTGAATTTACTAATTTTAGTATTTCTTTCTAAAATTTAATTTTAGCATTCAAGTATAAGGAATATTTAATTATAATATCTATTCAAGTGTATCACTATGATAACTTCATTAGCACTTTGAGTTTTATTATATATTATGATTATGATTACATTTAGTTCAAACTTGCTAATGCTTAATTGATAATTATCAAGCATATCCGAAAAGTGCTAAAAGGTTTTTTAATGATAACTTAGCTAAATTTTGGTCAAAGGTCTTTTATTATTTACTACACGACACTTGAAAAGTTCATTTACCTTTAAATTAAAAGTCTAGAAAGTATAACATTTTTGCTGTCAACCAGTCAAAAGATCTATTGATTTATGGTATTCTTGTTAGAGCATATAATATAACGTCGGGTCAATCATAAAATTAATTAGCTTTTGATTGAGTTGGAATCTTAATATGATATCAGTACCAACTTAATAAAAGATCACGAGTTCGAATCTCAACTACCTGTCATGTTCAAGTGGAATGTCAATTTCGCGCAAGGTATAAGGACGATTTGTGCTACATTCACAATTCTAGTCCAAAGAGCTCTTGTAATCAGTGTGTTAGAGTATATAATATAACATATCTTAGGGCCTTAACCATCAACTTAAACTTGATCCCTATTTCCCTCTATTTAGTATCTTCGTAGATGTTAATTACAGCTAAAATATCAATTTTTGGGAATAATGCCCTAAATATTTGTTCCTTCTTTTCTAAAATTGGAAATTATAGCATAAGCTAATTTGGGCTGGATGGAACCTAGCGCAGTAGTCTATTTCCCCAAAAGGCAGACGTCTCTTTCTTTCTGTGGGGAAACTGTTTAGCTGGATCTAATCTGTTTCTTAATATGAATGCCCCAGCTCGGGCCAGCTGTTTTAGTATTATAGCTTGAACGCCTCACGAGTACCGTAATATGGCCGTTTCAAAGGTGGATGTAGCCGTTGGGATGGTTTGTTTATCCCACGTCGACAAGTTAAAGATAATGTGTTTACTTTATAAGTAGAGACTTTCTTTCGATTGTCATATGGTTTTGGGATGGTATATACTTCTTTATGCTTATGATATTATAAGTTTAGCCTAATTTAAGTGTAGAAATTTTAATATAATAAATGTAAATATTTTATTCTATCAAATTAAATACTCCTATTTACGGAAAAATTACCATGAATAATACTCCCTCCAATTCATTTTAATTGTCTCATTTACTTTTTCACACTATATTTATCAAATCCTTTTAATTTGTATCTTATTCTTAATCTATAAGTTAAAACATAGTCATGTGAGATCTTGTTTAATTTTTCTAAAGGATTATTCATATCAACTTTTCATAATTTTTATTTTAGCATAATTAGAAATATTAAGAGTCAAAATGTTACCTCGACAAGTATGAAAAAGCAAATGGGAGAATTGAAATGAATTGGAGGGAGTACAACTTATGCTTATTTCCCTACAATAATACCAACTTTGAGATTGTTTCCCTCAAATATACCTAACATGTTAAAAATCAAACTATTAGATATTATATGACCAAAAAAATTGGTAAATTAGCTTATAAACTAAAGTTGATATTATTCTAGGATAAAACCCTCTTAAGTTAGAGTTATTTATGGTTAATTTTAGTTGGTATTATTATAGGGGAAATTAACCAAAGGTTTTAGTGTTGACAATTATTTTTCCAATATTTAAATATCCTACTCTATTGGTAATTAAATGAGGGTTGAATGAGATTGAAACATTTGACTTCTCGTCATTGAATACTGATATTATATTAAGATATTAACTTAATGGTTAAATTTAGTCCCACGATATGTTTTATAATCTATTTAAAATCATCATTATCATATCTAGTATATCCTGTCGTCCATAGGAAACTCTATCAAAATATTAATTAGAGCTTATTATAACAAGTTGCAATTTATAATTTGAACTATTCAACAAGCTTTTTTTTGTTTGAGATTCTACATAATATGGCATAAATATCTTGATAAATATCTGCTTAGGAGCTAAAAGATCTAAAAGAAAACATGCACTAACCGTCGTCGACACATTTTGTATTGTAGATGATGGATCTTAGCTATATTATCCATGATAGGGGTATTATAGGAGGAGAATATCAAACATATTATTTTTGTACTATTTACATTCATATCAAATTTATTAAATTTTAGTCAAAGATCATTCCTATACAGCTATACTTGAATTGTGTACTTAGCTAGGTAAATGGATACATACGTACATTTCTATGTAAATACATTTCCTATTGTTAGGACAAGTACCAAAATCATCATGTGTTAAAAGGTGATTTTAATTACGTAATACTTCCTTCGTTCCATTTTTCTTACAACACTTACCGTTTTTTGAAATTTTATATTACTTGTAACATTACTATTTTTGAAAAAAAAAAATAATCTACTTATTTTATCCTTACTTTATTCCTACCCCACTATCACCATCAATCATACATCATCTCATTAATTATTTAATATACCCACAAGTTACAACCACTATCTACTTATAATAAATTTTTTTATTTCTACCCCATATATCACCATCAATCATACATCATCTTACTTTTACCATACTGATTTGACGACCCTTAAAAAATGTGTCAAACCCAATTGTGCAACTAAATCGGAATTGAGGAAATAGTCGATTGAATGGCTTGCATCATTGAGGGATATGATGAATGTGCAAAGGAATTTAAGATGAAATGATGTAGGGAACTTTGAAGGAAGCGAAACTTGATCTTGAAGTAGGGTGCTCGAACAATCAGGGCAACGAGCACCTAATATCAGTAAACAACAATAGATTCTGAATAACTGTGATTATTTAGGCGACATATGACATAGACAAGAATTAGGTTATAGAAGATTGTGGACTAGTACTAAAAAGATAAAAAGGTTTTAAGAAGTCCTAATTAAAGAGCTTTTTAGTATTAGAGTGAAAACTCTATTTTTGAAAATTTTGTTTTTGTGGGCCCTAGACAGTGAGTATCATCATGTAAGTGATTTCTTTATTGCTCGTTGTGCTCTTGCGCGCTTCCTACTTGTGCTCGATTTTTCAAGCTTTATTAAACCTAATTTTTCATCATTTGAGGGTCTAAAGGCTTTTCATTCATCTCTTTTACTAAAGTTTTAATGCTTTTAATTAATAAGGAGGCCGCATAAGCTATCATAAAGAGATTAACTCTAATAGTAGTCCACAAAACTAAACATATTTTCTCCAATATATTCAAATTTGCTCTTAAAATTATATCCTTTGAATTCATTCTTACAATAGCCAAAAGGTACGTTATAGTTTATAAAGTTATAATTGTGACTGTGTCTTGTACGTGATAAACATCGTGAGCAAGTTTTAAAAGAAACAATATTTGACATGAAAATATTTTTGTGTTATAAACTATAACATGTAAAAAAGGCTTTTTTATTACAAGGTATAAAAATATTTTGCATGAAATATTTTTACCATGAGACGATCTCATATAATTAATTAATTAATTCTTCTAATTATTCCTTTTACAATTGTAAATGAACAGTTGATTATGAGTAATGACTTTTAAATAATAAGTGTACTTTGAGTCAGTCCAGTAAACATAGTCTCACCTATTATAGGTCGTGACAGTACAATTCGATTATCTGCCCACTCGTGTGGACACACCCATGAGGCTCTCGTAGGCTCGGCCCACAAACCCACGAGTAATGAGCGTTGGCTTGCAAACAACACTTGATGAGTTTCACTTTTTCCCAAAACTATATATTAGTAGAAGAATTAATACTCATAAAGCATTATATTCATGTCTATAACCCACTAATTTTAGCGAAATGAAATTTTCCTGACATGTAAAGCATATCCAACATCAAAGTAGAACAATAATATGTGAGAACTTATGATGTCTTAAATGGGAGTAGAATGAGTATCAGATTTTAAGGAAAGAATATCTACACTCACTAATCTTATTATCCTTATCGTAGGTGCACCCTAATTGCCATAACCTTATCCGGGTCGGGCTGGACCAGGATCCAAGAGGTGCCATTTTGCTATGTATGCATTACCATATTCTTTGTCTGTTTCTCATGCTTTGTAAAATGTTTGTTTTAAGAAATTTTGTCGTCTCTATGTATTAGCTTTCCAATCATTATTCCAAATCAGCTAGATTCTCTTTCTATTTAATAAAAAAAAATTCTTGTCATAAAATAGTTCATTTAAAATAAAGTAATTTAAAATTTTAAAAAAATATTAACTCCTATTCATCCCGATTGTCCTATAGCTAGCTTTTAAATTACAATTTATCGATCACTTTTAATTAATAGTTTATTTCACACACGTTAAAATATAGTCATCAATTAATATTTTATTTGATTTTTCTCTATGTAAAATTTATTAGAAGTAATACGTTAACTTTGTGAAAAAAATAAATGAGAAAATTAAAGCAAATAAAAAGGAAGTGATACAACATTTTTTCACCCTTGAACTTTCCGCTTGGTTAGATTTAAACCTCAGATCCTCGTCTTACTTCAACTCTATTACTTGGCCAACTTGGTTCAGCTTTCTCATTTTGACCTTGTGGACCAGACGGAATAACATTATTTTTCCAAACCCAATTCCCTAATTTCCCTTTCTTTCAACCACACAAAAGTCTATGCTCTAAACTATATTTAGAGTTGTAACAATTATATCAACTCAGCCTTCACTTTGGTGAATCGAAATAGAATTGGCCCAAACGAAACAGTGGCCATCACTAGGCCCAACTATGAAGCACTTAATACTTAATAGAGCATACTTATAATGAATGGGCAAATTTTTTATTTATTTGAATTGATATTAAGTTATTAATTGAAGAAAAATAAGATATCTAAAATATGAAAATCATGGTTTTAGTGCAAAAAAAAAAACATAAATCATTATTCATTACTATTTTTTTTTTTTGAGATATTATTCATTACTATTTCAAATCCTATACATTCATGAATAGATTTTCAACTTAATTGAACAATTATTGAAGCTAGACTACTCATAAATTCAGCATATGTACTCAATAATAAATTAAGAATAATATTCATTTTTAATTTTTAGATATAATTGACATTATTTCTCTACAATATCGATCAACTTCTTATCTTACATATATATAATAATATCAATAATTGAAGAGAATATAAAAGAATTATTATATTATAAATTACTGATAATAGGTGGTTTTAGGCACATTCAGGGTGCCCAACCGCTTAGGGCTCCCAAAAATTAGGTGCCTCAAATTAGTTTTAAGATGCTTTTTGTATTCTCAAGTTTTGCAATTCGTTTGATAATGAGATGGGTTGTGTCTTGTTATTGTTGTTTATCAGCATCTGCATGTGGAGCAGAAGGTTTGGGGTTCGACTCCTATTTGGCGCAAGTATCAGTTGGGGGCCGGGGTTTCTTGATTATGCGCATTTCTCTTTACTCCCTCCTTAGGGGAACGGGTATGATTTATACGCATCTTTCAGGAAAAATAAAAACCTCCCACCCAGACCCTACCTTGTGCGAAAAACTGAAAGTTTACTTTACATTTACCTAATATCATTAACTAGACAGAGAGAAACGGCAGCTTATCAACTTTAAAATAGCAGAGCAATATGTTTATCATAATATGATCACACAATATTAGCTCACGTAACGTCATACATTTTGGAGATTATTTGCATGCAAATTTACCTTCATTAGTAATAATAAAAACTAAAAAGGTTGCGCAACTTTATTATAGCACAAAATAATACCATTTAATTAATTATCATAAATTATTACATGAGAGGGTTTCACCGAGAGACGTGTCTCATATATGGATTAAATAGTTGATATGATACATATTATAAGAATATAGATTTCTTATATAAAATCATCTCACCGAAAAATAGTCTCTCATAAGAATAACTCGTCAATTATAAGACACAAATTGCATAAACTCTGGGTCAGATTCAAGAGTAGCCATAACATGAGGCCTAAGGCATATTTCCAAGTCTACACTTCCATCACCTTCACACCCTGGACTTGCTGTTATCTTTCCATCCTCTTTATTTGCATAGCCCATTCTGATACCCAAAGCTCGGCCCAATCCAAATTCTGACCCAAACATATCAAACCTTGCGGATCCTCCCATTATCACACCCGTTTCTCCAAGTGGATCTTCCTCAAATCCTCTTGGAATCACATAAGCTGATTTAACCAACTCTTTATAAATATCACTTATCACTTTTCCATCATGGGCTTTAACAAGTTTATGTAAATTCATTGCAGCCCAGCCCAAATCACGGCCCAATAACTCTTCCACCTTACAACCCCATTCAGCTTTGCTAACTATATTCCCAAAATAGCCATCCGAAACAGGCGGGTCGACCCGGCCCCTAATTCCAATAGCCAAAAGGCATTTTGTCTCTTGATTGGAGGGTAAGTTCCTAGCTTTGGTAATAGACTTCCACACAAAACCCGTCAAAGCTAGAAAACTTGATACAACATTATGGGTCCCACATTCTTGGTTAGCCTTGGTCTTAAGATTTTTCAATAAACTAGATGAAAAATGGAATATTCTTTCCCTTAGTCGACCCGGATTATACCCACGAAAGATTAACTGATTTAAGTCTAAAACCGGAATCTTCATAATCGAATCTTCCTCAGACTCACCATCGAACCAGAATTTATTATAATTAAAAACAGGCATACGTGAAATTCGTACAATTCTATCATCACTAGAAAAATCATGGGTCGAATTATAAATTTCAGATAACATGCTAACAAAATAAATAAAAGACGTACCATCCACTACACTATGGTTGATACTAAACCCGATAAAAAGCCCGTCAAGAAGTTCCGTGACTTGTATAGACAATAAAGCCTTAGAAATCCCATCAAAATTAACCATTTTTTCACCGAGATCAAATAAGCAATGACAAATAGTAACATCAATAGGAGACAAAATATCAGATACACTAAGGTTTAAGGCCGTAGCATGGATGAGCCTTGCACCAGGGCCTTTATTACAATCGATGAATATCGAAGAGGCGTTCACGTTCTCGAGTTTTCGTGTCGCAAATCGACCGGCTAATGGGTAGAAATGAAGAAGGGCAATAGATAGTGAATGTTTAAGGTTTTGTACTAGATCAGACACAATTTTAGTTTTGTTATTGTGATTAATTAGGCTAAAAAGAAGGCCTTTTTGAATGGGATCTATGGTTAACATGAGAATATCTCCCGGACTTAAATGGTAAGGCTTTTTTGAAGATTCGGTTACATATTTTGGTTTTACAAAGCATTCTGAAATGAATTTGATCATGGCTATTTGGCTATAGGATTAATTTTTGTCAGTGTTTCCGGTGAGATTTGGATGATTTGATAATCTCTGCAAAGATATTGTTTAATATATTGCATTCCGGCAAGTGGTGATTGGTCTAGGCTGGCCAGCTGTTATCAATTTGATTAGTTTTTTTATTATTTAAAAGGCATAGGGAGTGTTTGACAAACGACTGATAACTGACAGGTGATATCTAATTAGTACTTCTATTCAAAAAACAATTTATTCAAAATAATAAATTGGTATAAATCAACTAATTTACCAAACATTATAGTATTGACTAGTTTGACCAGTACATGTTCTCATTGTTCCCGGATCAGTTCATGTTCTCATTTTCTTTTGTATGATTTTCAATGATGTGTTTGATATACTCTATATGTATCATTCTCTTTCATAAAAAATTGTAATAAATATATAATTAAATAAGATTTAGGGAAATTATCATTGGTGCCCCTGTGTTTTGGACTTTTATCAATGGTGTACAAACTTTTTTTTTTTTCCAATGGCACCCCTGACGTTTAGGGTAATTAACAACCGTGACCTTTTAAAGTTTTTTCCGTTAAAAATCCGTTAAGTTTATGAAATTAACCTAACTAGGGTTAGTTTCTCCTCTTCTTCTTCTTCTTCTTCCATGGTTGCCTTCCATGGCTGCCCTTCTTCAATAAACATCTAAAAATCTCTCCTTTGAGTATATTTTTTTTTCATCTTTCGATTCATGGATATCATTTATTCCTTCCATTATTTTTTTAATTTTAATACTAACCCAAACTGATTGCAAGAAATTAATTCTTTTTTCTTGAATTGGGTTTTAAGTTTAACAAATTTGATACAAAACTTTAACAAATTTGATACAAAACTTTAACAAATTTGACACAAAATTAAATTGGGTTTTTAAAAAGGGTTTTAAAATGAGAAAAAAAAATTCAAATCTAAAGTTTTTTTGAACAAAATAACTATGAGTACCAGTTGTTGTTAAAATTATATTCTTCTTTATCTCTTCGTTGTCTCTTCCTTCAACAAATTCTTCTTTATTAAGACCTTTAATTATTGTTTTCATTCAATTCTTCAATGTTGATGTCTATCTAGGTGGTAGGAAAGGGGTGCCGTTGATGTGGAATGTGGAATTTTCGGACTATACCAATTTTTTGGGTTTATTGAAGAAGGGCAGCCATGGAAGGCAACCATGGAAGAAGAAGAAGAAGAAGAGAAACTAACCCTAGTTAGGTTAATTTCATAAACTTAACGGATTTTTAACGGAAAAAACTTTAAAAGGTCACGGTTGTTAATTACCCTAAACGTCAGGGGTGCCATTGAAAAAAAAAAAAAAGTTTGTACACCATTGATAAAAGTCCAAAACACAGGGGCACCAATGATAATTTCCCTAAGATTTAACTTGTATGCAAATGTCTCACTATAAAAACAAGAGTTCATATAATTAGTCTATTTCTCTAATTAATCACTTTAAAATTGTAAGTGATTACTTTAACACGGTGAATGTACATAGATCAACCCAACAAAGATAGTCTCATCATGATACCATCGTATTTAAAAATTTATATATGGTTTATCATGTGTTCATGACTCAATACCTATTATTGCATTTTGTAAACAATTATAAATTAAATATAGTAAAACTTTATACATAAGAATTGAGATGAATTTAATAAAATTTCATATATTACTCATAAATTTATATATGGTTTATTATGTTTGAAGAAATAATAAAGATGGATCCTGTATCACTATATGTTATAATTAGCATTAAAAATGAAGATGTGTTATTAATTCTTAAATGATAAAAGAATTACTCATAAATTGTAAATTTTTAAGTGTTTACTTTTATTAACTAACATTTTCTAATTTTAGGGTCCTTTTTAACTCTAGTCTCTTGGCAAATGACTACCTTATCTATGATCAGGAACGGCGATGCCTGGGTGAAGCTGCCATTGATAAGGACGTTGTGTAGCTGCTTGAGGTTAAAGAAGAAAGCTAAGGCAGCTAATTAGACTTGCGTTTTTCTATTCTAATTACCTTTGCATTAAAACTGAAAAGTGGTAACTGCATAACTGGACAAGCTTTATTAATAAACTACTTTAATTGATGAATAGTTGAAGACCACTAATTTGTCTAGCCTAACTTTTTAGAATTTTCTAATTAGTAGTTTTGGTAATTTAGTCCTAATATCTTCTTTATATAAACTATTTTGTCCTAATATCAATATCAATATCAATATCAATTTAGTGTTTACTAGTTGCGACTTGCAGTGTCTAACATTTGTGTGATATTAAATTTAGAAAATTTAAGATATAAGATAAACGGGTTTGATTGGGCCCGACCCGTTTAGAGCCCATTTTCAGTTTTATAACACAAATTCTTACTTAAGACCGTCTATACAATAGACGTCTCAAGTTTTGAGACTGACCCAATTTATAAATTAAAAAAAAGCTAATTGGTGATTTTGTAAGTTAAAAGGGAGATATGGGTTGGGCTCTTAAGAGACGTCTATACTATATACGGTCTCTCAAGGGAATACCTGATTTTGTAAAGCGGGTCCGGCCTAGCCGGTTTTTGCTAGAGCCCAACCCGGACCGTATCCAGCCCGTTTGCCTAGGCTTAGTGTAATTCATACAACATCTGATTCCTTTTGCTTTAACTCATTGAAGCTCCATTTATTGATAATTTTCGTTTGGTGATGATTTTCAGTGAAAAATTTTGCTTCTCAGATTTCAATTTTTTGGTAAAAGCTTACGATTTTGTTCATCAGTTGTTGGATTGCTTATTCATATTTTGTGAATTGTGAAATTAGTTTTGGTATAAGATCAATATACTCGGTTACCCGCTGAACACGAGTCGATAAAGTAGGTACCTGGCTTTTCGTGTATCCGAAATGTCGGATAGTCGGTTATGAACACCTCTAGAGAACTAGAGAAGAATCACGTAAGTCATTCCTTGCGCTGGCAACAATTGTTAATAGTACTTACAAATACCTAAATATTTTATAGTTAATAGTACTTACAAATACCTAAATGAGCAGTAAATAGTACTTACAAATACAATCATCGTAACGGCGAGAAGTGCGTATTGAGTCAGCTACATCAACATACTTTTTCATAAGAACTAACTTAAGTTGGTACATCCCGTACGCAATGTTGCATGCATTGATATGCACCAATTCTTTGGCATCAAAACCATTACATTGGATCGATAAAGCTAAAGATCCATATCGCATGCATGCTGAAGGGATGCCATGTACCATCCCATACTAGCATAATATGCCCTTTAGTATGTAGCTCAACTATATCGAAGCATATAAGAAGCAAAATTAACATGGACGAAATTAGAAACCGACTAGCTATAAATAGATCATCCAACTAATCGCGGCAAAAACCTAACAATATATTGTGATTTTTGAGTGTCCGTGTACGTCTCACGAACACCCATTTGGATCCCCATGACACCATTAGTGGTGGCTCTTTGAGGAGGAGGTGAGGAGCGAAATCACAACAAACTTTTTTTTTTTCACTTTGTGGGTCGATATTAAGAATAGGGCATACAACAAATTACAGATTATTATTCGTGGTGTTATATATAGTAAATTTTAAAATTAAACAACCAGTTAGATGGAAAAAATTTAAAAATTTAAAAATTAAAACACCACACTTAACAAATCCCTTAGTTTAAATTAAATTTTAAAAATTAAACAACCCGTTAGATTACATAACATTTTGGACAGAACAATAATTTGTGCATCTAAAGTCTTTGCCTCTTTGCTACAGTGTATGTAGAGTTGTTCGTTTTACTTTTGCTTGTTAAATTTATGGTCCCAAAGAAGCCAACCAAGTAGGACCGATCCTAGGTTTTTAGGGGCCTGGGGCTTAACACTTAACAAATACTACGTAAATTAATATTGAGACCCCTAACTTATTGGGTCTTGTGCGGTCGAATATATTGAACATACTCAGAACCTCCCCTGATTTCGCACTATACATACAAAAAAATCAACATCTTAAGATAGAATAAAGGCAAAGCAAAACTTCTTTATAATAATAATGAAGCATGAGCATTTTTACTAGTCCACTTATTGGCTTAAACAACTTAATAAAGCTCATTTGTACATATTTTTGATTCATATATAATAAATATTTGAAGATGAACACCCTTAAAATAAGAAAAATATGTTAAAAATAATCTCGGACACATGCGCTCAAAATTATAGGTGATTATCTTAACACACTAAATATACATGGATCAGCCCAATAAAAATAATCTCACCATATAATTTTTTATTTAAAAATTTGTATTGTAAGACACAAATTGCATAAACTCTGGGTCGGATTCAAGAGTAGCCATAACATGAGGCCTAAGGCATATTTCCAAGTCTACACTTCCATCACCTTCACACCCTGGACTTGCTGTTATCTTCCCATCCTCTTTATTTGCATAGCCCATTCTGATACCCAAAGCTCGGCCCAATCCAAATTCTGACCCAAACATATCAAACCTTGCGGATCCTCCCATTATCACACCCGTTTCTCCAAGTGGATCTTCCTCAAATCCTCTTGGAATCACATAAGCTGATTTAACCAACTCTTTATAAATATCACTTATCACTTTTCCATCATGGGCTTTAACAAGTTTATGTAAATTCATTGCAGCCCAGCCCAAATCACGGCCCAATAACTCTTCCACCTTACAACCCCATTCAGCTTTGCTAATTATATTCCCAAAATAGCCATCCGAAACAGGCGGGTCGACCCGGCCCCTAATTCCAATAGCCAAAAGGCATTTTGTCTCTTGATTGGAGGGTAAGTTCCTAGCTTTGGTAATAGACTTCCACACAAAACCCGTCAAAGCTAGAAAACTTGATACAACATTATGGGTCCCACATTCTTGGTTAGCCTTGGTCTTAAGATTTTTCAATGAACTAGATGAAAAATGGAATATTCTTTCCCTTAGTCGACCCGGATTATACCCACGAAAGATTAACTGATTTAAGTCTAAAACCGGAATCTTCATAATCGAATCTTCCTCAGACTCACCATCGAACCAGAATTTATTATAATTAAAAACAGGCATACGTGAAATTCGTACAATTTTATCATCACTAGAAAAATCATGGGTCGAATTATAAATTTCAGATAACATGCTAACAAAATAAATAAAAGACATACCATCCACTACACTATGGTTGATACTAAACCCGATAAAAAGCCCGTCAAGAAGTTCCGTGACTTGTATAGACAATAAAGCCTTAGAAATCCCATCAAAATTAACCATTTTTTCACCAAGATCAAATAAACAATGACAAATAGTAACATCAATAGGAGACAAAATATCACATACACTAATGTTTAAGGCCGTAGCATGGATGAGCCTTGCACCAGGGCCTTTATTACAATCGATGAAAATCGAAGAGGCGTTCATGTTCTCGAGTTTTTGTGCCGTAAATCGACCGGCTAATGGGTAGAAATGAAGAAGGGCAATAGATAGTGAATGTTTAAGGTTTTGTACTAGATCAGACACAATTTTAGTTTTGTTATTGTGATTAATAAGGTTAAAAAGAAGGCCTTTTTGAATGGGATCTATAGATAACATGACAATATCTCCCGGACTTAAATGGTAAGGCTTTTTTGAAGATTCGGGTACATATTTTGGTTTTATAAAGCATTCTGAAATGAGTGTGATCATGGTTATTAGATGAGATTTGAATGATTTAATAAAAGTATTTCTCAATATTTCTAATGATATATGAATGATTTGATTTTAGTGGATTGAAAAGATGGTCTAATCTCTGGCAAGTGGTGATTGGTCTAGGCTGGCTGTTAGTAATTTGATTATTAGTTGTACTTCCTCTTTCCTATTGATTGTTAATACTCTCTCATATTCATATTCACCCAAGTTGTTTCATTTGAGTTGGGCACAGATATTAAGAGTGGGATGGGGTCTACCAAAAAGGTGGTAGTAGGGTATTTTAATTAATTAAATTAATTGTAAAAGTGGTAGTTGGGTATTGGGAATTGGAAAAGTGGGGGTATTTAGGTAAAAAAAAAGATAGACAAAAAAAAATGGGACAACTTAAGTGAATTGCCCATAAAAGAAAATAGGACAACTTGGGTGAGTAAGAGGGAATATTTTTTATTTGGTCTGTCTCATTTAATTTAAATTATTTTAAATTATAGATAATGATTAATCATCACTTTATTTTAATTATATATAAATTTAAATTTTTTTAAATTTTATTAACACATTTTATTATCTCTGTTTATTTATTAAAAGTTATCCTTTTTCTTTTGATGTAAATCTAATGAAACAGATGAATCAGGGGCGGATGCAGCTATGAGCAATGTTGTCATTTGACAACATTGTCTAATATGCAATAGGAAAAATTATTTCTAAAAAGCCAACCTTTTGGCCATTTGCAAATAAAGAGTCAACATTTTATTAATTCATTAAAAAGACAACTTTTGTCTCATTTTTGCAAATAAAGGGAAAGAGGTAAGTTTTCAACTCTAAATTTATTGAATAAATGAAACGTTGACTCTTTATTTGCAAAAATTAGACAAAGATTGTATTTTTATTGAATAAATGAAACGTTGACTCTTTATTTGCAGATGGTCAAAAGATTAGTCTTTTAGAAACAATCTTTCGTATGCAATAATCTTTAATATGAAACTAATTATACTTGAGTATGTTGAGTTGGTTAGACAATGAAAATAACAAGCAAAAGGTTGCCGGTTTGATTCTTAATAACACCTAGGAGCATCTTTTTTTTCCTAATTAATTTAGTATGATTTATGATTGTGTTAATCCATGATTTTATAAATGTACCACAATGTAAATGATACAATTAATACTTATTTTGAATGTTATTTGTTTCAAAATTTGTAAAATAATGACATTATATGTTGCTTTAAAAATAAAAATAAAAAGCTCGCATGGACAATTGTGTGCCTTGATTAAAATGTTGTTGAATGTAATTATTTTATTCAATTATTGACATCATTTGTTTTTATTCTAGATCCGCCACTGAGATGAATACTTATAAAATTCTATATATATCTACATGAATTTAATAATATTTTACATAAATAGAAGTATATTTTAGCATGTGTTGGAAACTCAATATTTATCATCGCATTTCATAAAAATTCACAAAAAAATATAATAAAATTTTATACATCAATAAAAATTCAGATGAATTCATTTTAGTTTGCAGATATTCATAAAAAATCAGGCATAGTAGAATATATCTATATACAGTAATTATATACAACATTGTTTATTACTCCCTCTAAATCATTTTAGATGTCTCATTTGGGTTTTTACGGTTATTAAGAGTTGTGTGGGGTCCATTAAAAAGGTGTTAGTTGGGTATTTTAATTGATTAAATTAATTATAAAAGTGGTAGTTGGGTATTGGGAGTAGTAAAAGTGGGAGCATTTAGGTAAAAAAAATAGACAAAAAAAGGAAATAAGACAATTAATATGAATTTGCCAAATAAAAAAGTAGAAAAACTAAAAAGATTCAGAAGGAGTATTAAAGCTCTTAGTCTTTTAGGGCCCATTAGTATTAAACATGCTTATAAATTCCACCGATACTAATTTAACTCTTAGAGCATGTTTTAGTGTAACAGTAAATGTTGGGGACCTTGGGGTGATAAGTATTTATCACCTTCAATATAGGGGTACCCACTAGGGAAAAGATGAGAAATTCTGACAAAATTATCACCTACTGTACAAGTGAGAAAGGGTGGAATCTGCCTTTTCCCTCCCAATAGAAATCGTTTCATAATACTTGCTACTAATAGTGATATGTTTCCACACAATATATCACATTTGGCATGGGAATATAAAATCTAATGGAAAGGGAAATGATAAATAAGAGTAAGGGTAAAGGTATGAGTTGTAGTTATATGTTGTTTGGTATGAAAAATATAAGGGAAACACTTAATTGATCATAGTTAGAAAATTTGTTACTTGACATAAATGAGTGGTAACAAAGTAAGGATATCCATTACTCTCAAGAAAGGGATTGGATTAACCTAATATCATACCAAACAAAATATATGGAGTAAAGGTAATCGAATCCCTTACTTAGTATGAAAAAACTCATACCAAACACCCCCTAGTATCAACTATTATAGAACGGAGAAAGTCTAAATAGAAACTAGAGGAAAGAGGGGAAATATGGTGAAAAAATAATTTAAAAGCGGTGGAATTCTTTTTTTCTCCTCTTAATATACCCAATAAATATCTCTTAATTATCTAATAATGGATAATTACAAATTATAAAAACTGATATATTAAAATTATGTTGACTATATTTTTACTTGTAGAAAAATAATATATAAAGTAAGATTAGTAAATAAATAGTGAAAATAATCAAACGAAACAAAATAGAGAAATAAAAAATAAGATTAGTAGGGGAAGTATACTTTTCTTCCTTGATTTATAACAATACTTTTGTCTAAAAAGTAAGTTTTCCATCTATTTTAGTGTATTTTTTAGTGATCTCCCATCCTTTTTAGTTTTTGGTGCAAAAGGAAAATGTCTCTAAATCAATAAATAGGAGGGAGTATATGTAAATAATAAAAGGACATGGCGGCTAGTATGTAATTTTGGAGCCATAATGTATTGCTATTACTTAGACATGTACGATTGGTAGTTTGGATTTGACCTAACGACTCATAAATTTATTATTAATTTATTTTAGGCCACGAATATCGTTTCAAGTCAATTATTCAACATTTACTCAAATAAAGTTATAATAGTAGGTTACAACTCAAAATATTGAAGCAAAACTTGGTCAGATTAGATCCAAATTTGACAAGTCTACTAGCTAGTAATGTATTGCTAGTAGAAGTGCGTAAAACAAATTTGATTTAATTGTCCAGCCTTATATATTCAACCGACTTTATTTTACTTAAATTTTGACTAAGCAATGATGCAACTGCTTTTGTAAATACAAGATCTAATATTTAACCCGACTTAGACTCTAATTACAAAAGATTTTGGTAACACTGAGTTGCGCTACTTATTACAAAGACACAAAACTCATAAACTCCGGATCAGCTTCAAAGTTCGCCATAAAATCAGGCCGTAGACAAATTTCTAAATCCACACTTCCTCCTCCTTCACATCCCGGATTTGCTGTTACTTTTCCATCCCCCTTATTATTAGGGTACCCCATACGAACAGCTAAAGCCCGTCCAAACCCAAATTCAGGCCCATACATATCAAACCTTGCTGACCCACCAATAATCACGTTATTCGGCCCATGATGTTTTACAACATCGTGACGTGAAAATATTAACGGGCTTTGACTTATAAACTTAATATCACTAAACATTGCCTCTTCATCTTTGGCTATAATGGCTTTGTGTAAACCCATTGCAGCCCAACCCAAATCATGGCCCAATAACTCCTCCACACTACAAACAAACGTTGTGTTTATAACAAAAGTTCCAAAGTAGTCATCACAAATGGGCGGGTCAAACCTACTCCGCATGTTAATTACAATAGAACAAGCGGTTAATTCATCCGGTTTTATTTTACGGGCTCTAGTAATGGACCTCCACACAAGGGCCGCTAAGGCTTGAAATGACGATATTTTATTATGGGTCCCACATTGTTGATTCGCCTTAATTTTGAGATCCGTTAGAATTGTACGTGAAAAATGAAATATACGTTCCCTTAACGGGCCGGGCTCAAAACCATACTCTATCAACTTCTCGGGCTCTAAACAAGGAACCTTGATAATTGTACCCAAATCAAATTTTTTAAATGGATTATAATTAAAAATAGGTCCCCGAGAAATCGATGTATTATTTTCAGTACGATTAAAAATTTCAGATAACATACTAATAAAATGGGTAAAAGACGTACCATCGACTACACCATGGTTCATACTAAACCCGATAAAAAGCCCGTCTTGGAGTTCCGTTACTTGAATGGACAATAAAGCCTTAGTATGACCATCATAATTAACCGTTATTTCCCCAAGATCGAAAAAAGATCTAACAAAAATAGGAACATCCGTAGAGGAGAAAAAATCAGATACGGTAAGGTGTAGGGCAGTAGCATGGATTAGCCTTGCTCCAGGACCTTTGATACAATCAAGATAGATCAAAGAAGAATTTTCATCAGGGAATTTTTTAGTAACGAAACGACCTGCTAATGGGTAGAAATGAACAAGGGTTATTGATAGGGAATTTTCGAGATTTTTTAATAATTCATTTATTTTTTTTGTTGAATTATTTAAGCTAAAAAGTAAGCCTTTTTGAATGGGATCAATTACTAAAGAGCAAATTTCAAGGGGTGTTAAGTAATAAGGTTTTTTTGCAGCTTCGACCTCGTATTTTGGTCTAATATATGATTCTGAAATGAGTTTTATTTGGTTATTGGATTGGTTTTGATTTTGGGTGTTTGATATTTCAGCCATGGAAATTAAAGTAAGGTTTTGAAATTCTCAGATTTTGTTGCCTTTAATTTATTGAGAATTAAGAGCCGTATATATAAGAAATAATCTAAGTCGTGTTGAAATCAATGATTTGATTTAGAAATTTATATTGAGTTAAATTTTGTGTTTTAAATCAAAAAAAAAAATTTAATTCGAATTTGAGTCAATTCTGTCATTGTCTTAAAAGTAATTAAAGTTAAAGATTTAAGAAAAAAAATAATTAAATTTTGTCATTCTCAAATTCTTTATTTATAAATTTATATTTAAAATCTATATTTAGAAAAGAAATACTTTGGTCCAAAAAAAAGAAAAGAAATACTTATTCTTGAACAGAAGATGTTAGTGAATTTTTTAACTTAAGAAACCACTAATCAGTTTTTTTTTTTAATTTATAAATTGGGTCAGCCCAAACTTGAGACGTCTATTGTATAGACGGTCTCAAGTAAGAATTTGGGTTTTTAGAATTGTAAATATCATTCTCCTTAATTTATTTGGGTTCAATAGAATGTGTCTCATGTTCAATCTGATTCTGTATATGAAAACAGATCAATAAAGATAGGATAGCAATCTCTCTAGTCCTAAGATATTTTGTTCTTTTTGGACCCTGTGGTTCTTAATGAGGTTTTATTTAACATTTTTGATATTTTATATGTTATTTCTTGAAAAAATGTTTTTATTTACGCAAATTCTTACTTGAGACCGTCTATATAATAGACGTCTCAAGTTTTAGGGTTGGCCCAATTTATAAATAAAAAAAAAACTAATTAGTGGTTTTGTAAGTTAAAGGGGAAATATGAGTTGGGCTCTTAAAAGACGTATTCTTGATTAATTGATCATTGTTCATGATTAATGTCAATAACTATCAATTTTTTTAAATAAGTTGTACATATATTCTTGATTAGTTGCTTGTTTATTTATTTAAGTATGTTTTTGATTTTATTATTTGTCGATTTTAAGATATGAAAACTTGTCAAAAAGAATATAAAATATTTTTTATAGGATTAAATCAAAAACATTATTATTTGAATATTTAATGATTTTTTTATGAAATTATTATTTATCAATTGTGCTTTCACTGAGTATGAGTCCTGGGTCCGCCACTGTTTGAGACTCAATGTATATAAATGTAAATTATAAAAAGTACATAATAAGTTTTTGCAAAATTTCATGTGGTAACCTTAAATTTTGGCTTTTTCACAAATACTTTTTAAATCCACGTATAGACCTTAAACTTTCAAGTTTTCTATGTGGTAGCACAAAAGACTAAGTTTATAATTGAATAACTTACTTATTTCTACTGGGTTTCAAAATATGTGGTCAACTAAGGTGATCAAGACGTTTGTTACTGAAAAAAATTGTCATTATGTACATTGAGTAAAAATAGCGTAAAGTTAACATTAAAAACTTCTCTTTTGTCTACTACATAGAAACGTTGGAAGCTCAAGGTCACCAGGCGGATTTAAAAAATGTTTGTCTACCACGTGAAGAAGCCAAAAGTTCAGAGTTATGACATGGATTTTCCCGTATTTTTTTACGTTGAGACGAATGTTATGAATAAATTTTAACATTAAAAATTTTTCTATATGAAAATTAAAAATATATCCAAGTTCTCTCTCTTTAAATAAAATATTCCCTCCAAATCTTTTTTATTGTCACATTTGTATGAGAAGGATTTGTGTGGACTTGGTCCACACTAATATTAGTTAGGACCAAGTCTTATACTCCACTTTACTACACTTCACTCCACTCTACTTTACTCCCCTCTCCACTCTTCACTCCACACTTTCACTGTATTTCACTCTACTCTTATACTTTCACACTTTGTCCGTTTCACTCTTATACTTAAAATTTTTTAAAAAAATTAAATAAATATTTAAAAATTAAAAAAATTAAAATTTTAAATTAAAAAAAAATTTTAAAAATTTAAATTTTAAAAGAAAATAAATTTTTTTAAAAAAAATTTAAAAATAAAAATTTAAACTAAAAATTAAAAATTAAAAAACTAATATTAAAGTTAAAAATTTTAGATATTCAAAAATTTAAATTTAAATTAAAAATTAAAAAAATGAATGAAAATTTTTTTTTTCTTTTTTTAAAAAAATTGGAAGTAGAGTAAGAGAGTGAGAGATTGGAAATAGAGTAGGGAGTGAGAGCGAAAACTTGGTCCACCAAAAAGTTAAAGTGGACCAAGTCTACCTTAGACTTTTTCTATTTGCATAGGCATGGCTATTAAGAATTGTATGGGGTTCACTTAAAAGTGAGTAGTTGGAGTGTTGTAAAAGTGTGGATATTTTGATCATTACCTATATGAACGTGAGGTATTTAGATAAAAAAATTAGCAAAAACGAAAATGTGACAATAGAAGATTTGAAGAGAGTATTTTTTAATTATCGAATACACCGTACATCAAATGAGAACGAAAGGAATAGCAATTATAAAATTGTTTAATGTAGACAACAAATCAACATCTTAAGTTAAAATACTTAGGTTAAAACACCACACTTACTAACAAATCACTTGGTTTAAATTTGATTTTAAAAATTGAACCGGTTAAATTAAATAAGATATTGGACAGAACCACAATTTGTGCATCTAAAGTCCTTGCCTATTTTTGGTACCGAGTAGAGTTCCTCGTTTTACTTGTGCGTGTTAAATGGTCCCAGAGTGGCCAACCAGGTTGCCCAAAAAATTCTAGGCCATGTAACACTCTCCGTGCGGACCACTAAAATCATATAGCTCGTAATAATTAGTCACCGACTAAAAATTAGTCCCTATTTAGTTGCCTATACTAATTATAGATCAATTATTACTTTATTTTTACGTGTCCTTTTCAAATAAAATTTACGAATTTTAGATCAGCCAAACATTGACTATAAATTTTCATCGATCTATATAAAAACGCATATTGGTCATATAAGATTTTGATAAATTTATCTCAATATATAATTACCAAATATCAACTTTTAGAATTAAAATTATTTGATTTTTGAATTTGCATCAAATTGCACAAAAATTACTAAATGTAAAACACAAATTAAAATCTAGGAGTATTATTTTGTTGTGAACATCATAAAATTTTCATCAGCTTCAAGAGCATTCATGGTCTCTGGTTTAAGGCAAACCTCTAAATCAATGCTTCCCTCACCATCACGTCCAGGATTTACAGTAATCTTCCCATCATCTTTGCTAGCATACCCAGCTAAAACTGCTACAGCTTTCCCAAGCCCGAATTCAGGCCCGTACATATCAAATTTAGCAGATCCAGCTACCAATACACTATTAGGATTATAAAAAGCAGATTCTGCACCTGTTTGGGATACATATGGATCTTTAAGTAAATTAATTAAAAATTCTCGAAACGCTTTATCATTATTTGTTTTCACTATATTATTAACAAATAATGCGGCCCAACCCAAATCATTTTCCATAAGTTCATGAACGTTACAACTTTTTTGGCCCGGCCCGATATAATTTCCAAAGTAGGCTGCGGAAAGGGAAGGACTAAGTCGTTGACGCATATTCATTACCATCGAAAAAGTGGTGTCTAAATTTGGGTTTAAATTTCTAGCACATGTAATTGATTTCCATATAAAACCCATTAAGGCTTGAAAAGAGGAAATATAGTTAACATTAGCTTCTTCATTAGCCTTATTTTTGAGCAATAATATTGCCTTAGATGGGAAATGAAATATTCTAACTCTTAGTGGGCCCGGGTCAAATCGGGCCACAAACTCTTCGGGCTCAAGATATGGTAACTTGAAAAGCAGGCCATAATTTTTAGGCAGACCCAGATATAGATTCTCGTGATCATAAATAGGTTTTAATGAGATATTATTAGGGTCGTCCTTATCAAAATTTTGAACTATATTTGATAAGGTAGAGATAAAATGCCATAAAGAGGTTCCATCCGCTACGCTATGGTTCACCATAAATCCAATGAAGACCCCATCTAGAAGCTCAGTTACTTGTATGGATAATAGAGGTCTAGTATGCCCATCATGATTAACAACTTTCTCATCACCAAGATCAAAAAATGATGAGACAATCGGATGGACATCAATAGAGGAGAGGATATCAGATACGGTAAGGTCCACCATAGCATGGATGATGCGAGCTCCAGGACCGTTGATGCAATCAACATAGATCCCAATTTCATGATCATCATAAAATTTTTTAGTAACAAGTTTACCACATAAAGGGTAGAAATGAACAAGAGCATAAGAAAGAGAAGTTTTTAGGTTCTCTAAAAAATGAGATTTTATATTTTGTGGTTTAGTATTGAAAAGATGACCTTTTTGCATTGTTTGACAAGATAACAACATTAAATCTATTGGGTTTAAGTAATAAGGTTGTTTTGTAGCTTCAATTTCATATTTGGGTTTAATAAAACTTTGTGAAATTAATTTGATTTGGCTTGTTTTTTCATGGGGATTAACCATTTTTTTGAGTAGTTTGGAGTTTGGATGTGTATGAGATTTGTAGAATGTACAAACTTTGGTGTTGCTTTAATATAAGAAAGTTAACAATTACTCCCTGTCCTGGTTTAATTTGCAGTATTTTCTATTTTGGTCTGTCCCACTTAATTTGCATTATTTCTATTCTTGGACTATGCCCCATCACTTTTTTTAATCTCATCCATACATTTTAACTCTCTATTAATTTCAACCACACAATTCATTCTCTGTTTTCATTTATTATCATTATCTACCTTTTTCTTAAAAAAATACTAATTTTCTCTTTGGTAAAAATTATATGGGACGGAAGGAGTAAATTTCTTGGAAAAAAAAGAGTTAATGATTAAATGATTGGTGCAAGAAATGAAATTTATAGTCAATGTTCCAGTAGATTGTGTACATGTGTGATGTGTGATGTGTAATATCTCATCATTTATTTGTTTTTTTTTAAAAAAAGCGTCCTATTGGTGGGAGTTCAATATTCATTTTTTTTCTTAATGGAATACTTATATAGACTCGTCTTACAGTGAGAAGTCTCATACAAGACAAGCTGTAAAATGTTTGGCATATATATAGTGGATTTATTGTTAAAGTGACCATGTGTTACCCACATGTGAGTTGTTCCACATCGGAGAAAGAGAAGAGTATGCATTACTTTATATATTCAAAGAGTAACTTCTACTAATACCAATTGGTTTTAATAGTGAACCTTTTTTGGATTTATGAGTAAACTACTTCTTCTTCTTATTTGGGTTGTCCAGACCTATTTTCTAAATTATATCATTAATTAAAGTGGTGCATGGATTATTTAGCTATAAAAAATATAGAGAACAAAATAATACAATTATATTAAAGGTTAAATTAATGGAATGGACTAAAATAAAATGAAATAAGTCAAATTAAATAGATGAGGTCAAGGGTAGTGAATTCATAAAAATTGAATTGTCCTATCATCTTCTAGAATGTAGATAGGGTATTTACAGGTTTCTTGGCAGTATTTGACAACTTGTGGAGTTCAATACTACAGTATGATCTATTTAGAATTTTAGCCTATCAACTTTTAATATAAAGACTAAGAAATGAATATAATGAGTTAGTAATATTTATAAGAAAAATTTATTTACAATAATTTAATTTTTTATTGATTTTTATAATAATCTTAACTTTTGATTAACCATGAATAATCTGAATTTTAAAGTCACTTACTCATAAATATTGTTGCTATAATGGCGACCGATTTTCGCAGCTTAATCGCCATAAAAAAAATTATTCAAAATAAAAATTTTAAATCAATACATAAACTTACTCGATTTCTTTTTCAATTTTTTAAAAATTTTTTTGGTTTTTTTATAATTTAATTTTGTATTTACTTTTTAGTTTTTTTTGTTAGCAAAATGACTTGTTGTATGGCTAAGAGGTGACCTTGATGCATTCTTAGTATAGTTAATCAAAAGTTGGGATTATTGTAGGAAAATCCGTAAAAGGTTAGATTATTCTAGGTAATTTTTCCTATTTATAATGGGTTTTTTGTTCTTTGTCTTTTACATTTATTTTTTTTACTCGTTTTTATGTTTATGTTTATGGACCCAGCTTGTGTGATTAGTTGCGGGCATACGAATTCGACGTCGACATATATTCATACCTTTTCATTGTATAGGAACATTTTAATAAAGATTTTATGATAATCTTTCTTGAAATGAGGGGCTCTTTTGTCGCAACCTCCTTTATGTCGATGGGTTGCGACTTCGTTTCTTCCCCAGACCCTGATCATAGTTACCTCCTTTACTAATTTTCTAACTGTCACTATAAAATCATCCATATTAATTAATTTTATATTTTTAGGTCACATCATTTAATGTATTAGAAAATCATATATTTTGTTTTATTTTTTGTAATTAATTATAAAATCTTATAACTTTTATTATTTGTTAAATGAGTGTTATTTAATTAGTGTATTGGATATTTTGAGATGGTTAAAATATACTATTAGCTAGGTTGTTACTATTTTTATGCAAGCACCGTATATTTGTTTTGACAAACAAATTTTTTGTTTAAACTTTTATAAAATAATTTTACATACTTTTATGTTAAATTTGATTTGAAATGTGTTATTAATAGTTGTAATAGTTTATATAAATAATTAATGTAATATGTATTTTTGTTAGCATAAATTGGGATGTTATTTTATTATTAAAAATTCTCGTAATTTTGTATTGTATATTTCATTTATGAACCATTTGCTCGTTTACTCAATAAATAATTAGAAGTGTAAATATGAGTATATTAAATACATAATCAAATTTTTTGTCTTTTGTTGTTATCTATTTGTGATAAACTAAATTTTCACAATCATGTCAATGCACAATGCAAATTAAGTATAATCAGGGGCGGAACCAGAAAAATAGACGAGGGATGTCGTCATGTCGATAATTGAAAAAAAAAGATTAAATCAATTGCGTTAAAAATTACACTAAACAAGAATTGAGATGTCGTCATGTCGATAATTGAAAAAAAAAGATTAAATCAATTGCGTTAAAAATTACACTAAACAAGAATTGATTAAGGTAATTGTCCACGCCGAGTTTTCATATTCAAATCATCGATATCTTGTTGGCAACTCGTTTTGATAATCTTCATTCGGAGAACACTCTTTCAAGTAGATACTAGCAAAATCAACGCCAACTTCAGAAGCTTATAAAAATGTGGGCAAGACTTGTACAAACCAGATTGAACTAGTGTTTTGGAGAATTCACCAAGAGTACTTAAGCTTGAAAACCGCTTATCAGTTGAGAAATTATCAATAAAAGTATCCAACTCAAAACTAAGACAATCTAAGGCCAAATAATCAAAATCATCAGGATACAAATTTGCCATTTGGAAAATGAATTAGCAGGATTCAAACAACCAACTCCAATAAGTAAATCTGTACTAATCTCAGGAAAGCGACAATCAAGTTCTTGCATTTGCATATCAATAATCGTATAGAAAACATTAACACGATAATAGTGCTCATTTGTCACATCTGAGAGTCTGCGTTTCGACTTTCCTCGAGCACGTAAAGGGGCCAAGTCATCCATTCTAGGAATATCAATGTCATGCTTTACACAAAAAGATTTCACTTCATTCATCAAAGATTCCCATCCTTCATCCCTAGTCTTCTAAAATCGCTTCTTAGTAGTACCAAGCAAGGACATAGCATTTACAACGTCTTGATCTCTTCTTTGCAAAGATAGACTTAGTCCATTAGAGATCTCTAATACTAATTTCATTACATGAATCATGAAAGCAAAATCAAAAGTTTGTATGCCATCCAAAATAGCTTGAGTTCAAACTATATCATCATCTCCGGGTACTACAAGAGCATCAAGCACATTAACTATAGGAGAAAACATTTGAATGAAATTGGAGAAAGTTTTAAAATGAGATACATATCATACAATATATGTAATATATACAACTATTCAAAGTGAAATAAGATACTAATTATAATGTAATTATATTTATTTCTTAAAGATTTTAATAATAACGTCGTATATTCCACTATTTCTATCTAGTTATTTATTAAAATAGAAATACGCAAAGTAGTCTAAGTCAAGATGAGTTTGTGACTAATAAGCTCAATAGCTCATCAACTTTGAAAAATCCTATATATGATTGACTTTAAAGATCAAAGTGAAAAGCAAAACGAATAAGTTAACTATAGATAAATTGTAATATTAATTAGTAACACAATATTAAATACAAATTTTTATGAGTAACGGTCTTTTTTGAGAGATCATTTTTGATTGGCTGGTCCAAAAGGAAAATATAGAGTAAGTTTCTCGGTAGGCATTAAGAGTATTGTAAATAGACATTTAATTAGAATATTGTATGTACTTAAGTGCTTACTACATGGACATTAAGTATATTGTAAGTAGGCATTAAAGACATTGTAAGTAGGCATTAAGAATATGATAAGCAGGCTAGTAGACTAAGTTTCTCGGTAAACATTAAGAATATTATAAGTAGACATTTAAATATTTTTTCGGTATGTATTAAGTATATTTTAAGTAGATATTAAGATAATAAAAATACATATTAAAAATACAGTAGGTAGATATTAAAATTTAACGGGCAGGGTCCGAAAAACCGTCTCTCTAACACCATTTTTGAGGAGGGTATTATTATAGTTCGTCACCCTTTTCATTTTATCGCCATCCCCTATATAATAAATTTACGTAATTGTCCCTGCATAATTTTCAAACTCAGAAACTCTAACATCTCTCTAAAAATCTCTAAAAAAACTCTCTGAACTAAAATAAGCTAAAATTAGTAATCGAACAACAATGGCGAACCAAAACGAGCATGAATACGATTCGATAAGTTAAATTAATCGCTTCAAAATAGAATCAAAAAAAAAATTAAAAAAAAGAAAATCGCACAAAATGTGCTTTTGTACCACGGTACAATCGCACAAAATGTGTTTTTGTACCACGGTACAATCGCACAAAATGTGCTTTTGTACCATGGTACAAAAGCACATTTTTTGTGATTTTCTTTTTTTTTAATTTTTTTTTAATTTAATTATTTCTTGTTTAATTTATTTAATTTCTTTAAAATATTTATTTATTATTTAATTAATTAATTAATTATATTTAATTTAATTAAATTAATTATTTAATATTAATATATAAATAAAATAATAATTAATTAAATTCGCCAAAAAAAAATAAAAAAAAGGGAATAAACAAAAAAAATAAAAAAATATAAAAAAGGGAGAATCGCACGTTTTGTGCTTTGGTACCATGGAGGAAAAGCACAAAACTGCTTATCATGGTAGAATGCTGACGTTTGTGCGATTGTACCATGTATAAAACGCTTTGTGCTTTTCCTCCATGTCCTAAAGCACAAACGTCTGATTCTCATATACTAAAAGCACGTTTTGTGCTTTTCGTCCATTTTATTTATTTTTATTTTTTTATTTTTGAATTTTAAAACGAGATTAAGTTAGAAATTAGCTCGGTTTTGCGATAACGATTCCAAGTCCAATGCTTTAGCTACGATAATTTTTTGTGTGAATTTAATGACTTTTAGAATGATAAAAGTGTTATGGAGTCCGTTTCAAGTGTTTTTTAGTTGTTTTAAGTCCAAGGACATTTTCGTCATTTTAATTATTTAATTTAAATTAGGGGTGGCGATAAAATGAAAAGTGTGGCGAATTTAAAAAATCGGGTTTGAGGATACCGACTGATATTGAAATCCCAACAATCAGTCACCTTTTGATTGGGTGGTGGAACCGTGGAACTTTGAAAAATCCTACTCCCTCCGTCCCATTGAATTTGCATCATTTTTCATTTTGGTACGTCTCACTTAATTTGCATCAATTCTATTTTTGGACAATGACTCACCACTTATCTCATACATACATTTCAAGCCTCTTTTAATTTCAACCACATAATTTATTCTCTCTTTATTTATTACCACTTTTTAAAAATTTACATACTTTCTCGATGTAATTCAAAAGTGACAAATGAATATATATGATTGAATTTAGACAACAGAGTTAAAAGATATACCAATAAGTTAAAAGCTACACTAATTTAGACTACTAATTAGTAACACGATATTGTGTATATGCATGATGCGTTGTGCGGTCTATATATTTTCATAAACTTTCAAATGGGATTGTCACTTTATGAGATTATTACTATTGTGTTAACATAATTTATATTTACTGTTTCAAAGTATATTTTAAAGTTTTCAAATGATCTTTTATAATAATATATTATATTGATTATTTATAATTTAAAATTAATTATTTATGATCTTTAAATGGTTGATAGATGAAATAGACTAATTAATGGGTTGGTCTCATAATAAGATTATTGTCTCATACAAATCGAATTGATTTTCACAAATTTAAATAAATTATGTTTATCAACTCAACTAATATTTTTTTTTGGGATTTGCTTTTGGCCTCGTGGTTAAGAAAATTATTTATATTCATTTGTGATAAAAAGATCATATCTCAAAACTTTTGTACATTATTAATGATTTTTTATAAAAATATAGCAATATGAGTGCCGTTAATTTAAAAATAAACTTAAAATGTATAACCTATAACCCCTCTCTCTTGTATTATAAATTAAGAACATTCTTCAAATTTATGCCATAGTATCTAATCTGTGTAAGATAGTGACTTTTACTACTAAGTGTTATTGGCTCGATCGCAACCTTGGATTTTTCATTTTATTCAAATCAACAGTGTAAAATTTTTCTTATCCTTCACATTTTTTAGCACTCTTTTTATTGGATCCTTCTTAAAAATTCCATGGTATTACCTTTCATATAAAAAATATCTCATTGTTTTTTAAACACTAATCCAAACCATTTTGCATAAGTTCATGGGCCTTACAAATTGTTTTTCCTGGGCCTATGTATTTGTCAAAGTGGGCTCGGAAAGTGAAGGCTTTAAGCGTAAGACATCAACTTGTTACCAATGAGCAAGTGGTGTCACAACTAACCATTAGGTTTAAATTAAGTACTCTCTCTGACTCTATGAGAATGTGCCTAACATGTTTCTGCCCGTTGACATAAAAAATAAGAGATCTATAAGTTAAAGTTTTTATTATTGGGTTATTTAAGCTAAATATGAGGCATGTCTCACTGTGAGACTGTCTCATTAATTAGTACTCTCTCCATTCCTAATCGAGAGAGATAATAAACTTGTGAATGAGATATAAATGGATCAACTGATAAAACTACATAAAATAAAATTATGAGAACGACAATTAGGAATGGAGAGAGTACTAATTAATAAAAAATTAGACTAATTATTTGTTATATTAATCCAAAAATTTAGCAACTAACAACTAAAAATAACCTATTAAACAAAAAAATAGTTTTTTCTAATAAAAAATAATTAATAACATAATTAACACAACAGTTTATGAAGTACTAATAAAAAAATTAACATTTACAACAAACATTTTTATAAATATTATACTTAACCACGACCAATAACACCAATCCCAGTCGACAACAACGCAAATTACTTCCATCCAGGGTCGTTTCTGACCCTGGTTAACGTAGGTATTCGCGGTTTGCCTAAGGGTCGAGTTAAAAAGAACTAAATATTTAAAATTTAAATTAATGAACAATTACAGCCTTTAAGTTTAGTCGTTGTCAAATAAACAGCCGTAAAGTTTTTTTTTTTGTTTACTAACAACAGCCTTTAAGTTGCCAAACACGACAGCGATACAGCCATTTCACCGGATGACCTGCTAAGTGACCGTTGACCAACGTGAATGACCTTTGACTTTCAATTAAATTCCTTAATCTAAACCTAACCAATTACCCTTGATTAAACACTTCTTCTCCAACCTTTCTCTATCTCTTTCCAAGCACCACTACCATTCCTCCACCCCAACACCATAACCACCATTAAAACCCTATTTTCTTTCTCTTTGATGGGTTGTTCTAAAACTCCTTTAATTTCCTCCAAAGAAATGAAATGCCCTTTTGTGGGTCTTGATATTCTTCCTTTATAGAACAAAACTCAAAAAAGAAATATTATGTTTTTGAGTAAAAGAGGTGGATTTGAAGAAAGTTGTGGTTTTTATTTATGGGTTCTTTTTTGTTTTATGGTATTCAAGTGAAAAATGGTGGTGGATTTTTTGTTTGGGTGTCCAACAATGACATTATGTTCTTCCGGCTTTAGTCTTTCTCTCTTTCATTGTTATTTTCAAGCTTGATATTGTACAATCTTCTTTACACTAAAAACCTTAATTATTATATCATCCCCTAAAAAATCCTAAATTGTAAAAATCCTCCACCAAAACTTATTGGAGGTCGAAATTCTACTAGGGCTTAAATCGGACCCTAAGATTTCATAAAACAAAAAAGTAGATCTAATACTGAAATACTTAAAATTCAAAAAAAATCAAATTAAAAAAAAGAGATATTTGTATGCCTTCTCTATCATAAAAAATAAAAATTCCAAATTCAAGAAACAATTTGAATGCAACTGTTTTTTTTAATAGATCTATTTGAACACAATTAACAAAATAGTGTCTAACATTCTTACACATTACACATAATATATAAAACAAACTTAAACGATGAAATATGAATAGTGTCTGACATTGTTATACAACGAGTATTTCAGGACGAAGAAGGACGTAAACAATGGGTGGAAGAAAATTGATCGGGAGCGGCAAGAATATCTTGTCATTTATCGATAAAAATACGATAATTTGAGAGAAATGCACTCAGGGACAAACTCAATAAATACCCTCTAACTCTCTCACAAGAGGGCACTTGTCATATATCATATCATATATCATATCATATCATCATATACATATTATAATAGAGGATAAATTATGCCACGTGTCAGCCTATAAATTATTTTTCATTTATGATTATTTGTCATTTATGACTACTCCTAATTTATGACTACTACTCCTTAAATATTTTAGATGATGTTTTAAGAGTTGAGTTTATTGATTATTCAATTAATATGAAAATTGAGCTAAACTAGAGAAATATATAAGTTTTTGTTTTGTTGCTATGTGAATATGTAATTTATCTCAGAAATTTTATGGGTGTAGATATGAGATAAAATAAAGTCTGTAAATTGAGATTAAATTTTAAAGACTTGAGCGGAGATGAAATGGAAAAGAGAAGGAAGATATTGATGAAGGTGATGTTAAATTTATTTTCATGTTGACATGTTGTGTAGTTATGAATGTCATAAATAAACAAATTTATGTTGTTATGATGAAGATCATGTTTAATAAGCATATGATTAGCTTTTGTTTTGAATATCACTTCTTTTCAAGGGTTAGTATATATTTTTGATTAAAAATACTAATATACTTAACACAAATTGAAGATATTTTGTATTATAGTTAGTTGATATTTTTTTGGTTATGTTAAAATTTTATAGATATAATTATTCAAAATAACATTTGTATTAATTTAACAACAATGTCTAAACTAATATTACATTTGTTTTTATAAAATAGTTCTATAATCACGTGCATAGCAGGGAAAATACCTAGTTTTATTTTAAAATATAATAGGAGTGATATTTGATACATTTATATGATCGTTTTGTATACATAATTTAATTTTTGATTTTGACTATTGTACTCCTTCAAATTCGCATTAATTGTTTTATTCAATTTTTTGATACTACTCATTGATCGCTCTTAAATTGTATTTTATTTTTGATTTAGACGTTCAAATATCTTCAATTGAAATTTTATTTGATTCGTTTTAATGTAAATTCTATAAATATTTAAGATTGAATTAGGACATTAATAACATGTCAAAATAAAAAGGACAACTAATATGTTATGATAAGGAGTGTTAGTAATTTGTGTTTTCGCCAACTTTTTCCTTAGAATTGCCGCCAAATTAAAGCAGAATAACCTTTCAATTGAGATAAAAGAATTAAATTATACTTCCTCCGGCGTTTTTATTGTCCACTTTAGTTCGGACACGAATTTTAAAAAAATGGTAGTTGGGATATTTTAAGTGATTATAATAATTGAAAGGAAAAATTGTCCAGATTAATCCAATTTATTTTCAATTCTTTGCTAATAATCCCATCTTTTGAAAATTAAAAAATAATCCAACCTTTGCATTATGTTTGTTGTGAATGGACCTTAATTTGCATTAACCGGGTACAACCGGTCATAACCTTCAATTCAATCTTCATTTCTCTCTCCTCCAATTCTGATTTCAAAATCAGAAACCCAAGTCCATTTCCTCTTCAAAGCTCTTCTTCCTCCCCTTCAATGGAGTATTCAAGAATCTTCATGAAAACTACTTAAATCTTTCCTCTTTCAATTCTAAACCCATAAATTTGTTCTCCAATCAATTTCGTTCGACAATTCCAAACAATTCTGACCAGATTTCGCGTCTTCTCACAGGTAATTTTTGCCCTAATTTCGAAATTTTCATGGTATTTCATCCGAAAATTCAATTTAATTTTAGTCTTTGATTTTTAATTTCATACCTAATCATCTTCCTAAATTTAACAGGTTCTCACATCTTCTTTGTCAATGGTTAGTAAAATTTTGAATTTTCTCATTACTCATGCTTTCTTGTATGAAATTTCTGAATTGTTATTTGTTTAAATTTCTGATTTTTGTTTTGTATGAATTTTGTTTGTATGTAATTTCTGATTTTTGTATGTATGAATTTTGTTTGTATTTTTGTTTGTATGAAATTTTTGGTTAGTAAAATTTTGAATTTTCTCATTACTAAATGTATGTATGAATTTTGTTTGTATGAAATTTCTGATTTTTGTTTTGTTTGTATTTTTTAGGCTAGTGCTTTTGATTCATTTACTATGAAGTGTTGGTATGGGGGTAATTTCAAAACAAATGGGGTGGGTTTGGAGTATGTGGGTGGTGAATTCAAAACCTTAGTTGTTGATCCGGATATAATTTCTTGGTTTGACTTAGAAGAGTTGGTTGACACTAGTGTTGGTATCCAATATCCTCATACATTATACTACTTTCTTCCTAATTGCTTGACATTTGAAGAAGGATTGCGCAATATCAATAGTGATGCATGTGTGTTTGAGATGGCATCAATTGGAGCAAAAGAGAGAGCAATTGATGTATATATTGTGAGAGAAGAGGATGATGAATCTTTGTTTGTATGTATAAACAAGAAATTGAAGTTGTCAATTGAGGGTAATATTGATGGTGAGAGAAGGAAATTAACACCTAGGAGGGCACAAACGGTGAACTTGGACAAAGAAAAAGGAAATGTTGTAAGTGGTGAAGGTGATGACATAACTTCTTTAGTAGGTGTGAGTGAAGGTGATGATAGTGAGGATGAATCATATGATTTTAATGGGCATACTGAAGCTAGTGAGGAGGTTTCTTATGTTGATAGCGATGAGGCAAACGCATCTGAAAATGAGGTAGATCAATTGTCCGAGTATGACGATAGTGAAAGTCTCCTAGGATCTGATAATGAAGTCTTAGAGCATATAGATTTTAGGAAATTTAAGTGGCAAGTTGGATTAAGTTTTCGTAATTCTAAGGCATTTAGGGATGCTTTGAAACATTATGCCCTAATTCAAGGTAGGAATGTGAGAATTGAGATTAGTAACAAAAAGAGGCAACAAAGGATTGGTGTTAGTTATGTAGAGGGTTGTCCATTTAAGATGTACGCTAGTTGGGATAAGTCATCAGCAACATTTGTGATAAAGTCAGTTGTTCTAGAACACACATGTCAAAGGAGTATGGACGGTAACAAGCAATTAAAGTCCTCATGGGTGGCAAACCAGATGCTTGAGGTTTTCAAATCAAGACCCCATATTCCATCAGTTGAGATAATTGACTTGGTTAAAAAGAAGTGGTCTGTCATAATTAGCAAGCACATTGCTTATAACATCAAGTACGCTGCCCATAAAAGATTGCATGGATCTATGAATCAACATTACAACAAAGTGATGGACTACCATGAAGCTTTAAGAGTTAGTAATCCTGAGAGCCACTTTACTGTTGTGACTATTCCAGACACATCACCTCCAGTTTTCCAGAGATTTTTTGTAATGTTTAAGGGTTTAAGGGATGGATGGTTGTTAGGATGTAGGAAAGTATTGTGCATAGATGGTTGTTTTCTAAAGACTTTTTTGGGTGGAATGCTACAGTCAGCTGTTGGGAGGGACCCTAATGATCAAATGTTCCCCTTGGCATGGGCGGTTGTGGAAGGTGAGAATAATGAGTCATGGCAGTAGTTTTTGAATGAGCTTAAGAAAGGGTTGCCACGAACAAATGGAGCTGGATGGACGATAATATCGGATGAGCATCAGGTATATTGATTAATTTATTATTTTTAAGTTACTTTGATTGTTACTACTTTGAGTTATTACTAATATGTCAGTTACTTTGATTGTAGAGCATATTAAGGGCAGTTAACCTAGAACTCCCTCAAGCTGAGCACAGGCATTGTGCAAGGCACATATATGCCAACTAACTGGAAGAAGGATTTCAAAGGGGAAGAATTGAAGTTACTTTTTTGGAGATGTGTTAAGTCATACAATGTGGCTGATTTCAATGATGCTTTGCAAGAGATGAGTGAACTTAATCACGCTGCAGCTGATGAATTTAGAAAAGCTGACCCTAATGTGTTTTGTAGACCTTATTTGATGAATCTCACAAAATGTGATACCATAGTTAGCAATATGGTTGAAACATTTAATAATTACATTATGCGTGCTAGGTCAAAGCATCTAATAGACATGCTTGAAGATATTAGGACCATGTTGATGAAGAGATTGGTGACAAAGAAAGAAGATGCACATAAGTGGGTGGGGAGTATATGCTCTAAGATTCTAGCATTATTGGAGAAAGAAAAAGAAGAAGCTACCAAATGTACTGTCATGCCAGCAACCACTTCGCTATTTCAGGTAGCTTATTATTTTGATACTCTAGAGGTTGATTTAGATAAGAGGTCTTGCACTTGTGGAAAGTGGGATTTGAAAGGTATTCCTTGTCGTCATGCAATAGCTAACGCATATAGCCTTAATCCTTCTTGGATGATATTTTGTAAGCCATTTTGTAATTGGCAAACTAATCTAATTATTTTGTATTTAGAAAACTAGATAACTAACGCATATAGCCTTAATCCTTCTTGGATGATATTTTGTAAGCCACAATGTTTATGGGATATGTATGTAAAGAACTATTAATGCAATGATGAAGTTCATGTTTCGAAAATAATAGCAATGTCAATTTGCTTCTTGAAGGGTCCATTGGCAGCAAACTGAAAGTAAAGGTTGGATTATTAATAAACATTTCAAAAGGTGGGATTAATGGTAGGTAATGGGTAATAGGTTGGATTATTGTAAACAAGACAAAAGATGAGAATAACTTGATATAGCAGGTCATTTTCTGAAGGGTCCATTGGCAACAAATTAAAAGCAAAGGTTGGATTATTTATAAAAATTTCAAAAGGTGGGATTATTGGTAGGGAATGGAAAATAAGTTGGATTAATCCCAACAATTTTTCCTAATTGAAATGGTGGTAGGTGGGGTATTTTAAATAATATAAGTTGGGGTACGTAGTTGAGGATATTTAAGTAAAAAATCTTTGGCAAAAATAGAAAGTAGACATTAGAGTGAATTGACTAAATAAGGAAAAGTGGACAATAAAAAAGAATCGGAGGAGGTATTTCATAACTTACAAAATAAAAAAATAAAATATTAATAAAATGAATCCATATGGGATAAAAATCTTTAAATTGCATTTATTTTTGTAGCGGACTACTCTATGTACAAGCCATCCAATCAAGTAGTTAGATGCAGCAATATATTGTCAAGAATACGTACAGTCCTGTGTCTGATAATATGCAGCATGCGCCATGCAGGGCAAGCCCACATAAATGACTGCTGAAACACGATTCATCACCAGAGCCGACAATGAGATTTTAGGGACCTAGGGCGAAAAATATATATATACAAAATTTAAAATATAAAAAAATGATATATGATAATAATAAAGCATTAAAGCTCGATACTATCTGCTTTTTGTTTGATAATCATGCATTTATAACTCAATAATTAGTAAATAAGATAACACTTATCATTAATAACACTAAATGTACAATTTAATCACATAAGGTCTCAAATTCGATGCATATAAAGGCAAAATTTATCTACTTTTTTCATGGGCCTTGGACGCAAGCCCTTCTTATCCTTGCTTAGGACCGTCCTATTCATCAGTGGTCTAGAGACTGCATGCAATTGCACACTGCCGTGTTATCAACTTGTTAATACTCTTGCACCCAACTTGCTCACTCTTTCTTTATTAGGTATCTTAGTGAATGGTACTTTAAATTGCTCACTCCTAGCTGAGATAGGGGTGTTCAAAACAAATCTGATGGTCCGATATTTATTTGACCTTAAAATTGAATGACTTAACTTGACTTTAAAATGAATTCAAAATAATGTAAAAATCAATGTGGACGTAAGATCCAATTTTGAACCAACCTTACCTGACCCGAAATTGACCTGAATGAATACCTTTAAGTAGATAGACTTCTTTGACCGTTTTCTCTTTAGTATGGATTACTATTTTTTTCCTTTTAAATCGTGATTATAGTTTCTATGAACGGAATACACTTGCTACGGTGATGATGATATTCAATTTACGTTTTCAACTTATTCATATATTAATTGGGTAAAATTAATTAGACAGAGAGAGTTACTCGATATTTCTCAAATAAATGGCCCAACCGCCCAAGTATAAATATGGTGAACATCAAAGAACATGTAGTAAAAAGATACTTAATTCATATTTTATGAAAAAAAATTATGTGTGGATGATTATAATTTATAAGTTAAATGATGTGTTTCTTAGAGAAACTTAAATCGACAAATCTTGTGAACACCTGAAGATGAAGGTTGTTGAAGCTCAGTTGTCTTGTTTGAAGATGGAACGATTTCGCTTCTTGTACCTATGATCCCGCACCCAACAAATTAGCCTTGCCCGGGGTAATCTCTCGGAAAACCCCTCCGACACTCAAGTCAGATCAGAGTTAAGAGATCATGGCCATGTAAAGTGGATGAATATGAAGGAGTAGTTATTATTTGGGATTTGAGGTTGGTGAATTATAGATGAGGGTATTAAGGATGTATAACTGTGGAGAATTGTTGGTTGTATCTGAATAACTTACCTTTAATGAACTTAGGAGTAGATATTTATAATAATCAATGAAGGGACAAGGTGTCAGTTTTTTAGGGAGATCATGGGTGACATAGAGATATCAGAAGGTTATTTCCATGGAGGCCAAGGAATAGAAAGGGAAATATCAAATGGCTTTTGACTATAAATAAAGGAAATTAACGGGGTATAAAATAATTTACAATAAATAAATAAATATAACATAAATGTTACCATAACATGATGAATTAAATAAAAATATGTGGCTAATTTTATAATTAGAAGGGAGGCCGATCTACAAAACCGTGTGAGCCTGATTCAGGATTGCCATCGTTTATCAAGTATAGAGAATCTAATCCTTATAGAAGTATTAATAATTGTATCGTTAAAGAAATCATCTTAACAATTAACAACCATACTATTTCTATTGCTAAGATCTCTAATTAATTGTATAATTTGTATATATTCACTTATCATTTACTATTTTTACAAAAGTTAATACACAATTACAATTGCTAGTATGATTTCTAATTGTATATAATCAATTTTATAAAAATAGATATTAACAATAAAATTTTTATTGCCACGAAAGATCTTAGTGGCTTATAGTATCGTGCTCCATAAACTCTATAAAAAACACACCACAAAAAAATAATAAAAGGGCGACCACTGTTTCATCGCCATTTGGAAGCTAAATGGTCAAAAAGTGGTGTTAGCGACAGGCAGGCGACGAGTTGTGAGTCAACGCCAAAATATTAGACGCTAAACTAATATACCGATGCCAAATGGACGCCATTGTATGTTGACCAAAGGGCGACCAACCATCTACTAATATATGATTGTTTTATCAAAATCTACAGGTTATTCTATATTAATAAGAAATCTTGTTAGATTAGTCTTGACGTATTTAATTTTCTCATATACTACTTTTTAATATCAAATGCATTTACAGATATTGATCAGTATCACATACTAGCTATTTTCAAAATTATACAAAAAGTAATAGAAGAAAGAGAAAGTAGTATACATTGATTAATAATAATCAATAAATCAACCCAATAACAATTAGGATGGTAAAAAATATACACACAAATATAAATTTTTTTGTTACGCTCATAGTTCTATTAACGTAACAAAAATAACCAATAAGCTAAAAAACATCAAAAGTTTGAGATCAAAAACAAAGTTTACATCAACTAAAGATGATACAAAATCTGATAGTAAAATATATAACATATCATAGCGCTTCAATATTTACTCGACTTAGCTAAAGATGATGATTCAATCTTGTGGTAAGATCATTGAAAATTTTCTCACTACATGGAATAGTAAGACCACCCATAGGATGATTATACCCAAACTTTTCTTCAGCTTGATTAAGCAAATCTTGGAATGAAGGATGATTAATGAAAGATAAAGGCACAACATATCTCTTTATCTTTTCATTATTATCATATTCTCCAACGTAAACAGCAACGTGCCCTTTTGGTACATATTTCTCATGGTTTCTATTTATGGATGAATAATTTAATTTAAGAATTTGTTTTGTGTTTGAGATCATTGAATAAATTCTAAAACCCATTTTTTCCCTTAATTTTGTGTAATTAATACGATTTTTTAAATTATAGAGTATTAAAAAATGATATTTGCTCGGACTGAAATAAGAATATATAGATATGAGTAGAAGTATTGAATAAGGTTGAAGGTTGAATAACAATGAAGGTTTAGTGTAAGTATTTATACAGATTACAATACCATTGGTGTAGCCAACAGAAAAACTGGTTTTGTTATAAAAATGGAAGAATAATGAAAGTTATCACACGGCATTATGTGCAAATTGGCAACAAAATTGGCCTACATGTGTGTTTGGAAGTTTGATGATTGATTAAATTTATGAGTGTAAAGTTGCTGTTTGTTGTCAGTTAATTGAATTCATGAACTACTGAGAGTATAATATAGTTATACTAACTGATCTTTATCAAACCGCTATTGGCTAAATGGAAAGAGTATCTGCATATAGAGTAGAAGATTTGGGGTTTAATTCTTATCGGCGTAAGTATTAGTTGGGGGTTTATTGACTGCACGCATCCCTCTATACTCCCTCCTTAGGTATACCGGTATCGTTTGTTTGCCTCTTTAAGGAAAAAAAAACTATATGATTCCTGTCTTGTGCGTGATACTGAGATTGTACTTTACACTTACTTTTTTACTAACTCTATCAAATAATTCATCCGTTACATTATATACTTGCTATATATGACTTTTTGACTGCATCCTATTTTATAGGTATGAGTTGTTGTCCTTTTTCGCTCTCCAGACCATGATCATTGTTTTCTATAGGCATGATACACCGAGTATGATGACGATCATGATGATTTAACTTTTTATGCTATTCATGGTGATATTTTGATATTTATATACTCCTATATTAAACCATGCAAATTTAAAATTATAAAAGGTTAATATTATGAAAGTATGCGATTACACGATTTTAAAAAAATCCAACTTGACTACATTTTTTTCTTGTATTAGTCGTAATATATATTATAAGCTTGAACGATAAATAGAGTCAATAATCATAATTTATCAAGTATTCAAAATATATGGAGGAAGTACTTGCTACATAGAAAATACTTGCTACATTAGTGTTTTTGACATTCTTCATCACTTAAATGTATTTTTAATGAATTGCGGCTAATGTGTATGAAAACATAGTCTAATAGGATCTAGTTTGAATTGTCTGATGACAATGCAAATCATATTATTTTCTTTTTATAATTTTTTACTATATATGATTCAAAATATAAATATCAGAGCAATGAAGCAGTATTAGATTACATAAAAATTAAAGTAAACGTAATAAGTATAATGAAAAAGAAAAAATAAATTATTTAAATATAGTGTATGTATATAAATAAATTGTTTGTTTCCAAAAATGTTTGCAAAAATGGACCCATTCACGATCATTTGGCAAGGTGGACGGGATGATGAGTGATCTTATCTTGTGTAGTGGAGTATTAGGGAATGATTATCTTGTCCAGGTCGGTGATGGATGTCTTTTATTGCATCAAGGACCAAAAACAATATTATGATAATTGACTTTGAAAATTAATTAATAAAATAATTAATAAAATAAAACTATACTTATGTAAGTATCAATTATCCTCAGACCCTAACCATAGTTTATCTATGAGCGGAATATACACTGAAAATGATGATAATGATTATGTAATTAAGTATGAACTTAGTTTAATACTCCCTCCGTTCCATTTGACTATTCCCATTTGACTAGTCACGGATTTTAAGGTAGTAGTGGGGTCCATTAAAAAGGTGGTAGTTGGGTATTTTAATTGATTAAATTAATTGTAAAGGTGGTAGTGGAGTATTGGGAATTAGAAAAGTGGGGGTATTTAGGTAAGAAAATGTTAGCCAAAAAAGGAAATGGGATAAGTAGTATGAAATTGCCAAAAAAGAAAATGGGACAAGTAAATTGAAACGGAGGGAGTATGTTTTTAATTTTTTATTACTATTGGTTTTTTAAAGATTGTTCCCTTTAAAATCAATCTTAAAAATCGAAAGTGAAATTGAAATGAGAGTTAGATTAGAATTAAGGTATGAAACATTCTCCCTGATTCAATTCTATCAAGATCAGATGTATGAATTTGCTTGATAAACAAATTACTCTAACAATGAAAATAATAATGTATATAGGAATTTAAATGCAATAAGGTTGTGTTTGGGAACTAGCATTTCATTTCAAATTAATGATTTCAATTATGAAATCATGAATGTAGAATTTGAGAATGACAAGATTTGGAAGGTCATTTTCAAATTCTCTTCTTTAAACCATTTTGATAACAATTGTTGATTTGACTTAAAGATCGAAATTTTATTGAACCCCTTTTTGGCCCGTAATAAATGATTGGCATCTTTAATTCTATTCCTTTGATTCAAGAATTTCTTGGTTTTTATTCTTTTCAAAAGTGTAAGAGACTTGTTCAAGTTTTGTCCAAACAACTACATGAACAAAATATGGGACTTAAATTCCTACTCCTTAGAAATGGTTTATTGTAAATTTATATTTTTATAGAAGCGAAGCATTATTATACTTCTTCCGGATTAAAAAAAAGCAATGTCGATAATTAAAATGTATAAAATACGTATAACAATGAAAAAAGTTTAAATTCAACATTTAATTAATCAGTTATCCATACTGAATTTTCAAGTTTTAGAAACAATGTGTAATATCATCAATGAACCTATAGTATATATGTGAGGCAGAAGGTCATGGTAAATAACGGTTATTTGTGAGGTTAATAAATCTCTCTTATGTGGTAGAGTGTGATAAGATGAAAGTTTTTTATTTTAATTTATCTTTTTTGATTTTGTTTATTTTAATATTATTATTTTTTTGGTCTTTTTATAGTGATTTACAAATCGTTATTGATTAGGATTTTTTGATAATATAATACTCCCTCCTAAATCCTATTCATAGAGAATGAGATATTTGAGTTTTGCACTAAAACCAAGGAGGGGTAGGAGTCCGGGAGACCACTTTTAAACTTAAAAGTGCGTAGAAAACTCTCTTTTTCCATAAAAAGTATTGATATTTAAGTGTTGTTATATACTTGTATTGTTATAGTAAGGATAAAAGACTAAAAAAAAACGACAAAAATAAAAATGAGATATTTTTAGTGAATCAATCCAATAAAAAAATATCATTCGTCATGAATAGGAAGGAGTATAAGAAGAACAGCACGTACAGGTTCAAACTTAAAAGATAGGACAAGTGCAGTACTGTAGATTCATCATGCATTCGTCCTTATCCAATAAACGACAAAAGGACGTTAATATTCCAAAGCTTGAACCCACAGTTTCACACTTTCACACTTTCACTTATGCATGAATTATGATTACTCCCTTTCACGGCGGTCCTGAGTTCCTGACCATATAGTACTTTTTTAGAGTATATATACTCTCTCCTATTCAAAATAGTTGTCCACTTTAAATTGAATATGAATTTTAAGAAAATGGTAGTTGGGATATTTTAAGTAATTATAATAATTGTAAAGGTGATAGTTGGGGTATTTAAGTAATTATAATAATTGAAAAGGTGGTAGGTGGGGTATTTTAATAATATAAGTTGGGGTAGTTAGGGGTATTTAGGTAAAAAATCTTTGCAAAAAATAGAAAGTGGACAATTAGAGTTACTTGACTAAATAAGGAAAGTGGACAATAATTTTGAATAAGAGGGAGTAACATATTGTTAGAGTCATCATCATCATCATCATCATCATCATCATACCCAGTGTATCCCGCTCAAAGAAAACTATGATCAGGGTCTGGGGAGGGAGGAACGATGGCATGCTCATACCCATAAGGAGAGTGCGATCAAAGAGTCCCCCAACTCGAGAACGGTCTTCTAGCAAGAGGAACCTGCAGTTGGCAAATAGAATAGAAGCACACACACAAAAACAAAGATAAGATCAAAGAAACAGGTAAAAAGCGACAAAAAGGCAAAAGATAAAGACGAACGAGGGGGTAAAGGGACAGGTTTACTAATCTAGGACTTGGATAAGGCGCCGCCAACTGGCCCTATCCCTGGTCAGGTCCTTGGAGATGTGAAGTTCATGCATATCACTTTTGATTTGTTCCTCCCACGTTAGAGTATATAACATATTTTGAGATCTCAATTCTCAACTAAAAGCTTAAGCTAATGGTTGAGGCTCTAGAATATGTTATATACTCTAACATACTTTAATATAAATAATATACTCCCTCCAATTCACTACTAATGTCTCATCTGCTTTTAGGACACTATTTATATCTTACTCTTAATTTGTATTTTATTATTAATCTATAAGTTAAAACATAGTTAAGTGGGATCTTGTTTGATTCGTCTTAATGCGACAATTATTTATATCAACTTTTCATAATTTTTAATTATGTACAATTATAGATATTAAAGATTAAATAATTAAGTGCAATGGATAGATTGCAAAAAGCAAATCAGACAATAGTAGTGAATGAGATGGAGTATTTGTTTCGATGTCAGAGTTAAAAAGTTTCTAAATAGACTATTATGATTGATGAAATAGACATTTAAAAATTTGCAATTTAGAATTAGTTTTTTTTATAATTAAAAAGCATATAAACATCTACATTTCATAATGGTAATTATTACAATATATAGGATCCGTGTTTATTATTTTTCCAAACACCTACTTAAGTTTAAAACTTACCTAGAGTACTTAAAAGGCGTGGATCGGAACAGCACTGCTCCCTTTGTTGTTATAGAATGCACCCTAGTATTTTGAATGAAATTTTTTGAAATGGAAAATGTAGTAGAACGAGAAAAAATAAGTGGGTGATAAAAAAATGAATTAAAAAGAGATTAGTGGGACTATTGCCAAAGAAAATATTATAAAATTTATTTGAGAAAGTAAAATGAAAAGTAGTGAAACTAATATAAAATTTATTTGAGAAATTAAAATGAGAGCGTTTCTCAAAAAGAAAATGTAGAGTAAAATAGGCATTAAGCTACAATAGATTGGGCCTGAGAGGCGTTTCTCAAAAAGACGGTCTCTTAGAAGAATAGCTCTAGGATGTGAGTCTGTGTCTAAATTTTATTGAATTGGTTATTAACTTATTATTAGTCTACTATTTACAATTTTCTTTTATCTGGACTATAAAGCGACCGTAAGCGACAAGCACAAATAAATTAGATTGAGTTAACTAGTTAACTAGTTTATAATTTAATGTTAAATATTTTTATGGCCCCTTAAAATTAGGTGAAGTTGTCAATAATAAATCCACATTTGCTTCATCCGTTGAAAATAAATTCATATATTTTTTATTTTTAAATTAAATAAATCCACCTATTATATATATTTGCTGAAAATAAACCAATCTGATGTATAACTATCTTCAAAGCTTTTTTGAATCTAAGTAATTAAATAAGATCTTTTAACGTTATCATAATGACTATTTGTCATTTTCAAAAAAAATTTAGAAATTAAAATTTTGATGAAGAAACTTTATTAATTAGCTTATAGTACACATAAAAAAAATATATTTTAAGAAACTTTATGTAGCTTTTAAAATCAAAATTTAATATTTCAAGAAAATTAATAAGCACATATCTTGTTGTGATATACTACTCAAATATTAAGGAATAAATTGATATTTTTGGTAAAAATTTCTTTATATGGAAAATCAACATGAGAATGAAACGTGAATTTTACATTCTTTTTATTAGATTGTAAGATTTAAATTCAAAAATATAATATTTCAAGAAAAATTATAAGTACATATCTTGTTGTGATATACTACTCAAATATTAAGGAATAAATTAATATTTTTGGTAAAAATTTCTTTATATGGAAAATTAATATGGGAATGACACGTGAAATTTTACATTTTTTTTATTAGATTGTATGATATGAGTTAAGTATTTCAATCATTACATATTATATATAAACTTTTTATTTTAAAGTCGAGGAGAAAGCGTTGTATTTGCAAGACGATAGTTTAGACAACAAATTAAGTGATGCCTAATACCTTAATCAGCATTTGGGCCCTAATGTTACAAGGTATATATGAATTTCACATGATTAGTTGCATAGGCTATATTAGTCTAGCTACTAGTATTCAAGGGTGAGGTGCTATCCTTGTATTCACATTTTGAACTTAATTAGAGAATTGAGATAATAAGTTAGGATTTGATTTAAGATTACCGGTCGGATTCTCATTTAGGGCATGCTTGTATTGGGTGTAAATATTTAAGAGAGTAAAAAAAGTTAAAGTAAGAAAATGAAGTTAATAAATAAGAAATTAGTGAAATTTGATTGTTGTAGAGGTGGAAGAATTGTTGCAAAGTAATGAAAAATAAAAGGAGTTTTCGATTTTGTAGGGTAAATATTTATCCTAGGGGAGGGTGGGGGAATGTATTACTTCCATAATAGGGGAAATTATCTTCTTTTTCGTTCATTATTTTTATTTAATACTTATTTTATCTTCTTCACAACTATCTCAACTACTTCGAATGCATCTTTATTTGCTTTCATTTCACTAGTTTAATTTTTTTTCTCCCTTAATATTTACACTCAATACAAGCATGCCCTTACTATATACTTCCTCCGTTCTGTTTTTGTTGCTATATTTGCATGGGCACGAGAATTAAGAAAAGGTGGGTACAATATCTATCTATACTATATACTAAATGCATTCTTCAGTATGACACGTATCGCTTTCATATTCATTGTTTTCCCTCCAAAAATTTTCATTTAGCTAAATTAGGTAAGTAGAATAATTAAACTTGAATGCCCCTATTATTTAAATCAATTAACAGATCAAATGGCAATAAAAAAAATGAACAATATGAAATCAATATACGTATGGTCAAAATATCATTCTGTAAAAAAGGCAATAAAAAATTGGTCAATGTATGATCAAAATTCTTTTTTATATCTTTACTAGTATAAAAACTCGTGCAATGCACAAACTTTCTAATATGAAAATACATAACAAATATAAATTTTAGAAGAAATATGCAATTACATAAAATGTAATAATCAGTATTAAAATTTTATAACAACTTCACCACGACTATTAATTAAAGTTTTTTTTATTAATTAAAAAAGGTTAATTTTTTATTATGACCTCCTAATAAAGATTTTAAATGTGATATCATTGTTTATCTAATTTAACATAGCTTTAACATAGCTTTAAAATATACCTATAAATTATGCCTATTATAAAAATTTAAAATATGCCTATGGAGTCTGTCAATTATAAAATTTTAATTATTTGAATCAATATTATTTCCTAAACTAAACTGTCATGTAATCAAAAGAAACAAATAATATATTATTCTATTATCAAAGAAAGCTTAATTAATAAGTTGACACTTGGAATTTTCCAAGTATTTTATTATATTGTATGATTCTTTATTTATGTTATTTATATTATATACATATATTGCTTTATATCATTCTATAAAAATCACAATAAAAAATTAGACAACTCAAAATTTATGTTATTGATCATTCTACAAGTTCATTTAAAATAATTCAAGCCCAAAGTTTAATTTTAGAGTTTTAAAATTTGAAAGAATTGATGTAATGCAAAGACTAATTTTTCTCACACATCAAATATTATTTTTTCTATATTTATTATGTTTACCAAATATCATAATAATTTAAAATAATTTTATTTATATTTAAGAGATCACTTAAATATTTTTTAATTATCCGTGCTTGGCACGGGATTCAAGCTAGTATAGAGTATAAGAATATCCTCCACTTTATCTTAATTGAAAAAGAAAAAAAAGTTAGTGAGGTATAATTGTATAAAGTAGGATAAAAATAGGGGTAAAGTAAATATTTATATGATTATTTTATTACTAAAAATAGAAATGTAGCAAGTAATATGAAATTGTCAAAAATGAAAAATACAGCAAGTATTATGGAACGGAGGAAAAATTTTATAATAAATATTTTTATAGAGAAGGTTATAATAATTAATAATGCTTTAACCTAAACATATCAATTAATTTTAGTCCTTGCTAAAAATATGTACACGTAACATATAAGTACTTGTTGAGCTATCTCATTAACTCATTTTTCTTAGCTTTAAGTATAAATGGTCAAGAGTCGGGTCTGAGTTGGGTTCGACCAAACTTAGTGCGACCCTATTATTTTGTGTGAACCCAAACCTAGACATGAACTTGTAGGACAAAGATTTATACCCGTCAATTATAATGAAATTGGTTCTTAATTGGTCGTATGAATGAATTTTAATTAGTCTAATTATTCATACTATACTATTTTTATATTTTTAATGTGTACTAAATGAATATATATACAAGATATACATTTAATATGAATAAAATAAATATATCATAGGTCTAAAATTGATTAATTATTCTGAGTTGAGGTGATGTACGACCGGCTTGGAGGAGTCTAGGTCTAGGGTATGTCTAGAACATAGACCCATTAAGTCTATTAATTCCTAATCAAATAACTATTAAAAAGACAAAAAAAAAAAAAAAATACAAAAAAATAAATTAAAATCACAAATCTCTCATCTCATCAAATCCTACCATATAAGGGTAATTTGTTAATTTTACAAATCGCTTTTATATACTAAGACTTCCTATTTTAAGATAATTTAAGTTGTATGGTACTCCCTTATATTCACCTAATGTGTCCCATTTGACTTTCTATCATTTTTTAGCTGGTCAGATAAAATCACATGTGAAATAAAAAAGATAGTGATTTTAAATTTTTATAGGGCTAAAGTAGGGTTAGTAGGTGTAGAGATGTGAAAAAACTAAATTTAATAGGGGTAAATTAGTAAAAGTAACATACCAAAATAGAAATGAGGTATTTAGGATGACTTGACCAAATAAGAAAATGAGACACTTATAACGAATAGGAGAGGGTATTTTATAAATAGTTATATATTATTTTTTCTGTTTCAATATAGCATGAGTTAAGTCATCCTTTTTTTTCAAAACTTAAATTTCTCTTTTTTAAAATATCTTTTCTCGTTAATTGTATATACATTTCCCCATCTGTTTCATTTATTGATTAGAAGGCTGGTCTTCGATAAATTTTAATAAACTTGAGTTTCTCATTTAACACTACCATCAATTTTAGTCTTTTCTACTGTCTTTAGAACTTTATTTTATCAATTGATATAAATCAATAAATGTAAAATCTCCAACTAGAAGTACATGCAAATGAAGTAATGAATCATCTATTGGAGTATAAAAGATTCTTCCTCAGAACCAATTTAGTTGTCCCATTTGCTTGGACACACTTGTCGAGATTACATTTTGACTCTTAATATCTCTAATTATGCTTAAATAAAAATTATGAAAAGTTGTTAAGAAAAATCTTTGCATTGAGACGAATCAAACAAGATCTCACATGACTATGTTTAACTTATAGATTAAGAATAAAATACAAATTAAATGAGACTGATGAGTAGTGTGAAAAAGTAAATGGGACAACTAAATTAGTTCGGAGGAAGGATCTTAATATGATGATATCTCAACTAAAAATTTAAATTAATCGTTGAGCCCTTATAATATGTTTCTCCAAGTTCCACCAATATAAAAGTTTGTACTATTTGAAGTCATGAGGCTAATACAATTACAGCTAGTCTCATAGACCCGATAACCGATCGATATTCACCCGATCTTATAAGTTATAATCGAATTCAATTTGACCCAACTTAATAATGAATCTACAATTATGTAAAAACTAATGTAGGTGACATATAAATTGATTTTGAACCGACTCAATAAACCTGGCCCGAAATAAACCTGATAACCAAAATAAACACCTATATGTACTGGCTGTTAGAGTATATAACATATCCTGGGGCCTCAACCATAAGCTTAAGTTTTTCGTTGAGTTGGTTCCTTGACATGGTATCAGAAGCAAGGGTGACAAGAGGTCACATGTTCGAATCTCAACCACCCCTCATTTAAAGTGGAATATTTAGCGCCATGTATGAGGAGGGCATGTGCTGCATCCACACTTCTAGCCCAAAGGGCTCTCGTGTGAGGAGGCGTGTTAGAGTATATAACATATCCTGGGGTTTCAACCATAAGCTTAAACTTTTGGTTGAGTTGGATGCATGGTCAATGTTTTGGTGACAATTTATCATGTCATAACTCATAATAAGTTCCATCACATATTCGTGGAACTTTCCTGATGAGCATATATGATATTGCGCTGTGCTACCAGATAGTAGTGCAGATTTTTAGTCAATGAATATGTGGTTATGGTATGAAAACTATAGATTACACACATAGTATCTTGAGTTGACGGAGTACAACCATAAGTTATTCAATCAATATTTGAACATCTTATTATATTAGGGCACTGGGTCCTTATGTTTACCTTATGTTTGTGTGTACCTTTTACGTACATCATATATTATCAAACCCTAAGAAAACAAGCCATGTGAGAGCTTTCATTGAGTGGGTTATCCATTGTCCATCTTCTAAATTCCTCATTACTTCTTTAGCTAAAAATTTTAGTTGAAGGTTCAATTAATTTGTAGTCTCATATATTGTTATACTCTGTTCTAGGAGGGAGTATTTTGAGAAAAGCATTGGATTTATGACTAATTTTAAATCATTATCATACTCAGTGTATCACGCTCATAGACAAACTAAGATTAGAGTATGAGGAGGAAAGATATACAGCAGTTCATATCCATATAAGAGAGTGCACTCAGAGAGTTGAATTTAAATGATAATTTAATTAAGCATAATAACTTAATGGGTTGAAGTTTACTTTTAAGTCAACTAGATAATCCCTGTGCGATCCACGGTTTTTTTTATTTTATTGATTTACATTATTTTAAAAATACAAAGAAAATAATTTGTAAATTATTGGTTATTGATTTTCAATGAATTATTAATAGCATATAATAGCTAATATTTAATATTATTTAAATTTTATTGATCACTATATAAGATAGTAAGTGACAAATGATTATTTTTGTTTCCAAAATGAAAGTTAGCAAATTATTATTTCAAAGAACAATTTTTTTGGTTTCTAAAATCAAAGCTATCAAATTATTATTGTGTATTGAACAATGAAAAGTTACACACATCTCATTCAAACAATTTAATGAAAGCTAATATAATGATAATTCGCATATTTCCTATACACTTTTATTAGCATATAATGATTGTTTAAATAAAAATTATTAGCAAATAATGACATCACTATTGATAAATGGAGGGAAAAAATCTCTTGAGAAGTTGACAACTCATTACTTTTTGAGTTTGCTTATGTCATCCGTATTTTGCTTTAGGATAATGTATAGATAGATATAGAAGATTTGCTCATTCGTGCATGATGAGCGCTCGTTGGAACGGTATGAAAATTCGTGCATGAAGAGCGCTCATTCTTAAGGCAACGATAATATTAGTGGCACACTTCTTCATATACCACAAAACTATTTAATTTCTTGATTTCAAAGTTCAAAAGTATTCCATAAAAGAGCTAGTCATTAAGAGAAGTGTATTCATTTTTTTTTAATGCAGAAGTGTATTCATTAAAAACAATTAAGTAGTATATTTTCTTATAGTCCACCTCCAAATGGGAAATCATTGGGTAAAAGTGTAGATATAACACAGTAATACTAGAGTTAAATAGTAGATTGAAAACGAGAAGGAATGAGATTCAAATTCGTTAGCTTTCATTTTGTGGCCCTAAAAATGTTATATAAACTGTATTAAAAAATGCACAATAACTCATAGAGTCTTAGGGTAAACCAATGTAAACTAATACTCCCTCTATTCTATAATGTTTTTCCCTTTAAAATATTTTACTTTAAGAAAAGAGAAATTTGATTAAGATTTTTGAAACATATAATAGAAGATAAAATTTATCCATGATTCATATTAATGTATAATCGTTTATTACACTCTCTCTATTCCTTAATGAAATTCTCATAAGGAATGTTTAGGGAAATTATGAAAAAATGAATATTTTAAAATATTAAAAGAAAATCAGTGGAAAAAATATGAGGACTACAACTAATAAAAAATATATTTATAAAGTTAATAGGAGAGATGTAGGAATCATAATGAATATAAACATATTAAAATGAAGTTAATGGAGGATAGCGGAAAATTTGTAGGGTTATAAGAATGTTAAAATGAGGATAAAGGTTATTTTTGTGCAAAATTTTTGACATAAATAAAAAGATTTTTTGTTGGAACAATAAATGAAACACTCAAAATGACAAATGCGAACTTTTTTAAGAAACAAAAGGAGTATACTTTTTATAATGCGTAATATTGAGACTCAAAATTTAATGTGAAAATTGTACAAAAAGTAAACAACTAGATAAACAAAATAGAACAGAGGGAGTAATAATTAAGTCTCCTTAATTGAAGATTTTTGTACTGTTGAAATACCCATGTGTTACCCACATGTGAGTTGTCCCACATCGGAGAAAGAGAAGAGTATGCATTACTTTATATACTCAAGGAGTAAGTCCTACTATTACTAATTGATTTTAGTAGTGAACCTTCTTTGAGTTTATGAGTAGATTACTTCTTTTCCTCCTTGTTTGGGTTGCCCAGATCCATTCTCTAAATTCTATCCTGTACCGTTCATGAACAAGTTACGCATTCTCAAAACCACTCACTACTATCCGCATAAGCTAATAATACTTATATAAATAGGTACCAAAAACTTGGAAATTCCATCACTAAAAAAACTTGCCTATCAATTTTAGTGTAAAAAAAAAAACAAACCTTATTAATAATTATTTGTATTTTCAACAAAATGGGTATACATTTCCATTTTGTAGTTTTTAAAACAAAGAAAATTCTGAAGAGAAATCAGAATGTAAAAGTTCCTCCAAAAGGTTATATCCCAGTATTTGTTGGGGATGAAGCTGATAATAAGAAGAAATTTATGGTCCCACTTTCTTATTTAAGTCATCCTGCTTTTCAAAACTTATTACAGCGTGCTGAAGAAGAGTTTGGGTTTCATCATCCTTTGGGTTGTTTGACCATCCCTTGTTCTCAACAATTATTCTTTAAATTGTTTTCTGATTTGAAATGCTTACGATCTCAATCCAAGAAAGACAATCGGCGATAATATTATAAGTTTTAGTTCGTACCCAGGGCTGGCCTTAGATATTTTTTGTGTCCTGAGCGAAATAGCATATTGGAGTACTTTTTCTTTACAATTTATAAGTTTTAGTTCGTACCCCTCTTGCCCACCCCTAGGGTTGGGCCTGATCGTAACTTAATTTGGGGTTTTTGCAAATGATTTAAATTCAACCGAATTTATTGTAAATTTCAGCATACAATTGAGAAAATACGAGATGTATAAGAGATACCATCCCAAAGCAATATCAATTCAACCAGAAGAGCTCATGTAACTTTTAAAGTGTGCATAGTGTATATCATCTTTATTAATTAATTATCAATGTGTGAAAAACGGCCGTTTCAAATTTTTTTAGGAAAATTTGCTCAAAATAATCCCAATTATCACCCGTTGGCCAAAATTAATTTCAACTATCAATTATTTTTTAATAATCTCAACTATTCTCATAATTTGTTGAAAACATACCCACCCCTTGTTATCGGCTGTAACATGTAACTTTTTTCCTTTTTTTTCATTTTTTTACTTAACTGTTCAAAATTAACCCTTTCCCTTCATCTACTAATCAAAAAATAAAGAAAAAAGTGGAAAAGATACATATTGCAGCCGGTCAAAAGGGAGGTGGGTATGTTTTCAGCAAATTATGAGAATAGTTGGGATTATTAAAAAAAATTGATAGTTGAGATTGTTTTTGGCCAACGAGTGATAGTTGGAATTATTTTGATCAAAAATTTTTTTTTAAATTTATAAACATAAACAAAGAATTGATAACGAAGTATTGTCATCATCATCATCATCATCATCATCCTACCCAGTATATTCCGCTCATAGAAACTATGGGCAGGGTCTGGGGAGGGAAGGACGGTGGCAACTCATACCTGTAAAAGAGAGCACGGCCAAAAAATATTGTACATAATACAATTTGTATGTAGTATATACTATATATATTTTTTCACTATAACAAAATTAATATTCGCAACCTAGGATTTCATGAAACTAAAAAATGTCATTAATGTATATTTTCAGTACAATAATTATTGATTTTTATTTTAAGTTTTATCATAAAGTGATTTAGTACTTTCACTTATATGGTCTTTGGTGACTATGTAATTGTTACTATTGTCTACAATTGTATTTATGAGAAATCTCACTAGATCCTATGTCGTGAAAAAATTTAGTATGATTTTTTATTATACTGCTAAAGGATCTAATAAATATCATTAAATCTACTATATATACTTTTAGAATTTTAATATAGTAACATTTAAATTAAATGCAAATAAATATATCCCAAAAAAACTATATTATGTTCGTAGTGTTTTAAGGGACTATATGCAATATTATTCAAAAAAAAAGTGACTATATGCAATCAAATATTGCATGAATCAACCTATATATAGAAATATTGAAGGTTAACCGAAATTCATTTTATTTAGTTGAAATTCTAATTTTTATTTGCCATTCTCTTGTCTAGTTGAATTATGTTCTACATGAATTAACCTATATACAGAAATAAACGTTAGTGAAATTGAAATGTTTTGTTTTGTTGAATTGCCAAATTTAATTTGTTGTTCTTTTTGTCATACCTCTTTCTTTTAGCTTTGATTATCAACTTAAATATTAATTGGTTGAATTGGTTATTTGATATGATATCAGAACTCCGAATTCAACGTGCTATAAGGGTTAGCCTAATAGGCTCTCGTTAACAGTGGCGGACGTAAGTCGGGGCCTACGGCTATAAGGGTTAGCCTAATAAGAATCTTGTATGAAGAGGCATGATTAAATATCCGTAAATGAATCAATTCAACCAAGATATATCAGCTTAAGTTGATGGTTGAGGCTTTAAGATATATGCTATATACCCTAGTATGCCCTTTCACACGAGAACTCTTAGGGCTTGAAGTGTGGATGCAACACAGCCCCTCCACACATGCTCTCATCAAGCCTGACACCGTATATTCCACTTTAAATGAGTGGTCGTTGAGAATCGAACTCGTAATCTCTTGTCACGCTGGGCTTTGATACCATATTAGAAAATTAATACAACCAAAAACTTAGACCGATGGTTAAGGCCTCAAATGATACGTTGACTTGGTCATAAGATATAGTCAAACAATATATAAGATCATATATATTGTAAGGCTTTAACGATTAACCAGATAGTATTATGCAAATAATTGCATATTATGTTGACTTGGTCGATCAAAACAATGATTATTGATTAGAGACATAGAGTAATCGTATGAAACTTCAGATTGCATAACATTTATGATTAAGGCCGACACTTCTATTTCTTTGAATTTTTCGGTCAATGCATTTGTTATTTTGGTGTGAAAACTTTATATTATACAAATTATATTTAGTTGACCACTTGACCGAGTATAAATACTTAGACTAATAAGAACCAATTTTGCTTTGAGTTTATATTATATAACATAAATATATGAAATTTTTTTGAAAAAATTTACATTAATAATTCAACCTTTTACTCATTTGCTATGAATAATCCCACCTGTGAATTATTTTCTAATAATCCAACCTTAGTAAAAAATTTGCCCACAACATACCCTATTACTAATGATAGGTAATAATAGGGTATGCTGCTAGCAAATTAAAATAAAGATTGAATTATTGACGGCGAACTAAGGACAAACATTGAATTATTAAAAAATAATCAAAATATTGAATTATTAAGCAAAAGGTTGGATTATTAATGTCAATTTTTTCAATTATTTTTCAATATTAATGATGATTCAATCTCAATGAATGTGATGGAATCAGTTGGTCAATCAAAGTTAGAACGCCTTAATTAGCATTGGGTCTTAATGTTTATTGGTCTGTATGTGTATGATCTATTTTACACGTTAAGAGTGTCGCCAAAACTTATCACATATATAAGAGATTGAGAAAGCCTCAAAGATATATTTTTTTTAATTGATAGATCAGAGTATATTATATATTCTAAAATTTTAATAATTAAAATTAACAATTTTAGTTGAAATGGATTATTAACATGTTAATAGAAGTTACTATAACAGAAAGTTACGAGTTTTAATCTCATTCAACGTTTATTGGACTATAGAAAGATTTCAGAGCCTTGAGCTTCAACCATTATCTAATGCAGTCCAAATTTTATGGTCATGTCATTGTCAAAAGTTTAACAATTAGTTTAAGAGAGAAATAATCGAGATGATCCTACTTCACTAGATGAAATATCTAATCCTCTATCGCATTGATGATTCACCAAGTAACCATATCTATGTTAGAGTATATAACATATTGTGGGGCCTCAACTATATCAGCTTAAGCTTAAGCTCTGATACCATGTTAAGAAACCAACTCAACCAAAAGCTTAAACTGATGATTGAGGCCCCAAAATATGTTATATGCTCTAACAGTCTATAGATGCCATAACATATATTTACACTACCTCATTACAAATCTATAGCAAATAACTCATTACAAATCTATAGCAAATATGATATATGTGATATATCACGTGTAAAATGCGATAACGATTGCGGTACGGAACAATGATGCAGTAACGGGATTAATGCGACTATTATAGCACCTAAATATCGGTCGAAACCATAAAACATCTCTTGAAACAATCCAAAATGTGTTTTTTACGCCTTTACAACGCATAAAATATCCCTTGTTTTAAAAACTTTTATAACACGGTAAATACGATGTAGCCTTATTTTTAACGATGTAGCCTTATTTTTATTGTATGATACACCCACCAGGAAGTTTACCAAGGCCGTACAACTTACAACCTACTACGTCAAGGTACGGTATGTGGAACATCCCTCATAAATGCTTATGCAACAACTGGATATATCGTCAAGAGAGTATGGCAGACATAAGATCATTTCAAAGCTTGTATGTATTTGGTCATTTCTTAGCTCTTGCACCCTGCAACGCGGAAACTCCCTACTATAAATAGTAGTGACCTTGCTCATCTTTTCCTACTCCATCATTCACTTCACTCTCTTATCTATTATAAATCCTTCCAAAAATTCATTCGAGTTACGTGCTTCGAGTTACGAGTTAGTTCGAAATTGAATTTTATGTCCATATTATATTTTACGTAAGTGCAAATCAAATCTGAAGTCGGATCAAATTAGATTTGATTACAAGGTCAGAATTCAGGTTTATTTTGAACACCTCTCCAAAACACATAAATTTTTTTCCAATTTTTTGACATGGCAATCCGATTCTCTTCCGTAGTGTCAAAGACGAAGCAAATTCTAACGAAAAACCAGCAAATAGTTCCAAAAGGGTACATTCCAGTGTATGTAGGAGAAGTGGAAGCAGACAAGAAAAGATATATTGTGCCACTTTCTTATTTGAGTCACCCTGTTTTTCAAGATTTGTTACAAAGTGTTGAGGAAGAGTTCGGGTTTAATCATCCGATGGGTGCTCTTACCATTCCTTGTACTCAACAAACATTCTTTCATCTTACTTCTAAATTGAAGTGTTAATATACTCCATGTTAATTGAGATTTAATTATTCATTTGTTCATTAATCTGCTATATATACTTTTGCTGTTCTATAATATTTGGTACTGATTGTAACATTTTCCCACACAACATGTCACACTCAGTAGATTGACATTTTACTCGTACTCACAAGAAACTCTGTACATATATTTGTAACTCTTCCTTCTGTGTTATGAATTACGATTTAGCTACGATGGCTTTTTATAATACATTGATACTTTTTTTGGTTATTATTTATCAATCCTTAAATTTCGCTACTTTTTTCATTATATCGTCACCTTAGTTAATAAAATTACTAAAATGTCGTTAAATTTATTTTTGATTATAAAATCAACCATTATTATTACTAAACTAAATTTATTATCCCCTCAAAAAAAAAAAAAAACTAAATTTCTTAATAATAATTAAATTGAAATAAAAAATTAATTTTATTAAAGAAAACTATTTTTTAAAATCAAAAAATAAACCTAATCACATGTTTTGTGTTAAAATTTGATACATGATCAGTCTAGCCAAAACTTTTGATAGGAAAATCACATTACTACAATGTTTGCAGTATTAGAACCTAGACTTTAACTAACTATACAAATTTGATACCTAGATATTTCGAGATGTAACTATTTTTATATACTTTTTTTTGAGATATACTTAAATGATATTGATGCAATCAACTAAATGATATTGATGCAATCAACTAACTACAAATTATTATACTTGGAGTTTGTAGGTGTGATATATTTACATAAAACATAAAATATTTATATAAGAAAAAAATAAAAAATCGTAGACCAGACAAGAATGTTGTAGAACCTTTGGTCCGATCCGGTCTGGTGATTCAAACAACCTAGTTCGATCTGGCAAATTTACAAATCGAAATTTTAGCTTTAATCTGATTTTAGTGTCAGACCAAATCAAATCAGACCGTATACTCTATTATGCCTCTTCACACGAGAACCCTTAGAATTTGAAGTGCGGATGCAACACATCTCCTTGTATCTTAAACTAAATAATTCACTTTAAATGAGGGGTAAACGTATGTGCCCACAAGAATTTTTTTTTTTAAACAAAATTTCTAATCCCTAAACTTCTTGGTAAAACCCTAAAACTTCCATAGCCCACCGGCCACTGCCACCGCCACTCCGCCACCAGCCACCTAGGCACCTGCTGTTGGCGTCTGTCTCGCCAGTTTTCATTCTCTTTAACCCTAACCTTTACTCGCTAATCGCAATCGCAGATCACACTCCACTATCGTTCATTGGCGCCTCGCTAAGTGGCTGCTGCGGTGCTGCCGCCTGACGACTTCCGTAGTTCCGTCCTTTGCTCCCGACCTGCTAACCTATTTTTTCTAATCTCCAATTTCAGTTTTCAGGTATGAATATAATTCAAGATTTAGAAATCTCCAAATTTTAGGGTTTCTTGAATTTCAATTGAATGTTCTTATTGTCTTATTGGTTATCTTCTTTGATTATGAATCATGATTTTGAAATATCCAATTTTAGTTTATTTTCTTTAATCCTTATCATCATAAATTGATTAATTTTTTTGGAGTGTGTTAATTGTTATATTTGTTGATTGTCATGTTTATTAATTATCCTATTGTTATGTTTGTTAATTATCCCATATCCTATTGTTATGTTTGTTAATTATTAATTTATCCTCTTAAATTTCAATTGTTATGTTTGTAAAATGTTCATGTTATTTGAATTTTGTTGGAGTGTGTTATCTTGAATTTATTATTTATCTTTTGCAAATGTGTTTGTTAATGTTCTTGCTAGAAATTTAGAATTCAAAATAATGAAGAATAAACGAGAGAATATTGTTTTTTTGCAGATCTCTGAGTAGAGAAATTGTTATGTTCTTTTTCATAAAAATCAAATCTAGAATTCAAAAATGTTTGCAAAACCAAAAGTGATAGTCAGAGAAATCTTCAAAAAGCTTAGATATTAATTTGAATGTCAAAAAATAAAATCTTTCTTAAAACTATAATTAAAATCCAAAAAATATGGAAGATTATGGGATTCTAGGCTAGGAACAGAAAGTAGGGTTGATTCTTACTGGTTTCTAAATCAGAAGGTTAGAGAAAGACAAACTACAAACAGGGGCGGAATAAAAATTGACAAAATCTTTGAAGGCCCTATGCAATTTTAAATATTATTATATTTTTCTAACAATTTTGTATCTTTTAACACTTGACATATACCACATAATTAAATATTGAGGCCCATAATTTTTCGGGGCCCTGTACGGTCAAACATGTTGAACATGCTCAGAACCTCTCTTGACTACAAAAACGACGTTGTGTTTCTAAGGATCAATGTGATATTCTTGCTTTCAACTTGATGATCATCTTAAACCTTTTGCTCCTCCTCTAAATGTACTTTTTTATTTGCTTTATTATTGATTATTCATTTTACAAACCAAACTCGATCGAAATTACTGCAAAATTTTCTTAAAAGTTCGTCCTTTTGTGTTGGTGCCCCTGGGACTCCGAATTCGATAAGAACAGGCTCAATCACAATCAAATCCTTGTTTAATCCTGCTGCAGCTGCATGAGCCCTTCCCGCATGCATCAAATGACAAACAAAAAGGAAGAATTTACTAGCACTTCTCATTTTGGATTTGAAACTGGACCTAGCTAGTATTCAAGTACCTAGTCGACCTAGCAGAATTTCTGGACACTTTCCGTAGTCGATGAGTATTGTGCAGTGCAACAACTAGTACATATACTACATATACCGGTCCAGCAACCAGATTGTCTTAAACGTACACTATTCGCAAATAGTGTGGCAGGAAGAACAAGAAGGACGTCTTGTTCTGTAACTTTTTAAGATGAATACATTATCCCAGACCGCAAATAGTGTGGCAGGAAGAACAAGAAGGACGTCTTGTTCTGTAACTTTTTAATATTATCATACGTCAAGGACTCGAGTATAAGATAGTGATCAGTGGATCAACCCGCGCACAGGTGGTTAAGGAAACTACATACTAGACATACTGTCCGATGTATAATCGAGTATGATTGAATCTTGGCAGCAAACATCACGAACAACTTAACATCAGTTAAAAAATGCAAATGATTTAATGAATTAATCAAGGGCTATCAGAGAGAACCTCTTACAAGTATAACTTTATGCATATCCAATCCTCTGAATACAATAAGATTCACGATTCTATCGTCTTTGCATATTACTTCCTCCAAATCATTTGTCATCTCATGACAAGTTCCAGATGAATTCATGATACCAAGTCGGATTGATATCTTCTCCTTTACTCTTGTCCCTTAGTGTACTAATACATGTAAATATTATGTTGAATTTTATAACAGTAGTCAAAACTCAGAACATATTCATAAAATAGAAGTACTAGATAATAACAACTCAAGATGTGACTTAATAAATCTTCCCTTCTTGATGTCAAATCTGCATATTTTAGTGCACAAATAATGGCAGTTTCTGAAGCACAGAAGTCAGTTAAAATAAGATATATTGGTATGAGATAATGAGTGATATGGTATGGACCTCTTAAACATTATCTATGACTATATTGTACGCTATCTATCACTCTATTTTTGTACATAACGATACCATTTATGTATAATGAAACTATAATTGTAATTGTTTTATAGAGGAAGAGTGTCCAACTATAATTTGTTAGGCTGTGGCAATTTTTCACATAATCACGCCATGGACTCACGAGTGTGGACACACTCACGGGTGCCCCGTGGGATTATGTCCATAAACCCATGGGTAATGAGTGATGGCTTGCATACGCATTTGATGAATTTCACTTTTTCCCAAAATTATATGGCATTAGGTGGACTACCCACAGGCCTAACATATTTCTCAGTCCTTGTCACTCGGGTAAGGATAATCAAGCAGTAGGTTATCACAAACTCCAATTCTGATCAGAGAGAGTTACTAAACTAGGGCTGGCTCAGGTTAGCTCCCTCCGAGCCTAAGTTAGTAATTGAAGGGGAGACAATTGACCGTATGATAGACAAAGAAATAAAAAATGATTTTTAAATGGAGAAGTTGTTGATATGATTGATCATGATTCAAGACGATTCATAAATGTTTTCTTGTGTAGGGCTTATCACTTCGTTCATTCAAAAGTATAGTGTCAGTATGTGATGTTAGCATAAGAAATTCAGCTGGTTTTGGGCGAGACCGTCTTAAGTTGAGACAAGAGTGGGCCGGCCCAATTACATGCTTTCTCTCTTTGATTTCATTTTCTGGGCATTTTTCAATTCTAATCATAAAGGTATCAGTTTTGATCTTAAAGATATCAATTTCAATTTAATCATACCTGTATGAACTACATTAATCATGAAACTAAATACTATAAAATGAGAATTGAATAAATTAACAATGAAACTGAATACTATAAAAACTGAATACCTGTATGAACTACATTAATCATGAAACTGAATAGTATAAAATGAGAATAGAATAAATTAACAATGAAACTGAATACTATAAAAACTGAATACCTGTATGAGCTACATTAATCATGAAACTGAACAATTTAATGGAAAATTTTAATCATGCATGTAGATCAGAATAACATGAATTATGCTTAAAATCTTGCGCAATGGAGAATTGAACAATTTAATAATGAAACTGAACAATTTAATGAAAAAATTCATTACACTTTGTATGAACTACGTTAATGTAATTCAATATACATATTCTAAATTTGAATGCAAAACTGAGCAAAGTAAGAGCATAATTGAGCTAAATTGATATCTTTAAGGTCAAAATTGATACCTTTAAGGTCCAAATTGAAATTTTTCCAGAAAAATGAAAAAAACAAAAAAACGAAATTTGAAAGGGAAAGCGCGCACGTGTAGTACACGCGCCTAACAATGGCCGGCCCATATCTCGTCTTAGAGTAGGACGGTCTCGTTCAAGTATTTGTGTAAGAAATTTGGGTTTGATTTAGTGGGCTTTGGCCCAACAGGCATAAAGCCGCAACATATATTCTATTTTTTGCATTGTTTTTAAACCGGAGCAGAAAATAAATGATATATATTACTATTTGAAGTGTTTGGGTAAAGATGTAGCATAAAAAGCAAAAACTGCATCATATAGGGTTTTTCTACTAGAGGAGCTTTGATTCCTAGTTAAATGATGCCAATAAAAGGAGGTCCTTGGGGCTAAAGCACATACCAAATCAATAAAGTAAACAATTAGGCTTATAGTGCAAAAGTTCAATGATGCCCAAATATCTAGAGACAGATAGCTTCCATTCAGATAACATATAAGATGCATAATGCATCAGCATCTAGGAATCAGTAAAAAGGCATCAACTCAGTCTTTGACTCTTTGTACATACAAAGTATGTGCATTCACATGAATGTGCTTTGAATGACTGGCATAACACCCAATACCAACCTGTAAATGTATATAATGCAGGTACTAATAGGACTAGTCAAGCTGATCAAGGCCTTACTTTCTTTAGGTGGAGCACCCTTCATTAAAGCAACATGTGGATTGAGATAAGGAGCCTTAAAAGAGAGATGGGCAAAACAATTCAAAGCCATGTGAGCCTCCTTCATGAAGTGGGTCATTTCTAAGCATAGGAGTTACAGGCACGTGCTATTACAGTATATAATGATATAACATATCATGAGTTCTCAACTATAACCTTAAGGTTTTGGTTCAGTTGGTTTATTAATATGGTATCATATCTTATGGTTGTGGCCCCATGATATGTTATATACTCTAATAGCACGTACTTAGAACTCCTTTGCTTAGAAATGACCCGTTACATGAAAGAACCATAAGCTGAAGGAACTAGCTCAACTAAAAGCTTAAGCTTATGGTTGAGACATCATGATATGTTATATAACTCTAACATGCCCCCTCACAAAATAGTCATTTGGGTTAAAAGTGTGGATGTAACACAAGTCCTTCTTATACATGGCGCTAAATATTTTACTTTGGATGGTTGAGATTCGACCTATGACCTCTTGTCACCTAGTTTTTGATATCATGTCAAGAAGTCAACTCAACCAAAAGTTTAAGCTTATGGTTAAGGCTCCATGATACGTCCGACTGTATAAACCTTTCAACAAAAGCGGGCCTAAATATGAAAAACTCTTCATTACTCTTATCTCCTACAACAGTTCCCATGAAACGTGAAAGCTCCCCTATTATAAATACCTTCCTGAGCTTTTGCAACTCATCACACTCAAATCTTCTTGCAAATAAAAACACTTTTTTCTGCCTTTTACAATTATATCTATCTTACTAGAATGGCAATCCGTTTTACTTCTGTAGTCGCAAATGCAAAGCAAATGATAACCAAAAATCAGCAAGTAGTACCAAAGGGTTATGTACCAGTTTATGTAGGAGAACAAACTGATAAAAAGAGATATGTTGTTCCCCTTTCATTCTTAAGCCGCCCTGCATTCCAAGAATTGCTGCAACGTGCTGAAGATGAATTCGGGTTCAATCATCCCATGGGTGCACTCACCATTCCTTGCACTGAACAAACATTTTTTAATCTTACATCTAAACTTAGATGCTAAGAGAATTCAAGAACTACTATAAATAGATTATTTTTATGGGTTTTTTTAATCAAAAATATTGTTTTTATTTAAACCCAGAAGAAAATATGTACATATAATTGACATTTTCCCCCTTCTGCATTAGTCAGTTGGGTGGTTCTTAGTATCTATGAATTCTTTGATTCAATTTTCAGTTATTATTTATTACCGTTTAATTTATTTCCCATTTTGTCAAGTATGGGTTTTGTTTGTTTACAAATGATCTTCAACAGAGAACTAATACATACAGCAAATAGCTGACTAGAAAAGAACTAAATTTTCTCTTGCATATATACTTCAGCAACAAAAACAATACCAAACCCTTAATAATATAAACGTATATGCATTATAGAGTCCGTTACATGAACCAAATGTTATTGCGTGACTGTAGTTTTAGCTAGAAATCTGACGTAGAGTTGCTCTACAATACAAACACATACAGAAATAACGATAATATTACCTCTATGCCATAAAGTGACTCATGCTTAGGGTGGAGTTTGAGGGGTCGGTTGTACGTAATCTTACCTTTGTTTGTGATAACAAAGTTGTTTTTCGATTTACCTTTGATAGCATACATCACCAGACACCAGCTACTTCACATAAATAAGAAGTGTATATAATTAAATGAGCCATTTCTATTACAATCCAAAAAAAATTAGATATCTTTGGCCTATCGAAGCAAGTCGAATTGCTCTACAATTACATGAGTGCCCAAAATTCTCAGCCCAAATGATGGTCGCTTAATGGTATTTGCAAATCAGCTAGTCTCCTGAGAGACCGTCTTTCGGAGAGACGTCTTTTAGATCCAATCCATTAAAGCTTATCGTCTACATTTACTATATATTTTTCCTAATGGGCCAACCCAATTAGAGTTGGTCTCTCAAAGAGACCGTCTCTCACAAGAATTTGTGTTTGCCAATTGCTACAATGAAATGTTGCAGAAAGTATATTTTCCATTACAAACCCTTGTCTACTTTCCCCATGGCCCATAAGCTGTGTGCGATAATGGCATAAACTCGATCCTGGACTGCAATTTTAAACTAGTCCACATTTTCATATACATAGCTTATCACCTAATGAACTATTTTAGCAAAAGCTTGTTGACAACAACTTGGAACCCATTACAAATCTGGATAGTAAGAATTGGAAGATGCATGGCGAATGTAGAGTGCAAAGCTCCATGTACCTGTTTCTCGGGGATTCGATGTAAGAGTCTAACAAGTATCGCCACAACCTGCTTTTTTCCCTTCTGTCAAGGAACAAAATCAATTAAAAGGTTAAGTTAAAGCCTAAAATATATTATCAACTTTAACAACTCCCTCATACGAGAGCCCATTGGGCTAGATGTGTGGATACTGTACACGCCCTCTTCAAATCTGTCTCTGAATATTCCACTTTAAATGAAGGGTGGTTGAGATTTGAATCCGTGACCTCTTGTCACGCTGGCTTCTAATATCATGTCAATGAACCAATTTAACCAAAAGCTAAGTTGATATTTGAAAGACAATGATATGATATCTACTCTTAACACTTTCAACCCTGTATGTTCAACGGTCTAAGAAATAACAACATTTTATCACGTTGACGTTTGATACCAAACATGCAGACCATACTAAAACAGAAAAGACTATCGATTTGATAGCTTTTTATCACGTTGACTTCTGATACCATGTCAAGACAGAAAGACAACTTCCATCCAAACAAAGCTCTGTTGAATCAGATGTTCAGTCGTCTCATGGTTATTACACATGAACTATTTCATATGCTGCAACAGTTTAGTGTTACTATAAAACCATATTTATATACAAAATTATATTCATGAATTCACTTGGAAAAACAGTAGAATAGAAAACACAAGAAATTGGATGTGACTAGTGGACAACTCACCTTGTCTAGACAGTTCATTTATCAATAAACACTATGATGTGAAAACTATAAATGATATGAACCAAATTACCAGACATTTAAACACAATTATATCTTAATTTGCTTGGCAGAAGTGAAGACATTTTCATTGTTATATAACATCATAGACATTTTCATCTAAAAACAATAAACACAAGTATTGTAAACATAATGTCTTGTATCTAGAAATAATTAATACACTTTTATAACTTATATGTGAGGCATCAAGTGGATCAAATTAAGTGTCACAAGTCACAATTTTTAAGGCTCGAAAATAATTAGTTTTGTCTGTCTAATTTAATTTGCAACAAATTTCATTATAGCGCGTCTTATATAATTTTCTATCATTCTATTTTAGCTTTATGACACACTCTGTCTTTAATTCTCATCCATAAATTTCTCCCAATTTCCCATTAAGTACGCCTTTTTCCCCAAACACTTAAAAACTACCGTATTGTTGAAATAGCCCTCTTGTGATCCTACATCAGAGAATTTGAGAGAAGTTGATTATTATATATACTTGATGAGATACTCTTCTTAATATTCATTGGTTTTAGGATGAAATATCATCGGATTTGTATGAAGTCAACTCTTCTCTTATTGGGATCTTGTTGTGTACAAGCCCAATAGCAAATTTATCACGTATTTATTGCAAATCCTATAGGCCAAAGGAAGTACTAGCATATGGGGTCTTGATATGTCATATTCACATGGGCAAGTTTACCCTATAATTTTTGGGCAATGAAATTGACATAGCAACTAATAGGAACCAAGAATAGAAAGATAAGAGAACTTGTATAGCACTATTTTGACAAGGTTTGATCATGTGGGACATAACAAGATTTGCAAACAAACCCATGTGAGAAGTTTTATCATTAGTGAAATGGGTCATCCATTTCTATCCACAATTTTTTTTTCTCCAAACCTTTAAGAAAATGCAGTTATGCACCTTACTATAAATAAGCAACAAGACTTTGAAAGATTTATCACATCCAAAATCTTTTCTAAAAACCCAAAATCCTCTCAACATCAAAAAAACATATTTCAATCTTCATTTAGACGATTTCATATCAAGGATGGCTATCCGTTTTCAATCTGTCCTCTCTAACGCAAAGCAAATTCTTAAAAAAAGTCGACAAGGAGAAGTACCAAAGGGATATATCCCGGTCTATGTAGGTGATCAGGGCGATAAGACGAAATATGTGGTGCCACTTTCTTACTTGAGCCACCCTACATTTCAAAATTTGTTGCAACGTGCCGAAGAAGAGTTTGGGTTCAATCATCCCATGGGTGGTCTTACCATTCCTTGCTCAGAAGAAACATTCTTTGGCCTAACATCTGAACTGAAGTGCTGATAAATGTATACTTAGATTTTTTGCTAATTTTTTTGGGGTTTTTTTTTCCCTTAGACATTAATCATCATAGACTAATTAGATAAACTAATACTGTACAAATGTATACTTTTTCCCATCTATATCATTCAGATATCAGATGGTGGTTCTTGATATAAATGAAGTCAAAATTTTAAGTACATTTGCTTCATTTTATTTGTCTAATTATAGTTTCTCATAATGTATTGTGCTTCTTTTTGGTTCGGATTTGCCTGGGCCATGACCCATGTCATTTGATTAAAAACCTTATTAATATGAATTGCGTAACATGTAACACAAAAAAATGATAGAAAAATGATTGTTACGCCTATAATGTACAAGTATTTTGGATTTGCCACTGCTTGCTATGCTGCAACAATTCCTATTTTTCTAGATTCACTCGAAAAATTTGTCCTTTTTAATAGTCAAACTAGCTAGGGTAACAAAAATATTATATGTAGCATAGTATATGAGTATGGTTTGCCGTCTTATATCTTTTCTAAGACCCTTATCATTGTTTTCATGAGCGGGATGATGATGATAATGATCAAAGAATATGGTTGACAAACACTCTTGTGCCCAAATTAGTTAAAGGATAAGAACTATTACAAATTCTATTTCAAGTAAACGTGTTCAAAACAGATCCGACCTAATATTTACCCGACCTTGTATAATCGATCCAATTCAACATGCCTTCGAAAATGAATATATTTACAATTAATGAAAACCGATGTGTATGCAATATGTGTGTAAAATTTAATTTTGAACTGATCCGATATACCTTACTCAACCGAACTAATGGCCCCAATGAGTCAATGACTAATGAGCAATTGAGCATTATAAGGTCCTTAAAAATCTTGTTTATCATCTGTATCAACTTCACTTAAGAATAATAATAATAAGAAGGTCCTATCAAGATCTTGTCAAACAAGGAAGATAGTTTATAGTTTGCTAAATTTATGTTGATCTGAGGTCACTGTTATTCAAACGCATCATTAACTACTAAATCCTATCACCCTCATTAAGTGATTGGGAGGTTGAACCTTTCATAACAATCATTAATTTACAATAATCAATTATGATCCAGAACTGGTCTAATTAAGGATGGGCTATCAATTGATAATCACAAATTCTTTTTTTGAAACCGTCAAGCTGCATCTCAAATGGGCTGGGCCATTATTAATAAAAAAATAACTATCAAAAAAACGTGCGCTGTGTAATTTTATTTGAAGTTGGTACCTATTAAAGTTGTTATCTCTAAATAGGTTATAATACCAACTTCAATAAAACTTTTTAAAAAAAATAATACCAACTTCAATAGGTTATAACACCAACTTCAAATACCAAATTTAATAGGTTATAATACCAACTTCAATAGGTTATAACACCAACTCCAATAGGATCAACTGCATGCACCAGTTTTTAGATTTTTCTCTTTTTTTTTATTCGTTGGGCCTGGGACTGAAGAGTTGTCTCTTATAAAGAAGATCTCTCAGGAGAGACACTGGTTGATTTAATAACTAAAATATCAAATTGTACTCTTAACATTGTATATATCCATAAAAACATAACAGAAAAGAAATGAAATAGTAAAATAAGTGTTCAGTTTAAACTCAAAAAGTATCAAACATTGTTCATTAAATAATGGAAAAATGGAATATACTAATATTTTACTCGTCCGCTAAAAATAATCCCATATTTAGATTATTTTTAAATAAGTTAACATTTGCACTTAGTTTGCTTTGGCTAATCTAACATTTGTCTTAATTTGTTGGCAACATATCCTATAATTAATATAAATAATAATATGGTATGTTCATGATAAATGTATGGCAATTATAAGATTATTAGAATATAATCCAAATGTGAGATTATTCACAGCAGATGGGTAAAAATTTGGATTATTAATGTTAAATCTTCTACACATTTTATTTATGTGAAGCTGCGATGATAATTACTATCAAAAATCACTCGAAAATAATCCTTTTATCATCAACAATAAAAATACAATTGCGTACATCTGAACTCCAAATCTCACCTAAGCAAAAGTCAATTAATGAAATGGGGGGGAATGGGATGCGGTTCAAAGTTAATTATATACAACAACTATATTAGGTGAAAGGTAAGACAACAAATCAGTTAATCAAAATCAGTCATAATCACCATCTTAGTCCCCATAATTATTATTTGGTATCATTCAATTTACGTGGATATGTTTAGCCTATTGTCCTAATCAACAAGTAATGGCACACAATTAACAAATAACAACAACCACATAAATCATTTGTACTACTCTCAATTTGGTTGTGCTTTTACAATCTAAGCAAACAAAAACCATGTGAAAGACTTCATTAGGTGATCTCAATCTACACAAATTTTTTTTATTAATGAAACCTGATTCATCAATAATGAGTCATACGACATCTACAAAGATAAAATTAGTAAATACATAACAAATTTAACCAGATATAATTTAAAATTAACAAAACTACGATCATTGTGTATGAAATCTGACATTTCTGAATATCCACTTCCACATCGATGTTTGATACATCCTTCTATGAGCGGGTTTTTCGATCTGTTGTAGTCTTGAGATAGAATTGAATTTGATGTAGATATGGTAATTGCAATTTTGGTGTTTATTGTATTATCACATTAATCTCTACCAACAAATCAACTAAAGACCAAAATTCATAACTCTAAACTTTCAGGATAAGAGAGATAAAAACCCAGTATATGGGTAGAATCAACCCAATGAATGAGTAGAACAAGACAAAAAAAATTTCTAATCATATTAAAAAAAGCCTAAAACAGAGAAATTAGAGACTTACTATCAACTCCAAATCAACTATAGAAATTAGGATTTTTTAGTGAGAAAATAAAGGAGACGGCTAGGGTATAGAAAGAGGCGGTTAGGATTTCCTCACTATAAGGCAATTTTCCTTACTATAAATAGCCTTTCTATAGGCTTATATTTGTACATATCTCATTTCAAAATCTATTCATAGCAAAACATTAGAGCTAAGTTCTCGAACTAAACTATTAGTATATCTTTCGTTCGATCGATTTTATTATGATAACTATGGCTATTCGTTTCCTTTATGTGTTCTCGAATACAAAGAAAGTTCTTACAAAACATAGGCAAGTAATTGTTCCGAAAGGGCATATCCCTATTTATGTAGGAGATCAAGCTCATAGGAAGCGATATGTGGTGCCGCTTTCTTGCTTAAGCCTCCCGGCATTCCAAGACTTACTACGAAATGCTGAAGATGAGTTCGGGTTTGATCATGCTATGGGTGGTTTGACGATTCCTTGCACTTCAGAAACGTTATTTAAACTCCTCAGTTGAAGTACAAACTGACACCGGAAGAAAAATGATTTTGAGCGACAATAAAATGTCTCCAAAATTACTTAGTGTCGCTCATGCACAGGGCGTCAAAAAGGTCGCTTCAGAGCTAATAATGTCGCATTTGTTAGTCTAACTTTTGGGGTCTTAAGAAATACTGTATATTTGAGCATATAACATATCCTGGTGTCTCAACTATCAGTTTAAGCTTTGTACATTCTCTAATCTGCTCATTCAGAAAGGTGGTTTTTCTATACATTATAGAATGACTCAAAACTATGAGTATTAGCCTTAAACTTGTATATCCAGCTTTCTGTATTGTCTTTTACGATCAGTTTTAGTAGTTAAATATATCCATACATTCTGTAAATATTACTACCTCCTATGCAATCTAAATGTCCTATTTTTTTTGCACTATTCACTCTTACTCTTAATTTGTATTTTACTCTTAATCTATAAGTTAAAACATAGTCATATGGGATCTTGTTTGATTCGTCTCAATACAAGGAATATTAATATCAAATTTTTATAATTTTTAATCAAGAATAATTTGAGATATTAAGAGTTGTCTCGGCAAATATGAAAAAACTAAATGAAACATTTAGTCTGAACATGAGAGTATAATATATTAAGAACGAGTATAAATGCATTCTTTATTACGTTATATATACAACGTTATACTTAGGGATGACAATTCCGTCCGAATTCGACCTATTCCGACTCAATCCGAGGAAAATAATCCGATTCGAGTCTGAGAAAAAAGTCATCCGACTCCGACTTTACGATCCGAGTTAGAGACGGACCAGAGTTGAACCGTATTAAAAATCTGACACTCCGACCCGACTCCAACCCTGAAGCAAATCGGACTTCGAATTTGACTAATACAACAATATTTTGTTCCTTTAAAACTCTAAACACAACTAATTCAAACTCTCTGTCATACTAATTGTAATTTTCGGTTTGAAAAACTACTTGTTATTTTTATTTAGATTGATCAATCATAATACCACAAATCAAATCAAGAGAAATAAAATATGCCAAATCAAAATGCGAGAAAGTTTTGTTAAATTTTAGTAGTGGACTATTTCTCTTGTTAAACTTGAATTCAAAGTACATATTTTTTGTTAAATTGTATTTGAAAAATATATTTTGTTAATTTATGCTTTAAAATCATTAGTACAATATCACAATGATACTGTTTGATGATAATCCGACTCCGTTGGAGGTCCGAGAGTCCGAGTCGGGGCAAACTTGTAGTATGCATAATCCGACTCCGAGTGGAGGTGGACTGAAAAAAATTCGACTATTATCCAGAACAAAGTCGGATTATGTATAATCCGAGTCGAGTCCGACCCATTGCTATTCCTAGTTATACTAAATTAGTGCAATACTGATAAAATCCCGATATCATTAAATTGCGCCCATTTTGAGCCTTGAAGTTAAATGTAACAGTTATAATAAGAACTGGGTTGTTTCAATTAATTTTTGATATAATCCAAACACATCATAATTCATAAGTAATTCCATCATAGTAAAATTACTAATTCCCTTACATATAATAGTTTTCTGTCACTCATACATCTTGTTAGCTCTTCCTACAAGCGTCACTTCCAAATTAAACTAGATAACAGGACAACATAGGCTGTTATAGGATAAACAGGATTATTCATCCAAAGACTAGCCTGAGGTAAAAGAGCCCATTTGCGTATAAACCCTACACCAATTGCATACAAAATCGATGTGGGACAAGTCCCATATCGTGCAATGGACCTTAAAAATCGACCGCCCATAAGCCAATGTCCTCGTCACTCAAGTTTTTTTTTTTTTAAATACTCCCTCCGTTCCCTATTGATGTTCCCATTGGGAATATTCACGGAAATTAAGAAAAGTGGAATCTTTTAGATAGTGGAGATATTATTTTATTGAATAATAAATTTGATAGAGGAAAAGTGATGACAACAAATATTAAAAAAGTATTTAAAGAAAGTCAGTGGAAAAAATATGAGGGACCACAACTAATTAAAAAATATTTTTATGAAGTTAGTGGAAAACATGTGGAGATCATAAGGAATATAAAAATGTTAAAAATGAAGTTAGTGGAAGATATGTGGGGATCATAATCATTATTAAAATATTAAAATGAGGATGGGTGAGGTTATTTTTGTCTAAAATTTGTGATATAAATGGAAAGATTCCTTATAGGAACAACAATTGAAACCCCCAAAATGAAAAGTGAAAACTTATTTAAGAAACGCAAGGAGTATAAAATTTCCTTCTGAAGCTGCACATGATGTTTGCTACTAAGGTTAATCAGAAACAATTTATTTATTATCACTAACAAGAGTAATATTGCATACAATCAGCTTCCAAAACTTGCCTAGGTGGGAGTATTGGAATAACGGAATGTTACTAGTCAATAGACGATATGAGGATAGGATATATGATATATGTATAGATCATGACTTCATTTGATGATCTTTCACAATGTGTAGCTAACCGGTGGCAATTACAGCAACACAATGTTACATCATGATCAAGCAATCATGAAGATAACAATTACCTAATTCAAATGAGTAAAACCTTAATTAGCATCTGGGTCCTCACATAAACCAATGACAGCATTCACATTCACAAAATGCATTCCATTTGTCATCAAGCATTGACTATGATAGATCATCTAATAGCAACCAAGAAACAAATGTGGTGATATAAGAATTAATCTATCCAAATCTTGATATTGTTCAGGTGGAGCATCCCCCTCAAAAACAACATGTGGGTCCACAAAATGAGTGTCAAAGAGAAAAACTTGGCATACAAAGGCATGTGAGAGCCTTCACTAAGTGGGCCGGGACACTTACCTGGTCTATTTGACAAATGGTTGTTGCCTAATCTCGTAGTCTATTTGACCAACCAAAAGGTATTAGCTAATTTACTAGATGTTAACTATTAGGACATCTGTTCAAGTCAGATGTTATTACTAAAAAAAGTCAAAAGTCAATAAAAAGTCATTTGTCAAACACATCTGTATATAACTCTTATTACCAATACTTTCCACTATAAATAGCTTCCAAGGCTATAGCAATCTCATCACACTCAAACTCTTATCTTACAAACTAACTCAAAACAATTCAAGCAAGTCCTAGCTAGAATCTCTTTGTTATATTTGGTTGCACAAATTTTCCCACAAAAATGGCAATCCGATTTCCTTCCGTGCTCTCGAAAACGAAACAAATCCTTACAAAAAATCAGCAAATAGTCCCAAAAGGGCATGTTCCAATATATGTAGGAGAGCTAGATGATAAGAAGAGATATGTGGTTCCACTTTCTTACTTGAGCCACCCCGTCTTTCAATGCTTGCTACAACGCGCTGAAGAAGAGTTCGGGTTCAATCATCCGATGGGCGCGCTCACTATTCCCTGCAGTGAACAAACATTCTTTGATCTTACATCTGAGCTTAGGTGCTAATAGGAAACTATGAAGGACTAGTTGATGTTTTAACTAATTTTTATTGGGTTTCATTGAGATTTTATTGATACCCAAGATTAATACTAGATGTATAGAGTTAGACTGATGTATGTGCCTTTTTCCCCATCTGTATTAATCAGAGGGGTGGTAATTTTTATCTATTTATTTATTGATTGAATTTTAGATTATGTCTGGTTTTTCTTGTGATCTTCAGTTTTCAGTGTGATCAAGTTAAGAAATTTTATGTTAAAGGATCAAAATTTTGAACTAATCGTGGGTGTTGGGGCTTCAACCACCAACTTACGTTTTTGGTTAAGACGGTTTTTTAAAATGATCAAAAGCCTAGTTACCGATCCAAATCTCATCCATCCTTTCAAGAATATAGTAGCATCATCAGGTAGTTGAAAACAGTTCTAGCTAGTCCAACAAGCTATTATGTAAGAGAACATGAAATAGTATAAAACCAATCTTGAGATTTTAGCCGTCAGCTTGTACATTTGAAAAATAATCTAACAAAAACTATAAGACAAAGCTATTAGAGTATATAATATCTCCTAAAGCTTTAACCATCGGTTTAAGCTTTTGGTTGAGTTGGTTCCTTGACATGGTATCAGAGCCAGCTTGACCAAGGTCACGGATTCAAATCTCAAGCACCCATCATTTATAGCGGAATATTTAACGTCAGGTATGAGAAGGGCTTGTGATACAAGTGCAACCACAATTCTAGCCCAAAGGCTCTCGTGTGTGAGGGCGTCATAGAGTATATAATATATATCCTAAGGCCTCAACCATTAACTTAAGCTTTTGGTTGAGTTGATTCCTTGACAAAAGCTTTATCTAGTTTCCCATCCTGATCAAAGCCATAAATATTATCTTGAGTACATTGCTAAAATAAGTACTTCATAATTATAGCATGCATACCAACAACGGCTCGTGATTAAACCTCTATTCCTTTTAATTTGCTACATTATCCAGGGACAGTTTAGAGGAGATATGTTAATTTTTCTTTGTTTTCTCCATTATACAAGTGGCTATGGAAACCACATAGTACACACATTGTCTAAATTAGTAGATAACAATAATATTTAAGCAAGATAGGTGAGGAAACAAGCTAAATCAATCAAATGAAAAAATGATTCATACCCAAAATCTTAATTGGGTCCTTATGTTGATTCAGTATTCACATGGAGATGTTGCCAAATCCAAATATATGAGGTTTAAAAACTAATGAAACAAAACCCATGTGAGAGTCTTGATAAGGTGGGCCATCCATTTTTCATCAACAAAATTTCTCCCTACATCAATTTGGTATAAATAGTTAACAAAACCTCATGTATTGTATATCATCCTTAGTCCTTACACCATTTCTCTTCTAAAGAACACAAATTTCTTCTAAGGTTTTTACATCCCAACCAAATGGCGATTCGATTTTCGATCATTCGCTCTAATGCTATGCAAATTCTTGCTAAGAGTCAGCAAGTGGTACCAAAGGGACACATCCCTGTTTATGTAGGAGAGCAAGCTGATAAGAAGAGATATGTAGTTCCACTTACATTCTTAAGCCACCCAACCTTCCAAGATTTGTTACAACGTGCTGAAGAAGAGTTCGGGTTTAATCATCCTATGGGCGGTCTAACGATTCCTTGCTCCGAAGAAACATTCTTTGGCCTAACTTCTGAGCTGAAGTGCTAATGGAAACAGTACTAGTCATGGTCATCAGCCCAGCGTCCTGCACAAAGTCAGGGTCTGAAAGAGAGTAGCAGACAAATCATACCTGCACCCCTCAAGAGAGAGGGCAGGAGAATTGCGCGCAATCAAGAAAACCCTCGAGTAGTAGCACCAAGAGCCTTGCTAACAGAGAACAGTATGGAGATCAATAGCATAGTTTCAGTACTTCGTACTTACTGATTGCTCTTTTTTGGGGGGCTTTTTAAATTTTTTTATACAAAATTAACATTGTACAGAATACAGTGTACTTTTCCCCCATCTGCAATCAGATGGGTGGTTCATAGTATAAAATTTTTGATACTCAAAATTAGGATTATAGCTGCAGTATTCTGTCTTATGTCAATTTACGACAAATCTAGAATATTAGTATATGATAGGCCTGACACATACACAACTTGACTGTTATTTTTCTACGTTAAATTTTATACAATTCAATAATAATAAAGTCAATCAACTTTAAATATTCTTCATTTGTTTCATTGAAATAAGCATTAGAAGGGGAGTACATACAATCAGACTCATTTCTGAGCGACACAAAAACTAGTATCATTTCTCCTATAACATCAAGATTTAAAGCTCAAATCATGTCTTAATACGAAGTTCTCGAAGCTATAAATGTAACAATTTCATAAAGCTTGCTCAGAGAGATCAGAGCTCATACATGTACTCGCCTATCTCAAGAAACCAATTCAACCCAAAATCTAAAGCTGGTGTTTGAGGGCCTAATATATGTTATATACTCTATCCCGCACCTTCGCAAGAGAGCCTTTGGGCCAAAAGTGTAGCTGCAACACAAGTTTGACTCATAGTTTCCATTAATAATTCCACTTGATGACTTGAAAGGAGGGAGGGCGGACGAGATACAAACTCATGACTTGGTGTGATACTCCAAATTTAGCTTGAAAAAGAATTGATAGACTACTTGTATCAACAAGGTGCATCTTCTTTTCATGGGAGCTCATTTACTAAGAACTTCACAATTAAGCGTGCTTGTGTAAAGTAATCTTAGGATGAGTGACCTCTTGAGAAGTTTTCTTAGGTGTTCACGAGTGAGGCCAAAGTGCGTTGAAAAAACTTGTGTTGGTCTGTGAGGCCAGTCTACAGTCTCCATGACTAGTCACTGACGATCCGAGGGGCTGGGATGTTACACTTGGGCTTTGAAAACCATGTCAAAGAACCAAATCAAACAAAAACTTACGCTGATAGATGAGGTTTCAATATATGTTATATACTCATTCACCTAAGCGTTGAACGCACGTTCCAAATTCAAAAACAAAGAAAATCCAACCTAAGCAATTGTACCAAGCATGTGTACTCACATGGATCAGTCTGACTCATGGCCTTAGGTTGTCTAGTAATCAGTACAGCAGCTAGTCACTAATCACTTATCCGATATGGATATATGCTAAACATGTCTACGATTACAGAATACAAGCATAAGATAAGCCGATATAAGTGTGGGATTTAGTTAACCAATTTGAGTCACATTAATTAGATTAGAATACAGTAATTAGCATCTGGGTTACTGATATCTACTTGGTATACGGCTATACGCCTTCACGTGGGCGTGTTCAACCTATTACTGACAGGCACTGAAAGGGCCAGATTTCAAATGGAGCCATGGATGATATAACAAAAGACAGTATATCAGGTGCAGCATTCCCCTCAAGAGCAGCATGTGGGTCATGAACATATGAAAACTAAGCCATTTGGGATTCCTTGGTGTGGGCCAGACTTCTCTAATCTAAAGAAATGAAGCAATTTTCCATAGTATAAGTAGCTGGCTTTGAACAATATCCTTCTCTGTAGCAAAAATCCTGTTTCTCCCAAATTACAATACCCTTTTTCCTTTCGGTAAAAGCAATCTAATCGTACAGATGGCTATCCGTTTCCCTTCTGTGCTTATTAGTATCTAAGGGATGTTTACGGATTTTTGTAGGTGATTTGGTTGATAAGGAGAAATCTGTGGTGCCGCTTTCTTACTTGAATCGCCCTGTGTTTCGAAACTTGATACAGTGCACTGAAGAAGAGTTTGGGTTTAATCATCTTATGGGTGGTCTGACGGTTCCTTGCTGCATATCTAACTTTTCAAGTTTGTTAAATTCTGCACTGTATTGTTCTTCATGATCCTGCAGCAAATATCCAAATTTCTGATACTCTTTGACTATATATGAACAAATGATTACATTAGGGGCATTCTAGGACAGAATAAGGTGTTATATATGCAGAGCAGACTGAACAATTCGCGACTACAGACAATAACGACAATGCCAAAGCTAATTTCAAAAACTTGGCGTCAGCGCGCTACATGAACTAATAGATCAATTTCAGTGTCGGCCATGTGAATCAATCTGATAAACTCTTCATCGTTCTTAGCTAGTCCATAAAATATAGACTTTGTTACTTGAGAAGGAAGTAAACATAAACAAGGGAATCGTCCATCATTAACACTTGAACCTTTATACTATTCGAGTTCATAAATACCAAGCAATTTTGGAATTTAATCGTTGAAGATTTCACAAAGGTCGATAGATGGAACCTAAGACACAACATTCATCCTTATGTATCATCTTCATCAAACAAAAGTTAACTATTGAACTTTAACCATCGATTTACGCTTTTGATTGAGTTGGTTTCCTGACATGGTATCAGAAGCTAACGTAACGGATGGTTATGGGTTTGAATCTCAATTCTCATTCATCCTCATGCATGAGGAAATCATTTATTGCATTCAAACTTCTAACCCAAAAGGCTCTCATATCTGACGGAGCCTGATAGAGTATAGAATATATCCGTGGACTTCAACTATCATCTTAAACTCTTGGTTAATTACGTTGGTTCTTTGAAACTACATTTAGTAGGAAAGGTGCAAGCATCAATCCACTTAGAACCCACTTCACAGCAGCAGACATCTGAAGCTAGTAAAGGTCTAGTCTAATTAAGACCCTTACGTTGTTCATGTGGAGCATCCTTCTCCGAAACAACTTGTGTATCGAGGCAACGAGCCAATAAGCCTCGAGAGAAAGTGCTTCAACGTTCAAACTAAACAACACAAACCCATGTGAGAACTTTCATGAAGTGGGTCATTCCCAAACCCATCACCTACAGGTCTTTCAAATAGTGCAAACTACCTTACTATATATAGCAACCTGAGCTTTTTCAACTACAATTCACTCAAAACTTCTTGCTTTCCTAATCCGATTTCTCCCTAGTTTCACGGTCTGATTCCAAAAATGGCAATCCAATTTCTTACTGTATTCTCTTATGCAAAACAAATTCTTACCAAAAGTGAACAAGTACTAGTTCCAAAAGGGTACATCCCTATTTATGTAGGAGATCAAGCTGTGAAGAAAAGACATGTAGTTCCCTTATCTTACTTGAGCCACCCCGTATTCCAAGACTTGTTACAACGTGTCGAAGAAGAGTTTGGGTTTAATCATCCCATGGGTGCTCTCACTATTCCTTGCACCGAACAAACATTCTTTAATCTTACTTCGAAACTCAAGCTCTAATGCAACACGGTGAAGTATGATCGACCTCATGTTTCACTTGCTTTTTTCGATTATTTTGAGTTTTTTTTTACTATATCGATACCAGGCTAAGAATAATGTACATACTAAGTCTAAATGTAACTTCCCCTACAGCATCACTCAGTAGGGTAGTTCTCGAAATCAATAGATTCATTTATTTATTCAAATAACATTTTCTCGTGTATCAGTTTCTCGATTACTCGAATTTCGTATTGGATATATCGTTATGGTTCTCAATTATAATCATTCGATAACACCCACATCAAAACATCAACGAGTAAGGAAAAGCACACGTTAGGCCGGTTTAAGAAATAGCTCATGGTCTCGAACAGTATTTGATGGTTTGACAACCACATTTCCTCTGCACCACATCAATGTGACGCATCATGACCAAACCCGCGTTTTTGAACTTATTTGTTCATACGAAACCTCGAATAATCTTGCATTTCCTATAACTATCCGAGTAACAAGTTCAACTTTGACAAGTTTTCTGAATTACTAGTCTACATAAAGGTCCAAAATCCGTTCCAAGGGTCGTGCTTCGTAGCTTCATTAAGGCTAAATGCGATTAGTAGCTATGCCTGTTTCTGTAAGCTTCGATTTGTTGATGAAAATACACATTATTACATAGAATCATCAAGGATATTTTGAGCTAGAACAGTGCAAAATACCGCCCATATCGCTGTAGAGCTTACGCGATAGAAACATAGGCTAAGACTACCGTGAAACCATACGCATCTATCACAAAAGTTGTTTCCTGATGCTTTGAACCGAATGAAGATCTAAACGAGAACCTATATAAGAAATTAATCCGAGAATTATGGATTGGTCTAGTGGTTGAAAGACTTTCCCAGTGTGATGGGATTTGATTCTCACCACCTATATGAATGATTAAAATCCCCTTTTCGTTGCTCGTAGGATATTCTCTAGCCTTACTCGGAAGCCAAAAAAAGAATCAACTCGAACTCTAATCCCAAAATCTCAAATTTCAAATTTTAAAGCCCAAAAGAAATTAGATACTCTTGCTGCCTGTTTAAATTCCAGATATTAGTAATGGAACTGATACCAATATATGTTGCACCAATTTGGAACGTTTGAACATTTAATGGTAGTATGTTTAGCGTTTTCTACCTTCTTTTTTTAATTTCCTTTGCAAGGACTTCATATGTGAGGCAATACTCGAATTTTGGGGCACCCTTCGATCGCGACCTCCAAGTGATGAGGGTATGTTGCACTAATTTGAAACATTTGAACATTTAATGGCGTTGTGTTCATATGTTGTGTTTTCTGCCTTCTTTTTTCGTCTCCCTTTGCAGTGATTTCATATGTCAGGCGATACTAGTCTGCCTTTCTTTCCACCCTTCCCAAACCCAATTCTTAGGCAGAACTCATTGGGATAATAATGATGAAGTTCCAAACAAAGAAATTATTTACACTTGCTATGATACTAAAAGGCAAATAGAAGTATATGTGTATAACAATTACTACAAACTCTATGTAAGACTTAGCTCTACCATCCCCCAAATCCTCTCTTCTTATATACTCTATCTACTACACCCATGACTTCTACATGTATAGACCTTCTAACCGCGTAATAAAACAGTCGGCCCGACAGCTCGAGACCTTTACCAGGCTGCCCAGACACTTGCCTTATCAAAACAGACCTAACTGACCAGTACCAGACATTTGGATCAAAATGTAGCTGGGTTTTCTAGGCAGAACACAGGACAACTTCATAACTATAAAACATGACTTAAATGCAAACCACTAATCTGTTTATACAAGCTGGAGGTACAAAAATAGACAACTTTTATACACCATCAGAGACAAAACCGGTGGATGAACGACAACAGATTAGTGGTTATGGAGCTATATAGTATACACTAACAGTGTCTGTAATAAATGTGTACAGCTAACTTTAAACTAAACAATATAGGAGAGGCAACATGTTCTTTATAATTAGAGTTGTGCAAATATGACCCAAGTGACCAAAATCAGTATGGCTCAACTCGATCTAAAATGACCCGCACATCAAAATCAAATCATAGTGTATACTTCTAACCACGTATATCTGAGAACTGAAATTGACCTGACCTAACGTGAAATATCATATATATATATATATATATATATATATATATATATATATATATATATATATATATATATCTAAAACCCTCCTGAATACCCGAATGTGCACCCTATAATCATAAACAGTTATTATTCTATCAGCAAGGAAAATAATTATTGAGTATGACTATATATTGACCGGAGCGGGCCCTATAAGGGAGCAAAAGGGCTTGTGTCCCAGGTCCATCGAAAATTATTAGAAAACCAACACTTTAATAGTTAATAATTAGGGGTCCATATAATATATTTAGTAGTTAGGAGCCTATAAATAATATTCCGTCCCGAGCATCATAAATCTCAGGGCGGTCCTGACTCCTGATACAAACTAAGGGTCATTCACATGGGTATGTTTTGCCTATATATTTCCAAGAACAGATGGTGATAGAACACCAAATAAGAGGCTAGAATAGAAAGATAAGAGTACATTAGGGCAACATGTGGGGTAAAAGAACAAACAACATTGACAAACTTTTCACTTAGGAACCAACAAAACAAGGCCATGTGAGAGTCTTAATGAGATGGGTCATCTGATCATCTCCATTTCTGTTTACAAATATTTTTTAGCAATTTGGCTAAGTATATATAACTACCTAAGGCTTTGTAATTGCATCACACTCTCGAACGACAATAAAAACTAACTTATCTGAGCTAAAAACAACTCGATCCTCTCTTTTTCTCGATCTTGTGAAAGATTCATTAAAAAATGGCTATTCGTTTCCCTTTTGTACTTTCGAGTGCAAGGCAAAATCGCTCCAAAAATCAGCAGGTACTACCAAAAGGGTGCATACCGGTTTATGTAGGAGAACAAACAGATAATAAGAAGAGATATGTAGTCCCACTTTCATACTTAAGTCACCCTACATTTCAAGACTTGTTACAACGTGCTGAAGATGAATTCGGGTTTGATCATCCTATGGGTGGTCTAACGATTCCTTGCTCTCAAGAAATATTCTTCCTACTAACTTCCGAGATGAAGTGCTAGAACGATATGAAGAACAAGTAGATCGAGTTTTATTAGCTAGTTACATATTTATTAGGAAGTTTTCCCTTAGACGAGTTATTATTATTACTCTAATACAATCAATACTGTACAAATATACATTTTTCCCCATCAAAAGATGGGTGGTACTCAATGAATTTTTGAGTATACTCAAATTTCCCTTTACAGTGGTTTTAGTTTTTGGTAGCCAATTTGCAATGATTTTGTTAATCTATTGTTTGTTCTAGCAATTGTGCAAGCAATTGTAAGGACAGTCAAGGTGATGGGTTAGAGATGAGGTGTTTGTTGTATAGCCAAATATCGACCAAAATCATGAATATCCTTAAACTATCCTAAAATGCAGATTTTTTTACATTTTTACAATGCGTGTAATATCGGTTCAATGGATTTGAAATTCTTCACCACTCAACAAATACAACACAATGAACCATTAAATAGGGACCACCAAAAAGTTTCCAAGGCAAGATAAGGAAAAGAACAAGGCACCCATCCATTTTCAGCAGTCCTTTAAGAGAAAATCCATACAAAACTAGTGCCAAATTACTACTTCACTCCCTCGTCTAATATGCCCTATAGCCTATCAGGCTCACTTCCTTCTCTAAATATCGGAACAAAGTAATCTTAACTAGGATATTTCCGCCACTTTGAAGGATTTTCCTTTCACCCTTTTGACAGTTGACGTCCAATTTTCACCACCAGTGATTGTTTCTATCTCCTCATTGCTTTTAAGGATTTTCTAGCCTATCCCGATTTAGAAAAACGATCCAACTTATGTAATATTCAAATATGCACAAACAAGAACAGTTGTATTGGATCAACACCGACACTTTTAAACTAACAGATAATAGTCGGATACTAATACTTCTTTCGACTTCTAATATTTGCAACATTTGAGAACATTTCTCTCAAACATGTTATCGCTAACAACTTAACAAGTAACAATGGTAAGGTGCGTACATCCGACCTCCAAACACCCCATAGGTGAGACTTGAGAGTCATTTAATGGCATCGGGGTAAAGAATGTTGTTGTAAAATATTTTCCGATCTCAACTGAGGTCAATTAGTAGACAAAGAGAAAGGTGCGGCAACAAATCAATTAATCACAATGAATCGTCCTTTACTCATCATATGGGTCCAAATGTTTTATGTTACTTCACATGGGTATGTTTATCCTATAATGAACAAGCAATGGCAGAAAATTGGCAACTAACAGCAGCCACATAGCACTTGTACCAATTTATGGGTTGTGGCTTAGAGAAACTAAGAGAGAACAAGCCATGTGATAGCCTTGTTTGTGGGTCATCCTCATCCAACTCTATCTATCAACTATGAAGATTTCTCTGTATAGAAATCCACCTTATATATAGCTCAGCTATTTCCATAGCAATCACACTCAAAATCTTCGATTACAAAACATTAAACCAAATTTCCGACTAAAACCATTAGTCGAATTTCTCTCATTTGAACCATTTCGTCTCAAGGATGGCTATCCGATTCCCTTCGGTACTATCAAATGCAAGACGAATTCTTAGCAAAAATCAGCAAGTAGTGCCTAAAGGGTACATACCGATATATGTTGGTGATGCAGTCGATACACAAAGATTTCAGGTCCCGGTTTCTTACTTAAACCACCCTACATTTCATGACTTGCTACAGCAAGCTGAACAAGAGTTCGGGTTTAATCATCCTATGGGCGGTCTCACCATTCCTTGCAGTTCCGAAACATTTCTCCAACTAACTTCTGAACTCAAGTGCTAATAAAAACATAGATGTTACACGTTACTTCTTGAACTTACCTTAGACAAACTAACAAGTAACAAATAGCAATGTACAAATGTATGTTTCCCCATCCTACATAATGGATTCAAATTTTGGAGCACAATATCTTCATTTTATTTACTTATTACGTCGATTGTACACTAATTATCTTCGTAGTCCTGCAACGTTTCTTCGAATTTTTGGTGCTCGGTAAATGAGTTGAACGAATGCGACTAGCACGAATGTAAACAAGCTAGGATAGAACAAAATAATATTGACTAAAAAGATAATCATCTTCTATACTGATGTAATTTGATCATATTTCCATCAGTGTAAACTATGATTACCTTAACATATCATGATATGATCATCCTTAAATCATCTTTTTAGTATAACACAATCAAACCCAAAAGAGTGAGTCAACTAACTTGGTTTCCTGTATCATTCTTCATTAGTCCATACATGTAAAGATTGTGTTGACTACTTGACTTGCTCATCAAGTAACGAAATGGGTCTCTTAGACCATCTCTAATTGGACCGACCCATTATATATTTTTTTAAATACTGTAAGTAGGCTTTAAGAATGATGTAAGTAGACATTTAAGATATTAAAAGTAAGCATTAAGGATATGATAAGTAAGCATTAAGAATAATGTGAGTAGGCATTAAGAATATAGTAAGTAACCATTAATCTTTAATGGGCTGGGCTTGAGATACGTCTCTCAAAGAGACGGTCTCTCAAGAGACTAGCTGATGAAACGGGCTGGGCTTGAGATACGTCTCTCAAATAGACAGTCCCTCAAAAGACTAGCTGATGAAACATAGAAGATTTTGGGATTGCTCATAAGTTATAACTTTTAAGTCGTAATCGCTTTGTTCCCTTGAGTTTGGCACACTTTTCATATTAGGCACGGTCTAAAATTCTTTTCATTAATCTTATCCATAAACAATGGCATTCACTCTTTTAATTGAATCCACATATCCTTTTCATCCACTTACTTTTGTCTTATTCTCCAACTACATGTTAAAAACTACTCCTGTGCTCAAACTCAAGGGGGCCGAGGGAGCAACCAGTAAGTACCGAAGTGAGTTAAAGCAAACACATGTAGTTAGAAACGGAAAATACGTACACAAGATTTGATTTCAAAAAAAATCCAAAACCAATTGATAATGGAAAGACATGAAGGATAAAAATGATCATTAGTAAGGTAACTACGTGAGTTCCATAGCTTTCTATCTAGCTGTTCAGAATCGAATGCGGGTTCCACGAATCGAGTCCAGGTTGTATAAAAATCATTCGTCAGGGAACAAGTTTTTGGAAAGAATGGAATCTAAGCATCTGGGACCACACATACCCTTAAGTGTAAGCACTCACATGGTCATGTATCTATCAATTTGCAAGCATCGACTGCGACTGAACACCCAATAACATCCATGAGATAGATATTGTAATCGTTGATCAAATCTATTTATAGCCCTAAGACCCTCATGTCGTTCAGGTGGAGGTTCACCCTCAATAGAAACACGTGGGTCGTGGGTCGACAAAATGAGTGTCAAAGAGAGAAAACTGGCATAAACAAAGCCATGTGACAGTCTTTACTGATGGGTCATACTTGAATTGTGCTCAATACCAGTATTTTCCTACTATAAAGAGCTTATATCATGCCTTAGCATTTGATCACACTCAAGTTTTTGTCTTGCAAAAGCCTAATCTAAATTCTAAACCCACCAAGTTTTAAACTTTCTAAAAATGGCAATCCGATTACCTTCTGTACTCTCTAAAACAAAGCAAGGTCTTACTAAAAATCAGCAAGCAGTCCCGAAAGGGCACATCCCGGTGTATGTTGGAGAGCAAGCCGATAAGAAGAGATATGTGGTTCCGATTTCTTACTTGAGCCAGCCCGTGTTTCAAGACTTGCTACAGCGTGCTGAAGAAGAGTTCGGATTTAATCATCCGATGGGTGCTCTTACTATTCCTTGCAATGAAGAAACATTCTTTAATCTTACATCTGAACTTAGGTGCTAATAGAAAAGTATCAAGAACAGGAAATTTTCATTCTGTTCTAAATTTTGTAGGATTTTTTTTATAGATTTTATTGATTATTGATACCCAGATGGTATAATGTACAGACTGATGTAATTTGTTTCCCCCCATCTGCATCATTTAGGGGAGAAAAATCAATAGTTAAATAAGATTACAGTTGCTCAATTCTCTAGATTATTTTGTTGCGGTTCTTACAAAGCTACTTAATTGCCATCCTCTAATACTCTCCTCCCAAAAAAAATAATTACAGTGAGACAGGCACATACAATCAGTCAATTTCTCAAATTGGCTAATTTGAAATTATAAGTGATCATTCTAAGGTTCTAAGCGATCAGTTTAAGGTTGTTAGTGTACATTGATTCAGTCTAATAAAGATGATCTCACCGTAAGACGGTCTCATTTGAGAATTTGAATTTAATGAAATACCTCATATGTGCCTCCTTCGTTAAATTCTTATCAAGTACATACATGAAGATGAAAAACATGAAAGAATAAAGAAAAATTGTACACCTAATTTTACACTAAATCATACTGCTTTACAAAAACAAATATTCTATTACTCGTTTTGGGCAATTTAAATCTCATGCAATTTGTAAAGATCTATACTGGACTTCAAATAATTCATTTAAAAAGTAAAATTGCAATTTGGTGTGTGAGAATCACATATGTCGTGCGAATAGATGTAACATGCATCATATTGATAAAAAAATCCATGTACTGTCCACGCCTTTGAGATGAAAGAAACCTTCATATTTATGTTTTTTTTTAAAGTAAATCATATACAAAAATTTAAATTTAAATTTTCTAGTTTTATGAAATAAAATCAGAAAAGAGGTTTCCTTTAACAACTCTTCTTGCATTCTTCAACTGAAGTACTTTACATTATAAAATAGAAATGAATAAAAATAACTGAACAAAAAAATTAAAAAAGGCAAGATGGCAGCAAAATTTTCTTCTTCCAAGAAGAAAATGTTTTGTATTGCACTCCCCAGAAAATTTACATCCTTAAATAAGATTTTAAAAAAAGAAAAAAAACTAAGAAGGATATGGATAAAAAAATCTTAAACTTTAGAATCTCTATATTAAAAAAAATTGATATTTTTGAGAAACACTCCTTTTCTAAAACATTGTAACCTTTTTTTATATATAATGATGATCAGGAAAAAATATCTTATCCTTATTATTAGTAGTCTTATTTGACCCTAAATCTATATGCTATATATAACGCAAAATATATTTTTTTAAAAACTATAAAGATTTTTCATATAAAAAGTATATTCCATGTTCACATCACATTAGTTGAGAAAATGTAATTCTAAAGGACTAATTTAACAGAAATATTTATATTTTTTCTACCAGTATTTCCGTTTATTATTCATTTGCTGCAGTAAGGGCAAAAAAACATTCATACACACATACTCTTGTTCAGTATCACAATATCAGTAAATTCATATTGCACATAACAATTTAATTTTCTTAAAAACAGAAAGCAATCTTTCGGATTCTCTTTAGATTTTTATTCTTAAATCCTACATAGAAATGTTCCTAAACACCTACAAACATTTATATAGCTATAAATTAAAGTCTCAAAACTTAAAACTTCCTGTCAATATTAACAGTCACAGATCAACTATGTCGAAAATCCGGGTACTCCTAGTTCTGTTCTTAGCGCTGCAAGCAGGTTTCGGAGTTTTCGGAGAGGGAATTCAAGGTAAAGTTGGTGTTTGTTACGGACTCAATGGGAACAACTTACCGTCTCCAAACGAAGTTGTTAATCTTTACAAACAAAATAACTTTACGAAGATGAGGATATTTGAGCCAAACCCGAGAGTGCTCGAAGCTCTGCGAGGGAGCAAAATAGAACTTACTTTAGGTGTTAGAAATAACGATATACCAATTCTTGCAGCTGGTGAAGATGCAGCTAAATCATGGTTCATGACCAATGTTCAGCCTTATGTTGATGATATTAACATAACATACATCACTGTCGGCAATGAAGTTGTTCCTGGACAATTTAGTGAATCTATATTGCCAGCCATGCAGAATCTGCAGAAAGTTCTCGGGAGTAAAAATCTTGGTATGTATTTAAACTTGTGTTAGTTCTAGAGTAGACTTGTTTAGACTCGTGGGTTACATAAATAAACTTGTTCTGGATATTCACATAAAAAAATAGGGGTCGCGCTTAGGGCTCGGTTTCTAGGGAAAAAAAAAAGAGATTAATAACATTATCAATAGAAACACAACAATGCCAAAGCCTTAGTTCTAAGAGAGTCGGTTACATGAACCACTAGATCAGTTCTAGGGGTTATCCACATATATTATTCCTCATTTATTTCAATTTCCAATCATCTCAATCTGTCTTTTGCCACTCTTCGGTCTTCTTCACCCTCTTTTTAAGTCCCCCGAGTTCTTATCGAGAGAATTTCAATTACAAAATTTAATTTGGATCGGGTCAAAAAATATGACAATTGACATATCATAAATAATTACAAATCAATCAGTACGGTGCCATCTATTTTGTGACTCAATTTCTAAATTTCTCTGTGTTTGTTGATTTTGGTTTTCCATGAGAATGCAGTGTTTGACTAATTTGTGTTCTTATTCTGCTGAGATTAGGTACAAGGACAACCACAGTGGTTCATTCAGCAGTGTTAGGAACTTCCTACCCTCCTTCAGCAGGGACGTTTTCGGACAGTGCCCGGCCCTTTATGAGTGAAATTATCGGATTCCTATCATCAGAAAAATCCCCACTGTTGGTAAATCTCTACCCTTATTTTCCCTATGCGGCCGAGCCTCAACAAATACCATTAAACTATGCACAATTTGGTAGACCAGTGCACCTAATCACAGACGGGCATCTGATATACTCCAACCTTCTTGATGCCATGCTCGACGGATTTTTCTCCGCCATGGAAAAAGAAGGTGTTGGAAATGTTAACATAATAATATCCGAGACTGGCTGGCCTCATGATGGGAATGGCAATTTCACAACTCCGGCTCTTGCAGCTGCTTACAACCAGAATTTCATAGACCACGTCAATACATTTCGAGGGACTCCAAAGAAGCAGGATGCACCGCTAGAAGGATTCCTTTTTGCCGTGTTTGATGAAGATATGAAGGATCCCGGTGTTGAGCAACACTGGGGACTTTTCCAACCCAATAAACAACCAAATTATCATTTATCTATCTGAATTAACTTATTGTAACAGAGTTAGGAGAATGAAATGACTTTTTTCTTTATACATGCTATGCAGTTAGGAGAACAAAAATTGGTGGATGCACCCAATTAACAATTAAACTCTATAAAAAATTTACATATACAAATTATGAAGAAAATATTTGCACTTTTAACTTACAGATTTTCCTATCAATCCAGGGAAAGATTCCCAGTACGAATTCTGCGCTGCTGATTTGTGATCCCATTTGCTAATCGTAATTGAGATAAACCTAGCTGTGGATGTGCTTGTGCATGTGGAAAATTCCGAGTAAATGACTGAACAAGTTTTGGCTGAAGCCATTTTTTAACAGCATTTCCACTGATTCTGATTTTGCCACTTGATTCAGATCCTTGATAAGGAAGCCTTATTCTGCGAAATAAAGCTCCAACTGCTTGGCTAAGTCTGTTTAATAGAAAGGGGAACAATGATTTGTCAGAACTGCACATTTACGTCGTACGAAGAAAAAAGTAGTTGCAGAATTTATTGGGGAAGAAAATGTCCACAGTTTTCAATGCCTATACAATCATGCACAAATATGGCTAAAAGCCTATGCCTTTGTTTCAACGTTCCATTGATGCATCCCTGCACTTTCTCCTGCATCCTTATTGGAAACTCTCCTTTAAAAATATGGATACAACAATGAAAAAGCCTTATGGAGTCAGACACACGAATAAAAACACTTCCGCATGGGAAAACACCACTAAAGTACTAATCTACAACTAACAAAATTAGTTCCAATGATCGTCTATATATATTTTTCTTCTCCAAACATTTCTATCTATTGTAATATACCCATGCAAATCACAACTCTTCATGTCATTCTTCACTCGTGTTATCCAGGTCACTTTGACCTAATATTTACTTGTAAAATTTTTGTTCTTTGAACATGAAAAAGCATAAAGGGCTCGTCTCTTTTTTTTCTTCAACATATGCGATTCGAAGACTCTTTCTTATGTCTTTATTTCAAGTATTATCCTATAGGGTATATGTCCACTCATATATCTTAACATAAGCATTTCAGCTACCCCTTTACAATGATCTATTCTGAAAACCCAACATTCCGGCCCATATTATAGTATTGGTCTAATGGCAGTTCCCTAGAGTATCCCCTTTAACCTAAGTAGCATACTCGATCGTTAACTCTCCATCTAAGTCAGGGAAGGCGCTCATTTGTATCAAACTTTACAAAACCTCTACTTTGATTCATCATGCCGAATTGACATTCCATATGATTCCATATACTTTGTTCTTCTTCATATTATTTTAAACCTTTTTTATTCTAATCTCTACAAAGTACAAGTGACTAAAAGAAAATTGTAAACCTGATAAATCAATTGCTTTCCAAGCAATATAAACTTGACAAATTGAACAGCTCATAAGTAGCCCCCAACTACCCCAAAAGCATCTATTTTTTTTGGTGGAATTCAAAAGCATCTATTATCACAAATCAATAAACAGAAAATACAGTCCATTGACATTTTTAATAGGTATGTCTCACCTTGCTGAAATTTTGATTGTTTTTTCTCCTTTCAGACTGGAAAAATCTGTTGTCTCCACCGGCAGTGAAATGGTAATGCCGGGAACTCTTGCACCTGCGTAAGAATTAAAAATTGAATAGTCAAATTTCCGCTAGTCCAGTTGATATGCATTCTGTAGCTCCAAAAGGAAAGCTAAACGTGTTTATGGTAAATATGCAATTTTCCAGCCAGCTTCTGCAAATTCCCTCAAAAAATATCATTTTCGCAAATTACACAAGTATTTTTGGTGAGGTCGACTAATAGGAATGAGTTAACATCTAATTTATGGTACTCATCGTAAATTTCAATCTCCAAGTCAATTCATATCAAACCCCAAGTGTGTTCTCTTCATTATCGTTAACAGTCATACACACAGCACACCATAAAGTAGTAACAAATGATAATGGGAATTAATGAACAGACATGCTGAATAGTGATGATCCACAATGGATTACTACCAGATAATTACATGGGTCATTCCAAGAATAATTTTGGTATTTTAATATGATCTTGTTCGAATGAGCCACGAGAACAGAGAGAGCAACTTCAGAAGGAAAAAAAAAAAAGAAACTGAAAATGAGAGCAGGAAAACTAAAAAAAGATAACAGAACTTTCTAGCTATTAATTGCTAAGATACAGGCATATCATACAATGTCATGTTCAAAGTATGTGCGAATTCAGTATTATATAGCAGACAAGAACATGGTGAAACACAAGAAAAGAGCTTCTTGATAAAAGGATCATCATTTAATGTGGATGCTCATGGTAGGAAAAGGCCAACTGTAGAGATAGAGGGTGGAGCCAAGAGGAGAGAATTTCTCGACTTCTAAACAGCACGAACATTAGCAGATTCGAGGGAAAGCGTTCCGAGATAAGCAAAATACTAGACATGATAAGGTTTCATGTAAAGGATGAACAGCAATATAAAGAGATGAAAATGGAGCTAAAGAGCCTAAATGCACAACAATGAGATAGAAAGAGCATAAACGTACCAGCAGCAAGACGATGCTTGAGTCCTTTCAAAACTGTTAGGATATATACCTGACAGCATACAGCAAAATAGGACTGATTAGCACACATTTACAGATCTATGAGTGCAGGAGTGTGCTAGCTCTCAAAAGACAGGTTGAACCGTGAGCATTAATCATCAAATTCGGATAATGTTGTTGGAAATACTTCACATGTGAGACAAGATCCCACATCGATAAAATAGTGGGTTGTTGACTTGCATATATAGTGGGTCAGTTAATCTTCCTACAACTATATGGTTTTGGGAATCAATGAACCTCACCTAGTGTATGTGCAAATCAACGCTTTTGACCCGTGAGTTTGTGGGCCCAAGCCCACGGGTGTCCCGTGTCCACACAAGTGGGCCACGGTGAGATTATGTGACGAATTGTCACGGCCTAATAGATGTTTGATCATATATGAATATCAATAGAGGAAACAATCACTTTAATGTTTTGTTTAGCAACATAAGCATAGGGCAGCATATAAGATAGCTGACAATTAGGAAGCAGACCATAACATTACAGAGAAAACGACTTTCAAGTTTCAGCATACATGGAAAGTTGATGGGTTGCTCAGCCACTATATGACCAAGAATGAGGTATACATTTCACAAAAAGATACCTTATCATTCAAGTGAAATGCTCCACTGCTTACAGAATGCAGCTATCTTCATCGTTTCTAAAAGTTGTGGGATGACAACCTGCACACCCTCTCCCTACTCTGACTACAACCTCTCTGTATTATGGTTGATTCATTATAATTATTATCTTCACTCTCTTCAGTATATATTCTTCTAGAAGGGATACTCATCTAGTCATTTGTCCTTGTGTGTTATCCCTATGGGGACAAAATAGTGATTTGGGTGGAGCAAGCATGTGGGAGGAGTGAAATAAGGAATTTTATGAGAAACAAACAGCCTACCATAATAACTAACAGTAAAAATTCTAATATACACCCAAAAGTAGTAAACGAGGAAAGCTCTGGGAGACGGAGGTAGTAAATGCACTAAAATTGATACTCCCAACAAATCTACACATCACAGCATAGTGATGTTGCAGCTCTTAAGGAATCTTGGTGACTGCATGGTGGCTTTCCCATTCATCAACCACATAATTCATGTTCGTCAATGAGATAAGAAAATACAACATTGGAGTTTAGGAGGGTGGAAGAGTAGTCAATAATGGCACTGCATCTTGATGCTGAACTAAAGAGTTACGTCGACGGAAGAATACTTAATCTCAACATTTGATGGGACAAAAATGTACTCTTTAACTGCGCTGTGCAAGTGTGTCCACGTATGAACAACAGAAACAAAGTATAAGATCATGTCCAGAACAAGCACTGAGATAATATAATTGCAAAACATCCACAAAGAGATAGGAAGAGTGAATTGGATAGCATCCTATTTAGAGTTAGATATCACTTGATGCACATCCTTAAAGGCTTTTCAAAGGGTGGGATATTCGGCTAGGAAACAAAGTAAGACGTTATTAACCTCAATAGAAATGTTGAAAAATGGAGCACTGCAGAATAATCAGCATGTTCTTCGACAAGTCCTTTACCAATAGTGAATGAATTACTTCACTCAGCTACACTAGAATTCAAAGAGCAGTGAACAAAGTATGTTTACTGATTAATACATGTCTGGAACTGTAATATTTTAGTGTAAATTGATGTGTGAACACGCAGGACTTAAGCATAAATGAGTCAGGAAAAGCTTATGATTGAGCTTATGATATTGCAGAAATTATGAGCTTTAGGAGCCGGTTGATAATAGCAAAAAACTTACCTCCGCTACGTGAATGTTCATATCCCTGGCATCAATTTGAATGGGACTTTCCTTAAAGGAAGCACCTGGTACAATGTCGAGTGAAGCTGCCTCCTAAAGGATAAAATCAATCCAGACAGTAACATTATAAGAAATAGAAGCAGTGATCAAATAAGAGCATTGACTAATGACTATGCATCGATAAATTGTTCACAAGCATTGACCAAAGGGGTGTACCGCATGAATTACCAGAAAACAATATCTGCTAAAAAGAGTTTGAATCGTATAACATTCAAAAATACTACCATAACACCAACTAAATCAAGTAGAAAATTATAATATTATGTGTTGCAATTTTCTGACAGAAACACTCAAAAGCATTTGATAAATTAAAATGTATGTGAGATGTTGCCATGTGTCTCCTCCAGTGTCACGTAATTCGCTGCTTATACCCACAAATTGCGACTCGGTTCGATCAGCATAAATCGGGGTTCATTCGCTGCTTGAATTGCCTTGATTCGCGAATTAGATCGTTAAAATCATCAATCTAAAATGTGTTTTCTTACCAAGTAAAAGAAAATATAAAGTACAAACCAGATGTTTGTCCACCACTTCAACCACTTGTCCACCATTAAAGACAAGATATTTTCATGTAATCCGTGAGTGACTTTTTTTCAGCTACTGATGTAAAAATAGGGAAGAATGGATAAATCGTGATGAGGGAGAAGAAGAATAAGATGAAGAGACGCCTGCTTCTTCATTCATTCAAGACTTGATGTATTCCCTTTTCTCACAAGTGTTTTGATAACTTTATAGGTTTACAACTATAGGCCCTTGGACCCATAAATTGGATTTACACTTTACAGTAATAGCCCTTGTATTCATGCACACTTTTTTATCTTATTTTTCTTGACTATTTAATGGTTTTAGACTCTAGCACTCTACTTTTAGACCAAATGACGTAATCTAGAAGAGTATTCTAGCACTCTATTGTTATTAGAGTTTAAATGATAGATCACATTATTTTTTATAATCAATGTTATAATTAAATTAAATCAATGTCACATAATTTTTTTACAATCACGTTGTTCGTATCAAAACAATACAATACAATTAAATTAATGTCACGACTAACATTTTTTGCAATGGATGTTACATTTTAATTAATGTCATGACAAAAGATCACAATATATAAAAAACTAAACATCACATTATTTATATATAAATAAGAAACTAAGATCAAATTATTTGTTACAACTAAATATTAAGAAAATTACTCTAATTATTTAACAGAAAGAAAGCCCTTTATCCATCATTAGCACAAAAGCATGGGTACTACGATTGCAATCACTAACCTTTCTTCTTCCAAAGTTAATAAAAGCTCTCAACAATGGATCAATTTGCCAAGCCATCAATTTAATTTTATAGACTTTGCTATAGAAATATATTGGATCAATAATACATATAAATATAAAACTGGAAAACAGATGGTCAAGTTTTTTACAGCTCATAATTATGCTCTTGTGCTGTTTAAAACATATTCAAATAAAATTCTGCAGAGGTTAGCTAAAACTAGATTCAGGTCGCACAATATATTGTCAAAGAGATTGTACAATGCAAAGAAGCACTAGGAACCACTGTTGTCTTAAAGGCATGGAGAGGGTGGTTCAAAAAACAAGAGGCTGCCACTAAAACATTGGGGGTTTGGGAGTACAAATATTCAAAATAACAGTTTCTTGGATGAAGTTCATGAGGTGATTAAATGCACTAATGCAGTAAGCCACTTTACAAGTTGTTGAAATTTTGAGATGGTGAAGGACCTCGAATGGGGAGACATCTAAGAATGGACAATATGTTAGGAGAGGTGAAAGGTATAATGCATAATAGCAAGTACAAATCAGACTTTACTAAGATGGAGAATATAATTGTCACTAGATAGGATAAGATGTTTGCATTGCTTAGTGAAAGTAGAGGTGTATACCTCACTCAAGAATCACAAAATGAAGTTTAAATGAAGGTTTATGATGTGTCAAAGTGTAGGAATCAAATAATGCAAGTATACGTAATGAATGGCAATAATAAAGAAATAATCAAGACAAAGATTTAAGGTGTTTCGCCGATCTTGGTTACATCCACCATCTAGCCTAGGATTAATATTATATGTTTAAAGGAGAGTTACAAACTTGATAGGTATTACAATGGATATTACAATGGAGGTTTAATGTAAGAAGAGAGGAGCTAAGTTAGGGAGAAAACTAAGCAAGGTATAAAGCTCTACAAGATGAGACTTTGGTGCACCAAATAAATAAGGTAATACATGAGTATTTATAGAGGAAGTAGAATAAAAGAGGGGCAGCATTTAAAGGGATCAGCAGCTGGCAACAGATACGAAGCAAAGCACCAAACTGCTGCTTGCTCAACCAGTGCCCAAATGGTCCCCTATGGCTCTTACTCTTTGTACTTGGTCTGAATGCTTGCACTCCAAGAACTACTCTTGCTCACCAAGGCACCGGCATCTCAGAAGGAAAGGAAAGGCTTAACGCCCTTGCTTGCTGGGCTACTTTGCTATTCAAAGGGATAGAAGTAAAAAAATTAAGGAAGAGATGGCCTTGGGCCTCTTCCGGATTCTATTCTATTAAAAGGGGATTCCCAGGTTCTTTCACTTTTGAAGCCTAACATATTTTATATTTTTTTATGTGGGCCTAGTCGTAGTCCTACTCCGGTTAGGTATTCGGGGTACTATATAAACCTCCTATTTTATCTATTCTGATTATTCTAGTTATTTTTTTCTGTATTCTCCAAAACATCAATACAATCCGTTTTCCCTCTGCCCTGTGGACGTAGCTAACACATTGTTAGTGAACCACGTAAATCTGTGTGTTTATTTGTGTTCTTTAATTGTTCGTCTCTTTACTTTCTCGCAATCCGTTATAACACCATCGATGGTGGGCTGAGAGCCTTTTTAAAAGTATGTATGTACGTAGTTCAAGTTTTCGCCCGATTTACCAAGGACTATTTTGGTTGCTTTTGGCGGATTGCTTACTACTAGGTTGGATCGGATGTCAACCTGTGGAAGCACCCTTTGTTACTATTGGACAAATTTCTTCTTTTCTTTTCTTCTTGTTTTTTGCCATAACGCCCATTCTGGGACGAGTTGGAAGAAGAATTCCTAATTCTTACACGGATGAGACTGAGAACACCTGATCAGTGAAAAATTCTTACACCAAGAATTGATGAGTGAGTATTACACCAAGAATTGACAAGCGGATGAGTTTGATAGTTGACAGCGCTAACGAGCAAGAAAACTCCTGCGCGGCTAACGCTAGCTTAGAATAATATAAGCTTTAGCTTGAGCTCTGCCGTTGCTTGTTCTTTCGCGGTAGTTCGGTTGTTGCTTGTTGGCTGCTCAAGAAGTTGGACTAGTTGCTCCTCCGACCCGGAGTGGATTCTAGGCTCGATGAGATGTTAGGTGGGCCTGTTGCGTAGAGAAAGACGAAGAAATCTTCTTTCATGTGATCGAGTTCCTTCGGGTGTGCATCTTTCTTTTCTCCCATTTCTTTCTTGGTCAACAACCAAGCAACTTTCCCTTTCCCATTTTCTAAGTCTCCCCCGGCCCCGGGGGAGCGGAGCTATGAAATAAAGAGAAATACGTTATGAAAAAGAAACTGGCCATTTACCAATATGGATCACAGTTTGATCCAAGCGGTCCCACTCGTTATTCACCCAGCGATTGGATTTCTTTTTCCGTTTCGGAGGAATCCTCACCATCCGAACGCAGTACTTCTATAGGGGCCCAAAAAATATGCACAAGTAGTTCCACTTCTGACTCCCATGCTGATTCCCGTGAAGATCTTTTTACCCAGATTTCTTTTGAACTACAACGTCGAATGGATGAGATTGGAATGACACTTCCTGACGGTGTCGATTTCAATTATTTAGAATACCGAGGTCTTGCTAATCTTGTCTCCGAGGCATGTTGGCTCCGAAATCTCTTACTTGAGCTACATTGCCCTCTGAAGCGGGCCACCATAGTTTATTGTGACAATATCAGTGCGATCTATCTCTCTACCAACCCCGTGCAACATCAACGTACCAAACATGTTGAATTAGACATTCATTTTGTGCGTGAAAAGGTCGCATTGGGTTAAATTCGAGTCTTACATGTTCCTTCCCGTTATCAGTTCGCCGATATCTTCACTAAAGGCCTGCCTCGACACCTTTCTCCCAAATCTAACAATATTTTCTTTCTCTTCCGTAAGCTTCGCTTAAGCGACTTCATATCCTCCGTATGTGGACAAAATGCAGATGATATCTTGAAATGAGCAGCAAGAGGAGTAGAGACAGACTTGCAATCTTTCATGCTGAACCTGTCCAAAATTTGCTCAATGTATCTCTTCTTAGATAGAAAGAATTTCCCGGCTTGTCGATCTCTATGTATCTCCATGCCAAGAATTTTCCTTGCCGCGCCAAGATCTTTCATCTCGAACTCCTTGCTGAGTTGAGACTTCAAATTGTTGATGAGAGACTTATCACGAGATGCTATGAGCATGTCATCCACATACAACAATAGATAAAGATAGACGCCATCAAACTGCTTGAAATAGACACAGTGATCATATTGACTGCGTGTGTAGCCTTGACCAATCATGAATGAGTCAAAGCCTTTGTACCACTGTCTGGGAGCTTGTTTGAGACCATATAAGGATTTCTTCAAGCGACAAAGAAGATTTTCTTTACCAGGAATAAGAAATCCATCGGGTTGCTCCAACTCCATGTCAAACATAGCAACTAATGCAAGAAGGACTCTGATAGAGGTATGACGAACAAGAGGTATGTAGTCGCTTAAGCGAAGCTTATGGAGAGAAGATCTCATTAAAGTCAATACCTTCTCTTTGATTGCAGCCCTTAACAACGAGCCGCGCCTTCCATCTTGCGGGTTCAACCCCAGGAATGCCTTCCTTTTGCTTGTAGATCCATTTGCAGGTAAGCGCCTTCCGGCCTCGAGGAAGTTCAACCAGATCCCAAGTGCCATTCTTGTGGAGACTTTCAATCTCCTCATTCATCGCCACAAGGCAATTAGATGAGTTAGGACCTGAAAGAGCTTCAGAATAAGTGGATGGCTCAACTCCAATTGGAGCACGATCATCTTCAAGTGCTTCATGGCTGGACTGTGAGTTTGAGGAAGAGCTATCATGAACCATAGGAGACTGTTTACTAGTCTCCAACTCCACCTTCTCACCAAGACCTTCCTGATCACCTGTGTTGGGAGAAGAAAGAGAAGACTCCGAACCAGAGGATTTCAACATAGCATTTTCATTGAAAGTGGCATCTCTACTAAGAATGACTTTCTTAGATTCAAGACTCCACAATCTATAACCTTTTGATTCAGAAGAATAACCAATTCAAATGCATTTGACAGCTCTCGGAGAAAATTTTCCATCATTAGAGCATAAGCGGTACAAGCAAAAACTTTAAGAAAGGAATAGTCAACAGTTGTACCTGACCACAACTCCTCTGGAATTTGGAAGTTGATGGCACTGTGTGGAGAACGGTTGACAATAGAAGCCCCACCCCACTAGTTTATCTGCTGTTAGTAACTTGTCCTGCAGGCCGTGGAGACAGCTTCTGTCCATAGATCACGGCGATGCCACAATCCAGCATTAGAGAACATGCAAGGAGCACGCTCAAGAGGAGTTCTGTTCATACGTTCTGCTACACCATTTTGTTGAGGCCTGCCGGGTAATGTTTTGTGTCTAGCAATACCGGCTTGTGCGCGGAACTCTGTAAATTCATCATCACAAAACTCCAAGCCTCGATCAGTCCTGAGCTTTTTCACTTTTCTCCCAGTCTGGTTCTCAACAAGAATCTTCCACTTTTTTAAGATGGACAAAGCCTCATTTTTCTGCCTCAAGAAAGAAGTCCAGACTTTTCGAGAGAAATCATCAATAATGGTCATCAAATAACGTTTGCCAGAATATGAGGTGACCCTAGAAGGTCCCCAAAGATCAGAGTGAACATAATCGAGAACACCTTTGGTGCTGTGAGTAGCAGTAGAGAAACTTACTTTCTTTTCTTTCCCATAAACACAATGTTCACAGAATTATAGCTTACCCGTGCCGGGTGAACCAAGAAGACCACGCTTGCTCAGGAGATCCATGCCTTTCTCACTCATGTGGCCAAGGCGCATATGCCACAAGCGAGTGAGATCAGAATCAGAAAGTGAGGATGAGACAGCTGCCGATGAACCTGTCACTCTATGTCCCTGCAAAACATACAGACTGCCATTTCTAATTTCATGAGCACCAGGGCACCTCTACTGACCTTCAAAACTCCACCTTCAGCTGAAAATCTGTAACCAAGAGACTCAAGAGTACCCAGTGAAATCAAATTGCCTTTTAAGTCAGGAATATGACGAACCTTAGTGTTGGTCCTGACAACGCCATCATGAGTTTTGATTTTAATTGAACCCATGCCAATAGCCTTACAAGGAGAATCATTCCCCATCAAGACAGTACCACAATCAACAGATTCATAAGTGGTAAACCAGTGCCTATGAGGACACATGTGATAGGTGCAACCAGAATCAAGGACCCATTCATTAAGACTCTTCTTTTCAGAAGTTACAAGTAATACCGAGTCACCTTCAGAGTCAGTTTCAATGAAACTAGCTTCGGCTGATTTTTGAGGTTGTTTCGATTTTTATTCTTTCTCCTTTTTATTTTTCAACTTATAACAATCAGAAATTTCATGCCCTGATTTTTGACAATAACGACAGGTGACATTGGTTTTACGTCCCCTAGATTTAGATCTGAATTTCTTTTTATGGATACTTCCTCTTTTTTGTGATCTCCCTCAACCATTTAAGCCTTCAGCTCTATCATCAGAATGCACTTCAAGATCCAATTTCTCTTTTTTTTGAGAGTAAATGAGATTGAACATCCTCAAAAGAGAAAGTCTCATTGTTACCATATAACATGATTTCCTTAAAGTGCTTGTAAGAGGGAGGTAAGGAGACAACCAATAAGACAGCTTTATCCTCATCATCAATCTTGACATCTCAATTTTCAAGATCAATAATAATAGAATTGAACTCATTGAGATGAGTTTGGATGGAAGTACCTTCCTAAAAACGAATAGTAAATAGACTTTTTGAGACGAAGTTTGTTGGCTAGACTTTTGGTCATGTAGAGAGACTCCAGCTTCAACCATAATGCGGCTGCGCTCTCCTCATGAATGACCTCACGTAAGACCTCCTTGGCTAGACATAGTTGGATCGCTGACAAGGCTTTCTCGTCCAACTCTTGCCATTGCTCTTCTGTCATCGACTCCGGCTTCTTAGATTTTCCATCTAAAGCCCTTTTTAATCCGTTCTGTGTAAGAACGGCCTTCATCTGGACCTTCCAGATACTAAAGCTTATCTTGCCATCCAATTTCTCGATGTCGAACTTGGTGACAGTCGACATAATGAACCTTCAGCTCGGATACCAATTGTTGGGGTTGTGAGTGCGCGCGGAATCAATAAAAGATGTGGAGATTGAGAAAAAGAAATAAAGGTGTAAATATGACAAGAAAAGTAAATGTAAATGTAAATGGACACAGTATTTAACGCGGGAAAAATCCTCTAAATTAGAGGTAAAAAAACCCACAAACGACGAGAACCCGAAAAATCCACTATATGAAAATAATGAGAGTACAAGAACACCCAAAGTATTAGGGTGAAGGTTAATCTTACAACTCTCACTATTAGGATAACTCGCAAAGGAGTAGTACAAGAGGGCTAGTGGATTAGTATAAGGAGTGTAATTATAAGGCTTATGGGTAAGGTAAGGTGGAGGAGTAAAAGAGCTCTTGGGGTGGTGTGCACACACCCAAATGCGCACACACACAGGATACCCAAAGACTCCTATTTATAGGAGTAGAGGTCGGTTAATGGATGGTGGTGAGTTGCTTCATAGGCTCTCAACATGAAGAAGCTTCTAGCGCGCAACAAGAGAAAGCATGGAACACGTGCACCATCTTCAATGTAGAGATCACTCCATGTGGCGATCATGCGTGCTCACATGCTTCACAAAGTGTCCAAGAAGATTAGCATTGTACGAGCTTTCTCAAATTCAAGATTAAGCTAGAACCTTCTTGATGCTACTAGCTCCTTGACTTGAAATATCTAGTGACATTTTGAGCACCGACCGCGCGCCAAAGAAATTGGGCCATAAAAGCCACAAACCCAACAGTAAGCTATCATCCGCGAAAAGGAGATGGGTAATAGGATCAACATGTCTGCCGATTTTCAAACCATGGATATTCTTCCTTTTCTCAGCATCCCTCAAAAGCACAGAAAAGCCCTCTGCACAAATGACGAACAAAAAAGGCGTCAGTCCTTAACTTAATGCTTTGCAAGCACTAAGTAAGTCAACTACCTTTTCTGACTCCTAATCTTTATCCCCTTTTTCTAAAGGCTCGATCGAAGGGCGCCTTTAAAGCGATAGAAATTTTATTACAATAGCATTATATATATTGGCCTAGACCTTCACTTTCTTTCTTCCTGTAACCTAAGTCAATCTTCCTTCTTTGGAATCAAAGCTATTTTCCTGTTGCCCTTTGAGACTCGAGAGGACTTCATGGAATTTTTCTTGCAGTAAGGAAAAAGATTCAAAAATGAACAAGTCTAATGGTCCCCGATACTGCGTTGAATCTTGGCTCAGAAGAAGGCTAGCCTTATGCTTGACTATTTCCAATAAGATAGGATTGGATCTTCTTTATCGGAATCTTGTAAAGAAAGGAATCGAGCCTGCATCTCCGCTATGCCCCATCTGTGCTCTTGGTGGGTATCCTTGCTCACTGCCTTAATTTAGGAGTGATATAAAACGCTTGAACTAATAGAACCAACCGGTGCTACCGACTCTATTCCATATGCCAAAGCTTGGAGTGGGAGTTCCTGAAGGCAGAAGAGCTAGCCCTCCGCATGTTTAGATTAGTTCGAAATCCCCTTGGTGTGAGGGTGCGCCACATGGGAGGCCCTACCGCTTGGTCGGTCCACAAAGAATATTCTTTTATGTAAATGTATCTGTTGTCACGGAGCCTGCGAAGGACATGAACATCCCCAAAAACGTACTTTTTTGAAAGGCAATCCGCAATCAATGAAACTAACTATACTAATTCAGTAAGACCAAGACCTTACATACGGAATACATAATATGGCAAAGCAAACATGGAAAGCACAATCAGTCTCAGTACGAGTGGGGGGCCAAAGTAAGTTCTCTTTAATCGATCAAATAAAGTCTTGCAATTTTGGCTTTCTAGTCAAAAAGACTAAGGGAAATGTCTCAGGGCATTGGAATTCTAATGAGAAGCACCAGCTTTGGTTGGATCATATCCTATTTACAGAGGCTTAGTAAGCGGTCTAGCAGGAATAGGTTTGATCTGCTTTGCTGTGCTCAATATTGGAAAGGCTTCTATGTATCCAGACCTATTAGCAGCAGCTAAGAAGAAAGGATGATGCCCTTGTTCAACCGCAGGAGGTAGAAAAGAAAGGGCAAGCAGTAATTCAAAATCCATAAAGAATTACCTATGCTCTTATATAAAGATTAAATCGAAAGGCTTGGTAGGGATTCTTTTTTTTTTTACCTATACCTATGGGGCTTAAGGGTGCCCGGTGGAATGTTATTATTTTACTGAGAATGTGGACAAAACTAAACAAGCCAAGCAAAGTGCTTCACTAGCTTCAGACTGGATGGAATTAAGTCTAATGTACTGCTTCCTTTTGCCAGAAGGATTATGTGAGTAAAGAAAGTAAAGAACTACTAGACTCTCCTTAGGAATTCTTGGTGGGGACAGACTGGGAATGAAAAGCAAATTGATTGGAAGAGCTGGGATCATATGTGCTTATAAAAGGGGAAAGGTTTAATGGGGTTGGTTTCTAAATATATCTGATTAAAATCTGGCCTTGTTAGAAAAACAAGGGTGGAGACTGATACAGAACCCTAGCTCACTGGCTGCGCCTTAAAGCCTTTATCTTTAAATTTTAATATTTTATGGATGCTAAGCTGGGGTCTAATCCTTAGTTTAGTCTTCTCTTCTATTCAAGTGGGTGTACAGGATCAGCAGGAATCCCATGTCCCAAATCTTTCCTCACCCACCTTCTTTGGTCATTTACTCAGGATTTGTTTGAAATGAAGAGTTACCATTGACGCTACGGGAGCAAAAGTGTCATTGTAGTCGATGCCGGCAACCTGCCTGTTCCCAAACACCACAAGACGACCCTTAAGTCGTTCCACAGAGCCATCTGAATTCTATTTCACTTTATAGACCCACCTGCAGCCAATAGCCTTTTTACCAGGCGGAAGATCTGTAACAGTCCATGTGCCATTCCGTTCAAGAGCATCGATTTTTCGAGTTGAGTCGGGTGAAAGAGAAGATGTGACAGGGTTTATTAGACGAACCATACTAGTAATATATCCCTTCCATTTTGTAGATGGCATTTTCTTCCGAAGTCCTCGACCAAGATCCCCACATTCTGCAAGACTCCCCCTTACATCCGCGGTATCCATGGACTCGGCAGCACCACTAGGTGGCTGCGGATCAGCATGAGCAGCTGGCGAGGACGCCAAAGTTCTAGGAACATTAATAGAGGGCTGCGTATCAGTAGAATCAGTAGTAGTTGGCAACTCATTGCCGCTGATGACATGCGTCGGTTGCGACCTTTGAGCAGTAGCGTGCATATCATTGTTGGAATTAGGGACAATAACCCCACTAGTACTAAGAGGCACATCAGTAGCGTGCCTTTCATTGCTTGAATTAGGAACAATAACTTCACTAGTACTAGAAGGCACATCAGTACTTCCCCGTACATTAATATCATCATGCTTTGTATAATTATGAGAATCATGAGAATACAACAAAGATTCAAGCCATAAATCATCCGCAATCTCATCATAGTGCTCCGTATATGGAAATTTGTCCTCAACAAAAAGAAGATCTCTAGAGAAAAAATATTCACGTCTTTCTAAATAAAATAACCGCCACCCTTTCTTCCCATGGGGATACCCTACAAAGATGCACTTCCGAGTACGAGAACCAAACTTATCTTTCACCCGAGGTCTATTGTTGGCAAAACAGAAAGACCCAAACACACGTAAAACATCATATGAAGGAGTTTGTCCATATAACATGTCATAGGGAGTTTTACCCTTAAGTAAAGGAGTTGGTGTACGGTTGATCAAATAGACAGCAGTAAGAATGCATTCTCCCCAAAAGGAGATGGGAAGGTTAGCTTGAAAGCGAAGGGCACGGGCTACATTGAGAATATGGCGATGTTTCCTTTCAACTCGGCCATTTTGTTGAGGTGTGTCTACATTTGAGGTTTGGTGAATTATTCCTTGACTTATAAAAAAGTCACTTAGTGGCCCTCCAAATTCAGTCCCGTTATCGCTTCTCACTATCTTAATGTCTGCTCCAAACTGCCTCCGCACCATTGCACAAAAATCTTATGAGTTTCTGACTTCTCACGAAGAAGATACACCCAAGTACCACGTGTATAGTCATCAACAATTGTCAAAAAAGAGTGAGCCCCTGACAAAGATGGTCTATGATATCTACCCCATAGATCACAATGAACTAACTCAAGTGCACGAGAGGCTTTATTATCACTCAATGGAAAAGGAAGACGTCTTTGTTTCGCACGATGACAAACATCACAACACCCAACACTTTTTTTTTCAAAAGAAAAGTTGCAAACTTCAAACAAGTATGATAGACTCCTGTGGGAGGGGTGTCCTAAGCGTTTGTGCCAAAGTTCCGCAGTACTCTTCTTCGCCACCATTACATAGGCACTATGTGTGTTACGCAAATAGTAAATGCCATCTTTATGATCACCTAGTCCGATAAGTGCCCGCGTGGTCGGATCCTGTATCACACAAAGATTCATGTAGTAAGTAATAGCACAACCCGTATTTTCACTTCACTTTTTTACTGAGATCAAATTACATTTCAAATCTGGAACATAAAGTACATTCTCCAGTTTAAGAGATTTACTAATCTCAACATCACCTATTTTCTCAACTTTTAAGCAAGTTCCATCCGGAATGACAACAACTTCGTTAGCACCAGCATTTCGAACATTTTTCAATTTGTTAATGTTGTTACAGACATGGTGTGATGCACCACTGTCCAGAATCCAATTTGACAGATAAACAGAAGAAAATTTCTTACCAGAGAAGGCATCATGAATCATAGTGCCTGAGTTTCCAGTACCAACCAAAGATATCAAATGATTCAATTGACTATTTGGTTGGGATGGCATATGTATCATGTTAGTACAAGACATTCTGTCATTTCCCACAGAAGCGGCACGACCTTGAACAGCAAAGACTAACGCTGATTCAATAGCGGACTCAGGACAACATTCTGCCCCATTACTACCTCTATTATTCACACATTGTGCGTGTGCAATCGGCTGCAAATGAGCAGTTTTGTCATGAACATATCTAGTGCAGGGACTCCATAATTGATATTCCCCTTTGTGATATGACTTATTGCTGATTTCGATTGATTCTATTTCACCAACAAAGACTGGCACCGGGTAGACTAAAGTGAGAGCCCACGACAGGGGATCATTGTCTTCCCCACCCCCGGTAACACCAGTCAAATCAGGTAAGGCAAATCCGCTGTGGATGGAGATAATAAATTGACGAGGGATCATGGATGAGTTGAGGAGACTTACTACCACCAGACATTGTAAAAAAATGGAGAGGAGAGTCCAATTGATATGTGGGTGCTCGGCGTAACACAAACCACAACTTCGAAGAAGCCAGATGTAGCAGCGGATAGTTTAAAAAAATGGAAGAAAGAGGAACGTGATCTGGAAGGAAAATAAACCAAACAAAACCTCCAAACTACAAACGAAATTATCACGCCCAACAAAAATGGAAGAGAAATAGCGTGATGTTAAACAAACAAAAAACTCCAAACGGCAATAATACACAGGATCCCCCTTTGCTCTGATACCATGTTAAACCATAAGATGTGAGAGAAGTCTTTTCCGTATTGCTTGGGAAAAACTTAATACAATGAGCGGCACCTTATATACAAGACTACCGTTTCCTAATAACAATAGGAAACCTACAAAACAAATATGCACAATATATTGACTTCCCTAAATAAAACAAAACTCCTATAAAGAGCAATGAATTTATGCAATGACATAACAGAAGGAGTGTCCCCTACCACATACATAACCACAGCATTTTCCCAGGTTTTTGACATTTTCAAAACTTCATTTTTATCTAACGGAGCAAGAGGAACCTCAGCTTTAATCACAGGAGCAACAAATGAAAGGAGCATACCTTTCTCAACAAGGGTATTCTTCTTAAAGAAATTGGACCATGGTTTCCTCTGATTAGGAAGCTTATCCAAGGTCTTTTCTGGTTCTACGACATGCTGAATTGAAGTTTCATTCTCAGAATGCTTCTTTTTCTCACTACCAGTAATTCCTTCATTTTGCGCTATTAATCCATTAGAGTTATCAAAACCTTGCTCATACTTCTTCATTTGTTGGACAAGGAAAGCAAATTCTTTTTTAATCTTCTCTAATTCTGCAGCAGATACCTCATTTGCAACAAATCTATCCCCGTTTTGCGAGCTCGAATTAGGGATTTCTTTATCCGAAATGGGTATGGAATTACTCTCAGCTTGCTTGTTCTTGTCACTCTGGCTCTTGCTTGAGCCGGGAAGTAAAGAAGGCACAGAGGTGAGAAGTGTTTAGATTATAGATACGAAGGTACAAAGTGGATTTCTCATGGCCCTCCCAATGAATCCTTTTTCTTCTATATGAGCATAAAAAAGAACCATTTATTTAGACGACCTGCAGGTCGATTTCTACTTGCTTACTTCTTAGAGTAAGGGAGAACTGCTTTGATTCATTTTCCACGCATAAAAGGAAAGTGGTCCCTTACCTTGTGACCTCTATTTCCTTCCCGTAATCGAACCTTCCACAGAAAGCAAGGGCGGCAAGATATGGAGCAGGCCGTGAAATAGGTATAATAAGAATTTAGAAAGCCCTATAGAAGATATATAAGAAATAGGGCCTTTAACAGAGACCAAGGCCAGAACCTCCACCAGCTGACGTGTCTACTCGAATGACTCTTTCATAAAGTATGCAGAGTGCTTGCTTCAGCTCCAGCTACTAAAGCCAACCAATAGACCTGTTCATACAAAAAGATTCTAACTCGTCTTCCTGCTCTAGTTCTTTACGCCTTCGTTCGTTCCTCTCCTCACTCTTTTGAGTGAGTAAGTCAACTACCTTAACAGTCGAGCTACTTCGTTCCTCTCCAATTCCATTCCAATTCTCTCAGACAGAGACTAGGAACAACAATGCTGCCCTCACCTGCTAACCGCACTATACACATGTGGTTGATGTACGTATGTGACCCTTGGGTCGATCTTACCTCCGCTGCTTGCCCGTGCGCGGGTCGACTCACAAGAAATGCAGCTAGCTTGCCAACTAACTCTTTCTTTTTAGCTTGTTGGCTTGCTCTTGCTTAATTGTTATTTAGACATTACCTGCATCTTAGCTCTTCTCTTTCTTATTTATTCTTACTACTATCACTTTATTAAAACGGGCCCTTTTTAATAAACAGTCAAGTTTTTGGGTCGTACACCTGGAACAAAAAGGTTCATCGTACAATTTCGGCGATTACAAAAATAAAGGAGTATATCCCTCTCCCTTAGTGTCTTTCCACTTCCGTCGTTCAGGAACAAAGACTTCGCCTAATTCTTTTGAATCCCGGCCCGGTTCCACTAACCAATTACGTTACGACCATTGAACTTGGTTGACGAACATGGTTTATGCGCCGCTAATGTAGCGGCTTGTCGAGCATTTGACAAACTCACACCATCCATTTCAAATGGGATTTGTCCCGTGGACACACGAGCAATCCAACCCGTAGGATTTCCTTTTCCTCTTCCCATTCTGACTTCTGTAGGTTTCCCGGTAATAGGGAGATCTGCGAGAACTCTTACCCATATCTTACCATTTCTTCGGAATTGTCCTATTATAGCCCGACGCGCTGCTTCAATGGCTCGATATGAAAGACGACCAGCTTGACAAGAGTTCCATATCTTCCAAAACCAAGTTGTGTACCGTCCAGTTTGCAACCCCTACTACATCTGCCTTTACGGTATTTACTATATTTCGTACGTTTCGGATATAGCATGCCCCCCCTTTTTTTACTATATGAAATCCACACTTTGAGAAAGAAAAAAAATGAATGAATGTTCTTTTGGGAAAATGTATAATAATACATCTACCGAAACGAAAGCCAAAGGTGAGTCTCGTAGGTGGACGTATCGAACCAAAATCAGATCTCAGATTGACATCTTGATACAAGAATTTTCCATAATAATAAATAGAGTCAATGGTGACTCCGCCGTGGAAAGGGCCGCTTCTTTCTTGCTTGAGAGGGGGGCTTCCATTCAGCAGCGCAGACTCAAAGTGCTCTCCGAACCGTGCAATAAGGTCACCCATCACACGGCTCTCACTCAAACCCAACCTGTGGTGGATCCCGGGAGACAAAGTAAAAGCGCTTGATCTTTTGCCCCATATTTTGAAATGCTCCTCCCCGACGATCAAGCAGCGACGCTGCTCGTGATAGGCTTAGCTTTAAGCCGCTATCGTTCGGTTCGGATAAGTCAAGTCCCTTCGGTAGGTTCGCTCTGGTCAGGTGGTCTTCCCGCTCCGTGGGCTTCCCTAACGTTCCGACTTGTTATGGTTTGAGAAAGGTACTTCAAGTCTCGACTTCGACTGAAAGGGTCGATGAAATTGAGCTCGACTATAAAGTTCTATAATACACTCGACCTTTGGGATGAAATGGCTCGAGCGTCAGCGAGAGGGTATGTAGCTCGACCGATAGCGAGAGGAGCGAAAGGCCGAGCACCCTGAATGAATAAGAAATGGACAGCAGAGGGAATCAATGATTCTTATTCAACCGAGTTGAAGCTAGCAACATGTCGATTACGCACCGGAGGTTGGTAAGAACTGAGGGACAATGCCCCCTAACCTAAGTGGGCCTACAGGGATAAAGCCTGATTGAGAAATATCCACAACCCCAGCAATCACCCTTTGAATTATTGCCGTCAAAACCTTGGCTATAATCTTCTATATCATAGAACAAGAGGCTATTGGTCTGAAATCCTTGACCAATGTAGGATTAGGAACTAAGGTCACCAAAGTGCAATTAATAGCCTTTGCCAAGTATCCCGTCTTGAAGAATTCTTGTATAGCAATCACAATGTCTTTTTTGAGAATCTTCCAAGCTTTCTTAAAAAAAAAAGCATTAAACCCATCCACCCCTGGGGCCTTATCATCCCCTATAGCATACAAGGCATTTTCAATCTCGACTTCAGAAAGAGGCTTGCATCATGTTTTCACTACCACTAGTACAAAGTACTATGGTACTTACATGATTCCCAAAAAACCTATCACAAGAATGGTACTTGTGTCCTCTTCTACTTACACTAACTAATATGATTACTTTTCTAAATCATGTTTTGATTACTTGGTGAACCAAGTCACCAAATATCCTAACACTTAGGATTTGCTCTTACACCCCGTTTCTAAGATTGTGCATATCTTAGTGCCCCAACACCTAAAAGCTACGTTAGGAGGGCTCCTAATGGAGATAGGGAGGTAGTTTTGGGTTGTGTGGAAGCTTTTAAGATAATGTCCGTAGATAGTGATGAAGGAAAGAAATTGAGAGATTAATTTATCGAGTTTCAATTAAAGAAAGGTATATATGCAATGCCTCAAGTTCAAATGGATGTAATGACATTTGAAACAATAGATTGGTGGTCTAGCTAAGAAGGTTGTAGCTCAGCCTATTAGTAGTTATTCTAAGGGCGTGGAGCACTTTTGTTAGTGTCCCTACTCTCAAAAGGAATAGACAGAATTGTTCAAGAGCAGACAAACTTGTTAATATTCATAGCAATCTTCGTCTATCATCTTGATTCAGTGAAAGCTACAATAGTGGGCCTCGTAGAAAGTGGGACATTATTCTAGAGTTAGAGACATGAGATGGTTTGGACTTGATGATGATGATGATGTTACACTTAGAAAAATTCAAAGAGGCCAAAAGTTTAGAGCAAAAAAGTCTATCTTTTGATAGCTTTACAAAACCTTTGCTTTGTATTTTCATAATCTATTTGTATTTTACAAGTAGTAACACGTAAGCATAATTTTAGCCCTAATGAGTAATGAGAAATGGACTCTTTTTCTATTTTAATTTTTTTGTTTATCTTGATTCTTGTGACTCTATTTTATACTTAATTGTTTGATATTTTTAATATAATAACATGAACAAAACTAACAAATCAAATGCATGAATCATGAACCTGAAAATCGAACCAAACAACCTAAGCAAACAAACAGCAAATATGCCGACTAGGGAATTGCAAAACCAAATTCGTACAACAAATCAATCTGAATCACGAATCTTATGACACTAGTCCCCTCTATCAAAGAAACCATTCTCTTATGTATCAACAAAGATTTGTTTATCAACATGTAAGATGGAAAATATTCAAGATTTTCGAAAAAATCAAGTCATGTTGAAAAATTCAGTCACACAAACTACACAAAGCACAATCCCCAACACCACTACAAAAAAGGGCATGGCAATATACAAACAATATGGAGTGGGAAAATGGAAGAATGAACTAGTATAGAGCTGACCTCAAATAATGAGAATGCTCGGGGATCATATTCGGCAAAACCATCTATCAGTGGAAAAAGGTTTGCACTTCTTGATGTTTCAGCATTGATGCCCAGGGTCTCAGTCAGCCTCTTTTTTAAAGATACGTCTTTTGGTAGCTGCAAGCATCCTAAAACTTGAGAAAGCATTTCCATGGAAGGGATCAAACCAGCTCTAATCATTTCACGATAAATCGTTAACGCTAAGGATGTCCTGAAGAAAACAAAAGAAAAGGCAAAAGTCCTTAGAAATGCATGAGATTATGTGTACATGAGTTTAAGTACTACAAAGAATTCTTAACAGACTCCCTCCATTTGGATTTAGTTTACCCAATTGGCAGACTACATAGTTTCGAGAGCATATATCAGGTGTCATTCTCTAGTACATAGTTTTGAGAGCATATATAAGGTATCATTCTACATGCTCATCAGATACCATAAATCTTAATGATGCTCAAATATTTGAAAGTTGAAACCATCAACTAGTAAAAAAATTCCATGATTGTGCATTTAAGCTCGTTTCAACTATAAAGGCAAGACTATACAATGACGCAAAATAAGAAAGACAATTAAATCATAGATTCATCATGAAATCAAGTTATTGAGCTCCTTATACTAGATATGAACTGGGATTCCTACCCGTGGTCAGAAACAACTATCCCAAAAGTATAATAGTTTTATTAGACAATTCTATAGGGATTATAGGATCTCCATTTACCCATAAAATTGCATTAAGTGAAAAAACATTTGGCAAAATAGAATCCTGTTTCAACCATTCCTGTCACCTATTTGTGCACATAAATAAATAAGATAACAAGATAGAAGTACACAACCCAAGTAAATCAGACAGCGTCAAGATGGATGAAATACCATTTACTGTCTATTTGCGGTCGTCCAGACTTAAATGATAAAACAGGTTCACCAATTGCGGAAGCCCTCTCAAATCTCCGAGAACACATTTCTACAAGATACATAGCAGCACATAAACCGATTACAAAAAGTGTCTCACTTAATAGATTTAAGTACAAAATGACATACAAGCACACTAAACAGGATATTAATAACAAAGGTCTCATTTGGGATTTTCCACTATTTATCAATAACTCTTAGTTTGTAATTTATTCTTTAACTGTAAGTTCAAACATAGTAAAGCCTCTTGTTTAATTCGTCTAAATCAAAATTTTTCTAGTATATTAGTATCAATTTTTTATAATTTAAAATCATGCAGAATTAGAAATATTAAGGATTGAATTAGTGCATTGGCAAACGTGCAATCTCAAATGGAACAAATAGTAGGGATAGGCGGGAGTATTAAAAAAAATACTCATTGTCAAAGACCTCACCTCCGTATTTAGTACACTCAATGATTCAAGCAATAAAACCCTCGATGAAACACTTCGTCCTCTCACTTTCAGAGCCCAAGTTTTTAGCCATTTTTGAAACACTCCTTTCTTCCTTCATCTTTATATTCTCCCAGACCTAAGTGCATGTAAATTTGCAGGCTTCCTTCATCTTCATCTTCCTCTAATCTCTATTCTCTCCCAAACTTCACATATAATCTTACCAATATACCATTTAGGGCTCTAGTTTTCATTTTCATCTTCATCTTAAGTTCAAATTTCCAATGCAGATTCAAGTGTGGGATCTTGTACATAAGTGTTTTTTTAGTATTAAGTTTAATAATGACATAAACTTAAATGGGAAGTGTTACAACTTATAACTAAAAAGAAGCGGAGGATGTAGATACTGAAAAGATTACAACTTGAATGTATTATCCCTATTTTCAGAGAACTCAAGCCATTTTAAAACCTACTGCTGAAACTCAAAACATAGATCTGCTTAGCAGAAAATATCAAGGAGACACAAATAACATCCAAGATAACTTGAATGGAGAAAGAATGCAAGATCCTTGACTCCAAAACCAAAATAAAAGAACATAAAATAAAAACTGAGCTTATCAGTAGGTCTTTTGAACTCACTTATTAGACATTTGCACATAATCTGGCTCAAGGAGATGCCATCAGTTTTTGCTTGAGAAAAGAGCTCAAGGCCTACTTCCAAATCATCATTTCTGCAACGCACAGAAAGCAAAAGAAGCTTCTTAAGAGGAGTCAAAAGCATTCCACGGATGAAGGTATGAATAACATGAGGTCTCATAAAATTTTGAGAATCCATGAAAGCAGAAACCTTCCGTCACTCGTGTCTTATACAAAGGCCAAATAATGAAATCAAGGAAAATAAAGGAATTAAGTTACAAAAATATTACTTTTCACTTGCCGCTATGAGAATAGAGTAGGTAATATCATTTGGGCGCAATCCCAGTTTTTGCATTTCTGCCTGAACATCTAGGGCCTTCTGCATTTGGTTAGCATCACCTGAAGGGACATTTTCTTAGTCAAATTTAATAGCAAGGTCATGTATAAGCCTCACGGTTGGTTTGGAACAAATATCCACATGATTTGAATGAACAGACCTCCGAGTTGCTTCTGTTCTTGATGCCTACCCTACTTTTATGTTACAAACTTTAGATTAATTTGCATTTTCTTATCTTAGACAATGGAAGTTGGAAACAAGTAGAAGTTCGAAAGCCCGAATGACAACATTCAACATTTCTGATGAGTAGTCAAAAACAAGGAAACAGTCTATAGCACCTATTTATTTTTGTAATCTACAAAGTAATGAAAAGTTTAGTTCAAAGAAAATAATACGTCCATTTGATATACTAATATTTTTTGGCCCATGCAATGCTTATTTATTTTTTCATCAAAATTATAAATGAATAATCTTTTGTTTGAATTTGCAAGAGTTCCAAATAAGATACCATAAACAGATACCGATCTTCAAAACCTTGAGGAACCCAATTCACCAAATTAGCTATATTGCAGAAACAAAAGTGTATTCAAAGAAAACCCAAAAAATGCAAAATGAATTTTCTATCCAGAATTCAAAAGAAAAATTACTTACAAACTAATTATTAAGTTAATTAAAAAATAGAAAAATAAATGGAGCAACAGTAAAAAAATTAGTACAAAAGGATGAAATTATAGTAATCAATACAGTTCAGATAGAAGTGAGAAAGAAAAAATCTGCAGTGAGCAGTGAGTGGGGAGGGAGAAAACATCACACAGTTTCATGTTTAATTTGACAAGGAGAAGGGTACAGTGGAAGTCATTGAAAGAGTGAAGGAAGAACATCAAAAGGCCGAGGGCAAGGATAAAAGATACACTGATGTCTATTAAATGTACATGTAACATGAGGTACTAATAATACATAAATGTTCATTTGAGTATTTCTCGAACGATGTAGATCCAGGTCCATAGAATGTATAACGCAATCAAATACAATCAGAACCAAGTCTATCTTTGCAAAAAAAAAAGTTGTAAAAACAAATTGAAAATAAAAATCACAATAGTTGACTTACAGAGTGAAGTGATAAGTGCATTCAGAGTTGAAACAGTTGGCCTCAAATTAATTTCTCTAATTTGCTCAAAAAGCTCCAGTGCCTTCTCCCAATTATGGGTCTGAAATGAAAGTTGACATTTTCATCAATCATAACAGGTTCTGCATCATACGAAGGACACATATGTAGACATCATCATATATATGTGAGATTAAAACTATTCCCACGCCAGATTTTATTTTATTGCACCAACCCGTTAGCCTGAACAATGTATGGATGCACCTGTTAACTACAAATTTTAATTGTCATCCACTATAAGATAGCATGTCCCAATACAAATTTTCCCAGAGACCACTCCAAGAAATGCTGAATGAGTGTTTGTTAAGACAACATAGGATGACTAAATCTAGGAAAATGTTGAGACATACATTACTACAGGCCCCCATCAATGAGCTGTATGTGATGATTCCTGGATTCATTCCTTCAGTTCTAGCATTTTGAAGAACTTCGAACGCAGCATCGAGGTTACCAGCATGACCAGCAACATCTATCAATGCACTGAAAAATTTCTGCAAAATGTAAAGCTTTTATGACTAAAATGCCAGTCTCTAAAGTTCAACCCATGTGGCATGTGATGCATGGGTTACATCTTTCATATCGTGTCATTACATAATTACTCCTACATTAAACCTTTCATATTTTGCTGATGAACTTTTATCTTGTGTGTACATAACAGTCATCAATAATGTTAAAATTAGAGTTTAGAAAAAATGAAGGATGGCAGTAAATATAGATGGCCAGGAAATATAATCAAGGATGGCAGTCATCAACAACCAAATTTTTTTATCATGTCTTATAAATGTTGGCAATATCTGGAGGAGAAATATAGAGGACAAGGAAATTAAAGAAAGAGAAGAGCATTGATTGTAGAAACAGAAATTTTTTTCTGAGTATAGAGTAAAAACTACAAGAAAAGAATGTTCACTTCAATAAGCACTATAAAGTAATTGTCATGGATCTCTGTGATCAGTTCCCACAAACCACTCCCTAAAGGTTTGAGATTCAAAGTGTCAAACTCTTCCATGTATTCAAATCTTCATATACATTAAAATACACTAGCACGGGCAAATACATCAGCACCTTCCAGCATCTTAAGAACATAATAATGTTTGAAGGGGAGGAGGTTCCCTACAAGCAACAAACTTTCTAACTGCAATATCTATACAATTACAATAATCCAATTGAAAGTACAACATTTTTGTATTTTATTGGATGCTTGTGATGAATTGATCAGAAACTGAATAATAGAGTTTAAAATGTCTAAAGGAACACTAACATTTATACTTTTGTCAATCTTATTCTGAATAGATGAGGGCTACCAACTTCAGTTACAGTCTTATCTACTTCGTAGCAATTGGGAACACCGCTAAAAATTTGACATTGGGAGAAAGTTCAACAATTGTAATCATCATCCTCGCTTCATGGTAACTTCACATCAATTTTTACCTTTCAGGCTTACCAAACTGACAAACAGTTGACACTATCAATATGCAAACCTAAGCTCATGAAGTACAGACACCAAGGAAAACCGAAACACAAGTTCATTGGATAGCGCATAATTCATATTGAACTCTCAGTTATAATTTGGAAATGACTGGATATACACACTGAAGAGTTATACACTTCAGCTATCTAAAATGTACAAATTTCTAAAAAAAATGTGTTGATGACAACATGCAAAAAAGAATTAAGACCACTAGACATACCTCATCAGGTACAACACCTTTCAATTTCATGTCAGCAAATATCTTACAAGCAAAATCCCAATCAGCAGTCTGACTGCAACTATTAACAGCAATGGTATAAAGCTCTGGAGTGCCTTTGATGTTAAATTGATCTATCATTTCATATACTCCTTTCACACGATCAACCTGGAAAATGCAAATTACTTGGTGATAGATTTTAAACTAATGAATTCAGCCATCAGTAAATAGCAAAAGGACGAGCAGTCTAGCAGAAAATTTGAAACTAAAAGTGAAACAGTTGAGAATCCTTACCTGATCAGCACTTGTACAAGCTTTTATCAGAGCACCAATTGTTATGTGATCAGGATCAATAGGCTGTAGTTCAGATCTCATTTCTGCCAGTACATCAAAAGCACGTTCCACTGCTCCAGACTGGCCGCACGCGGTGATAAGAGCATTGAAAACAACTCGATCTGGCTTCACATTCTACTGCATATAGGTATGCTATCAATTGGTATTCAGATGAGCAATTCAGGTAACCTAGGAGTCAACTAAATCCACATCTTGATATTCAACAATTGCATACCTTTGATCTTAAAATCCCATAAACACCAAAGGCTTTAGCTACCTGACCAGCTCTTGCACAACCATCAATAAGTGCTCCATATGTATTGACATTTGGTTCTACCCCAGCATTCACCATTTCGTGAAAGACCTGACGGAGTAGACACCCGGTAATAATTATTATATTGGATAAATAGTGGCAAGCAGAAGTAAGGGAAGCAAAATCTTAATAGACAAGGTACAATTATTTTTGAAAACGAACAAGACGCACTTCAAACATTGTGTCTACTTTTCCACTTTTTGCACAAGTTGATATCAGAGTAGTGTAAAGTCGGCAATCAGCTTTATATCCAGCCTTCTGCACCAGATGCCAAACTTCAAAAGCGCCTACATGCACCACTATGATTAGAGCACAATATATATTTTTAAAGGGAAAAAAGCAAAGATAATTCATAAGAATCGATCTATTAATAAACAAAGCTAACAAAACAAATAAAGAAATAAAAAAGCCTAAACACATAACATCTTACCTTCTGAATTTTGGGCAGCAGAACAAACGGACATAAGCATATTGAAAGTACTAAGTGTAGGATTTGAAATCAGCTTGGTAAAACGGAAAGCTTCTTTAACAGCCTTTTGTGTTCGACAGAAATCAAAGAACTTAGCATGGTAAATCTGAAAACAAACAATTGAGAAATCAGAGCAATTATATAACAGCTTTCAGTTCCTAAGAGAGTAGGAGTTGAAAACCGTAAGCTGAAATCTTTTAACAAACATTTTAAAAAGGAAGATATTGTGGTTTTACCTTATTCATATCCAATTTATTTTTGCTATTCAAGTCTTCCAGCAACTTTACACACTCGCTTAACCTGATAAATAAGATATGTCACGCATGAAATACAGATAGAAAAGGCACACCAAAGTATGAAAGCTTAGACTACCCTTAAACAGCCAAGAGAAGGTGAAGCATTAAATAGCCACAATCTCACCAGAATTTATGTATAATTTATCAGTAAACGCCAATAAAAATCCATTTCCAGTATGTCACAAGTTTTGGGTTTTCAACTAAGCGTCAATGTCCGACTAAAATTAAAAGCTGAAATCAAGCAGCACAGCTCAGTAACTTATCTACCTTCCACTTCTCAACATGCGATTGTAAGAACTCATGTGCCTAGATATAGGGCTTTGTATATTTACTTGCACTCCAGATGCATTAGGTAGATCTGAAACTTGTTGGTGATCAGATCGCAAAGGACTCCTTGTATCATTTTTTGTCCTCCGTGTTACTTTCCTCACGTCTTTACCCTCATCAAAGGAGCCTCCTGCATGGGAAGCAACAGGTTGTCCTCCCCTGTCTGAAAAAATCAAAGTCTAAAAAGCAAGTTAGACAGATAGAGTGCGATCATGAAATTACAGGTAATATCCAAACCAAATTCATGATACATATTTATATGCTCAAAACAAAACAAAACAAAACAAAACAAAACAAAAAAAAGTAGCAGAGAAATATTCAGCATAACCTGCAACTTCATGAAAATCTTCTCCCAACATTTTAGGAGCAAAAGGCCTAGTACTCATAGGAACATAATTTTTCTCCAAATGATATGCTTCGGTAGTAGATCCACTTATTCCCTGTTTCTTAATCTCGTAAAATAAGTGGAGCTCATCTCTACCAGACCTTGTACGCTCATAACAGCTTGAAGCCTGAACTTCAAACTCATCATGATTAAGGTCCCTTACTTCAGGGATTTTGTCCACTGTAGATGCATTATCCACAAAAGCAGACACAGAAATGTTCATCTCATCAACATGTACAGGAAATATATTATCTGAATCGATACCCACTCCAGAGTTTACAGAAGCTGACTCTTCATCTATGTGTAAATGAGGTTGAAGAGCATCTAAATAAGGAGAATCCTGCGGCCGATATATAGTGATTTCTTCCTTCTCTGAAAGTGCAGATGCAATGGCTCCTAAATCCTGGACATCAGAAGCAACGAAATCTACTTCAACATTAGGTGTATCTTGGGGTACAATAAAAGGATCTTGATGTGACAAATTAACTCCATCTTCACTATTCATTAGTGTGGTTTCTCTAACTTCTGTTGATGATTGACTTCTCTCCTTGAAAATTTCCATGTCAACATATTCAGAAGATGCCTCTGGAAGGGGCAAACCGATTTCTTTACTCTTCTCAGAAAGAGCAGACGCAATGGCCCCTAAATCATGAACGTTGGAATCGGAAAATTCTGTTTGTTCTGGTGTATTTTTAGGAGCTGCAGACTGATCATGATATGACAATTTGGCATCACCCTCATTATCACTGGAAGTGGTTTCCTTGACTTCTGATAATGAGTAAATTTCCTCCTTGCTATCTATTTGAAAAGGTTGAGATGATACATGTGAAAGAGATGGGTCTACTTCTCTCGTCTCCAAAAGTGCTGAAGAAACTGCCCCTAGTTCAGAAAAATTAGAATCAGCAAAATGTGATTGTCCGACGGCAGGGGTGTCTTCACTAGATAAAGAACCCTTCCAAGACAAATTGACCAGGCCCACATTATCCTTGGAGGCGCTTTCTCTGACTTCCAGTGATGAATAATTTATCTTGTTCAAACTTTCTATGTGTAGATGTGCAGCATCTGTTGGACTATTGAACCCAACTTTCTTAGCGTCATCTCCTTTGTGGTTATACTCAGAAGACGAAGAACTAGATCCCTATAATGTCAAGAGAGAAAATTGATCACACAACCATTCCCATAAAACAGGTACATCATAGTGCAAAAACAAGGTTACATCGCATCGCATCGGCTGTTTTGCTAAGGTTCTTTAAAAGAAATATATACTAATATTTCTCGCGTTATTAAGGTGTAAAAAACCGATTTTGGCCGTAACAACTATCAAGGGGTATCTCATGCTTTCGACCGGTATTTAGGCGTTACGATAACCGCATCATTACCATTACCGCATCACCGTTCCATTATCACAATCGCGACCGTTGCCGTATTTTTGCACTATGGGGTGCATTAGGAGAGATCAGAGAGTCATTCTGAGAAGTGGTAGTCTAAGTGACCGCATAATAGAATCTTAAGTATCACGCAGCTACATTAAGAGATGGAACTAAAACAACCAAAGTTCACTGGATTTTGTTACAGCCCACTCAAAAAGAAATTTCAATTTTCAAATATCTAGCCAAGCTTAGCACAATGCTCAAGATTGATCCAAATTCTACTACATTGGTAGAGCCTCATAAGTCATAACCATCGAGGTGAAATCGAAAACCTATCTCTACGGCTACACACTTACATAGAACCAATTACTTCCAAATAGAAAAACTTTTCTATCATATTGTCGGTCTTTGACATTATTACGTGTCGTGCATTGTTGTTTCTCTAGCACCGCTGATTTTCTTAATTTCATTGGCTTTTGCGTCCTCTTCAAACAAAAACAATCAAGAGCAAAACTTGTTAGGATTCTGGACTGCTTCATCGTTCAGCCACTTATAATCAGCCCTATAAAAGTTACTTACCCCACCGTGATTTTCATGACTTCCTTGTTCTTATTGATGTTATTATTCCCTCATGGCCTCACCTAAACAACCAAGTCCAATGAGGATTTAAAAGTTTAAACACTCACTAACTACTCTGACAGCTACATTGATCTTCAATGCACCACTATCCTTGTAGAAAAAATAGTTTTAGGATAAATACTTTATATTTTTAGAAACGTCATATGATACAAGTCAAAAATATGAAGTATACAAATGTTTAGATTAAAGAACTCCATTCATTATATCATCTATATTTTACTTTCTACTGTCCTTCTATTTATTTTTTTGGCAAATAAAATTCTACTACTATCCTAAAATTATTTTTTTGGCAAATAAAATTTTACTACTATCCTTTTAGAGATGTCTGAATTTTATCTTTGATAAAATCAAGATACTTTCATTCTGCATCACGCCAACAACTCCATACTTCATTTCTATATACATTGTCAATTTATGCATTATACTTTTTGACAAAATCAGAACTTTTTAAGTCCGACATTGCAAATGTAACCTTATAAATATCTTTGTGCCGAATAAATTAGGGTTGAATATTCGTCTATACTCACATTTCCCTTTCTAAACTAACTTTTCATATAATGATCAAAAAGCGCAAGCATAATGCTTTACCTCAATAATCACATCAACAGTCATAAAAAAGAACGTTATTTCACAACAAAAACACATAAACGAAAGAAAAACTGAAATTAACCTGAATAGAACCATTTTTCTTCTTAGAATTGTGGAAATTATAGAAAAAAACAGCAAAAGCGGACATAATCATAGCAAAGGCTACAGCAACAATCGGTAAAGAATTTAACGAAGCGACAGAAGCTTGAGCAGGATGAAACCGTATAACCTTGCATTTTCGCTGACTTTTAAGCCTCAATTTGGAGGAATAACCAAAGAAATCACTCCGAACTGATTGAATTCTTGAAACGCAGAGACAAACTGAAGGAGATGATGAAGAAGACAGCGATAATCGAGGAATTAGGGTTGAAGTTTGCGTGGTGGGAGAATAGAGAACGTCCATGAGAGAGAAAGAGAAGAAAAGGATAATGGAAGAAGATGAAGATGATGAAATGGAGGTTGAGGCTAAAGGCCCTCAGTTGAGACTTGAGAGTGAGCGTTGTAGAATAGTTATCCATGGAGATAGTGAAGCCGACTTTTCTTTTTTTTTATTTTTCTTTATCCGTTTGTCCTTTGCTTGCGTGGCATCACTGTCCTCATGGATATGCTTAACTACCTTAAGTTATTAAATGGTATATTCACTTCCTTTTATATATTTCATTTTAGTTATCACAAAAAGATCTTACATTAATTATTAAAATTCAAATACGAAAAAATGAAGAGTAGTTAAGATACTTTTATTTTTAGAGTTACTCAGGAAATTTCCTTTTGATGTTGTGTCTGAGCGGGCTAATAAGACATAAAACATATTATCTGTGAATCTAATCTAGTAAAAAGTTGTGCCTAACCTTAACTTGATTGACCAAAGCTAGACCTACAATACGGTAGGTAGGGGTGTTCACTAGCGGGTACCCGGTTAATTGGGTACCTTTTTTAACGGCCCGTGTCCCGGCCCATTTAATGCGGGTACCCGATTTTTGGGTACCCGAATAAGACGGGTCGGGACACCGGGTACCCAATTTTTATTTTTTGATTATTTTAACTTATTTAATTAATAGCTTTTATTACAAAATTGATTGTATGAGCCTGTCAAAATCGTTTCAATGAATTTTAAAGTACATTAACTAACAAGGAAATTTATTCAACAATATCCCGATTTCATTGATATACAATTTATACACATAGTGCATGCATTTTCACTGTTATAAGTGGACTACAATTAAGGACTTTTGTCTGTAATATTTTATCTTAATTAATTAAGTTTGATTTGAGTAACTGGAAGACACGTTCCGGTACTAATGGTGAAAGATTACTCATTAAAAACTCAATGTTTATGGAAGCATGTCTTACTAATCTTTGCTTTACGGGTCATAACGGGTACCTGGATCTTTTTAAAATCGGCCTATGACCCGACTCAGACTTTTTTAAATTTTTTTTGACCCGCTATTTATGAGACGGGTCATTGGGTCGAATCGGATATTTTTAAACACCCCTAACGGTAGGGTATGACAAGCTAGGTTGTCGAGTTGTGTCATGCTATTACTAACTGATATTGTTAACATTTGATTAGGACAACCTGAGTGGACCATGCCTACAAGCTTCGTGTCACGCCAACAAGCCTTATGTTATCCATGTGGTCTCGTGTCGAGCGAGTTGTTTTACCCAAAACTTTAAACATGACTCAAAAAGCACGAAAGTTTATGTCCGAATCAAGACATGAATCGTGTAGTGCGTAAAAAAATTCAAAGATTTAGCTTCCAATTATAATTATTAATTTCAAAGATTTATATTTGTGAATGAAAATGTCATTGGCTTTATTTTTAAGAATTAAATGGAAAATTTTTCAATAATGAGTATAAAATTGTATATCAATAAAGAACTATTTTTTATAAAGTTACGATTATGGAACAATTCAAACATAATTGTTTATGTGAAAAAGATTAGTGAATGATAGTGAATAAGAAAATTTAACAATAATTTAAACTAAATTTATTGAATCAAATCGTAGAATCGTATGAATTCTACGATTTTAATAACAATAATCATAGCCTATTCTTGCGGGCTAATTTTTAGTTCAGCCTTGTAGATTTTTCGATTATATATTGGTAGTATTGCTTCATCAATATCCTTGCTCCACCCTCTGCAACACCAAGCAAAGCCACACACACGTCAATTAATTTCCTTGCTCCACCTATGGAGTATTAAATAATTATTTTCCTTGCTCCAACCCATCAATCTCCTTGCTCCACCCTCTGCAACACCAAGCCACCTCACTTCAAGCCAGGCAAACCACAACAACCAACATGGGATCGGGTTAAAGGGCAGATGAGCGAGAGAAGGGGTCCTTGCACGGACAAATTGATCAGAGTACCAGGTGTATGGGGAACGGGAGCAAAAAAGCAGGGTTTGGAGAGGGACTAGGATGGTGGAGGAGTGGAGGAAGCCGCAGTGGAGCTAGAACGGGGTGGGGGGATAAAACGCCTTGCAAGTAATTCAACTTGATTTGTGAATGTGTTACCTTGAAGTCTAACTGCCGCGTTCACTAATCTGGTGGCTTTCCTTGAAGATCCAAGTATTGATTCGATGGAATTTTTATCGTCAGAAATATCACAAGAGGAAAACATTCCAAGAAGTTCAAGACCAGCAAAATCTTCTGCTTTGCATAAATGGCAAAAGTTGTAGCAAAATAAAAATGACATGCAAAAATTAGAAAATGTAGTAAAATGTAAAGGGCATAAAGCTGTAAACTTAATATGATCAAATGAATACCATACATCCAAAAGAAATATACCCGAACGAAAAATAAATTAAGATAAAAATTCATGGTACTTTTTTCACAATGAACTGAAAAGAACAAGGGAAATGGAGATTGGAAAGAAGATATTACTCTATAGTCTATATGGATAGAGATTGGAAAGATAAACTCCTTCCTATTTTGTGAGAAAAACAAAACCACAACAATGAAAACTCTTCTGCTCTTTCCTCCCCTCCAATTTCCTTCCTTTTCTTCCTTTCTTTCAACCCTACACTCACTCTGTAATACACACACGCGTCAACGACTATCAAGAAGACACAATGAGTGACCTAGGCCTCCAAAAGACTATTTGAACGATAAGTCCTAATCTGAGTCAGATGAATCATGGGTATCACTTTGCCGCACACTTCTGGTATGTCCCTGTGAGCGAGAAGATTTTACTGATGATTCACCCTCAAATATGATAACCTGATACTTTGCCAGTCTCTCCTCCAGCTCCTCTGTGCTAAAATCATCTCTGCCACCAAGCTCATCAAAACCAACCTAGAATAAACAGAAGTAGCTACTTACTACTTTGCAAACTGTAACGAGAATTTGTAGTTCTGAGGAAAGAAAGGCATACCACATAATTTTCAACTTTGGCATTTTTTATAATAGCAAGAGTGGGAAGGACTACAATCTTCAGCTTTTCTGCCAAAAAGGGACTTTTCTCAGCGTGAATTTTCACAAACCGTGTCTCTATATGCTGTTTTGCCAAAATACTTAGGTGCTTGTCCATTACCTGCCAATTGATGAGTTATGTTATCTCGCAATCATGTGCTACTTGCAAAAGTTCGGCTCTATATATTACAAAAATATAAGCATTTGTTAACAATTCATAATAAACAAAACTAATTTTCTATTAGAGGGACCTAATAGCTCATTGTATATTAGCTGCTTCAGCTCCCTGACTCCCTCAACCAAATATGCTTCAAAATTCTAGAAAATTCTATTTCACCATTCTTATAAGCCTTAGAGAGAGATTACAATATAGCTTATGAAGGCATAGGTAAAACGCTGCATGAAACTCAAGCATGTACATCCTAAAGAAACGTTAGTTCCTAAACAAATAGTATGCCGACCAACTGAAATATACCTTGGAACAATCTTCACAAGTACAAAGAACATAGAGATGCCTTAGTAAGTCGAAATATAATTTTTCCATTTCACTTAAGGCTAGACAACATCCAATAATTCAAAAGTCTATAAACTCGGCTAGAGAACACAAACAGAACATGAGCTTTTTGTACTATGCTTGGTGATACTCAAAAGATCACTTCTATTGAAAGAATTCTAACTCCATAACATATTGGATACAACATACAAGTCTCCTGCAATTTAACTTCAAACACACTACCAAATGAACAAACTAAATTGTTTTCAGCATTGACCAATGGCTTAGAACAGCTACTTTAATCTCAGTTTTTCCCTTTCCTCCATAATATACCAATACAGGAACAGAATCTTTACAGTTCTAATAGCATAGTGTTACTATATACCCTCCCTATCCTTAAGAGATTGTCATACTATTTTTAGTCCCTCCCTTTTACTTTGCTACAATTATTTTGTGAAAATGTCCCCACCACATTCTTTTATTTTCATCAACAAATTTCTACGCTCCTTTATTATCATCCAATCAATTCAATGGTCTAATCGTTTCATAATCTTTGTCCAATATACAATTGCGGCATTTCTTCGGGAAGGAGGGAGTAGCTAGCTCGTATAATTGCAATCATTCATGCATTGGCGTGGATCCTTAGCTGAATTATCTAATGTTAGATTAAGTTTATGTCAAAAATCATTTGAAATTAAACAGCAAGATAGCACGGTGTTACTTAATCAATAGCTTCCAAAACTATAAAATGTCGCATCATAAACCAAGACTCAAAAGTACCTCACCTAAACTCATAATTTCAATCTTTGGAGACTAAAGGAATAATAAAGTGACACAACAAATGGGAACCAAGTTTTCAGTATCCATAAAGGAAACTTTCCACTAGAATCTCAACTTTCACCTCCCTCATTAGAAATTTTTATCAAAAAACAAATGACTAATGATCTCTCTCCTTGAAGGACTGAGTAACTTAAGTTCTGCTCTGCTTCCTTTTGTGTATCCAGATACCAAAGCAATTAATGAAGCCTTTACAAACATAAACTACAACAAATATAATTACTATGCCACCTCAACTTCTAACATTAGACTAATCACTGAAATGCAGGAGTAACCAAGCAAAACAAGGGCGCATCGCTGACTGTCCGCGTTGTAAAGGTTTCCGAAAACAACTAGCTAATATTTCCCGCTTTGCAAAGGTGTAAAAAGAACAACGGTTTTACACTGTATCAAGGGTCAAAATGCAAACCAAATAGATATTATGTTATGTCCAAGCCCAATCATATTTGTTCTTCCACCAAGGGGGTGTTTGGCTAGCAAGCAGTGTTTGGTTCACCGGAAAACATTTCAATTCAAATGATAACTAACAATCCTTTGTTTGATTTAAAGGAAAGCTTAGTTGGTGGGGGCAACCGGAACCGGAGGTGATGGGGATGAAAAGGTAGAAAAAAATTGTAATGTAATACTCTTTTCCATTTCAATTCCTTGTCGAGCCAAACAAAATGGGTAATACATGTTTCCCCAAATCCTACATTTTCAAACTAATAAACTTCCTTTCCAATGTGATTAAGCGTTGTAAAGTTCTTTCCTTTAATTCAGCATATCATATAAATCACAAAACTTTTGCTTGTTAAACCCATCATAAACGGTAAATTTAATTCCACTTGAACTAGCTTAATTAGTAAAGTGGTTTACAAATGTGGCACTAAGCAGTAAGCACTGATCCATCTACTGATCTACAGAATTCAAATTCCACAAACATAAATTCTCAACAAAATTAAATAAAATTGAACAACTTTCCAACTGCGAAAATTCATAAAAAATGAAGAGAGAATACTAACCTTACAAGGCCAATTCTCGCGATAAAAATGGCAAACAACACGATCACTCGCTTTGACAATGGAGAAGAACTCTTTTTCAGACGGAATCTCAGAGTATTCTCCATGACCAAGAGAGATCCAATGTCTACGCTTTTCCGCCATTTTCTTCATCTGTTGAAGCCTCTTCTCCCTTAAAACTTCAATATCGTCGTTTTCAAGACGATCTAAGGCTGCAATTTCTTCATCGATCTTCTCCTCCATGGCTTTCGCCACTGTTAACACTTGCTTCTCCAGAATCTGCAGGACAAAAAATGAGATTTTGATTTCGAAATTACAGTTCATTGGACGAAATTCATCGGTTAGAAAGAAATATAGAAAGATTTTTCAAACCTGTTGCACATTAGGGTTTTCCATTTTTCCCAATTCAATTTGTAGAAGCTTTAGGAGAACGCTATATCTTCAGAAATTCACCAAGAAAAAAAAGATGGGGAGTTCGTTTGAATAGGCAACAGATGAATACAAGATATATATACTCCCCAATCCCCATACCTTACTGTCCACTAGACATTACGATTTACAATTGTACTCCCTCTCATTCACCATTAAAGTCTCATTTGCTTTAGCACTCTATCTAATACATTTATTCAATCGTTAATATTTCTAATTGTGCATAATTAAAAATTATGAAAAGTTGATATAAATAATCCTTGCATTGAGACGAATCAAATAAGATCTCACTTGACTATGTTTTAACTTATAAATTAATAATAAAACACAAATTAAGAGTAAGGTATGAATAGTGTCAAAAAACAAATGGGAACTTAGTGGTGAATTGGAGGGAGTATTTGTTATTCCATCAAAAAATCTACCTTTTTTTTATTCCAATGGTAGTATGTGTTTTTTTAATTTCAATGGTACCCTTAAGTTAATTACAAATGTGACATTGTTCACCTTTTTCCGTTAAGTAGAGCCGTTCAAAAGTGACCCGACCCGAAAACCCGAACCGAAACCGAAAGTAAATCGACCTGAAAATATCTTCCTTTTTTAGGGTTATCGAACCGACAATACCCGAACTGATGTTGAACCCGAACCGGTTGACAACCGAAAATGGGAAAGCTGAACCCGAACTGTAACCGAATTTTGTAACCGACACATAACCGTTAACCGAGATTACCCGAACCTAAAAATGACTGACCCGAATCATGCTCGAAACCGAACTCGATCCGGATAAAACCGACTTAACCTGAATGAATTTTAGATCGAATTGCTTTAAATCTGAACCAATTTTTAACATAGAAGTATGATATACTTATATTCAATCATCTTATTAGTTAATCTAATAAAATTATAGATATTTTAATAAATTAAATTTTATAAATACATGATTTCATATATTTAGAGTTAATAATCAATGGTCAATGTTTATTTAACTACTTTTAATCGTACTAGATGAAAATTGATAGAACTTTATATTTTTAATTTTTGGTCAAACAAGTAAAAGTAACAAAGTAATAATGATTACTAGTTGATTTGCATTTTAACTATTTTGCTTTAAGTAAAGGAAATCTTGTCATCAATTAAAAATTCACTAACAACTTATTTTGATATTCACTCGATCGATAGTAATTAGTAATACGTAGCCGAATTCTGTTTTCTAAAAAACCGAACCCGATCTGTACCCGACACTGAACCGATGCTAAGCCGATAGCTCGAATAAACGATCTTTAACCGAACCGTGACTAACCGACCCGACCCGAGTGTGACCCGTCATAACAAATAGCCGAAACATAACCCATTCGAAATACAATCGAACCGAATGACACCCGTCCGAAACCGACCCGATCACCCGAATGAACACCTCTACCGTTAAGTTAACGTTAAATGTCATTTAAAAGTGCTATAACACAGGGGTACTACCATTGATAAAGTGTTGTAACAAAGGGGTACCATTAATAATTTATCTTTCTTTGAAATAACATTTAATGTCAACTTAACGGAAAAAATGTGAACAATGTCACGTTTGTAATTAACTCAAAAAGGTAAGAGTACCATTGGAATTAAAAAAACACAAGGGTATCATTGATAAATTGCTATAACATAAGGGTATCATTGATAATTTCTCTTATTTTTATATTATAAATTTTTAATATATTTTGGAGTAATTTGCGAATAATAGCCTTTAAATTTGTTGTTTTTGCAAATTACAGTCTAAAATTTCGTTTTATTGCGAATAATTGCCATCAAAGTATAATTGCCATCGTTTTATTCAGGCCAAGTGACCGTTGACCAACTCAAATGACCTTTGACAAGCTTAAATGATCGTTGACCATTAAAAAATCAACTTTGACTTTCGTTGTTCATCCCTAATCACATTTGATTTTCCTAATTACCAATGGTACCCTTGTGTTTTAGCACTTTACTGTCGTTTTTACCCATCATAAATTATTTGAAAATCTGGTCGAAACAAGTAATTTATCTATTTCCCAACACGTAGTCCTAAAAAGATATTTAATGTCTTTTTAACCCATCATAACGATATGTGTTCGAACCAGCATTTATGCAGTTAGTCGCAAAAACAAACTTTAAGACTGTAATTCGCAAAAGCCCTAAATTTAAAGGTTATTATTTGCAAAATACTCTTAATTTTGTTAACTCTCATTTTAATATTTTATTATTTTTGTATGATCTCTATATATTTCTACTAGCTTCATTTTAACATTTATATATTGGTTATGTTCTTCACATATTCCACACTAATTTTATTCAAATATTTTTTAAAAGTTGTGATTCCCATTTTTTTTTCACTAATTTTAAAAATATTTTTAATGCTTATCATCCTCACTTTTTCTCTATTACATATATTATTTAATAAAATACATTACTTGCGGTAAGAATAGAGTAATAGACAGGAGTATAATTTAATTGAATACATGTGAGCTTTTTGAGTATTATGAATATATAAAAGGACAGAAAAAGTAGTAGTTTGATGGGGCGGAGGGAACGGGTAGAATCTATTGAGAACAATTAAGGATGAAAATAATTTAAACCAATTTTCATTGGTACATGAGTATTTTCAAGAGATGCACATTTTATGTATGGTTGACGACATGTATAATGAATTTCATATTTCGTTTAAATATTTATGAAAATATCACTAAAAAGATGTATTTTCAGACAATAATATATACTCATTCATCCCTAAAATATGTGCTTCGAAACGCTGAATTATGCTCCGATTTTTTGCTTTCATCACTTTGAGTGATTTTCACGTGATCCTTAAGATTAGGACTTGAAATTTAAATCTTCAAAAAACATACTTAAAATTTAAACCATTTAATAACAGAATATTCTCCAAATATAAATGTATTTAACAATTAATAACAAAATAAAAAAAAATAAGCTTAAATAAATGATAATCGAATATTATGTCACTTAAAACATGTATCATATTTCATTAGAACTTTGATTTAATTTTCCCTTAACCCAATACCCATGTATTGGAAAAATTGCTACTTTACGGCATGTATATTTTTTTTACTAAAGCAATATTTTTTAATTAATGTTCATTAAAATTAAGCAATATTGCTCATACACAACTGATACCCCAGATTTACCTTATGAAGTGATTGATAGACTACTCATATCAACAAGGTGCATCTTCTTTTCATGGGAGCCCATGTGTTAAGAACTCTACAGTTAAGCGTGCTTGGCGGGAAGCAATAGGATGGGTGACCTCCTAGGAAGTATTCCCCAGGTGCGCACGAGTGAGACCAAAGTGTGCTAGAAAGACTTGTATTGGTCTGTGGAGCCAGTCTACAATCTCTATGAGTAGTCACCGGCGGTCTAAGTTACCGGGGTGTTGCACATACATCTTTTTATTGAAGTTGCTATTCTTTTTATTACTAAAATAAGTATTGTTGGACATCCCATGTGTGGTAAAACTTAATTTTTGCTTGTGTGATAAAACCTCGTGTAGATTCTGTGCAAGACTTGAAGTACAAATAATTAGTGGTCTCACCTTCATTCTGCAAATAAGGCGTTCAGTGTCAATGTGGAGAATTATAATTCTGGTATTTTTGAACAGGCTTTAATTATGCATATTATGAGCTATGCTGGAAGAAATGATTCCTGATCTCAATTCTTGAAGATGCCTTGCTTGAGATGAAGAATGCTGCCAATACAATTGATGTTTTCGTCGCACCAATTTAGGTATCATTATATGATAGAAAGGACATGGTTCTAGTCCGGAAACCAGAATCTTATATTTTGAAATGAATACGAGCAAGAAATGTTACAGGGAAACATACTCCGAGAGTAAAGTCGGCAAGTTGAAGTAAAAAATTTTCCTAATAATTTCTCATACTATTATATAAAATATCGCTCAACTCTTTATCATACAAGTATCAAACACGAAATGGAAAATTCTACATCAAAAACACTTGCCTAAGGAAGGCTGAAGAAAAAAGCACATTAACAACTATTAGATGATACATAATACTACAGCCCTCGTTGAGAACATTGATTGTGCCTTTTTCTTTCAAAGCTTACAATAAGATAGGTAGATAATGCATTTTCAGGCACTCTCTCCCTCATCGTCATTGGGATGATAGCAATACAAGACCAAAATTTCATGCTTTCGAGTTTCAAGTAACCTGCTAGTTGTCTTGGCGATCATCTTCGTTGTTTGGTGAAAGTGAGAGTAGTTCCATCAGTTGTGTTCGATATTCGAGACCTCTAAGGTAGTGTCCCAGCAGCATGCACCTTAAAAAGCGCAAATGAAATTTCAATCTTGATGGCGCAATTAAGATATTTGGAAATGCATTACAGCGTAAGAAGGTCAAAGTGTTTCGAGTCAAGTTTGAAAGTCAATGGCCTCGAAAAGCTTTTTTGGATGAGAGCACTTGTTGAGAGCATTCTAGAATTGTCGAATGATTTTGCTCAGGTGAGGAAAACATGTGCTCGAGCGAGCAGCTACTGCAGGACAATTCTATCTTCTACAGGATAAATCTCATCCTTTTTGAACCCTCTCTTAAATACTATATCTTTGTATGATTATACTCCACAATTAAATAATTAACCCTAGCCTAAACACATGTAAGACTACTATTTCTCTCTCAATTGCAATTCTTCAATAGTTCATATTTCTTAAACTCCCAAGTTTTTCCAATACAATCATAGAAACGCCACTAAGGACAACACATCAAAAGTTGGGGGAATCTTGTTAAATTTTATGTGTGATTTTATACTTCTATTTATTTCTTACTTGGTTACTTTCTCATTTATTGGTTTCTACTTTCTAGTATTCATATTTACCGTTCTTGATTTTGCTAATGCTATCGCTTCTGAAACATTATTCTTGATCGAACAACTGACTTAACGTTAATTACTTCATACTATTCAAGAGGTTAAAAGTTTATGACATCAAGGACATCAACTTTACAGGTGAATGATGACAAGATAGCCCTAGCTTCCTAGGCATTAGCACCCCACCCACTAACCACCCAAAAAAAAGATACGTAAAGGATAGAGGCAAGAGAAGTAAGCGAAGAACAATATAATACTCACCAGAACAGAAGTCGCGCAACGTAGTCTCTTGTTAATGAAATTATGGGCTGAAAATTAAGTGAAGTATTTTCTAGAAGTTCTGCACAGTCTTCATTTCCTACATTTAAAGCTCCTGAAGCATTCTTCTCCGATAGAGGGGGAGCCTTGGAGTGCATCTTTGGAGATAATGTAGCAAGCAAACCATGGACAACAGAATGAATGGTTTCTTTCACTTCAGAAGAGGTTGGTTCTGACAACTCTGCTACCTATTCAAATGAGTCAAACATAAATGAAATGGAAAGCTTACACTTTACAGGGAGACAGATATTTAAAACAATGCCAAAATCTTGTTCCCAACAATATGGATTTGGCTGCTTGAACCAAGCAAATCAACGTGAGAAGTCGTAACTAATAAAAATTATATTTATTTGGCTTTATAAATATTAATCTACAACTATGAAAACAAATTTCAATGACCATTAACATATAATCTCTAATGCATTCATTTCTATCCATTACCATAGGGGTCAGATGCTCCTACAAATCCTAATCCTTCATGTCATTATTCACTCACGTTATCCACGTCATCTTAGATCTACCCCTTCCGCTTCTAAAATCCTCAAGTGTCAACCCTCTCCTTTTCTATTTGGGGTTTTTCTTGGACTTAATTGCACATGCGTAAACAAGCTTTTCTCAATTATTCTTCAATAGTTGCGACTACAAAACCTTTGTATATCTTCGTTTTAAACTAAATCCTTAAAAGAGACAGATCAATATACTTTTTATCAGAAACTTGTCATCAAGGCATCAGCATGGTACCAACATTAGGTGTGCATAGTCCGTATCGAATCCCTGGTCCTCAAAAGTTACAAATACAAGTCTATGGCAGATTAAGATTTTTAAGACCAGCATTTCCCTATTTTCTTTTGTGAGATTTAATCAAGAGTTTCTAGAATTCTACCTCCCCTACGGCCCTACCCAACCAATGATCATAAACCTCACTTTCTCTTAGATACATATATGATAAAATCTAGTTTGCTTTGAAGCTATTTGACAATATCAATGCAAACAATAAGGATTGTGAAAGATACAAAAAAGACCATTGAAGGTAAAAACAAAACTACACAGATCCTCTTATAACTGCCTTTTCTTGGTCCATATTGTACAATGTATTTTAAACTCTAGTTCCATCTCAGCTGGATTTGGAGAAACAAACACCTCAAAAAACAAAAGAAGAGGCGTGTAATTTTCATAGATACGAACAAATACACCAAAATAAATGGCACACAACTTGCAAGTCACATGTAACAGCAATGTTCAAATCAGAAAACTTCATAGCCATAAGCATCATAACCATATTGCACGAGAACTAAAAATCATATTACACCTTTTCTGGTTGCAATGAGCGCAAGTAATCCAACAGCTCGTTCTTTTCCTCTCCCACAAATTGTTGCATCTGAAGCGCAGCATTCTTTCTTTTAACTTCTTTCAGCTCCTATTTGAAGAAACAAAATGATAGCATGAGAAATGTGACTTATAATTTACCAATTAATACAAATACAAATCCAACTTATTCATGGTTTTAGACTTTTAAGATCGAACTCTAAGGAAGAGGTATTAACTATTACCGACTATGCTGAAAGACGAAACTATTTAAAGATAATGTAAGAAGTATAATACCTTCTTGGTAGCAGATAAACGAGACCGCAAGTGACGAATGTAAGACTGGACTTCAGGGGTAATTTTACCAAGATCTTCAACACTAAAATCTGCAGACAAATTTTCCACAGTTTCCTCACGGATAGATGAAACCTCACTTTCACCAGCAATTTGGACTCTTCTGACACTGTCAAGTAAAAGATCCTGTACACCAAAATTGAAGGCCTCTGATTTGGGGCTCCCATTACCTTCTTCATGAATGCCAAGGTTTTTCTCAAGACAAAGCCTGTATTCAGCATTTCTTAAAGTATACCTGAAACAAACAAAAAAATATAGTTCATCCCACATGCACATTGAATGTGAAATTTATATAAAGGAATTAAATTTATAGTTGCAACAAATTAAAATGAAGTATCTTCTTGAGGTGCTATCATATTTAGAAATAATGCGGTATTGCTTAACTAATAAACACACTTGAGAAATGCAAAATAGATTGTTAAAATCATAAACATAACAAATCAATGACCATAATGCTGATTGAGATATTTCACCCAGACCAACTAAAAAGTTTGGATCCCAGCAATCAATTTATACAACATCATAGCTCCCTGCCTCCCTTGGTTAAAATTATGCATCAGCAGGACAACTTGGAAAAGCTAAAAATACATACAAAAATCAAAGACATTAATTTATATCTTTTACATTCGTTCGTATGCAACTGAATAGCAATACACATCCATATGGTACAAATTATCCAATAATTCATGAGTACCTAAAGCTAGAAACAAATTAGCTAGAGAAGTACAGACAAAAAAAGAGTAAGCACAAATAAACTTAAAGTACACTCAAGACTTTAAGGATATACTACATTAGGAAGGATTCAACAGGTTCGAAAACATTGAAGGAGGAGCCATATGAGGTGAAAATCTCAACAGGCACTTCGAGTTCCATGAAACTAATAGCCATCATATCAGTGACAATGGGTGTCAAACAGAAGGTTGAGATTGTATAATCACCCCATCAGGATGCATCAGTTGGAATTTGAAAGTGGTTTCTAAATTTTAATATAATAAACAGTAATAAAATAAAGCCTAGCACTACCAATTACCATCACGCACCCTTCATACGTTCTTAGACTCAGTTTACTGCAGAAAACATTAAGCAGGCTGTGTTATCTTTCTTCAAATGTATATGTTGTAATACTCAATAATCAAAGGTGCAGGCGTTGTTGTTATCACAAATCAAATTCCAACATACCCGGTCATCATTGAAGATACCAGCAATCTAGAGAGTGGCTCCCACAAAGCCTCAATTAGGATTTGGAACTGACTTGAAGGAAGCAATCCAAGCATTCCTGAAATTGTCCTTTTCATGGCATCAATAGTAGTAGGGGGAACATCTTTCTGGATGATGCTGACATCCAGTGGTTCAATATCTTGGATCAAATCCAATAGTATTGGTGTCTGTAATATCAAAAAAATACACGGACATCAAACTTCATATTTAATGTAGTAGTTATAAACATGCCAACATGATTTTTTGCCTCAAACACATCCGCGGTAGACATAACGGCTGGCGATTAAACTAATGTCACCAAACTGTGAACTATAATCCACAATTAAAAATGAACATTATGATGGATTGTATTAAAATTTCAATTTGACGAGGGTAAGGAAACATTTGAAGACGAAACCAATTTCATTTCCAATTACTAGCTTTTAATGTGGTGTTTTGCCACTTATAGTTCTCTCTTCCTTTTTTGGCAAATTAATAGCTTCTATACTCAATAAACATTAATATTGCAATATAGCTGCACATAAATCACTGGTGGAACTAATTACTGTATTGTGAGTTAGACCTTAGTTGTAACAGGTGAGGTCCAGCCTCCAAGGCGCTAGGGGAAGTGACCCAGCCTCGTGGCCACATATGCCTCCGGAAAACGAGGCTCAAAATGGATTTTTATTCATTGTGCTTTGCACCTAAGTGACCCTCATGTCATCATCTTGTCTTAGGTCTTTTGAGGCGTGGTGACACGTTGCGCCAGCCGTCAAACCCAACAAAACTAAGAGCCACATCTGTCTGCATAAAACTCTAAGTGGGAACCTTTTTCCCTTTCTTTTTTTCCCACTCCACCCAAAAACTTAGAATCGGAGTATGGCAGCAATATCAGCATAAAATCCATTTAAATTGCAGTTGTAAAAGAGAAGTACAATAGCTAGAAGTGATAAATCGCTATATTCAAAAGGTAGTAATTAACACAGCATTTACCACAAGTACATGAAAATTTTAAATAAATTTATGTATAAGATAAAGATGAATATGGAAGAGGCAGTCCCAGAATTCTGGAACTTAAAAACTTATAATCCAGTTCTCATAAAAGAGCCTTTGAGCTACATGATGCAACACCATAAGCTCAAAGCCTCAAATTTCTAATCCATTGGACAATTCTTCATCCATTTCAACAATATATCTCCATAGACCATGATGTACACAATTAGCAATTGACAACAAAATTATCACATTTCTAAAGAGCGCAAGACTGCATAATCTCACTGATTAGGTATTAAATCCGATGTAAACTTCAGTTGAATATCCAATCTAAATTCGTCCACAATAGTACATACTCCAGTAATGACTTGCTATAATCCATCCACCAATTTGTAGACGACTAATTAGCAAATTTTTTAACACATTAATTAAATATACTTCGATTGGAAGTGCAAAATGATTTTTTAGCTATTGCATGGTGTCCCATTGTACGCCAAAATTAAAACTTGACAACGCCATATTCATTCTAAAGAATTGACGGATTTAACCACAATCTAAACTCAAGTTCTCTCATAGATTGTCTCAGAAACAGAATCAACTAATTAACAATGATAAATTGATTAACTTCTCAAAACAAATTACAAATTCACCAAAATTGCCAAACAAAAACAAACAACTACTTATATATCATTCAATACGTACAGTAATTAAAAGTTTCTCCAAATTGTTCTATATCTATGAACTTTATAAACCACAATCTAAAATCGACAAACCAGAAAACATTACAAAGAATCGACGATTCTGTAGGAATGTAGTAGCAAGTATTTTTTAGATAATATTATTTTAGGAAATACTTTTCATGATCTTTATTCATTTAGCTATTTTATTTCCTTTTTAGTGTTCTTAATATTGTATAAATAGAGCCCTTGTATTCATTTGGATTTAATACAAAATCAGTATTCCAAAACCCTAGCTTTATTCATTTTTTTATGGTATCAGAGCCGAAGGTGGTTCCTGGTATAATGTGGCTCACATGTGAGGGGAGTGTTGAAAGAGTGTTGAAAATACTCACATGTGAGACGACAAGATCACACATCGATAAAATAGTGGGTTGTTGACTTGCATATATATAGTGGGTGAGCTAATCTTCCTACTGCCATATGGTTTTGGGAAACAATGAACCTCACTGAGTGTATGTGCAAGTCAACGCTCTTGACCCGTGGGTTTGTGGGCCCGAGCCTACGGGTTTCCCGTTTCCACGCGAGTGGACCACGGTGAGATTATGTGACGAATTGTCACGGCTTAATAGATTCAACCTAAATCTAAACTCGAGTTCCTTTCATAAACCACAATCCACAAACACAATCATCTATATAAAAAATATTAAATTCATAATTTCTTATACAAAAATTGCAAAACAAAACCACTCTGAATTTCATCCAAAAACTACAGGTTATCTCGCCTTAGAGCGAGGACTATCTCTAGACTCAAAGTCAGTAAACGAAGATGAATTCGAAGACGACGAAAAAGAAGCCAAAAACCATTCCAACGGAATCACGATTTAACCTAAATTCAAATTCAAATTATTCTCATAAATCACAACTTTCAAACAGAATCACGATTTCAAAAATAATACAAACACAAATTTCTCAAAAACTGTAAACAAAACCAAACAACTCTGAATTTCATCCACAGACTACAGAAAAACTTCACCTTAGAGCGAGGAGCATCTTTAGACTCGAAATCACCAAACGAAGACTCATTCGAATCAGAAAAGGGCGATGAAGAAGAAGCAGCGACAATCAAGGATCGACATCTTCGAAAAGTAAAGGAATTAGTTGACGATGTAAGCTTGACGATTGAGAAAGGAAGAGAGAAACGATGATACGTCGAAGAAGGAGAAGGAGACGGAGAAGAACGATGGAGAGAGAAAGAGGGGGAGGAAGAAGCCATGGATGCCATTAGCGCACCAAAGCTAAGCCGCCTTCCAGTACAATCCTCTTTTTCTCTCTCCTAATCGGCTCTTTCTGACCGCGTATATTAGCTAGCTGGGTGTTAATTGTTATAGGTGAAAGTGAACCACAGCATTAATTAATAGGACAAATTGGAAAAAACAAATTTTTTTTTTGGCATTTAGTTCACGTTTCTGCGAAGTCACACTTAACTAAAACTACACAGTATGATTGGATTGGATTGGATTGGATTGGATTCGATTTCTATCGTTGGAATTTGGGTTATGCTCTTTTAAATCTTTTATTAATCTAAATTTTGGTCCAAAAATTATTATAATGGAGAGGGTGTAGCTAGAAAATGAAAGTTAATGGAGTCGCAAAATAAAAATAAAGTAATATTAATAATAGAATTGAAAAATCTATAGAACTCAAACTAAAAAAATAAGACCGCGAGAATAGATTCTAAAATAAGACAAAGTTAGTGGGTCTCGAGCCCTTGCCCACCCCTCATGTGGCTCCGCCACTTATAGTGGATCTATTTGTATTCTTGAAGCTTTGTTTAATAACGTGTGAGAGTTCGTCGCTTAAAATATTTAAAATAAACAAACTATTTTGAATTTTAAAAAATTAAGATAAGTTTAGTTTTCCTAAAAAGATGTTTTCTCGTCCAATCCTAAGGTCAGGGTTTGTTGGCCGTAACAAAAAAAAAAAAACTAGAACAATAAGTATTTCATTTTTCATAACAGCGAACCAAGCAATGTCAGTTTTTTCTTTTGAAAATTATGACTTTGTATTTCTTGTTGTTGTTGTTACTAAAGAAAAAAACCTCGTCGTAAATCATTTTTTTAACTTTTTACATGTTCATCTCTTATTCGTTGTTAGTAACTGCGAACATGCACTAATATTAGGCTCGGACACAAAGACGTATATTTTGGGAATTACTTTAGGAACAAACATATTAAAATTTTATTTTGAAAACTTGTTTATTTAAAATATTTTATCGGTCACAGGCTGAACCCATAACAAGAAAACCATGAGCAATGGCTTGACGCCCCATATTGGTATTGGTGGGGCCCCAAGTTTTTTTAAAATGATTATGGGTTCTATTTTTTTACACAAACTAGTTTGAAACCCGTGTCAAGCACGGATAAATTGTAAAAAATTCATCATATAAAATTTAAATAAATTATAATGATTATGAGAAATATATGATTGGTTAATGAGTCAAAATGATAATGACAAAATGCAATTGACAATAAATTTTGATTGATTATTTGTATTTTACTTTTATTATTTTAAAAAATACCAAAATTATATTTGGTTTATTGTTATTATTATAACATTTCATCCATGAAGTATAAGTAAAAAAATTTAGCTACTAATATTAAAATCCGTCCTCTATATTATATTTAGTGATTACTCTCAATTTCTATTAGGGGTTATCTAACTTACTTTGCACACTTTAAAGTTTTGATAACGTTAATTCCCCCAATTTTATTTTATATCAACTACAAATACAATTTAGCTTTTGACCTAATTCTCTAATTTATTTATCTCGCGTATTGGTTTGAGCCATATTAACCAACAACAAAATAACTACATTCATATCAAGGGTGTAAATCAATTCAGATAAAGATATCATAACTCTATAAGATATGGTGGTTTGGGATAGAACAACTTCATATCTATACTTCTATACTATATACTAAATGCATTCTTCAGTATGACACGTGTCGCTTTCATGTTCATTGTTTTCCCTTTAAAATTTTTCATTTAGATAAATTAAGTAAGTAGAATAATTAAACTTGAATGCCCTATTATTTAAATCAATTAACATATCAAATGGCAATAAAAAATTGGACAATATGAAATCAATATACGTATGGTCAAAATATTATTCTATAAAAACGGCAATAAAAAATTGGACAATATGAAATCAATATACGTATGGTCAAGTTTAATTTTAGAGTTTTAAAATTTAAAAGAATTAATGTAATGCAAAGACTAATTGTTCTCACACCTCAAATATTATTTTCTCTATATTTATTATGTTTACCAAATATCAGAATAATTTAAAATAATTTTATTTACATTTAAGAGATCATTTAAATATTTTTTGATTATCCGTGCTTGGCACGAGATTCAAGCTAGTATTCCTTAAAATTGTTATGGTTCTCATATTTTTCTAGTAACTTTATCTTAGTATTTTTTAATACCTATGGTCTTTATTCTTTCTCAATTAAATTTATTATTATCCCATAAGATATACATCCAACATTTTAGACTTTAATTTTCTTAATCTCATAAGCATTGATTATGGATATAACTTTAAGAAACAAAGAGAGTAGCTTATCTAAATTAAAAAGGACTGATTTGTAAATTACGTATCTGTTCCATTTGATTTTTTCATCAAAGAAAAATAGAGAATAGTTTTTTAAGAAAGTGGTAATAAATAAATAGAGAGAATGAATTATCTGGATGAAATTAAAAGAAGGTAAAAAATATGAATGAGACTAAAATAAAGTGGTGAATCATCGTCAAAAAATAAAAATAATGCAACTTAGTTGAGACGTATCAAAATGAAAAATACTGCAGATTCAATGGAACGAACGGAGTCTAAAAAGGACACATGACATTGGAAGATGTCACTTACGTACAAACCATTCATTAAATGTAACAATTTTTAGAATGTAAATCTTTAATAAATTGCTTTCGATATTGTGGCGGGAAAACTTTTAAGTATCACAATTATCATCATATTATGGTTAAAAGCTTCTGATACTATGGTAAATCTTTAAGAATTTAAATGAACTAACACAGAATGTTATGTGAACTTATAAGTATCACAATTATCATCATAAAGCTAAAATTGGAATGGCCTTTACTTAATTAGGATAAAAATAACGTACAACCAACAGCCATATCAATAAAATATGTCCAAAGAATTTTAAATTTTTGTAAGAGTATTTCTTACAAAAAAGTTACTCCCGCTAATTCTTTTAAGTTGTCCAATTTTAAATTTTAGACAGTATTCACCGCTCACTCTTAATTATAGGTTGACACATGACATTTGAAAATTTTCTTGGTTTCTCTCTTTTAGTAAAGAAAAAAAATTCCAAATGCCATGTGTCAACCTATAATTAAAAGTCTTTCCGCCTAAATAATAATGATATATAAGGTAATAAATAATAAGAATAGTGAATCATCGTAATAAAATAATATTTGTAAATTTTCAAAAAAAGTTTAATTTATTTATTAGATTGCCATTTTATTTATGGAATTAATTTGACATGATTGATTGATTAACTTGAATACCATAATTATTCCGATTTTAGCTTTATGGAAATAACATTCTGTGTTAGGCCATTTGATATTTTTGATGTGATTTAAATTCCTAAAGATTTTAGAATATAACAATTTTAGGCGGGAAAACTTTTAACCACAGCTTGACATGTGGCATTGAAGATTTTCTCTGGTTTCTCTTTTAGTATATTAGTATAGATTTATACTTGAGATCGTCTTTTGTAAAGACGACTTTCAAAAACCCAGTCTAATTCTAAATATATATTGTTACAACTCAAAATATAGATTTGGGCTGGATTTTTTAGAGTCGTCTTTATAAAAGACCGTCTCTCAAGAAAACACCTGATTTTTTTAAGATCCAATAGATTCAGGTCCGCTTTTGATTTTCGGACCAAAATAAATAAATGATAATGGGCATGGGTCTAAGGTCTTCAAACTCAGACCTGAATCACACCCTCTCTTTTAGGCCCATTTAAGATCCAAATCCGTCAGATTCATTTCAAACATGTTAGACCCATTTTAGACACGACGTATTATATAGCCTAAAATCAATTATTTGTTCTAAACCTATTTTTATATTTACATAGACACAATTTAGACTTATATAATATCCAAGAATTCATTTTAGTACTAATAAAGCCTTTATAATGTTAAAAAATTTAAGTATGAATAATTAAAGAGCTACTATTGTAAGAGACCGACTCGGTGAGACAACTTTTAAATAAGAAGTTCATATCCTTAAATTTGTATTATTGGCAACCTAGATATAAGGTATGTCTTACGCAGAGACAATTGCATGCAATACAATAGTTTGTGATGATGAATTAAGACCCATTTAGGACCCAACACTCATCAAACCCGGCGGCGATGATCCATATCCAAAACAGCCGGTCTCTTGAGAGACCGTCTTTTTGATAGACATCTCTCAGGTCCAGCCCATTAAAGCTTAATGCATACTCTTACTTTGCATTTTTTTATGGGCCAACCCAATTAGAGATGATCTGAAAGAGACCGTCTCTCACACAAACTTGTGTATCCAAAATTTTTAAACACTAATGATCCGAATAGGAGTATGGATCCACTAATACTACACAAGTCCACGTGAAAATGTTTCCGTGAACGCAATATACGTGCTTTACTAACTCTATTGGGCTTGGGCCTAATTGGTATATATATAATCCTTTTAATTATGCAACCCTTAGTGTCTTTGTGGGTCACGCACTATCAAAAAATCACAGATAAAATAGCAGCTAGTCTTCTGAGAGACCGTTTCTATACTCTTGATATTTTTTATGGGTCAACCCAATAAGAAATTGTCTCTCAAAGAGACCGTCTCTCACAAGAATTTGTGATAAAACAGTTTTTAAAGCCGCTTTTAGGAATAATGGTTTCAATATGAGACGGATAATTCAGTAAGTCTAATTATAATTGTTCTCAAAATGTTTATAATGACAATGTAAGAGCCTCAATCCCAAAAATATGTGAATTAATGTATCAGTTTCAATAAGGTGTTTATTCAAATCACCGGGGATCAAATTTGAATCAGCCCAAAATCGAATATTTTATCTACATTAATGTTTGCATATCGTAAATATATTTTGAACACCTCTAATTCCTATCCTTAAAGTCGGGTATATATTCACATTAATTTTGGGTCAGGTTTGATGAACTTGTTAACGTACTTGTACATAACAAGATCCAAAATAAGAGAAACCGTCGACTAGACACATATCCGATGAGATTTCATCCTAAAACTAATTAGTAATAGAGTAGCTCATTAACTTATATGTAAGTCAACCTCCAAATTTTTTGACATGAGATTACAATTGGTTCATTTTTCAACAAGGTTAATGTTGAATTCACATATTGTTTGTGCATTACAACAAAACCAACCAATCATGTGGATTAGTGCTATGTAAGGTCATCCTGATTAGTTCGAATTGAAGTACAATTATGTACTAGTATTAACTATTAAGTGTGATTGAAGCATCATAATTAATGGCGTTTGCCTAACAATTTGATAATTGCGTTATAAATAGCAAACTCAAAGGCTAGATTTATGATTTGATGTCAGATCTGAAATGAGCAATTAAGAAGAAAATTAGGGATCATCTCCCTAATGCAAGAGGGTATGATGAGGAAAGCCTTCAAAACCGTGTCTGTCACTATCAAATTATCAACTTTTTTTTTTAGTCGTCTTTTTTACTTTATAATAATGATGATTTTCTGTTATAGAAATTAAAAATATTTTTAATATTTAATTTTTTTTAAAAATTTTATCCCTATAATTCAAATAATTCTATTATTTTTCAATCTTCACGCAATATATAAGTAATTTCTTAATAATATAGCAAGTAGTATACTTTATTGATGCATGTGCTTAACTCAATTCTAAATGTTAAAACAATAGCACACAACATTTCATAACAATTTCGTCATTGTTTCAACTTATCTGTCTCGACTTAATTATTTCTTGGGCTATGTTATGTCTATCGACCTTTATTTTTGAGCCTTACTACATGGCATTTACGAGTTTGAACTTTGATATATACTATTCCCATTGTTTTCTAATATTAGGATATATACTACACTTGTAGAAAGTGTCATAAAATAAGATTGAAATATTAGGATAATACTTTAAGAATTGTGACATTTTGATGAAGTGTCAAATAAATTGCGTCACAATTGAACACTTTTTTTATAGTGTAACAAATAATGCAAAATAAATGAGACAAATAGAGTGATTGCTAAACAAATATTAAAAATACCAAAATAAAACCATATTAATCGAAATTTTAAGTTGAAACTTAACCCATTATAATATTTTTTTATTGAACATTCAGCTAATTGAAATGGGCCATGGAACAACAAAAATTCCTTATCACTACTACCTAATTTGCTTTTAGTGGGATATATTTAGAGACATTTAATTTAAATGTCGCTACTTCAAATTTCTAATAACATATATAGAGGATTTTGTGATATTTTTAGACCCTATAGCAACATAATAAAAAATCACACAAAAGCTTTTTACGACATAGGATATAGCGACATTTCTCACAAATGTCAGTATAGACTATTGTACAATTACATATGCCACTAAAGACCAAATAAAGTGTCGCTAAATCACTTTATAGTGAAACTTAAAATAAAAACTAATAATGATTATACTAAAAATATAATTAGTGACATTTTCTAAATATAACTAAATCTAATGTCGCAAAAAATTGAATTTGTTGTAATGTATACATTGTTGATAGAATTCTAAAAATGAGGTTGGCAACTTAAACAAGGAGAAAAAGAAACTTTTAAGAGCATGGTTGTGTTGGTGTAATTATCCCACGTCTTAAAAATACTTTGAGTGCGTTAAGTGATGCCATGTCTTATTTACAAATGTTATGGATTTTTAACTTTTTAAGTTTAATACTCCTAATAAATTTTAATTTATCGTATGTGAAATCTAATATAATGTCATAAAACTATCTCAACTAAACATTTACACTTTTTATTTTCTAAAAAACTTATTTCTTTAAAAAAAAAAATTAGATTCTTTTGTGTGTTAAGTTGTATTCTATCATTTTAAAAATTCTAAACCATAGCAGCCTATTTTAATTAGACATGTAGCAAGAAAAATATTTTGAATACTATTTATATCAGGTGAAGGAAATTGATAGGTCCTTTAGAACATACAAAGGTCAAATCTTTATAGAATAAATGGTAGGTCGGCCATAAAACTATAAATCAAATCTTTAGAAATAAATTTTCCTTAATAAATATATAGAACCAACTTTTTTGCAATAATTAAAAGATAATAGTAGGAGTATTAAACAAAAAAAATTGTAAAATTTTTTAGATTATTACCTAAAGATAAAAGTGGTTTTATAAGGCGATTTGTTATGCAAAACAAATATTTTAGGACATTTTTCTTTATGGTGCATCTAAAAAACAGAGAAAGTATGAGACACTATTTTAAGACAAAGCAAAAGTCTACTTTGGTCTTAGTCTACATTATTTAGTGTACACAAATCTAAAAATAAAAAAGATTTCTCAATGATTGTAATTTATTAAACTTGTGAAGTGGTAAAACAATTATTTTTGTATCTTTTACGCTAAAATAGTGTGGACCAAATTTATACAAAACATTCTTATCCCATATTCAAACAAGGCCGACTAAAATAATTATGTAATGTATATAAAGCACTAATTAATTACTCATTTTAATTCAATTGTTACAATAATTATTCCACAAAGTTGTCTTACTAAAGTGAGACACACTCTTTTGAAATAAAGGTTTAATGATGTAAGTTTTGTTTAAAACTTTGATTCTTTGAATAATAAATATCAACATAAGTTGACATAAAAATGGGGTCAAAATAAGCTAAGGATGAATTTCCCCCATTCAAAATGCCGCCATTTGATTGATATAAATTGTCAAGTAAAAGTTGAATCAAATAGCTAGGGTTAATACTTAATACATAGGTACTATTTACTTTTGACTAATTGTCCATCATGGTGACTTGAAATGGCAACATATACTTTTGTAAAGATCACTTCATAAAACCATCAAATTAAGTATTTTGTCTTGGCTAATGTAACCACCCGTTGTATATATTCTAACTAATCTCATTTGCTCCATATTCATCTACCTTTTACTATACTCCTCTATTTCAGCCATTTAACCGTGATACTTCAGATTTAGCTTGAAAAGAGATTGATAGACTACTCATATCAACAAGGTGCATCTTCTTTTCTAAAGAGCCCATTTGCTAAGAACTCCACAGTTAAGCGTGCTTGGTGGGAGCAATCTTAGGATGGGTAACCTCATGGGAAGTTTTCCTGGGTGCGCACGAGTGAGGTCAAAGTGCGCTGGAAAGACTTGTGTTGGTCTGTGAGGCCAGTCTACAGTCTCCATGAGTAATCACCGGTGGTTCGTTGGGCCGGGGTGTTACATTAACTCTATTAAATTTTGGTATAAAGACTAAAATATATTAAGTGTAATAAGTTAAAATAGTGGGTATTTAAAATTTAGATATAAAAGAGAGAATGTTGAGAATAAAAATAATTAGGTCTTATCTGAAAATGAAAACGGAGCAAATTCATTAGAACTTACTAAAATGAAAAATGTGTTAAGTGGCACCACATAGTATATTTTAGACGTTTATATGTCCGACAATTCTTCAAATCTTGCCTAAGTAGGAGTCAGAGAATTGACAGTGGAGCAGTAAAATTATTTACACTTTTGAAATTTTGATATTGTTGGCCAATAAGCGAAGGTTTGTTATGAATAATAATATGTTGATTGTATTAGGTGATAATTAATAGTTGGTTAAATTGATGGAGTTGATATTGAATTAGTAGTATGTATAAAATATTTTGTAAAATTACTTGATATTTTTTTTTTTTAAATAGGTTAAATAATATGCCAGGATATAAAATTATATGTACATCAATTCAAAAAAAATATGTCTTCTCAATTCTAATTACATTTTTCTATTTTCAATTTTCCATGAGCAGGGGCGGAGCAAATAATTTCGAGGCCCTGTTTATTATTTATAGATTTCTAAAATTGGGGCCCTTATAATTAAAAAAATAACAAAATAAAAACTCAATATAATTTATATTTCTTAAACTTAAATTAAGTTGTTAAAAATTAAACTTTCTTTTGTATTGTTAAAATGAAAGAGAAAAAAAAATAGTAATAAATTGATGACGAATAATAAAAAGAGTAAAAGTTTAAAAGGTTGAAAAATTAAAAATAAATTGTTGATTATTTTTATAAATTGAGTTAGTGATAATTGATATTTGATGAATGTGTAAACATTAAATAATGTAAGAAAAAATATTTGGAAGGTTAAGAGTTGTTTTAGAAAGAGATAAAAAAGGAGAGAAAAATACAATTAAGAGGTTTTGAATATATGACCATTGATACATTAAGTAAAACTCTTACCAATTACTCTACCCCAATAGTATGCTATTTTACAATAATTTTTTAACATGTAACCCTTTAGGTTCAGGGGCCCTATACGATTGGGCACCTCGCACGGCCCCAGAACCGCACCTGTCCATGAGATAAATACGTAATACACAATTTCCGAATTTTGCTATTCATGCCATAATGCATCTTTATAATATCAAGTCTTGTATTTTAATATATTGACATAGCTACAAATTTATAATGTAAGAACTGAAAAGTGTACCTAATTATGTCCAAGTCCAATGTTAGTGAATTTGCACTAGTTGCTCTTAAACTCTAGTACTTCCTCCCTAACTCTCTTATTTAACATAATTTTTTATTTGTTGTTTTTCTTATTTATGTTATTTTTAATTTCAAATATTTTAGATGATAAATTTCTTTTTTAATCTCATGCATATATTTTAAATATTAACTATCTTTATTTAATATCAAATATTTATATTTTAAAAAATATTAATTTATTTTCTTTTCTTACTATTCTTAAAATTGGTGCCTTGGGAAATGAAAACAATACTAAAACATAATTACATAGGACAAATGTATTGATTGGTAAAAAAATGCCCTTTAGGGCATGCTTGTATTGGGTGTAAATATTTAAGGGAGTAAAAAAAAGTCAAACTAATAAAATGAAGTTAATAAATGAGAAATTAGTGAAATTTGATTGTTATAGAAGTGAGAGAATTGTTACAAAGTAATAAAAAATAAAAGGAGTTTTCAATTTTGTGGGGTAAATATTTATCCTAGGGGAGGGTGAGGGATTGTATTACCTCCATAATAGGAGAAATTATCTTCTTTTTCCATCATTGTTTTTATTTTATGCTCATTTTACCTTCTTCACAACTATCTCAACTACTTCAAATGCATCTCTATTTGCTTTTATTTCATTAGTTTGACTTTTTTTACTCCCTTAAATATTTACACTCAATACAAGCATGCCCTTAAAAAAAACAATTGCCCTTTAATAAGAAGACAAAAGTGTAAAAACAAACCTTTTAGGTGCTTAAAAAATGTGGAACATATGCACTGTTTCACAACCCACTTTCTTTTCCTCGTAGGCTCATACTCATTGGTCAATGGTAAAATTGTCATCGACACAATGTACATAGACTTGTAAAATAATGACTTATCATTTACTCTGGTATGTTTCTCATTTTGTATATTATTATTATTATTATTATTATTATTATTATTATTATTATACCAAAATTGTTTGTGTCTCAATGGATAGAGCATCTGCATGTAGAGCAGAAGGTTTGGGGTTCGATCCCTAATGGGCGCGTAGATTCAGTTGGGGGGTTTCTTGAATACGCGCATCTCTTCTTACTCCCTCCTTGAGGGAACGGGAATGATTTGTGCGCATCTTTCAGGAAAAAGATGAACCCCCACCCGGACCCTCTCTTGTGCGGGATACTGAGAGTGTCACCTTTAATATTATTATTATTGCTATAAAAAAATCTCTTTAATAAATATTTATAATTTTTAGAATACAACCAAGTGAGATCTTGTTTGAATCATTTAATCCCATACTTTTATAATATTAAATATTTATGTTTTTTAGAAGTTCATAGTTCGATATATAAATAATCAAAATATCACATTGAATTGCGTAAAAACAAATGTAGCAAGTATAGTGGAATCGAGAAATATTCCTTATGATTTTCACATATTTCCTACTAACTTTATAAAAACATTTTATTATTGCTTGTGGTTCCCAGATTTTTTTCACTGACTTTATTTTAATACTTTTTTCATATGATTAAGTTTTTCTTAATTCTCGTAAATATTTTTTTTGGGAACTTCAATAAGGAATGGATGGAGGTAGTAGGCACTCTTACATTTTTATATTGGCAATTATTTAATTTAGGTAACTAACCATCATTATTATCATTAATATAAGTAGTGCTATATTATTTTATTGTATTCCTTTTTTAATTGAATTAATTGAACGAACAAATCAATACTTTATTTAATAAAAATAAAATAATAATTTATTAATATCATTTAAAAAATAGACATATACGTTTGTACTAAAAATACTTATATTTAATTTTCGCTCATAACCCTTAAAAGTTTACATCTTAAAAAATCATGTTTAAAATCATGAAGAGAGGAAAAGGGTTGATAAAGCAAATTAACAATTAGATATATTTATATTGATTACACAAGGCAAACATTAAAACACTAAAAATTAAAAAGTGAAAAGGCCAATATCACTAACTTTTTTACCAAAAGAAAAGGTTAATTTCAACAAAGCTTACATTCATTACATTTTTTTGAGAGGTTACATTCATTACATTTCATTACTACCAACTTTCCAAACTTCCTAAACCAATTAATTAACAACCTTTTTCCTTAATTCAAAAGACTAATTAATTACCCACAAAAAAGAGGGGAAAAACTGTCCAAAAAAAAGAAAAGGCAAACACTTAAAATATTAAATAATAAAAAAAGGAATCTTCCTAAGATCTACCAACTTTTCTTACCCATGAATCATGATGCACTATCATTCACCTACGGCGCTCTGGAGTCCAACTCGGTAAACTCGGACTAAAATGCGCCGAAACAACTCGCGAGTCAAGCAACTCCATAATTGGCGTAAAATTCACACATCTTGGCACTTTATACTGATTTATTGACGCCCCACGTGAGATTGCATAATCCATCAATTCCTCGAACGTACCATTTGTAACTACCCTAATTTCTAATGGCCCAATTGAGTTACACTCGACTCGGCCTTGTCGGTACACCGAGTTAAGCGATTCCTCCATTACTAAACAACATTTATCCAACACATGACTCGGGGGTAAATTCCCCGAGTCTTTGACTAATAATTCCCAGTAAATAACATAATGACCCGGAATTTTATTCGTTTCCGCGTAACTTGTGTACTCAACCACACTTGTATTGTAGTCTTTAAGTAGTTTTGACGCGTTTTCTACCGCTTTTTGTAACTCGGACTCGTCCGTTTTGTCCGAGTCAATGCTGAGTAGTACATTCTTTCGCCTTACGAAATGGAATTGTGGAGCTGAGTTGTGGAACCCGGTGACTCGGAGTATGTCCCCGACTCGGTACCGGTATAACCCGGCGTAGGTAGTGATGACTAACTCGTACTCTTTTCCCACCTCGACGTCGACTAGGTCAACGAGTTTTGGAGCTGAGTCACGAGTTGACCCGGTTGAGTCAACTGGGAGGAACTCGAAGTAAGCCATGTTTGGCATAATGGTGTAAGATACTTCTGATGGTTTACACATCGGGTTTAAATTTAACCCGAAATAACATTCGGATGATGCGTACATAGTACATGCTAAAGGTAAACCACCGCTGTAAAAATCTAATGTTGGAATGTACTGAGCCATTGCCCCGGTAACTATCACATCAAGATACTTTGTGTTGGGCCAAATTCGGGTAATTATCCCTTCCCATTGGTCCTTTTCACATTCCGAGGCAATAAAATCCGCCAACTCTGGGTCGGGCCTCATGACGCGGCCCATAACTTGACGGATATTTGAGTCGGTTATTTTATTATTTAGATTACCGTCTCGAATATCTTGAGTCAACTGCCTCCAGTTAAGCTGGAGGAAGCGAATTGCTCGAAGGAGACCGGAAGCGAAGACCGCTCCAAGACGAAGGACGGTCTTACGCTCATACAACCCACATAACATTTGGGAGTACATACTTTGGAACGAGTCCGAACAAAGGATGGCTTCGTTTGGACTAGTGTAAACCATGTAGGGATCATACGGGCGGGTCTTGAAATGCTCACTCTTGTAGTAGCTAGTGAGAACGGGTCGGGCCAAGAGTCCACCCGGGGTTTTGGTTTCGGATTTCACAAATAAAAAGTAAAGTCCTTTTCCTTTGTCAAGTCCTGGCACGTACCTGTCATGTGGGATAAAATAAAATAATTAGTCAAATATAATGATCCCAATTATTGAATTTTGCAACATAAAATTATTAGGTGCAAATTCCAAAGTAGTAAATTAGTTATTGAAAAAAGAATCTATCTTCGATCATATCATAAATGGATATTTATACTTACAAATTCATGACAGGCATTAGAAGGCTGTATAATAGTTGACGGCGATCTAATTCTTCTTGGATTGTGGGCATCAATTTCCTTTCTCCAGCTGATGTGCCAGAACTGCATCATAATACAAAATTCACCAAAATCTTAGTTAACACTCAATAGTCAATACTACTACGTCCATTTGAATGTAATTAATCGTTGTATCGTTTTATGTGCGAGTTTTTTTAATTAAATATGATAAACTCTAAAAATAAAAAAGTAATTAAGCGATTTTTTTTGTCAAATAAAATCTGATATAAAAGTCATTTTAATAGGACATAAGAGTATACTCCCTCCGTTTTTTTTTATTGTCCACTTTTCTTATTTGGTCAGTTCACTCTAATTGTCCACTTTCTATTTTTGGCAAATATTTTTTACCTAAATACCCCCGACTACCCCAACTTATATTATTTAAAATATCCCACCTACCACCTTTTCAATTATTATAATCACTTAAATACCCCAACTACCACCTTTACAATTATTATAATCACTTAAAATATCACACTACCATTTTTCTTAATTTGCGTGCCCACTAGAAAGTAGACAATAAGAAAGGGGTGGAGGGAGTATAATTTAGTTTCAAACACAATGGATCACTAACTAATCTTACATGCACTAGACATTTAAATTGTTTATTATTTACTTGTAATGATAAAAAAAACTTTTAGGGTAGATTTAAGAATATATGAATGGGTCATTATAACATTTTCTTCTATTTTTGCATAAATTTTTATTTAATTAAAGTTGATAAATTTTATACCACTACAATACATGTCAAAAGTAACCTTTTAATTGAAATGACACATTTATTTTATATAAAAAATTTTCTATCAAATCAAACATCTTTTGACCAGTCGAGGAGTACAAAGAGCATATACAATACTCCTTATATCCTCTTTGAGTTATTTTAAAAAAGTGATAATAAATGAATAGAGAAAATAAATCGTATGGAAGAGATTAAAAGATAGTTTAAGTATATAGATAAGATTTAAAAAAATAATGGGTCATCATCTAAAAATATAAAATTGTGCAAATTTAATGGGACAGAAAGAGTAGTAGCTAGGAATGATGAATACCTAGTGAGGAATTCAGAAACGGGGTGAGCAGAAAGGATAGGGGAACGGTCACCATTAGCAATACGTTGGATTTCAGGTTGAAGGTCTTCATAAGTAACCATAGGGACTTTAGCCTTAAAAGTCTCCCTATCAATAGCTCCATTTAGCTTAAAACGCTTTAAATATTCAGTATTACCATTTCTACACAATATCTCTCCCAACACTTTCTCTTGTACTTTAAATGCATTTCTAGTCATTTCTTCTATAAATTGTAATGCCTTTGCATCTTTCTCGCACGCCGGTGGTCCGAGCGGCGACGACAACACCGAGTCAACTGCCATTTTTTATTAATTATTTATTTATTTATTTTTAAGTGTGCTTGGTTGATTTATATATATATGAAGATTAGAAAGATTTTTTTGTTAATTTGGGAAGAAAAAGAAAGAAATTGGATATTGGTTGAGGAGAGAATGGGAGGGTAAGGAAGGTATATATAGGGAAAAAGAAGAGGAGGACACGTAGGATGAAACGTAGGAGAGAGAAAGAAAAGGGAAGTGAGAAGGAAGGTGAGAGACTGGGGTCGAGGAAAGGGACAGTGTAGTGAAATTGGGGGACAAAGTGGGGCCCAGACACGTGGAAATAGTCAAGAGGAGGTGAGCATGTGGGGTTAGGTGATAGCCATGTCAGCTTAAAACAGCTTGCTAATTTTAATTGTTTTTATTTTTTATTGTTTTTAATTAATGAAAAGAGTTGAAATTTCTAAAATGGCCGAAGCGCACGGCTGGTTTGAGTGCAACTTGCAAGTGTTGGACTGCGACAACAATGAAGGAAATATGTTTTGTTATATTGATAAGCCGTCTATTTTTGAGTTTTTTACAAATTTTTCAAAATAATGTTATGTAAGTTTAAATTTCTAAATTAATGTTCATCTAAGATATATTATTTTTCAAACAACTTATTATTGCAACTAGCGGTGTTTATTAGTGGGCACCCGGTTAGTCGAGTACCTATTTTAACGGTTCGTGTCCGGCCCAATTTATCTGGGAACCCGACTTTCAAGTATCCGGATAAATCGGGTCGAACACCAGGTACCCAATTTTATTTATGGTATTTTTGGGCATAATTTATTAGGCACATCAAGCAAAATATATTTTAAAAATAAGAAATAATAGAGGAATGCAAGTAGAGGATGATTCATATAATACACGATTACAATATATTTCATATTTCTAAATTTAACAAGCTAGTAAAGAATGAAACATTTTTTAAATAAATACATAATACAAAGCATTATTGATAGGAATAAGCTATTACATTACAAGACTTGAGGTAATCAAACCCATTATTAATATATCTTGCTGCTTATAGTCGAGTTTTATTAAGTTGTAAATGCCATTTTCTTACCGAATATGCTAGTAGGGTCCATTTGATATCGTAAAATAAAAATTTCTCCCTTTATTAACGAGTCAACGCTAAAAAAACATTTTGCGGTCCATGACCCGACCTGGTTAATGCAGGTCGGGTACCCAGTCCGTAACTGATAATTTTTTTTTGAAAAAATGACCTGCGATTTATATTGCTTTGTGTTATGTATTTATTTAAATGTTTCATTCCACTTTAAGAAAGAGAAATTTAAATTAAATTTTTGAAGTATATATATTGAAGATAAAATATATTCTTGTAAGATCTTGTTGGATTTGTCTTGATGTAAAGTTTCTTAATATATAATTTTTATAATTTTTTATGATGCATATTTAGAGATATTAAAGCTTAAAATTTGCTAAAAAAATACGTGCAAAAGGTATAGTGGATAAACAAAAAGGAATAGAAGGAGTATTGTGCTTGTAGTACCCAATAAATTCTGCTCAAAAATACCATAAATAAAACCGAGAACTCGGTGTTCCGACCCAATTCCGGATACCCGCATAAATTGGGCCGGAACACGGACCGTCAAAACAGGTATCCAACTTTCCGGATACCCGGAATGCCCAGCATCCGCTAATGAACATCCCTAGTGATAATGGTAAATTGTTTGGTAAAAAACAATATTTATTAGGTGGACATTAATATGGGAATTTAAATTTATATAACATTATTTTGGGAATTTTGTAATTATTGAACAACATTTTGGTAAAAAAACTCTATTTTTTAAAAAAATTGAAAATTTATAGCAAAATACGGTAAAGAAAATTCAAAATCGCCCGCATAAAAAACTCCAAAGAGGAGAAAAACTAATTATTTGAAGAAGAAAACTCGAATACAAGCTATCACTCAAAAAAAAAGTATATGAGAAGAATTCGTTACAACTTACACCACTTTAAAATTAAAGTCTTTACGCCATGCAAGGTTAATACTCCTAGCTAATATAAATAATTAGAGTTAAATATTTTAATTTTATGGATATGCAAACAGTAGCAAACTATTAGAGTTAAATATTTTAATTTTATGGATATGCAAAAAGTAGCAAAATATTATTTATTTTCATAATCGAAATTAAAAATTTTAATTGAATTAATTTTTTACACGTAAGGAAATAAATATTTTTATTACAATCGCTAATAATAATGCATAGATCAATACTCTGGTTTAACTTTTTGCGGTGTTTACTTTAGAAAAATTTCCGTATCACTTTTTTAATCTACATCAATACATTTTCTCTTCCTATTAATATTTTTTCATACAATTGGTTATATTAGGAATGGGATCTTGCTTAAGCGGGAGTAAGTACCACATTTTCCTGAGTAAGATCAAAAATTCAGTTCTCATCTAACTCAATTTTATTCTCGGTCTACCTTTTAATCAAAAAATAATAATTATAATCTAAATTTCCTCCAGCTTTTTTAATATTTGTATCATTTGATAATAATGTTGTAAATTCAGGAAATAGAGGAGTAGACACGAATAGTGGGGTGAGCTCGACAGTTTCAAATTTCAACATAAAGAATATACTCCCTCCGTTCTTTTAAGTTCTTTCACCTTACTATAACGGATAATTTCAAAAGTTCTTCCACTTTAAAATACTTTCTATTTTTGGAAAATTTTCATCCAAGTTTTACCCCTTAAAACCCACTTTCCTTACTTCACACTGATATTTAATTATTTTATCTCTCATCCTTCCAATACAATCATTACTTCACACTACTATTTAATTATTTTTTCTCTCATACTTCCAATACAATTATTACTTCACACTACTATTTAATTATTTTTTCTCTCATACCTCCAATACAATCATTACTTCACAATACTTTTTAATTAAAATAATACCCACTACAACCCAAAAATTCTATCTACTTTAATATTTGTGAAAAACCCAAAGCGGAAGAACAAATAAGATCGGTGGTAGTATTGAATAAGTGGAATAAATAGATTATACAAACATATCGTACTTCTCCCGTAACCTCATGAAAATAATCATTCTTGGTTGGTTTCATATGATTATGAACCAAAGAACATTTTAGCAGTACACAGTGTAGCTGAGTATTTTATAAATGGTGATGGGTATAATTGTATTAAACATTAACACGTCTTAAAAATATAATTAATTTTTTAGTTAAGTTGATTAATCAGTTTGATGGGACAAACAAGCTTATACTTATTCCAACGTTATCATGTTTTATGATTAATTGTTTAGATTATCTTCCATTATCTTTGAAAATTAAGCTTGTATTTGGGATATGTTTTATACTGAGTTGCTGTTGGATTATTGTTACAGTAAGATGAGACATACAGAAATGTTATATGTATTATTAATTGTTTTGTTTAATTATCCTCAAAAAATCGAGTCTTGACTCACTTAAATTTTCACCGACGTACCTATTAGCAATAAAAAAAAGGTTCCAAATATAATGTGTAAATGCTAATAATTAATATGCTAGTTTTAATTTCCTGTATATATAATAATTTATGTTATCATTTCTAATTGTTTTTTATTAAAAAATATTACTACTTATCTTTCATATATTAATCATTTCTCTTTAAAATATAATTATTACTTTATCAAAGTATGCAAGAAATAATAATGTTAAAATATTGTACCACTTCATCCCAATTAGGGATCTACTTTAGGACATGGTAGGTATGCCGTCTATCATTATTTTATACAAACTTATTCACTCATATTGTAAAATTTGTAAAAAAAATATATAAAAATAATCGTAGATCTATTTTGATTATTAGATTCAAAATAATTTTGAAATCGTCTCTATTCTAACTAGAGTAAATTGGCAAGTATAAAAAACCATCCACAACTTAAATATTGTTATAAAATATGGTTTTTATTTTTTTTCAAAAGTTTAAGGTAAAATATCATATTCCCTCAGCGGAATTTGAAATATATAAGTCGTTTTTCAATCATAAAATTATGTATTAATTTTCATAACTTGAATCAATTTTGTTATATAAATATGGTTAATTCATTTTCAATAAATGAGATTTTATCCAATTTTTTTGGGGTCTTTCCACTTACAGCAACCCTAATGTATTATAATTAAAATAAACCTTATTATTGTATATTATACATAACTACTAGACTATTATAGAACTAATATTGTTTAACCAAATCCTAATATAGCTAATTAAAATTAAAATATGTTTGATGATTACTCTTTTAGTATGATAGATGTATAGTTCATGTCAAATTCATCTGACTAAAAATGAAAAATTCAACAAATACAATAAATCATACGTATATCTAGAGGACGGTTCAATTCGTACGTTAAAGATTACATTCTCCAAAACCGAATTGCCAATCGTTTCATCATAACATTATATCATCAACTACTCGATCCCTTTTTTTCGATGTAGGATCATATATTAAAATCAAATTATTTTCTAGCTAAATGATTAATTAATTCTAATTATAGACCATTAAATATAATTAATCAAGTAGTGATCGATCATGTTGTTAGTCTGAGGACATCTGAGCTACTACGTTGGAACTGTCCCTTTATGCCTCAAACCAAGAGTAGTTGAGCAATTGTCCCTAACCTATGGTCTATGGAACCATTCTTCTGTTTGATAAGACAAAATGAATTATTTATTATTATAAATTCCACAAAAAAATACGGAAAACTTAGGGACAAATATACATTTGTACGTATTATCCTAAATGATGCAATCGATCATGCATGTTTTTTGTTTATATATTGATAGAATATTAATTGGGGGCCAATAATTCAATTCTATAATATAATTATTAGTCCATTTGTTATTATGTATATTAGATTTTTGTTTTGGGCATATATGTTGCAAGAAAGTGACTACTAAATGGTTAGGTTTTGTGTTATATTCCATCTAAACACAAGATCTATAAACTATTTTTATCAATTTTTAGACTTTACCTAAACCTTATTATATATATTAAAGATGTATAAGGTGGCATCTTTTTTAAAATGTATGTAGAAAAATAATGAGAAAAAATTAAAGTGGATTTATTTTAGTTCAATTAAACTTTTTTGAAGCTAATTAACGTTATTATAATAATACTTCCTCCAATTCAGTTTTAATGTCCTGTTTATTTATTTACAATAATAGAGACAACATTTCAACCATTAATATATCTTTGATTATGTATGATTAAAAATTATATAAAATTAATATTAATAATCTTTGTATTGAAACGAATAATTTTTTTTTTCAGTGACTGTATTTCAATTTATAGATGCAAATTAAGAGTAAATTGAGAATAATCTTCAAAATCAAATGAGACATTGAGAATAATCTTCAAAATCAAATGAGACATTAAATACTGACTTAATTTCTCTTATATTGGCGAACTAAATAAGAAAATGTAGGAAAAAAAAAATTTCAGAAGAAAGTTTTTTCCTAAGCCAAAAAAACCTTATTCTTCAAATACTATATACTATTTTCAAAAAAGAAATAAGAAATTTAGTCAAAAAAGGAATTAAATAATTGAAGCAGCATAATAACATAAATTAGAAGACATTCAAAGGGCAATCTAAGCAGAATTCCGGAGCTAAGGCTGAGTCTGAGGCCTACCAAAGATGTAAATGAGTTGTCTCTAACAATTCACATATGCCCATTTCCTACTTTTAGGGGTCGTACAATAGGACACAAATAATTGCATTTGCCTCCATTAATTAACCCAAATTGTTGTATATGCTACTGTTTCATACGAGATGCGTCTTATACATGAGTTGAATAACCCAATTAATACAAAGTATGAGGACTTAAACTCTTTGTTCTGAAATTGTATAACCGTGAGACAATCTCTTATATGAATAGCTCACTAATTTATAAACTATTGTTTTTGTAATACATATGCGTTTGTCGATATTTCTATTTTAGGCAGTCTATTTTATCTTGTAATCTTTTATTTTGGATAATGTTATTACCGATTTCTTAATCTTGGTGTCATTTCATATTATTGCACCAATCTCATAAAAACAGAGGGAGTGCATTTTTTCTTTATTATTTATTTGTTTTAATTTATTTTCTACATATATTTTGACTGTTAATCCTATTTTCCAAGATACCCCTTATTAATTATTATCTACTAATTTAAATTTAAATCTAAAATACCGACTTCATAACTATGATTAACACTAACAATAATATCTAATTAATTAATCAACCGTCATAATCATGACTTAACTAATTACACTTTTAATTAATATAGGATGGATTTGAAAATAAGTACGTACGCAAGGACCACGGATTATTAAATATAATTAGGAAGCCCACTTCAAGTACATTATTATGATTATTATCACTAATTATTTGTTTTAGAGTCTTAATCCGGGGTAGTTTGATACTAATAAGATACTAATAGTTTCCATCATCCTACCTTCAAATCCGTTTTAATAATAATAATAATAATAATTGTTGGAAATACTTCACATGTGAGACAAGATCCCACATCGATAAAATAGTAGGTTGTTGACTTGCATATATAGTGGGTGAGCTAATCTTCCTACTGCCATATGGTTTTGGGAAACAATGAACCTCACCGAGTGTATATGCAAGTCAACGCTCTTAATCCGTGGGTTTGTGGGTAATAATAATAATAATAATAATAATAATAATAATAATAATAATAATACGTCATTATGCTGCTCGTTTTGGACTCAATGAGCTAAAAAATTAATGGTGATGCTTCTTCCATTTGCAATTGGGAAAATGGGTCCGATTATAATATATGCTACTCGTTTTATTTATGAAGTTAATTCATCTATGGAAAGTGATAGATCATTGGATTTCTTTGTTATTTGTAGGACAATATAAATCGAAGGCGAATCCAAAATAATGATATAAGGCGGTTTGAATGAAACTTATTTTTATATGTATACAAAATTAATTAGACTGCATGTTTCAATATTAATAGGATTTGTAATTGAATGATCAGACCTAGATTCACCCTATATATAACCCACGTAAATTTTTTGTTAAGGTATTGAGAGAATTTCGTTTTTGATTGATCATCTATTCATGTTTTTATGATTTAGGTTTGATTTTATTGTGTTTTGTATGAGTTGAATTTTTGAAATTTTTTTGAAAATGCGAGTTGAATAAGTATTTATTTAAACATGACTATATTTATTTGACTATGTATTAGAAACGACTAGTAATTCTTGGTTGATTCTAGGTCAAATATAGTCATGTTTTTATTGGAGTGTAATATTATATTCTAAATGAGGAATAAGTGTGATTTGAATCATGACTTTTTATCACGTTGACATCTGATACCAAGTAGAGACTAACTCAATCAAAAGTTAAGCTAATTAATGGTTGACGTTCCATGATACATATTCACTTCAGAAAACAACCCTTTGAGCCTAAAGTTGTGGATTCAATAAAAACCCTCCTCATAACTGGCGTGAAATATTCTACTTTAAATAAGAGATATTTATAATTCGAACACATGTCCTTTCGTCAATTGATTATATTTGCTTTTTGAAAAAATTAAAGTATAAATTGAGGCTCAACATCTATTACTATGTTTCATAAAAAATTACAAAACTTTTATATAAACTATTTTACATAAAAACGAATATTTAAATATTATATATACATGAAAAACTTGTATAAATTCTTTTCCTTTCATATTTATATGAAGTATATAAGTATGAAAGAACCAAAAACTATAATACTGCTATTTTAACGAGACAAAGGAGTAATGCTAAGCATCATAGATTGATTTGACAAAACATAACAACCATGATGTGATATATAGAAGTATAATCTAACATCTAAGTCGTTTGTGTTTAGGCATCGATGGATGAACCAAATACTACCAAAGAGTAAACAATAAAGTCTACTCTAACTAGTAAAGGTGTTTTTTCGAGTTATTGAGTCGATATCGAATTACGTATTTTGAGTCGGATCAAAATCGGCCTTTGTGTCCACGTTACTTTTTACATAATTTTAAATTCATATTGACGTCGTGTCAATTTGGATTTAGTTAAAACGCCAAGAAAATATCAAATTATCTGATCTGTTTTGAAGTCTTCTAGTAGCTGGATAGACAACCATGAATCATGTATCTAGCTAAGGTGTTTAGAGGCAAATCGTGGAACTCTTGATAACTCAACATCCATTATGAATTATTAGTGGTGGAAAAATTTTAAAGGCACCTTCCTTTTTGAGAAGAAGATAAGAGGGCCATTAAAGGGCCCAAATTAAAGGCAAGATTTTAATACTCCCAATCATATGTAAAAGCAATGAAATTAAAGGGTCCTTCTTGCTTCCTGCATGGCCGACGACCATCGCCCTCTCTCATGTGTCTTGCTTCATCACTTATCAATCACCAACTATACTATTTGCCATATAAATATATATAATAGTTCCATGCACTAACAATGCCGATCCAAAATTATAAAATTCATATAAATGTTTTATAATAGTTTCTTGCACTAACAATGGCAGAATAAAAACCACTTATTTTCATGTAACTCATAAATTATATAAGCAGTGACGGATCTAATATAAAATTCAGTGTTTTAAAAAAGTCACAAACTAATAATTTAATTGACTTAACCAATACAGCATATTTAGAAATATAACTTATAATTATAAGCGGATAATTATAACCTCATGACATGTTTTATTCATTTGTCCTTATAAATTTGCTATATGACGAAAATTAAAGTGAAGCTTTGTACATATATATTATGTAGCAAATATAAAGAAAAAGAGTGTGACATGCGAACTTAAAGATTAAAGTTGATTAGAGACATATAATGTGAGCTAAGAGTGACATATTTCTAACAGAAAACAAATTTGTTTGGAAATAATCTAGAAAAACAAAATGAGACCCATACTTACACATGCATGGATGATGGATTTGCCAATTCAAAGGAGCTTTTAAAAACATTTAATTTTGAATCAAAATACATGTAATATGTGGCATTTTTATGTTATACGTATGTGCATTTTCATATGGTTTATAAAAGTACACATATATTATTGCATATCCTTTGATTTTTGTAATGTCCAATCTCAATAATCAGGGAAAAAGTTCAAGATTATATATATGTATAATGTATGTATATATGTGTAGGATAAAGTTGAAGGAAATAAGACCTTCAATATAGTTGCAAGTTGCAACTTTGCAAATAGTATATACATGGAGTTAGCACTATTATAAATAAAAGAGTATTTGTTTTCCTTTTAAAATTTAGTTGGTCTAGCATCAGCTTGTTGTTGTTTCAACGGTCTCTTTGAGAGATCATCTCTGATTGGGTCGACTCATAAAAAAATGTAGAGTAAGAGTAGACATTAGCTTTAATGGACAGGACCTGAGAGACATCTCTCAGAGAGACTGTTTCTCAGAACTGGTTGTCATTGTTTTGCGCTTCAAACATCAGCTTAAATGTTTAATTGAGATAATTTTTTGACATGATATTAAAAGTCGACGTAAGAGAATGGTCACAGATTTGTATCATGTCTATACCATTTCAAGTACTTACATATTTACTTATTTAGTACCATATATGAGAAAAGATTGGCCAAAGGAATGAGTTTCGTATGAAAAGGCGTAATATATTATATAACATATAATCCTAAAACAACTAATTTAAAACTTTGGTTGAATTTATTTCTTGACAGAAAGTAATAATACTAATAATAAAATTATTGTAGAACAAATGTAGTTGGTTTTTCTCAGTTCTTTGTTCTAAGGTATGGGCTAACTTGTGAGACGTGAATGTAAACCCTTTTATATTAAGAAATTGCTTATGTTGTGTTTGGAAACTAGCATTTTATTTCAAATTAATAATTTCGATTATGAAATCATAAATGTAGAATTTGAGAATGACAAGGTTTGGGAGGTCATTTTCAAATCTTCATCTTTAAAGCATTTTGATAACAATTGTGGATTTGACTAAAATTCAAATTTGAAATTCTACTATTTGCCAAACACAAATTTTGAGTCAAATCTATATTTTTAAATGAAATCCTCATTTCCAAACATAGCATTAAGAAATTTAAATCTTGACCTAATTTACTAAAACCTTTTTCTTTCTGAATTCGATTTTCACCAATCATCACCTCTATCAAGATAGATTACCCCTACCCATCCGCTCGTAGGGGATTTGCCTTACGTAGTGGTAAATTGATAATGGCCACAAGGGGATGGAGTTACCCGGAATCGAATTGGTCTAGAACCGCCAAAGAACCATCCTGGAATCAGAATCGTCTGCAATAACCGCCCCGCGGATGCACAAACCGGGTTACCAGAGGCACTTTTGTTGACTATTTTAATTATATTTAAATCTTAACAATAATAGTAAATATTTTGATAATGATTGACAAGCACTTTATGTGATTTTTTATATACTTATAGAGAAAAACCCGAACCGATGGTCTGGCCCCTTCAATTTGAGAGTTAAATCACTAAGTACCGCCTCCTACATTGTTAGGAAACTGTCTAGAACCGCCTAAAACCGAAACTGAAACTGAATTATTTTTATACATACCTATTCTAGACATATTCTAGACAGTTAAAAAGACGGAAAGGGGAGGTAAATTACCTCACTCAAGGATTACAAATTAAGGTTTAAGTGTGTGTTTGTGTTGTCTCAATGTTTATGAACCAAATATGCAATGTAATAATAAATGGCAAAAATAAATAAATAATCAAGATAAAGATTTTAAGGTGGTTCACCAAACATGGGCTACATCCACCATCTAGCCTAGGATTATATTAATGTGTTTAAAGGAGATTATACAAACTTGAAGGAATTACAATAAAGAATAATGTAAGGGAAAAGAGGAGCTAAAATGAGTGTAATTACATGAGCAAGAAGTAGTGCAATAATATGAGACTTTTGGCTTACTTAATAATTAGGGATATATGTAAGTATATATAAGAAAACAAGATGGCAACATAATGTGGCAGCAATACCCACAGAAGGCTAGCAACGAAAATGCACATATTAAGGCAGTGCTTGCCTTTCCCTTTTCGTGTATGTCCACGGTCTTCAAGACCTCTTACACCTTGATCTTGGACTGATTTTATGCACTCTAATCCTTCTCATGTCAAGATTTACCACTCATATAATCTTGTACTAATAATTTCCATAGAAAACAAATCACAAACATGTGATATGTCCTCTTCTAACCTTTACTAATTAAAATGGTTAATTACCTTAATCATCTTTTGATTACTTGGTGAACATAAGTCACCCATAATCATAACAAAGACTTATATTATAAGTCTTTAATATTTTGATTATAGGTTTGTCAACAATGAGAATTATTTTGATTATAGGTATGTATAATATAAATCTTTTTAATTCTCATCCACATATTCACTACAACATAATTTACTTTTAGTGAGATATATTTAGCGTCATTTAATTTAAATGTCGCTATTTCAAATTTCTTATAGTGTATATAGAGGATTTAGTGACATTTATTAGAGCCTTTAACAGCATATTAAAAAGTCACACTAAAGCTTTTAGCGACATAGGATCTAATGACATTTCTCACAAATGTCACTATAGACTATAGTGACAATTACATATGCTGCTAAAGATCAAATTAAGTGTCGCTAAATCACTCTATGGTGGAACTTCAAATAAAATCCAATAATTATTACACTAAATATATGAATCTGTGGCATTTTTTAATGTCACTAAATTAAATGTTGCAAAAAACTAAATTGGTTATAGTGATTCTAGACAGTTGACCAGCAAATCTCTTTTTAATTATGACCATAAACCGAAATTGATCTGAAACTCAACCAAAGAACCAATCTTAACTATGACACGTACACTCTCTTTTTAATTCTCATCCACATATTTTTATTTACCATTTTATCGCAATTACACATTTTTCTCTCCGTTTTCATAAAATATACTCTTTTTACTACTTTTACACAAATTTCATAATTTTTCACCCTATATGTACTTTGAACACATTTCACCCTGTTTATACATTGAACTATTACAAGATAGAATAAGTCATTAGTGAAGTTTAAGCCCAAGTACTATTACAAGAACATTTAATATGAATATCTGTACTTTGATTTTGTAGGTGGAATTGAATTCGTAAACGACTATCACTATACTATTCAGATCTTTATCAGTACTCCATGCATGATTTAATTTTACTTTCATTCAATTTTCAAATATTTGGACCAGAAAACGATTGTACAGATAAGATTGACGAAAAGTACATTATACGAGAGAGTTATATCTTTTTTTAATTATGTAAAATAATCAACTCAACTTAATTTAAGTTAATTTTAATGATTTAAGTCTAAACATATTTTAAATATGTATTTTATCACGCCTCTTCACACGTTAAATATATGCTTTATCACCCCTCCTCACCTGGAAATATTAATTATGCTAAAAATCCAAATACAATTCATGACTGTCTCCTCTTACATCATGTTATATTCCACCATAATTAAGGGTTCTAATGAACGAGCCAATCTGTAACGTCTATTATGTCTTGTTATTAGCTTCTGATATTATATATGTTATTTAACGCTACAAATAAATTAAAAGTTTACGTGAATAGTTGTATCCATATATATTATATACTTTATTGTAATATCACATGCATTGTTGGTAATTGGTATATATTCTTTTGGGAATTTTTGCTTCTAATTTATGATCACTCAACATTCAACAAACATATAAGGGCTTCAAACATTAAAGGCAAGACAAATTTGTGAGCTATCCTTTACAGCCTATTTGGTAGGTGGTAATAAACAGTGGTAATGAGAATGAAAAACTAGTATAATTTTTGTTGAAAAATCGTTTAGCTACCTTGATGGCCATGCTTGTCAACATCAATCATCTCATTTTCTTCATAAAATTCATTCCAATGCATTACCAATGTGAGATGTGGTATTAGCTAGGTGGTAATGAAAATTTGTAATAAAAAATTTATTTTGTGATCCAAGTTTCATTACCATGGGAATGATATGTAACTTTTGATGAAATTTTACACTATAAATCATTTCCATTACCACAATTTAACATCACTAATCAAATGGGCCATTAGGGTATTAACTTATTTTTTAGTATATATTTATGTTAATGATGTTATTTTTAGAACGAAAATATAATTGAGAAATATTGAAAATTTTGTTACTTTCTCAATTATATTTCATTATAATTGAAGTTAGTTGTTAAAATTGTAATAATGTGAAATTGTTTTATAGTTGTATAAAATTCGCTTTTAAGACATTACATGAGATTTACATGTATTTAAGACGATTTTGACAGTTAGCAAGTACGTTCCTAATAAGAGAAACTATGACACTGTATTACTGTACCCTATTCTTTGCTGTTTTGCACGTTCGAGCAAAATAAATGGACCACTAGATATTTAATTTAAGGCCATAATATAAGGTGACAAAAGAATTATACTATTACTCTTTAAAAATATACTATACACGAAAAATTATTATGTACTCTCATCATTTTAATATAAATGATTTTTTTAATTTTAAAAATACAAATTTTAGAAAATATAAGTTAAGGATAGAAATTCAAGTTTAGAAATCTTATACTCTTCGAGAAATATGAACCGTAAATAATTTTATATAGGACATAAAATTTTTAAACACTGACTCAAAAATAATAAAATGATACACTTATGTTGAGTGCTTATATAGTAAACTAACTTAATTAATAATAAAAATGAAACACTTTTGTTGATTGTTGAAATGAACAGAGTATTTGTTTTAGGTGACATAATGCAAATCTATTTCTTGTCACTTTTCTTGGTTATCTATAAATTTTATTGATTATTTATGTGAAATATATTTAAGAGACAAACTCATAGAATTAGGTGGATTATAGTCAAATCATAAATGCTTCAAATAATAAGTATTTCACAAATAGCCGATTTATATGGTAAGGGAGCAATAGTTAAGATGGGGAATGCAGAATACCCTACCATAATAAAGTGATAATGTACTAATCCCACGTTTATTAATTAATTAATATTAAATGATGGGAATGATGATGTGAAAATTTATTTTATTTTTAGAAGGAAAATCACTTAATAAGATGGTCGTGTTTATTCTGCTTCAATCATCTTATTTTTTCATAAAATCCAAAATGTATGAAAATGTTTTATTTGTTGCCTAGGTATAAATGAAAATTTTTAAATTTTTTTTTATGACATGGTATATTTCATAAAAATTAACAAAATAAATTATTTAAATTATCACTTTTTAATATTAACAATCAAACATGTCAGTAAATATTTTACTGAACTTTTAAAATAAATTACGAGCAAATTCATATTAGTGGGATACGTGTTCATTAAGGAAGTTACTAAAGACAAATAAAGTGTTTTATTGAGTTAGAAGCTTAACACGTATAAAAAGATAACATTTGACACATGCAAGGAATGTTCCTAGTAATCAGGAAAGAGAATGTTTTATCTCACAATCATCAGCTATAAATACGGGACCAAACGCCATAAATGAGGTAATTAATTTCATATGTAGAAAGAAAAGTACAAAGAATTCAAAGAGAAAAATTAAGAACAACTCTTGAGAATAATTGATAATTTCACATTGATTTTCAGAGCAACGTTTCCAGTTAAAGAAATATATTGAAATATTTTATTACATAAAGACCTCACGTCTAAGAACAAGCCCTAAGCAATAATCCACTTGATTACCACTGTGTAACTTGAAGGACTTGTTAGGCAACATTCCTCTTTCTGATACTGACTTGGGCGTTGGAGAAGGTCCCCGGAAAAACACTTTCCGGACCTTCCTAACCCTTTTTTGGTGAATTTCGCAGGCTCCCAGTCATCGTAGCTTGTAATGATCTTACTGCATAACTAATAGAATTTAGAAAATAGGCCTGGGCAACCCAAACAAGGAAGAGAAGAAGTAGTCCACTCATAAACCCAAAGAAGGTTCACTACTAAAACCAATTGGTAATAGTAGCAGTTACTCCTTGAGTATATAAAGTGATGCATACTCTTCTCTTTCTTCGATGTGGGACAACTCACATGTGGGTAACACATGGGCACTTCAACACCGTCAAGGAATTAAATGGATAAACCATCTCGAGCATAATCATCCTAGTTAAATCACAAATTAGGAGGATTGTAAACTTAATTAATTGTCCTTAATAATCAGACAGGAACAGTTCCTTTGAATTACTAATAAAAAATAATATTTGTTTACTTAACATATTATTTTAAGTTTTCAAACTGAGTGGTATACAAAAGTAAATGTCATGGATGTTATGCAAATATACCATGGATTAAATTTTATGGTTTGCTAAACAAACTTTATTAATTTTACAATACGCATGCATAGTACTTATTGTCTAAGTGTTTGCTCGAATTTGACCAAGTATATATAAGACTCAACAAAGCTGTCATCTTTTTAATGTTTCGTCCAAATGAGATGCATGAATATGACTTTTGATTAGCTACATGCCAACAAGTCATTGTCATTTTAAAGTTAATTCATCTATGCTTAACCATAATACCATCATTATGTTACGCGTTATGGGGTTAAAAATTAATGTACTATATCAAATAATTTTAATTTTAATGTTGTATCTTGGTTCCTTTATAGGGTATCAGAAACCAATGTGATAAAGAAACCAATGTGATAAAGGGTTTTGGTTTGAATCTCAGCTACTTCTCATTTAAAATTGAATCTTCGGCATCAGATATCAGGAAAACCTATGCTGAATCTATATTTGTTAGAGTAATATATCCTGGGATTTCAACTATTATTTAAACTTTTAGTTGAGTTGGTTCGTCGACAAATTTAATTTCAATTATGTAATTGATTTATTAGGGTTTAATTGTTTCAATTTTATTGAACAATTATATTGTTCTAATTACGGCTGGTTTTTGTGTTGCCGGCTTTATGTAATGATGGTGCGGGATAGTGGTTATAGACATGGTGGAGTACAACTTTCCATTCTTGATCAACATACTCATTTGGAAAATTTACTTTTCAAAATTCAATGTGTTACTTGTTTTTTTTAAAAAAATTTCACTTTTCGATTATTTTTTTAAAATCTGACTTTTTGCCTCCGTTTTCTTTTATAGTACATATCAGCCTAACTTACTTGAATAACTATTTAATTTCGAACTTTTAATAAAAGAGAATAGGAAATTTTACTTTCAAAAATCCGACCTTTTGTTTGTTCTCTTTTTAAAATTCCACCTTTTGCTCTCTTTTAAAAATCTGACCCTTTACTTTTTCTCTTTTAATATTTATATGGCTTATTTAAACTATTATTAATTTCTTAAATTTATTATAAGCATGTTGAATTACTCCTCTTCCAACCAAATGTTTTTCTTAATTTATAAATGAGACAATCTCATTGTGACACTAATTTATATATTTAGCGTGTTAAATTGATTATTTACATTTTTCAAGTGATCAGTTAGAGTAATGAGCTACTTATATAAGCACATCTCATACAAGACGGGTTGAATGTTTTTAGGATATAGCTTTATGCAAGTTCAAGTGTCTTAAATTGATGGTGTTTGCTTTTGGTACAATTCTATTTCCAAAAATTATGAAGATATAAATGGGGTAGTAGATTACAAATAAATTAAACTTGGATGTGCAATTTATTAGTGGGATTTAAAAATAATAGTTTGTCATAGTAAAACTATATTACTATGTGACAATGTATGTTATTTTTACTTCAAATATTAATAGAAGTATAATATTTGATCATATATTATCTTCCGTTTCTTTTTATACTTGGAGTTTTTAGTTGTTACGTTATTTAATGTATTTTATTTTAATATAAATATTTTTAATTGTAATAAAAAATTATGAGTAGTGAATATAATAAAAATATGCGTTAATTAAGATGTATTAAAAAATTCACTTAATCATACTTTTCTTTACACATTCCAAAATATTGAAAAATAAAATAACATGTACTATTCAAGTGTACATATTAATTGAAAACGAATTATACAATAACGTCTTATGAAAAATGACTTAATCTTCACGTCATAAATTACAACTAAATAAAATAATCATAAGTCTGTGAGTTATGACACATAATGATAAAATGATTGTTTTACTTATTAATTTAAAATAAGTAGAGTAAGATTTAGTGTTTCTAAAAGTTGTTAACAATAGTAATATCTTATGATGAAAAATATCACTTTAATTTTATAGTAATTTAATTTTATTGTAAATAATTTGTAAATTACAGTCTGAAAGCTTAGGCCTTTTACGAATTACAACATTAATAATTTTTACGAATTACAGTTTATAAAGTATCAATGTTTTCAACATTTAGACCGAATTACTGGATTTCAACCAGTTAAGGCAAAATTACGACCATAATAATGCTCTACATCTTATTATTTGGCCTAAACCTTGTTATAAGCTTTGATATTTTGATGAATGTAATTAATTCGGAAAAAAAAAAATCAAAATTTAATTTACAAATAGCTCGAAAAATAATTTTAATAATATAAATTTGTCGACAGTGGAGATGAGGTAGAAGATATAATGATGAGATAATAGTAGTCCATGCTGAGAAGATTAGCCACATACCACATGCAAATATCAAAATTCTACCAACATCATGATGAATATTATGAATTATTCAAGCACACAAATCCAAATCACTTACTTTATTTTTCGATCACTCATGAAGTGAACAACAAGGAACAAAACCTATTGGCCAATTTACAGCATAAAAGTCCAAAATCTTCTTTTTTTTTCAACGTGGTCATCCTCTTTTTCTTACTCCTTGTTTAATAAAATTATTTTTTTTTAAAATCAAATGTTATTTAAATACAAAAATGAAATTAAATATAAGAAATATCCCTTTACCTAAACCCAAAAAATAAAAGACATAATCCCACTAGTGGAGTAAACGTGTATTGCTTGAAGAGTGGGGAAACAAGGAGGAATTGACCTAATAATTAACTATTTTTAATTAATTAAATCGTTTTGTTTTTTAGGATGTTAGGTATACATGTAATATTTTGATGGTTTTGCAATACATCCATTTCAATTACAGAGAGTATGCATATGACTTTGGTAAAAAAAAATGCGTTAAATATAATTTTTATTTGGCATTTACTGTCCGTTTGGTAGGTGGTAATAAACGGTGGTAATGAGAATGAAAAATTAGTGTAATTTTAGTTGAAAAATCTTTTTGTTAACTTGATGGGTATGCTTATCCATCTTCAATTATCTCATTTTCTTCATAAAATTCATTCCAATGTATTACCATTTGAAGATGTGGTATTAGGTGGTAATGAAAATTTATAAAAAAAAATTTTGTGATCAAAGTTTCATTAATACCATGGCGAATGATATGAAACTTTTGATGAAATTTTACACCATAAATCATTCTCATTACCACCATTTAGTACCTAACCAAACGCGGCCGTTAGTGATTTAAATGAAAGAATAGTGATTATTATCATACATTAACGATAAAATCATAGTTACTACTAAATTGATTCTACAACTTTAATTATTAAATATAATTAAATTAGTTATTTGGTTTTAAAGTTATTAATTAGTTTTCGTTGAATGGTTGCACTACCAACCAATTAGATTTTAAATTATTAAATGACAAAATTTTCGGGTAGTAAACTAGGGTAAGCATGCATCTTAATTAGCTTATGAAGAATTTATGAAGAGGTCATCTCTAGCTTTTCGGTGAAATGGAATATAAATGTAATTGGATATTTTGACTAATAGTCATGAGTCATGGCTTGCTAGGGCCCTAGGCCTAGAATTAGCCAATTAGCCATTACTTCTAAATCTCATCTAGCATAAACTCACATTCATGCTTAATAAGAAATGCATTACGACTCGTAGGATTTTTGACTATAGTTTATGATACCTATAGCAAGTTCTAAATTTGTTTAATTGCTTTGTCTTATGTTAAATATTATTAGTTGTTTCTATAATTGCCCATTAAACCTTTGTCGATTAAGTTAGGTAGGATTTTTGGCTAATACATTGTCAAATTGATTTAGGGTTAATTTTTTTATTTTGTTGGAATTTTATCAGATTAGTCATTTGATTTTGTTTGAATTTGTTGGAACAAAAGTTCAAATGATATATTATGCATTGTTATAAAAATATAAAAAGTCGATATAGACGACTGTCGTAATTAAAATACTAATGAACGTAATTTTTTATATTATCGACATTATTTATTTTTTTCTGGATCCGCCCCTAATTACGAGAATATATAACAAAAGTGCATCTTCTAGGTAGAAGTTACAAAAAGGGTTCCTGATTGCCCAAATATCTACGTAAGACTTTAGTTAATCCTACCAAATATGAAGTTTAGTTGCGGATCCAGGATTTGAACGCAACAAGTGCACAATCATGACAAAAAATAATTCAATTAAAAATATTAAAAAATCTTTAAATATATATGTTTGAAATTAATTTTTCAATTCAACTTTTAAAAAAACTATTATATAATCTATTTCGACGAGATTTCATATTGTGAGATTAATTTTTCAAAATGTGAATATATATATATATATATATATATATATATATATATATATATATATATATATATATATATATATATATATATATATTAAAACAAGGGAAGAAAGTGTGTAGCTCAACCGGTCATAAGTGTCCCTATATAGGCCCTGATGCAAAAGCTCTAATATTCAAATCATACTAATAAAACTAAATTTTTTTTTAATAAGATTTCAATGCCCTTATATGCGGGCGCGAGATCCAATAGGATTAGCCCCCACATACGTATTTTTATTGATACAAGGGAGATTCTGTGCATATTCAACATGTTCGATCGCACGAGGCGCGGAAAAAATTAGAGGCCTCAATATTAAATTATATAGTATATTTAGTGTCTAAATATACAAATTTATTAGAAATATATCACAATTTTTAAAATTGCTCAGGGCTTTCAAAAGCTTTTTCGGTTTTTGTTGTGCCGTTGTTGATATACCATACTCTATTAAATGCTAATTCAAAATGACAAAAAAAAAATAATAGTATAATTAATCATACCGACTAGCTCATAGTAATCATGATGATCATTACTCATTAGCTAGTAGGTATTGAAGTTCAACAAAATTCCTCACGTCAAAGTCTTCAAAACCCTTGATTCCATGCAAGAAAATTCGTACGGCCAAGCATGCACGTGGAACATATTGATGAGATACAACAAAACTAATCAAGAAAAATAATGGTACAATGCGCACCCCTCGGCGCATCAACCAGGAACCATCCTTCTTAATATCACGTGTTGTTCAATTTAGTAAAATCCAGTCAAAAACAGAGAGAAGGGTGGGCGGTATTTCCTAACATGCGCCTCCGTGTGATAATTGGTCATTTGGTTCCCTATTGTCTAGTCAACTCTTTCTCTTGTTCTTATAGCCCTTCATTATTCCCATGATTTTTTAAATTATTATGCAAAATCCATTTCAATTGTTTATTTAATCCATAGTTTGGAAACTACTAATTAATTAATTAATTAAATTTTATGTTTGCTTCTACTAATTAATGAAGTTTAATTATGTTGTAATTATGAATGTAATGTATGACTTACTATGAAACTTCTTGCCATAAAGTATAGTTGTTTGTGAATGATCTTAGCTAGTGGGCGGTTTAATTAGTTAGGATTGTTTATTTAATTCAATAGTTTTTCTATTTCATATTGTTGGCATGTCTTTCTTCAATATATGTAATAAGTTTGTTTTGAGGGTATAAAACTTTTTTCAACATTAATGGTTTGCTTCACAACAAAAAAACACTATGTCGATTAGTAAAATTTGACTATTCTTTTCTAAATTTTTCGATTGATTTAAATCGGACAATATATTGTCAAAATTTTTGGCTAATTAATCTCCAATAGAATGAGAATTTAGTTGAAATTTAGTTGGAAATAGCCACACTTTTTATATATATAAAATTGTATCTTATTGAAATAAATTAAAAAGGATTCCTAACCAAACTCCGACTATTAATGTTGGAAAATAGTACTTCATTTAATAAGGTTTGTATTAGTGTTTGATGAGATCATTGTTGACCACTCAATGTGTCTTATGCACTCAAACTTTAGTACTCGCTCCGTTTTTTTTATCTTTTATTTTGGGTTTTTCACAAATATTAAGAAAAATGAAATCTTTGGTGATAGTGGATATTATTTTAATTATATAGTAGTGGAAAATAATGATTGTATTGAAAGTATAAGAGAAAAAATAATTAAATAGTAGTGTGAAGTAATGATTGTATAGGAAGTATGAGGGAGAAATTAACTAAATAGTAGTGTGAAGTAAGAAAAGTGTGGTTTTAAGAGCTAAAAGTGGGATGAAAACTTTCCAAAAATAGAAAGTATTCTAAAGTGGAAGAACTTTTGAAACTACCCGTTATAGTAAGGTGGAAGAACTTAAAAGAACGGAGGGAGTATTTTTTTTATAAGAGCGTTCTTAAGTTACACTTAAGACAAGTTTTCATCTAGTCTATTGGTTTGATTTTGTATCAAATGTTACGGGACAATTTAAAATTAGATTTTGTGTTTATATTGATCTCACTTAAACTAAATGATAATAGATTTTTGACCCGTAATAATCCACTATATCGGCTTTGATACCACGTCAAAAAAACAACTCAATTAAAAACTTAATTTATTAATTGTACCTTTACAATATGTTATATACTCCATAAAAAATAAATAAAATTTTAGTAGTATTGTTCAATTCAACTATATATATGTTTCCTTTATGTTCACATTGTGAATAATACTATTAATTAATTATTGAAAATCATTAGATCTATTAACCAAGTGTAAAAAGGCGGAAATTAAGACTTTATTCATAATTCCTTTTTGTCGATTTTTATTTAATAGCAAAGTTAATTCTTTAAAACGTCAACTCAAGAATATTAGTGAATAGATAAAGATTTTCAAAGAAAATCAAAGCACAATGAGTCTTGGTCTCTTAGATACATGCTTAAATACATTATTTATGAGTCATGTAAGCACATTTTTTCTCTATTGAGACAGAATTCTCTTTCCAATCAAAATTTTCTACATTCATTTCAAAAGTGGGAAGAAAAATAAAGGTTTGTGTTATACTCCCTCCTATTCTTGATATTAGTTTTTATTTATTTTGGGTTATTGTTTACTTATCACTTTTAATATGTATTTTATTTGTAATCTATAAGTTAAAACATTGTCAAGTGTGATTTTATTTGATTCGTCTTACACTACAACATAATTTGCTTTTAGTGGGATATATTTAGTGACATTTAATTTAAATGTCGCTATTTCAAATTTCTTATAGTATATATAGAGGTTTTAGTGACATTTATTAGACCCTTTAGCAGTATATTAAAAAGTTACTCTAAAGTTTTTAGCGACATAGGATCTAGTGACATTTCTCTCACAAATGTCACTATAGACTATAGTGACAATTACATATGTCACTAAAGACCAAATTAAGAACTTAAAATAAAAATCAATAATTACTACACTAAAAATATGAATCAGTGACATTTTTTTAATGTCACTAAATCCAATGTCGCAAAAGGTTAAATTTGTTGTAATGTCAATGCAAGGATATTAATATCAAATTTTCATAATTTTTATTTAAGTATATATAATTAGAGATATTAAGGGTTAAAATGTTGTCTCGGCAAATATGAAAAAAGTAAATGAGACTAATAAGTTAAATAGGAGCGAATAATATTTATTTTCAAATATTGTACATCTACTATATTACCCTAATACTTTATCCCTCTCTTTAAATTACTTTAAAAAGTTTATTTTTTCTCGCAACAAATTCATTATTAATAGTAATTTTAAAAGGATTGGAGAGTACTATTTTCTAAGTCAATAATATTGGTCATAAGTTTGCTCTATTTAGTTTTATATATATACTAGCTACTACGTAGAAGAAGATTTATTTTTAGTTGCAAGTTGGCAACCCATCAATTTTACATTAATTATATAATTAACAAATGTAAAAGTTAAATTTAATTTTTTCTTTTATGGGAGCTCAGTTTAGCTTGTCCAATACATATCACACATAAATTTCATATATATTTCTATATTAGTTTAATTCAATTTGTTTAAAATTAAGAAGATCATACTCTTTTTAACACCATGATTATATTTCTTCAACAATTTCATTTTCTTTACTAAATTTATTACAATTCATTATCATTTGAACATGTAATATATATATGTGATAAAGGAAAATTGTAAAGAAATTTATTTTTATGATCAAACTTTTATTACCATGGAAATAACATAATACTATATTATCCAAATTTACACTACAAATCATTTTCATTTCTCCCATTTAACATTGATTATCAAATGGACTGTTAAAAAGTATATATGTAAAAGTAAGATAATTCTAAATTTTTCATTTTATCTTTTGAATAAGATTGTAAGTTAATCATCATGTTAATTAATTATGTTCAGTTCACTTTTTTATTTAGCTGGGGTCCCAAGACTAGGATAAAATATTCTGAAGTTCAACTCAAATAAATTATTTTTGTATATATCCTAAGCCATCAAAATGTTAAATAGTTTTGTTTTTCGACTAGTTTTTTTTCTTAGCGTACACAATATTAAAAAAATATTATGAATAAAACACGCATATTAATGATGAGATGATGTTAAGAAACCAACTCAACTATAAACTTAAGCTAATAATTGAGACCCCAAATATGGTATATTCTTCAATAGATGAAAGACTAAAAACAAAAAAAATAAAGTTGTTTGTTTTATCTTGCGAAGGTACACGATTTCAACATACCTTCAAGTACAAAAAAAAAATACAAATACAAATACAATTACAATACAGATACTACAAAATATACTATAAAACGGTGTGCACCGACCAATTAAGCTTAAGATAATAGAAACCAATCTTACAAAGCCCTCCAAAAAGATTTTTTGCTCCCCTTTCTTTCCTACATTACACATTACTGCCGGCGTATTCTACCAAATAGACGGTGTCTTAAGCTCAGTCCATATATAATTTTTAAATTTAGCTATTTATTTTCAAATACTCTCTCCAATTCAAAATAATTGTCCACTTTGGGTTGGACACGGATTTTAAGAAAATGGTAGTTGGGGTATTTTATTATAATAATTGTAAATGTGGTAGTTGAGTATTTAAGTGATTATAATAATTGAAAAGGTGGTAAGTGGGGTATTTTAAATAATACTATAAGTTGGGGTAGTTGGGGGTATTTAGGTAAAAAATCTTTGCCAAAAATAGAAAGTGGACAATTATAGTGACTTGACTAAATTAGAAAAGTGGACAATAATTTTGAATAGTAGAACACCAACCAAATAGAAAATGGACAATTAGAGTGACTTGCCAAAAATATATATATATACCAACCAACATACTAAAAACCGAACACCAATCAAATATAGTCATTGTTGAACACACCTTTTACTATCCATTGAGTTAGCTATATGTTAACAAAATCTTTTTTCACTATCCCAAAAAATTGGAATATAAAATAAAAAATAAATGGAACAAAGAAATATAAATGTGTTTGTAAATATGGTTATAAGTTATAACATAAAATTTGAGATTATTACTTGATTAAAAAATGTTATAAAACTAAAAATGTTATAATGTTATAAAACAAAAAATGTCAGACCATCACAAAAAATTAGATATGTTTATATTTAGCATAAGTCTAAATAAAGTTCACTCTATTTTTATCATGCACTCTCACCTTAATATTTCATTTACAACTTCTGACAATCTCACTCCCCACTCTGCACAACCGCAATCTATAACTCACACTTATTAAATTTAATTTTAGCATATAAGTGTTTAGTAAACAGATACAATATCAACTCTTGTATAATTCGTCTGTTTCAAATTAGTTCTAACATTGACAAAAATTGCACTATTCATTCACTATTTTTAATTTGTGATTAGTTTTTAATCTATAAGTTATAATATAGTCAAGTGAGATCTTGTTTGATTCATCTCATTGCTGATTATTAAAATTAAATTTTTATAATTTTTTATTATTCATAATTAGAAATATTAAAGATTAAATTAGTATATTAAACTGCATGAAAAAATAAATGTTGAAATTAAATTAAAATGAAGGAATTACTTTATATTGTTAATTAGGATTAAATTCTAAAGAAAAAAATATGTACATTTAACATTTCCGCCAAACATTACATTTAGTCAAAACATCACATTTTCTCGGCGCAAAATACGATGGGATGTCTCGAGTTGAATTGAATGTCGATCAACCGGCCGCGTAGGCGTAGCACTTAAAATGTGCGCGCTAATTCATGTGACATGTAATTTTACGCGGAGAAATTGATTCTGATAAACATGGTGGAACTGTGGAAGTACTACGGCATTATGATATTAATTATTATGGTACTCAATTGTAAATTTGTGACAGAGTATGTTTGTATTTTGTTTACTCCCTTAAAGTTATAAAAAGTTGTTACTAATAACTTTTACAATGAGATAACTCAATTAAAATTTCGTTTGACTATGTTTTTAATTTACGGATTCAAAATAAAATATTTTTTCTGTTCTGATTTACTTGCTACTATTGCATGGGCACAAATATTAAGAAGTTACTGTGCAATGATGAGCAATAGATGGAAAGTTTCTTTTTTGGAATTTTTTAATATTATTTGTTGAAAAATGAAAAAGAAAAATAGGAGTAATTAGATATAGAGTAGGATAAAAATAGAAGTATGTATAACTTTAAATGATTGATTTTTTTTACTAAAAAAAGGAAATATAGCAAGTAATATGAAATTTCCCAAAATGGAAAATGTAACTGAGTATTATGGAACGAAGGAAGTATAAATTAAGAGTCAAATGTTAATGGTTTGAAAAATCAAATGGGACAAAGTCACTGAAACATAAAGAGTATTATTTTCGCATATTTTAATTAAATGTCTAATTTTTTTTTCTTTCGATATGTTCATATAGATAATTTTCTAAATATTTTTTTTCCTTACTTGCTCTTATTGAACTTTACAATTTACACAATTGTCACGTAATGGCATACTTGGCCGGAGTTTGGGCGTCAAATCATAACCAAAGTATACTCATAGATGACTCGTTTATCGACCATGTATGTAAAATGCTTGTATTAAACGTGTTTAAATTTTTTTTGCTTCTTTGTTCAATTTCTTTAAATCGCATAAAAAGAATGATTCGAAAGGGATAACTAATGGTGAAGGTTTGAGGTCGTTGTCTCTAAACCTATGAATAGGGACGTGCGATTGTGTGTCATGACTCCTGGAGTCGTGGTCAAAGAAAACAGGTGAAAAAATACAAAAGGTCATGAAAACCCAACAATGACAAGAGGAGACGTAGAAGGAAGTAAGAAAACATAATATGAATAAGAGCAATAAAAAAAATTGAAGTTTTAATTAACAAAGCACACGGACAAAGTTAAATGGTATTTTGAATACCTTCCCCACAAATAGATTTATATTTCATTAACTCATAATTCTTGATCACACACTATCTAGCTTTATAGCTTAAAGCTTCCATCTTTAATGGAGCTCATTAATCTAATATAAGTGAACAATTTAGAACACACCAATCCTTATTTTTTTCTATTTATTAACACATCCCTATATGCTTCCTAATCTGATTTAGAGTCTATATAATCCCCCAGATATATAGAATAAGCCTAGTCAAAAAGTCCAAATTCAGCCACTAATTTTGAGACTGAAAAAGCATGATAGTGCCCCTGCACCAGGGTTCTCGTATTAGCACGTCATGTGCTTGAACGAGCACTTGTTGGTTGCCTATCACTAGCTTCATATGTTGCTTGCCTTATTCAAGGAACCTTCTCCACAACTTATGTCTCGTTCAAGGGACATCTTGTGCACCTTCTTACCTTGTTTGAGGCACCTCTTACCTTGTTCCCAGCAGTCTTCAAGCACTCTCATCTTCTTCTTCTTTGTTGCTCCATCACCATGGTACATTAAAGACCCTCTTTCATTACCAACTCGAAGCCCCAACTTCAATGGATTCAACCCTTTTGCACCATATCATTATTCACAAGTTCACAACATGGTGCGGTTTGGCTCGAGTCATTTGGTTCTTAACATCACTTCCATTGAATCTTGATTTAGCTCTTGCACTAAAAGGCCGAAAACAATATAAATGTAAAATAGAGACTAAGGGAAAACAATTGGTGAACATGTAATAAATGGAATTCAAGTTGAATGGCTTAAATAGAGAGCAACCACAGGGTAGTATGTGATAAGAGTTTTTCAACTAGATTAAGAAGTAAATACATGAGTTGCAATTAGACTTACCTTGATCAGCTCGTCTTGTATGAGATCGTCTCACAGTGTGACAACATCAAAACAAGAAGCCCATAAGCTAAAAGTTTCTTTTATTGGTTATTTAACCTAAGTATGAGTGTCTCATGGAGAGACTGTCTCATACAAGAATTTGTTTACCTTGCTATATGGTACAAAGTGTTAGCCAATTAAGAAGACATATTGGATTATATGAATAATGAACAATGGCATATTATTCATGGGAATGGATATTCGCAAAATTCTTGTATGAGATGGTCTCATTGTGAGACGTGTCCCATACTTGAATAAAAAGCCTAATAATAAAAACTATTAGCATAACACAAATTCTTGTGAGAGACGGTATCTTTGAGAGACCATCTCTAATTGGGCAGACCCATTATATATTATTTATTAATATAAGTAGACATTTAAGAAATTGAAACTAGACAGTAAGGATACGGTAAATAAGCATTAATGATAATGTAAGTAGGTATTAAAAATATGATAAGTAGACATTAATCTTTAATGAGTTAGGCTTAAAATACGTCTCTCAAGAAGAAGATCTCTCAATAGACCAGTTGTTAGCATAATTAGCCTTTTGTATGGAATTGTTCACGGCGAGATGGCTTCATACAAGAGAGGGGCTGACCGACATTATATCAGATCCAGTAAAGTAGTCTATATATATGGGCCCAACATAAAAACGATTCTCTAGTAACGTAAAAAAAAGTGTAAAATGGGGCTTTAGTGATTATTAAAGGCCCATTTCGGGTTCACTTTGTTGAGACAAATTTTTTGAGTGAAAAATGAGAGAGAAGGGGATCATATATGTATAAATTATAATGTATATATAATTAAAAAAAAATTATAATGTAAATACAACTAAATTGGCTTATGTTTTTTTTCCATCAACTATCCATAAAGAAATATATTCTCATGTCTTAATTATTTTTTTCAATCAATATTTAAATCAAATTCATTCATTTTTCTGTGTCAATCATCAATAAGGAAATATATTTGATTCTTTTTATGATTATATAAAAAGTTGTAATAATTTGTTGCCAGTTGCCACATAAATGTTTAGCTTACAATAAAATTTATATGCATAAGCAATACAAATAAGAGCTTCTTATTTGTAATTGTACTTCATTATCAGTATGTAGAAAAATGTTAATAAAGATAATAGTCAATAGTTTGGATCAAATGAGTAGATTATCAGAAGAATTTAAAAAATATCATATGTATTTTATATGGAGCTTGTTTCTGCGTAAAAATCGAGTCAAGTCTCCTTGACCGGAAGGTGATCACTTAGTATACGATAGCGGCTGTTTGAGATATCCGAATACTGGGTCAATGGCAGAATACCTACAAAACGAACAGAGTTACTTGTCCGGGGTTGTTTCCCGGAAAGCCCCTCCGACGCTCAAGTCAGTGGTCGGTTAATAATGTGAATAGTGAAGACTAAAAATGGTAATTAGATAGAAAGAAGCCTCCTATTTATGGTTGTGAGTGTGGGTATTTATAGGCCACAAATGTATTGACATGATGGTTCCAATGGTATTTTAGTAATTTCGCCCTTAAGAAGGTTGGATATGAGTGTTGACTAGGTCGATTGGGCCCTTTGACTTGACCCAAGACTAGAGGTGTTCAACGGGGCGGGTCGACCCAACAGGTCAAGGGTCGAATCACATTTTAACGGGTCATTAGCGGGTCGGGTCAATAACGGGGTGGGTCATTAGCGGGCGTTGGTGTAAAGGGTCGGGCTGGATAATTATAAGAATTAATTGCAAAAAAAAAGTTGCTACTTTTTTTTTTATTTATAAATGATATTATTATAAACATAAGTGGATCGACCCAACGGGTCATAAAATATAATAAAAAAAATGTTTTTATTGACTTTTAAAAAATGGGTCAAAGTGGGTCGGATTTAAACGGGCTTGACTCGCCCCGCCCCGTTTAACATTTGACAGAACCTGCCCCGTCCCGACCCATTTAAATTTTGACCCGCCTCGTCCCGTTGAACACCCAATACAGAGCTAAATTGGTTATTGGTTTTTTTGTCAATTAGCAATATATAAATAATTATGTGTAATGTCTTATTTGTATTAAATAACATTTAAATCGATTTTATTATTTTTCTGTCTAATCATTCAGGATATATGCTTCATTCTTACTATAGTTGTATAAAAAAATAGAACTAATAATCAATTGCCACATTAATATTTAACTTCCAAGAAAATTAATACACATGCAATTACTTTTTTTTTTAGTTTTGGATCGGTACACAAAATTTTACTTCATTTTAATTAATATATGCTTCTTCCTATTAAGCCTAAAAATCTCATGCTTGTTTTGACTAAGCACATTTAGCAATGCAATAATTATATCGTTTTCTTAAGTAAAAAAATAATTATATTATTAATAATTCTAATTGTACATATTAAAAATTTTAAAAAATTAATACTATTATCTTTGCATTTGAAACTAATTAAATAAGATCACCTTGACTATGTTATAATTTATGGATTAAAAATAAAATACATGCTAAGAGTGATTCATAAACAATAATAAAATTCAAATGAAACCATTATGGTGAATCAGAGCACAATATAACATACTCCATTTAATATGATATGATTAATTATCTTTTTTTTTTGGAAAAATTACCAGAAAGTACCTAATAAATTTTTTTTAAAAAAAGTACCAAATTAAGAAATTTTTGCCAAAAAATACCTAATAAATTTTTTTTTCCAAAGAGTATCTACTAACAACTGATGTTAGTTGACTGTCATCTTTTGGTTTGACACACAATTAAATGCCCTTTGGTGTAGTCGATTTAATCTTCAATGTTTTGGTTTAATATTAAGAACATTGTAAGAAAACTAGAAGAGGAGAGAACACTAAAGGAGAGAGAGGAGCTCGAATATTTGATGGGAATTAAGCCAATTAAAAAGCTCACATGCAAGTCATTTGCAATTCAAAGCAAAAGGATGACGGTCAACTCACGGAGGTGGTTAGTTGGTACCCTTCTAGAAAAGAAAAAAGAAAATTTAGTTAGGTATTTTTTAGCAAATTTTTTTTAATAAGTAACTTTAGCAAAATAAAATTATTATGTAATTTTTGGTATTTTTTTTTTCTACCTTTCCATTTTACTACTTTCACCGACTATTACTTTCCTATAAAAACTCAACGACTACAAGTAAAAACCCCAATCACCGAAACAGTTGGAAACTCGAAAAATTCTTCCCCAAATAATTTATTGTTCACCGGATAAAATAGCTTTGGCGGCGAGAATGGAGGCAGAAATCTACGAAATAGTTGGAAAGCCGCAGGAGGAGAAATCTTTAGTGATGGGCGGAAACGATTGCGTATTCGCGGCTGGGAAGTCGAGTCTTCTACGTGTTCTATATTCACTCCTCTCGAACTTCGACTGTATTACTTCTTCACCTTCCATTTTCTATTCATTTTTTCTTTTTAATTTAGTTGTTTTGTTTAGGAATTATGATCATTGAAATGGTTGAATTTGAATTTTTAGCAGTTATTTTCGTGTTGTATAGTTTAATGTTCAGGAATGAAATTGATGATTAAATGAAGCGGTTTTTGTTTTTCTCACAGCTTTCTTGCATTTTAATTCTGTTTTATTTAGTTAAATTGTTTAGTACTTTAGTATATTACTTTGTTCTATGATGATTATTTCTATCAATGTTCGTGGAAATATGATCATTGAAATGGTTCAAGTTGAGTTTTTAGCACTAATTTGTCGGTTAAACAAAATGGAGGTTGATTCGGAAACATCGGTTAAGGTTATTGATCTGCAAATCAATTACAACAACACATGCATTTACTTTGATGACAATGTGGTCATTTTGCTTAAAGTTATTGTTCATGTGTTCATTTGATCATGTCTCCTGAATCCTGATATGGATTTTCAAATGTTAAGTTGATAACGGCGGTACAAAATAGAATTCTCAATTTGTTTGGATTCGTACAGTTAATGATCTGCTTTTGAGAGGAAAATGGCCATTGCAATATATGTAGTATTAGCTGAATAGTTCTACGCATCAGTTAGTGTTCAGCTAAAATTGGTTGTTTTTTGGAAATGTCGCGGATTGTTCTCTATGAGTGAAGCAAGTTTTGTGTAATGCTGGCTGGCTGACACTATGTTGTTTATCACGGAAAGCATTTAGTTGGTAGGCTTATTCCCAATTTGGTGCCTAATGTTTTCACTGATCCCTCTTTGATGCCTTGATATTTGTTAATATGATGAGTAGCAAGTCTCCCTTATTTTTGGACAGACTTGGTGTAAGAAAGCCACAAAATATATTTTCTTATATATATATATCTCAATCTCTTTGTTTGAAATCCTAAAATAGAGTAATATACCTGTACTTCAGGGGATTGAAGGTTCAATCAAACTTTACACATATCGAGTTATATACAAATACAGTTACATCCAAACTTTGACTATTTGTAAAATTTGAAAGAATTTAGGATTTCATTAGTTTAAGGGGTCTATTCATCCCACTTTTAATGAAAACAAATACTGTGTATGGTTCGTTTGAAGTTGTTTAACAGTATCAAACATAATTTCATTTGAATTGCAAGTGGGTGTTAAAAGAAAAAAACTGAGATAGAAGATCAAAATCTTGATCTTGAATCGAAAAACTCCAGCAGGATTTTGACCACTTGAGGTGCCACAATGATGCATTGCACCATTGATTGAGAACAAGTAGATTTCAAAACTAACTTAAAAAGATTATGAGGAAGTATATGAACAATTGTTTATATCTTTAATTCTCATTCACTTTACGTTTTGTAGGATTTGGAGCTAGTTACTTATACAAATTTGTATAAACCATAATATAAAAATAATATTTAAAAAAACAGAGCAGTAACTATCTTGAGCTAACACTAATTTCTTCTTAGCAAAATAGGCGACTTATCACAGACGGCGTTTAACAATCGTGCGGGGCTTAAATCATTGAGGTTTGGATCCCAAGCTATAGAGGCAAATCATATTTGGCTCACGCGGCCTTGAAAACTTTTGGTTCATTATATTTAACCTAAATATTGTATCAAGCTCAACAGTATGGAGTGCCAATTTCTTACCCTTTTTCTATTCCTTTTTGCACATTAAAGTCTACATTACCTCAAGTAGCTGCATCGGATCATTGACACGTGATCATGCTTAGGACACTTGGACACTTTAATTTGATTCAAAATCTTCGTGTTTTTTTTAATGTAGCTTTGCCGAACTCTTGGACTTATATTTGTATCCGACATGGCATATACATGTCTGACTGTTTGTGTAACATAATTTCTACTCTGATGTCATGTTTGTGTAATGAACATGAAAAACCTTTTTCATTGAAATTTTTGGCTCACATGATGCAACTTGAACTGTAGTTTTTGTTTTCTTGCCTAGTTTTAAGTGTTGTACTATGTTTTTTTTTTTTTGTGTTTTTGCAGTTGGGAAGAAAAGCTCCAGACTTTGTACTTGGCAGAAATGATATTTGTAAACATTTTGTTGATTCTTAAAGCATTTGTCTAGTGTATTGAGATTCATTTCAATGCATTTTATGCTTTAATTGGCTGGAAGCAAGAAGCATTGCCACATGTTGAAGTTCCTGTTGCAGCAAAGTGGAAGTCCTGAAGGTTAGTTGATCATACAATTTGAGATATCAGTACATATTAAAATGTTGGGAAATTCTACATGGTAAGCACCAGGTTAAGGGAAACGCCTGTAATAACTAATCTTGTTTTCGTTTTTACATGGTAAGCACCAGGTTAAGGGAAACTAACTGCCGTAACTATATGGGCTAAAAAACGTTTGAATGGCCGTTAAAGTGTGAAATTACTATATTGCACTTGTTTAATTCTCCATCATCATCTTCTTCCTTTGTTTTTCTTCTCTTTCAAAACCTTTAACTCCATCATCATCATCTTCTTCCTTTGCTTTTCTTCTCTTTGTAATTTTTGCTAGAAACGATTTTTCATTTGTGATTCTATTTCTTTGTAACTTTTCTTCTCATGAATAAAACCCAAACAAATTGATCAAATCCCAACCCAAAATTACCCAACAAGTGATAAATAGAATGAAATCAAAGAAAATAATCAGTAGAGAATATTACTTTCACTGGGCCCACGAAATTCCACATAGAACTCTTGCATGCCATCATTAATCATCTCCACCTTGTAATCACTCATCATCCTATTTCACAAAATCAAACAACCGAACCCATCAAACAAACGAAAACCCAATTGAAAAACATAAAAACTTAATCAAAAAATCATATCATATCACAAGATTAAACAAAATCATAAAAATCAAACTTATAAATTGATTTAAGATAGAGATTTCACAGTTTCATCAAGTCCATCTCTCTGCATTTGCTTGGAGAAGACATGATTGCTTGTAATAGTAAAAAATCTTATGGGTAGTCAAAAGAAAGAGAAATTTATAAATTGGTAAGCAAATGAAGAAGATGATGATGATGCAGTTAAAGGTTTTGAAAGAGAAGAAAAGCAAAGGAAGAAGATGATAATGGAGAATTAAACTAGGGCAATATGGTAATTTCACCCTTTAACGGCCATTCAAACGTTTTTTAGCCATATAGTTACGGCAGTTAGTTTCCTTTAACCTGGTGCTTACCATGTAGAAACGAAAACAAGATTAGTTATTACAGGCGTTTCCCTTAGCTTGGTGCTTACCATATAGAATTTCCCTAAAATGTTTCATTAAATTACTTGGAAATGGAAAATTACTATAGTTGAATACAGTCTACTAAATAACAAGGTCAAATTCTTTTGTGGTGAATAAACTAAATTAACTAATAACTACTAGAAGCATATAAAAGTGAGGGTTTAATCGATAAGCTAAATCAGCAAGAAGGGTTCCACTATATGCAACTAATAATGTGTTCTTCAAACAATTAATCAAGATTGGAATTAAAATTAGTCTCCTGAGAGACCGTCTTTCTGAAAGATGTCTTTCAGGCCCAGCCTATTAAAGCTTAATATCTACTTTTACTCTACATTCTCCTTAATGAGCCAATTTAATTAGAGATGGTATCTCATAAAGACCGTCTCTCACAAGAATTTGTGTAAACTTATAGAAATTCTCGAAATTCTCATTTCAGAATTAGCAATAAAAAGCTCACACATTTACGCACTAACTGCCCATTTATATAGATTATAGGGAAAGTGGACAACCTTTAAGTCTCAGTTCTTTCATTAGAAGTAGCAACAAATAGTAGCTCTATTTAATGCGCGTGTTTAATTAAAATAAATGAATATATTCTATTAGTAGTTTAATTAGTAAAATCAGTTTAAAACCCTAATTGATCTAACTTGAATACACATCAATCACATGCTTCTCCTCTACGCACTAAGCGCTATTAGCCTACTAGAAATCTGCTACACATGATGGAATTGAACAAAACGATTAAATATGAAGAAGTTCATACTAAAACCTTTAAAAATAGATTGCATAAGTTGAGGAATAACAATGAATAAAGAAGTCATACAAGCTGAATGGTTTAAATGAAGAGCATCCACTAGGATGGTGTGTGATAGAAGATTGTTATAGTTTTATATAATAAATTTGTATAGGATAAAATGTTGGCCAATTAAGAAGATATATAAACATAAAATGGAAGTAGTAGAGATGTGGATGTTAAGATGAATGTGTAGATAGATCAAGATGGATAAGATTAGGAACCAAGTTTTGAGAGTGAGTACCCATCTCTTCAATAATATGTGAAAGTAGATTAAGATGGTTTGGACATATGCAAAGAAAGACCACCGACGCGCATGTGAGAAGGGTGGAGAACATCAAGGTAGATAGTAAAAGAAGTCGCAGTAAGCGAGAAAACATAGGAAGAGGAAATTAGGAACGACAAGAATGAGTTGTACCTCACAAAGGACTTGACTAGGAATAGAACCACTCGATGCAATATTCATATTCTAGACCATCCATAGTTTTCTTTGCTTTGTTTATTGTTCAAGTCTTTCTGATTGTCTTTATACTTCTTGGTTATCTTTGATACTTGTATTGCCTCTTCATGACTTGTCTTGTTACGTTTCATGTCTTGTCTTGTCTTTGTTTACATTTGTTGGTACCCTTGACGCGAAGGACTTATTAGTCGCAATCTTCTTTCAAGGGTATGATCTATCGTCTTCTACATGTCCCCATGCTCTGGACCCAATTCATAGTTTTATGAGTAGAATACATTGGGTATGATGATGTTGTGTTCTATATAGCTCAATAGATGGTGTTTTTATGAGACTACATGACACTCGTTTGCATTTCTTTTTTGGAGAACATTTGTTCCTAGTTATGCTTTGTGAAAGTTGTTGGCAAGAGTTTACATTTAGTGCCTTGGTTGCATCAAGTATCCGAGCTTTCTACCAACTGTCTTTTATTTTGTTTTGTGTTGTCAACATAGTTGCAAAAGGTGGTTAGCGTGATTAAGGTATCGAAAGGTTGATGTGATAACGAGAGTAATGTGGTTATCATGACGTCTAAATGTTGCTCGAAAGCATGAGATATCCTTTGGCCCAAAATTGGTGTCTTTACACCTTTACAATGCGGGAAATATCGGTCTGTTTTTTTTAAGAAAAACCTTTACAACGGAGCCAATGCGATGCGACGCGCCTTTGTTTTTGTACTATGGCTGTCATTGCATGTCTACAATTTTTATTTCGTTTTTGGTGCTTCATCTTTCTGATTTACGGTTGCCTTTTTCCTTCTCTTGATGCTGCAGAAAGGCTTCCCAGATGTTGCAGTATATAATGATCCAAGCTTCATTAGCCAGAGGCTTCCCATCATTATCATTATGCATAAAACACATAAGCTTAAATTCAGTACCAACCTGTAAGACTGTAACAGTTCTTATCCATGATCTATATTCAACACTAGTATTCTGATTTTGAGATTATCAAATGTTTACCCATTTTGAGTAATTATTGTTATTTTGAATGAGATGTTCTTTCTGCATGGATGCACTAATGAATGTGGGAACTTGCAAAATAAGAGTTTGGTTTTGGGGTTTTATATTTAACTTCCAACTTTAGAATAAGACAATATGAGTTAGGTGGGCATATAATTAGCTATAAAGTAGAGTTCCTGAATTAACAGATAACAAGATTCACCTAGCTAGACAAAACTAATTTGGGATGAACATTGAAATCAAATTGATTATTGACCAACACCCTTATTTCCATCAGAAATCATTGTATATCTTGCATCAAAAATACCATTTTAAAGGAAAGTTCTGCTCTCAGTTCTATATTGATGACTTTTGTTGTTTCTAACCCAACCCAACATTTGAGGTGCTATGAGGGGAAAGCTTTAGAATCTATCAACCAGAATCCATAGGCCACTACATCCCTATAGTTGATGGTGATATTGCAATAGAAAATTGTGGGCATGATAAATCGATTGTTATTTGAGAAGCGGTGTGGAAGTTTTGCAGGGATTTTGTAAGAATTAGTGGTTAGTTTATGCTTTCTTAATGTATATGGTGGAAATCTCTTAATTATGAGGAGTTTTGTGTCTTTTCTGTGTAAAATGCTTATGATTGAGTGATTTTGAGCGATTAACTTCTGCACTTGAGTTTTTATCTCTACTAAATTCATGGTTCTGACATGGGAATATTTTGACCAAAAAGATGTTAGGGCTCTACCTTGCAAGATGCTTGACTTTTATTTTTCTGGAGGAAATCTGTTATTATTTTTTTTACGAGATCTAATTTAACTAATGAAAAATAGGAAGTTATGCTGCTGTGGCTTTTCTTTATGAGATTAAAATGTAAGTAAAAGAATATTCCTTTCTATTACCGTCCTCTCTTTTTGGGAGTCTTTTGTGGTTCGTTCCTGAAATCCTGACATGGTGATTTTTCCAACTTCAACTTCTAGTTTGACTAGACGACTTTTGATGCGAAATGTGTGAATGACCATTGGCATTCTTTAGCTGCTTTGTAAGTTGTAACATCTATCCAATATATTTTGTAGATACATGATATATTACAAATTCGCAACCACTATAATTCCTTAAGAATCCTATTATTCGCCTGCCAAAAGCCAAATGTGGTGGAGTTCCAAGCATGCAAATGTCTGGCTTTACCTCCTGAAAAGTCGGAACTTATCAATGAACTGTTGGAAGTTCTGAGAAAAGTTAAATATTGAAAGAAAGCTGTTTAGCTCGAACTAACAGTATCATTGAATTTAGTTTATTCTTTTTAGCTAAAAAAGTGCTGCTGCTCGGAACAGTTATTGTGGAATGCTGGAACCAGTTTCTTTTGAAAGTTGTCCCGTGTCATTTCACAGTTCAGTATTGACTATCATGAAAATGAGCATGCTGGTATTGAAAATAGGAAGTACTGAACAAAATTCGATGCTTAAACATCATTTACATGATTTCCCAAGTTGATCATATAAACTACAGTAATTGAGCGGACTCAGATTATTGAACCTAGGAATTGTACCTAAGTAGATACTTCTAGAGTTAATATTTATGAGCATTTATATGATAGGCTTCTTAAGATCACTCTGAAATTCACCCTGCGTAGCTGTCAACCTGGACCTTGGAGGAGGCCTGGTTCATTAAAAGTTGCTTTCCTGATGCTTGGTCTGAAACCTGGTCAGAAACCTGGATTGTGAAGCAAGAATAGTACTTGAAATTTAGAGTCGAAGGTTCAAATCAAGCGCCAGGTCGTCTGGTTGCTGTTCAATCGGTTGTAAATTTGGACGGTAACTCCCAGGCCACATCACATCTGCTGTGGTATCTGCTATCAAGCAAGGGGAGGTAATTGTTATGTCTGGATATTTTAATTTTCCAGCAGATGCATATTCTTCTCTTTGTGGTTTATGTATCAATGAATGAGGGTGCACACCGAGTGTTCGTGACATCATTGTATTGATAGGCAGTTCAATCATTGACATCATCCTTTTGGATTGAAATCTTCTTGCTGCACCTCTTTCCCTCTTGTGTGCATTTTGATGACCCCCTAGAGCCTGTGAACTGAAAAACTTTCTCATGCAGAAGTTGCATGAGAAAACTTTTGCAGGAATTGGTGTCGATGAACCCTCGTCTTCAGTTATGGAGGGAATTTCTTTTCCTAAACCAAGATTTAGCCATCCTTGGTTTTTTTCCGCCATTCCTGTATCTGCTGTCAGTATGGCTTGATCTTGGTTGGATGTCATGGCAGTCGTTACATCGCTCTGAACTATCATTTTCTTTTTTCTTGTATTCTGAGTACCCTTGGGACCAAAATACTCTTCGACAGCGGGAAAATGGAATTTTAGAAGAGTAATAGCATGAGAGAGAGAGAGAGATTGAAGGAGGGTAGGAAGCACAATAAGGAGCGGAGCGAGACGGGAGATCAGAAAATATTTAATTAGGTTTCATCAGTGGCCCCATTTAGTGATGCTTTGGTAGGACAGGAGACATTTCTATTGTCAGTCAGTCATACAGTTTCTTATGTCCAGCTTAAGATTCCCACCTTGATGTTTTCTGCTTTTTCTCTTTCTTTCTATCAACTCTTTCCAACTTTATGTGGCACTGTACTCTTAGAAGTAGCCAAAGGGACATGCACTAGTTGACTATCTGACAAAACTACTTTTATCAACTGACAACATCATGGTCATACCATTAGATTGATAGTGTCTTCTGTTAGTAAATTCTCTAAAGAATCCATTACACTGGTAACTTACCTAGTATCTTAGATCTCTTGTACTGTCACATACTTCTTTTGATACTATTACTTTCAAGTTTGAACTTAGACACTGTGCATCTTTTTCAGTTTCCAAAACTGATAGCAGCTTATGCAAGTTGCAGAATCTGAATTCCATGAAGATCAGGTTTCCCATATCCATTCGCAAGTCGAGGGACAGCGTCTCGTTGTTATCAACCTATATCTATACTTATCTTGATTCTCATGGATGAACAAAGTCTGTCAAGTATTATGGGTTTCTGCAGATTCATTCATCATTAAGGTTGCTGACAGCGACGGTAGCCACCAGGTAAGTGGTTTATTATGTCTTCTGAATCTATGATCTCTGCTTTAGAGCTTGTTTATGGTGGACATAGCATTAGCAATACTGCATATGGATTATTCTTTTGCCTCTTAGTAGAATATACTGTTGATTAATGTTATGATTGGCTTTCAATCAAAAAAGATGAAAAAAGAGGCTTTAAAAGGTCTGAATTATTTGAGGTTATTATGTGTTATGTCATGTCCAATGAGATGGAAACCACCAATTACAAAAGGTATTACATCTTTTGTTAAATCTTGGTAATGTGATCGGCTTTAATGAAGGAAATTTTTAAGTAAAAAGCTGGGTGATTGAGTTTCATGATTAATGGTGAAATTTATTCTGATGTGTGTGGAAGAAAGATGGTGCCCATAAGATGTTTATTAGTGAGAGAAGTTGGAAAAGTTGATAAGGGTGGTATCTAATCTAACTATTTCTGGTATTGTCCTTTTCCAAAAACATGACTATCTTTGTGGGTTTATTATGTAGGGATTTTCTGTATGATCCCATCTATAACATAGTGGTCATTTGCATGTGAAGCATTAAGCACCACTTGTACTTGCCCTATTTCCTTTGAAAACGAAGGTTTTCCACCTCTTTCGGCAGTTCCAAGGGCCAATCTATATGTGAAAAAGAAATTTATTGATTGTGACAATCTCCTTCAACCGACCTGCTTTGAAAATTAGGTTTTGTCTCAATTGAAGTGTTTTCACTTTTCCATGATAGATCTAGATTCGATTCTCGATGTCTTTGTTCTCTTTTGTCGACCTACCTTCTAATAAAAAAGTACTATCTTCTTTTAGGGTTTGTTTTTTCTAATTAATTAGAATAAATTACTCAAAAAAAAATGTATGAGTGAAAGTGTAAAGGAAAATTTTATTGAAACTTAAACCATACTAAATTAAAATAAGAGGATTGAGTAGAACAACCAATCTAGCCGTCTCAAACATAGGAGATGGTTAGCTATTGCCTATTGGAGGAAAATATGAGTTCTCATGAACTACTTGAATTCTAAATTCTCATATTAATTTGAATAGAATTCCACTTGAGGTTTAATTGAGTAGAGTTAAGTTTAGCTTAAAAGATCACGACTTGATATACACTAAATGAGTAAAATATAATTCATGAGTATTTTATTGGACCCTTATTGTATTCATTATATATTAAGTAGATTTTCTTTATTATTTAGAATTATTATCTGAAAGGAAAATAATTGACAAGAAATTAATATGACTCACTAACAAAGTTAAAGCTGTATATTAACTCAAAAAAAAAAAAAGAAGTTAAAGCTGTATATATCACTCTTCAAATTCCACGTAAGTAGAATTCACCCAATATCAGGGTAATAAAATGGCGTATAAATTGATCTGAGTTAAATTATAGCTTTTCTACAAGTCTAAGATTGATTTAACATGATTCAAATTCAGTTGGACATGTTGCTCAATCCTATATTTTGTTAGCTGGAGACAAAAGATCTAAAGAGTTTAAGGATTGGCTAGAATGAATCGGTCCTTTCTTTCATATTCGTATCAATTGTATCATCAAGGAAGATATTATGAGTTTAATTTCTGATAATTACTTTTATTTTGAAAGTAAATTAGTTATTTTAAGTTGAGTATTTACTTTTTTACAAAATAGCACTTTTAGTATTTAAGTGTAGTCATCCCTACACTTGACTACAAATTCGTATGCACTAGACCTTTTTATATTTTGGGGAAAAGAGAGGTTTTTAGTTCTTTTTTTGGGAATCAGATGTTGGCCCATTGACGTACTAAGCCAATTAAAACTAGTTTTACATCAAACCAAATGTCTATTCTTAACCAATAGAAGTTCAAATATTAATTATAGGCAACTATATAGAGGTACATAATAAATTTCTTACAAATTCAATTTTCATGTTATGGAGATATGGTAGCTGTTTGATCTTTTCTTGGTATGGTAGTTGTTTGATTTGGAAACAAGTGAAGCTATTGTTCTGATTTGCTCATTAGGGAATTTCGGCTTTAAATGGTTGAATAATTTTCATTTTAGTATGTCCGAATAAATTTGCTTTTGTTTTATTGTTTGATATAACTTTTAATACTTTTACCTTTTATATTTCTTAATAGTCCATTACTTCAAGTTACTTTACACATTTAATATGACTATTTTAGGCTGGGACAGAGAAATAATTTTCATATTGGTATTATATATTTATACTTCATAATAAATGGGTTGACCTAAAAAGCACCCTTAAAATTGAGTTTTTCTTAATTGCATGATATTTTTTTGACTATGTATTTCATGGACTAACTTCAGGTTTTGTGGGTTTTTAAAATTTTTTGCTTCATCACTGTCACAAAGTGCGTTAATTCCTCTGTTTTTCTCTCTCCTTCTCTACCTTTCCCTTCCCTCTCTTGTTTTCCCTTTCTTTTCCTCGTCTTCTTGACATTGACACTTCATGGTTAAACGCTCTGTTTTGGTCGTTTAAGTTAAGCTATCAAATTCAAGAGTTTGATGATTGTATGAATTTAGATGATAGTAATAACATATAACAAAGGCATTAGGTAGCAGCGAAAAGATGAAAAATAAGGAATAAATTGTCGAAAATAATTAGTTCTTCTACTTATCTGCTATGAATAATTCTATTTATTGATTATTTTCTAATAATTTCATCTTTAACATGTATTTGCACCTAGTATGGGAGGGGAGGGATGGGTAAGGTTGAATTTTTATCGATAATTTTTCCAAAAATTAAGGTTACTTGTTTTGAATGACTTTTTTTTTTTTGAGATATGTTTTGAATGACTTTTGAGCAATTAAAAGTGCATGTTCTCTGTTACTTATAAGTTATAACCAAGTGAACACATATTGAAAGCTAAAGTAAGAGAAAAAGAACACCAACAGGTAGGCGGAGAGGAAATCATTAATCTAAAACATAAATAAGGTGTCTTTAATTACCCCTGGTTAGCCTTGGTTAGGTTATTAGAGAAGTTTAATTCATGTAAGTGAATTTTTATTTGCACAGTTCAAGTTCTCCTAGAAAACATACTGAGAATATGGACCCAAAATGATTTATAAAAACAATAGGGCCAATATGTGAATACTCTCTTTGTTATTGAGTTTGCATTTGCAATTTCAAAGTAACAGAGTATAAAGTTTCTCATGAGTTCCCTCAACTGTTGGATCACTTCAATGTAAATATCTACATTGTGCTTTAGAACAAAATCGATTCCTTTGTGTTGGAGCTCCTTTGGTAAAAGTTGAGCAAAAAGAGGCCTCTTAAATTGGAAAAAAGAAAACACCACACATGCATTGGTTTATTATGTGACCTAAAAATTCAAGTACACTGTGTTCATCTTTTCTTTAACCTCCTTATGTTTACTGCCAAAATCTCAGGTTGTAGTTCACTCTTTACAAATTCACAGATCAAGGTAATTGCCATTTTTAAATTCTTAGCCACTATTCATTATGTGAAATTAATAATTTATATTTCTATGGGCATGTGATTGAAAAAGATTAGCAATATAAGTTTGTTAAATGTTCTAATATTAAGTTGGAAACTTTTCAAAGACAAAATTATTCGTCATTCTACAAGAGTAGTAAGAAGCTATTTGTGAACTTAATTTGTTGGTAAGAGTTTCAATTTCCTACAATAAACCATTTATACAAAATAAATTGCATAGTAAAATAGCTTTTAAACTTTTGTCTATATAAGTATTAATCAAATTATCTTATAAAACATAAAATTTAGAATTTATTATCTAATTATGCATTTATGCCTAGGGCCGTGAAAAATTGATCCGATCTGTAATACCGTCTGAAATCGACCTGTATCCGACCCGTTGGTTGACCCGAAGTGTAGTGACCTGTAATCGACCGAAACTCGACCTGATGTTGACCCCTAACCCGACATGTACCCGAATATTTTAGACCCATAATCGACCGACACCCGACTCGAGAATAACCCACACCCGATATGAATCCGATGATGTGGTTATCCGAACTCGATTTGCACCCGACCTGTTACAACTTGAACCCGTTTTTAACCCGATAGGTAATCCACATAATCCCACCCGAAATGACCCACAATCAACACCCGAGATTAACCCGACAATATGGTTAACCGAACTTGAATTGAACTAAACTTAATACAACTCGAACCTGCCTTATTCCCCCGATAGGTACTCGACACAATCCCACCCGAAACGACCCATAATCCGCGCTTGAGATTAATCGGACAATATGGTTAACCAAACTCAATTTCCACCCGACCTGTTGCAACTCAAACCCGTCTTTAACCTAATAAGTACATGACATAATCCCACCCGAAATGACTTGAAACTCGTAATTGACCTAACAAGCAATTGACATGGCCCGAAATCGACCAAACTGCCAAATGGCCAAATTGATGTGATAATTGCAAATATTTGCACTTATTCATATCAATTAATTCTCTTGTATGATTGTCAACGTTAGTGATTTCATGCTTATTTTGAATATTGATGTTACTTTTCTCATTTTGACAAATCATGTTGATTTCGAGTGAATTTTGATTATTTTAGTTATATTTTTTAGGGCTTTAAGGATGACTAAGTTTAATGGGGGAACTTAATTTTTTTATATTTTATTTAGGTTGAAAATTAAGGTGTATATCGATTGGAAGTCAACCCGAACCCAATATAACCCGACCTGTCATCTGACGTTAACTTAAAACGAAACGACCCATAGTCTAACCGAACTCGATTTGACCTGCAGTATAATCGATCTGGATCCAAACTGTATTAATCGAACCCGATACAAACCGAACTCGATTCGACCTGAGCTGAAACCGAAACCGACCCAATGTGGTATTAACCCGATATAGACCCGCACTCGATTAGACCCGTAATCGAATCGACCCGAGCTAAAACGTTAAAATAATCGAAAAAACCCGAACCCGAGAATATCCGAACCCGATGAAATCCGACTTAAAACCCGACCGAGTAACCGAATTTACAGCCTTATTTATGCCTCAATATATATTCTCAATTATTCTTTTTTGTTTTCTAATTTACTCTTGTAAATATATTAATATTGTCATGGGGCGTCCATTTGTTTTTGCTAACAAAAACAAAATTCACTACTCTAGTTGAAAAGAATATAAAAAAACAATTTTCACAATATTAAAATTCTCCTATAATAATCAATTTAATGAGATAAACAAAGGAAAAAAAAATATGAAGAGTAAAATTTCACCAAAATAAAATTTATTAAGTGCCAGATATAAAAATTATTTAAAAAGTGGATTAAAAGGTTGAAGAACATACAAGAAAAAAATGGAAGAATAAGGTTATTAGTATCTAATAGGGAGAAATATTTAATAAAAAGTTGATGCTTTTTTTTGTTTGGGAAAAATATTGTTAATTTGTCAATTTTAGATAAAAAAAAATTATATACTCAATTATGAGCGAGCCAAAAGAGAAAATAGATAAAAATGAAAAGATGGACAACCAATTAATAATAAAGTATAATTATTGGATTTTCACGACACCAAAAAATGTTTTTGACAAATGCATGAAGTGAATCGATCGAGTCAACAAAAACACTAGGTAGATAACAATCACTCATTTGTTAATGAATAACAAGACATGTGAGCAGTAATTGTAAACATTAATTTAAAAACCATATTCCTATTGCTGAAAGTTCTTATTCGTGTCTTGTTATTGATTTGCACGTTTATGATTGTATTTGTAAGTATAATATATTAACTGCCTTCTGCTCCGTCCAAATTGATTTGATTATTATGAAATATATTTAATTATTCATTATATATTGGTATTGAATATTTAAATTAAATATATTAGTGAAAAAGAATATTTTTAAATGTATCATCAAATTTCTTGTCTTATATCATCGGAAATAATTAAATTGTAATAATAAAAATGATTTTTAGTGAAAATTTTGCTTGTGATGTATTATTTTATTTTCCTGGTGATGAGATGATAGTCTCATCCACAATCAAGTGTTATGTCATTTAGAGCTTCTTAATAACACGTAATATCACATTTCAAATGGCAATAAATGAAAATAAATTTTGCGAGAAAAAATTGAAATGAAACAATTATGTTCATGAACTTTGTCAAGTCTCTTCCTAACAAATTTAGCCTAGATTCCATTTTAATACTAATAAGAGTTTTAACTGAAAAAATAAAAATAAATAAGATTGCGAATAATAATGAGAAACTGAAAATAACGCATTCGGCATGTTTTATGGATGGATTAACACTATATGTTAAGACTGTTTCCTCCAACAAAATTTGATAGTTATTTATTTTAATTATTTTCTATCATGAGCCAAATTATATTCCGTAGTTTACCATTATTAATATTAAGACATGATATTTTTATGAATGATTATAACTTATTAATTACTACATATTTATTTTATTAGTTTAAATATGCCAAAAATTCGATTTGTACTGTAAATTGCATGCTACTGGTTCCAATATACCGCAACAAATATACAATTTATTTGTCATCTCAAGTTGTTCAAAAAAGTTGGAAAAAGAAAGAAAAGAATAGAGAACATCTGGTGATGGAGTCAAATTAGAATAAAGTTTCGCAAAAGTTTCACCATCGCACCACTTGTTGAGAAGTCAAATTATATTGGGTTAAATTTCATGAATTAAAGTGATATAAAATTGTCCATTTCCACCTCGCCTAGGCTCTATCAGCGTTAAAATAAAATATAATACTTACTCCGTTTTTTGTTTGTCCACCTTAAGTTTTTTCATTTTATGAAAGAAATTTAAATTTGCTTATTAAAGTATATAATCAAGACAAAATATATTCATGTGAAATCTTGTTAAAAGTAGTCTTGTCTTGATACAAAGGATTTTAATGTATAATTTTTACAATTTTTTATTTTGGGTATTATGGTTAATCAATAGTGTATTATTGTAGGGAGTTTTTTTTTTGAAAAAATTGTCGTGAATAATACAACCTTTTGTTAATTTTTTTACAATAATACCAACTATTGATTAACCATAAATAATATCAACTTAGAGGGGTATTTTCTTAGAATAATACAAACTTTATTTTGATAACTGATATATCAATTTTTTTGTCTTATAATAACCTAAACTTTTATTTTTAACATGTTAGGAATTTTCCAGAAAACATCCCTTTAAGTTGATATTATTCATGATTAATCAATAGTTGGTATTATTGTGGGAAATTAACAAAAGATTATATTATTCACGGTAATTTTTTTTTTTTTCATTTTAATGTAAACTTAAAAGTCAACTATCTAAATGTAAAAACTATGAAAGATGATATTTATAAGAATTTGTAATTAATCTTTAAAATGCAAATATTTTATTTGAGAAGACCGAAAAGGGGAAGTAATAAATTAGAAGTCCTTGGGCAGGTGATGAGTTGAGGGCCTTCACAGGGCTACACGAGGCAATGGCAAACACTTCGAAGCGCCATTTATTGCCTAAAGGCAAGCACCTTAGAGCACTTTTGGTCTTAACCTTAAAAAACAATTATTTGATACAAACACCCAGCACATATGTTTTATTTTTATTATTTCTCTTTTTTACTTCTTTTTTTGAATTTTTTTTTCTAAGTTTTTTATAATATTTAATTTAGTTTTTACTAAATTTTGAGGCACCTCACAATCAAACACTAACGCCCTAAACTCTAGGAATCTTTAGCTTCCTAGAACGCATCACAGCTTTTAAAACTAAGCTTACATTGTTTCATGAATAAATTCGTATTGAAGTGCCTTAAAAATGAAACTAAATTAGAAAGAACTTAATATTCAGCTTTTCCTTTAAAGGGAACAAATGACCCTGTAGGCCGTACACTTTTTTCTTGTGCTAATTGAGGAAGCCACCTAACAAATATTTGTCCAAATTTGTCGATACATACAAAATAATATAACACATGGTGCAAATCAACTTTAAATGTAATTGGAAATATATGAGTTTAATCTATTTTATGGACATAAATCTAAAATTATTGAATAGAATTAGATGAACTAGAGTCTGAGAGTATAAATAATACTCTCCATTTCACTAATATTTTTCCATTTTTATTTTGAAGCAATATAGTTATTTCTTATTTCTATTTAAATTTTTTTTAATCTTTTCAAGTGACCCTAATGATTTTTTTTAACTTTTTTGTGCTTCCAAATTAATCCTTATAATAAAATGCCCAACATAATACACATGAGATCACTTTTTGAGTAGTCCCTAATGGTTTAAAAGTCGTGCATATCAAAATGGAAAGAAAGTAGTAGGATGGAGGTAGTATGTTAGAATAGAAAATTTTGGTTAATTAATTGACATATTCTTGAAGGTTTTTCTTTTAACTCTTATGATAGAGATTTGATTCTCATCACTTAATAATTTGATAAGAATAAATATCCTCCTTCTCTTGCATATAAGGGTTAATCCCTCAATTGCATTAAAGATGAAATTTAGTGGAAAAAAAATAAAGTTAATTGTGGATAAAATTGAAAGGAGAGTGAAATTATTGCCAAAAAAGAATTTTGCAAAATTAGCAAAACAAATATATATAGAAAGTAATGCAAACCGAAAGAGATAATGAGAATATTACATTAACTTTTGTCTTCTAGCACGGACCAAGTCTGAACATCATTCATGTGGGAAAGTAGTTCATGGTCCCTCTTCCTAAAGCTCCAAAAGCTAATGAATGAAGAGAGGAAGTAGTGCATCTTTTGGCATCATTCAACTTTCTTCACATGAATGATGCCAAGATAAGAAAATGATGCCGAGATAGACTACAACCGAAAGAATGGAAAGAGAATACTTCATGGTTTATTTCCACATGAGGAAGTTGTAGTGTAGTTGTTTCTATCCTCAACAAATGGTCCCTGGCCCTTGCAATAGGGATTCTCTGATCACTTCCCACACTAAAGAGTGGATGAACACTTATACTATGTCGATACCAACCAATATGTGATGTGTCATAGTCCAAAACAATTGTATATCTAGGACGTGCAACTCACACTTGTCTATTTCTATCGAAGATGCGAGCCAAGTACATTTCTAAGCTTATGTGTGCACATGAGACATAAATCCTCTGGGGCACAATATGGAAACGAACGAGAGCTCAAATCTTCATTGGGTAAAAACAACTCGCACGAAAAGGAAAATGTTGAGGTCAATATAAGGGACATTGGGTGTAGAGTATCAATGCCCTACAAGATAGTGATTATGAAACTTGGCTTAGTGAACAGTGAACACACTAACAGGCTATCAGCACAAATACTGAAATGAATAAAGAAAAAAACTACTGTAGCCTAAAGTGGGATCTAAAATCGTTTTTACTTAAGTTGTTGATGTACTTGTCGACTTGAAATACAATAGTTGAAAAGTGAGATATTACCTTATTTGGTTGAACATTGTGTAGGTTAGAGTTGACCGTTGACGCAAGCTTCTTTCCTTTTTCTTTTTGCTGATGGCCGGAAACCTAGAGTAAACCGACAACTTCAACCTACATATTACATTAATAGACAATTAGCTTCTTTTCCATTCTTGACATTAGATTTGACGGTCTTTCAAGTATCATCTCGTTGCTAGGATTTCAATCTCCGACTTTATGTTTCTATTTCGATGACGAAGTTGTGCATAGCACCAAAATGAGTCATTGCGCAAGTGTTACGCCCATTAACCTCGATGTCAATGATTTTAGTTCAATGTTTTGTGCCTCTTTACGCATTCAGTACATCATATCAGGAACATGACACACATCCTCATATCACGCACATGTGCCCAACTCTTAATTCTTGCAACTCACACAAAAGTAGAGTGATCAACAGTCAACACATTTATAATTATGAAACCTTGCTTGACCCTAGGACACACTATTGCCACAAACATAATGCTAGAAATATAGAAAGGAAAATGATCGTTCTAATCTAAAGTGGTTGGGACCTGACACTAACAAACCCAAATAAATCCACCTCCCATCAAGCATATATACCGAACTCCATCACCTTCCATGAGAGATTGCTTGCCTCAACTCTGATAGTGCAACGTAATCAAGCAGCAGAATAAACTCGTGATTGGTCGAAATGAAAAGACGATGTGCTACTAAAAACAAAGCAAGAGTCCTACAAATTAAACCTAAGGGGGGCAGTAAAGATGCTCATACTACATCTCATCACATGGATCACTCCGCGTTTTACCACATCAATTTGGATGTGAATTCCTTGGGAATTAATTTGATTACACATGTTAAAAATTAGTAAAGTTTATATGACATGTTTAAAAATTTATTATACTAAATATCTTCATAAATGATCATCTCGAAACAACCAACTCAAGACCTAGTATTAACACATACGGCCAAGTGCCTACTGGTTACTTGTCAAATGAACAAGTCAAACAATGAAATATCCTATTAAAGTCATTCTAGCTTATGTCTTCTTCTACAGAGCTGCCATTGGCTCTTATAGCTATTGTAAAGGCCAAAAAACCTGTCAAAACTTCACCTTCCTAGTGCCTAGCAATCGCACTCACACAAGCAAAAGTAAACAAAGACCCTATCTTTCAAAAATGAAGAACCAATTAAAAAGCATCAAACTTTACAAACTTCGAAAAAAGCAATAATAACTCATTACCCCCAATGTTCATTAAGTAACTTTCACCTAAGCGTAATATGGGATCAGTTATACACAATATTTGCTTTGTAATAACAAAGAAGTCGTAAACACTATTTGAACTTTACATAAACAAGTGCAACTAATTTATTACGTCATTTTATTAGTTTATTTTAATTTGAAACTAAAGGACAAAAATCTTTTGAGTACAGTGATAAATAATGGACGACTTCGAAAAAAGCACCAAACTGGAAAAAAGCCAAAAACATGAAAATCTATGAATACGAATGGCCATCCCATCTCATAACACAAGTGGTTCACAATTCATTAGCAAAAAAATTTTACAAAAATGGTTAACAAAAAGGTGTCCCAGAAATCTTAAGAGGATTTTCATGCACTAGCACCAAGGATAAGCATTGAAAACAGTTCAAGAATTCTATGACTGTCAGTCTGTCAACCAAGTACTTTGAGTAACAGCTAACTGGCCAAATGCCAAGTGCCAACTAACTTGTAAATGGCCTACATTAGCAATTACTGATACGACATGATTTTCTGTTGTTTGCATAAAACAAAAAATGGTTTCTAGCTCAAGAACCCTACATCAAAAAAATCCGACTATAACCAAATTAATCACTGTAGTTCAGTTTTGCTCCCATGATTCTAAGCTAGCCAGCTAGATATGCACACAAATGTGGGACATGTTATACAGCGAGCAACCATATGCACATGCACCGAGGCAGTTCTGAGGTGCCCGCAAGGGCAAATCCAAAATATTAGTATAGAGTGGGTTGAACTGTCATATCTACATGTGTACAAAACCAAGTGGACCGACTTTTATTGATAATATGGGTTTTAATCAAATACTCCGGAAATTTCCCCATCAGTGTCCATAGAGCACCCAAGAATAAAGAATCTCAAATATTATTTTACATTAGTTTTGAATATCTAATTTTAGGCCGCAACATTCCAAAAAATGCAAAATAAAAAGGGCCTAAAATTATTGTGCATTTATACCCGCACCCCTGGAAATTGGTATCTGCAATTATGAGACAAGGATAAGTGTATTTCATTGAATCAAATCTTCTACACTAATTACAATTTTCCCTTGATTTTAGGGAAGTTGTTGGGTGTAATTTTCCTAAAGCTTTTGCAATCTTGCGTCTTCTTTCTGTACGGACAACATAATTTCTTGACTAATTCTTTTCACTGTAGAAAGTAAGTACTCCCTCTGTGCCTCTCAATTTGCACTATGTATTTTTTGAATGATAGAAATGGTTTGTTAAGATGAGAGAGAATAAGTTTGTAAATGGGTTTAAAAGAAAAAGAGTAGGACTGTTGTCATTAAAGAAAAGGAAGAAAAATCAGTGGAACAAACTAAAATGATAAGTAATTTTAATTGAAAGAACCGAGGGAATAACCGCAGTGACTATGTGCATAATTTAGCAAGAAATACCTCAGTCCAACTAATAATTCCATCTCCAAAAATGTTTTTCAGCAACATAATTGCCGCTATTTAGCACCCTTTCCAACATGATAATATTATGAATACTAAAGGGGATTGAACTGAGAAAAACCTGAATTAGAGTAGTTAGATTACCATGGACTTTAACAGAAGATATCATTGCCATTACTGGTATTTGGTACAGGACATCGTTACTCCAAGGCCCAAGCTCCTCAGGATACGATGGCGATTGAAATGTTTCTCTGCGCCACAATGTCACATAGGTCCAATGATATGATATCATACAAGAACTTCAAAACTTACTATCCTCCGTATCTTTTTAATAGCTACATGTATCCCTTTTATTTGTTAGTTTTTGAGAGACCTGTTACATCCATAGTGGAGATAATTAACCATCTAAACAACTTTTTGCTGCTTATACCATCTAGAGTGCAAAGCAAAGGCAAAAATCCAAGTAAAATTAAGCAAAACAATAAATTAGTCAATCAGTTTATTACAGCTCCAAAATTGTTTATAAGTAAAAATCAGGCAGACTACATTTTTTCCATGTTTTCATCCAGTGTTATCAGGATAAGAACGATCTGAAGTGGATATAGATACTCATAAGTCATAAGCCATCAGCAAAGTCACCTACATTAGTTATTATAGCACTGAGACTAAAAACTAACAGTTATGTCCCATGGGTTTTGCAATAATTTCCTTTTTAGTTTGTCCCATAAGTTTTGCTATATAAATCTAATTGTGGCCATAATTTGCACTTTTTCTTTAATTCTGATCCACACGTTTCTCTCACTCCCACAGAAAACATCCCTTTTCTTCCCTTGCATTGCGTTGCTCGCAAATTGTACTTGTAGCAAAAATTATGGGACTGAGGGAGTACAAGCATCGCAAATAGAAGCACCATCATGAAATATAGAACCTAAAATCATGTGTTCAAAAATATCTTCATTGTTAAGGGGTCCTATAGTTAATAATTCATGTATCTTCACAGGTTGATTGCTTTGCAAATAATGTATCGATCAAATAAGTGCCATAGAATGAATTTAATATTCTTATTTTAATTAGTCCAAGGTCAATATTGAACACAGTATTACCCACTTGCAAGCGCAGAATATCAGATGAGCTGATCCATATCTTGTTTAAGTGCCTGCAATGCAACAGCAACAACATCAACATCAAAAATCTGTACAGCTTGAGTGTTAGTCATCATAAACTTACAAGAATTCCCTAATTCAGTGTCGTTCCCGACATTTTATGGACTCTAGGCAAACTATAAGGAATGGACCCTCTCTATGTAGGGTTAATTCTAAACTTTAACAAGTGTTTAGAAAAATAACAAAGATGGACCTATGTAGTATAAATATCATTATAAATGTAAACGTGTCATATACTTCTTAATTAAATAAAAAACTAATCATAAATTACAAATTTTTACTCTACTTTATAAACAAGAATTCTCATATATTAGGGGCTTAGGGCTCTTTCTAATTAGGAAAATTTACCTAGAATAATCCAATTTATTCGTAATTTTCCTACAATAATCTCACCTATTGATTAACCATGAATAATCCCTACTTTAAGGGGTATTTGCCTAGAGTAATCTTGGGTAACCCGATGACCTGCTTTAGTGGTAATTCACAAAAAAAAGTAAACTGGAAATTAATTTAGAATTCGAAAAAAAAATTGAATTTTTACATAAAAAATTCTAAATAATAAAAAAAATCATAAACTTTTTTTGAATATTTTTTTTAACATTTTTTTCGACATTTTATTTTAATTTATCTTTTTTTTAAAAAATAAAACTTGCTATAGCAAGTCACCGGATTTACTCTAGGAAAATATTACTCAAAGTTGAGATTATTCATGGTTAATCAATAAATGGGATTATTGTAGGAAAATCACGAATAGGTTGGATTATTCTAGGTAATTTTTCCTTTTAATTATGGGCCCTAGGCAAATGCCTACTTTGCATATGGTAAGTAACGGCCCTATGCCCTATATTACTTATACAAATTTAACATGTTATCCTCGATATCTCAAAAGTAAAGTTAAGTTCAAACTACAATAACACTACATTTATTTTTTTGTGTTTTGAATTTGAATAATTAGGAAATATATATTTATAAGTAAAGGGCTGTATCACCCCATGGCCCCATCTAAAAGAGTTGTGGCCGAAATATCATGCACCAAACGGCAAACTGCAAAACCTACATAATGCATATTATCGACTAATCCAAAAAAAACTAGTGACTAACCTTTCTTTATCAGAAAACATTTATTTGTTTCACTCATTAATGTTGGAAAAAACTAACCCTTAAAAAAAATGACTTTGTATCCTTTTCATGTTGTAGAGTTAAATTATAAAGACACACCTAATACCAACTCTCCAAATGATAATACATTTAAACGAAAATGAAATGTGTTAACTAGAACAAGCATGACCTTTAAATTTGTTAATAGATTTTCCGACCAAAATTATTGTTGAAGTAATTGTGACTTGAGTACAAAAATAAAGTCTATGCATTGATGTGTGCGTAGAGATGTGTAATTCTATAGGTAAGTTAAGTGTGACTTAAAGTATGAGTGTTTAAGTGTGTCTTAATGGAGTGCATAAAGAATTATGATGGATATTGAAGTGGTATTAAAGTGTGTTTAAGAATGGGAGTCAATGCATGAAGTTATGAAGACATAGAAGTATGTCTTAAACATGTGGCTTAATGGTTATACTCAAGGCCTTAATTGTTTATACTCATTAACGCAATTACCCTATAAATAGGGAGCTTACATGCTCATTTGTAATCATATCAAATACAAACCCCTTAGCCTAAACACATAGCCTTATTCTTTTTTACTCTCAATTGTAATCTCCTTCATTGTAAGAGTTGTTGAAACTCCATTGTTAAAGTATAAACAAGATACTACACACCTTCAAAGACGTAACCAATATTGGGTGAACCTCATAAATACTTGTGTCATTTTGCATTGTTAATTTCCTTCAAACATTGTCAATTTCATTAATAGTATAATTTGTTCATCCAGGTACTTCATACCTTCGATCTTGGTGATATCATTTTACTTATACTAACTTTACATTAAAAATCCCACCATTTAATACCTAGAACCAAACGGGCAACAAGGACAAAAATAGTAAAAAAAATAAAAATTATACAGCCATGCCCTCATGTTACCATGCAAGTTATTTACGAAATCAATACGTATCAAGTGTTGCTCAAGAGGATAATACTAATCCTAGCTAAACAAAAGCCTTACATGACCTAAAACCTTGGCAAGGGGAAGTCATACTATTAAATTGGCTTCTCTCCTTCATAGGGGACCATTAAATTGCCAACAAATTCCCCCTTCAACAAACAAACAATTGTTCATCCTTATTTTCCACGATACAAGAAAATCTTCACCCAACAAGATGCTAAACCCTGCTCATTCCAATTAAGGTAAAAGATACACCCCAAAGATATAATTCAATCATAGAAGAGTAAAGGTATAAAAAAAACCTCATTACTACATCACCATGCCCGCTACCACATACCGCATTGATCGCGCCCCAAAGCTTTTTAAATTTGCCGAACCGATAGTACCTGCATTGTAAAGATATAAAAAAAACCTCATTACTGCATCACCATGCACGCTACCAAAATTGCAATCATTGACACATTTTTGCACTGCAAGATATATAGATCATTTTTTCTTAGTTTATAAATTACTCGGCTTGCAATGTTGAAAAATATTTTATTCAATACAAATTCAAGAAGTGGTTCAAAGCATAGAATGAGAATCAATAGGAGTTCAAAAAATAAAAAACAATACGCAAACACCTCTAAGGCCGTTTAACATGCTCGTTGAAATGGTCAGACAGTTCTTGAAATACAATAGGGATTCACACATTGTTTGCTCTTCTTCCTATGATACACTCCTCAATCTTCTTCCTATGATTTTTCAGATGAAAGATTATCCTTATTAAATAACCACCTATCTCAAGAGCTCAATACCCCAAATGGTCCTTACGACCAATAATTCTTCTACTCCTCAAGGCTCTCACGGCGAAACTTAAACTCCACACCATTTCAGCCCTCACGGCTCAACCCTCTTTTTGTGGAGCCAAACCATGCCACCTCACATACTCCTCTTGCTATGAGACTAGGCCCACTACCCTTTGTCCCCCTCAATTTACAAATAATTCAAGTGACATAATACCATCCTCTCAATTAAAATTCACTAGCCAAATAACCTACCCACCTAATATTTCCAATACACATCCACAATCTTCCATACGCATAAACAACCCAACCTCCCCCTCCCCCCTTTCAAATTCATTTAGGCACATTTATAACTAGACATGGAATATTTAAACGCAATCCCAATACTAATAAACTTGACACCTAAACTTCCAAATCTCCTTTTACCTCGCAACCCATAACAACACTTAACCCTTTGATGCTTTGATTCAGAATAAGACTTAGAATTGTGTTTTTAAATCTCCAAATGTCATATTCTTCGTTCGCGTAAAGAGAAATTTGGTGGTACTTTTGACTTTTGTGTGCCATAAAGCTCATCTTTTGGGTAATGATGCAGGTTAACTGGTGGGCATTGATCATAGAGAAACATGTAGTTCTGTTGTGAAACCAGCTATAATTCACTTAGTCTAGTCAATCACCAACTTTGACGTTAAAAATGCTTTTTTAGATGGTATTTTACATGAAACAGTTTATATGCCACAATTACATGAATCACTAATCAATTTGCAAATCGCGAATCAAAAAAAAGACTTATTGTCAGTTTTGGGCTATTTTAGGGTCATTTTGAGCGAATCGCGAATCCAAATAACGGATTAACTGGCAAATCATGTTACACTGTTATACGCACCAATTCACCATTGGGTTTTAGATATCCAAATTTTCCAAAAGGATGAATGCAAGCTAAATAAATATCTATATGGTCTCACATTAGCACCAAGAGCCTGATATCAAAGAATTGCGGACTTTATTGCCTACGTCCTTGCATTAACCCGGGAGATGTGTAGACAAGCTATCCTTGAAAGGAAAATTGTGCAAAACAAATCGAAGGCAAGAATATATAAAAAAAGGAGGAATTAAGATAAATTGATCTTTTGCTTTCACCATTTTTGGTTGGAAATAATCAATCTCTCAAGTAATCAGATTTTCAACTCATTTTTGTTTTTCCATGCTCATTATCTTTTTGATTGATCTTTAACGTTAATGATTGAAAAAATAGTCATGGGAAACAATCAGAGAAATTATTTGCAAGTAGAATGTGATATATGTATTTACCAAAACAAAGAATGTGTTATATGCACAGCAGCAAGACAAATGGAATATAATAATCTAAAGATGTTGCATCACTGTCCTCTTGGAAGGTAAAAACTTCCAAGCAACATCAACCATCTTTTAATCCCAGGCCTAATTTTTCTCAACCAAATCGAGATAAAAGAAAAGTAAAAGGAACAGAAATCTAGTTGACATTGCCATTCATAATCTATATGCCAAAAAAAAACCTAGACGGTCATATCCTAGATTCAATTTTCAATCTATCTACAGTCTACACAACAATGGCATTAGATATTGCTGAAGAGGCTAAAACTCCATAATTTGAGTCTTAGATGTGTTTTATGTACTATTTTAGCCTTACTTTATCAAAGCATTTATTAACACTTTTGAAACCACTAATATAAGCTGGTGATTTATAATTTAAAGATATGTTACGGATTTATAGAAAAACCTTAAAAAGGAACAAATTGTATTTGCGTCATCACAAATGGGACCTGGTATGCAATGAATACATCATTCCTGATTAGTGACACGGTGTACCACAAACGCGACCATAGGTACATATTTGCACAATAAGCAAGATATACAATAGCTTAAATGAGTAAATTACAACTATGAGGAGAGGAAACCATACTCTAAAAAATTGTTGGTATTTTTCTTTCTTTCATTACTAAATTGCCAACAGACTTTCTCACACACATCACCATGCCAACTTTTATTCTTCCTTGTTTACCAGGACACAAAGAAAATATATACCGACCAGACAGGACATAGGTCAACCCAATCAAGGCAAAGAATGCACACCAATATCAACTTTTACACAATTTAACAAAGATGGTGCCGTAGTCCAGAAATTCTATCAAAAATGATATGGAGAGCTGAGTAAACCTCACTGCCCTATAAAAGCACTAAACATTAAAAAACTCAAAAATGTAAATGTGACTGACATATACCATGACGGTTAAGCCGCAAAGACAATCTCAAACATAAGGTGAAGAGCCGAGTAACATTGGATCTGAGTGCTCAACTACAAATTCAGCACAGTTTGATCCTTAAGCCACATGTTTAAAAATTTTCGTGATAAGGGAATACAAAGTTTTACAGTAGTTTAACATGAAACATGATGAAAACGAATGATTTGCCTAATTGGGGTTGAAAAATAAAATAATTTCCAAAATGGTGTTTATATAATAAAATAGTTTTACTAAGCTATATTTTTTGGTTTGGTAATTCCAAACCTGCAAAAGGATAAAATTGTTTTGTCTAGCAAATATACGCGTTAAACAAATTTAAAAAATCTCACAAGTCTTACAGAAAGAGTAAAATATCCCAAAAAGAAAATACTTCAACATCTTCAACATACAACCAAAAATCTCAATCTCCAAAAGTCAAAATCAATAAAGATGTTTGTCGAAAATGGCGTATCCTTGTGATCTGTTGTTAACATCATCCTTGTGATCTATCATAGAAAAAATCAAGTGAGTTTTTAGTGTAAAAAATAATAAATTGAATATTGTAATACTTTAACATTAGACATACATTGAAGAACATGTTTTCTTATTATGACCTTTTGAATTGGAATTGGAATAAGTTTAGTCTTTGTTTAATTTTGCTTGGGAGAGAATTAATAGGTTTGGAACTTCCCAAACCACAATCAAATAGATTTAGTTAATTTTTTTTTCTTAATGAACAATAGTTTGGGAAATAAATTTTTGTGAGCACCATTTTGAGAATTTTTTATTTTCCAACACTATTTAGGCAAATCATTCAATGAAAACGATCCTAAGATAAAAATCAATACGCAACAGGGTCACTACGACAATACCATCGCTAAAACTATACTTTTGACTATACAGTTTTCAACTATAAACTCTAATCTAAAATAGCTATTCTGGGCACATTTGGTTTAAGAGTGGGCTGTTTGGAAGTAGTGGCCCAAAAGAAGTTTATGATGTAATAGATCCCACAGTTTAGAATATAATACGGAAGAGTAGAAAGTCTACGCCTTGCAGTAACCTACAAGATGAATTGACAAGGCACTACAGAAATGAACGTTGTGTAAAACAATTGATGCAATATCAAAAAGGAGATCTTAAAACCATAAAATTAATCTTTTTTCTTTAACCATTTAATGATATGAATTACCAGTTGTTTCTCTCATTTTTGTCTATCCTTCAAAATATGTCTTTTTAATATGTCTAGAATTTAGATATTTTACATTATAATCACCAAAAACAATCAAAAAAAGTAATTGCAAGGAGGATGTGTGACATTCACGGGAACAAGATAGAAGGAAGATAAAAACCTAAAGATGCAGCACCACCATCCATTTTGACAGTGAATCAACGATACTACCACAGTCCAAGCAACATCACCTTCAGTATTCCCTGTAAATCCCTAATTTTTTCAACCAAATTGAGCATAACAGAAAAACCCTAAAGAAAAAAAAAACCTAAAATCGAAACATTATATTGTTCCATTTAACAAACAAAACACATGAATTGAGTAGGAATAATGAAACGCTTTCAGCCACAATTATCATAAGACATGTTCAAGATATGGACTCACAAAGTGATAACTAGCGATCCGGACAAGTTCGGCAGAAGGTACCAATGAAGATTCTAGAAAATGCTCGCACATCAGTGTACAGATGCGCAGTCAAACACGGCATTGTTGCAGCATTACTGAAAGGAAAAATGACTGTAATGTCAATATCAATCAGCAACACAAAAATTGTAGAATTTTGCTTTAGAATTACTACCAATAACAATCTGATGAAACAACAAGATATCCTTGTTAAAAATTATTGAAACTCAAGCAATCATAGTAATGTAAACAAGAAATTATGATCATCATTATCATCATATAATGGAACAAATAAATTGAGAGGCAAGATTGAACCTTCGTAAGATTTAAGACGCAATAAATCAACGATCAAAAATAGATTATATGCTGATACCGATACCCGATAAGGATCGGAAATAAATCATAGTAATGTAAACAAGAAAACCCATTTTGGATGACAAAACTTCTGTATTGACAAAGAAATGAAAAAATAAATTTAAGTCGGTTTACACAACTACCCATTATCGTCCCATTTTCTGCCCTTGGGTCGGGATTTCGCGGGCTTTTTGGGGTGTTAAGTTGTTATCTAATACTGTTGCTTTTATTATACTTGTTATATTTGATTAATTTAATTTAATATTTTGATCATTATATATTTATATATATTGAGATATGTAAATCTAAACTTTAAAAATTTAATATTTTAAAAATATGTAATAAGACAATTTAAATAAGATACTATTTGGTTATATTTTTTCTTATATATTAGCCGCAATATAGAATATAAGCTTAAATGATGAATAGTATCAATACACGTAATTTAGCAAGTATTTCGGAACGGAGAAAATATATTTCAAAATCAGGCTCTGACCTGATGTTTTGTAACCTTTTCTAAGGAAAGTTTTTCAACTTCCATGACTTTTACTCCCTCCTCCATCAATCAAAACCCCCCGTTCACACCTTAAATTTGAAATCTCATTTGGAAAACACAATGCCCCTAAAATTTCTATCTTCCTTTGGTGTATATCATGGGATGCTCTCTCCACTAGATGCACTCTTTACCATTGCTCAATCCTCTCTTATCCAACTACCCCTTCTGCTCTTCTCCTGCCGAAACTGCTACTCATTGTCTCAGAGACTGCTTAGTAGCTAAAGAATTTTGGATTCTTTATTTCCCTGTCTTACCTGATAATTTTTTCTCCCTAGTGCTTTTCGCTTGGTTAGACTTAAACCTAAGATCTTCTCCTTACTACAATTCAATTCCTTAGCCTACCTGGTTCACCTTTATGCTTTGGACCTTATGGATCAACTGTAATAGCAAGGTATTTTCCAAACTCAATCTCTTAACATCCTTTCTTTCAGTCACACAAAAGTCTCATCTTTAAACTCCTCCTATTCCCAACCTCTTCAGGGGCTCACCACCCACCTCCTTGCATCTCCTGACCCGAACCCTCCTTTGGGTTTGATTTTTTAAGTAGATGCTTCCTTCCTCCCAACATCTAACCTTTGTACCATTGGAGTTGTCCGTCTTTTCTCGTACAGGGTCTTGGCACTACTCCTTTGTCCTTTTCTACAAGAGCTATTGATGCGAATATGGTGAAAATTCTCGCTATTATTACTGGTTTTATGGTGGTCCCGCCAAGCATGAACGGAGTTTCCCAACAACTTAAACTCTTTAGGCTCACCGTCTCCCCCATCTTTATAGAGGATACTATCATATCTGATTTCAGTCGGTTAGTTATATCTTTATCATGATGTATTCTTAGACTTTTTATTTGCGTCTGTAGTCTCTCCTCTTCTTACTATGGAGGACCATCAAAATTGTTTTTTCTCTTATGATGTACCCTAAATTATTTTAACTTTATTATATGTCGCCTTATATCCAATAAAATTGTTATCTAATAGAGAAGTAGTAGTTTTTTAAAATTAGTTTGTTGTAATAATTCATTATATAAGTTATTTAATACTTTGCTTTTGTCTTGTTTATTTTACTCTTAGTGTAAAATAAGTAAAATTTAGTGGAAAGAACAATTAGGTTTAAAAATGAGACAAAACAAGTGGAGAATAACAATTATTGATTAAAATAGAGAGAGTATAAATCATGGATCATAGAAGTATTATAAGAATGAGAGTGAGGCCATTACCAAAAAATAAAAAAGGTGCAAAATCATGAGATAAATTAAAATAGAAAGTGATGTAAAACGAGACAAATTGGGGGAGTATACAATAAGTTGCTCCTACCAGCATGTTCAAAATCATATGGTCAAAAATGATAAAATCAGCTTGTCAAACTAGTCATTCCAATAAGCAATCAACTATTTGCTAAGCGTTCAAGGTAATAATATAATCGAATAAGATGATTCTATGGGGTTGCATGAAAAGTAAAAACATATTCGTTCAGTTTCATATTATTAGTTACATTTGAAACCATATCATAAGAAATATTCACGACAATTAAAAAAATGTAATTGCATTGCATTCAAAAATATTATACTCCCATTGTTCCTTAACAAAATTTTTATAAGAAATATTCACGACAATTAAAAAAAAATAAAATCTTTTAAATTCACGTTGTACTGAGGAGAAGTTAGTCTGCTGTCATTGTTAACGTTAATCATCATGGTAATGATCAGCAAGTCCAAAGTGTACATAAAGTTACTTTAGCTCCTTTAGTATCTCACATGGCCCATGGTACATCGGTTTTGGGATCTGAATAAAGTTATTAATAGGAAAAATAACTACAATAAAAAATTTGTATAAATTTAATTTACATTATTTTAATGGGTAATGATATTTATCGTCTTTAAGGTTGTACATAAAAATCAACAATTTTTTTTTATTATTAATTATTTTAAATTTTCAACAGAATCTAATCTAAAAATTAAAAAACAATTAATATTTTATATAACAATTCTAACTTTTTAAGAAATAATAAATAATAAAATAATTAAGTATAATTAAATTTTTATATTTCCAAAGCAAAAATAACATTAAATTATATAAATTAAATATAAGATTATTTCTTATATACAGCCCTTAGGGTTATATCTATAATATAATGATAGAAAACAAATTTTACGTCTGAGCAATTTAAGAGCAACAATATCTTCATTATTCGAACTCTAAACATATTTGTTGTGGGTTGCCGTGTTGTTACAATTAACTGATGATTAGTTTGTTAAATAATACTCCCTCCGTTCTTTTTTGATTGTCCACATTATTATAACGGGTAGTTTCATTAGTTTGTCCCATTTCCTAAAATGGAAACTTTTGATACCCCTTTTTCACTCTCTCTCTCTCTTCTAATACCCCATATCCGTCGAATCCATTTCCTCGCTTAAACCGCTCATAATTGCCCCCTCTCTTTTTTTGCGTTTCTCTCTCATTTCTCAATAACTCCCTCTCTCTCTTCTGAACCTCCATTTTCATTGAGCTTTTTAAGCTTTGCCCCCTGTTTTTACCCAAGTTTCGGTTCATTTTTTTGGACTAAAATATAGATCGTCATTTTCTCTACAATTTGAGGTAAGTTTCGTGATTTTTTGTGGTTGGCTTGAAAATCGTCTCCTGTTCTTGAACTAGCTTTGACGTTTTTCTGGGTTTATTTATGGATAATAAACCCTCTTCAAGTTCATCATCAATTCCTAGTCATTTGTATAATGCCCTTTGTGAATATGGTGAGTTGTGTTCTTGTTCCATCCATGGCTTGTCACATTCTTACTCAAATGAGATACTAAGATGGTCAAAAAAAGAGCTTGAGGCTTATCAAAAAGTTCTTGAAGATGATGCTTGCTCGAAAATGCGTGGTGATCCACCTGTGAAAATTAAATTTGTGTTTGAATCTCCATCTAAAACGCCTCCTCAAACTCCTCCTGTTGAAGATGATGATGTTAAGGTTGTTCCTGACACTCCTGATGAAGTACTCTCTGCTAGGGGGAAAGAAAACCCTAAAAAACGTCGTCGTTGATTGTAAGACCCATTTTTTAAGTTTATGTTAAATTTCGTTTTATGTAGTTGAGACTAAAAGAAAATTTGGGATTTAGGTTGTAATTGCACATTTTGGGTGACTTCTGGATTTGTTTGTTGCTGGAAATATTTTGGGTATTTTGATGTTTCATGTTTGTTTGTTTTGATGACGATGATCTGTTCATTTTTTGGGTATTTTGATGATCCTGGAATTTTCGTGTTCTCTTCATGTTCTGTTCATGTCATTTTGTTTGTTGATGTTCTGATTTAGGGTTTTGTTCATGTCAGTTTTGGTTCATGTTCTGATATAGGGTTTTTTTTCATGTCACTTTTGGTTTATGTTCTGATTTAGGGTTTTTTTCATGTCATTTTTGGTTCATGTTCTGATTTAGGGTTCTCTTCATGATCTGTTCATATTGTGATTTAGGGTTTCCTTCCTTTGAATGATGATACCCCAATGATGATTTGCAAAATTCTGAAAAATTGATTTTAACAGTGTAGTTGAGTAGCTTTTGAAAAAAAACGTTTGAAATCGTTGCGTTTGTTGCATGGTAAATGACTTTCATTTAAAGTGATAATCATACACAATCTGAGAGGCTTTAGAACCTCTATGATGAAACAGGGGGCATTTTTTTTACTTGATTTACTACCAAAATGAGCCATACATTCTCATGTACATCAACCATTGATTTCATATCTAGTTTTTTTCAAAATGTTGCTCCTAACATAATTAAATCAAAAATTTTTATGATGATTTATCAAAACATACACTGATGGGTTGAGTTCAAAGTTTAAAAAAAAATAATCACCCTTGTGTCTCTTCTAATGCTTGTTCATAAGCTTCTTGCATTGCATTTGAGGATTGTGCCACATCTTCATTCTCTTGTTGTGTTTGGGGTGCTTGAGGATTCATTGTAGGATTCACAAACGCAACCGATTCCCTAACTAGTTGTGTTGGAATCCTAACTTGAATTCTTAGGCGGCCATTATCTTCTTCAACTTTCTTGCCCAAATGCGGTTGTACATAGTCGTTACTTCCCTTGACCTTAAGAATTTCATTCAAGTGATGTTGCAATGAAATCTAGACATTTGTCAATGTCTTTGGATGAAGTTCATCATACGCTTCTTCGACGGCACCAATCAACTCCGTCATATTCTTAGGCATCTTCATGTGCATCAATGATTGAATGCTTCTAAAAAATCCCAAGTCCAATATGTTACAATCTGGACTATTGGGTGGTTGTTGTGTTAAAATGAATGTAAGCCCTTTTTGTACGTTGTGTTGTTGCCAAACCAGATCGTCGTTTGTTATATGGACTCTAGCGTTGTCTTGTTGAATGAATATGACCGATGGACCTTCTCTTGGCCACTTTCTAAGTATGGTCGGAATGAGATTTTGTATGAGCATGTTTCTATATACCTCTTGTGTGACGGATTCGGTTGGCTTGATTTCTATCGAACCCCTTGGCCTATTTTTTGAATCCCTTTGGGCTGCCACCCTATTAATAAAGGGAAAAATCCCTATTTTCCCATCGAAAATGCATTGCCCATGTGTGTTCCATCTAGGCCTAGCAACTGCCCCTAAGAACATTGCCTTCGGTATGAACTTGGATGATTTTGCTACCCTATACGGGATCTTTTCTTTGTGTGCAAGGTAAACTCTTTGAGTTTTTTTGGTTAGGTAGAACCACTTCTCATCAATATGAATAAAATCAAACATACCCTTGTAGATCGGATGTCTTTGAATGCTATCCTCTTGAATGAGACTCAATATCCACTCCACCCTTCTAACCTTATTGGCATCGGTTAAACAAGGGTGAAGAGGATTTGAATGTGCTTTGATTTCTCCTCTCTTGATTAGCCTCCAAACGGTCGATGGTGCCAAGTCTAAACATTGTGCCACATCCCTTATACATGTTCGTTCCCCCATCGGTCTTGACTCAAGAACGTTTGGAGGCACAACAACACGTTTTCTTCCACAATTCTTGAATTTAGACTCCACCATGTATGGTTTGTTTGGTTCTTTTGATTGCATTGCCCTATGCCATAAACGCCGTATGGTCCTATGATGATAACCGTATTTTTGACCGATGAATTGGAATGTTCCATGAGGTAATTTGTCGTTTGTGTGCAGTGAAAGCAACTCTTGAAAAATAAGATGTCGCATTTCATTGGTAATCCTTGGATTATGATGCGCTTCTTGTTCCCCCTGTTGCTCAACAATATGTGGTGGTTCTTGCTCGGATTCTGAGCTTGATTGAGGATCATATTGACTTGATCCGAAGTACCATGCCCCCTCGATATCGTCTTCACTTCCTGAGGCCATTACTTAGCCAATGATGGAGTAATGAAGTGAAGCTACTGTTACTGTTATTAGCTTCTATTTTTTGATGAAAGGTTCTGATTTTTTGGAGCTATTGGATGCCTTTGAATTTGTGGAGCTACTGATTTTTAAAGCTACTGGTTTGTGTATTGGAGCTACTGATTTTGAAGGATTATGACTATGTTTATTGGAGCTACTGATGTTGAAGCTACTGGTTTCGTTTGGTGCTACTGTGTATTGGAGCTACTGGTTTCGAATGGTGCTCATAGTTGCTGATTTTGCTGTGCTTATATACATCAAAAGCAGAATTTGTATAGTCATTTGATTTCTATTGCTTGATTTACTTCAATTACATAAGTGATTCATGTTTATTGTAATTGCCCAATGGGTTGATTTATTTCAATTACATAAGTGATTCATGTTTATTATAATTGCCCAATGGGTTTATAATTTCAGTTTTTATGTAATTCCCTCCTTAATTTGTAATTACCCTCCAAAACTTTCCTTAAATGGAAACCCCCAAATGTAACAAAAACAGAAATTCTGTTTTGGTTTGTACGGTTCTCTCTCCTATTAATGAGAATAATTTTTTTTGTTTTTTTGTTTTACTTTATCTTTAATAAATTTATATTTTCTCTCTCATAATACCAATACAATCATTAAATCATTCCACTATTCTAATAAAATATTACCCACAATCAATAAAGATTCCCACTATCTTAATATGTGTGAAATCCTCAAATAGGACACACATATAAGAACGGAGGGAGTATATTATATCCAACATTATTTTTTTATTAATATTAGTATATATTCTTCTCTATTAATAAAATTTATTCTTCTGTTATCGACAGTGTTTGCCAAAAATTTATTTTTGTTACCTTAAAATTTTGTTTTTTATTTTGAAGATATTAAAAATAGATTTCACCATTAATGATCGCCAACATATATACAATAAGTTTTGTATAACTTGTATGACTCCCTTTCATGAAAAATGTCAAATCTCTAAAAGTTTCTTTGATGGAAATTATTTTAAAACTAATTTGAGACACACTCTAGATCGAATCTGCACAAATTTATTAATTTTTTGGTCCCAAAATTTATTAGACCAATGTTTTTATTAATTCTTATACTTTTATATGTTGTATCCATTGGGTAAAAATTTCCAACTTCCGTTGAAAAAAGTACAAAACATCAACACAATTCATCTTTATAGATCAATACCATTATCAGATATCTCTAAAATAATTTTTTTAAAATATCCTTATATTCGTTACACACTAGATAGATACCCGTGTCATACACACAAAAAAAAAATTCTAAATATATGCATGTTTTCATAGACAATGCTACAAAAAATTTATATTATATGTTTTTCACAAAGATGATGTTACTGTAATTATTTTATGGCTGGTAAATAAATTCAAAAAATTACATTGGTTTATAAATTTAGGAACAGTAGTATTCTACGGTTGTTAAATAAAGTTGAAAAGTCATTTTGCCATATTAAAATATTATTTTCTTTTATTTTGGAAATAATATTAGAATCATATTGAAAAATAATAAAGCTGGTCAAATATTATTCTGCACCTTAAATAAATTCTAATATTTTAGGAAATAATTTTCAATAAATAGCCAGTTGTCATGACAGTATAAATAAGCGGGAAAATATTGAATGAGAGTTTGACATATGTGTCAATCTCGTTTCTTTATTAGTAGTCTTTATAGATTATAAATAGATATAGTAGTCTTTATAGATTATAAATAGATAGATTCAACTTTAATTATTTGTGTCTTTTAAAGAAAGCTAGAAAAATTAAAAACAAAGGGATCACATATCACAAATCAGAACTTAAATGGACACACTTTTCAATTTTCATGGCTTTGGGATTCATAAATAAATAAATAAATAATAATTAAACAGGTCAAACATAATTCCTTAAGGAAGGTAATAAACGTGCTTTGGGATTGCAAAGGCTATGTACAGCTGTAGATTAATTCCATTATTATCTACTGTTTTGTATTAAATTAAAGAATTAATGATGAAAAAACATTAACTTTACATTGCACATGCCTCATCCTCCTCTTCACTAAAAACAAGTGGTCTCCACAATTGCCAAGATCTTAACAGAGTGGCCCTCCTAACAAGACCCATAATTTTATTTATGACTAAATTGTACATTTTCGGTTTAGTGTGATAATGAATTTGTCATATTATTAAACGACATAGAAATCAAGAAGATGAATATACTAGTGGGGTAGAGTATTAGGATATATTTAGAAATAAAAGATGAATATATAAAATAAAAGTGATTAGGTAATTTTTATCAATAAAAATATGTTTTGTTAAGAAATAACTCAATTAAAAGTTTAAGTCGGTTGTTGAAGTAGGATATGTTATATGCTCTAATGCGTCTTCGGTGATTGAAATTCGAACTCGTGATCTTTTGTCATGTTGGTTTCTGATACCATGTTATAATTTAAAAAATGTGTCTGGTCAACCCATAAGGAGAAGAAAAGGTAATCCACATACAAAACCAAATAAAATTCACTAAGAAAACCAACAATTGGTAGTAATAGTAGAGATTAATCCTCAAGTTTATAAAGTGATGTATGCTCTTTTTTTCTCTAAAGTGGGATATCTCACATGTAGATAATAAATGGACACTTCAGCACTCCTCATAACATGTAAGTATCTTTAGAATTTTAGCCTACAAAAAAGGTTACAAACCTATTGGCAACAATAAACATCTAATTAAAAGCCCTTACCAATTGTTTTGATAAATGTTTAGTATAAAAACCCAACAACAAACTGAATTTTAATATCATATTAAGAAATGAACTTAAACAAAAGTATATGGTTTCAGCCGTATGATATTTCTAACCTTCAGTGACTCGGAGGAATATGTAATATGTATGAACTAAATATATTGTTATCTTCTATGAATTGGTCAATCTATTATACCATTATGAATAATTTTTGTTTATTTACATTTAGTTATAAAAAGTTGATTTAGTGTAATAACAAAAATATTTTGAGGCATCAACTACTGAATTAAGTTTATAAGTAAGTTGATTTCTTAATATAAAGTCAAAAGTCAATATGACTAATTATTATAGATTCAAATTTCATTCACCTCTCATCTGAATTATATTTAGCAGAAAATACGAGATGTGCACGTATAATATACTTCTAACGCAAAGGCGAATTTAAGTGTAACGAATTGTAAGAGTACAATTAGATCTGCCTAGTCCATGTCTCTGCATGTTACGAATCATTCTATATTAGTATTTTGAATTCATCTAGATGTCGAATAAATGGAAGCCAAATGTGGATATCCCTCAGCGTTATTGTGATTTGAAGTAGTTTACACGATTTGAATAATTCAGCTGACCTTGTTCACATGGGTGCTACTCCAATCTGACCATATAGAAGACCGAAGACTAAAGATCATCCCACATGGACACCAGGAATAAGAATTTTTAACTTGTCGTAAATATAGTCTACCAAACAAGTAGCTTCCTCTATGCTTCCTTTTCTGTGTTACTAACCGCTTTATGCATATGGAGTTGCCAATCATATAATCAATTTATATTGTATTTTATTCTGTTACTACTTACTACTCTGTCCCATTTATATTTTAATTAATTTCTTTGATTGATCATTTTAAATTAATAAGTTATTATTTTAATACACTAAATATATATGGGTTTGCCAAATAGAAATGATCTCACCATAAGACCGTTTCATTTAAAAAATTTTTATTAAAAAATATTACTGAATTGTAACAACACTTCATGTTTTTTGTTTAGTACTTCAAAATAAAAAAAACCGAATATCAATTTTCACAAAATCCTATATCATCTGAATCTGATTTAAAATTGTATATTCAATCCAAATTGTTCCAGTTTGCAAAAATGAACAATTTATTTAATTTTTGGAATCAGATACCAAATATTTTGAATTAGATTATTATGCACACCGTTAACTACACTTATGGCCCGTTTGGTAGGTGGTAATAAACGGTAGTAATGAGAATGAAAAAATAAGTGTAATTTTAGTTGAAAAATCTCTTGGTTACCTTGATGGTCATACTTGTACAACTTCAATAATCTCATTTTCTTTATAAAATTCATTATAATGCATTACCATTGGAAGAGGTGGTATTTGATAGTAATGAAAATTTGTAAACAAAAAAACTTTATTGTGGTTAAAGTTTGATTACCATGAGAATGATATGGAATTTTTGATGAAATTTTACACTATAAATCATTCTCATTACAACCATTTAGTACCACTAACCAAACGAACCGTTACAACTTTATACAACTAAAGCTACTTAAATATCTAACAATTACTCTAGGTAAAAGTTTATTATATCCTCGTGATAAAAAAACAAAGGACAATGACAGGTATTTTAAAATAGTGTACACTAGTAGATGAGATAGGGAAAATACAAAGAAGTACGTATAAACCCAATTATACAACATTAGACAACTATGAATATGAAAATGAACTAACCAACTAACGACAACTGAAATAAAGGGAAAGAGACACAAACATGGAAGGGGGAGCTGCTTCTACTCTGTTCTTCATAACTTGTTTATTTACTTCTCAAATCTTAATACCAATGTATTTGGTCTAATTCTAATTCATTCAATTTACAAATAAATTACTGTACAAGTTAAGATGGGGAAAACAGGAAAATGGTTCAAGAGTTTTCTAACTGGAAAAAAAGAGAAAGATCAGAAGAATAGTAATGGAAATTGCATCAATAATCAGTCTAATTCTACAAATCATCAAAATCCCACTACTCCTAAAGAGAAAAAAAGATGGAGTTTTCGTCGATCTTCTGCTACTAATACTACTACTGCTACCGCTACTGTTAAATCGGCTGATGCGATTAATGCACAGCCGAATGAATTAGGAGAGTCGGTAGCAGCAGCAGCAGCTGTGGCTGCTGCTTCTGTGGTCGAGAAGCCTGCACACGAGGGAGATACCGACAGTGGGGCTGCAGTGAGTAATGCAACAGTTGGGGAGGAAATTCCTGTTAATAATTGCATTCTTGAGGAAGCTGCTGCCGTCAAGATTCAGTCTGTTTATCGCTCTTATTTGGTATGTTTTCTTGTTTTTTTTTTTATTATGAATTTGTTGTTGATTGACTCTAAGCGGGATTTGGGCGAGCCAGATATACATAATATTAGTGATGATAAAAAGGTTGTTTTAGATTGAATCATCGTTGGTTATCTTGTTTTTTTTGGTTATGAATTTATAGTTGATTGGTGATGTTGAATGACTCTAAGCGGGATTTGGGTGAGTCAATAAACACAATCTTAGTGCCGATAAAAAGGTTATTTTAAATTTAATCATCGTCTGAAAAGTATTGGTCAAGTAATTTATAAAAATATATTAGAGGATAATTATAAGGGAAATTATATTAGGTTGTGTTTAGGAACTAACATTTCATTTCAAATTAATGATTTCAATTATGAAATCATGAATGTAAAATTTGAGAATGACAAGGTTTAGTAGTTCATCTTCAAATCCTCATCTTTAAACCATTTTGATAACAATTGTGGATTTGACTCAAATCCAATTCAAAATTCTAGTATTTGCCAAACATTAATTTTGAGTCAAATCTATATTTTCAAATGAAATCTTCATGTCTCCTAATAAGGAGGAGAAGAAGTAGTCCACTCATAAACCCAAAGAAAATTCACTACTAAAACTAATTGGTAATAGTAGGAGTTACTCCTTGAGTATATAAAGTGATGCATACTCTTCCCTTTCTCCGATGTGGGACAACTCACATGTAGTACATGGGCACTTCAACAATGATTATTGTAAGATCTATAAAGGGTAAATTGTATTGCAGGCAAGAAAAGCACTAAAGGCTTTGAGAGGATTAGTGAAGTTACAGGCATTAGTAAGGGGTCATTTGGTAAGAAAGCAAGCAACAGCAACATTAAGATGTATGCAAGCCCTTGTAACAGCTCAGGCTCGAGCTCGAGCTCAAAGGATCCAGGACCACAGGCAATCTACACACAGAAGGAACAGTCAAGAAAAGATCAAGCATACTTATCCTGTTAGTATGCTTTTATTTGATTTAATTTCTTTCCTTTTTATTTATTTTATTGGGTTTTGGAAGTAATAGTTTAGATTTTAGGACTAAATGGGTTAAGAAATTGAAGATTAATATAAAAAAAAAACTTCATCATTCTTATTTTCAGCTGGTTTTATACAAGATAATGAACAGAAAGTAATTGATCATGGGCTCATGGCTAGTGTTGTCAAAAATCACTAGATCTTATTGACCAAATAAATGGTCAGGATGTCACTGTCCAGATCCATTTAAAAGTATTTCTATGTGATTTTGGTGGCCCTTTCTGGTTTAAAAGTTATAACTTGATTTTTCTGATGATCCAATCATGTTGTAATCATAAAAGTCTAATTTGAAACTTCACTTTTTATACCGTATAATAAGGAAATAATGTTTTTTATTTATTATTTTAGAACGACATTCTACTATCCAATGTCAATAAGTGGCTCCATGTAGGCTTTTATTTAGATGGTGTTTTGGGTTAGATGTTAATTGACCCTTTAGCAAACATTATCTGCAACATAACATGCATAAGATGTGCGACACAAATAGAAAGATGAAGTTGTGTATATTAGGCCATGACTTACCTTGTGGGACACACTCACAAGGTACTTGTGGGCTTGGGCCCGCAAACCTGCAGGTAACGAGTGTTAACTTGCATACACACTTGATAAGATTCATTCTTTCCCAAAACCGTATATTAGGAGAATCCCCCATCAAACATTCCTTTAGGGTATGAGTTGTTGTCTTTCTTCCCTCCCCATACCTTAATCATAGTTTTTCCATGAGCATAATTTACTGGGTATAATGATGATGACCCACCGAACATTATGTGCAAGTCCACAACTCACTATTTTACTGATGTGTCATTTTCATCACATGTGAAGTATTTCCAACAGTGTACTCTATCAAATCAATGCAGGACATGGAAGAGAATATAAAGATAGTAGAAATGGACAGGGGAGAATTCAGATCAAACATAAACAGCAGGAACAGCTACTCAAATCCAAGCCAACATGTAAATGAAAGAATGGACAACAGAATATCAACCTATTATTCTTCCCCAAATCCAAAACTATACATACAGGATCAGTACCCACAATACTCCCCTGCACCATCAGGAATCACAGACTTGAGTCCAAGAACCTGTAGTGGCCATTTCGAGGATTACTCTTACGCGACTGCACAAAGCAGTCCGCAATGTAACTCTGCTCTGTCGAGGCCAGACACTTGTGCGACACCCTTCTCGTTCCCTAAGCCTGAATATGCCGAGACAATGTCCTATGATTTTCCGCTCTACCCCAATTATATGGCTAATACTGAGTCCTCGAGAGCTAAAGTTCGATCACAAAGTGCACCGAAACAAAGACCTGAGTTTGAGAGGCAGCCTAGTAGGGGGCGAAGGGCATCTATTGAAGGACGGAACATACCAAAGGGGGCTAAAATGCAACGCTCATCGTCACATGTTGGGTCGACTGCACAAAACTATCAGTATCCGTGGTCAGTCAAGCTTGATAAATCGACTGTTTCGCTTAGAGAAAGTGAGTGTGGTTCGACTTGTTCGATGGCTACCAATGCCTACTACTGCAGATCAGTTGTATCATATGATGTAAGTATTATCTATTATGTTATACAAATGCTGTGAGAGTATATAACATATCCTCGGGCCGCAATCATCAACTTAATCTTTTGGTTGAGTTGGTTCATTAACATCGTATCATAAGCCAACATGACAAGAGGTCACTGTTAGAGTATATAACATATCCTAGGGCTTCAACCATTAGCTTAAACTTTTGGTTGAATTGATTCCTTAATATGTTATATATTCTAACAGTCACGGGTTAGATTCAAATCCTGATAATCCCTCATTTTAAAGTGAAATATTCAGCGTCTGGCTTGAAGGAGGTCTTGTGTTGCATCCACATTTTTTTTGCCCAAAGGGCTCTGTGTGAGGGGCTTGTTAGAGTACATAATATATCCCTGGGCTTCAGCCATTCATTTTAAGCTTTTGGTTGAATTGGTTGCTTGACAGATGAAATGCAAAGCTTAAAATTGTATGTGATCAATGATTTTTTTTACTTGTATATAAATTTTTCTTCAAAATGCACTAAATTTTTTATGATTTGTGAATGCAGCCAAGATGCTAGAGTTGGTATATTCTAGCTTAACAAGCATGATGTAGTCACAAAAAAGGGAAAGAGCATTGAGAAGTCAAAGGTTTCTCTTACTTTTATTAATTTGGGTGTGATAATTTAAGGAATGTCATCAATCTTGTGTATTAAAAGTTTATTTTTCTTTTGTAATTTATGTTTTATATGTACTTGTTTTTATTGTTCTTGAGGCAAGCAACAAAGAAATTACAATGTTGTGGAGAGAGTAGTAATACAAAATGATTTATATATGTTGTCTAGGTATTAATTGAATGCCATAAGTTGTGATAAAAACTGCTTCCACATACAACATTTTGTCTATAAAAAGTTATATATATAACTCTTTAGTGTTTTAAATGTTCGTCATATTGATATAAAAATGCTCGCCTATAGGCTACATGTCTGTCGTGCCATTTTCAAAATGGCGAATGTAACCTGTCTACGGCCCACTTTAGCAATTGGAGAGTTGTGTTCTCTCGAGCTACACGATTGAACTCGTGTTCATGTCTAAGTCTTAATGAACTAATATGTTCGAGGTTTTAATGTCCATGTGATTTGATTGATAAGGAAAATTATACACAACAAGATTGTACTACCTTTTACAAGAATTTAAATACTTTTTCAGTTTTATTAAATTGCAAACAATGACTTAAATTTAATTTATTTGTTAATTACAAACTAATAACTTGATAATACATCATTAAAAAACAACCAACTAGCGATTAAAGCTCCAACTAGCTCACTAATTAACCAAACTTTTATTTTTTATAATACAAATATTTTGATTAAACAAAACCAGAATTCATTTTCATTAGACCCTTCTCGTCCTTCATTGTAATCTATTAACAACGATTTATATGTTCATGCATTCAGATTCCTATAGCCAATCTTATATTATTGAGATTAAGATTTTGACATTAACAATAATAAACAACAATACTCTAATATGGAACAGAAAAATACTCTAATATGGTTAAAAACATTGAGAATTTTTCATAATTGTTTTATGATTATATTTTCAATTATCTTGTTTTCGTATTTACTAGCAGATTTTGTTTTTGTCTTCCCTTTTCTTTCTATAGTGGAGATAGCCGCACGTAATGACAGATCACTGCCATATTATTAAAAGCTTGTGGTAAGAATGAGTTTTGTTCAAGTGCCCTAAAATAATATTCTAAAGCTTTTGTATGTTCTCCATTACTTGTGTGAATAAGGCCTATATTATAGAGTATATAACTTCGATCGTAGGGATCGATTTCTAGTCGCATAGCTTCGTAATAATTCTGTAAAGCTTCCGCATAATTTCCTTCGGATTGACCTTATCTCAATAGAATCTATCTATTATTATTACCTATCAAAAGAGAGTAAGAAAAAACACTATTCATTTTTGATCTAATGAATAGTGTTTTCCAGCAATTGACACGTGTAGTTCTTCAACGGTCACGATTTTTTCCATTTACCTGCTTCCCTACCCACCTCTCAATCTTCATCTCCCACATTCACAGTCATTTTTGTTCCTGCTCGCTCTCCATTTCTCTGAAACGCCATTTTCCTTCCCTTTTGCTGGACTCTGCAATCTCACTTTGACCCATTTGCATCTGCATCAATATTCTTTGTAAGCACTCTTTATTGTTTAATCTTCTATGCTGTTAATTGTTATACTCCATCTAAACTTCACCTACTTTCCTTTTTGTTTTTCACGGATTCCTTCTCCTCACTCTCTTCTTCATTGATTTTTTTCACTCAGGCGAATCATCAATTTCAGGCCACCGTTTTTCTGTAAGTTTTTTATCATTTGGTTTTGGGCTTTTATTAATGTTGCCGATAAAATTAGGGTACACCTTACTTGATTTTTTTTTTGTTGCTGCTTATGGTGAAGCTAAGTTTCATACATGTGTATTTTTTCTTCAATTGGTTGTTGTTGCATTTGAAGCAACAAGAATGGTTTTGATCCAGATCTTATTGACATCAAAGGTATAATTTCTTTCTTTTTTCTTTGTTAAATTATTCATTTCTTGGCTGAGATGTTCATTTTTGTTTTCATTTGCTTGTAAAAAAAGGTTAATAATTTTTCTTAATGGTTGTTGCTGGCAAAAGGAAGATAATGGGTATGTAGTTATGATTTCTTTCTTTTTTCTTTGTTGATTTGAGTTTTAAAATGGAGAAGGTAAAACTACAATCAAAACAAAATGGGTTTTGCGTGAATGTGGTTAATTTTTCCTTTCTTTTGTTTTATCGTTTCCACTTTTATTTCTAAATAGATATCTAATTTTGGTGTTTAGTTGTTAATTTTTAGGGTTTATTGTAGCATATGGGTGTATTTTGACAATTCTTGTTTATTGTCTCGAATTTGTTCTTCATTTTTGTGTCGTGTCAATTTTGCTTTGGATTTTGCTATTATTTTCTCTCCTCACAATTTCATTTGAGTTGTTGTTTTGTGATCCAGTTTTCATTTCTTGGCATTTGATCTTTATTTCTTTGATTTACATTGACCTTAAGTTTATTTAATCAAATAAATTTTATTGAAATTTGTTGTCTTCATAAATTTTGGGGTTTTGATTTCTATTTGTGAATTTGCACTTTAAATTCAAATGATTATGCTTTAGTTGAGCGTAGATATGTCGCTTCTATAGTTCTCCTATCCTTTTCTTGATGCAAGATCAGTTTTTCCATCTTTTTTTTGGTCTACTTTAAATGGGTTTTGCGTGATTTTATAGGCTGCCAGTAGCTCCAACACCTTCCTTCAGAGACTGCGAATTACACCAGCAACAACGTTAAGTGGACCAGCAACATAGATCCGTGGCAGCAGCTCCATCTACAGACAGTCACAGTTGAATGCTGTGCAGTTCTTGAGTACAATTCTTTTTTAGTTTGTTTTTGATATTAATTTTCAGTGATATAATTGAATTATTATTCTTTCTCGTGATTTAGTTGAGCATGATTTTTTTTCTATTGGCTTACTTTTGATATAATTGAATCTTGCAGTTCCTGTTCATATTTACCACATTGTAGATAGGGGAAGTGCTAGGTAAGTGTTGTAGCTTTACTTTTCTTCGGCTTGCTCCTTTTCCCACGCCATTTCCCCACACCTCTCTTCGACACCCGAGTTTAAGCCAAATAAAAACCCAAAATAGCAAAAGATTTATCCTCATTTTAGTTTTGATTTTTCTGAGTGAAGCTTCGATTTAATTCTAATTGTAATTCGATTTAATTCCAATTGTAGGTATACGTACACTCCAACTTGTTGATATTGATTTTGAGATGAATTTACCATGGCTGTTTGATCGGATAGATGTCGACCGAGGCAAAGGTAGAGTTCACGTAAATGACCAATAAGACTGATCTATTGGTTCTTATAGCTCGATCTAAATCTTTTAGATAAAGATTGGAATTGTTATGATCCTCAGGATCTACTTAAGTGGGAGCGTTTGATGGGAATAAGGTAATAAAATGTTGTTTGAATGTTAATTTATGCTCTTTTCTTTTTGGTTTAAATAATGTTTCAACATATACGGTATCTAAAATGAAGTATTCAAGAAAGTGAAGGGTAGTTTTGTGAAGGTGTTTGGTAAAAATTAATTTGGTCGAAGTGAATATTGATCTGTGGGTTCTCTGATCTATCATGCTTCAAATGTGGTCAAAGTGACTTTTTATTTAGGGTATATGTAAAGATTTAAAATTTATGTATTCCTCGGAAAAGTGGATAAAATTCTTCGATATTTTTTCAATTGAAAACAAAAGTTTGATAAAGGAAATAAAGGAAACGAGGAAGAGAAATCAAAGAACAAATTTGATGGTTTGTTAAGGTGAGGAAACTCAAGAACAAATTTTAATGGCTTGTTCATGTCCCTTCTTATCCTCTAAATATAAAACATGGGTAAGGCAGAAATACTGTTCATGTTGGTTTCTAAATTTAAAGATGCAATCAAAGTTAGTTAACTATATTTGATCAGATGATTAACTTTACGATGAATAAAGTCTAAATTGTGGTTTTTATGGTTTTTATGTCTTCATGTTGATCAACTTCGAATTAGGTTTTCCCACTTTTTGTTTAAATTGTGGTTTTTAAAATTAATTGTTTTGTAATTGGGTCTTGTTTTTCGAAGTGGGTTTAATTGATTGTTTCTGAATTAGGTTTTGAGTGACAATTTTTTGATTTTGTTATTCTTTATGAATTCGTTTTTAATGGAAGTTTATTTTATTGTGTTGAATTAAAGATCCAATCAAAGGTTTAGTAAACTATATTTTATAAGTTTGGTTTCTAAATTTAAAGATGCAATCAAAGTTAGTTAACTATATTTGATTAGATGATTAACTTTACGATGAATAAAGTCTAAAATCTTTTTGACATGCTTTGTTTTGTCGTCATCATCATCATACCCAGTGTATCCCGCCCATAGGCATGCTTTGTTTTGTGTTTATCTTAAAAATCTATAGTTGGTGATTGATATTTTGATAATTTTACTTTTCAGATGGCTACTCTTGCCACTTATTTTGGATTGGGAAATCAAGGTAATGTTCTTGTTCCAATTGTTTTTGAAGCTAATTTTAGCAGATACTTTGAAACCTTAGGTTAGAGGTGCTAAGGTTAAGAGAAGCGAATTGGCATTCAACGTACATATGTGTTCTCTTCAGCCTCACCAAACATAACGTTTACATTATATCAGTGGCAAGATGAAATGCTTTGTTTCTATCACTATCACTAATTAGTAATTACTAGGTTTTAGAATTTCTCTTGTTCTTGCTATGTGGTAACCACTAATTACGTTTACTTAATTTTCTTAATTCTAACAATTATGGTAATCATCTTCCTCTGAATCCCCTCCAAAAGTAAAAGAGAGAAGAAAAACCTCATTGTTGGAGTTAAAAAGACATCAGGCATAAGAAATTATATGAATCTGCTCACCGCCCTATAATATGATAGATCCATTTTGAGGGAGTAATGAAAACTTAAGGGGTAGAGCGATAAAAAGGCAATAGTTAACCTAGAAACAACTCATTACTTTCTTCCTTGATTTTAAGAAATGATTTGAGTTGATTAATTAGTTGACAAAAGTTAAAATTGATTAGGGTTGGGTTATGCAGGTTTGATCTGCCTTTAATGTGACATAGTGATGATAGTGCATCTGCTCAAGAAGTGCTTACACCTTTTTTTTTTGATAGAACTTTTCTTTTTTGGTAGTGATTCATAGTATTATTATAAAGTCTGGATAGTAATTCATGAGTCAATATGCATGAATTAATCTATTTATATGAATAAAGAAGCATCTTGTGAAATCGACGATATTTAGCATATGATTCTCGCTACTTCATTTGATCTATCCAAAAAACTCCGTTTATTTTTGTGTATTATCTTTGATCTAAATATCCATGTAATACAATTAAATTAATTAGGTTATTTGATGGTGAATTACCAAATATCTTTTTGGCTATTGTTTATTCAAGTTTGATAAGAGATTAGGTATCTCTGTGTATTAGCCTTGTTCCAAATATCCAACTATTACAATTTCAATAATTATTCCTTCACATATTGAAAATCTAAAGACATTTGTTGTTGATAAGCTATTATCATGATTTTGACAAGCTTTTTAGTGCATCGTACTGGTATTTTTTTTGCTAATTTTCTTTGAATCAAATTGAACAAAATTTGAAGTGGTTATCCTCTGCCTTATCAATAATTAGTTATTGGTATTTTTATTGCTACGTTTTTATTCCTCTCAAACGCAAGTACTACATTTCCAATATATCTAGCTTATGCTTTGTTAGTTTTTGTGCTTTTAGGGATAAAAATCTTCCAAGATTTTTTCTCCTTTCAAGTCTTGATTTGTTATCTTGATTAAAGTGTTGTGGCACGAATTTACCCTACAACAAGTTTAATTTCCTTCCAAATGATGCTTATCTCTTGTTGTAACCTTATTTAGTGACCCATTTTTTGTGGGGTTTTATTTGTACATTATATCAAGTAAAATTTAGTGTATCTATCTACGTAATATTACTTGATATATTGCAGACACCGGACAAAATTTGACAGATTGAATATTTCTGAATTTGTTTTTTTTTAAATTGGGTTTTTCGAATTGTTGTTTTTCGAATTACGCTATCCAACTTTTTGTTTCAATTTTTTTTACAATTGATTGTTTTGGCCTATAGGAGATCAATTTGCTGACGGGAAAACAAGATTGAAGAACCAAAATATAGGTACCCAATTCCTGACTTTTGATATATATTCCAATTGAATCTTTTTTAAAATCGTGGGTATTGATTTTCTTTTGTTGTTCTTGTTGTATACAAAATTTAAAAACTTGAATCTTTTTGAATTGGGTTTTTCAAAGTCCTTTGAATTAGATTTTCCAACTTTTTGTTTCAATTTTGATTTTCTAATAGAAACTAGGTTTCTGAAGAGAAGGAATTAGCTATACATAAATATAGATTTCAGAATTGCTTTCGAAATTCACCATACTATTTCGGGGACTTTATCAGGTAGTTTATGAGTTTCCAGCATGATATTTATGTTTGCAACTATTATTAATTTAGAAATTCACTTTCAATGAAATTGAGCTTTATGATAGCATTTATATTCTAAAGTTTGACTTAGATACTACTTCAATGTAGTACTTTGCACACAAACTAGCAATAACTGATTGTGGTATTGGTTTATCTTAATTTTCAATTGATTAAATGGTTCTTTTGTTCATTTAGCTAATGCCATGACTTGCAAAGCTCTTGCTAAATTTGCTCCAGTTTTGTCAGTTTTTTTGCGCAATATATCCTTTAGATGCTCTATAGTTTGCTTTTTTTTTAAAAGGAATTTGCGAAAGAGTTGATTGAGGTTGCAAACTTGCAATAGATTCAGTTATTTGAGGCAAATGAGCTGCAGGCTTCATGGAGAAGTTGTGATTTCCTATTAACCCCATTGGCTTTCGGCTGATTCAAAGGTTTCATTCATCCTTTTGTTCTTTTAATCTGTTGCTGCGTTTTATGTTGTTTTAGCTCAGTTATTGCTGGTGCTAATAGGCTTATGTTGTGGACTGATTGATTTCTTATGAGTTAATAGTTGATCTTTGTATGTTTGATAATATGCTTTGCTTGAAATGGTGTTCGATTTGCTCAAACTGTAGTTGTAATTTGAGTTGATTGTGAATTTAGATACTACAATTTAAATTATGACATTAATATCAGAATTCAGAAGACTAATCTCACCTAAATGTCATTTCTAAAACCTTTTTTGGAAAAAATTTTCAACTTCCTCTATCCCACAATGTTTCCACAATTATTTTAGTCCATCCACTTTACTTAATTTATAATTTTGGCCAAGATCTACATTCTTTCTTTAATTCTCATCTAAACTTTTAATTGAATTAGTATGAGAATTCAAGATAACTGGATTGTTACCCTCAGAATGCCAACAAATGTATACATCAGATATGATATTGGCTCTCTTAACCGTAACCGATGCTCAAAATAAAATTGTAGGTAGTAAATGGAAAACACTAATTTTGCTTATCTTTTGATAATTTGATGAGAATATGAGATTTTCTTACAAGTAAAAATGAAGTTTTTAAGGATTGATAAATATTTTATGTAATACAAGAAAGAGTTGTAATGTAAACTATTTCATTTTTAGCAACTTGATTGAGTGAACAAAACGAAACAAAATTCATATTAAACTAAAGTGAGGAACATAGCGAGGTGCGATGAGTTACTGGCCTCTTGGGCGCACTGCTGCTACTATGTGCGCGTATTGGTGGTTGCGAGGCGAAAAGTGGGTCACAACAGGAGACTGCTTTCTAGATTATTTCGTTATTTGCTGTTGTGGCTTTGCGTCGCTTGAAGGTCCAAGGTTTGAATCTTGGGAACAAATTAAAATTATGTCGTGGGTTGTTGTTTTGTTGCTTCGTGTTGCGGACTCAATGAAGTCTGGTTTTGAGTAGTTGTTGCCCGCTAATGTTGCTGTGTGGCAGTCTTGATGTTTTGAAAAAGCTATCATGGTGCTGCTGCAACTGCAAGGATGCTGCAGTTCAGTTGCTGTAATGGGTGTCGACACTGCTGTGTAGCTGCTGTGCTGGTCGAGAGACTGATGGCTGTTGGACAGCTATTGTTTGTCGATCGTTTGATTGACGATATGTGCTTAGACTGCTTAGATGATGGCCTCGCTCAGCTTGATGTTGCACAACACTTCTCAACACTTGGCCCTTAAAACAACTCAACTTGCTACAAAAAAAAAAAATTTAACTAAGATACATAATATTTTACAAAAACTAAAACTATACAAAACACTTAACAATAAATTTACTAAATTCTAAAATCTTACAATATAAATGAAAAGTAACCTATTAAAAATATGAAATTTCTCATGAATTCCTTTATATCTCATCTTTTGTAAAGTCATTTTGATTCTTATTACATTTCTTTATTTTAGATTTTTTTTGATTTTTGGTTCTCATGTTTGTCTTTCTACTGTTTTTTATATCTTTTTGCTTAGATATTTCTCATGTTCTTTATCCTCATTGTTTGTTGTAATTCTATTAAATTGATTTTTAAGATTTGTTTTTTCCCCTGGTTTATATTTGAATCTACATGTTTTGTAATTGGTCGAAAATACAACAAGAGACAACAAGAATACTATAATATGTTTACAAAAACTTGCGTAAGACCGTCTTAGAATAAGACCACAGTTGGGCCGGCCCATTCTCAGGCGCGTGCACTACATGCGCTCCAGTTTTTTTTTTTTTTTTTTCATTTTCTGGGCATTTTTCAATTTGCACCTTAAAGGTATCAATTTTGACATTAAAGATATCAATTTCAACGTAAAGTAGTAATTAAACATATCAATTAATGTAAAAATTTCAATAACATACAATTCATTACTTATCACTGTCAATTATCATCAAACAAGCATCAATTATGACTTTATCTTGTTTTTGTTATGATGTTAATTATATCAATTATAAACAAAATAAATAAACTACATAACAACATACAATTCATTACTTATCACTGTCAATTATTACCAAACATGCATCAATTATGACCTTATTTTGTTTTTGTAACGATGTTAACTATATTAATTATAAACAAAATAAATGAACTATATAACATACAATTCAATACTTATCACTGTTAATTATATTAGGTAGAAATTGATCACTTTAACGTTAAAATTGATCACTTATAGGTTTAAATTAAAATTTTTACTTTAATTGATATATTTAAGTATCACTTTATGTTGAAATTGATATATTTAAGGTCAAAATTGATACCCCAAAGAGTAAAATTGAAAAATGCCCAGAAATAGGAAAAAAGCTGATGGGCTCCATATTGGGCCGTGTCTTATTCTAAGACGGACTTACCCAAGATCTGCTGTAATATGTTTCATATTTTTCACATTTTAGTTCATCTGTTTAAATCCAAGATTTTTATTTGCTTTAATTCAATATATTTTCCGCGTATTTAAATTTTAATGGGTAAGATACTATTGATCTTAATCAAGGTTTAGAAAATTGAAAAGAAACAAAAAGTGGGTAGGTGAGAACTTACAATTTACAACTTCAAGTCTACGAGAAGGAGGGCTAATTTGAGCTTCCAAATTGTTGTCTTTAATGAGCTCATCTACTGTTTTTAGCTTGACATTTACTACTAAGACCACCTCGACGTTGGCTAAATTTGAGGAATTGTGTTCGTTCTGTTGTTTCTAAATAGTTTATGATGTATTTGCACTCCTGATGCATTGTATTGTTCATGGAATTTGTGTAATTGTTGAAATCATGTTTAATCTCAGGTTCAAGGTCAATGCCATATACTTATGCCATGCTGGTTCACGAGGATCATAACGCAAGCAACATTCTTCAGTTTCTTGTGCTTCTATTTTTTATAATTTGTTTGGACGATTGTTTAGTTTGTGATGATATATTAATCAATTCAGATGTTTAATTTGTTTGTAATATAAGAATTCAAGTGTTTCCTGTTTGTAAAGGAAATACTTAATGATCTAGATCCTAGCTATGTAAGACATGAAATTTGTACATTTTTTAGTTTTGCAAATTCTTATAATATCCTTGACATTGGTTGCGACAACGACAATGACAACAATTTCCTGTAAGAGCACAAATTTGATTAATAATTGTTCTTTCTTATCTACCATTCACTTCTTATTTTGTGGCTCTTCTCTTTAGATAGTTGTAACCTTCAAACAATGCGCTTGTTGCTATATAGTTTCTACTTATCCACTCAGTTTTACTTGTCTAAACTTGAGTACATTAAATTTCTTTATCTTGCATTATATTCAAGATTTTTGAATGGATATAGTGGATTTAAAATTAAAACTGATTTGTAGTGGACGACTTATATTAATAACTCAATGATGATAATTGATAAATCTAAGATTGATTATGTACCTTAGATTATATAAAGCCTTCAATACATTTTCATGTCTTACTTTGATGTTACCGCCTACTTCTACTTATACATCTACAGCCTTTTTATGCTTCACACCTCTGCAACACATTAACATTCTAATATTCTAATTCGTATTCTTGATAATAAAAGTATATAAAATAACATTATGATATCCGATAGTGTAACTTGGGGGACCGCGTGCGTAACACGCGGCCCCACAACTAGTTATGATAAAAGGTGAGTAACTTTATAAAAGTTTCAATGAAAAAATTATAAATAGTTAAAAATTTAAATTGAGGTAAGAGGAAGTAGACTACTCTCAAAATTGATATTCTCAAATTTGGCATTCCATCTTACCTAACCTTCCCAAATCCCAAGTCTTCTTCTACCTACTCAGAACCATCCTGGAAAGTGGAAATAAACTATCTTTCTTCTTTACATTTTTACATTTGAAAAAAATTCCCATTTTCCAGATTTTAATTTCCATTATTATGATTAAATTAAGCAAGCAGCAAACCCTAAAAGGTCAAACCTCAAATTTGTTTGTTGGTCCCTTCATCAACTAACAAGGCTATTCATTGTCAACCCATATTCTTCTTTCTCCTTAATTATCATTCAACACATTAACAGCTAATGTTTACTCAATTAGTAGAAGTCTTAGTTGAATACTTTTTCCTTTTCTTCAAATGACTTTCCCCAATTGCCCTTTTTGCAAAGAAGAAAAAAAAATTGAATTGGGTAATTGGGTTATGAACTGAGATCTCCTGTAGTTGATTCTTGCTGATTTCTGTTCATTGGCTGAAACAGATTAAATTTTTGAAGGTTGGATAAATATATTAGGGTTTTTCTTTCAATTATGATGAAGTTGGCATCAAGTTCAGTCAGTTTTGGGATTTGAGTTCTTGCTGTTTTGATATTTGGTCAATTTTGCCCATCTTTTGCTTTGTAAGTCTTGTTGGTTTTATTTTTATTGTTTAATTAAATTTTAATTAACATGCTCAATTGAATTGCTGTTTTTCTGCAAATTAAATTTGAATGCTAAAGTTTTAGACTTAATTGGTTATTGCCTATTTGGTAAATTCTTTTATGTGGGTGTTTTCATTTTCTTAAGATAGTGAAATGTAAAGTTCTTGTTTTGGGTCTTCTAGATTGTTCTTTCATGAATGTTGAATGCTGATGGTGTATATAGTTTAATTTAATCAAATAAAGATAGCAACAATATTATTGGCCTTGCTCAAGGATAAAGAGTGTAAGCTTGCCAGCATTATCATAGACTATAGTAATGTTTCACTTACTAGGGCCACTAGCATGGTATGATGCACTCGCAAGCACGGCTGTCAAATCGGTTTTTGACTGCAATATAAGTCGAGACTTGAGATCAGTGATGGGGCGAACAATTTGTTTTTGATGGCTATTGGTGTGATTCTTTACCATGGTACACTATTTGAGTTGGTCTGCAATTTTTACTTGTGGTATCACTAGTTTTTTGTAACTATTGAGAAACCTAGTATAAATTTTATGTTTTTTTCATAGGCTATTAGTATAGCTTTTAAGATGCTGGCCTAAACAATCGTGTTATGGTTTACATAGGCATATTGAAGATAATTATATTTTCAACACTAATGAATTTAGTTCGACACCAATTAGTACTTCTGCGCTTACTTTTTACTCCAGTTCACTTCAGCGTTAATATGTCATTCTACTCTATTAAGTTTTGTTCATAACCAAGAAAGTTTGCCTAATGTGGTAAAGGTGTGTTTGATAACCAAGAGGTTGTGTGATCAAAGCCCCCTAGAGGTACCTTGAGGGTGGGGTTTGCCTTTTTGTTCTCCATGTCAGGTGTCCACTCTTTAGCCCACCAAGCATCCAGTTTATGGACTAGCTTGCTGCACAATCTTCCATATATTGAGGGATGTAGCTTGTGAGTGCAAGAGATATTGCTAAAGTACCCGGGAAGTCTAGCACTTGTGTGCTAGCAATGTAAAATGTCAAACACAAGAATGTGCTAAGCGTTGCTTCTTTTGTGGAGTGAGCCAAAGGGTCTGAATGTGACACCTTGCTCTCAAGGGGCATGCTTGTCAAGAAGGTTGGACTTGTGCAAGGTTCCGTTACAAAAGCAAATAAAATTTTTTCTCACCTAATATGTTCAGTCTAGTAAAGTCAAAGAAAGCGCTTACTTTTTTTCACTTTTAACATTTTGGTTGGAATCTTATCGTGAAATGTTCAATACATCATGCCTCTGTAATCGACACATAATTGAATTTAATGATCTTATAACTAATCATGAGATCTAAATAAATTTGAGAGCTAGGTGTCTATTTTCAAATGAGCTTTCTATTTTTGAGTCTTGTTGATTAAATAATTGAAAGATGTATGGAAGATCAGTTTACAATGGATACTACACGATGGGACAGCTTGCCATAGGCATACCTTAGGAATCAGGCTCTAAAACATTTCAACATCCCAACATCCCAATTGTTCTAGTAAAAATGGCTACAAACTCGTCACACCTGGAGCTTGAATGCCATTAATTGAGAACAAAGCTTCATTTACATTAGACATTGTAAATGGAGCTATGACTCTGAAATTGAGTGTTTGATAGAATAAAGTGGAGTTTTCATATTCATTTTGTAACTGTCTTTATCTTGATGGCTTAATGGAATAAAGTGAAATTTTCATCACCATTCTTCGCCCAAACCAGTTTGGACTTTTGGCTCAGAAAAGAAGACAGTGACTTCCTAATTGTTACAAATCTTATTGCTTCTCACTCAAATGTAGCCATTTCAGGGTTTTGAGGGTTCCTAGGCCAATCAACTTCCCTATCTTCCATCACTTGCAAAGCTGACATGTACTGAACATGAATTTCCTGAATCCCTCTTGATGCGATTCTTCAAATTTTTTTTTTCATTTTCCTTAATTTATTATGAGACAAAACATATGAGGACCAGAACATACTTTACACATCCCCAATAATAGTTTCGAAATGTGAGTATCTAGCCACATCCCGAAACATCAATGAAGGTCATTCATAAACAACATGCTACAAAGTTGCTATCCCGGCAAATTGGTCGAATTATCCGTCATTTATAAACATAATTCTAACACTATAAATACATCTAAACCAATGATCAATTGCTAAGATTATGTCCAGCTTAGAATAAACTCTAGCATTTACCAATTGCTTGTTACACCATGTGTAAATACTACCACTGTACTTAATAATCTAAAACGAACTTTTGTGGCTCATTAAATCACATTAAATTCCCCTAAGACCACCATGGTATATGGAGACCGAGCCCGATCTTTCTCTACTCTGATTGAGCATAAACATTTGAGCAGGCAACCATCAAAAAGATAATTAATGAGTTGATCAAAGCAAAATATAAGATTAACATGAAAAGCTTTGGATTCCAAGCTATTACTATTCTCCCATTAGGATGGTAATTTGAATTTGAAACAAAACACCATACTTAAACATATTAAGGCACAAAGTTCAAAGAGTACTGTTTTCTTTAGACTGGTAATTACGAAGGTGGAGGCGGAGACACCTCTACAAAAACATATTCTCCTTGCCTTGTAAGGCTGCTTATTTCTGATCAGAGTATTGTAAGGCGGAAACTGTTTTCTTTTTGTGTGCAAGTGTTGAGGTAATTTTGTTTTTGTGGAGGTTGGGTGACTAGTTTGCTTGTGGTGTTGTAGCCTCGTAGGTACTAGATGCACGATACTTGAGCTTTGCTTTTTCTTATTAATTTTTATTAAGTTACGGATCGTTTATGATGTGAAAATTTATTTTTCTATATGAAGAGTATACTAATCAGCTTATGTGCAATTATGTTTTAGGCTCTTTACATAGAAGTATTACATATGGGTGGGAGCTCAGGTGGCAGTTCTGACATTGATAGCCAGTCAGATGACTATTCAATTGTTGAGACACTGCATGTAGAGCCTATCTTCCGCCCATTTCTTTGCCCGTTAACAAAGAAGGTCATGCGCGATCCGGTAACCATAGAAAATGGGAATACTTTTGAACGGGAGGCAATCGAGAAATGGTTTAGAGAATGTAAGGAGAGTGGAAAGAAGCCTACATGTCCATTAACTTCAAAAGAACTGAAAAGTACTTATTTGAACCCAAGTATAGCTCTGAGGAACACAATTGAAGAATGGACGGCCAGGAATGAAGCGGCACAACTTGATAGGGCACGTCGGTCATTATCATCCGGGGCATCACCTAAAGATATTCTTCAAGCATTGAGTTATTTGGAATATATAGCAAAAGGAAGCAGATCAAAATCAAATAAGCATGCTGTTCATAATGCAGAGACGGTGAATTCAATTGTTGAAATGCTTAGAAACAGTAGCAGGAAAATTCGATGTAAAGCCTTGGAAACTCTTCGTGTCATAGCAGAACAAGACTCAGACGTGAAGGTTTTTTTTTGTCTTCACTGATTACTTTTTAAGTAATAAAATCACTACGGCTAATGTGACATTTTCATTGTATGTGAAACTTGACATTGTGTTCTGCTAATGTGTTGTGCAGGAAACAATGGGTGAAGGAGGCACTGTACGTACCATTGTGAAATTGTTGTCCCCTCAGTCCTCAGAGAAAGAAAAAGCAGAAGCTATCTCTTTGCTTTATGAGCTTTCTAAATCTAAAAATCTTTCTGAGAAAATAGGCTCAATCAATGGAGCAGTTATATTCTTAATTGGGATGACAGGCAGTAATTCCGAAAATATTTTAATGGTTGAGAAAGCTTATAAAACCCTGGATAATCTTGCGCAGAGTGAAAACAATGTGCGGCTTATGGCTGAAAATGGTAGACTGCAGCCCCTTTTGACACTCCTACTTGAAGGTATATAGTTTCTCATTTTAATATCCGGTTCATGGCAAAATTTAAGATGATCCAGGTAGGGCTGTAGGCTACTGATGCGTGTTGCTTTTGAACTCCTAAACTTTCATGTTAAAAAACTTTACTGCTTAGATTATAATTATGTGCTAACTTTTGTTTATGTTGAGATAAAAGTGATCCTGAGATACTTTGGGGGCATTCACCTATTTTAAGTCTTAGATATAGCTGGAATTAGCCAAATCGATACATTATTGAGTTGACCAATTTTACAAAAATTTGAAAGGAATCATTCGAGGATCGAAAAAGTGATGTATATCCCCACATACCACCACCTTGACTTGATCACAATGACATCACTGACTTTTATAGATCAAACGGGAGAGCTAATACCAAAAGACTAGCATGTTAGGTGGGAAAGTCCATTTGATCTATAAACTCCTCATTAGTTGCCCACACAACTCTTGTGGGACAAGTCCTATAACTTGTAATTTTAGACTTAGTCGCAGTAAAACTGAGTACTCAATGTGCCATTTGTTTCATCAAAGGGTGGAAAATATTTTAAGGGTTTTGCTATATGCAGTCTTAGGGATGTATATAAGGCATAAGCATCAAACACAATCCTAATTGAGTATTAAGTTGGGGATATGTTTTTGACAAAATAACGCTTATATCTGTGTATAATTAAGTAATAACTAATAACTCCACATTTAGCCTTTTATTGTAAGCCTAAGCGTATAGCTTCACCTTATGATAAGTACACATGATTTTAGCTTGAGTAATGGGATTTGCCTGAAACCCACCTTCCCCAAAAGGGGTATCAAAGCCCCATATTTATTGGGTTTGTTGGGTGATGATTTGAGGGTAATTTAGAGGTGGTAATGGTTTGGATGTAGAAAGGTGTTGTGGAGATGATAGTTTGATACTCATCTATAACATTTTTTGAAATATCACCTAGATAAGAAATGAGACATACAATAAGCCCATCGGGAAATTCTGATCTAAGCAGGGGGGGTAGACACAGGAGGGGTGGCCTCCGCAACCCCCAATTTCTGATAGTTTGTGAAGTTTTAAGGCTTAAAATGTTCTGCTTCTGTCTGATTTTCATCTACTTGGAACCCTAGATGTTATACTGCTGTTTGATTTTCTTTTAACATGTCACAAGGGCAATTTTGTTTCTTCATTTGTTTGAAAGATTCATAACATCCCAGGGTTTTTTTACTTTCTACATTTGTAGCATTACATACAGTGCCCTTCTTATTGTCATTAGTGAATGTAGTAATGCTATCAATTCATATGTGGTTTTGACTTTTAAGTAATAAGTTTAATTGTTTCTCAATTATAGGTTTGAAGTAAACCTCACGGATACCTAGTGTATGTCTAAAACAGAAGGGAGACCATGTCAAACCTTAAAGATGCCACGTGAAATTTCTTTCACGAATTTGTAATAGTTGTGAAATATTTTATCCTCTCCATATCACAACCCGTTTGGTTGGTGGTAATAAACGGTGGTATGGGTTTGAAAACTAGTGTAATTTTCGTTGAAAAATCTCTTGGCTACCTTGATGGCCATGCTTGTCCAACTTCAATCATCTCATTTTCTTCATAAAATTCAATCCAATGTATTATCATTGGGAGAGGGGGTATTAGGTGGTAATGCAAATTTGTAAACAAAAAACTTTTTTGGTGATTAAAGTTTCATCACCATGGGAATGACATGAAACTTTTGATGAAATTTTACACTATAAATCATTCCCATTACCACCATTTAGTACCACTAACCAAACAGGCCGTTATAGTAAGTAAGATATTGGGAATTCAATCATATACCACTTAGAAGTATATTCTAGGTATCATGATCATTTTTCTCAGATATTGTCAATTTTGTACGTGACTATTAATTGTAGATGTAGCTTATAACATTTTGCGTTTTCTTTTCTCGTACTTTTAGAACATTCCATCTCTAGTTTGTCTATTCAATCTTTCGGTAACACCTGCCTGAAAAGAGCTAGATTTTGTTTACAATATGCCTTGCGAAACTGTATACTCAATAAGGAATAAGGATGTCTACATGATTAAACTGAATCTTCCTAATGCTTGCATGTCTTCACAGGAAACCCTGAAACTAAATTATCAATGGCTTCATTTCTCGGTGATTTGGGTCTAAGCAATGACGTCAAGGTCCAAGTAGCTGAAACAGTGGGTTCATCACTTGTAAATCTCATGAAAAATGGCGATTTACAGTCTAGGGAAGCTTCCTTGAAAGCCTTGAATCAGATTTCATCATACGATGTGAGCGCAAAGATATTAATTAAAGCTGGGATTCTTCCTCCATTAGTGAAGGACCTATTTAGTGTTGGCGCGAGAGGACTTCCGATGCGACTGAAAGAGGTTTCAGCCACTATCCTCTCGAATCTCGTTAATTCGGGATATGAAATTGATTCAGTTATAATAGGTCCTGAAAATCAGACCCTAGTTTCGGAAGAGATAATACACAACCTCCTCCACCTCATCAGCAATACCGGTCCGTCAATCGAGTGCAAACTCCTCCAGGTTCTCGTTGGACTAACCAGTTATCCCAAGACCGTTGAACGTGTGGTTGCTGTCATTAAAAGTTCCGGTGCTACCATCAGTTTGGTTCAGTTCATTGAGGAGCGAGATTTGCGTTTAGCTGCTGTGAAACTTCTGCATAATATTTCACCTAATATGGCCCAAGAATTAGCCGATGCTTTACTTGCAGCCGGCCAGCTTGGGGCACTTATCGGAATTATATCCGAGGACAATGGAATTACCGAAGAGCTGGCTGTGGCTGTTGGCCTATTGGCAGAACTTCCCGAAAAAGATCTTGCACTTACTCGAAGAATGTTTAAAGAAGATGCTTTCAGGATGATCATATCTAGAATCAAGAGAATAAGGCAAGGGGAGGCAAGGGGTGGCCGTTTTGTGACTCCATACTTAGAAGGGCTTGTCCGTTCTCTTGCTAGGGTCACGTATGTAGTCGCTGAAGATCATGAATCAATGGCCTTCTGCTGTGACCAAAATCTTGCTTGGCTATTCACCGACTTGCTCCAGGTAAACGGAATCGACAACGTTCAAAAAGCTTCCGCTTGGGCTTTGATGAAACTTTCTTCGGAATCCAAAAACTTGACGAAAAGGCTGGAAATCCCACCACCCCCTATGTGTGCGTCGATTTTCTCTTGTTTTAACAAACCTCCCCCAATTTCCGGGTTATGTCCCGTTCATGGAGGTATCTGTTCTTTGAAGGAGTCATTTTGCCTAGTCGAAGGTCATGCCGCAGAAAAGTTAGTAGCACTTCTCGATCACACAAACGAGAATGTCGTCGAGGCATCACTCGCTGCTTTATCCACTTTGTTGGATGATGGAGTCAATATAGAAGAAGGTGTTTTGGTATTACATAAGGCCGATGGAATCAAACCCATTTTGGATATTTTTGTCGAGAAGAAAACCGAAAACCTAATGAAGAGATCCGTTTGGGTGGTGGAGAGGCTTTTACGAATCGATAACATTGCTTATGAGATATCGAATGATCAGAATGTTGGAACTGCTCTTATCGATGCTTTTCACCATGGAGATATTCGCACTCGACAGATTGCGGAGCGTGCATTGAAGCATGTTGACAGGATCCCGAACTTCTCTGGGATTTTCCCGGGCAATGGGTAGTATCTGTTGCTTTCGGTTTTCCCTCATTTCACTTCCGGGTAATTTTTCTGTTCAGTGAAGACTTCATGTGAATAATGCATCTTTGGCATTGTAGGGAATGTGGTTCTGGGAATGTATAAAAACTTGTATCTTATTTTACGTTTTGTTGTAAATTCAATTGGTTTTTTTCTTTTTGAGCGAGGGAGAGGTGTTGGGTTGTAAAGTCCTTTGTTTCAACGTCTTTAGGTTTCTACAAGTTTTATCGACAGTTAATTCCACTTTTTGAAAGATTGAATACAATAAAAAAAAGTTTTAAAATAAGCTTTGAAAGATTTTAGTTTTCAGAATAAGCGTTCAAGTTGTTCGCTGTTATTAATAGCGAACAAGAGAAAAAAATTAATTTGTTTCTTTTTTTATTGATTTTTTGGAAGTGTTGACAAATGACTCATAGCTTAAATAGCTAGTAGTTGGGTAGAGTGATTGATGTGACTAGCTAATTTTATAAATGGGTTAACTAGTTGATTTTGTCTTTTCTAAGACTAACTTGTTCAAAAATAGTTTATTCATAACATTAAACTATTTTGACAAACTTATTTACTAAAACTAGAGGTGTTCAAACAAACCCACGATCCAATATTTATTGAACTTTGTAACCAAATTTGATTTGACCCGACTAAAAAAGGAGTACAATCATGTAAAATCGATGAGGACGCAAAACTCGATTTTAAACAGACCCAAAACACTTTACCTGAAATCGACTAAATAATCCGAATGAATGTTGTACCTCTAACCAAAACTAACATTCAATGGTTTGACAAGCCGACCTTTTAATTCGCTAATATAAGATATAAATTGTCGAATAAGCTATTTTACTAAACATCGTTGTTTACATAAAAAGTTAATTTTTCAAATCATGAAACACAAATTGTTGTGAGAGACGGTCTTTCCGAGAGACGCATAAGATATATTGGTCAAATAGACTAATTAATACAAACTAAATAAAGAGAGAAATAAGAATGTGGAGATGAAGCTTCTTGTTTTGAGGTCGTTTCTTTGAGGGACAATCTCTCACACGAATAGCGGCTTATGAAATAGTACTCCCTCTATTCTCGTAAAATTGTATTATGTTGTGACTATCTTAGAGAAAGAGTTGAGCAATCAATAAAATATAGTACTAATGAGGAAAAGACTCGAAATACGTGTTACGCTGTTAATAAAATTTTTTCTGCCTTATTTTTATCATTGATAAGAAAACTTTTGACAAATGACTTGATATTTAAAGAAACAATTGACTCATTTAAACATTTAATATTTGTCTCTCCGTGGGTGTAATGGGGTGGCCCATAGGTTAGCTAGTTGGGCTATGGGTAGCGTTTGTAGTTCGGTGTGGACTAATGATGTCCCATCTTGGTTGGTGGATGCTCTGTATTCTGATTTGCATTTATCTGATTCTTAGCCTTTCCTTTCTTCAAAATAAAATATATTTGTTGAGTGACTATAACTATATGCGAATATCTATTGAAAGAATATATATTTCCTTATATAAATAATAAAATATACATGTAAATATTTATTTTAACTTAGATAGTAAATCATTATCACATAATGAATAAGCTAACTAATTTGCTATTTTCCAACTAAATCATCCCACCTATTTATCATGGTTGCAGACTTTGAAATTTTATTTGTCTTAATTACAAATAATTACTATGAGTATATATTTTAATATTATTGTATAATAAATTATTTATTCACTTTGATAATATAACTAGATAATGTCCGTGCGATTCACAGTTTTATATTAAATTTTCCGACATATTAGTATCATTTAAGAAATTAAAATTTTAAGAAAAAAAATTTTGCATTATATACTTACATCTCATTTCATTCTGAATAGTTGTATACATTACATACATTGTATGATTTGTATCATACTTTGCATTGTGCGCGTAGATGATTGCGAAAATTTAGTTAATGACAAATAAATCACAACAAAAGACAAAAAATTTGATTATATTTTTAATATAATTATATCTATGGTTCTATTTGTTTATTTTAAATTGAAAACAAATAGATCGTACATGAAGTATACAATACAAAAGTATGAATATTTTTAATAAAAAAAATATCATACCAATTTATGCTAACAAAAAATAATTACATTAATTTGTATAAAGTAATACAACTATTAAAAACATACTTCAAAATCAAATTTAACATACTAAAATCAAGTTCAACATAAATATTTATATATGTAAAATTATTTTATAAAAGTTTAAACAAATTCACAAAAAATATAAGCGACTTGCATAAAGAAAGTCACAACTTAAATCATATTAAAATCATGCATTGCATTTAATCAAGCAATAGTATAAATAAAAAAATCCTTATATAAGTATATTATCTTTGAACCATCTAAAAAAATCCAATACACTTAAATAATACTCATTTAATAAATAACATTGATAAGATTTTTTAAATAATAAATAATTAAAAAATGTAATAAAATATATGATTTTCTAATACATTAAATGATTTGACTTAAAAAATATAAAATCAATAAATATAGATAATATTATAGTCATAGTTAGAAAGCAATAAAATCAAAGATGTAAATATTAGTCATAAAGTGTTGAGTATGTGAGTATATTGTATAGGTTGCATATATATGGTATGAAGACTACACATCCACTGGAAGAAATAAGCAAGTGTCCATCAGTGTCTACAAGTGGTGTACACACCTTGCTGTCTACATATCCTTCTGCCAGCACACCATTCTTTCCTTAGTCTTATTTGTATAGGTGGCGTTTTGTTTTATAAGAATTAGTTTTATATTGTTTAGGTGGTTAGAAGTTTGTTAGAGTAACAATCTATGTAACTACCTCTTATCCTTGATATCTTGTATTCTTATATAAAGAAGTGGCTCCTCTTTCTTTCTGTATCAAGATATTATCAATAATAAAGAAAAACCTTTTCTCTACTTCTTCTTGTTTTCTTACATGGTATCAGAGAAATCACTCTGAACCTCTCTACTGATTCTTCCTGCCATTATATGCGTTTAAGCAAGCAGCGTATGATGGTTAACAAGACAAATAAGACGAACGATCTTACTCTTAATCAGGCTAGCCCTTACTTTCTTCACCCCACCGACACCGGTTTAAAGATTGTATCTACAATATATGATGGAGTGGGTTTTAAGGGATGGAAAAGGGTTGTCACCATAGCTTTATCTGGAAAGAACAAGTTAGGGTTCATAGATGGAACCATTAAAAGAAGCACAACAAATGAGAACCATGCAAAGGCATGGGATAGGGTAAATGATGTAATCATTGGATGACTTCTAAACAACAAATGAGAACCATGCAAAGGCATGGGATAGGGTAAATGATGTAATCATTGGATGACTTCTAAATGCCATGAGTGACAAGATTGCACAAAGCGTTTTATGGATTAAAACAGCAAAAGGAATTTGGGATGAACTTGAACAAAGATTCGGTCAATCATCCTCTGCCCAATTGTTCACGGTTCAAGAAGTCCTTAGTAAAGCTGTGCAAGGACCGGACATGTCTATTGAAGACTTCTTCACCAAAATGAAGGGTCTATGGGATGAAATTGATGCCCTAGACCCTCTTGCCATATGTTCTTGTACAGGGTGTTCTTGCAACCTATCACAGAAAGTGCTCAAAAGCCAACAATCAGGGAGAGTCATTCAATTTCTAATGAAACTAAATGGGAGATACCACCAAACCAGAAGTAATTTGTTGATGATGAAAGATTTGCCATCGGCTAGTGAAGTTTACAGGATTCTCATGCAAGAGCAAGTACACCAAGAAATAAGCAAGATCCCCATTGAAGATTCACAAGAACCCAACATGGCCTGTAGAATGGAGAAAAGGAAGTACAATGAGTTCAAGAACAAGAACTACAAAGGAAATGGTAACAAAAGGCACAATAGTAACCTGTCTTGTGATCATTGTAAAATCAATGGCTACACTTATGAAAAGTGTTGGAAAGTGCACGGTTACCCACCTAATATCAGACAAAACTCATGGAGAAAAGATGAAAGTAAAGCCAATGCAGCACAAGGAAATCCTTATCCTTCAACTGATGCTGTCTTGAATCAAGAAAACAACCATGTGGATACAAAGCTTACCGTTGAGCAATATAATCAGCTCATCAGTCTATTGAGTAAGCAGGTGAATGAAACAAAGGAAGTTGTATGCTCTAATGCTGTGCAGTCTACAGGTACATGCTGTTTTTCTACTATTAACCATAACACATGGATTATTGATAGCGGTGCGTCGGATCATATGTGTTATAACCTTTCATTGTTTCATAATTGCAAAACACTAACCATGAGTCACTAGTGGAATAAAAAGCTATTGGCTGCTAAACATTAGCTGCGGTTCCTAATATACGCAGCGTATAATAGGCGAAAAATAAGGCGAAAAAAAAGCACATAGGCTGCGGTTTTCAGTAAAACCGCAGCCAATAATAAAAAAAAAAAAATTTCGACACTCAAAGGCTGCGGTTTTCTTATTTGCCTGCAGCCAATAACAAGTCCAAACCCTAGTGTATATTACTGGAATCCCTTTTCTTCCTCTCTCACTTCTGCCTCTTCTCCCTTTCTCCCTCTAACCCTAATCCCTTTTCTTCCTCTCTCACTTCCGCCTCTTCTCCCTTTCTCCCTCTTGCCTTTTCTTCTTAATTCTTCCATCAACATATGACTGCATTCCTTCTTCTCCAGAAAGCAAGAGCACCATTATCGAATTTTTTCTTGAAGCGGATATTCGACACAAAAACCGAGAGCAGTGAGAGAAAAGAACCCAGAAAAGCATACCGTATTCTTTCTTCTCCAGAAACCGAGAGCAGTACCATTATTGAATTTGTTCTTGAAGTTGATATTCGACCCATTGAAACCCGACAATTCATTGTTCTTGAAGCTCTCATTAAAACGCAAGCACATACTCTGATTTATTCTCAAATATCGAATTTGTTCATCATCTATTCAAAACTCAGTTCTTTATTAATCAAATTAGTTTGTCTTTTTTGAGTTTTAAATTTTTCGTCGTTGGAAGAGTATTGTTCGTTGGAAGAGTATTGTTCGTCTCTGTCTTCATCCTCTCTGCTTGGCAAGAGTGAGTTTTAAATTTTTCATTATTTGTTCTCATTATTGAACTGATTCTTACCTTTTTTTCAAACAGATATGGAAGGGAAAGAAACTGAATAGGATGTGGTTTTTGATTTTTTGATTGTAAATTGTATATTCTTTATTTTTGATTGTAAATTGTAAATTGTACTTTGGATTTTTGATTTTTTGATTTTTTTTTATTATCGAGGTACCATTTTTGATTTTTGAGGTACCATTGTAAATTGTAAATTGTAAATTGTAAATTGTTCTCATTATCAAGGTACCATTTTTGATTTTTGATTTTTTTTTATATGTAAACGAAAATTGTTTTTAATGTTCTTAATTTGTTCTTGCATCATTTACAATTAGTATTTGTTCTTGCAATTAGTATAAAACGAAATGAAAAAAAGGGGACTAAAGGCTGCGGTTTTTCAAACAACCGCATCCTTTAGTCTCCTTTTTTTTGTTTTTAAAATGGTCTATAGGCTGCGGTTTTTAGGACCGCAGCCAATAATATTTTGTCATCTGCTGCTATTACTAATGCTGCGAGTCAAAACCGCAACCTTTATTGGCAAAAAAACCACAGCCTATCTTGTTTTTTCCACTAGTGAGTAACCATTCTGTTATCACTCCAAATGGAAGTCAAGTTAAAGTGAATATTATAGGAGATGTGAGAATACATAATGATATTCTTTTAAAGAATGTCTTGTATGTTCCATGTTTTCAATATAATCTCATCTCAGTTAACAAGCTTGTCAAGGATATGCATTGTGAGATAACCTTCACCACTAATGAGTGTATTATGCAAGGAAGTTTGATGAGGATGCCTTTGCTGCTTGGTAAAACAAGAGGCAATCTATACTATCTACACTACTGCAATGATGTAGAAGCAAGAACACACACAACTTGTATTGAAACAAACAATACAGAAGAAAAGAAGCTACACAATTTAAAAATGTGGCACATCAAATTGGGGCATTTACCCTTCAACAAGATTCAAGTCATATTTCCTGAACTAAAAGGAAAAGACATTAATGATAGCTGTTTTTGCACCATATGTCCCCTAGCAAAACAGACTAGATCTAGTTTTTCTAAGAAAATAAAAGATACACAAAGTGTATTTCAGTTGTTGCACATTGATATGTGGGGTCCATTGAGACACTCCACTAGAACACAATGTAATAGCTTCATAACAATAGTAGATGATTTCTCAAGATTTACTTGGGTTTTTCACATTAAACATAAATCTGAGTTTTTGAATCATTTCAAACAATTCTATGAATATGTCTTGACTCAGTTTAATGTCAAGATTAAGCAAGTTAGAACAGATAATGCAAAGGAACTTTCCAAAGGAGAAACATTGCAATTCTACATAACAAAAGGAATTTCTCATCAAAGTAGTTGCATTGACACCCCACAACAGAATGGGGTGGTTGAAAGAAAACATAGGCATTTGGGAGAAGTAATGAGGGCACTCATGTTCCAATCAAAGCTCCCTATGTCTTTTTGGGGAGACTTTGTGCAATGTGCAGCCTTCCTTATCAACAAAATGCCTATGAGCATCCTACAAGACAAAAGTCCATATGAGGTCCTATTTGGCAAACCTCCAAAATATGACATGTTAAAACCTTTTGGTTGCCTTTGTTATGCATCTACTTTAAAAAGAGAAAGAATGAAACTGGATCCTAAAGCTAATCCATGCATATTTATTGGATATGCACAAAGTCAAAAAGGATTCAAACTTTATAACTTGAAAACAAAAGTTGTGTTTGTTTCTAGAGATGTTAGATTTCATGAAAATTTTTTCCCATACTTCATCACAAATCAAGAAACACAACCTCTAACTCAATTTTTCTTGCCCAAATCCAGCTTTGATCATATAAACAGAGATAATATGATCCCTTGTAACAAAGATACTAACACCTCAGAAGGTGCACAACAAAACTCCAACACTGAGCAAAGAATACAATATACTCAAGAGAAAATTGTTGAATCTCAATTGCCTATATGTGTGAACAAAGATAGGTAGAAACAACAAAGGATCATAAAAAAACCTGAATACTTAAATAACTATGTTTGTGGACAAATCTTATCCCACTGGTGCAACCTAATTCAGTTTAAGGATCTTGCATCTACACACAAAGATTTAGCCTATAAAAACCAAAACTATCATGAACCAAGTTGTTATAAAGAAGCTTCTCAAGATCTTCTCTGGAAAGAAGTCATGGAAAAGGAACTAGAAGCATTATCTAAGAACTCAACTTGGATAGTTGTTGACCTTCCCAAAGGAAAAAAGGCAATAGGGTGCAAATGGGTGTATAAAGTTAAGTTGAAAGCTGATGGATCATTGGAGAGGTTTAAAGCAAGATTAGTAGCTAAAGGGTATAACCAAAAATATGGTATTGACTATGATGAGACTTTCTCACTAGTCATAAAAATGACAACTATAAGATGTGTACTAGCATTAGTTGCATCTCAAAAATGGATAGTTTATCAACTTGATGTAAACAATGCATTCCTACATGGAAGCTTAAATGAAGAAGTATATATGCAAATGCCCGAAGGCATTGATAATCCCAACAAGAAGGTCTGTTTACTTAAGAAGTCCCTATATGGCCTAAAACAGGCTTCAAGGCAATGGCATGCCAAACTCCTTGAAGAACTAAGAAGTCTTGGATATAAGCAGTCCAAAAATGACTACTCCCTTTTTATAAAGAGAGTATCTTCATCTATCATCATTGTTACAATATATGTAGATGACATCCTTGTTACTGGGAATAACCAACAAGAAGTCAAGGATTTAAAAGATCACCTACATAAGACATTCAATATCAAAGACTTAGGACATCTGAACTACTTTCTTGGGATGGAAATAAGTCATACTATAGAAGGAGTTATCTTAACTCAACATAAATTTACTAAAGAGCTTTTGAAGGCTAGTGGGCAAAAATGCTTCAAGAAAGCTGTTACTTCTTTACCTTTAAATTGTAAACTATCTGCCTTTGAGGGAGAGCTATTGGATGATCCTAGTATTTATAGAAGCATCATAGGAAAACTGAATTTCCTCACTAATACTAGACCTGACTTATCATATACTGTACAAACTCTAAGTCAGTTTATGCAACGTCCTAGATCATCTCATTGGGAGGCATTGCTTCATGTCCTCAATTATGTCAATGGCACTTGTGGACAAGGAATCATCCTTAAGGGTAGTGATAAACTAGTATTACAAGCCTTCTCAGACTTAGATTGGGCTTCTTGCCCTGACAGTAGAAGATTTGTCACTGGATACTTACTTTTACTAGGAAAGTCTCCTATATGTTGGAAATCAAAAAAGCAGCACACTGTCTCCAAATCTAGCTCAGAAGCAGAGTATCGAGCGATGTCTCAAGCTGCTTCGGAGGTAGCATGGGTGGTTAGTTTACTAGAAGAGCTTGGAATTACAAAGTTGAGACCTGTTACACTTAATTGTGATAATCAGTCCGCTATATACATTGGAAAGAATCCTGTCTTTCACGAAAGAACAAAACACATTGAGGTGGATTGCCACTTTACCCGAGACAAAATCATGGAGGGACTCTTGCAATTGTCCTATCTCCCTACGAATAATCAATTAGCTGATGTGTTTACTAAAGTTTTACCATCAGGACAATTTAGAGACTTATTATCCAAACTAGGAGCAGTCAGCAAAGACAACCCCTAGTTTGAGGGGGGATGTTGAGTATGTGAGTATATTGTACAGGTTGCATATATATGGTATGAAGATTACACATCCACTGGAAGAAATAAGCAAGTGTCCATTAGTGTCTACAAGTGTGCTGTCTACATATCCTTCTGCCAGCACACCATTCTTTCCTTAGTCTTATGTGTATAGGTGGCGTTTTGTTTTATAAGAATTAGTTTTATATTGTTTAGGTGATTAGAAGTTTGTTAGAGTAACAATCTATGTAACTACCTCTTATCCTTGATATCTTGTATTCTTATATAAAGAGGTGGCTCCTCTTTCTTTCTATATCAAGATATTATCAATAATAAAGAAAAACCTTTTCTCTACTTCTTGTTTTCTTACATAAAGATAATGACATCATCATTGAGTTTTGGAGGGAAAAGTTTTAATGAGGTTGTGACACGTAAGCAATAATAAATAGTGATGATGTCAGCGTGTTTTGTTTCAGTAATAGTTATAGATAGCTTATAGATTATAGATATCATAACAAATACAAAAATTTAATAATTAAGTTTAAGTTTATATTGTAAATAAATAAATTTTATAAAATAATATCACTATTCATATCAGTAAATATTATTCATATCAGTAAATATTTGTAGCATTCTGTATAAGTCGGTTGCATCCTTCTTACTAATACTTTCTCCGTTCCATAAAATACGTGCTACATTTAACTTTTTTACGCAATCCAATGTATTATTTTATTTATTTGTATGTCGAATTATATACATTTAAAAATTATAAAAAGTTTATATTATGAAATATGCGATTACACGATTCAAACAAGATCCCACTTATTATTACTAGAAAGTATATATTTGTCCGAATATATATTTGCCGCCTCAACTGTAGAAAACCTCATGGCACTGTTATGCTATCAATTTTTCATAGCAAGTTTCATCATTCCCTTACAGTCTCCATCTTCCCCCATTTCTAGATTAGTCTTGAGCTTCCCCATTTTCCTTTTCAATTTTCATCCAAAGTTTACAAAAAATGAGTTATGATTCAACTCGTTCTGGAAATTCCAATTCCAATTCCAATACAAACTCCAAAAGAAGTTTCAATTCAATTTCATCTAACAATGTTAAGAGTGGCAACAAGAGGAAAAAGAACAGCAATCAGAAAACCCTAGGTGCTTCTTGGGGCGCTAATTCTCCCTCTTCTTCTCGCTCTTCCTTTCGCACTGCTCCATTTTCCGATTTCGGCAGGTATTATCTTATTTTTGTCAATTTTCGGGGTTTGTTACTTAATTGCAGTCAATTGTGTGGGTGAAATGATGCAAACTATTTTGTCGGTTTGATACTCAAATTGCTTGATTTTCGAATTCGTTATGTGTAGTTACTCTTCATTTCAGTTTGTACTATGACAGTACTACGGTCCATAGTCCATAGTATTCATTATTCTAGTGTTTTGCGCGGTTTACTGTCAATTCTTAAGATTTTATTATCTGGAACGCGAAATTTTCCAGTTTGACGCTGAATAAATTATAAACGGTCCATAGTCTAAAGTGACAGTTTTTAATGCGATGAATGAAATACTTAAGTGACAATTTTAATTCATATCATCAGTTTGATTGCAATTATTAATGCGGTGAATGAATTACTAACGTGACACTTTTTCTGTATGAAATCTGATGTAAGTTTTTTTAAAGGTTGAGTTGATGTTGACGAATTATAAGTTTAATGTGTTGTACAGCTACATGGCTGTGAAGAACAAGAAACTTCATGATCAGTTTGACGCTGAAGCTTCAAATTCTTATAATGAATCTGACTCTAGCAAACCCTTATTTCAGGGTGTCTCAATTTTTGTTGATGGGTTTACCATTCCTTCTAGCCAGGTTTGTTACACTTAAGCCCATATATTTCACAACATTTGGTTTTATTTTTCCTTTGAATTTGCTTAAATGATGACCCCATATTGTTGGGATTGAAGCTTTGACATTATTATTGTATATACTGAAAGCCTTTATGTTGAAAAAAATAAAACATATATGTGAAATTGCTGTGCTTTTACTGAGTATGTTATTATCCTCCTAAATTTTGCCTGCCAGTATAATTTTTTAGCTGCCTGTATATTTTGGTTAACTAAGGAATGAAATGCGAACTTGGACCATTCTCATACTATGAATTAGGCAAGATCCCCATTTTATGTACTTATAATGGAGTATCGGGAATTTATGTTGTGTTGGTGCTGGAATGGTTGATTGTGATGATCATGATTAACGCTGATAATGGATTCCTGTAGGAGCTGAGGGCTTATATGTTGAAGCACGGTGGACGTTTTGAGAATTACTTTTCGAGGCGTCGTGTCACTCATATTATTTGCAGTAATCTACCTGATAGTAAAATAAAAAACCTCAGGTATTTTTTTTAATTAGTTTCTGTTGCATATTGGTAGATTAACATAACAGGCTTGGTTGTGATGTGGTTTAGCTACTTTTATTCCTTCTGTAGGTCTTTTAGTCGTGGACTGCCTGTTGTGAAACCTACCTGGGTGCTGGATTGCGTGGCAGCTGGGAAATTGTTGAGCTGTGAGTCAATTGCTCATCCTAATTATTGTCTAGATATTATATGATGTATAATCTTGTTCAATACGAATCGATTCATCTTGCTTATCCCCCTGCTTTTGGTGCTTTTGTCAAACAACATATTGAATAACTAACTTCACCGACTTGAATCACGACATATAATAGATTTTTTGTTGAAAAGAAGAAAAACCTATTTGAAGAACACCAATTGGCTACAAATCATGTATTTGACGTAGCCCCATATTTTTGTAGTCCAACGTTTTCTATGCATACATGTTAGAAAACACAATTTAACAGAAGAAAAGACTGGTGCACAAAGGTGTCTTTGCAGCAAATGTAAAAAAGGTGCATAGAGCACTAAACCGTTTTAGAATTCTGAAGCCTATGCTCAAAGCAGAAGTGTAGGTTGTGCACACCATGGAAGTGATATTCCATGTTTAGAAATTAGAATTGAAAATTATGCTTAAAAACTGGTTGTAAACATGAAATTAGTGCAGCCATTTTCCCTTTGGTTTGCGTTTCATCTAGGATCTCGACATTGAGGTGTGCCTTTTGTTGTAGAGAAGATGATAGGAGTATGCTTTTGGAACAACCCACCACCCGCCGCCGCCGCCCCAAAAGACTAAAATTGAGCCAGTAATCCGAGTGGGAGAATTATAATCTTTCTTTTGTATGGTTCCTGACTTCCTTCGTTTGAAAAAGGAGTCATTTTCATTGTTAACATTGGGGATGCTCATAATCAGGTACTATATACCCCAAAAATACAGAGTTTCAAAGTTTTGGGTACTTGAAAAGTTGGCTCGAGTCCTAACTTGCCAAGGCCATGTACATGAAAATGAGGGTTACCTAAAGTTGTAGATAGTTGAAAGGTGGGCTCACCGGGAATCAGGCTCTTGGGGACAAAGATGATTATGGCTAAGTTAAGGGGTAAGGCAACTACTATACTGCTAGTTTAACACAAATATTTCACTTGCCCACCTTCTTCCTCCTCTCTCCTTGGTTGCTTGTCTCACCACAATATAAGTCACTGAATATTTGCCAACAAAACCTTTAAGAAAAAAGGCCCAAACATGAGAGCAAGAAACTTCTGTGAAGTAGCACTATGACTCTATAAAAACTCAAAAAAAAGCGAAATATTTTTGCAATTAGGAAAATTACCAAAAGAATCTAGCCTTAATTTGTATAAGCAATATAAATCTTATCTCGTGAGGCCTTTAGAGGGTGTTTGAGGATTGAGAAGTGATACATAGGAAAAGAAAGAATGGGGAAAATCCCTTTAAAAAATGAACCGAGGTCTTAATTTTTTTGATGATTTTTAATAAATCTATTTTATGCCCTGGGCACCATGCATTTTAAAAGTTAAAAACATGGACTAACCTAGCCCAACTACAGGTTGGGTACTTGATCTATGTTTTTCTGTTTTCTAAAAATATACTTGACGGTTTTTTCTCAGGGATAATGGGTACTTGGGTCGGGTGAGTTGAGTTCTGTTTTTTAAGACCCCTAATCGACAAAGGTATACCAAGATTTCTTGTCTGTTTCTTATAATTTTACTTGCCTTTGGCATTGGGACAATGGCATGTTGTATTATGATAAATGGTAAATGGTAAATATTGAAAAGCAATTTCACTTAAATGAATTTCTAAAACGCATCTTTTTACTGTTCTTTAGGGACATCGTACCAACTTGATCAGATAACCAATGATGCAAGTAATCAACCGAAGTTGTCTGCTTTCTTCAGTTTGAAACGTGATGCAGTCAGGCAAGATGTTTCCTCTGCCTCAACTTGTATGTTGAAAGTGGAAACTGATGTCGAAGCTGTAGGTTCAGAAGTGGACGACGGTAACTTGCTTGATCATGCCTCTATCAACGTGGATGAGTTATCTGAATGTTCTAGGCCAAGTGAAAAAGTGATGGAGGATGGTGGATGTAAGCAAATAGATACAAAACATACCGTGGATCAAACATATGGGGATGAAGCATCCTCTGAACTAGAAATTGGGAAGTTGGTCACCTATAAGGGAGAATTTGAGCCCGATCTTGCTAGATCTTCAGCTTCTGCCAGCAGTAGTGATTTAAGTAAGAAAGTTACTGAGGAATCACCTGGAAGACATTTTGTCCATCACGATTCAGCCACTGTAGATCCGAATTTTGTTGAAAACTATTTTAAGGTGTCGTATTCCTCTCCTTTCATATATAAAGCTGATAAGATTTGTGAGCTTTCTGTCTAACTACTTAAAGAGAATATATATTATGTTACTAGCTTTCTGTCTATAAAGCTGATAAGATTTGTGAGCTGCTTCAGAGTTTAGCGACCATTTGGAATTCAATTGTAGTAGAGTTGGTTCATCGAAAGTACCTTTTTTGTCAAATGTGAAACAGAGGCTATGTTTTATATATATATTAGATGAAAATTGAATTGACATGACGTCTCATTGCGTAAGATTGTATTTGTAGGAATTCAAAATTTCTTTCCTTGCCTCGGGTGAGAGTTTCTTTAGATGCATTGAGGTGATGTTGATTTTTTTGATGTGATATTCACGGATTTTTTAACTTATTGCTGGCATAGATGAATATGAAAATTACTATTTGTACATTTAACTGTTTTTGATACATCTGTTCTTGAGTTTTGTTTTATGATTTTTTTTTAATTATGACTTTTGTTGAAGTTTATGTGAACAAAGTGACTATGTTGGTACTCATTCACGTTATCATAAATATGATTTAGTTGAATTTCTTTTATTACTCCTCGTGCTTTTTCGGCCAGCTAGTCAATAACCACTTTAGTGGTGCTTGGTATGTTGGTGTAATGAAAATGAGGATTTGTTCTGTATCATTTTTGATAATCGTTTATGTACTGTTTTTTCACCACCTTTTTTGATTTCAGAGTTCAAGGTTGCACTTTGTAGGAACTTGGAGGAATCGGTATCGTAAACGGTTTGCGTCCTTTTCCAATAAAATGAAGCAATCAATGGTTGATGTCAATGGCACTTCTGTCTCCCGGAAAACGACCATTATCCATATAGACATGGTACTTGAGAATTTGAATCTTTTGTGCTTGGACTTCTACTCCACTCCCAAGGCCTTGACATGTTTTTGCCTTGAGGATGTCATGTGTCACAGAAAAAAGATGTTAAGTTGCCCTCCTTCAAGGCTATATTTCTCTTTTGCCAGCTATTTATGTATCCTTTTGAATTCAATGCAATTGCAGGACTGCTTTTTTGTGGCTGTCGTTATTAGGAACCAACCAGAATTGATGGGCAAGCCTGTAGCGGTGTGCCATTCAGATAGCGCCAGAGGAACTGCCGAAATTTCTTCTGCTAACTACCCTGCTCGAAATTATGGTTGATTATAAATCCTTATTGCAGTTGGCATTTATTTCAATATATTTGCAGTACTTTATTCAAATAACGATAATTATCTTGTAATAGGGGTAAAAGCTGGAATGTTTGTCAAAGATGCAAAGGCTCGTTGTCCTCAGCTAGTAATTGTTCCCTATAACTTTGAAGCATATGAGGAGGTATCATAGGGTTTCGAATTCCATATTAGTAGCTATTTCATCTGCCAACATCTTCCTTCTATCTCAAAGAAAAGAAAAAAAAAGGTTATAATGGAGTAGCGTTGGTACATTGTTTTTTTGCATTTATATGATGCCTCTGTTGTTGTGGCAGGTAGCTGACCAGTTCTACAACATCCTGCACAAACACTGCAACAAAGTGCAGGTATATTTTAATACTTTCGTTGTAATGCATTTAGAGTTTCAATCACCCTGGCAGCTCATATGTTCACTTGCAGGCTGTAAGCTGTGATGAGGCATTTTTAGATGTCTCTGACTCAGAGGTGACAGACCCTGAGCTTTTAGTTTCAGAAATAAGAAAAGAGATCCTTGAAGCTACAGGGTGTACTGCTAGTGCAGGGATTGGTGAAAATATGCTTGTAGCTCGTCTTGCCACCAAAACAGCAAAACCTGATGGTCAATGTTACATCCCTCCAGAGAAGGTATTCAAAAGAGATCAATCTTAAAAACAAATTCATTTAACTACTTGCACAGCTAGGGTTGCAAACAACCATTGTGCAACTGCAAGATCCTCTCTTTGCTTGAGTAAGAGCCAAGACTGGTCAATTTTGAGTTTGCTTATTCATGTATAGAATGAGATGCTTATGTGCCCAAGGTTTATATTAACTTATTCCATATTACTAGAGGAGCATTTTTTTAAGTTTGAATCCAAGTCTGAGATTGGAGCTTCATCTAGGCTTTATATTGTGACTTTGAGTATCCTTGAGTTTTTGCTCTTACGACGGACTACAGATGAAAGGTTATGAAAGATGGATTAGTTTTCTCTTTTCCGCCTTTTACATAGTTTATTTCTCCCCTTTGGGAATATGTAGGCTTGGTTTCTCTTTTCTATCTAGTGCAAAGTATTTTTATCCTCTATCCCTTTTGCTCAGTTCTCCAGTAAATTTTTCTTGTAGGTGGATCAGTATTTGTTGCAACTCTCTATAAAGTCACTTCCAGGTATAGGACGTGTTTTGGAGCAAAAACTGAAAAAGAAAGGTGTTCAGACTTGTGGTGAGCTGCGAATGTTTTCCAAGGTCCATTATTTGTTATAAAATATTTTATTTTTGATGTTTGTCTTCTATTGGTGAATACTAATTCTCTTATTTTTCTGTTACTATGATTTGAAAATATAACCAAGTAATTTGATTTAATTGGATATGCTTTATTTTTTGAAACCATAGGAGGCTTTACAGAGGGACTTTGGAGCTAAAACTAGTGAAATGTTGTGGAATTATTGCAGAGGTTTGGATAACCGCTTAGTTGGATTCATTCAGGTCTGGTGGAGCATGAGACTTACTTGTTGCACTTTTTTTAGATATTCCTTTTATTTTTGTTATTGCAAATGGTTGGTGGTTTTGTGCTTAATTGGAATGGATTCATCTGGTAGTACATGCTAGGGTTTCTTTTTACCTTTCAGTACCATATTAACGGTCATTTATCCACATTCGTTTGCAGCTTTGATCATCTTTTATGTAGATTACAATCAGCTCAAAAAAAACCTTCTATACGGGAATAATAATGTAGTGATGTCTAAAACTCAATTAAACACTAACCATTACAAAATTTAGATTTAGATTTTATAGTAAGGGTGGTTTGTGAGTTTAATCCTTTTTTGTATTACTCCAACACTCCCTCTTACCCTTGTCATGTATGCCGTCATGCCTGTCAATGTCTTTGGTTGTGTGCTAATACCTGAAAAAATATTTTTGGAGAAGAACTTACTGTAAGTTTGTGTGGAAGGAGAAAATGAAAAGGGCAACCAGATTTTTGTTTTCTGTTAAAAGTTGCCATGGCACGTTAGTATGGAGTGTGTACCATTTTTTCTCAATTAGCCTATGATGGAAATTTTAACTCGAAATCGAGTTTGTTATGAGCAAATGTCGTATAGCTGATTAGTGTCTACGATAAAGTCACATTCTATTACTCGAATGCTAGCAAGTGGCTCTCACCCAGGCAGGTGTTGAAAGGTAGTATGTGTGCAACCTTACCCTTGTTATTTAACAACTATAACAAAGAGATTGTTTTGATTGACTTTGGTAGAAAACATCATTTGCAAATTCAGATAAACAAGGAGTGCGCAAAAATAAAAGGAATTAGAATTCTTTCGAAGATTGAATTTATTTTTCTAGTTCGTATTCAAGTGTCCATTTGACTCCTTATTTTTACTCATTACTATATTCTATATATGGAGACACTCGATCCTGAAAGTGCATTTATTTGCAATATAATTTGAAAAATTAAGAAATAGATTAAAAAGTAAAAATTGAATAGGATATGCATTTAACAATGTCTAACTTTGGGTATATGCTCTTGGTTCTTGCTTACATATGTATGGTTGTTAAAAGTTTGATATATTAGTATGATATGGGTTTCAGCATTGATAAATAGATTTTTGCAGGAGAGCAAGTCAATTGGTGCTGATGTCAATTGGGGTGTGCGGTTTAAAGATACTAAAGATGTTGGTTCTTAGTTCCTTATATGAGTAAATTTCTAGTTTCACAAGTTCTTGAGTTTTTTTGAGAACTACTTTCTAATGCTCTACAGAGTGAACGATTTCTCATGAGCCTGTGCAACGAGGTTTCGTTGCGGTTGCATGGATGTGGCTTACAAGGACGTACCTTTACGCTAAAGGTTAGCTCTTGACATGTGCATCTTTTTTTAAACTTTATTCAATTACAGTAAAATATTTCCTCCGTTTTTTTATTTGGCGCTTTTACCTATGAGTTCCAAAGTATCCAGTGCTTATTTAACTCTGATGTATTTTTTAAACTATATTGTTTTTATAATTATGTATGTTCATGTGGAAGAATTTTGCTGACTTAACTTAAAATCTTTTGCGTGTTTGTCTGCTTTGCGAATTTCTAGATTAAAAAGCGCAGAAAAGGTGCAGGGGAGCCAATCAAATACATGGGCTGTGGGGATTGTGAAAATTTTAGTCACTCTATGACTGTATGTGCAGATTGACATTGTCATTATGCTCATGAAATTTTTTGACTTTGTTAGAGCTAATATTATAACTACAGGTTCCTGTTGCAACTGCTGAAGTGGACATTCTTCAAAGAATAACTATGCAGTTATTTGGATCATTCCACATAGGTGAGCTTGTACTAATAATTTTTTTAATTTGAACTATTGAAAACTTATGATTCCCACACAACATAGTGAGAAATCTCAGATGCGGTCACGGTTGCATCAACTATCACAAAACCACTTTTGCGGTGTCATTTTGCCATAATTGTGACTGGTTCTTAATTATCGCAAAACCTAATGCTCTATGCAGTTGTGACGTGGTGATGTGACTGGTTCTTAATCATGCTACATAGTGGGTGTTGATAATGAATATGTGAAGTTTAGATTCATCTGAGGCTGATAAATTGCTAGTTCTTATGATACTTGGTATGGATCGTAGTGCAAAAGTGCGGTGTTTGTCGTGATTGTGGTAAAGGAATGGTGATATGGTTATCATGACTCCATATATCGGCCGAAAGTGTGAGATATCCCTTGAAACTACGCAAACACAATATTTTTAACACCTTTACAACACGGAGAATACGAGTTTGTTTTTTTTTTGAAAATTTTTACAATGCGGATGATGCGGTGTGATTCAACCTTGTTTTTGTGCTATGGTATAGAATATAAGAACAACGACACGACAAAGAATCGTAAGAACATTGTCGAACAAGTATCAAGTGTTTTGATTTAAGTTCCACATAATAATGGGTTTTGTTAGGTCCCCGTACCTAGGTTAACTCTTAAGTGAGAAATCTGGATCGGAAAGCAGTGTTTCAATCTTTTTGTTAGTTTTCCTCCCTTCTTTGGTCAATTTGGGTTTTGCTTGAAATATGTTCATGATACATCTGTCCAGATGTTAAAGACATACGAGGAATTGGACTTCAAGTGACCAAATTGGAGAGTGATGATATCACAAAACAAGGTTTGTCAAATCTGTTAGAGGAACTTGTCATTCATTAAAATTTGATTTTATGTTTTCCTTGATCTGTTTAAAGTAGTTCATAAATTAGCAAATTTATGTCTTTTATCGGTGCGTGCCATGAACATGGTTATGTTACCTTTATTTTTATGTTTCTTATATCAACTATTATTGCCTTTAATTTCTGTTCCAAGGACATGAAAGAAACACTTTGAGGTCATGGCTTGCATCTGGTACAACAAGCTCCGGCAAACAGCGCAATTTGCATGATACAGGTATTGTGAATCTACCATCTACAAGAAAGATCTTTTAGGAGAATTTTATACCTCCAATCTCAAAATCAGATGACAAAGGGAAAATACAAAAGTGTGCTTGTTGCCTGTGTTGTTTGACTATTCAAACGAGATGATGAAACCATGGTTGTATTCGTCAAGAACAATCAGGGAAGAGGGAGAGGTTAATGTGTGTCGTTCCGCTTTCAAGAATTAGGCGATAAGAACACGAATCATTGCTTTTATTAAATCATCGTTGCTGCTCGAATCAGGGAGGAAATCGGGATGAGTGTTGTTTTCTTCCAAAGCTTCAAATAAACAAATTGGGGAAGAAGATGGGGTAAAGGATTGCCTTTTTCAAATGCATCTAGAGTAAGAAATGGGGAAGGGGTTGATGTTTGGTTGAATGTCGAGGAAGGTCATAGAAAGGGGGAAAGAGACGATGTTTTTAGGGTAGAGTAGAATAATAAAATAAAAATAAAATGGAAATGGTTTTCAACAAATGGAAGAACAAAAGTCATAATTATATTCTTACTACACCTAAGCGGCTAAGCCCGATAGCACTTCCACAATTCAATTAATATTTGACCCAAGGTCCATATATTCGAACTAAATTATATTTTACCCCAAAGTAATCTCTATTCTTCGACAATTATTATTATTATTATTTTCCTAACTTCAAAATAAATATTTCCCAATGTTCATTGCTGGTTAGGGCATTCTATTAATTTACTTTTAATGTGCCTTCTGTTTTGGGTATCAAGTCACATTATTGTATTAATGAAAACTAGGTAGATTTCTGTAAAACACGGATGCTATAAATATCTATCGATATGAATAATGATATTATTTTATAAAATTAATTCATTTTAAACATAACCTTAATTATTAAATCTTTGTATTTGTTATGATATTATCATTAAAGTGAATAAATAATTTATTACACAACAATACTAAAATATACTCATAGTAATTATTGATAAATGATAATTGAGACAAAAGTCTTTAACTATGATAGATAGAAGAGAGGATTTTGTTGAAAAAATAGCCAAATTAGTTACCTTATTCATTATAAGAGTATGATGATCTAGTATCTAATTTAAAATAAAGATCTACATGTATATTATTTTTTTTTGGTTTATATAAGGAAATATAGTATTTCAATAGATTATCACATATAGTTATAGTCAATCAACAAATATTACATGTTTTAATGAGTTGATTGTTTCTATAAATATCAAGTCAAATATCAAAAGTTTTCCTGTCAATAATAGAGAGGTGGGAAAATTTTTAATGACAGTGTGACATGTGTCTTAAGTCGTTTCTTCATTAGTATATTTTTATTGATGATTCTAATTGATTGTGGAATGCATAATTTATGTCATCTTCAGTCTGCATGTCTTCTGCAAACTTATTTGAGTGTGGAGCTAAATTCTATTTGCTTGATGTTCTGTCCTGCTGTAATCTTCTTTGCTACTACATCCTGTTGTTGTTTCATGACAGTTGTTGAAAAATTATATTACAACATCAACCTTAGGCCTTGGCCATCATGTTTTATATTGAGATTTGAATGAACACTCTTCATTGCTAATTGGAATCTGATTTGATATGGTTTAGTTCGAGATGAAGATTGTTATTTACTTATTTTCACTGTAGATGGTTGAGGTGTCTGTTGAAACCAAGTGAAGAAAAAGTTTAGTTGATGGAGAAAAAGTCTTGCTTTTGATATGCTGGTCAAGGATTCAGGTCCAGGTCCAAGGGTTGACAAGTGACCACTACTCCTACCACATGGGGGAGTATGGCGTGACTGCCTTGAAACAATGACTTAGAATCATATCTCCCATTTTGTGGGCCACTTACTCTTGATTTTGACATGTATCAACCTAATTAGATTATGTGGCATCTTTATAGATAGTGGTACGTAAAATAAGACCTGTAATGCTATAAAAGATGCCTACAGTTGAGGTGTGCTTGAATCAAGAGACATTACGACTAACCAACTACATAGTCAATCTGATAGTTTTTAAAGCAACACATCATTTAAGGTTGCTGTATATGATGTGTTGTAGGGTTTCTATGTTAGGACGAGTACAACTTTTACTCAGTTTGATATTCATGTGCTGAAAGTGTGCCAAATCTTATCATTATATTAGGTTTACTTGATAAGGATGTTGAGTTTTTCTTAAGTTTGTTGTTTCACAGTTACTTTTGAAATTAAACGTAATATGACTACTTGATTTTTTATTGAACAGACACATTTCATGCTGTTTTGTATCAGGTCAACATTGCCTCGAGCCTGCTGGACCTCCAGCGATGATTTTAAATCCATCACTTGTTGGGCCGCATTCCGACACATCTGCAGTGCTGCCATCATTGAATGATCTTGATATGGGTGTTATTGAAAGCCTACCTCCTGAATTGTTTTCTGAATATAACAACAGTTACGGAGGGAGGCTGTTTGATCTCATCTCTAAAAGCAAAGGCAAAGCCAGCCTTCACAGCATCAGTGCTATGTCAGGGAAGGAAGTGGAAGGTAAGGAATTTATCTTGCTATGTAGGAAGTGGCTTTCTTCCGTATCTAACCCAATGGTCATAGGTGAAATCCGTTTTGAAGGGAAGGCCCATGCTTCTGTTGATGCACAAATTGACTACATTAAAGAGAGGGACAAGGTAGCATGTTTTTCTCTTTAAAACATGCCAATTACTAATTTTCATGTTTCGACAATTTTTACAATGCTTACTGTGATATTTTAGTCCTGTTTCGTCTTTAATTGTTGTGTCTTTCACTGTTTCATGATAAAGGTTTTGTAAGAATATGTCACCGTGCATCTAAATCTCTGATAGTTAGTTTTTTAAGTATTGTGAGAATCTATAGAACAATGTCATAGATTTGCAAATTGTTTGGAGAATATGTTGATGGAACTGTGGTTTACAACGTCCATGTAAAGATAACCCCTTTGGTGAAAGATGTGAATGCTTTCAAAGCATTTGAATTTAAGAATAAGGAAGATTCTACATCTGAGATTTTAAATGTTAAGAGAAGTTTTTAGTTCTGTTTTTGCCAAAAAGGAAAAAAGTATGTGCCTAAATATACTTTTAGTGAACAGTCAAGGACCAAATACAAAGTCAGAGGAAGTTACTTTATTAAAATGTTTAATGGTAACTAGTAACCTAAAGGATGCTTGCCAAATGACATTTGAGATAGGCTGTGGTTTTCGCTGCAACATGTCCTTTCCCATTTAGAAGCTGTGTTTGGTGATTGCAAAGTTGAACTATCTTGAATAAACCAAATCCATCATGACTCTGTTCAGCATAGATGATTGAGTAAAGATTAAAGGATTAAGACCACATTGGATTTTTTATGAGTGAAATCCTATATATAATGTGTTTGGTAAATTGACGATTGGAATGAATTGTTAGGCCAAAACCTCCAATTTACAATCTGCCGCAAATAAGGATCTTTCGATATAGAGGATACATTTGGAGTTGGAAAGTCGTTTGTCACCCTTGATTAATGTACTTTTATAGAAATGATTCAAGTACTTACTGCATTTTACCTGCACTTTTGTGCCCACTATTCATATAATCTATTAGTCAAACTCGCTAATCCAATGCACTATCAATTATTAGTGAATGGAATTCACTATCACTATGAGCTATCTGCTTCAATTTTAAAAAGGCGACGATATTAATTGTCAACTGAAAGTAACCTTAAATAATTTGAACATGCACTCTTGCTGCCATGGTTTGAAATTTTTTTGTGTTTAAACAATATGAAACAAGACACAAAATGTATGTTTTCTTTTTCTACGACTCGTGATTGTGGTCTTTACTGTGTAGGCTGGTTGTTCTGAGAATCTGGAAAATCAGGCATTACCTGTTTCTGGTTCTTCATCAGTAATCGTTGCTTCTGCGCTGGAATCAGAACCTAACAACATAATGCCTCTATCATTAAGCCAAGTGGATATGTCTATACTACATCAATTGCCCGATGAACTCAGAGCTGATATAATTGGCGTTCTCCCTGCACATCGGGGGTCAAATTGTTTGCCTGTGTCTTGCCTCGTTTCTGGAGAAGTGCATGGAGTGGAACTGGTTGTGAATAATACTGAATCGAAGGAATGTGCTAAAGATAATAACCTTTGGACTGGAAATCCTCCTTGTTGGGTTCATAAGTTCAAAGCTAGTGACTGTTTGATGTTAAACATCCTTGCAGAGATGTTTGTTGGGTCAGGTTCTAGTGGGTTGTTCTCCTCTGCTCTACAATATTGTCTCTCTGGGTTCCGGATATTTAATGATGTTGCTGCTGATGTGGACGATGAAGCTATGTATAGTGTATGTGAGCTCTTGAGGCAGTATGTCAAGTTGAAGTTGGAGGTGGACATTGAGGAAATCTATGTTTGTTTTCGCCTTCTGAGTAGGTATGACTATTATAAATACAGTAGATTTGTAGTCTCATGAATTCGAATATTAATAAATTATATTACAATGGCTCATTTAATCATATGCATTCTTTGCTATCACTAAAAAGGTGAGGTTGCATACATTTGACTACCTCAAACCATGTTTAGACTCACATAGTGGCATTGAGGTAATGGACTGCTGGTGCTGACACTTTTCTTCAAATCTTAGTGCAGTTTCTAATGAATGTAATCTATTGCCTGTCTTGTGTTTGTCCATTGTATTCTCATTCTAGGCCGACAGAGTGGGTCCAAGTCTTATTTGTAGCCATAGATTGATGTTACCTCACTTGGAACATGTCGAGGTGCACTTAACGATTTGTTAATCCACTGACTTGATCTCTATTCAACCTTTTCCTTTTATTCGAGGAAAATAAAGTTCATATAAGGGTTGATATGAGGCATGAATCAATAACTTTATGTTTTGACTATTTAAAATAAGTTGGAAAACCTTACTTTCCTCACTATTAGTTACAGCCACCTCTTACAGTGTGGTTTCTGGATTCATGCAGTCTCTAAATAGTGAATATTTCCTCAGATGCATTGATTTTGAGATTGCTACAATATAAGATAGGATGAACTTGCATTTATCTTTGCACAGTCTTGCTTCCCTGTGCAAGCTCCAATATATAGTGAAAAAGTTGAGTGAAAAAGCTGCATAAAATGTAGAATGCTTGGATAATATGCCTTCATCGATAGACATGGATTTTGTGCTGACATGATTTAGTTGCAGATGTATCTTTATTCTGTTATTTCCTCAAGTAAGTTTTTTATTGCTGGTTATTCATAGTCATGACACTCATGACCCCTGGTTTAAAATCAGATTGGCGTTGAAATCAAAGGCTTTCAAAGATGTATACAACGCTGTCTTGCCTTATGTTCAGGTACGACTTGCACTCTCGTAGTTCTCCCTTTTGTGCATATGATTTAATTAGAGAAAATTGTCCAAAAATAACTGAGTAACATGCTCTTCGAACTTGGTGCCGATTTTGATTCTTTTTCTTCAAACTTGATGACTTAAAAATGTGATTGTCATATGTTTGGTTTCATCCTTTCTTTTACCAACATTTCTAGGATTCTTGAAGATAAATAGGCATAAAAATAATTTATTATCATGTTCAGTTTCTCAAAAAATTGTCGCTTTGCTAGTGGTAATCTAGAGTTGTTTGTATCAATTTGCATGACCTGGCTCTCAGGAATTGCTGACGTTGACCTTAAGTTGCCTGTTGTATAGTAATTATATGCTCTAATTTTGACATATTAAACATACCAGGCCTCTATTAGTGAACGCTATGGGGGACACTTGCATCTGCCTGCAATGTAGTTGATGCCTCTGACTGTACTTTATACATGGATTAACCTTTCCACATCCCACTGCTGGTATGTTTTGAACTCGGATGAATGAAGGGGTATATTTTTGAATGTGCAAACGATGTTTGTCAATTTATTCCATTGTCTTTTTGAGCAACTTCATCTGTCCGTTGAAGACGTGGAGTGGAGGGCCTTTCTTTTCTTACTCGATTCATTTGCTTTTGGGTGAGAATGTTTTTTGCGATGATGGTATCCACTTGATGTGGACCTCAAATGAGGATATCCAATGCCATATCGTGACTATGATAGTAGTACTTCCTCAGTTGAATTCAGAGCTCCACGGAAAAGCAGTTTTGCCTTTGGTGATCATAGTCCACAAAGGACATAGAGAAGTGAACCGGTAGATATATAGCCAAGTCGCAACTTCAAATGTATATGCTTCATATCCTAGTTTTATTGAAATAAATTATATTGAAGACACAAGCCCAGCAAGATTAGACAGGTAAACACTTCTGCTGGTTTCATATAGTCAATGTGACCTACTAATTTGCAATTGTATTTATAGATGATCTTTTCAAGTTAATTATATTCATTCTTATATTAATAGTCATCCAGCTGCTTACTACTCTATGCATGCTATTTTTTTCAGATCTTATTTTTAAGTGTTCTGAAGAACTTGTAGATTATTATTTGGAAAATGAGATTGGATACTCGCATATCTTGTTTTATGATAGATGCGATTTTTCAGGTCAATGATTTTGTGCTGAATTACACATGTTTTTCGTGATGGTTTTTTCATTAGATAGGGCTACTGCATTTACAGGTGACAAAGATGACCATTTCATATAATTTGGAAAATTATTTAGGGATTGAACTGTAAATAAGATTGGAGTATGGGAAATTTTCAAATTCAGACAATTGAGTCAAATAAAATCTATAATTCAATTCAAAGTGATGAGCTCGTGCTTTTCCTTGACTACGTATTGGGTAGTAATTACTATTTACTTATTAATACTCCCATTTAGTTTTTCACACTTGTCGAGGCAACATTTTAACCCTTAATATATCAAATTATTCTTAATTAAAAATTATAAAAATTTAATATTAATAATCTTTGTATTGAGACGAATCAAACAAAATCCCACGTAATCTAAGCTGCTTTCCTCATGTGTTGTAACTCAATGGGATGCTCAACTCACGCTTTGACTCAGTTTTTATGTTTTTTAGTGTCAGGATTGGTGGCGGTGCCAATAAATGTAAGCTGTTACTTTTTGGAATTTGGGATTTGATTTTCTAACTACGTGATTCATATACACGCTTTATGTTACGACTATACTTGTGCACCGAGTTCAAATAAAAATGTATTGGGCTGGGCTGGGTTCGGCTCGGCTCAAATGGTGTTGACCTGCTCTCGTCGGATATAGTCTGTTTATAGTTTAATTCTAAAATACTAATGAAATAACAAATAAGCATGTTGGATTGAGGAAAATGTCAACTTATCTACTTGCTTCAGACAAAAATAATTAGACTTGTTACATTGGCAACATAATATTTTTTTTTACTATGATTTCAAAATAACGATTTAGAATACTACTGTTTTAAATGATAAATAGTGAGTTTTGAATATAGGAAGTTAAATTTTAATACTTTGCTTAGGGATTCTAAAATGTCGGACTAATATTGGAAACATATGATTCATATCATGATGGACTAATATTTCCATTTGATAATGTTTTATTTCAAAAGTAGTTATTTGATACGTAATAATAATAGGGTGGGCAATGGGCATTTACACTATTATTCTTCACTTGCTCAACTTGGTTTCATATGAAAGTACGGTATTAAACTTTTAGTACAAAATTATACACTGAATTTTCAAACGCCAATACTTGCAAAATTGCAGCTTAACCAGCTTACCAAATCTCCCCTACCTTTATTCCGACACTTTGACTTGCTCTTAAATATCAGTTCATGTATTTATATTATATGTATAATGTATGGACCTCAATCTGATTTATTCAAACATACTTTTTATAATCTTTAAAAACATTTCCTTTGTACACGTTTACACCTCATAAAATTCAAACCTTTAGCTTTGAATTTTTAATTTTCAGCTCTTTACTTCTTCCCCAATCTTTCCCACTGTACTCCCTATTTTTTCTTATCCCACCAACTTAAATTAACTAAGTCAATATCAAGCAGATTGCTATTTACTTATACCTAACACCAATACCTTACACCCTACACCCTACACCCTACTATATATATCTTCAATATCTCATTCCTTTTCTATATTCATTCTTTCTAAATCCTTCAAAACTAACCAAATTCTTTATACACATTATTACATTAATATTTTTTCCTCCATCCATTTTTTTACATTTTTTATCGAAATTTTTCAAGAAAAAAGATGAATTATAAGAAGTTCTGCATGATTATTGTTGTTTCTGTACTGTTTATGCTTATTTCTGAAGCTATATGTGTGCAAGGGTTAAGACCTTTAAGATCACATAATAAACAAGATTTCCCTTATTTGCAATATATTATTAGTAGAGCTTATTCTGGACCAAGTCGCGGCGGAGCTGGTCATTGATACGGAATCTAATATATCTTGGGGTGCTCGGTCTTAATTATTAGCGTGGGATTGATCTTTTTAACATGGTATCAAATTGAATTGTTTATTTCTTTATTCTATCTCCAATCAGCTTCATAGGGAATATACAATATATTTATTTCTTTATTTAAATCATAGTCTTATTTGGTGGAAATACATTGAAGAAACATTCATAAATGATCGTATTCTATTTTCCTCCGTTTTTTAATAGCTAGGCTTATTCCAAAAAGCTCTCTATAAAAGGGGCGGGCGAGTATAACTATTGAAAAAAGAGGTATATCTTAAGTAAATGAGGATTTATTCTTTGTGAGATAATATCTTTCATTGAGACGATTTTAAAAAAGAAGTATTATCAGATGGGTTATTTAACCTGTATGTAAGAGGGTCTTACCGCATGTCTCCTGACAAGACCGTCTGAAGGTAGATAATTTTGTCTCCAAAATATATGGGAGTAAGTTGGGTTTTGGAATTTGGAGTAGCTAGGAGAAGTATACAGATGGATTAATGGTTGAATCTGTTATCTATTATTGCATGCAATGTAATAGTAGGAGCTAGCATTCAAAGAAGCTATACTTTTTTTTAGTATATAAATTGTATATTATCTAATTTCTAAGTTAATTATGAGCAAATATTTGGACCAAATGTTGTTACTAGTTACGTTACTGAAATAAAAGTACTTCATTTATATAACTCTTTTTTTGGTTTAATTAATGTATTGTCCTAATCAATAAATCGGTCCAAATTAAGACTATATATGTTATTTATTTATTTAAATAGATCATTTTATTACAATTAGATTCTGGCTATTTTCTATCACAAATTCTTACTTGAGACCGTCTTTTGTAAAGACGGCTCTTAAAAGTCCAGTCTAATTCTAAATATATATTGTTATAACTCTAAAGATAGATTTGGGCTGGACTTTTGAGAGTCGTCTTTACAAAAGACGGTCTCTCAAGAGAGCACCTGATTTTCTATTAAAAAAAATAGAATGCTTATAGCTACTTGTTACCCAAAACTTTTTTATATTCCTTGAATGCTCATATATGAATATATTGAATATATATATATAGGTATACAAAATCATGAATATTTTTCAAATTCATTATTACAATTAATTGAATACTAAAAAATATGATAAAATATATCAGTATATATGGATAAAATAAATCAATATTTTGTCAATACGTGCCTTGTGCGTATCATGTACATGGCTTTTGGAAAATGGTCCAACAGATCAGCACGTGACTTGTAGGTATGACCACACAACTAGCTTGCAAGGCATGCTATGTTTCAACTAAACGGAAAAAATAGCAAGAAAAATAAAGTTGTGTCATACGCCAGACTTTGACATAATTAATACAACTCGTGTCCATCTCAAACTCGACACAATACAATACGACACGATTTGCACCTTACCAGGTTGACATTCCCACCTTACTTGAATCACTAGTCTAAAAGGGAATTAGTAAGTTTGACGGGCACATTCTACGGATTATATTGCATGCAAAGGGCAAAATGAGAGGTATCCGAGGAGTATGTAATTAAAAGTCCACGAATGACGAACAAAATGTAGGCATGAATAAAAGGAGAGCAGTTGATTGTATTATCAGTTTTCACAAACAAACAGTTTTAATACCCACCAATTTACGTGTTTTCACGTAACAAGTCAATACTTGTTGCGCATTCCTCTACAAGTAATCTTTTGCTTTGACTAATATGTTTATGCCATTAACACCGACTCTATAGGTCATTATTATCTTTTTAAAATAGAAAAATTACAAGAAACTATTTAAATTTATAGGTCTATTTGCAAAAAACTACCTAATGTAATTTTTTTTTGCAAAAAACTAACTAATCTAATATATTTCTCTGCAAATGACTACCACTTAACGGAAAACGTTAGTTGACCGTTAAGTTTGAGGGTTTGACCAATTTGAGAGGTTAAAGTGGCAGTATCTTATTAGTTCTCGTATTTTTAAATAATTTATAATTAAAACACATAAATTAAAAAATAAAAATAAAAGATATTTAATGTCATTTTTACCCATCATAACGATTTTTTTCAAAAAAACGGACGTCATGATTATCCTTATGGGGTAACTCTTTTGTAAATCCGATCGAAACAAGTACTTATTTGTCTATTTTTCGATACGTAAGCCGAAAAAGATATTTAACGTCATTTTTACCCATGTCACGACGTCTGTTTTTTGAAAAAAATCGTTATGATGGATAAAAATGACATCAAATATCTTTTTCGATTGAAGTATCGGAAAATAGGCGAATAAGTACTTATTTCAACCGGATTTTCAAAAGAGATATCCCATAAGAGTAATAACGACATCCGTTTTTTGAAAAAAAATCGTTAAAATGACGTCAAACATCTTTTATTTTTATTTTGTTAGTTTATGTGTTTTAATTTTAAATTATTTAAAAATACGAGGACTAATAAGATACTGCCACATAGACAACTTAACCTCTCAAATTGGTCAAACCCTCAAACTTAACGGTCAACTAACGTTTTCTGTTAAGTGGTAGTCATTTGCAGAGAAATATATTAGATTAGGTAGTTTTTTGCAAAAAAAATTACATTAGGTAGTTTTTTGCAAATAGACCTATAGATTAGGTAGTTTCTTATAGTTTTTCCTTTTAAAATAGGAAAAATTACTTAGAATAAACCAAACTTTTTATGATTTTCCTACAATAATCCCAACTATTGATTAACCATGAATAATCCCAACTTTAAGGGGTATTTGCCTAGAGTAAACTTGAGTAACCCGATGACCTGCTATAGTAGGTAATTCACCAAAAAAATAAATTGAATATTAATTTAAAATTAGATAAAAATTTTGAAAATTTACATAAAAAGTTCTAAATAATAAAAAAATCATAAATTTTTTATGAACATTTTTAAAAAAATTTTTCGACATTTTATTTAAATTTATCTTTTTTTAAAAAAAAAATAAAACTTGCTATAGCAAGTCATCCGGTCACCGGGTTTACTCAAGGAAAATACTTCTCAAAGTCGGGATTATTCATGGTTAATCAATAGATGGAATTATTGTAGAAAAATCATGAATAGATTGGATTATTCTAGGTAATTTTTCCTTTAAAATATTAACTTTAAATATTAATTTCGAATTTATATCTTCATACTAAAAATAGAAAATTGAATTTATTCAAAATTAAAGGAGATCTTTTGTTTCTTAAATTTGATGTAGTTTGAAAATCAATGTATAACATTATGTACTTATAGTAACAAGTTTTAAGGAATAAAGAGATTACGCCTTTGTAGTTAGATGTTCATATAGAAGTGTTTTGATGTATGAGTCTCGAATAATTTGACAAAAGCGTAGTCTTGAGATCAAAGAACTAGTAGAAAGTAAATAGACCTCCAGCTAAGTCAAATTATAACATATTTTTAAAAACTTTAAGAAAAAGAAAATTAAAACGTGCAATATTAATAATTTTGTTCAGGTAAGTTGCAATTTTTTTTTTTTGAGTTAAAACCTATAGCATGCTATATATCAAGGTTTGCCAAAGTCAATAGACTTTGGGGAAAGGGTTGCATACAGATTTTTTCGCTTGCAACACCGGAGTCTCAACTAGCCACTAAATGAGCAAGAGTATTGTCATTGCGGCTTACAAAGCTACAACCAAAATCAACAAAACTAGAGCAAAAGTGGAAAATATCATCATAGAACAAATGGATAGGAGATAAGCCATCCGCCCGATTCTCAATTTGTTAAATTCTACTTAACAGAAAAATAGCTTGACAAATTAACTTAATAAAAAGATATAATCATCAAACAAAATCTAATTAAGATTTAAGAGATAGTCTAGCATATAATGCAAGTATGCAACCTAAAAAAATAATCTTAAGCAGAGAAATAGTCAAATTGGAATCTAAGGAAAAAATATTTGACTTGACTTTATGTTTGATATTCGACTCCAACTTATTTAAAGTTAAATGTTTTAGCTTATTTAGATAAATATGTATAAACCAAGATTGATATAGTTGTACAAAAGTAATTTGTAACTTATTGCGTTTACCATTGGTTGATTAGTTATGAGCTCCATCATAATTAAAAGACTTTCCTCCATACTTAAACTTAATAAATTTTGAAGTAGCTATTTTAAACACATTATCGTTATGAGTTTATGTGTTGTTTTAAAGTAGAATTTCAAATCTGGGTACATTGTAGTCTATTCAAAAATTACTATTAGTGTATGTTTGAATTATAGTACTGGCAAACGAATTTAATATTTACAAATATTTTTAAACACTGACTCAAAAAAGGTCTAAAAATTCAAATTGAAACAAAGTTGGGTTACTCAAAATCTCAATTTGAGTAATAAGTTAGAATATGTTAGAAATTTGTGTTTTATTGGTATAATATGATCATGGTTGTTAATGTCTATAACTTTATATATTGAAAGTCAAAAGAATTTTTTTTATAAAGGGTAGACAATTAATTACAGTGAAACTTTAAGTCAAGTTTTAAATTCTAATCTCCTTTTCATTTTTAGAGGTTGCAATCAATTATATTATTTTGTATATTTTTTTCTTATGTTTTGAGTCTGTCTAGTCTTGTTTTACGACTTATCTTTTCTAGTCTTAATTTGTTATTGTGAGATTTATTGGCCGCAATATCCTATCAAAGATATAGTCTACCCTTTTTCATCTCTCTCCACACCCGGACCTGATCATAATTCTTTGAGTTGAATACACTGAATATAATGATGATGAATTACGTATATGCATTTTCTAAAATATAATAGTCGATCCACTCGGACACGACTGGGATAAAATTTGGGTCCGATTGGAACTGAATGAAATCAGTCTGGTCTTCGATCCTTATAATTGTAGCAATATGACATTGGCTCAAATCAATTTCGATCTGATTCGATTTTAGACTGGTGTACACCTCCTAGACGTGTCAAAAGAAACGTGATGACCTGATATTATTTTTAAATCTGACTTTGACCAAGTTAAACATATACTTACAATTATGTGAAAATCAACATGAACATAAAATTTGGTTTTGAGCCGCAACCGACCCAAAAACAACAGAGCATACGAATACACGTGGAAAATTAATCTTAAGTTAGTAGGTCATCGGTATCTAAACAGCAGCAATTCATTCATTACATAATTAGAGAAAGTTAATAACAGTAGTCGTGTCTTAATTTTATTGAAAAGTAAATATCACTCTTTAAAATAAATTTTATGTTTGATTTTTATTTTAATTCTTACTTTTGCTTAGCTTATCATATAATCAAACCAAAAATAAAATTAAAAAATAAAAATAAAGAAAATCTCAAAACTTATGTGGCTGCTGGGATTCGAGCCCAGGTCTCCACGGCCACAACGTGGAATTCTTACCACTAAACTACAGCCACATGATAGTTGCTACTTCATCAGAGTTTATAACTATGTTTCATTTTTATCATTCCTCATTATAGTTTTTGTTCAATCAGTATATTGTTTATAATAAAATTATTCGAATAATCTAACCTTTACAGCTGACTGGCGTTCAATGTACAAATTTATTTGTATTTGTATGATATAAAAAATATAACTTAAAGAATCATTATTATATTCGTTATATCCCGCTCATAGAAAACTATGCTCAGGGTCTGGGGAGGAAGGACGACGGCAGCTCATACCCATAAGAAGAGTGTGATCAAAGAGAAAATACTGATTTTTTTTAATTATTTATTGAATACATCACTTTTTGATTCAATTAAATATATTAAATTCTATTAAAGTTAAATAGAACTGCTATAATAGATTATATAAATATATCTACCTAATTTAGCTCCAATTTGAAGAAATTGTTGAATACTATATTAATAAATTATACTATTAATTTAAATTTTTGTAGAGAAATTGTACAAAAATTCTGAAATACTTTTATTGCTATACATAGACAACTATAATTTTATGTATAAATCTTGATCAAATTCAGTGATTGAATAATTTTTAAAAATCATTTTTAGATTTGAGTCAATTGGACCTTGTTGAAAATTTGTGAAATCAATTTTCAAACCTTGTCATTCTTAAATTCTCCATTTATGATTTAATAATTAAAATCCATATATTAAAATGAATAATTAGTTTTCCAAGACAACCAACAAGATGTGATCCATACAATTAAATGTGAGTGAAAAAAATAAAGAGCATCTACTAAAATATTATGTGATCGAGGCGGGCCCTTAAAATTAATGGTTAAATTATCGAACAATTATTAGATCCATGCTACTATATGGATTAGACTTTTAGAAAATATCATAGTCGAAATTAAAGAAGGGAGTATAGGAAACGTGAATGCTTAGGTGGATAAGTGGATATAATATGAGGGATAAAATTCGAATTGAAGACATAATAAAGGATTCAAGAGTTGAAAATATTGTGGAAAAGACGGGGTATTAGCAAACCGATAAGGAAGATAGAAAGCTAGAACCCGAGAAACTTAAAAAAGGGAGAGCAAGATGACTTGAAGGACATGATTGAAAAATGATATAAATGACCTGAACTTACAAATTGAGACGGTAGAAAAATCAAATTGAATGGAGAAGAAGAAGCCATTTGGATGACCATTGTAACTAATATACTATTATTAGTTGATGCAATCGACTCTAATATTTCGGGATTAAGGCTCAATCGTTGTAATTTGGCTATAAATTGGTACTCATTTTATACAAGTATATTAATTGATGAATTGTAATCTCGTGGCTTCAAAAGTGTTCAAATATTGTTTGAATTCTTTTTAATCTATATTTAATATCCAACATAATTCACCCTTCACATTTCTAAAAATATATGGCTTCCACTAATACCCTTAAGACCTAAATACTTGATCGAAGGTAAGATTAGAGCAAAAATTAACAATTAACCTAACTACATGAATGAAGGCAAGATTAGTGCAAAAATTAACAAATAATCCTATTACATTGTATGTTTTTCATCTTTGTGATTATTGTTTTAAATCAAATCTTTCTACCATCTGATCTATCTTAATATATTCGAGCATAAAGGTATCCAAAACTACCATATAAGTTGAATGTCTACATTGCAAGATTTATTATAACAAGATTAGTAGGTTATTAGCTAATGATTAGTGAAGTGTCTTTTTGAGGTTAAATGTTGACAGACTTGACACTATATGTAAATGAATGAGTGTGATTGTCAAAGTTTAGTAGCCCAAGTGTCTATTTTATTGTGGATCCAGACACTATAATAAGTGGCATTCAAAAAATTGAAAAAATTAAAAAAATTAAAAAGATTAAAAAGATTAAAACATTTATGTGGCTGCTGGGATTCGAGCCCAGGTCTCCACGGCCACAACGTCTCACCACTAAACTACAGCCCACATGATTGTGTTACTTTTCATCAGGCTTATTAATCGCTTATATACATCGTCATAATTACTGTGTGGACCAAGTGTGACCATATAATTAAATATGGCTCGCAAAAATAAAAAAGTTAAAAGATAAATTTTATGGAGCAATTTAATTATTAGGCCAACATTACTATATGGATCTAAATGGTAAACTTTTAAGAACAATCGTTGTAGAAAGGTTAGGAATAACGAAAATATAAATGCTTAGATGGATTAGTGTACATACCTTAAATGGGATGAATATGATATGTCCGCTATCTTTGTCCTTCGAACCATGTTTTTATGCGAAAATAATGAGTTTGATGACTATAACCATATCATATTAAGCTTAGATAATAATGCAAGCATCAAGCTAGAATAATTACAAAATTTAGTTGATTATCTATTAGATAAATAGGGGACAAAATTGAAATCAAATTTGGTTCATTGCAAATCGATCAATCAAGTTAAATTTGATCTTAGATCGTCATTCTAAGTCTTATCATACTTAATATCTATCATATTATAGTCTGATTTTAGTTGAGATCCGGTAAATATTAGTTCCAATTACATCCACGTTTTTGAGTTGGTGTCTGGTCTTGTTTTGGATGAAGGGGCGGCTTTTCTAGGTGGTGCCAAACTTTTTTCACAAATTCTTGCGGACCGTCTCTTATTGGGTTAACCCAATAAAAAAATGTGAAGTAAGAGTATAAAGTAAGCTTTGATAGACTGGGCTTGAGAGACGTCTCTCAGAAAGACGGTCTTTCAGGAGACTAGCTGACTTTTTAGCGTTGGTGCTACGAAGACTTGAATATTTAGCCAATTTATATGCTAGATATAAATACATAAAATATTATTAAATATAATTTATAACATTTGAGTTTAAATATGAGAATTTTTTTTGAATTATACTCCCTCCGGTCCAGTTTACTAGTCCCATTGGACTGGGCACGGATTTTAAGATAATAGTGGGGTCCATGTAAAAGGTGGTAGTTGGGTATTTTAATTGATTAAATTAATTGTAAAGGTGGTAGTTGGGTATTGGGAATTGGAAAAGTGAGGGTATTTAGGTAAAAAAAGGAAATGAGACAAGTAAAGAGAAATTGCCAAAAAAGGAAATGAGACTAGTAAACTGGACCAGGAGGGAGTATATTGCTTTTTTAGGAAAACAGAAGAATTAATTACGTAAATAATGTGCAATCGCAGCAAGGCTTTAACGACTTAGCACAATCATACATTATAATTAGAAATTTATAATAAAAAGGTTGGAAAATTCTAAGTGTCAATTTTTAAGAGAATTTATAAATTTATAATAAAAAGGTTGGAAAATTCCAAGTGTCAATTTTTAAGAGAATTTACCAAAATTCATTTATTGACTAAAGACTAATGATATGGCAATTGATCTTGAACAATATGTCTACTATTAAAGTATCTTTTGACTAACATTTATTTATAGTTAATTTGAGTAACTTAAAGAATATAATATACTACTTAATAAATTGTTGACAATTTTTAAAATTACAAAGTTAATTCATACATATAACTGTCAAAATTGAGCATTTCTACTGCATAATATTTCTAGCTTTTTTTAATATCATATGTTTATATGTGTCGATGTAAAAAAAAATCGTGCATTGCACGGGGTTCTACACTAGTCTTAAATAACTAACAAGTATTCTTTAAATCATGATGATTATACCACTACTAGTATAGAAACGCGTGCAATGCACGAATTTATAAGTATTAAATATATCAAAGTATAATTTTAAAGAATAACGCAATTATATAGTATCGTGATTAAATTTAACGAACAAATGATTTTTGTAAAGGAAAAATTAAATACTGATTTTTAAAAATTATCTGTTGAATACATCACTGTTTGATTTAATTAAATATACTTCATCAAATTTTGTGTTAGTTATATAGGATTTCTATAATAAATTTACTATACCTAATTTAGCTCTAAATATAAAAATAATCAAATTCTTAAGAAGTTAAATATTGTCATGAAATCAATTGACTCAATTAAATATACTCCATCGAATTTTGTGTTAGTTATATAGAATTGCTATAATAAATTATACTCCATACAAAGATACTATACCTAATTTAGCTCTAATTTTTTAAAATAATCAAATTGTAAATAAGGTAAATATTGTCATGTAATCAACTATCATCCATTAAAATAATTACATTTGTCATGCCTCCTTAGAAGATGACACTTGTAATTTTCTAATATTATTATAGTATTTTATGATTTTTTAAAATAATCAAATTGTAAATAAGGTAAATATTGTTATGTAATCAACTATGATCCACTAAAATAATTAATTTTGTCATGCCTCCTTAGAAGATGACATTTGTAATTTTTCAATATTTTTATAGTATTGTATTTTTATAGTATTGTATGTATGATATGATATATGATGTATGATATGGTATGATATGATATGATTTATGATATGATATGATATGATTTTTGACTAGCTATTTCTTGTTTTTTTTTTTTTTTGTCTAGCTACATTTCTAAACAAGGATAAGACATTACTAACTTTATATCCACACTACATATCTTATCATTCATCACCGTATAACTTCAAGCATCAAACTTAATATTTTTTAAACCAAATTAATTACCACGTCAACCCAATAAATTTTAAAATGTTGCCTAAAAATTCAAAGATGGTGTTCCATTTTGATACTCTTCATACCAATGAATTTGCATTATTTGTAATTTTGAGTCGTTTCACTTAATTTGTATCATTTTATTTTTGGACAATGATCCACCAATTTCTTTAATCTCATCCAAATAATTCATTTTGTCTTCATTTATTACCATTATATTCACATTTTTCTTAAAAACACCAACTTTTTCTTTACATCATACCAAACAGGATAGAGGGAGTATAGATGAGTGTGGGTCCTGCTGAATACCCGTTATGTCTCATTTACAATCAATTTTTATTTAGAGTTGTCCACTAATTTTATACTATTTCCTCCGTTAATAATGGGATATGCAACTTTCTTTTTTGTCTTATCTACAAATTCATTCTCCTCTCTACACTAAACATTAGACATGGCTTCCAAAATATTTAACGCAATAACAAAGATAATGTGACAAATATAAAGAACATTAGTGAAAAATCAAAGGCTTTTCGACATAAGGTAGTTGTGAGAACAATTATTAGGTATCTAAATAATTATAGCTGTGAATATTGAGTATAAAATTTAGATTTTTAGTTGTTTAATTAATTGAGAAAATTAATAGTGTATGATTATTTAAGTAGCGATTAAAACAGCAATTGAAATAAAATTTGTTGAGAAAAAACGTAAAAAAAAAAAAAAACAAAAACAAAAAACAAAAAATCTTAGCTACTTTGCTGCCTAATGAAATTATGATGTATTGGTACAATTGGGATGAATAAATGAAGCAATTGCAAACCATAACATATTTCTCCAAGTAGTTCGTGACTCATAAATGAGTTATTATTATTACTATTACTAGACTTGTTCAATTTTGGCAACTTCCTCAACTTTATATATAGATGGTTCAAGCTAAGTACATCTATCATCACTACAAGAAACATAATTAATAATGTCTGGTTTTGTGATCCTTACTTCTGTCCTTCTGCTGGTCACCACTCAGTTGGTCACCGCCGTAACTTACACTGTCACAAACTCCGCAGCCAACACCCCAGGTGGGACCCGATTCAACAATGAAATCGGGTCTGCGTACGCCCGTCAAACTCTTTCTTCTGCCACAGATTTCATTTGGAAAACCTTCCAACAATCCAACCCAGCTGATCGTAAGACCATACAACAGGTACGCTTCTACGTTTCCTAACATTAATTCTACTTCCTATTTCCAAATACTCCCTCCTATTCACTTGAATTGTCCCATTTAGTTTTCACACTTGTCGAGATAATATTTTAGCCCTTAATATCTCAAATTATTGTTAATTAAAAATTATGAAAAATTGATGTTAATAATCTTTGTATTGAGACAAATCAAACAAGATCCCACATGACTATGTTTTAACTTATAAATTAAAAGTAAATACAAATTAAGAGTGATAAGTGAATAGTGCCTAAAAATAAATAGGACAACTCGAGTGAATGTATTAATCAATTCTAATTGAGTGTCTCGTTTAATTTGGCATTCTTGCCTATGTATTAATCAATTCTAAATATATTAATTGTTTATATTTAAAAATTTATGTAAAGAAAATTTATGTTAACACATATTAAATAAAATTTCACTCAATTATGTTTTAACTTATAAATCGAGAATAAAATATAATTAAATAACTAAAAAAATATGTAAGACATTTAATTAAAATACTATACACAGTTGAAAGTGGTGGACGACCTAATTATACATTTGATTTTATAGAAAATTTTGTTGACGTATTAATTCCATCCTTTTTATCAATTTGAGGAATTATTAATAATTCGTTAATTCTGTCACAATTACTAGGTACATAAAGTATTATTTGGGTAATAGACCCTATACAACTACTAAACATATAATAGATCAAAACTACTAAATGTATGATGTACACAGTAAAGACCCATCAAATCAATACTTAAATTTATCCTTTCTTTTTTTTATTTTTGTCAATTTTAATGAATTTTCTTGTTTTTTATTTATAAATCCTCGTTCCGTTTATTTTTTATTGTCCACTTTCCTAATTTGGTCATTTCATTCTAATTGTCCACTTTTTATTTTTGGTAAAGATTTTTTACCTAAATACCCCCGACTACCCCAACTTATATTATTTAAAATACCACACCTACTACATTTTCAATTATTATAATCACTTAAATACCCCAACTACCACCTTTACAATTATTATAATCACTTCAAATACCCCACTACCATTTTTCTTAATTTCCCAAAAATTTTTTTTTTTTTTTAAATTCTATGCTTTGTTTTAAATCTATAAGTTAAAATATAGTCAAGTGGGATCTTGTTTGATTTGTCTTATTGTAATTCTATTAATATTAATTTTTTATAATTTTTACTCGAGCACAATTAAAATATTTAAGATTGAAAACGTGCATTAGCAAATATGCCAAAATCAAATGAGACATTTAAAGTGAATAGAAGGAAATACTATTATACTCAACTCTTTATTCTTGATGTCTGATAATATCGATCCTTAGCCGCCCATTCTAACTTACGATTTAAGATCCCCATTCTTTTTTGTTTGGTGTAAAAAAAAAAAATAAATAAAAATAATCTAATATAAGTACTACATTTATTAGGTGGGTCTAACAGTAGAGACAATGGATGGAATAGCCTACACAAGCAACAATCAGATCCATCTGAGCGCAAACTACGTGCAAAGCTACTCAGGCAACGTCAAAACTGAAGTAACAGGAATTTTGTACCATGAGATGACCCATGTTTGGCAATGGAGCGGTAATGGGCGGGCTCCAGGAGGATTGATTGAAGGGATTGCGGATTATGTTAGGCTTAAAGCGGGTTACGCCCCGTCTCATTGGGTCAAACCGGGCCAAGGTGATAGTTGGGATCAAGGTTATGATGTTACTGCAAGGTTTTTAGACTATTGTAATAGTTTGAGAGATGGTTTTGTGGCTCAACTTAACAAGAAAATGAAGGATGGTTATAGTGATGCTTATTTTAGTGATTTATTGGGTAAGTCTGTTGGTCAACTTTGGATTGACTACAAGGCTAAGTATAACAATTAATTGTGTGTATTTGAATATTTATTACAATTTACAAGCACTACATATATTTGTAGTTGTAATATGAAAAATTTGAATAATGAGTGCTTATTGTTGGTGATGTATTAATGTTTTGAATAATTTATTGTGATTTGTCAAGAAAATATTATATGTGGATGAGAACCATCACTTTAATAAGCTTTTGGTCGAGATAATCCTTGATATTGTATCAAAGCCAGTGTAACAAGAGGTCACAGGTTCGAATCTCGATATAACCACTCCTCATCTAAAGTGGAATATATTCAGCGCCGTGTATGAGGAAAGCATGTTCTACATTCACACTTCTAGCCCAAAGGGCTCTTGTGTGAGGGGGCGTATTAGAGTATATAACACATCATGAGGCCTCAATCATCAGTTTAAACTTTTGATTGAGTTGGTTCCTTTACACTTTTATTCGATGAAAATTGAGGTTCGAAAATGTTCAATATAACATTTATTTCTTTTGAAGGATTGACAATTCTGGTGAATGGGTTTCAAAACTCTATAATGTTAGCGGTTAGTATTTGGTCTGGTCTACGGTCTAAATGGTTTGGTCTGGTTTCTTTTTCAAAAAAAATTACGGTTTACGGTCTGGTCCCGATTTTTAAATTTTTCAGACCAGACCAGACCGTAAACCGTACGGGTTTCTACCTAGATATTTTGAGATATTATTTTTATATAGTAATATATACTTGAATAATATTGATGCAATCAACTAATTACAAATTATATTTATTTAGTGTTTGTAAGTGCGAAATATTTTCATAGAACATATATTAATTTGGGAAAAAATATAAAACCGTAAACCAGACCAGACCAAACCGTTGTAGAACCGTTTGGTCCGATCTGGTCTAGAAAATTTTCAGACCGAAAATTTTAATTTGATCTGATTTTAATGTCAGACCAGACCAAATCGGACCGTGTGCACCCCTGCACTCAACAAAAGGCCAAGTTGAACGAAAACATCATCATATTTTAAATGTTGCTAGTGCGTTATGATTTGACTCTAATTTGACTTTGATATTTTTCTGTGTCTGTATCTTAGCCGTTGCACTCCTTGTTAGTTGAACACGGTATTCTCTAGTTCTCTACTTAAGAATCAAATCCTTGTTCTTTTATTAGTACGTGCACAAAAATTTAGTCTTGAATTCCATTCTAATCAAAAACGCTAATTAATAATTACCTAAATAATTCAATCATTTTATGATTTTTCTATAATAATCTCAGCTATTGATTAATCATGAATAATCCCAACTTTAAGAGGTATTTACCTAGAGTAAACTTGGGTAACCCAATAACCTGCTATACTAGGCAATTCACCAAAAAAAATAAACTAAAAATTAATTTAAATTAGAGAAAATTTTTGAAAATTTACATTAAAAAAGTTAATTAATAAAAAAATTCATAAATTTTTTTAACATTTTATTAACATTTTTTTCGATATTTTATTATAATTTATTTTATTTTTTTGAACATTTTATTCTTTTACAAAAATAAAATCTGCTATAACAAGTCATTCAGTCACCGAGGTTACTCTAGGAAAATGGGATTATTACAGGAAAATAGATAATTTTTCCTTAATAATATGGTCATCTAATTGTTAGGTGGGTTTTATAGTCTAAAAATACATCGTTTTAGGAATTTTCACCCTCCCAAAATCTTGTCTCTCTTTCTTGCAATTTCTCATCATTGTTTCTTCTTAACTTGAATGTGCATTTGGTCAGTCTACTAAGAAATTTATTTTGGATAATTACTATACAAAATTTTGTGAGTGTATATTTATTTAATTAGTGCTAATTAATGACATTGATTTCTTTGTATGTTCTTGATGTGAGGGTAGAATTTTTTTTTATATATATACATCAAAAGTTAAGTGATATACAAAGATTTAGGTATTTATCTATATTCGAAAATCGTGAGTATTGAATTAACAATGATGTTATACTAATAGGAAAATTTAGAATCGAGGTTGTCCAATTTATTGCATACTCATTTGATTAAAAATAAATTTTATTATTTTAACATATAATATAAAAGAACGACAATTAAACTGATTTATCGGTACATGCACATGTAAAGATGAGCACATATGTACGTTCCTCTCATCCTATAATATATATTACTAGATGTCTAGATGGCTTATATATGCATGAAATGTATAACGTCTCCTCAAGGGTTAATCTAGGAGAGTGCAGATTACACCCAGGCCATTTCCAAGGGTAGTTTTGAGGTGCAACCGCCTAATTTATAAAGAGGTTCAAATTAAATTAATTCTTATAATTAAAAATTAGTATTTGCATAAGTAATGGATTGAACTTGCAACATTAGATTTTTCAGTTAAATGCATAACTGTTGAACTACATAATTAGAGAAAAAATAACTAAAACTTTACTTATATTAAAACTTTTTTATTTGTCGTTTAGAAACAGCAGTGATTACACCAAACATAAGGCTGGTTGTCAAGCTTCTGATTTGAGTATAATTATCTCATATATTAGAACAACTTTTCCTTGTAGAAAAAACTTCGCACAACCCACTACACTAATTACGGGAGAAAGTGGACAATACTTGATGCTACTATGACTTTTCCTTGTAGAAAACTTTGTACAACCCATTATTAAAGGAGACACAAATTCTCAAATGAGAGGGTTACACTGTAGGATAATGTTTATTGGACTGATTTAATATATACTTACGTATTATATTAAAGTAATTACTTATTTTAAAATAAGAATTTTTTATATTCTTATAGTGACTATAGTAATAATAAAGTAACCACGCTTATAACTTTAAATGATCAATTAAAAAAATAGACAAATTACATAGACTCATTTCATGATATAGTCTAATACAAGATTTATTGTAAAGGAGAAAGTTTATATTAGTATATTATAATAATTATAAGCTAGATATATTTGTTTCTTTTTTTATCGCTAATAAGAGCCATTTGAATTTGGCAGAATTAATAAGAGCCAATTGAAATAAAATACAATTTTCGTTATCATAAGATTAACTTTTATACGTTACATTTTAATTATAGACACTATTTATCGTTTAAGTTTCTTTTATATATTGTGGGTAATGTGTAAGTTAAAATATAGTCAAGTGAGATCTTGTTTGAATCGTCTAATCGCGTACTTTTATAATATTGATTTTTTATATAATTTTTAAATATATATAATTCAACATTTAAATTAATAAAATAATTCATTAAATTGCGTAAAAAAAATGTAACAAACGGAGAAAGTATTTCATACATTTTAAATGTCATCTAAGTGAGACAAAAGTCATTAATTAACATTGTGATTAAAATATTTGTCGTGGGATACACTCAAAAACTAACAATATTTAATGTCTATTTTTCTCATACTTTCTCTATGAGTGTTCACTTGCCTAATATTCCGTATCAACCAATTTAGTTGTCTCATTTTTTTATTTGGCAAATTTATATAAATTGTCCCATTTTCTTTTTTGTCAATTTTTTTTAATCTAAATACCCTATGTTCACACAAGTAAAGACCAAAATACCTCCACTTTTACTACTTAGGGGTCGTTTGGATTAAGAGTAAATATTTAAGGTAGTAAAAGAAGTCAAACTAATGTAACAAAGGCAATTATATATGCAAATGAAGTTATTGAAATAATTGTGATAGAGGTAGAATAGGAGTTGATTAAAAAGGATGAATAGAAAAAGAGTTTGATTTCACTCATTTGGAGGTAAAGAATTCCTCCACCTCCCCCTAGGGTAAATTTATACCCAAAATAAGGGAACTTATTGCTATTTTCTCTATTTTTTTCATTACCTTCTAATTCATTCTTCCACCTCTCCAAGAATCAAATTCCTTTAATCACCTACCTAACTAACTTTAAATTCCTACTTTGACTTTTATTACCCCTTAAATATTTACTCGCAATCCAAGCGACCCCTTACGATACTCCAACTACCACATTTACAATTAATTTAATCAATTTAAAATACCCTAACTACCACCGTTTTAATAGACCCCACACCCTTAATAACCATGCCCAAGCAAATAGAACAACTAAATTGGTTCGGAGGGAGTACTAATAGACTGTATAGTCTATAAATAGTTTTACTCTCATCAAGTTTACCAAGTATAAACACTTAAATCATCCAACATACAAAATCACATTTCTAAGAATGTCTTATTTTATCATCCTAGTAACTTCTTTCATTTTACTCCTCACCACCCAATTAGCCACCGCAATAACTTACACTGTCACCAACGCCGCTACCAACACTCCAGGCGGTGCGCGATTTGACAATGAAGTTGGGTCTGCCTACGCCCGTCAAACTCTTTCCACTGCCACAAATTTTATTTGGAAAACCTTTCGACAATTCAACCCAACTGATCGTAAGAGCGTACAACAGGTTGCCCCTAATTACCTTAATAACATTCGTTAAAATTAAAGGAAATGAATATTATTTGTTTTACTTAACTTAGGGTCGTTCACCATAGGCAAGGTACGCATTTGCTTAAGGGCCTAGAGTTAGCAAGGGCCATAATATCTAAAAGTTCAAGTTAACGAAGCAGACACTTAAAAACAGTTTATAATTAGTTATTTATTTTATCAGTTAAGAAGTATATAACACGTCTACATTTATAATGATAATTTGGATATATATATATATATATATATATCTTTTGTTCATAAAAACCAACCATTTTCGTATAAATATTCTTTTATTCTACTCAACTTGTTATAATTTTTGTATTATATTTCTAAATTCTAATATTGAGCTAAACATAATTACTTATATACAATATTTTAAAAAAAAAAAGGAACTAAGTTAAATTATATACAAGAGTACGTAATAATTTAAGGTGTACGTACCGCTTAGACAACAATGCCAACATTTTGATCGAGCTCGAGTCTTGAGTCGTTCTATTTATAATTCATAATAATAATTACATAAAAATAAAATTAGTATACTCTTGATGGAATCATGAAAAGTTAATTAACAAAACACAAAAACTTGGGTGAGATCGTCTCACTTGTGAGACGCATCTTATTGGGCCGGCCTAATTGTACAATTTTCTTTTACCAATTTCACAAATTAAAATGTCAATTTTAAGAGTTAAAGATCAATTCAAAGACTTAAAAGACAAATTTCAAGGATTTAAAATTGACATTTTAAGTCATGTAATTTGATAATTTTAAGACTTAAAAGGTCAATTTTAATACTTTAAAACCAATTTTAAGACTTAAAAAACCAAATTCAGAACATTAAATTCTCATATCAACTTTAAGTTAGGATTTCTCAAACATTAGAGTTGATATTTAAAACTTTAAAAACGACCTTTTAAGTTTTAAAATTAGATTTTTAAGTCTTAAAATTGACTTTTCAAGTCTTAAAATTAGTATGTCAAAATATTTTTAAAAAGTTATTGAATTTAGATCAACTGCACGGCTAAGACGGTCGCACAATATACTTACGCTTAACAAAATTAAAAGAAACTTGTCAAGTGGCAAATTACAACGTATTATTTTCAATTTTAAACCCTACATATAGTATTGTGCACGGTTTATTTAGTAAACTGGACTCCATAAAAAATTTGGTTTAGACTCAGTGATATATATAGATCAACATGCAATACTTTTTATATGCTTTCAATTTTTTAATACATAGTATTTTTAAAAGGATAAACTATCATGAATAATATAATTTTTTGTTGATTTTTTACAATAATATAATACTTTTTCTGTTTCTTTTTTTGTCAACTTTAAATTTTATACGCATTTTTTGGCAAATTTTATGCATTAATATCTATTAATATCTCTTAGTACGCATTAAAAAAAATTATAAAAATTATATATTAAAAAGTTTTACTAACTTTTTGTTCCATAATACTTGCCAAGTATTATAACTACTATAAACATTTTTTTATTGATCATCAATTTGCTTAACCATCAATTTTTTAACCATTAATTTACCTTCGTTTTACATTTTACATCATTCTTTTTTTTTTAATTTCTTTTTTATAAATAATTTATCAAATCATATAATAACTAACAAATTTTCTTTTTTCTTTTAATTTCTTTTTTATCAATAAAATATCTATCAACTACTCTATATTTATTATATTTTTTTCTTACAATATAAGTTTTTTTTTCAATATCAACTTCCTAAATAAAATCAAAAAAATCTAATTATATAGTAATAATTACATTCAGGTAAGCTTAACAGTGGAGAACATGGATGGAGTAGCCTACACAAGCAACAACCAAATCCATCAAAGCGCAAAGTACATCCAAAACTACCCAGGCAACATCAAAACAGAAATAACAGGAATTTTGTACCATGAAATGACCCATACTTGGCAATGGAACGGTAACGGGCGGGCTCCAGGTGGATTAATCGAAGGGATTGCAGATTTTGTCAGGCTTAAAGCGGGTTACGCCCCGTCTCATTGGGTCAAACCGGGTCAAGGTGATAGATGGGACCAAGGTTATGATGTAACTGCTTGGTTTTTAGACTATTGTGACAGTTTAAGAAATGGTTTTGTGGCTCAACTTAACAAGAAAATGAGATATGGTTATAGTGATGCTTATTTTAGTGATTTATTGGGTAAGTCTGTTGGTCTACTTTGGAATGACTACAAGGCTAAGTTTAACAACTAAGTTTTGTATTCACAACTGTGATGTTTTCTCGTACAATGTGTCTTAATCAGTTGCAAGTATTTCAAAATGACGAGAGATAGCAAAGTATATTAGCTGTTTGGTAGACTTAACTATAATGTTCTTACTTCAATTTACGTAATGTAGTAAGAGTAAAAGTAAAATACTACTTACGTTTTGTACTTTAAAAATATGAAAATGTGATGAATAATTGAGAGCTTACTTATTATGACTTGAATGAGATTTTATTGGCAATTTTATAAATTTAGGGTCATCTAATATTTAACCCCATACGACTTAGTTGATTTTGTATGTCTTAGAACTTCAACTAAATACAATGCAAGAACTATACATAGTGATTAGCCTAAATTAAAAACGAGGGCGTAATTACTAATTAGTTTCATGACTACATTAACATTAGTGCGTTAATTGTTAGCTGGGGAAGTGTAGGAACTGACAAAATAATTTTACAAAAGGATAAAAATGTGGCTGCTGGGATTCGAGCCCAGGTCTCCACGGCCACAACGTGGAATTCTTACCACTAAACTACAGCCACTTGGGTGATGTGTCTTCTAAGTTGGCAAACTAAACTCATGTACTTCACTCAAAATTTGACAGATAGATAATGCTTTTCGGCAATTGTAATGACTATTCACTAACAACCACTAACCAAACAGACCGTAAAAGCTTTACACAATACACACGTTGAACAGAAATATATTAACGGTCAAATTATGTCTCATGACATCAGTGTATAATAAAAATTATTGCGACTAATTAAGAAACAAAGTGGTTTATTTTTAACTTGCATTGATATCTTGTTTAATTTACGTCTCTAATATTTGAGGTATAGGATATAATTTGCCCAATAATAAAATTATTATTTATAAATTTTACAAATATAAAATGTTTAAAAGTTATTACTCCTGTTTAGTACGCTTTTTACTGAAGTTGATGAAAATTGGGAATTAAAACGGACAAATACCTATGTAAAAGGGACAAAATACGTGAAAATTTTATTTGTTGTAATTATACCTCCTTTTCAATATGATTAATGCAATTTCAAAGTTATAACATCATTATGTCTGAAACAACATCGTGTTTTTAAAAAAATAAAACCTTAAAAAGTCAAGCAGGACACTTGTCCTTGTCCAGTGGCCTGTGTTCATCAAATGTTGGCATAATTGAAAAAAGTCGGTATCACGTGATTTTTCATCGATTTATATTCGACCCCTCAACACCACATACGCGGGAGCTGTATCCGATATATTCGTATCAGTCAGATCATTGAATCTTATGTACTAAAATACAACTCTGAATCAAAGGAGAAAACTGTTCAGAACAAGTTCAAGTAGCCATTAGTTCTATTCTGCATCAAGATTTGACATGAAATATTATTAGTTATGCTGGCCATAATGTCAGCTCAATGCAATACAATTTAATGATTTATACACCTACAATTATAATTCTGGAAAATGCTAATCCATATTCCCCTCAACACTCGAAGAACTATCCTAATGATCAAAGCTTCAAGCGAGACGAGAACCTTATGAATCGATCTGTTGTATGTTCCAGATTACTTCGTCAATGGATACATACTTTTTCCTTTCTTTCATCACCATTTTTGCAAAGTTGAGTGCTTTCCTCTCACAATCAGCTCGTTTAGCAGCATCGGTTATTGATTCAAAATCCTCAACATGTGCAACCCCGACAATTCTCCTACCAAAGGGAAAACATTAAGTAAAAATGTTCAATGAGACGAATTAAATACCACATACGTTCAAGATCTCCGATGAGAGGAATTCAAAGGTGATATTGCAATAAAGAATATCCCAACAAAATTAGCAACAACCAATAACAATAACACTTTATCATCCCAATGTCATAAAATGGCCCCCACAGCCCCACTTACAGAGGGTTTGAGGGTCTGATGTACGCAATCTTATCCTTATTAGTGATAATATATAGGTTGTATATGATTGATCATTGGTAGCAAACATCATCCGCAAATTCACATAAATAATAAGTTCACGTAATTTAACAAGTCATTGATATTGATCACATTCCTCATCCCTCTCTTACAAGGAGGTGCGGGTATGGCATGTTATTTTGTATGTCATCTACCCCGGCTCCTGGCTTTATAAGCGGGATTTACTGGGTATGATGGTATGATAAGGTATAGTCTGTTCTTTCAAAACCGAAGAATTATGAATCTTTGGACAAAGGAAAAAAAAACGAATGCAACTTGTAAGAGATGGATACACATAGGAAAAACCACTAAAGAACATAAAAGAAGTTGAGCTCACCTAATCATCTTGGCAGACCCAAATCCAAGAGCGTCATGGAACAGATCCTGCATATATTTTTCTTGCACAAGTCGCAAAACATCAGGATTGTTATAAATATGGGGAAGATATGCTTCACCAGGACCATCCTTGTTTTCGTCCCATAGTGAGACGAATTTTTTGTGGAATAAATTCCAAGTATCTGCGAGTACCCTCAGGATCCATTTCTTGTAAACCTGTCAAACATGAGCGGAAAAAAGGCATGAAAATACTGCGACCTAAACACAACTCTTCAACAGTAAGACAGAAACATAATTCGCTACTTAGTTCGCCTTTTAAATTCACGATTCACTCAATATGATTCAAAAATAACCTAAAACCGAACATAATTCGCTTTTTTCGATTTACGAGGCGAAAAGCGCATCGTGTGACATTGTTATTAGTTACAAACTTTTCTAATTCCTTGAAAACCCAAAAGACCGAAACATACTTTCGGGTTTTAACATGCATGTACAAGTGCCATATCTTACAGCATTTAAGTAATGGGCTTAGTTAGTGCAACATGAATCAATAAGTTCTACTAGTACAGCTTGAAGGCTAGCTCAGGTAGCCTAGTCAGAAGGTTTACATCACCAGATGCTCAATCCACCAATATTCGTAGAAGTGAAATATACCGTCAACTGAAGGCAACATCAACGGGGGGGGCTGGGGTTGATAATCATGCTAAGAAACGGTAAAGCAGCTCAAGGTGTCTAACAAACCATGCTTAAGCCTACGCTTACAAATTTGATGCTGATAAAATGTGACACAAATCAAGACCTCCTTAAGCCTACCCTATGTGCATCAAGAATTCCGTCTCTCCGGAGAACAAAAAATATTCTCGTACATTGTATTATACCCTAAGTTAGGTGACAGAATAATATCTCAAGCGATGTGGAGGGAACTGTGCATAAAAGCATTTGCAGACAAAACAATGAAATATTAGATCGTTTTCTCAGTTATGTATGTAATATAAATATAATATTTAACGTATCAAATAGAAATGTAATATTCACAAATGAAATCATAAAATAGTGAAAGATGAAATTTAACAAAAAAGAAAACCAAAATAAGATTTGCATGTCCATGAATAATTGATGAACCAACCTTCCGATCATTTTCTTGATTTGCATGTCCATCTTGAGCGAAGAAGGCCAAGATAAGATTTCCGAGAAAGGCTCCTATGTCAAATCCCATTGGCCCATAAAAGGCAAATTCAGGATCAATCACCTGTGTTGAATCTAGTGTTACCATGACAGAACCCGTGTGCAGATCCCCGTGAATAAGGGCTTGAGCCCTTTCACAGAACCTATATAGCACAAGCAAATAGATTTTATTAACTCATACTTCTAGAAAAACTAGCAATCAACGAACTTTTAAGTGGTTACTTTAGAAAAGTAATATTCAACATAGATAGCAAAATTACATGGACTTCAGTTGAGCTACTTCAAGCTTCAAAACATTGTCCTCACGAACAGCCTGGGCATCAGAGTCAAGGTGAGGAGAGGTCCAACGGTTGAACTCTGATACTTTATAGGGATCAGAAAACACAACTTGCTCAGTAAGCCGGCACAACTCCATGTTTCCACAAAATTCAGCAACTGCACAAACCATAGTCAATTACTCAGGAAAAGCTATCTTATTTGGACTCGGGGTACTTATGTTAGACACTGGTAGTCAGGTGTCCAAGTGTTGGATACGTCTATTTATTCAATTTTATGCCTAAATGTCTGTGGATCGAGGATGGGACACGGTACGTGAAGCAAAATGAAGAGTCCGAGTAACACAGAGGAAAAGTACATTACACGGGAGTAAAATCGGTTAGAGACAAACACCAAGATCATAAATCTATTCAAGGTAACATGAAAAATGTACTTAAAAGCACAACAAAAACTAAGATAGTTGAAGTAATAGAAACAAATAACCAAAATTAACTAAATTGACATAAGATGCTGGTTTGACACATATGTGTAGAAGTAGAACATACATAATTCGGGTAAAAACAATTTTCCATAATTTGAACATGAAGATTAAAAGTGGACATCGTTAAACAAAAATTACACGAAGATTAAATGTAGCTACCTCCACGTTTATGCTCCGTTGTAGAAGTATAAAGTAGAGAGGTGTAAAACAAAGTGTGAGCCATATATTCTGCCATGTGTTCAGCAAGCATTGGATATTCAACTCCAGCAATCAAACCTTTCCTAAGGATAATGTGTGGAGGCTCCAAATAGCGCATGCCGATTAGAGACATATTACGATCAAAATGATAAACCTCTGGAACATGCGCAGGGCACAAACGGCCATGTTCTTTTAGCGCCATTGCCTCAAAATATGCACGCTCTTTGGTCATTGGCCATGACTCCCCTATGCAACGAATGTAAGGTAGAGCCTGCAGTCCCACGAATAATCACAATTTTTACTTACATTATAATAGAGCTAACTTGTACTCTCGATCATATTGTTAATAATGACAACATTCCCATTTCCCAAGTAGGCTTACAGTGAGCATAATCTATAAGAATTATATTATACTTAGAGGGTATGTTTACCATACTCATTAATTTACTTCAACTACCCTAGAGATCATCGACACTCCAACATTAATAAGGATTCTTTGGGGGTGTTTGAAACAAATGATACTTGATAGCCAATTAGAGTGGCTGATTTGACCAACTGTTTTAATCAATAGAGTTGGCCACTAGTAAGAGTGGCTTGTTTAAGATTAGTTGATACATAACAACTCAACCAACTAATTTACAAACACTAATATTAAATGGTTTGTATAAACAACCCAACCATCTATTTGTATCTAAATAAGCTAAAATTGTCCAACAAGCAGTTTTGCCAAACACCCTATTGGATACTCTTGAATCAACACCTTTTGGGGGATTAAAATGAGTTCTCAAGTTCGATTAGTGTAGAATAATATACAAATATAGTCAAATCAAATGGATAAAAATCCATTTTGCACTTTCTAAGTCCTAACTTTGGATCATTCTTTCCAACAACTAATTATATCAACTTTATGCTTATTTTATATATTTTCCAGATATAAATGTACCCTTTGACATATTTGGAATATAAACCCATGTTTTTGCTAGAATAAATATCTTTTGAGTAAATTTTGCATATATTGTTTATTTGATGTATCTTTATATCTTAGGAAATAATATTAGGCATAATATTGTAATTATTTAGTTTCCTAGAAACCATAGTTTAGCTTTGTATATATTTCTTATGATCATAATGAGAAGGCATCAAATCATTTTCAATCAATTTTTATATGGTATCAGTTGCTTAGGTTGCTTTCCTTGGCTTTTCCCCTATCTTTTCTTCCTTCCCAACCTTGGTCGGCAGCTTCTCAAGGTTGTGCCGCCACCCTTTCCACCATTTTTATCTCCTTTTCTTCAACTTTTCCTCATGGCTTCATCTACAAAAATTCATCCCGCAAATTTAGTTTCCAACATTAAGACATGTGTTCCTATTCAACTTGAAGAAGATGGCTCTAATTTTCATACTTGGGTTACCCTCTTTGAACTTCATTGTTCGGCTCATCTTGTTGAATCTCATATTGCTCCCGAAGACTCCTCTAACACTTCGGATTCCTCTAACACTTCGGATTCTAAAGATCCCGATTGGAAACGTCTTGATGATATTGTTCGCACATGGATTTATAGCACTATTAGTCCCTCTCTTCTTAAGACTATTGTTCGTCCCAAAGAAAGTGCTTATAATGCTTGGACTCGCATTGAGAATTATTTCCAAAATAATAAGACTTCTCGTGTTCTTCGTCTTGAATCTCAATTCAATGCGACTTCTCTTGATGATTTTCCAAATGTGAAGGCTTATTGCAATGCTCTTGAGGATCTTGCTACTTCTCTCACCAATCTTGGTACTACTACTTCCGACAACCGTTTGGCTCTTCAAGTTTTACAAGGTTTGACCTCCGACTACAAAATTTTCTGCTCTTTGGTTCAACACATGTCTCCCGTTCCTTCCTTTGATGATCTCCGTTCTATGCTTGAGTTAGAAGAGCATTCTCATACTAAAGACAAACCTTCTCCGCAAGATTCGGCTCTTGTTACTCATTCTCGTTCGCAATATTCGGATTTTTCGGAAAATTCGGAGCCCGGACATTCTCCTAATTTCCGTGAGGGTCCTCGACCACTTCGCCATGGTGGCCGGTCCTACCGTGGCTCCTCTTCTGGCCAGCAGCACCACCGCACCTATTCCAGGCCACAAACTCACACTGGGCCGAGAACATACTCCCACAAACAGCCCAGCCCAGCCGAGTATAATAATGGGCCAGCAGGTTCTTCAAGGTCTCATTGTCATTGTTGCTCTAAACATTGGGCTAAACCCCCTTGCCCACATCCTACTCAACCTTGGGCCTCTCAAAAACAGCCCATCAGAAACTCTTCAAAGGGCATTCTTGGATCTCATCCACATCATGGTTTATGTGCGGACTCTTCACCGGATTACTCTCCAACCGGGGGTGTGTTAGAGTATATAACATATCTTGGGGCCTCAACCATCAGCTTAAGCTTTTGCTTGAGTTGGTTCCTTGACATGGTATCAGAAGCCAGTGTGACAAGAGGTCACAGGTTCGAATCTCAACCACCCCTCATTTAAAAGTGGAATATTTAGCACCAGGTATGAGGAGGGCCTGTGTTGCATCCACACTTCTAGCACAAAGGGCTCTCATGTGAGGGGCGTGTTAGAGTATATAACATATCCTGGGGCCTCAACCATCAGCTTAAGTTTTTGGTTGAGTTGGTTGCTTGACAGTTTTCTCCACCATCAATAATTAATTAAAATATCCTATCAAAAACATAATTAATTGATTTAATGACCATAAAGTGAATACTGGGTCTGGATACCCACATACAAGTTAAACCCTAATATATACTAGTAACGATTATGATAACATATTAGTTCATACTACCAAATATATGACAAAATACAATAATCCCATTTCAAAAAACACTAAAACTTGCAAGTTCAATCGGCCTAGAAAGTCAAAATCACAAACCAAGTAAACAATCCCAACAAGAAGCAAAACCCATAAACATTACATTAAAAAAAGCAGAAAAAATTTAAGTAAAACATAATATAAAACTAATAGTAAGGTGAGAATAGTTACCTGTTTGATTACAAGTGAACCAGAAGGGGAAATAACGATATAAACAAAGTTAAGATTACCATCGCCAACTTCTTTGATCTGTAAATTAGCGGAATCACCCAACAAAGAAGAAAGTGAAGGGGTTGATTTAATGTATTCAATCAAAGATTTCTCATCAAGTGGTCTAAATTCATTGAATACAGACATTTTATGCGGATGATTGAGATTGAATTTGGGGAAGATAGCTGAAGATTAGAGCTTAAAGAAGGAAGAGTAAGATCAATTAATTTTGGTTTGATTGAATGTTAGAAAAGTTAAAAAAGAGAATAAAGCGGCATGACTAGCGTTGATACAGACTAAAGAGTTGAGTGTAAAATAGGATGGAATTGAGGGGTTCGAGGAAGTTGAAACGATCGATGGATCGGATCGATCGATCGCTAGGATCGGATGGATCAGATCAGAACTATTCAGATCAGATTAGATCAGAAAGTTTCAGATCAGATCAGACCATACCATTATTATTATTATTATTATTATTATTATTATTATTATTGTTATTATTATTATTATTATTATTATTATTGTTATTATTATTATTATATTATTATTATTATTATTATTATTATTATTATTATTATTATTATTATATTATTATTATTATTATTATTTAATTATTATTATTATTATATTATTATTATTATTATATTATTATTTTCTGACATAATTTTTCGTTGCTGTTGAAGTTTCCTATTACCTTCTACTAGTTCTAGCCATTAATATTATCTAATATTTTCCTGTTGCATTTAAGATCCATTAGTAAATACTTCACCTTTTCTCATTTGTATTAACTAACATTTTATTTTATATAACTACATAAACATTATCAAAAAAACAAAGCAACTGATATAAAATCAAGTATCTTGGGCTTTGCCATTGCCACTTGCTAGTGTGTTTTGCCACGTTCTTCTTATCTATCTAACTGTAAGAATTTCTCCTTTTCACATGTTATGTATATGATCTTCCAAGTTTGCTTAATTTGTTTTTTCATGAATTCTAACAGACTTCTACTTGTTTTATATAACTACATTAAGTATCATGCTTTGTGTTCACATTTTGGATGATTGTGATATGTGTGTATATATTTATGTATTTTTTTTGTAGATCTTTTGTAAATTTTTGTAGTTTTTTTTTATTATATCAATGTGAGATTTTAGGGATATATTTTTGTAGTCTTGGGTGATTCTTAGGGATAAAGTTAGAGATTTTAGGTCCTATTGTGTTTGTGTTTATTAGTTTGTGTTTTTTTTAAAAAAATAAAATTAATCTAGCTCATTTTGTGTTTGTGGTGAGCAAAGTATATGTCTCCGAAAGAGAGACTCTCATGGAGTGAGCAAGATACTAAAAAATTCTTGGAGATTTGTATCCAATTAAAAGCAGGATCAAGTGGACGCAAAACAAATTGGGCAAAAATTGTTCAAGGTTTAAATGTAGCAACCGGAAAAAATTTTAATGATAAACAAGCTAGAAATAAGTATGATGACTTGAAAGCACAATTTAAAATATGGAATGAGATGGAATTGAAGTGGACTAGTCTTTCATTTGATCCCGAGAGTGGATGTCCACAAGTTGACCAAGATGATAGATGGGCTGGATTTGTGGAGGTAAAAAATACTTGAATGCTTGTTGATAAAATTAATTTAGGTGTTTATGAGGTAGTTATATTATTTTATTTGTGTAAACAGAAACATAAAGGCATACCTGCCAGGTTCTTGAAGAAGCCTTTAGCTAATTTGGCATTGCTACGTAGTCCTTATAGTGGTTCTTTTGCAACTAGCAAATATAGTTCATTCTCCTGGATGTGAGAGTGGTAAATCACTTTTAGGGGAAGGTGATGGAAATGATACCGAAAAAACTGGTGATAGTGATGATTGTTTTGAAACAGAATTAGGAGAGGAAAAGTGTGACTCTGGTCATGAAGAGAGCAAAAGTCCACCCACAACCAAGTCAAAGGGGAAATGTAAGAATGTAAGGAGTACAAGTAGCTCTAAAAAAGCTAAGACTGATATTGAGACTTGTTTAGAGATACTCAAAATGTCCATTTTATCTGGGTCACCATCTCTTGAAGTTTCCAAACACTCTCAAGTTGCTACAGCTCTAAATGATCTTAAGGAAGTCAAAGAAAAGGGTGAAGAGTTTATTTTTAAATGTATGCAATTCCTACGTGCAGGAGACAATGGTGACTATTTTCTAGCATTGTCATCAAATCAACAAAAACTTATGTTCTTGAAGACGGTTTTAGAATCTATTGTAGAGCATCTGAATTTAGTTAGAGCCACTTTTGTATTAATCTAGTACTAGTATTTAGTAATGCTATCATATGGCTCCATAAAGCTTGACATTAACGTAGTTGGAGCAACTTTTGTATTAATCTTATACTTAGCATGCTAATTATCATATGGCTCTATAAAATTTATGTTTAATATTTATTAAATATATGTTATTGCATTGCTTTTTACACGTAGGATGGACATTATTCGAGTGCAACATGTACCATGATCATTGCACTAGAGGAGTTAAAAAGACGCTTCACTCCACTCGACGCACCTTTGAGAGCTGGGAGAATCGGTTCAGCATTACATACATAGATTATTGAATATTCATCCCGATTTATGTAGGGAACAATTAAGATTGGGATAGAGACATATTTATTAAACTAGTCCAATACGTAGAGTATAAAGGCAATGGCTATCTGGATGGTAGATACATATCGGTCGAGCAAATTGAATTCCTTTATATATATTGGCTAAAGGGGCTTCATACATGCTAACAAATGTAGATAAGTTTCAAGATGGTCTAGCGACAATTAGCAAATACTTTAGAAAAGTATTACAAGCTCGATTATGTTATCCACGAGATTATTAAACCTTTCCAAGACTTGAATGATGTTCCGATAAAATAGCAAACGACTCAAAATATTGGTCATTTTTGAGGTACCTTCATTAGCATAGTGGCTATAAATTTTTATTCTTATTATCATTCTAATACATTAATATTTTTATTTAGCATTGTGTTGGAGCCTTGGACGGGACCCTTATTGAAGCAACTATATCAGATGAAAATGGTTTACCTTTCAGAGGACGCAAAGGGAATAAAACATGGAATGTTTTGGCTTCATGTTCGTTTGATAGACTTTTCACATTTGTCAATGTGGGGTTCGAAGGTAGTGCCCACGACATAACAGTATGGAGTCATAGTTTGTTTGAACCAAAATTTATGTTTCCACATCCACCTCCAGGTATTACATAACAATTTCATATTCATATAATCCATGTTTAAATATAAATGTCTAACTATTGTTATAAATTTAGGAAAATACTATTTGGTCGATTCCGGATATCCTAACACTCTAGGATACCTCAGTCCAATAAAACATGATGATATTAGATATCATATGCCTCAGTTTCGTGTTGGTCCACCTCCTACAGGGATGCATGAACATTTTAATTACAGACACTCATCCTTGCGTACGACAATTGAGAGATGCTTTGGAGCGCTAAAAATTCAATGGAAGATATTGAAAAATATGCCTAGTATGGAGATCAAATATCAGTTGGCTATTATGGTGTCAACATTTACCTTCATAATTCAAGAATGAAATGGATAGAATCCAACTAAATATAGCCAACGATATTTGGGCATCAATCCAAAGAGAAGCAGAAACATCGTAGTTTTTGATGTTTAATTTGTAGAATGTAATGTATGTATATTATTATTAGATGGAGAAACTATGTAGTATGTAAATAATAATAATAATAATAATAATAATAATAATAATAATAATAATAATAATAATAATAATAATAATAATAATAATAATAATAATAATAATAATAATAATAATAATAATAATAATAATAATAATATAATAATAATAATAATAATAATAATAATAATTAATAATAATAATAATAATAATAATAATAATAATAATAATAATAATAATAATAATAATAATAATAATACCTTAACTACTACTATTAATAACAAACTCAATGAAACTAAATCAAATCGATCGACTGCATCTGGATCGACTGACTGATCGGATCGTGATCCAGTCGGATCGATCGTGACGATCGATCGATCGAAAGATTCAGATCGATCGATCAATCGATCAGATCGTACTGATCGATCGATCGACCCAAGAAATTGTCACCGAACTCCATTTTAATTTTATTTTAAAACTAATTTAAAATCATGTAAATGCAGTGTAGACACAACCTTATCCAATCAGATCAGACGAAGAGAACAGGGCCTTATTCACCGTCATCTATAAGAACACAAAAAAAAAATAATAAAATAATTATAAAAAAAAGTTATATTTTGTCATAGATCGATAGAACTTGTCACCGAACTCCATTTTAATTTTATTTTAAAACTAATTTAAAATCATGTAAATGCAGTGTAGACACAAGATTACATTGTAAATTGATATAACATATTTAACCTTAAATCAAGCTGATAACATAAAAAATTTAAGGTAGACTTGGTTGTGGATTAAGTTTTGACTCTCACTCACGTACTCTACTTTCAATCTCACTCTTTTACTTTACTTACAAATTTCTTTCAAAAAGAAAAGCAAAAGTTCTATTTAAAAAAAACACAAACAAAACTTTGATAGTCTCACTGTTCACTACTACTTGCCTATCACCGATCACCAATCACCTTTACCGATCACTCGCTGGTGGCCTTCAACGGTCTTCTCACTCATAATTTTCTAGGGTTTTATAAAAGAGGTAAAATTTTTTAAATTTGTGTATCAATATTTTTTTTGTTCTCAATTAAGTTGACAGTTTTAAAGCGTATTTAATGAATTTCATATACAAGAAATTTGATTAAGAAAGGATATTTGCATAATTGTATCATGTGAATTTGGGTCTACTATATTTATAATCATTCGAAAAAGGTTTTTGTCTTGGGTTGAGCTTCTCTGTGATGTTGCTGGCCTTTATTAAGTTTCGTTGCTGCTGTTTATAAACGTGGACCAATATTTACACTCTCCTCTACTCCACGTCCCACTCCTCTACTATACTCTTATACTTTTGCGCTTCAATCAATTTTAAAAATATAAAAATCTAAAATTAAAAACTAAAATTAAAATTAAAATTAAAAATAAAATAAAATTATTTTTTTCAAAGAATGACGGGAGCAAGAGGAAAATGAAAACTAAAAAGTGTCATGAGCAAGAGCAAATGGAAGAGGAAAAATGAAAAGTTAGGTCACGTATGCAAAGTAGTGGGAGTAAGCATTGGAGTGAAATTGTTAAAAATAATAACAATAATCTAGAAAAATCTATTCTAGAAATCCATACAATAAAAAAAATATATTATGTAAAAATATCTAAAAGAATAGTCTAGATAATCTACACCTAGAAAGATCTAGTAATGAGCTAGTCTAACTTCCCCCACCGACCTAATTGCCCTATAAATAGCACTAGTTACCATTGTAAAAATACAATACCAAGTAATAAGAATTTTCAAGTTAATTCTCATACTTTTCCCTCTTTAAATAATTATTTACTCTCCCACTTGCACATAAATATTTAACCAAAAAAACCTACATTTGGTATCAGAGCCAATTAAACCAAGACCTCCAAACAACCTAAACACATTAATCAATCTTCCATACTCCACAATAAAATAAACCTCTCACCACAAAACAAAAATGGCCTCAACCATTAATTACCCCCAAGTTAATTGGGTTCCCACATTTAAGGGAGAAAAATATAAACAATGGGTCATGCAAATGAGGTCAATATTCTTTTCTCAAGATTTATGGGAATTAGTACAAGAGGGCTATGAGCAACCACCCAAAGATGACACCAAAGAGTCATCTTGGGATGAAACAAAAATAAAACAATATAAACAAAATAGGATAAGGGATAACTATGCCCTGTCCTTATTATATCGTAGAGTCGATGAGGCAATACTTACAACAATCATGCCCGCCAAAATAGCGACGGAGGCTTGGAGGATCCTAGAGACAAAATACAGAGGCTCCCAAGAGGTAATTCTTTTTAAACTCCAATCACTATGGAGAGAATTTGATAATTTACTAATGGCAGAAAATGAAACAATACATTCATTTTTTGACTGAGTCACTAATATAGTCCATCAAATAAGATCAAATGGTGGTAAAATAGAATATGAAAATGTGATTTGAAAAATATTAAGGAGCCTCTCACAAAAATATAACATTATCGCTACGACAATAGAAGAAGTTAACAAGAAAAATTTATCTCAATTAAGTATCCCCGAACTAATGGGATCACTACTTGCACATGAAGATAGATTAAAAAGATTTAACAATGAACCACTACAACAAGCTTTTCAAGCTAAATTAAAATTTTCGAATGGTGAAAATAAAAATGGTCATTATAAAAATTATGAAAAAGGACAAACATCATATTGTGGCAGGGGGAGAGGAAATTTTAAAAATCAAAGGAGTCGAGTAAATAATCAAACTGACTCATAGTGTAAATTATGTAAGAAAACTAACCACAATACTAATGATTGTCGGTATAAATGTAAAACGTATAAAAAACACACCCACCTCGAAAAAGATTGTTGGTTTTGACAAAAAGAAAAAGCAAACTATTCCGAAAATAATAATTCCGGAGAACAAATATTTTACACTGGATCAAATGCACAAGAAAAAATAAATGACATATGGTATATTGATAGTGGTTGTTCAAATCATATGACTGACGATAAAAATTAATTTGTCACTCTTGACGAAAATATTAAAACACACATCACACTTGGAGATGGTAAAAAGAAGATGTCGCCGGGAAAGGGACAATCGTTGTTAAAACAAAAAATGGTTCATCAAAATTAATTCATGAAGTTTACTATGTTCCCGAACTTGCACAAAATTTATTAAGTGTCGGCCAACTAATTAAAAAATGCTATATGGTTAAATTTGATAACAACAAATGTCAAATTTATGATAAAAATAAAGGTCAGATAATAACAATTGTTGAAATGACTCCTAACAAAATATTCCCACTAAAAATGTCATTTGAAGAAAAATTGGCTTTAAGCTCAATAAATGATGAATCCACTTTATGGCATTTAAGATTCGGACATTTAAATTTTAATAGTTTAAAACTGTTAAAACAAAAAGAAATGGTAATCGGTCTACCTACAATAAAAAATGAAAGAAAAATTTGTCAGGGTTGCATATATGGAAAGATGCATCGATTACCATTTCCTACCGCATCTTGGAGGGCCAAGGTTCCTCTAGAGCTTGTTCATGCAGACATCTGGGGTCCTACCAAGAATTCGTCTCTTGGCGGAAAAAGATATTTTCAGTTGTTTGTAGATGACTACTCCCGCATGATGTGGGTATATTTCCTAGAGAAACAATCAGAAGTTTTCTCCCACTTCATGCAATTCAAAGCCTTCACAGAAAATCAAAGTGGGCATTCTCTTAAGATTCTTAGAACGAATCGTGGTGGAGAATTTACTAGCAACGAATTCAACAGCTTCTGTAAGAAGCATGGAATTAAAAGAGAACTTACAGCAAGACGCACACCTCAACAAAATGGTGTCGCGGAAAGAAAAAACCGCACTATTGCAGAGATGGCCCGCAGCATGATGCAGGGTAAACATCTACCCAAAGGATACTGGGCCGAAGCTGTTCACACAGCACTATATATCCACAACAGGTCTCCCACAAAAGCAGTTAAGGATTTGACGCCATACGAAGCTTGGCACAAGAGAAAGCCAAAAGCAGAGCACCTCAAAGTGTTCGGATGCGTAGCTTATGCCCACATCCCGAAGGAGAATCGGGAAAAGCTCGATGAGAAAAGAGAAAAATGCATATTCATTGGATATAGTCACAAAACAGAAGGATATCGCCTCTACAAGCCTGAATCCAAAGAATTAATCATCTCAAGAGACGTAATTTTCGACGAAGCAGTTGAATGGACGTGGAAAGAAAAAGAGATTGAAGCTCGTGAAGGAGATACTCTCCCAAGAGATCCAAGTGAAGAAGACAGAGCAAACCAACCAGCAAACCCATCATCTCCGAGTGCAAGCGCACCTGGAAGTACAAGATCATCCCCAAGCTCAGGAAGCCAAACATCACATTCAACTCCTCAACATCAAGCCTGAAGATCAACACGAGATCGGCAACCGCCAACATGGCTAGAAGATTACCATTGTGACTAAGCAATGATGGTTCTCTTCTCTAGTGAGCCACAAACATTTCAAGAAGCAGCATAAGAAGAAATATGGATCGAGGCTATGAACGAAGAAATCAAAATGATCAAGAAGAACGACACATGGAAGCTCGTGCAAAAGCCACAAGACAAGGAAGTTATAGGCCTCAATGGGTCTACAAGACAAAGTTCAATGAAGATGGTTCCATCCAAAAACACAAGGCACGTCTCGTAGCAAAAGGCTACTCATAACAGCCTGACATCGACTTTAGTGAGACGTATGCTTCAGTTGTCCGTATGGAGACAATTAGGTCAGTACTTGTCCTTGCTGCACATATCAAGTTAACAGTTTATCAATTAGATGTCAAGTCAGCATTTCTCAACGGGGAGCTAGAAGAAGAGGTATATGTTGAACAGCCACAAGGATATGTAATCAAAGGCAAAGAAGACAAAGTGTATCGCCTTCGGAAAGCCCTATATGGGCTCAAGCAAGCTCCTCGAGCATGGAATAGCAAAATCGATGGCTATCTTCTCCAAAATGGGTTTACAAAAAGCCCAAGTGAGCCATCACTCTATATCAAAACTCAAGGCTCAGATTTTCTCATCTTATGCCTATATGTAGATGATCTTATCTACACAGGCACCAAACCGAGGATGGTAGAAGAGTTCAAGAAATCAATGATGTCAGAATATGAAATGACAGGCCTCGGAGCTATGAAATACTTCCTTAGCATGCAAGTAAAGCAAAGTCCAGGGAAAATATTTCTCTCACAAGAAAAATATGCCGAGGATATGCTCAAAAAATTCAACATTGGCAATTGTAAGCCAATGGCTACACCAATGGCTACAAATGAAAAGCTCTCCAAGAATGATGGCAAAGAAAAAGTGGATGCATCACTCTACCGAAGTTTGGTCGGATTTCTCATTTATCTTACAAATATGAGACCCGACATTGTTCATGCAGTCAGCATCATTTCAAGGTTTATGAGTGAGCCAAGCAAAGCTCACTTAGCAGCTGCAAAAAGGATTCTCAGGTATATCAAAGGAACGAAGAGTCATGGAATAATGTACGAGTCTGAGATTGACTACAAGCTCACAGGTTACACAGACAGCGATTGGGCCGGAAGCATCGATGATCGAAAAAGTACAAGCGGATACGTGTTCCAGTTGGGATCCAAGTCTATCTCATGGTCATCAAAGAAGCAAGCAACGGTAGCACTATCATCATCGGAAGCAGAATACATATCAGCTACAAGCTCGGCATGTGAAGCAGTATGGCTAAGAAGAATTCTAAAAGATCTACAACAAGAGATTGAAGAACCAACTACCATCTATTGTGACAATATGTCAGCCATAGCTATGACAAGAAATCCAGTCTTTCATAGTCGCACGAAGCATATCGAGATACGACATCACTTCATTTGAGAATTGGTCGAGAAAAAGGAGATCAAGCTACAATTCTGCAGGACGGGAGAACAACTCGCGGATATATTTACAAAGGCACTTCCAACATACAAATTCTTCCAATTTCGACGACAACTCGAAGTCCAAGATTTTTCAGATTAGGGGGAGTGTTAAAAATAATAACAATAATCTAGAAAAATCTATTTCAAGAAATCCATACAATAGAAAAAAATATATTATGTAAAAATATCTAAAAGAATGGTTTAGATAATCTACACCTGGAAAGATCTAGTAATGAGCTAGCCTAACTTCCCCCACCGACCTAATTGCCCTATAAATAGCACTAGTTGCCATTGTAAAAATACAATACCAAGTAATAAGAATTTTCAAGTTAGTTCTCATACTTTTCCCTCTTTAAATAATTACTTACTCTCCCACTTTCACATAAATATTTAACAAAAAAAACGTACAGAAATCCTGATTCACAATATTTTTTAGGTGGCCTACCTCTGCACAAGGCTTTCTATAACTTAAATAAACATTTGTGCATAAAATCAATTTTGATTTATATACCCTTTATAATATAGTATGTTCCTTAATTGTAATGAAAATTATTGCTTAATCAATATCAATATTTCATTATTGTAGTGCTCCACTTATACTTTGTTTTAAAATATCAAATTAAGAGAGACAATAAAAGAAATGGAATGGCGAAGGAGGAGGAAAGAAAAGGTAAGGAAGAAGGGTACCTTCTTTGTTTAATGGTGGTGGTGGTGGGGAGGCGAGAGAATGGTGGTGATTGGGAAGGGTTAGAGAGAGGTTGAAGAAGAAGGGTTTAATTGAGGGTATTTGGGTAATTAGTTAAGATTAATGAAAATAATGGAAAGTCAAAGGTCACTTAACTTGGTCAATGGTCATTTAGGGAGTCATCTGATAAAGTGGTTGTTTCGATGTCATATTTGGTAAATTAAAAGCTATTGTTTGTAAAAAAAATACTTCAAAGCTATTTATTATAAAATGACAAAACTTCACGGCTAAACAACCAACAACTAATTATAAACATGATTGCCTTTATAGATGGCGGAAATTATTTTGTAGATATTTTACTCTGCTTTACTCTATGTTTACCCTATTGTATTCCATTCCGTCAAGCCAACCCGCCAACGACACGATCTCCCTCTGTTTCTCCTCTTATCCAACATTCTCAATCTCTGCCCATTTTCGGAGAATCCATCTTTCTCCAATCACGATGTCAACGTCACTCTCACTCTCACTCCTTTTACTCTCATTCTCGCTCATTTCTCTCTCCTTTTCCGTCGCTTCCGCCGCCGTCAACTCCTCCATCGCCGACTTACTCTCTCGCCGTCAATTGCGCAGCGGAAATCTTTGCGATCAACTCATTATTCCAAACGGTTACCCTTGCTCTGAACACTCTGTTAGTTTTCCTCATCATTGATTATTCTTGATGATTTTTGATAATTTTGTGGTTAATTTTTGATAATTGTAATCTGTTTGATTAGGTTGAAACAAAGGATGGATTTGTACTTGCTCTTCAGCGTGTTTCGTCTTCTCATGTATTAAGATTGCGTCGAGGTCCTCCTGTGCTTCTTGTTCATGGACTTTTTATGGTTAATTCATTTTACTCTTTTAAATTTCCCTTCTAATAATGGTTTTATTGATCTATGCTGCTATATTGTAAATGAATGCACATGCCACATGGTATCGTATTACTTAGAATTTGATTAAATCGATACAATTGTGACTTAAATGATACGTTTGTTTTCTGCAAAGGAATTTTCAAAAGTCTTAATAAGATCGATTTGAATGTTCATTTCAATTGAGTTTTTGCAATCACTTAATATTTTACTCTTGCGCTCTCACCACTTAATATTTTGCTCTACTTTCTTATTGATGTTAACCCTTTGTAATTTTAGGGTTTTTGTTAGAAACAGTGCCAAAGATTCATTTGAATACAAAGTAATTTTATTTATTGAATTTCCGTCAAGTACACTAGGAGTAACAACACCCCAAATATATATAGGAGAGATTACATGATGACAGCCTGCCAGTGTGCTACACTAAACAGAACACCTAAAAGCTAGTTACATTCTAATAAACTCTTAACAGACTCAATCTAATCTACAACCTTTGATCAATGAAGCACAAATATAGCAATCTGGGGTGTGTTTGTTTGGTGTCAGTTTGTTTGTTTGTCTGCACAAGTGTGTTTCTTCAAGCTGTGTTACTTTGCTGTCAATCTGCTAACCTTTGCCGAGGATGATCTTTGTTGTTTGCTGCATCCTTGTAGAGTGAAAGATTAGAAGCAAGAGCTGTTATATTTCAACTGTTTCCAATGTACATCCATGGACATTATTAGTTTCTGTTAGCTATTGATGAATTGGTGAAAAATTTGTATCTTGATAGTTAACTTTGGAATATATTTAAGAAGGATTATCATATGCTTTTTCTTACTTGTAAACCAACAGATGTTGGTCAAAGTTTTTATTGTTGACCACATGAGGAGTATGTGTAAAGATTTTTTTGGAAACATGGGAATAAAGTTCCGGTGAGTTGAATGCAAAAAAAAAGTTCTAATTAACTTTGTTTAATTCAATCCTAATGGGTCTATAATAATTTGGGGAGAATGTGCCTTTTATGTTTCATTAAATATAAAGTTAACTCTCTCTCGATTTGTTAACTACATCATATTGTGTTTCTTATCATATAAATACTGTTTGTGCACAACTGTATTCTTATTTAATATTGACGATGTTAAAGTTAAAAGTTGATGCCATCTGTTTTCAATTTTTCACCAATAATTGTTCTAGTACCGTGAATGGAAAGGTGGTAGGATGATCAGTTTTTGTTATTGTTGTCTTTTGATTGTGTAAACAGGCTGGTGATGCTTGGTTTTTGAACTCAAGGGAAGAATCTTTGGGCTTCATTCTAGCAGATCATGGTTTTGACGTGTGGGTTGGTAATGTAAGAGGGACACGATGGAGTCATGGGCATGTATCTCTTTCTGAGAGAGCTAAGGTAAATGCCATATGCATTCTGATTTGCTGTTAATTTTAAAGAGTATTGTGGTTTATAACGTTTTGATGAGTATATTAAACAAAACATTAATGATGTACCTACTCTTGACTAAGCTACTACTGTTTAGATGGGTATGTGTCCAGGTATCATATGTAGCTATTCTATATTTTCAAAAATGTTTATATCCTATATGTAGTATTACTATGTCTAAACAAGATAGTTATGTCTACTTTTTTGAGATTTTTTAGAAAATTTTGTTATATATATATATATATATATATATATATATATAGGAAGAAGTTCCAGTGAGAACCTTATATGAGAACCGTGAGAACCAATCTGTCTTACAAAAAAGTGTAACTTTTTACTAAAAATATGTTACTTTTAGGCAAAAAGGTGTTAACTGTTTTTTATGATTCTATTAGGCATAAAAGTGTTACTTTAAGAAAAAAATTCTGGAAAAAACTCCTAAAAAGGTGTTACTTTTTACATAAAAATGTGTTACTTTTCGGAAAAAATGTGGTACTTTTTAATATTTTTATTTTTTTGAAAAAAAAATATTTTTTTATGAAAGCAATACTTTTTATGCCAAAAAGTAGCAGTTTTTTTAAAAACAAAAGTAACATTTTTTGTCCAAAAGTAACACATTTTTTGTAAACAAGTAACACATTTTTATTAGGGAGTTTGGTTCTCACGGTTCTCATATAAGCTTATATATATATATATATATATATATACATGTATATATATAAATTCAGGTGAGAATGAAGCTTATATGAGAACCGTGAGAGTCATTATCTGTAAAAAGTAATAAAGTTTTGTCAAAAAGTAATGTAAAAGAACACTTTTTGTGAGCTTATCAGTTTTATTTTTTCAAAAAATTTATTTTGTTTGGAAAATAACTTTTTTATCAAATTCTTTGGCATGTTCGTCATTTTTGTTTTCTGAATTTATGGGGATTCTTTTTGTGCTTGGCCCATTTGCCAAAAAGTGACACGTTTTTATGTAACAAGTAGCATTTTTAATAATGTCTTTTTCTTTCTTTTTTTCCTTAAAATAACAACTCTTTGCCAAAAAGTAACATGGTTCTCTTATAAGTTTTGTTCTTACTTGATCTTCTTCCTGTTTGTTTTTAATATAATATTTTTAACTACATCTTTTGGTGGCACACAAAATTAAAAATATAAATGTTCTCAAGGGAATGCGTTATTGTGAATGTGGGTGGATATGTAAAATGATCCCCAAAAGATTATCTAAGTGGTCCGTATTGCACTTGGGGTATTAAACGTCGCAATTCTATTTCAGTTCAAGTATTTTCATAAACATCAAACTGAAGATGCTTTGCATTGGTTAGGGGTTCGGATTCTCGTGTTGCTTTTCCAAGGAGTTGATGCAAATAGAAAAGTATTTATGTAGAACCAGTGTCACATGATTCGGTGGTTTTACCCACGAATCGTTCGAACCAAACTGGGATTCGTTCGCCGGTTAAATCGCCGATGGGAGCAAACCGGTTTCTGACAACGTTAAATGAGAAATGAGGAGAGCAAGAAGAAGAAATCGTTGGAAAATGTTTTAGGCTTTGCTCTTGAAAAAGAAATTGTAAAAAATAGAAAAAAAGACAGTAGGAAGAAGAACATAAAAAGAAAAAACCTTACATGATGAATCAAATTTGAAGGTTCTAGACAATTATTCCACCATTAAAGGCCTCTTTTAAGCTTGAGCCACTTAACTTAGGGTATAGTCTTTCTAGTAGGAAGAAGAAACTAAAAGCCTCTTAAGATTTGAATATTAAGATCCCAGCAAAGCTATAAGGAAAGAGTTTCTAGAAAAATATGAAAAGAAAAAAACGAGTCAAAGAGTCTTGGTGTACCGTGCTGCATAGTTATCACACAATTCTCAAAAATTGAACTCCTTAAAAAAAGGGAAAGTAGTTGAAAATATTTATTTTTATACTTTGATAACTATGCAGTGACTAAATGACTAACTTTTATTTTAAATTTTTTGTTTATATTGTGAATCTATTTTATCCTTAAATGTTTTATATTTAAAATTAAATTAATATGATAAAACTTTAACAAATAAAATGCACGAATCTTCAACCTAAAAATTGAACTATATAACCAAAGCGAACGAACAACATATATGTCGACTAGCGAATTGCGAATCCGAATCCGTACAACGAATCAATTCGAATCACGAATCGTGTGACATTGTGTAGAACCTATCTTTAGTTTATGTTACCACATCAAATCCTGTATACAAGTGAAATATTGTACTGTTGAAGTTAGTAATTTGGCTAATATCATGAATGAGGCTAGCCAAACTGGAGTTCTCATGCGGAATCTTTAGTTTTGAGAAGAAAATCGAATGAGACATTTTCTCTATTAAGTTCGTAGGATCAAGTCTTCTAGTTTCTTCTGCCATTGTAGGCTTTTTGGGATTGGAGCTGGGAGGATTTGGCTTTATTTGATCTTGCAGCAATGCTTGAATTTATTTATCAGGAGACAAAGTCAAAGGTTTTCCTTGTTGGGCATTCACAGGTGATAAGTCTTTTTGTCTTCTCGTAGTTGCTACCCAAAGCTTGTTTGAATTATTTGTGGACGTAGTTTTATATTTGCTTTTACATTTGCTACTCTACGGTGTTGTTTTGAAACAGGGTACAATAATGTCTTTGGCTGCATTGACTCAGCCAGACATAGTGAAGAGGGTGGAAGCTGCTGCTCTTCTTTGTCCAATTTCATATTTGGAACATGTTAATGCGCCATTTGTTCTTCGAATGGTTAATATGTACCTTGACAAGGTACTTTTTTTTGAAATGATTTTTGATAATTATTTTAATTTCTTCTGTTCTTATTTATTGTGGGATTGGAAGGCCCAAGGACCAAGGTGATTGGGAACCCTATATTATTAATTTATTTTATGTATGAATGTTTGCATTCTCACATTTGCGCAGATGATTCTTGCAATGGGCTTTCATCAACTTAACTTCCACAGGTACACCTTTTTCTTTTGCACTAGAAATGGTTATAAACTGTGGTGATACTGTAAATATTCCTCTAAGAAATGCATATATGTATGCAGTGATATAGGGGTTCAGCTTTTGGATTCTGTGTGCGATGGACATATAGACTGTGGTGATTTGTTGGCTTCCATAACTGGTAACCAGCTTGATTTTCTTTTCTAGGAAGGTTGTAAACGAGAATTTAGGAGCCTGGATGGGCTTGTTGCACTTTATTTAAATCATTTTCTATCCAATTCAATAGCAAAAGCAACATAAACTTAATATGAAGGAAGAATTGCTAACATCTGACAACCACTTTATGTAATTGGAAACTTGTGTGCAACCACTTTTAAACTTATTTTCATCAACGCACCGCCACCAACCTCTGACGATTGATGTTGGATCCGTTCATTAGATGGTACCTACTTAGACACTTAAGTAAATTTCCTCTTTTTATCTTCCCTCGTACTCCCAACACCTTACCTACCAAAATCAATTAGGAATTTTCGATACAAATAGTTTAACACCTATGTTGTACACTGTAGTAGATGATAAAAGTATGATAATATAGCTATGAATGCTGTATCTTCTCCATTATATATACGTATACACAAACATACATATGTATATATCTACGCACCTACAATGTGTGTGTGTGCATCTGGTGTACACACACACAGATATTGTTGGCTAGGCTCACAAGACCAATGACAAAATTTAAATTCCAATAACGCAGAGTTATAGTCGGCTACATGAATCAAAACAAATAAAAGATATAGATTTATATATGGAGATGATAGAAAATCGAAATCAATGGAAAAGTAGATGATCGTTGTAACTGATATATTGGCTCATGTAACTGACTCTAATATTTTGGGATTAAGATTCTGATATTGTTGTTGTCGTATCAAAGGTGAACTGATAACAACCTCTTTGATCTACAAGGGTAAGGTTGCATAATTTGGCCCCTAGACCTTTCTTTGTCTTAGCATTTTTCTTGGTGGGAATCACTCAATAGCGTTGGCGTAGTGGAAGTTGTTGGACACACGTGCCTCACTTAGGAGTTGTAGGTTAAATGTTAGACTATTCAAATTTAGAAGCACTGCATGTCAACTTTATTTTTCCATTGACTTGCCTTCTTTCTGTATTGTTCATGTTCATTATATGGCATTGGGTAACGAATGTCGTTCATGTTTACTATCTCCTTAGGCATTTCTTATGTGCTTAGTTCTTTCTCTTCATTAGATTTAAGTTAAGCATTTGCAGGGGAGAATTGTTGTTTAAACATATCAAGAGTGGATTATTACTTTGAATATGAGCCTCATCCTTCATCAACTAAGAATTTAGAGCACCTTTTCCAAAGTAAGTGCTCTGAGGTCTTCTTGTATTAATATTTATATTTCATATTCTAGTCTGAATCAAACTGCACATGTTTGTTAATTGTTAGTCTTTTTCAAATGTTGAACTTCATTGTTTTGAATATCCTATGCCAATGATACCGCGTTTTGGAGAGTAAAATTAAGGCTGGTGGAAATAAAAACCAACCTTGAATATTTTGCTCAGGTTAATATTGGTGAAATTAGATAAATTATAGCCATTGAGTCAAGGCATTAAGTTCGTATCGGTAAAAAGAGGGAAAACAAATCAAAAGTAACATTCAATCTATTGATTTTCATTGGTTATAACATTCAATCTATTGATTTTCATTGACAATGACTATATTCAATTTATTGATTTTCATCGACATTTTCATTAAGAATCCTTTTCACAATCATCGAGCTCTTTCTCTATGAGCTGTCAGTTTGTGTAAATTGGTTATGATGGACGATGTCTGGTAGAGCGAGTGTGCTTCATGATGGTGTATTGATGTTAAAGCACGATTATCTTTCAGAATGCTGAAACTATTAAATTGTACTTAAATCCTTATTTATTGTTTGCAGTGATTCGTCAGGGGACGTTTGCCAAGTATGATTATGGGTTGCTCAAAAACAAGAGAATTTATGGCTCTTATAAACCTCCGATATTTGATCTTAGTCTAATACCTGAGTCGTTGCCTCTTTGGATGACTTATGGGGGTAGCGATGCTTTAGCAGATGTGATTGATGTGCAACGCACTATAAAGGAGTTGCCATGCAAGAAAGAGGTTCTTTATCTTGATGCTTATGGCCATGTTGATTTCCTCATTGGTGTGAATGCAAAGGAAGATGTATATGGACACATGATTGAGTTTTTCAACACATGGGGGATATCGAGCAGCATCTAAGGGGTCTGCTGCATTGTGTATATAATGTAAACATTATTTGTCTATTCAGAGCAGATGAAATATTAGAACAGCAGGTTTGTACTTTGCCGCACTTGGTTTTTCCTGCATATCTATCTTTCTTTTATTGTGTTGGTAAAATGAATGCCTTACCAGTTCAGAACCCCACACGGGTCAACTTGACTTGGCTCAGTGGGCTGGCCTGTTGGGTGTGGGGAGGATATAAGTGTACTACTAATGGGGCTTGATCCCAAAGTTAGATGCAAACATTACCATTGTTCATATCTTTGGTCTCCTGTGTGGCTACATACTTGTATTTCGAGCATGAATACCATTAATTCTGTTGATTTATATACACGTGCAGGATCATACATGCGAGTATTTTCTGGCACACATTATTGGACTAATCAGATTCCTATCTAATGCTTTGGATGTTTTCACTTTCTATCCCCCTGAGCTGTGGCATTTCTTATGTGAATATTTTTCTACACTATAATACAGCATGCATAAAAGTTATTTGATCCATATTATCTACAAAGGTGGGGAGAATGAGCATGTAATTTTTTGCATATCTGTCTTTCTGGGCTAATTTTCCCTTGCACTTACTGCAGAGTCTTCACATAGATATCTATTGTATTGTACTTATATATTATATGTAAGAATTGATTCTGTATGCACTAGTCTGTAGTGTAAGCTGTTGAATTGTAATAATTACTGATGTCTGCTGCTTCTCAGCATCATCTTAATGTTAACGTAATTTGGTCCTCTAGGATGTATTCTCTTCGATTTAACTCCTTCCGCCCCTCCCTATATTCCATTTAGTATGGTATGCCAATGCACTTACTCAAGCTTTAATATTTGTATTTTATATCATTAAAAATAATAATAAGTTGATATTAATTATTTCTGCATTGAGATTGAAACAAACAAGCTTCAACTTGACTATGCTTTAACCTATAGATAAAGAGTAAAATGCGAATTAAGAGTGATTGATGAATAATATTAAAAAAGGGGGACACATAGGCTGGGACAAAGGGAGTATTGAATAGAACTTTGTAGAACTTAATTGAAATATTTTCATTTGAGCGCAAGTTAACTTATTAGAACTGAATGTAAGTCGGAGAAAACAAGTTGATTATGCAGTTGTACCGTTTTTTTCTAGGAAGATGTAAATAAAGAGGTACACATTCCTCGAAGGAGCAGTCTAGTAGCATTGTAGCAGTGTCATTGCGTTCTACAATTAATAAATTGTACCATTGAAGACTGACTTTTTTTATGTCGTTTTATGAGAATGCATCTTGCAGGTGATCCCGAGCACTAGCAGCCTTAAGGATAAACAATGAACAGAAATTCCTACTGGGATATCAGCCCTGTTCTAGAGCTTTCACTATAATTTCTTGCACCATAACTGAAAGTTTGCATACTGTCTATGAATGCACATTTCTATAATATATTAGAATGACTTTAAAAGCTGTCACATATTATGAATAGAATTAGGTTCTGATCACTTGTTTCAATAGTAGAGAAAATGAGACAATATTTAGAAGCGTATTTTAACAAACTCCTTGTGCTGTTCCTCACTCTAGATAGCAGCATTTTTTTGTCTTGATAATTATAGAAGTATTACTTTCTATAATTTTTGTGATATTAGTTGCAGAATTGCAGTGAAGTATCTTGCCGTCAAGGAAGACAGGATGAATATAGCTAATTGATCAACTGTTGCAACAGGTAAGTAGTCAACATCTACAACTATTTGGATATTGTATTGTAAGTTAATAATATTTCATATACAGATCAATACATATAGTAAAAAATGAGTTAAGTTCAAGGAAAATTTTATGCTGAAACTTGCTTACAAGCTTGATGTATGTATCGTCAAGCAACCATTTTGCTACGCAGTCAATCCTCTGTGAAACCCACATAGCTAGATTCAAACTCTTATCTGAAATACGACGCTTATATTGAGAACTTGTTGGTTATTGTTAATGTATAAATCAAATAAATTCAGAAACAAGATCAGATGGAGGGAGTTTTTTTCTAAAATTGTTAATATTATGGTTCCTTTGAACCCTGAGTGAAATATATGAGCTTTGGAAAGATCTGGAAGTTTAATAAGAGATTGTTTAGTTCGTTTTTAATATGGTTTACTTTAGGAAAAAAATTCGAAGTACTCTACAATTTTAATGATTTGAATTTCAAGTTTGTTTGGCTGTAAACCATGATCTTGTTTTATTGTTTATATACTAGAGGTTGATCAACTGTGAGGCTTAGTATATCATATTTGCTAGTTGATTATGTGATGGAACATTTTTGTTTTAATTTCTCCAGAGGACAATTGGTGTCTTACAAAGTGACAGTTAATTCAACATGTTCTGTCTTCTCATCATGCATAAAGTTCACACAGCAATTGAGAAGGCTGCTTTTTTGTGACACATTAACTCTGCAGCACCTAGCCACATGATGCCCAATTCTTTGAGAACGCAGGATATCCACACGGCTTTATAAGTGTCGTGGCCATGACCCTATACTGCTGTTGAATTTGCTGTCGTGGATTGTTTTATGGATTTCCAGGATATTAGGGATGAGCCAAGGAGATTGCAGAACCCAGTGATAAACTTCCTAGTTTAAGGACATTTGGCCCAAATCTGCCCTCTCATAGTCTCATTGTCACAATACCCTGTTAATTCAACAGCAGTGGTGGTCACAATCAAGATATCTTGCCTTGGAGAGCTGAGCAAGTATCTCAACACCCTTTTTTATGTTATCATATGAGCCTGAGGTTTTCTTATGCATAAAATGACCAAGTAAGAGATGTCTGATTTTGTGGTTGTCAAACTTTCAAGCTTTCCAGACTCACCCAATTCTAGAGTTGAGGTGGACGATAAGCTATAGGTAATTTCAACGACCTGCAGTGTTTCATGTTGAATTCATGACTGAGCTCTTGAGCAAATTGGTTTTGAGATTAGAATATGCATTGCTTGGTCCTTTCAGTGTCAATCCTAGAAAGTACCTCAAAACACCCAAGTACATGTGAAATTGACTAGCTAGGAACTCTATGATTTTTTTATTAATGGGACATGATTGTACACCCAACTTCCAAGTATATCCACAAATGATTTTTCCTCCTCGAATGTATTAATAGAGTAATCTGCCTTAGATTGGAGAAAGCCAAAGTAAGTTGAGGCTTGATTTGCTAACCATTCTCTGGGGACTTGCTTTAGTGCGTACAAAAATTATTAAGTGTTTGGAGACTAAGCTAGTGTGTTTTTAGACTCCCTAGATTCAGAGGAACTTTTGTCCTTTGACATGTATTCTTTGTTTCAACAAACTTCTACATGTACACATCTTCTTCCAAGTCTATGATAAAATGCATTCTTCATGTTCATTTGCCATGTTATCTAGTCAAATAAAGCTGCCGTGGCTAGTTTTTCCCCTCAATGTGATTAACTTTGCCACAAAGGTTTCTCCATAGTCAATACCAAATATTTGTCAATTCCCATGCGCAAGCGTTGTCTTATGCCTCTCCAATAAGCCATTAGGATTAATCTTGACCTTGTAGAGCCACTTGCATCCAATAGTTGTCATCTATTTGGTGAGTCACCACCCAAGTTTTTTTTTCACACAAAGTCTTGTGAGTCTCTTTGAGAGACTATTTTAAGCTTTAATAAATTGAGTCTGAGAGACGTCTCTCAAAGAGACGGAGAACAGCAGTTTTTTTCAAGAACACCAAGCTCCTCATTCTTTGCAAAACGCACTTATCATGTTTCACAACTTCTAGAATATTTTACTGGAATCTCCACCTCATCCAACTTGCTCATAAAGTCACTGACTGCAGCCTATGTCAAGCTAGAAAAAGCAACGTCAGAAGTATTTTTACCTTTAGTGGTGTTTTGTATATATTATGCACATAATGAGACAATTACCCTTTAATTTGGCTGTCTTGTGGATTGTCAAATTAAAATATACTTCACTAAGCCTGAATTGTGGTTTGTTGTCAAGGGGGAGCAATCTTGTTTGTGTTTGCTCAAGTTGTGTTTGAGGCTGTTTTGTCACATGAGTCTATTTTAGCATTTGTGTAATTGGAATAGATATCTGTACTTGCAGCTTGCAGCTTGCAGGTGCAGGATTCTGAGTCATGTTTGTGGGAGTTAGACGACCAAAGACAGTACAAGCCACATCTTTGTTGAATCAATATGTCTTCTAGCACAAATCTTTGTTTTTGGTAAGGTTTAATGCCTTCATGGTTTATTGTTTATACTTTATACCCTTTTGTGTGCTATAAATTATAGAATGGTAAAATATTTAAAATATTTAATTTTTTTTAGTTGAGAAATCTGATGAACTGGAATTGATTCTTATAAACATGCTATTTTAAATTTCACTGTAATCAATGAATTATGCTATATTTGGGAACAAAGATTTCATTTGAAAATATAAATTTGACTCAAAATTAGTGTTTGGGAAATACTAGAATTTCAAATTTGGATTTGAGTCAAATCCACAATTATTATCAAAATGGTTTAAAGATGAGGATTTGAGAATGACCTCCTCAACATTGTCATTCTCAAATTCTATATTCATTTGTTTTATAACTGAAATCATTAATTTGAAATAAAATGCTAGTTTCCAAACACAACTTAATACTTTTTGAGAATTGTAGAATTGTTAAAAAAAAAAAAATTTAACATATGAAATTGTCGTAATGCCACTTGTGTTATATAATCAAATTAAAAGAGATGATAGGTTTGTAAGTTGTTTGTCATGTGAATACAATTATCCTGTAATTTATTGACACGTGACAGAGAACTCTTCATTAGCTGCCATCAGTAATTTACAATTCTTTTAGTATAATTTACGATTAGAGGTATGATTATAGCTAGACTGAGATTGAGAAATCTATTAACATATCTAATTAATGTAATTTGTGATTATATAAAATTCGTGATTATGTTACATAAAATATATCCCAACTTATTAAATAAATTAGGAGAAACAAGCAAAAAAATAAAAATCATATGAACCCAATATATTTACTAATTGTTTCTAGTGGTATCGGATATACGTAACAACTACCTCAACTAATCCTTGTCACTTAAGGATTTGAGGATAGGCCAACAAAATCTCCACCTTGACTTGAATTTGCAAGCCACAACCACCATACCCTCAACAGATAACACCAGCTCACAAAGCATCATAAAGAGCAGGCATGATGTTCAACTCACATGAACACTAAAGGTGTGTAATTTCATAGATTATTCTTGGTGAGAAAATCACATTCACCTTTTATTATGCAAATCACCTTAAGGCTACATCTTCACTCCAACACACAAGTATATCACATACTAAAAGAAGCAATCCCAACCAAATCCGCACATAGATTAAACTTGTTAGATGACAAAGATTTAATCATCATACCCAAGGGGTTGTCTTTCGTTGCAATCGTAACAAAGTTAACTTCTTCAATTTTATCTCATCTTGAGCAAAAGTTATACTTAATATTAATATGTTTGATTCACCTATGATATGTATTCTAGTTTCTAGCCAAATGTATCGCATTAATTTGCGATCTAGGAGACAACTAACCAATGATTTTTCAACCACTTTGCTTCTTTAAATGATTCCGCTATGGCCATGAATTGCCTTAGTCGTAGACATACATCTTGCAAAGAATATAAAATCTTGCAAAGAATATAACCAACTAATTGTCGTACCACCTATATTTTGTATACTAAACATGAGGTTAATTCTCTTTATTCAAGTCTCCACCATAATATAAATCAAGATACCAAATGAGCCAAGTTTTGTCTCATCCAAACTTAAAAGGCATAAGGCATACATTCGACGTACTCTTTAAGTTTCTTCATAAAAAACTTTTTTTTCGACCAACATTTTAATCAGAAATTGGTAGGAAAAATAGCTTAAATTTTTTTAAAAAGAATTTTGTTATTTTGATATAAAATTCAGAAAAGAGGCTTTTCGACTAATAATTAATCGGAAAATAATCAAAAAATTTCTACTGGCTTCTAACTAACTTTGTTAGTCGGAATTCCAGACTAATTTTTCAATTTATTTCTACTAATATGAAATGCTGGCAAAATTTATTCCAATTGTTTAGTTGAAATTAATTGGTATTAACCTATACAAATTGATTTCTAACTATAAACATTATCATCATACCCAGTGTATCTTGCTCATAGAAAATATGATCAAAGTCCGGGGAGGGAAAGAAGGCGACAACTCACACTTATAAAGGAGAAAGTGGCCAAAGACTCCCTCGACTTAAAAAGATCGAGAGATATTCCTGCAATGAAAAGGATTGGGTGAAGCTAAAGCTAGCTCCGCAAGCCTGTATTTTATCACACAAGATTAACCATTAAACATAAAATAAAATAAATGAAAGCATATAAATAAAATTTATAAAAAAACTGATAATAATAGTAATAAAAACGAGTAAAAGCCAAATAACAAAATACTAACAAATAAGCAAAATAGAATCAGAAATCTAAAACGTTAATAAGGCGCCTCCAACTATCTCTATTCCTGATCAGGTCCGGACATGATTTTTTAGTGTATGACCTCCACATTACACAGTACAAAGTACAAACTGTATCGACAGCGACTCGTTTGCATGTCTAAATACAAGTTGATCGTGTGAGGCAGTTGTTTTTTTGGGAAATTTATAGTGTTTGTCAACATCAAAATAAAGATAATAGTGAATTTCATATGCCAGATTATAAACGCGTAGATCTGTATTCTAATTTGTTGGCCATGAATAAATATAGTCTATAGATAGTTTATTAAAATTAATATATTGGAGAAATTTAAAGGAAATTAATAAGATTCCTTAGCTTCACCTTTTCTATTCATTTTCCAATTATTTCAAAAAAAATTTAAAATTATTAGTCAAAGTTGTGCCATTATTATCATTCCACTAATTGTCATCAACTTCTAGTTTATATATTATTATTATTATTATTGCTTGTATATGGTCCCTACAACTAATTACTAATTATATAATTATTTACATGATTTGAAAGTTGATTGAAAACTCTACAAATACAAGTAATTATATAATTATTTACATGATTTGAAAGTTGATTGAAAACTCTACAAATACAAAAAGCATGTAACATAACTACAGGAAGTACTTCCTCCGTTGCATAATACTTCTACATTTAACTTTTTTCATTAATTAGTCAAAGTCTGTTTATATTTTTCATTGATTAATCTTTTGCATTCAGAAAGGCGTAGATGCTCAATTATTTATTGCTTCACATCTCGTCAATAATAATTATAATGATAATATTATTGTTATATTATCATTATTATTATTGATTATATTACTATTATTAATATATTTGAAAATAGTAATAGTAGAAAAATAATATTCTTTAAGATCTTTCAAATGTTAAAGTCATGATCCGGTTAAGTCGGATATCTGAAACTCGAACATCCGATTTATATCGGTTTGGTTATTGCCTATAGGGCATCCGATTTTAAAATATTTTAATTTTGCGTTTAAGTCCACATCTTTCTTTTTTTAACAAATAATATTTTTTAGTTTGAAATAATTTTACTTTTGGCAATATAGTGTTTAAAAGCCTAAATTATTTAGTAAATGATCAAGTTATAGTTGTGCATTATTAAAATTAAATTTGTTTGATGCCTACATAAAGTTCTTTTTTCCAATTAAATAAATATGTACACCGGTATATATATACAATATACTTCTACTTCCTTCGTTCCATAATACTTACTACTGATTGTGACATATTATGTGGAAAAATGTCACTATCAGTGACAAGTAGTATGAAACGGAGGAAGTATATACATTGCCACATGCACTTCCGGCCCCATGCATGGAGTATCATCAATAAAAATAAAAAGGCTATATTATTGGAAAATCATTTCTTATAAAGTCAACAACGTTATTCTATTATGAAACATGTGAGATGACTCGCTTATACTCGCTGTGTCACATGGAACTCATTCATTCAAAATTGGCATAAAAGTTTTTTTTTTTTTTAAAAATAAATAAAATTATATTTTATATAAAAGTGAAATACTATGTGGATAAATAAAAATGTAACTTACATATCTAAATAAAAATTAAAAAAGAAGTATAGTTATGTCTAAAATAGATATAAAATTAAAGCTTGGTATTCCGATTTGATTCAATTTAATGTTTAGCCTCTCATTCTTTCAAAAAAAAAATATATAAAATACATTAAATGAGACAAATTAAAAAAAGTTGGAAAAAGTTGTGGAAGAGAGAAAACGTAAAATAAGTACTCATAAAGGTTAATGCATGTACCTTTCCTTTATATTTTTCAGATAATATTTTACCAAAACGTCAGGTTTATTGTTTTGTAATGAAAATAATATTTTCAAGAATAAATAATAAAATAAAATTTAAAAAGAAAATTAAATAAATTATTTTATGTGATTTAAAATTAAATTATTTTCTAATTCACGATTTATATTGATTATATCTTTATTATATTAACAAATGCCCCAATGACCTTCACATTCATTAGCAAGATACATTTTTTTTGACAATTTATAAATTTTTAAATTTTTTTTTCGATCGATGTTTGTAAACAAAGCAATTTAGGGATCAAGTGTATGGTTATTTGAAAAGAAATTTAAAATTTGGGTCAAAAGTTGTTGCGATCCTCTTACAAATATAATTTTAAACTAAAATTTTAAAAAACTAATTTTGTATACTTTCTTTCAACCCAACATCTCTATTTATGATGTTTTCATCCCAACTAAATTTGAATCTTATCCTTTTACAAATATTTACAAAATTTATTTTTCAAATAAAATTGCTTCTCTCAATCAAACAAACAGTCCAATTATATTGTAAGTCGTATTATTCAAAAATTAAAAAATATATTCATAAAACATAGAAATATATATGATATTCACATAAATCAATGACATGTGTCGTAGGCTCACAATCTTGTTAAGTATTTTCCTGCCAAAAAATCCTAGGAGTAAAAGAAAAATATTCGATAAATCAATAAATATTTATTTCATTAATATTAAGTAAGATCATATTTTTCGTATCTATCGAAATATGATATCAATTTAATTAATTTATAAGAAGGTAATAGAAGTTTTATATATTAAAATATTTTCTATATTTGCATAGTAGTTAAACTAGTTTTAGTATTAAGACTATTATTAAGACTAAGAGCACTCTGTAAAAAAGATTTTCTCACCAATCTCTCTCTGCACTTTTCCTTTCATCCACATCTCTTTTTGTGTGGGACTTTTTGTTATTCCATTCATGAGAAAAAAAAAGTTTCCTCATCCCGTTCTCTCCTACTTTATATTTTATCCCACTTTATTTCCTCTTTCCTCCTTATTTTCTAATTTCTTACATTTATTTTTTTTTTTTGAATTGTGTCAAAAAATAGGAAAATGGGTGTCTATTTATAGAGAATTTTGTTTTATGAATTTTAGTATATATATATATATATATATATATATATATATATATATATATATAAAAAGATATTATGTAAAAATTTAAATAATTCACAAATTATGGTTTTAAAATAATTTTCTAAAAGATATTATGTTAATTGTAATTGTGAATTTGTGATGAAACTCTCTAAAATCCCACTCAACAAGGTTTTTGTTTACTAACATTTGAGATCTTTTTAGTGAACTAAATACCTATGAGATGCAGTTTTAACCAAAAAAAACTTCTCACTCAAATAAAAAATTGCCACCAATGAAATTGCTCTAAAGAGCGACGTACTTAGAAGTAGAGATGAATAATGAATCAAGGGTAACACTCCACCTTTCAACTGTTTTTTGGAGCTTTTTTGTTGGATGGATTTTGATAGTGGGAATATGCACCTTACAAAATGAGTTTACAAAGTCTATTACTTTCTCGGTCCTTATAAGAATACATCTAAATTATTTTAGATGAAATTTAGTGAAAAGTGAAATTGAATTGGAGAATAAAACAAAAATAAGTATATAATAGATATAAATGGTTAAGACGGAGGAAAATGGGGTCATCACCAAAAAAAAGTGCAAATAAATAGAAGGAAAATTAGCCTAAAATAATTCAACCTATTCGTGATTTTCTTACGATAATTTCACCTATTGATTAAGCATGAATAATCTCAACTTTAAAGGGTATTTGCCTAGAGTAAACTTGGGTAACCCGATGACCTGTTATAGTAGGTAATTCATCAAAAAAGTAAAGTGAAAATTAGAGAAAAATGAGAGAAAAATTTTGAAATTTTACATTAATAATTCTAAATAAAAAAAACTCATTAGTTATTTTTAAACATTTTTTCGACATTTTATTTTAATTTATTTTTTCTTAAAAAATAAAACTTGCTATAGCAAGTCATCCGGTCACCGGATTTACTCTAGGAAAATACCCCTCAAAATTGGAATTATTCATGATTAATTAATAGATGGAATCATTATAGGAAAATCACGAATAAATTGCATTATTCTAGATAATTTTTTCTAAATAGAATAAACTGAAATAAAAAGAGGTGTAAATTAAAAGGTACATAGGGGAGAGTATTTGATTGATTAGAAGGAATGGGACTTTGAGAAGGTTGGTAACGAAACTATTAGAAGCTAAGGTCCCACAAAAAATGTCTTGTGGGTGGGGTACTATTCGGGATTTAGATTGACGGGTTATGCAAAATGACATATTCACCACACATAAAGCAAAGGAGAAAATAATAACTAAAGAAAATGATTGTTTAGTTGGATTTTTTTAACTTGTTGGTTTTTAAGTGAATTAATATTATGATTTTTAAACCAAAATGAAATAACTAATTTAAGTAGTTTTTTGTTGGCTTGTTGGCGCGCCTTTTTTTAAATGAACAGACAATAGTCAATACTGAATTTTATAAAACATCTTTATTAACAATTGCCTTATTTAACTAAACTTAAAAGCCAACCCAAAGAGTGAAAACTTTCAAATGATTAAAGCCATCAAAAAAACTTTCTATTGAATACCCAAAATAGTCTTAAATTTGTCGGCATAGGCCTGTACCTACTAATTTCGACTATTTTAAACAGTCGGAATAAATGTAGAATTTAGTAGGAAATCAGTCGAAATTTTTGACTTACATCGATAGTCGTAAAATGAATAAAAATTTTTGTCTAAAAAGTTTGTCATAACTTAGTAGGAAATTCTTACTGACATAACGTATCAGGAATTTAGTTGGGAATTTCCAACAGTTTAATGGTAGTTGGAATATTCAGTTACTCAGTAGGCATACAAATTTTTTTTTGTAGTGAGTAGCCAACAAAACAAGTCAAACAACTAACAATCATTTGTCAAACAACTCCTTTATCAACTATCACCATTAGCATGTTTACATACAATTTACTTAATAGCTAAAAAAACAATTCTATCGACCATTTATCAAATACAACTCTAATTGTATACGGAGTATACTCCCTCCTATTCACTTTATTAGTCTCATTTAATTTTTGACATTTTTCCATCAATCACTCTTAACTTGTTTTAATCCATAAGTTATAATATAGTCAAGTGAAATCTTATTTGATTTATTCAATGCAAAAAACATTAATATTAATTTTTTTTTATTTTTAGCCGTACACAATAAATGAAATTATTCATTGGCATATGTACCCAGTTAAACTGGAATATTAGGGTGAATTGTATGTATCTATTAGTATCCAAAAACAAATTTTCAAAGACTCTCGGAGCAAACTATACCAAAAAAAAAAGTAAAGTGCATTTAAAGTATTTTAGTTCTTTTTAATTTTTTTTAGATGTAGTTCTTTTTGTTAAATTCAAATTTTTCTAAATTTTCCCATTGTATTTTTCCTCTACATATTTGATCAACTCATTTATAAAAAGTTGTATATTTTTTCTTCTTTATCTTTTCGCCCTAAATTATTTTTGTTTATATAAAAATAAATAAAAATTGAACTTAATTTTCAAAATTTTATTTATTTTCTAGAAAATTAATCTAATAAGTTAAGGAGAGTAATAAACAAGTGCTAAATAAGCTTTACACCAATAATAATTGATTGAAAAGGAGAATAACAATGAGAAACGTGTTTTAACTCATAAATAAGAATAAAAGAACATTCCTCCTTATTTGCTAGGAATATACCCTTAAAAGAACCAATGAACCATATTAAAGTGTAAAAGAATAAAAATTAAAGATATTCAATATAATCTCCACGGACAAAAAGACGTAAACCCCACATCATAGCAAATTAATTAAATCCAAATAATTCATTAATCAAATATTTGAATTTAATTATATTAATGTCCATTTTTTACTTCAAGGGCTACACCATTTTGTACTCCGTTGATCTTCTTTGCATTAGCGAGTATAATTTCACTCCTTTTTCGTACTCCGTCGACAAAGAAATCGATATTTTGATCGGAGGATCCGCCATCGGCAACTGCTTCCTCAGCCAATGCCTTCCATTTTAGGGCATTTTTCTTCATTTCGGCTGCTTTTGGTCCTGAGGTAGCTTCTCGTATGCACTTTTCAACCTCGTCCCTAGGGATGGTCCTTTTCTCGTGTTCACCCCTAGTTAATTGTACTCCGGTTTCATAAACGTCGCAAAGGAACTTTGCATCGGTGCATTGGTCGCCCCAGGAAGGAAACGCTATTACTGGTACTCCGGAAGTTAATGATTCCATAGACGAGTTCCATCCACAATGAGTCATAAAACATGCTATAGCAGGGTGCGCTAGGACTTGCTCTTGTGGAGCAAAGTGGACCACCTATATTTTTGAGAAGGACATTTCATCAATATCACAAATATAAAATGTAAAATAAATTTAAAAAAAAGTCTCAAAAATTAAGTACTGCACAATAATTAGCATTAATAGTATTTGTGATGTACACAACTAGACTTGTAGTATATGATTATTGGCTTGGCTTCTTTAACTACCAAAATGTATGTGATTGAGAACTAACCTAAGATAGTAAGCAGGTATACCTAGACATGTGGGTCAAATTCAAATCATATACTCCCTACTATTCATAGAGAATGAAACATTTTCTTGTTGGGTCAATTCACTGAAAATGTCACATTTTTATTTTTGTTATTCTTTTTTATCCTTTTACTCTTACTACAACTACACAACAACATATAAATATTAATACCCTTCATGGAAAAAGAGAGTTTTCCACTCACTTTTAAGTGATCCCCCACCCCTCCTTGGTTTAGGTGCAAAACCCAAATGTGTTATTCTCTATGAATAGGAGGAAGTATAAACAAGTTAAAAATCTCCTGACCAAAATCTAACCCGTTTAATCAATTAACTTGAAATACACAACCCTAAACTGATATGTAATAGATTAAGTTGGCCTAATTTCGACCCATTTAACCTGTCTAGTGCTTTTTTGTTTTCATTTAACTGTTTATAACATTGAGATCTTATTTTTTAGACCTTAATTTTAAACTTTTTGTTTATGAGTTGTTTTTTTTTTTTTTGTATTTACTATGAATAATAGGACGATATTAAATGAACTGAGTTCAAGTTAGATTAATTCAAGAATTAACTTGTTTGATTAAATTGGTTATACATGTTTGTTTCACATTTAAAATTTTTACCTAAATCTAACCAATAACCCATGTAATAAAAAATTAGATCAAATCAACTCATTTAATAAATTGAGTAAAAAATCTCAATACAAATTCACTTATTTCGAATTAAATTCAGATTAGATGAATATGCTTTTCCCAGCTCTAGGCATACCAACCCATCTCATAATAACAATGGTAGTAGTATGGTACAATAAGAATAAGAAACTTTTTTTTACCACAAATAACAATAATCACAACTCTTTAACTTTTGTTTAAAGAAAAAAAAAATACTAATATATCGTACATATTATGAAATTAATATTGTACTAATATATTACATTATTACTTACTATTGACTCATTAGTATAATAAATCTTGCACTGGGCTATCCCCTATTTACAAATTTACCGTTATCTAATATTCTTATAATAAAATTAATATTCGGTATTTTGATATTAACATGATTGAAAATTTGAGACGGCCAAATCCTTTAAATTATGTTGATGTGTCTATGTGTTACCCACATGTGAGTTGTCCCACATCGGAGAAAGAAAGAGTATACATCACTTCATATACTCAAGGAGTAACTCCTACTATTACCAATTGGTTTTAGTAGTGAACCTTTTTTGGGTTTATGAGTGGACTACTTCTTCTCCTCCTTGTTTGGGTTGCCCAGGCCCATTTTCTAAATTCTATCAAATCCTATAAAAGATTGCTATCATAAAAAGGAAAATCTATTAAATATTGTTATTTTCACTTTTTTCTTTTAGTAAATCTTAAAATTACATAATTTAATTTTTTTATCCATATAGACATGATTGCTCGCCGTCTATATAAGGACAAACATTTTTGCTTCAAAAGTAATTTTTTCTTTTGGCATGATGTTTAGGGACGACAAAAAAGTTACAATTATTTGTGCAGTGTTTTTCGGATAATCCATTGAATTTTTTTAGTTGATTTCAAATTGATTTAAAATTTAATTTTGTGATTATTTGAATTACGTTATTGTAAATATATTTTTTGAGTCAAATTAGATCAAATTTGATTACAAAATCAGATAAATATTAAAATTGTCGAATCTATTTTAAACGCATCTAGATTCAATACACGCTCAAATATCCAATTAAATTAAATTCAAATTTCTATTTTAATTTTCAAAGAAATTAATAAATTATCCTCATACTTTATCTCTAGACTATTTTTAATATAACTCTCAACTATTGTCTATTTGTATATAAGTATTTTGTTTGGGTACTAAACCAAAGCCAAACAAAGGACCTACAAAACATAACCTTTTTCATATATGTTAATTTTTTCAAGGCCTTTAGAAAATGTTAACTCACACCAAAAATAATACATAATACACTGGTCCACAAGAAAACGATATAGAATTAATAAGCTAAATTTAGATATCATAAACTCATAATACTAATTAATCATCGAGTAATACAATATTTACTTCAACGTATTCCCTCTTATTCAACCTAAGTGTCATAATTAATAAATACAATTTAATACTTATGCTGAACAGGAAGAGAGGTAGACGAGGTAGTATTTAATGACTCCATGTATAAAGCATATGAGATATAAATTGGAAAATTTGTTCAAAATAATCTCAACAATTACTTGTTGGCAAAAAATAATTTCAACTATCAATTATTTTTTAATGATCCCAACTATTCTCATAATTTGTTGAAAACATACTCACACCTTTGTTATCGGCTGGAATAGGTAACTTTTCCACTAATTTTTTTCTTTTTTTACTTAATTGTTCAAAATTAACCATTCTCCTTCATCTATTAATCAAAAAAAAGAAAAAAGCGGAAAAGTAACCTGTTGCAGCCGGTTAAAAGAAAGGTGGGTATGTTTTCAACAAATTATGAGAATAGTTGAGATTATTAAAAAATAATTAATAGTTAGGATTATTAAAAAATAATTGATAGTTGGGATTATTTTTGACCAACGGGTGATAATTGTGATTATTTTAAGCAAATTTTCCATATAAATATACATTAATCTTACCGTTAAAGAAAATTATTTTCGATTATCTTAATACTGTGTAACATTCATAATTGGCTACTAATAAAATAAAAATTGCCCATAATTTAATAAATTATTAAAATTATCCCACTTTATAACTTTAGAGTTTAGAGTGATCTCATCATTTTTTATGAAATGGAAAAGAGTAATAATACTAAATCACTCATCTCATGTTTTGTCGGTGGGAAAGAATCCCATTCCCATGAAACAAACCAACTAGTTTAAAATTCAATACTTTACTATTAACTAAGAAATTAATAAGTACTAGCACGTAAAGTCACATACCTTGCCATTATCGCCAGCTTTTTCCAAGAACCCGTCGGGTAAACTATGCGGGCTAAGCCCGGATTCCTTCAAAGGCGGTTTCATAACCCACAAGAACGACACCCCAGCCGCCTCGAGCCCGGCCGCGATTTCATCAACCTGTTCTTGCTTCAAAAACACTATTGTTCCAAACGAGATATAAACCACCGACCCATCGGGTTTGCTGTCGAGCCACTTTAAGCAGTCCTGATCGGGCCTTATCGGATCAGCCCGAACAAATGCCCCACCGGGTACGGACTTCTTAAAAAGTGGCCCAACAGGCTTAATTGGAAGCGGGGCGAGAACGTCCACGGTGTAATCCACCGTGGCTTTCTCGAGCTCATAAAAAGTATCCATAAGGACACAAAAGGGCTTAGACAAATTATTATATTGTGCCAATATTGCCCTTTTAAGGAACGCATACGGCGTCGTTGGATGAAGAAAAGTAGGAATTTCATCCCATTTTAAAAGGGGCAAAGTCGGAATTTCAACGTCGAGTTCAAGGGCATTTTCGGTAGGAAAAGGAACTAATTTGTGGTGAAAACAATAATAAGCTAAAAAACAAGCACATGACTGGGGCCATAACATTGCACTACATAACCCCAATTCATCAGCCACATCAGAAACCCAAGGAAGAAACGGGTTATTAACAAGACAAGAAACGGGCCGACCCTCACGGGCCAAAGCCTTAACCCTTTCGGGTACCCAACGACGACCCACAAGATCAAGTTGAGGAAGATACTGATCCATATCATGTTTTCTCGGGTCACCATCGGGCCATTCATCATCAAAAAACTCAAATCGGATAAACCCATCACCAACGGGTACGGGTCGATCCGATACCGCATCATTAGATTTTCTGATTGCTTGCCCAAAATTTTCAGTAGTTGTGAAAGTAACTAAAAGACCCTTTGAAGCAATTCTTTTACCAAGCCTAAGAAGTGGGTTTATATGGCCTTGACCCGGAAAAGATACCATGAAAACATGAACAAGTTCTTTGTACCCATTTTTGTGAATGGTTTCGGGTTCTTGACCCATTGAAAAAAATCAAGAAATGGGGAAGAAAATAAGAAGAAAAAGAAAAGGGTGATTTGGTTATGGGGATTAGAGGAAGTGGATTGAGTTCATATATAGTGGCTTGTTTGGGTGGTTAAATTAGAAGTAATTTTTTTTTTTTTTTTTTTTTGGGGATATTTAATTTAATTTATATTTGTTGATTAAATGAATTGGCATGTAGCAATGTTGTTGCCACTTTCCCAAAGACTTTTAAATGATAGTTTATGGTAGGAAGGGACAATGACTTCTTCTCATAGTTGATAGCTCATATGAAAGGGAATTAACATGGGTAATATGACTTAATTAGTGATGCTTAATTACTTAGTCATGTGGTTAGTTGGATTCATTTAGGAGAAGATCAAGTCAAAATACAAAGTGAAATTAAGTGGTTTGATTATTATTATTTATTTTTTTCTTTTCGTTTACTTTTTATGAGCATTAAATTTTTTACATATCTTTTAAAGTAATTTTCATGAGCATTAATTTTTTTTTGAAAAATATACGTTAAGACGTATCTAACGAGATATTACATGAATATATTTTGATTTTTATATTATTATTATTTTAACTAGTGTATTCCGCTTATAGAAATTATAATAAGAGTTTGGGGAGGAAAGGAAAGTTGCAATCTACTCATAAGGAGGATGATGTCAAAATGCCTCTTGACTTAAGAAAGATCGTAGAAAAAATCTCAAAAAGAGTTTCTTGATTGAATGAAGTTTAAATATTTTAGAAGTATTATTATTGCTTTTTCTAGAAAGAAAATAATTGAATGAAAATTTTCTAGGTATCGTGGAAATCACAGTTTTAAAGAGTATGCTTTTGAAATAAAAAAGAATTAAATTGAAGGCAAATTTTAACTAATTTGATAACCCGAATAAATATTTCTAGTTTTCATATATTGTCATGTGCTTTTACGATGTAAAAAAATTCTTGTCATTCTTTACTTTGATTAATATGTCACTCTAGTTATTCCTAACTCTTTTGAGCTCCTCAAATTCGGACCTTATAATTTATAACTAGTATTTTTTTTTGGAAAGAGTATTTTTTTTTTCAATATTCTTTGTTGATGACCAATCAATGTAAATGGTTTTATATTTTATTTTCAATTATTGTGACTCTAATACCATTTCATTCGTAATTCTATCTTTAATGGCGGTTTGGTATAGGTGGTAATAAACTACGGTAATGAAAATGAAACCCTAGTGTAATTTTGGTTGAAAAAACTAGTGGTAATACCCAGGTATTTTCATGAATTCATCTAAATATATATACCAGTGTTTATCTAATGTAAATATATACAATTGTATAATTTTCCTAGTAACTTTAATGGCACAGTTCAACTTCATAGAATTTGATTGCAAATCTGAAATTAAATTTCCGATTAAATTAATTTCTTGACAATTATGTAAATTTTATTCTTCGAACATGATCCAAGATCCAACAAATTTTAGACTTCCATTTAAAAGGACCGTTGCATTAAAAATACAAGCTGGTCTTAGGTGAGACCGTTTCAAATTGAGGCAAGAGTGGGTCGGCCCAATTCGCGCTCCTTACATGCTTTCTCGCTTCTTTTTCATTTTCTGAACATTTTTCAATTTTACTCTTAAAGGTATCAATTTTGACCTTAAAAGTATCAATTTTTAATTTAGGTAGATATTGATCAGTTTAACGTCACAATTGATCACTTATAGATTCAAATTGAAATTTACTTTAATTGATATGTTTAAGTAATACTTTACGTTGAAAGTGATATCTTTAAGGTCAAAATTAATACCTTTAAAATCCAAATTGAAAAATGCCCAGAAAATGAAAAAAACAAAAAAATGAAATTTTGAAGGGAAATAGGCGCAATAGACCAGCCCAACTATGGTCTTAAAATAGAACGATCTTAGACAAGTTTTTGTGTAAAAATACTCGATGCTTTCAAGGTCCATCCTAACATTTAATAGTCAGAATATTTAGTGGATATATGGTCCTAACTCCTAGTTAAATCTTGAAAATGAATCCCTTAACAATAGTCCATATAAAAGATGATGAGTGTGAAAAATTATCCTGAATAATTCAATTTATTTGTAATTTTTTTACAATAATCCTACATATTGATTAATTATGAATAATTCCAACTTCAAGGGGTATTTTTCTAGAGTAAACTCGGTGACCAAATAACTTGGTATAGCAAGTTTTTTTTTTATAAAAAAAGATAAATTAAAATAAGATGTCGAATATTTTTTTTGATTTTTTCTATTATTTAGATTTTTTAATGTAAAATTTCAAAATTTTTCTCGAATTTTAAATTAATTTTTAGTTTACTTTTTTGGTGAATTATCTATTATAGCAGGTCATGGGGTTACCTAAGTTTACTCTAGGCAAATACCCTTTAAAGTTGGAACTATTCATGGTTAATCAATAGATGGGATTATTATAGGAAAATCATGAATAAGTTAGATTATTTTAGGTAGATTTTCCTTATATTTATTTATTTATTTTACAATGTCAAAGTTTAATCAGGGTCTAAAATAGATTTATAGGTTCTAAATATATATAGAAATATAATTTGAAATTATTTTAATTTTGATTTCAGGTTGTGTAATGGGTCAGACCTCGAATGAACCTGATAAGTTTGTCAAATATGTATCTTAAAAGAGTCTAACTCAAATCAAGTTTAACGCCCGTTGGATCTCAAAAATTTAGAGCCATACTAATAAATTAGGGTTGGGTCTGCGGCGAGTCTTATAAGGCGTTACACCCATGATCATCCCTAATCACACCTTCACGCAAAATTCTTTTGGGCTAGAAATCTGGATATATATATAGAGCAAACTTCAATTCTATTATACTTGTTCCGATCCATTTCACTTTATTACAATCCGACACATTGTTATGATCATTTATAATTTTCTTATCGATAATATGAAACTACGTGATTAGACCTTTTTAATAAGAATTTATTTTACTATATTTTTTCTTGTACATCACTCATATTATACTAGTATAAAATATGTTTAAATAACGAAGAATATCAAAAATACTTCTGTATCACATATTCAGTATGAAAGTAGTATGACCTTACGATAATTCGTACGAATTTAGTTTATTTTGCGTTTGGGGGAAAAAATGGTGGCACATTCTCTTACCCTATAAATTGTAAATGTGTGCATTTGGCCTTTTGCTAATTGATGATACTAAATGATTGTGATACTTCAACTATATATGAAATGCATTTAAAATAGTTTTTTATATTGTTAGTACAATATAGAAGTACTTGTTGCATGTTAACTATTTATTAGTAAAGAAAATGAGCTGAAAAGCATAAAATAAAAAAAAAAACTATGTTACACAGAAAAGTAACTATAATAAAAATTTTAAAATGTCCTTACTTTATAACATAGTATTATTTTTTGTATACATAGTAACCAAACAAAATCAAACAAAAATCCTTCTTATTTGATCCTACATCTATACATATATATATATATAGGGTCGAGTTCAAGTGCGAACCTCGCTTAAGTGCGAACCGTGCGAACCTTGTTACTTTTTGGCAAAATTGTGTTACTATTTTTTTTCCTTGATTTTTATGGTTGAAAAGTAACACGTTTTTGCCAAAAAGAAACAGTTTTACAAAATGTTACTTTTACATCAAAAGCTGTTACTTTTCTATCATAAAAATTTCACACAAAATAGCAACACTTTTTTGCCAAAAAATAACAAGGTTCGCACGGTTCACACTTAAGCACAGTTCGCACTGGAACTTCTCCCTATATATATATATATATATATATATATATATATATGCCAAAAAATGGTTAAACTAAGTTTTTTATCCTGAAAATTATACAAGAATTTTTTTCAAATATACAAGGATTAGGACGTACAATATATATCATTTTCCATATATTTTAGCATACTAATAAGCAAAATAAATTATATTGATATTTATAAATTATATTGATATTTATACATACTCCCGCGGTTCTTTTTGTTCTACCATTTCAATACATATAATAAAAAATTATAATAAATGCATAATAAAAATGTATAAATTAACACGAATCTAACGAGATCTCATATGAATATATTTTATCTTCTAAATATATGTCAATAATATTAATTTAATTTATTTCTCCTTAAAGTGGAATAATCTAAATGAGAAGAGCATTTGAGAACGGAGGGAGTACTTAGTTAGTTAATACTCTCTCCTATTCAAAATAAATGTCCACTTTCCTTATTTAGTCAAGTCACTCTAATTGTCCACTTTTTATTTTTGGCAAAGATTTTTTACCTAAATACCCTCAACTACCCCAACTTATATTATTTAAAATACCCCACTTACCACTGTTTCAATTATTATAATCACTTAAATACCCCAACTACCACCTTTATAATTATTATAATCACTTAAAATACTCCAACTACAATTTTCTTAAAATCCGTGTCCAACCCAAAGTGGACAATTATTTTGAATAGGAGGGAGTATTACCTTAAAATTATTCAGCTCGTCTTGTATGAGACCGTCTCGCCATGAGATCACGGGTCCATATAATAACCCATTTCTTTAATTGATTACTACAAGATTATAAGTAATCGTTTTAAGGTCGTTATAAGTAATCACTCTAAGACTATACAATGTAATTATATTAAAATTATAAGTGATCACTTTAACGTTATAAGTGTTCATTTAAGACAAAAAATGTACATTAGGCCAGTCCAATAGAGATAGTCTCACCGTGAGACTGTCTCATCTAAGAATTTGTGTAAAAAATTTAAATTTAAATAAAATCACACGTCAATTTTTATTTTTTAAATTATCTTTAGTTGAAAAATAGACATATTGTCTCCTAGCTATTTTTTTCTTTTCTCTTAGAAAACACCATCCTAACCAATTAGTGGGAATTGATTTTTGAAGTAGTGGTTCCCAACACAACATTTCTCAAAGAACATATAGTACTAAATTCTTTTGCTGGAGACAGCCAAACAGAAAATAATGAGTCAACTTAATATGTTTATTAGTAGTATTTTAATCCAACTTAATGAGTTTCACTCACGTTATAGCAAGCAATTTGGCTATCAACATCAATAACAATGAACAAAAAAGTAAACAAACTTCCCAATTATAATTGGTAACGTACCCAAGATTATTTTACAATTAAAGAATCTTTAAATCAATCAAAATTATGATTAGACAACAAAAATAAAAAAAATGTAGGGGATCTTAATGTCTTTTACATAGTAATATATTTAATATTCAAGTTGCGATTGGAAATAAATATTTTTTTAAATTGTAGATTTCAATTATGAAAATATAAATAAAAAAATTTAATGGTGACTAAGGTTTAGAAAGTTATTTTCAAATATAATAACCAGTTTGTCATTCTCAAATCGACTTAAATCTAACTTTTAATATTTTTAATTTGTCAAACATTAAATTTGAGCCAATTATAAATTTTCAAATTAAATCATCATTGTCAAATAATATGAGCCAATTTAAGACTTCAATCTTAATTTTGAGAATATAAGACAATGTTGCCACTCATATCCTTTTCATGCAGGGTTTTCTTCTATTTGGGGATAAAATCGTCCGGTTTCCTTTAGTCAGACCCTGCTCTCGAGCGGGATATTGAATTGTCCGTCAACTTCCCTCACCCAGACCCAGCTTTCGAGCGGGATATTGGATATAATGATGATGAATCTTAATTTTGAGAATATGTGAAAATAATTTTGTTTGATTAATGAAAACAATATATAAACATGCTAATAATTTTATTACTTCCTAGTGGGAGGTTTTTGATTGGAGGTTAGAGATGGTAGTAGAAGAGTTACTATTATAGTGGTTGATGATGAGGTGAGGTTAGAGATGGAAAACTGTACCTACTATAGTACAAGGAGATGGACTTTGATCAAATTTATAGGTCATGCTATACAAACTTTTCTATAATCTAAGTGGTAATGTTGACTGAAAACTTTTCACGTAGTAGATCAAATTAATGAAAGTTTATTTTGATAATTTTACACTATTTTTACCCAACATAATGACATATTAAAAAAACAAACATCGTGATCACCCTATTTAACCACATATTTCGAAATTCAGTTGAATAAGTACTTATTTAATCAAAAACTTCACATTTTGTCTATTACATAGAAAAGTTAAAAGCTCAAGGTCACCACGCGGATTTAAATTTGTGAAAAGTCAAAAACTCATGCTCACCATATGAAATTTCCCTAAAATTTATTATCAAAGTATGAGAATGAACGGAAAAAACAAATCATATCCATAATGATGATTTGACAAAATAGTCCATCGACTCAAAGACCTGAAAAAAATAAATCAAGACAAAACATGACTGAAAAATACCATAAGTCGTCTACGCAAGATAAAAAGTAAGGTTATACTTATAATAAAAATATTCACTTCTATAAGCAGATAGGGACGGACATGGGTCTTGGACTCTAATGGTCTAAACTCAATCCGATCTAATTTAAGGGTCTTGATCCATTTATCTTTAGACCCTATGAGTATTTAATTGTTTGATTTGGAACTTTATCGGTTCATGTAAGTTGAAATGTGGTCGATAAATATTTCATTTTAAGAACTTGAATGTTAGAGGATCCATATAATTGGTCGTTCAATCAGTATAAAGTATCAGAATATCTTTTTAGTTGAAAATGTTTAGATAATTTTATAAAAATGGATAAAAATTGTATAATATAATAATTCAGATTCAGACACTGAATCTGAGTCTCAGTTCAAATCTAACCCATACCCATCCCTAAAAGCAGACAGTTAAGGCTGCTAAATGTACCAACCCAAATATTCCTAGACAGCTTTGAATACATGGCTATAATTAAGGTTGATAGTGTGATTTGCATGCAGATTTTGTGCATCTTATAATTACTTCCTCAATCAAAATTATCTCATAGACATTTGGAAATTGGAGGGAGTACGAAGATTCCTGGCATTGACAATTCGTTATACACCTAACTTTTCAGTACTGTTATTGTCGGTGGGGCAATACATTGAGCCGCCGGTGGCTTTGAGTTTGCCAGTTAAACGTAGTTGGACTATGACATCACTACCTCCACTCCTTTTTATGAATACAAACAAACGAGGGAAAACAATACTCCCTCCCAATTATTTTAGATGTCCCATTTTCTTATTTGGCAAAATCATATCAATTGTCCCATTTTCTTTTTTGTCTATCTTTTTTTTACCTAAATACCCTCACTTTTCCAATTCCCAATACCCAACTACCACATTTACAATTAATTTAATCAATTAAAATACCCAACTATCACCTTTTTAATGGACCCCACACCACCCTTAATAACCGTGAAAACCCAAATGGGACATATAAAATGATTCGGAGGGAGTATTAATCAATTTGTACATTTGACACATAGGGGTTTAAAATAAAACCGAATATTCGATGATTATCCGACTATGTAATTGAATACGAGATTGATCTAATTTTAAAATTAATTAAATTTATGTCAAAGTCAACGTTGGTACAAAATTTGTTTTAAAATCTATATGAAACACAGAATTCAAAATCAATTTGATGACCCAAATAAACTATTTATACTCCCCAACACCTTAAAATTGCAACATTTGACGCAAATTATAAGGATGACTTTGATACAAAATTGAAGGATAGTTATTATTTATAATGTATAGATTATATTAAAGAAAAAAATGTGTGAATGAAAATTTAAAGAAAATAATAGAGGTATTTTTATAAAAAAAAATTGTAGCAAAGTTAAATAGAAAAAATAAAAATTTGTCACATTTCAAAGTAACAAAGAAAGTAGTAGTATCTCCCTATCCCTTTTATTATGTTACAACGATTTGGGTTCAAATTGATTGAATTTTACAACGATTTTGATGCTCATTTTGAAGACAACTTGTCTTGTATGAGACCATGTCACTATGAGACGTGCCCAAATAGTAAGTGATCTTTTAAACAAATTCTTAGTTGAGACCGTCTATACAATAGACGTTTCAAGTTTTGGGCTGACCCAATTGATAAATAAAAAAAAAACTAATTAGTGATTTTATAAGTTAAAAGGGAGATATGGGCTGGACTTTTGTGAGACGTCTATAGTACAGACGGTCTCTCAAGAGAGAGTTTGGATCTTTTAACATACTATACATGGATCAGCCCAAATGACCAATAGAAATAATCACACAAACAGTCTTATTTAAAATTTGTGTTTTAGAAATTAGTTTTTCCCAGCTAATTTTGTAATTTTTTAAATTCAAAAAATGCTTTTATTTTTTCAATTTTCAATTTTCAATTTGTGAATTGTGATTACAGCAGATCTTGGGTAAGACCGTCTTAGAATAAGACACGGCCCAATATGGAGCACATCATCTTTTTTCCTTAATCTGGGCATTTTTCAATTTTACTTTTAGAGGTATTAATTTTGACCTTAAATATATCAATTTCAACATAAAGTGGTACTTAAATATATCAATTAAAGTAAAAATTTCAATTTGAACCTATAAGTGATCAATTTTAACGTTAAAGTGATCAATTTCTACCTAATATAATTGACAGTAATAAGTATTGAATTGTATGTTATGTAGTTCATTTATTTTGTTTATAATTGATATAGTTAACATCGTAACAAAAACAAGATAATGTCATAATTGATGCTTGTTTGGTAATAATTGACAGTGATAAGTAATGAATTGTATGTTGTTATGTAGTTTATTTATTTTGTTTATGATATAGTTAACATCATAACAAAAACAAGATAAAGTCATAATTGATGCATGTTTGGTGATAATTGACAGTGATAAGTAATGAGTTGTATGCTGTTATTGAAATTCTTACATTAATTGATATGTTTAAGTACTATTTTACGTTGAAATTGATATCTTTAAGGTTAAAATTGATACATTTAAGGTGCAAATTGAAAAATGCCCAGAAAATGAAAAAAACCAAAAAAAAAATAAAATTGGAGCGCGTGTAGTGCACGCGCCTGAGAATGGGCCCGCCCAATTATGATCTTATTCTAAGACGGTCTTACGCAAGTTTTTGTGTCGTGATTATATGTGTATCTTAACTTCTCCTTGTTTTTACTTTGATGTTGCTCCTTAACAATCACGTGTGACTTTACCACAGCAATCCGGAATGGGTCGTGGGCCCGTACATGTTTTCATGGATTGCTTCACATATGTTAGCCCAATAATAGAAAGTGTATGGACTTTTTATTTTACAGAAGGTCTCCTGAGAGACCGTCTATGGCATAGACGGCACTCTCAGCAGCCCAGCCCAATGGAAATTTCAGTTTTTTTTTTGAAAAGTGTAAAAATGGGCCGGGCCATTACACCCGTCTATGCTATAGACCGTCTATAGAAAGAATTTGTGTTTATTTTAGGGTCGTCTTACTATGAGACGATCTAATATAAGACGGGCTCTATATAGTTAGGGGTTACACTAATTAGGTCAAACTCTAACACAAGCTGATTCCTTAATATGAATAAGAAGACAATATAACAACTAATCAAAGGTTATAAGTTCAAATGTCACTCATCCTTAAGTTTAAGTGGAATATTTAGCGCTAAGTATGAGAAAACTCTGTGTTGCATCTATAATTTTAGCCTAAAAAACTCATCGTGTAAAAAGATGTGAATATATTACATACTTGTTAGTCGGAATTAATTCCTTGACAATTGCATCCAAAAATTTTCCCAATATATTTAGTAAAAACAAAATTGAATGCCACCATAACTAAGCAATTAGAATAATGAAATTAAGTTTGTTTGACAATACCATCAAGTTCATACATCTTATTTAGATAATTTTAGAAGCAACTACTCAAATTAATAACCCTAAAATAAGTATTGCTAGTTTGTACTCCCTCTGTCCCGTTTAATTTGCAACATTTTTCATTTTGGTCCATCCCACTTAATTTGCATAATTTCTATTTTTGGACTATGACCCACCCCTTTCTTTCAATCTCATCCCTACATTTTAACTCTCTTTTAATTTCATCCACACAATTCATTCCCTTTTTTCATTTATTACCGCTTTCTTAAATTTTACTCATTTTCTCTTTGATGCAAATCGAGGACAGACAAGTACAACATATACAAACTATTTTCAAGAAGCTAAGTTTGGGACTTAATAGGAGAATTTATTTTACATTCCATATGAGACAAACTTTTAATAAATAAGCTCGTCTTGTATGAGACAGGTTGTAACACCCGAATTTCCTCCCATCCTTTACGGTTTTGGTTTCGTACAAAGGGGTCGGAAATTCAGGGGTGTTACACAGGTTCATATAATTAGTCTATATATATAAGTGATCACTTAACAAATTAAAAGTTTATAGGCAAATTTAATGGAAATCTCAATTAGACCGTCTCATTTAAGAATTTATGCCAATAATTTCATCTATGAACTCTTGGATATTCCGATTCGATGACCCACCATTTTTCACCGAATTCCTAGCCAAGCCCTTCCACTCATTGGACTTAGCCCAAATCTCAACTCCCTTAGGCCCACCCATTATCTCTTCGATACACTCTTGGATCATCTCACTCTCAACAAGCCCATCTTTATTGGGCCACACCCTAAGCCCAATACCCAAAACATCAACCAAAAGCTTAGCATTAGTGGGCTGATCAGTCCACATAGGGTAAGCAATAATAGGAACTCCAACACTAATAGTTTCCAACACAGAATTCCATCCACAATGAGTTAAAAAACAACCAATAGCTTCATGTGTTAAAACCAAATGTTGTGGGGCCCAATTCACCACTAACCCTTGCTCTTTAGTTTCTTGTATGAATCCCTTTGGTAACTCCCCTGCACCCTCTTGTACAGGATTATCCGGTGGCTTCACAACCCATAAAAATGGCCTCTTGGTGTTTCGTAAGGCGGTCGCGATTCGATCCATTGCTTCTCTAGAATGTACAATTAAACTACCAAATGACACATAAATAACAGATTTTGGGTCATTTTTGTTAAGCCATTCTAAGCATTTATCATCAGATTTCCACATAGTAATCCCTATAAAATTGTTTTTATCATGATCATCATGAATTTTATCTTCCAAGAGTTTGGGAGGGACTAATGGACCAACGGTTCTGATCGTGACAAATGTCGAAATATAATTGGATATCACATCTTTCTCAAGTTCATAGAAAGAATTAGCCAAAACCCATTTTAGTTTATGCAAATTTTGTATAGTTTCAAAGAATGTTTTTGTTAAACCCAAAAAAGAATTAGAAGGGAGTACAAAAGAAGGAAGATCACAAGGTTGTAACAAGGGCAAACCTGGTATTTTCACACTTTTTTCAAGGTTTTGTTTGGTGGGAAAATCATTAGGATTGGATTGAAATCTATGGTAGATTGCTAATAGGGTGCATGGTTGTATCCAAAGCATAGCACATGGGATACTTAACTCCTTTGCCACGTCAGCAACCCATGGTATAAATGGGTTATTAATTAGGCATGAAATTTTTTTGGGTCTAGTTTTGTCACAAGCTAAAGATGTGATAAGGTTACTTACATTTTTGGACCCAAATTTGGCTAGGGTTTCCATGTATGTATCCAAATTGGCTTTTCGATCATAATCTAGGCTAAACCCATCAGAGAAAAATAAAATATCGATCCCTAATATTGAGGGGATATCAGGGATCTGATCGGTGGTGGTGGATTGGTTGTGTTTGAAAAATCGATGTCGGAAAATCTCAGTGGTGGCAAGAGTAACGTGTAAGCCTTTGTTTTGCAAGTGTTTACCTAGTCTAAGCATGGGATTAATATGACCTTGGGATGCAAAAGCCACCATTAGTACATGAATTGGTTGTTTTTCTTTTTCCATGAGATATGATTTTGGGGTTGGACAAGCAAGAGAAGTGGCAAATTGATACTTAAGGTATGAGGTTTGATAAATGATAGAATTGGAGTAAATAAACAAAAATGGTTCATAAATTGTTATTGCATATTGAGAAATAGTGGATGTATATTATTAATATGCTTTTTTGCTTCTTTTTTTTATATTTATGCTAGTGCATGGTGAAATAATGGAATTGGATTCTTGTGAATTGAGGTGGGCCACATTGACATTATCTTTGATGATTTTAAACCATGTATTAATCAAATAAATAAAAGAAGCAAGATACTAGGATAAGAAAATAGTATAAAGTATACTATGGATGGATATCATGATCATATTACAAAAGCCAAATACTTAAAAGAGTGAATACATAATTAATAATACTTCATCTTATGAGATATTTGTTTTTTCACACTATCCAATGCACTTATTCAATGCTTAATATCTCTTACTGTACATAACGAAATATTATAAAAAGTGAATATCTTTGTATTGAGACGAATCAAATAAGATCTCACTTGACTATGTTCTAATCTATAGATTAAGAATAAAACACAAATATCTCATTCTCTATGAATAGGAAGAAGTAATTGATTGACTTCATTTTAAAAAATAAATAAATTTCTAAGTTGTATCACCAAAGGGGAAAATCATAAAGGATTATCTACCTTATGATCAATTGTCTATTAAAAATGACAATAAATTCTTACACTTTTAATCAAGAAAAAGGTTGTATGAAAGCAAAATTAGCATGGTGAGTTATCAGACTAGTGTCCTGTACAAAATTAGGATTTAAGGAAAAGAGAAAGCGGACATATCATGATTGTATTTAGCATCATCTTTCATGCTAAATTTTTGTTCTAACATATACTTCTCTGTCTCATTCATTTTGTATTATTTAAGTGAATTTTTTTTAATGCAAACACGGAGTAGGAGTATTATACGATAAGTTTTCAAACAATACTGACAAGTACACAAAATGAAATTTCTAATTTTATCAGGAGAAAAAATAATTCTTATAATATAGTGGTAATAAATTTTCTCAAGAATAAGGATCGTTAACGACAATCTTGCAATAAAATTGTCACTAAAATATAACTTGCTTTTAGTCGGATATATTTAGCGACATTTAATTTAAATGTCGCTATTTCAAATTTCTTATAGTGTACATAGAGGATTTAGTGACATTTAGCAGACCCTTTAGCAGCATATTAAAAAGTTATACTAAAACTTTTAGCGACATAGGATCTAGTGACATTTCTCACAAATGTCACTATAGACTATCGTGACAATTAAATATGTCACTAAAGACCAAATTAAGTGTCGCCAAATCACTTTATGGTTGAATTTAAAATAAAAAATAATTATTATTACACTAAAAATATGAATCAGTGGTATTTTTTAATGCCACTAAAGCCAATATCGCAAAAAGCTAAATTTGTTGTAGTGTGTCAGAGCTGAGTTAAAGTTGAAAAATTCTATAAATGCCTTGTTTTTTCTAATTATTGTGTATCTTAAATACTTAATACCACATATTTTAATACTGAGACCTTTAATTTTTCTGGACCCTGTACGTTGAACAAGTTGAACATGCTCATAACTTCTACTGAAAAATTGTTATGATTCTAACAAGTGTCGAAGTTATGAGCTAAGGCTTAAAAAGTGTTGAATATTGCATATTTCTAGTTTAGTTACAAGAAAGTAGATACAGAATGCATACAATGACACCATATTATATGACGTCCATTAAATTATGGCTACATCCTCATATCAATCAACAACTTTGAAAAAGTAAGAAACAACAAGAAAACAAGACAAGAATGATAGAGAATCTAACGGTTGCAATAAAAACTTGTTTCCCGTGGTCATTGTTGAATACAACTCTTCTTCTACCTCCTTGGAATTTTCCTCTTGAAACTATTTAGAATAAAAAATTCACTTGTCAAAGAGAAACTATTTAGACGGGTAGTGATTGAAACAGACTCTCAATCTCACAACTATCGATGTTCACTCACTGATTACTAATACCGTAATAGTTTTTGAGTCCTAAGGGCGGGTAAGAGGGGCCGTCGCCCAAGGTCCTATGTCAAAGCAAAATTAATAATTGTAGAAGATCCATATAAGTTATAAATTATAAAGGAAAAGGACTTTAATTTGCTATTTCGCTCAGGGCCCCAAAATATATAGAGCCGGCCCTGAGCCCAAGCACATGTTGTAAGTCTATCATATCCCCTCATACAACTCTTCATACCCGATAACCTTCGATTACGTTGACTCTAATTTTATACACTTATTATAATTATTAGAGGTGTTCATTCGGGTCATCGGGTTGATTTCGGGTCAGGTGTTTCGGGTCGGTTCAAAATCGGGTTTTGTGTTCGCATTGGTTTTTACATAATTGTAGATCCATTTTTAAGTCGGGTCAAATCGAATTCGGTTATAAAGTCGGGTGTCTATCGGGTCATCGGGTCTATTTTAAACACCTCTAATAATTATTAAACTATCAAATTCAATTTTAACAGAATGGAAAAAAACAATCCACTTAAAAGCAAAATAAGATTCAGAATTAAAACTAGCTAATTATACCATAATTGTCTACAAATTACTCTTCAAACTTATAAGCTGATATATTTTCTTTTCTTTCTCCATGTAATAAGTCAAACTGTCAAATGTGACAAACAATACCCAATTAAACAAGTTCGACGTCTCTTCGACATTATTTATCCAACTTTGATTTTCATGCCGTGTAACTTTTGTGGTTTGGAAAATGCGTTGCCAAACGGTAGAGATATTCAAAATAGATTTGATGATCTAAAATTTATCAGGCTTTATAGTCATTTTGATTTGACCCGACTTCAAAAATGAATTATAATTATGTAAAAACATTGTGGTCATAAAATTCAATTTCAAGCTGACCCAAAACTCTTAATCCGAAATCAACCTGAATGAACACATTTAGCCAAAAGTAAGAGAAGTCACACTGTCTCTCTACCTACTTCTAATCTCTGTGTTTCACTCATTTCTTTCAAAAAATTTTTAGATGATATTTCTTTCAATTATTTCTTTCTTGAGTCAAACATGAAAATAAGTTTGAGCAGAGTTGTTCTGACTATATGCAAAAATTTATTTGCATAGGGCTCAGATTTAGAGTTAAAAAGGATCAATGGCCTTAACTCAACAATGTTGTCACATACAACGTAGAATATCATTTGTAAAATTATTATTTTACTTAAGCTCAATATCTAACTCTAGCATGCATTTTTTTGTTAGGTTAGTTATTTTATAAATTAGAATGTATTTATAATGATAATTGTAATAAATAGAAGTCCGAATATGTTATTTATCCGGAAACGCTTTACAAAGAAGACTTTATTTTTCATTTTGCCTAAGACCTATAAATGGCAAGGATCGACATTGATTTAGAGTATAGAATTTTTAGACCAACTACTAATTTGGAAAGAAGGAACCCTCAATTCGGAATTTTTAACATTTGTAGAAGTATAAGGAATTGATTTTTTTCCTCGAAGCCTCCATGCACATACACAGCAAATGTTAAGAGTATCGTATTCCGGAGCCTCAAGCCTTGAATCATCAGCTTAAACTTTTGGTTGAGTTGGTTTCTTGACATGGTATCGGAAGCCAACGTGACAAGAGGTTACGGGTTCGAATATCAACCACCCTTTATTTTAAGTGTAATATTTAGCGTCAGGTATGAAGGGGATCCGTGCTGCATCCACACTTCTAGTCCAATGGGCTCTCATGTGAAGGGCGTGTTAGAATATATAACATATCATGGGGCCTCAACTGTTGAAAATACTTCACATGTGAGACAAGATCCGACATCGATAAAATAGTAGGTTGTTGACTTGCATATATAATCGAAAAGCTAATCTTCCTATTATCATATGGTTTTGGGAAGCAATGAACCTCACCAAGTGTATGTGCAAGTCAATGCACTCGACCCATGTCCACATGAGTGGGCCACGGTGAGATTATGTGACGAATTGTCACGACTTAATATCAACCATTAGCTAAAACTTTTGATTGAGTTGGTTAATTCATACAAAAATATGTGAAATGACATTTTTAGGGAAGAAGCCAAAGTCTTGATTGATGTTTATACGGAAGAAACCAATAAGCAAAGCTTTCCGTTTCTAGTAAATTAGTACAAAATATATTGCTTTTATTTGGAAACTTACTTTTCTAATTTTTTTATTTTTATCAGTAATTATAACTTCAAAGCGATCAATTTAGAGTTTATAGTGCTAAATTATACATACTTTATGATCTTAAATGAGTTCAATATAATTTTAAAAAGATTATTTTATAATCTTAAGTCGGTCAATTCTGACCTTCAAGTTATTAATTATTAATGATCAATAATAAGTTTTAAAAGAAATTAATTTTTACCTTAATGCTATCAATTATGACTTTAAATTTATTAAAAACTGATTGTGTATTGTAAAAAATTATAATTAATTCGATTGGACTATCGATTTCACTATAAGGCGGTCCCTTACAAGACCTGCATGAAAACGTATTGATATGAAGAGAGTCGAACCTTTAAAGGGAATAAGCGCGCTCAAAGCACTTAACCGTTATCATTATTGTTGGGAAACTTTAATAATCTATATTTATATTTCTCTTTTTCACTATTTTTTAATTTGTTGACTAGTTGAAAATATTGATTATTTTTATTAATTTATAAGTTAGTTGGATAAATTAGATGTTTAGAAGGATTTTAAGTAAAATTAGATATTAGTTGTTGATTGTTTATTAAAATAATAGTTGGCCAATAAGCCAATATATCATTTTTTCAACTCGCTAAAAAGTTATTTACCAAACACTAAACAACACCAACTATTATCGATAGATTGTCTAATTCTCGTAATGGCTTATTCTCTAAGATCCAAAAAGCTTAAATTGATTCCTTAACATGATATCGGAATTACCGTGACAAAAAGATTCTGAGTTTGAATCTCACCTACTCTCATTTCAAGCGCAATAAAAATTTAACTATTAACCTAAACTTTTAATCGACTTAATTTGACATTAATTTCCTCTTCATAATAAAACAAAAACTTTAGTTTAGTATTACTTTACCTACTTTACGTGTAGGTGAAGATGAAACACAATAGTTTTTTAATCACTTCCATTATGACAAGTCATTTTCATAGACCAATGTTTCACTATTGAAGGACTTTGTTAAGTTTCCACTTATTATATGAAAGAGGAAGTCTGGGTAAATCACGGTTATTTGTGAGAGAAGTAAATTACACTACGTGGCCTAATCTTATAGGGGGGATTTTGGATAATTTATTTTATCTTTTTCTTATTTTAATTATTTTATTATTATTTCTTTTGTTTTTATATGGTGATTTACAAATCACGGTGATTGTTTAGGAATTTCTATATAAGAAAATACCGTCTTGTTGGTTTCCTGCCTTGAAACCAAATTAAAAGAACATAGAAGGCGGCCAAAGGAAATTGCACCTAAACATATGGGGTGTTTGGCAAATTAGTTTATTGAACAATTTTATATAAATAGAAGGTTGGGTGGTCAAACCAGCTAATGCTAGTGTTTGGTGAATTAGTTGGTTGAAACAACTTATTGATACGAATAAGCTGTTTTTGAACAAGCTGCTTATAACAGCGGGTTCAAAATCAACTGGTCATACCAGTTAATAAAATCAGTTGGTCAAATCAGTCACTATAATCAGCTATCAGCTACCAACTATCAACCATTAGCCAAACACTATCATAGTCTCAAAATTCATTGCACAATATACTTATCTTGAATAGTAACCCCTTCATAATTTATGTGTTCATAAGTAGTAGAATAATTAAATTTTAGAGTCAATTTTGATCATGGATTCTTATTAATTTTTGAAAATAACGTCTTTCTAAAATTTATATTTGAAGTTTTAAGATTGTTTATGTGACCTCAACCATTAGTAGTTTCTAGTTGAGTTGATTCCTTGACATGGTATAACAAGAGGTCACATGTCGAATCTCAACCACTTCTCATTAGAAGTAGAATATTCAGCGTCAGGTATGAGCAATGGGTTGTACTGCATCCACACTTCTAGACTAAAGGGTTCTTGTGTGAAAGTTTGTGTTAAAGTATACTCCCTCCGAATCAGTTTAGATGTCCCATTTGGGATTTCACGGATTTTAAGGGTTGAGTGAGGTCCATTAAAAAGGTGGTAGTTGGGTATTTTAATTGATTAAAATAATTGTAAAAGTGGTAGTTGGATATTGGAAAGTGGAAAAGTGGGGGTATTTAGGTAAAAAAGGATAGACAAAAAAAAGGAAATGAGACAATTGGTATGATTTTGCCAAATAAAGAAATGAGACATCTAAACTGATTCGGAAGGAGTAAATTATATTATGGTCTCAACTCTCAACCATCAACTTAAACTTTTGATTAAGTTTGTTTCTTAAGATGTTTGTATCTCAAAAGGAAATAACAAAAGAAAATGGATAGAGTATTATCCTTCATGTCCAAAAAAATCAAACACAAATTTCTAAAATTTCCAAACACTATAAAAACCCACCTTAGAATAAGCATTGTTTCATGCAAATTGCACAAAGCACAAGCACAAGCTTTGTGCCTTAAACGTTACGACACACAATCTCTATTGTCCTTTTATTATAGGTTTATTACATTTATAAGAAACCAAATCATACACATTATATCATGCATTCTACTCTTAAACATATTGCATATTGTATGAGTAGAATAATTGCATATTCTTTCCTTCTTTCTCTCATCTTATGCTCTATTCTCCCGGCAATGGAGGCTCGGCGGTTGCCTTCCCATGTCGACGAGGTTGCGTTTAGGGCGAGGAGGATGAGCTCGGGTCCTAGTAGAGGAGGAGAAGGGCACAAGAGACTCAAACATTTTCAAGTTTTTATCCAGCACAAGGAATTTGGTCCTAGTCCTGGTGAAGGACATGAGTAATTACTAATTACTATATTACTAATTACTAATTAGTTTTTTCAGAGGAAGGCTAAAGAATTCCTACAAAAAATCCTACAGACAAAGAGGAATTAAAGATTAATTATTTTTAGACCGTAAAAGTAAACCTCATGTCACAAGGGCGGAAGAATTAGTAATTAGTTAGAGTATGTTAATTATTTTGATTTGACAAACATAATTACTATTTTCTTCCTGATCTCTATTTTGCAAGTCATGTACATATATTTTGTAATTTACGCCTTTAGATATTTATATATTGAAGAAAGTTGATAGGACTATATATTATTTGATTCTATTTATTTATTATATAATCGGCCGAGGAAATGAAGGTATAAGTGAGAATCAAACCCAAAAACTTCATAGAAAAAAAGTTAGAAAAAAGTGGTAATTACTTTATAGGACACAAGACCTGATTAACAAAATCCGTACGATTTTGGTAAACTTTAATTGATTTGTATGTGTATTATATATATGTTACATATATCATAAATTATTCTCAGAGTTAAGTTCATAATAAATTTATCATTTATTGATTTAAATTTTTTATTTTTTTTTTAAAATACCTTTTATTTTAACCCTTTTATTTTTGAAGCTACGTCTTATATATTATTAAACATTTTCTCATGAAATTACCCCCTATTGCTATCTAATAGTGGTTGAACTTGAACCATACTAGAGAATTAGGGGTGAAAGTTCGGTTTGCGGTTTGGTTTTTTTATAAAACCAAATCAAACCAAATTTATTTCGGTTTTTGATTTTTCAATCCAAACCAAACCAAATTGGGCCACAATCCAAATGGAACCAAATCACATTAATTCGGTTTAGACTTTTTCAGACCAATCCAAACCATATTTTTCAATTAAAAACAAATTTAAATTGCAAATCGAATTAGATTACTAAAATTATAATGCAAAAATGAAAATGACGAAAAAAAATTCAGGTTTATTATTTTTATAAGATTGCTTACGTTGTTTTTGTTAGTATTGCCAATTAAAATTTTCTATTTGCACGCCAAGTTGCACATTCACTCAACAATTAGTTTAGCCCATTGTAAAAAGTGAGCTTCTATTTTAATTCGGTTCAGAATTGCGGTTTTCGATTTTTAGTAAACCTAATCCAAACCAAAATATTTCGGTTTTGAAAATTCCAATCCAAAACCAAACCAATTTATAAAAAGTCCAAACCATATTTCTTATTCGGTATGGATTGGTTTGGTTTGCAGTTTTTATCCGAATAACTTTCACCCCTATATAGAATTACTCTAATTTCAACCATAAATTAACACTATGTTTGGATAGCAAATTAAGAGAGAAAAGAAAGGAAAGGAAGGGGAAGGAAAGGAAGGGAAATACTCCATTGTTTGTATAAGAAGGAAGAGAAGAGAAAATAAAGGAATTTCATTTTCCTTCCAAATCTTTCCTCTTATGGAGAGATTTGGATGTTAACAAAATGAAGGGACTTAATCCCTCCAAATCCCTTCCCTCCAAATCCTCTCCTTCCCTTTTTTGCTATCCAAACAAGAGATTCTCCATCCCTTCAAATCATTGCTTTTCTTTTCCCCCCATTTATCTCAATCCAAACAAGACTTAAAAGTGCGTGATAGGATCATAGGAATCGCATTATTAACATACTTAATGACTAATGACTAATGACTAAGTAAATAGCATTAGGCATGAATTTAAGGGGCACTAAAATGATATGGGTCCTTACTCCTTACTCCTTTATAAGGGCAATCCATATCGTGCACGTAAGTATAAATCCCATTGTTTAATTTAATCACTTAATAATTATAATATCTTATGAATTGTACTATTGTCATTAATTCATGAATAACAAGGACAAATTGCGGCTTTAATGAAGTATTCTAATTTATTAAAAATGTAAAATTATATTTATCGTTATAATAAGTTAATCTAAGGTTGAAGACTTTCCCGTTTATCATTGTGACTATGGTTTAACCCTCGCATCTAAATAATGAAAAAATCCTATGAGTTTGATGTACACACTGTTTACACTGTACCCATGCTAATTGTGAACTGTGCTTTTCATGTTAAAAGTAGTTGTACGTGCCATATTTTATGACTTTCTAATTTTAAAAATAATCATTTCAAATTTAGTGTTTATGCACATAAGATATGGGTTGTGTTGAGTTGAATTGAATGAAATATTAGCAAAGCAAAACTTGTAATCTTTGACTAGCATCAGGAACGCGAATAGATCTAGGGCTGAATATAATTTGGTTTAAATCGTAAATGAAATTGTAGTTTCAAAAATAATTGATACAGTTTTGGTCTGGACTCTTTTTTTTTGTATTAATTTTTATTTTTTATATTTGACCATAATATTTCAGCCAGAACACAAACGTGTACAATGACTGAAAACCACTGTTTTTTTAAAAATAGATTGCTACCTTAATATTTCAAGACGTAGTTATTTTTTTTGTAGTATATAATATATATACTTGAATGATGTTGATGCATTAAACTAATTATGAACTAGTATAGATACTTGTGCAATGCACGAATTTATTATTATTATGAGATATTTAAAAATATATATGCTTCAAAGAATATTGCAAATATATATTATCGTGATTAAATTTATCAAATACATGATTTTTAAAGAAAAAATAACATGCTAATTTTTTATAAAAGTTATTTATCAAATACATCACCTTTTTATTTAATGGGAAAATCTACATGATAAACACCAAGTTAAGAGAAACGCTTGTAATAACTAATCTTATTTTCTTTTCTACATGGTAAGCACCAACTGTTTCAAAACTAACTGTCGTAACTATATGGGCTAAAAAACGTTTGAATGACCGTTAATGGGTGAAATTACCATATTGACCTTGTTTAATTCTTCTTCCTTTGCAAAATACATACTCAGAGTCACGAGGCCCCATTTCTGCTTCACTTTTTTTCTCCATTTCCTTTCCTCTCTTGTAATTTCTCCCCATCTTTTTTGTAAATATTTTTGCATGTTTATTTAATTTTCTTTATTTCAAATTAAGTTCTTCATCAGATCAAATCATCCATGGCAATGAGAGATTACATAAAAGCTTCACTCCCCAATTTCTTTAGTTTTCTTTTTTCATAACAATGATAGCTTCTCCTCTATTTTCTTTTGGTTTAATTGGCAGTACAAATTTCCATACCCACATGCTCCCCTTGCATTTTAATCGAATAAATACAAGCAAAGTATGCTATAAGTAGAGGTGTTCAATGGGGCGGGTCGACTCAACGGGTCAAGGGTCGGGTCATATTTTAACGGGTCGGGTCAATAATGGGGCGGGTCATTAACGGGCCTTGGTGTAAAGGGTCGGGCCGGGCAGGGCCGGATAATTATAATTATTAATTGCGGAAAAAAAATTACCACTTTTTTTTTATATTTTTAAATGATATTATTATATACGTAAGTGAGTCGATCCATCGGGCCATAAAGTATAATAAAAAAAAATTATTTTATGAACTTTTCAAAAAAGGGTCAAATTAGGTCGGATTTAAATGGGCTTGACCCACCCGACCCGTTTAACATTTGACATGACCCGCCCCGGCCCATTTAAATTTTGACCCGCCCCACCCCGCCCGGGCCCCTTAAACACCTCTAGCTATAAGTAAACCAATAAAATTTCCATCCCATAGCAATTATCACATAAGTACCGTCGAATTGGCTTCCTTTCAAAGTATAATATATTAAATCATCAATGTGAAAACAACTTCACTTCGTAAAGAAAACATAATACAATTATAAGATGTTCTTGGTCTTGTAACATAAACCGAAAAGTATACTATCATTTGAACTACAGTATGCTATTAGAAGTTCTAAAGTACAAAACCCATCTCTAATTTGAGTTCTTTTGTATTCTTTATAAAACTGTAAGAATGAGCCGATTCCTAGCCTTTTTCTTTGTTGTAATCGGGTCTTTCACTTGCTGTGCTTATAACTATCAGAGTAAATCCGCCTGTCATCAGCCTACTGATTCCTGGCAAACTGATCATTGTTGTTGAAGCAACACAATTTTCTTTTGGTTTACTTGGCTATACAAATTTTCTTTTGGGAGGCATGTATTGATTACAATGACAAGTAAACCAAAAGAAAATGGAAGAGAAGCTGCCATTGTTATCGAATGAAAAGAAAAGTAAAAGAAATTGGGGAGTGAAGCTTTTATTGGGAGTATTTGTTACTTGGGTTTTTAGAAAAGAGATTAAGAATTGGAGGTATTTAGGTGAAAAAAGAGGAGAATAATGGGTAGTATGTGGTAGAAACATTTCAAAACAGATGGGTATCAATGGAAAGGAAGAAGATGATGATAAAGAAGATAAGGGTAATATTGTAATTTCAGAAGTTAACGGCTATTTAAACGTTTTTTAGCCCATATAGTTACGACAGTTAGTGTTGAAACAGTTGGTGCTTACCATGCAGAAAAGAAAATAAGATTAGTTATCACAAATGTTTCCCTTAAACTGATGCCTACCATGTAGAATTTCCCTTATTTAATAAACGTATCAAATTCTAGGTTAGACATATAAGGTTGCTATAATCAATTATATAAATACTTTACTCAAGTTATCTCCAATTTTGATAAATCAAATTTTAAATTAGGTAAATATTGTCATGCAATAAACTATTATCCACTAAAATAATTTCATTTGTCAAGGTTTCCTAAATATGTCATTTGTCATTTTTGAACATTTTTTATTAGTATGTATGATATAATATTTGGTGAGTATAGCTAGGTACGAAATATTTGCATAAACGCGTGCACCCCTACATTAAAATCTAAAAAAAAAATAACATAATTAATTAACATGTGTATATATATGGATTTTCTATAACAACAAAATTAATCAAAAGTTTATTTTCTATAATAACTAAGAAAAAATAATATGGATTTTCTCCTAATGTTATCTTGAGTCAAGAAGAAAATCTATAATTATTATTAAAATAAAACACTGCTGATGTCATCAGTTTTAAAAATTTCTTAAGTGTCACTTTCTCAATAAAAATTTTCCATCCAAAACTCAAGAATGATGTCATTGTATTTATTACTAATGTTTTTATCTTTGACTTTTTTATTTTCTAATTATGACTATAATATTATAAATATTGATTGATTTTTTTACTTTTTAGGTCATATCATTTAATATATTAGAATATCATATATTTTATTTTCTTTCAATTATTTATGAAGTTATGTTATTTATTATATGATTATAAAATATTATAAAACATAAAGCCACAAATTTTTATTCTTTTTGCTTTAAAAATATGTCAAAAAAATTTAATAAGATTGTACATCCCACGCGCATTAGCTAATGTAATAACAAAATAATAATTAATACCTAACAAATAACCATGAGTACATTATCTCAAAAAAATAAAATAAAATTACCATGAGTTCATATACATTACTTGCCCAATTTATACCAATACAGCTATACAATATACGACAGGCTGTATTAAATACGACAGGCTGTATCAATCAAGAGTAATACTCTTAGCGTATATAAAACCAATACGGTGTATGTCGCTGTATGACGGTGTGGTATATATACATTGGCGGCTTGGCGCCTCAGAATACAAAAACAAAAAGTAAGAAAGTAGAAACCCTTGCAGAAGTCAGAACCGCCATTTGTTACTCGATTATGGCGGGAGTTTTCTATCTCCGTAAAGTTCTCCATTTACGACACTCCGCCATAACCAATTCCTTCTTCAAACTACAGTATCATTTATTTTCCACCTCCATTGTTAAAGATAAAGCCCATCAATTAACCGAAAATAACAATGGCGGTGGAAGGGTCAAAGGAAAGTGGCTAACTTTACCGCCTTTTCCTTCCTCTATTGATGCTGTTTCGTTGGGTAAAAGAATCAGTCGCCGGAGTATTGTAGGTGACATTGATTCAATTGAAACGACGACGTCTGCGCTGAAATGGGTTAATCGTTGTTGTCCTCGCCTTCCTCGTTCACTTGTCCAGAAACTCTTTCGTCTTAGACAGGTATGATTTTCATCTCAATATAGAATTTAGGGCAAAAATAATGAAAATAAATTTATGATTATAAGTTATAGAGTTGCTTTCATGACATTTTTATAATTTTTCTTTAAATTTTGCAGTGTATTATTTTCTGTGTGTGATTATTCTTCTATTAAATACCAAAACACCGCCTATGTTGGAGCCGGTGAATGAGATTGAATAATAAAACATTTAAGATAGAGACAAAATAATATTATGAAAGTCTCAACTAAAAGATTTTCTGTGTTAGTGCCATTCTCTATTCCATTCCCTTTTAAACAAATAAAGACTTGAACTTTTTTTAGACAAAATCCCATTCTCTTCATCAAATCCCACATGCCAAGCCCCCTTAAGTATTGTACTTCATTATGAGAGTTGGGAATATTGGATGATGTGAACAATCTTTTTGAGGTATTGTTTTGAAGTTGATAGTGGGTTTAGGGATTTCTTCTTGATCGTTTAATTTTTGAGGCTGCGTGGGCAGGTTAGAAGAGACAATGTAGAGGGCAACGCTGATGCTTCCGAATGCCGGTTGAAACGGGTAACCTTTTATGTGTAGCTTTTAAATCTCTGTTGAAAAGTTTCCGATACTGTATTAATCTGAGTGGTAGTGGCAATTTTTGGAAGGTGGGAGCTAAAGACTTGATGAGGGAAGGAGAGCGGATCTTTCTTCCTATAAGTGTTATGGAACCACCTATCAAGAAGCAGGAGTATGAGTGTAGCGAAGAAGAAATGAACTTCATTCGTTGCCTTGAGATATATAAGGTGTGATATCCTTTAACTTGTATTTTTACTGTTGTTTTGTGAATTTGGCTTGGATAATGACTCACATTCTCATTATGTTGTGAAATTAGGATTCTGCCATAATTGCTATCAACAAACCCCCAAAACTACCAGTACAGGTAAATGACAGGTATAACATGCATTTTGTATCCTCTGCGTTGTACAAGAATGTGCAGCTTCGATATGTAAGCATTTTTTACTTTAAAATTATGACTTACTGTGATGATTGATCGACATTCTTCAGGGTGGCTTTGGGATTAAAAAGAGTTTAGATGAATTGGCCGCCACATGTCTTAGATATGACATCAAGGAACGGCCAAGATTGGTGAGTAATGTGCATACTTAGTTTATGTGTTGTCATTCTTGTGGGTGAACCTATTATATTGAGTCACAGTTTTGAACAATGGCCACATTGAATCATAGGGGTACAGTTCTAAGCGGTTTCGGACCTACCGAACTAGAATATTTGCATCATAATGGTGTAAAAAAAATCACATTTTAAGCCGGTTCACAAGATATCTCATAGTTTTGGCTGTTTTTTGGAGGTGCAACAATCACATTACCCCATCACAACTGAAACCCATTTGTTGCACAATATTTAGAGTACAATCTTAGAGTGTAAAGTGTATTTGACTTCTAGTTATAGGTACACTGGTAACATAACATCAAACTGTAATGTGACTTCAAAATCATTCATAGTTTTTGAGTTAAACAACTTATTTGTTCTCTTTAAGCACACTAGTAAGAACTTGGGATGTTGGAACTCTTGTTTGTTGAACATGAATATCACTGGAGTTAGCCATATGTATACTTCTTAAAGTATAAGCGGAATTATGTACTTTACTAGCAGCGAACATGCTAGTTGGTTTTCTTTAATGCATCTGCACTTGGAAGTTCATAATATGAATATAGGAGATTAGTCTGCGTGAGTTCAAATTAGTTAGCTAGCGTACAGAGTGACTTGAATTTTTTATAAACTTATTGTTATGTCCATTTTTCAACTACATTGAAAGATCACTATTAGGGATGATTAGCTTGAGTGTGATAGATTAAACTAAAATGTCACAATTTGAGTTGTTCATATCCTTCCTTTATTAACATTTATTAGAAACAATGTCTTTTCTAGGTATGGATACCGCTGGTAAATCATTTTCTCCGTTTTGTGAGGTTCATTTTTAGAAGTTATGAGGACTTGTAGCGCTTGGTGTTGTTTCTTTGTTTTTGGCTCATGTCTTTAATTGGATAGAAAATTAGAACACTTGGTAGATTCTAGTGTATGTGTTTTTAATTGTAGCTTTTGGATGGAACTTTGAACTATTGTTTTAGTTTTCTAACAAGTTTAATGCACCCATTAGAAGTGGCATTTCACTTGATGATATCATGTGTGGTTTCCTTTTGTTTTTGCTTAAAATATATGAAGGTTGGATAAAATTAAATTTTTGCGATCTGTCTGCAATTGCAAGTTGCCAGATAAGTTGACTCGCCCCAACAAAAAGAAATCAAAGAAGAAAAAAGGGGCGAGGTTTCTGTTAAATAAGCTTGTGTCATTGCCTGTATAGGCCATGAGATGTAATTACTAAAGATTAAACATAAAATGTATTTGAATGTATGGGTTTGTATGTGAATATAAATGTATATAGAAAGATTGAAAGTAATAAAAGAACAATTGCTAAAGATAGTATACAAGCTCTCGAGAGGCTTGTTCTCTCCAAATGAGTATATAACTCCTCTTAAAACTATTACTTGAATAAATGACTAATTCCCCTTCCTTCCCTTCTATTTATACTCATTGTGTGCACATTTTATTCTCCCACTTAACTAATTACTTAATATTATTTATCACTAAATTCCTATAATACCCCTTCCTAGCCATTCATGACAGCTTGTTTACGAGAAATTCATGTTTCTTTTTAGGTTCACAGACTCGATAGAGATAGTAGTGGAATCTTGGTGATGGGAAGAACGCAAACAAGCACAACAATTCTCCACTCTATTTTTCGTGAGAAAACTGTTGGCATATTAGAAGACGTAAGTCGTTGTGTCTTCTTTTTTAGTTGTCTTGTCTTGATAGACAACTTATTGAAAACTTGATTCACGAATTCTTGTTTGCTGAGGTTTTCCATGTTTTGACTCTTAATTTCATTGCCTTGTGAAGTATTTGGTTTTATAGGGAATGATCTCAATACCACTAACTAAGGTTCTTGCTTTTCTTTGTAACATATTACATCTTATTTTCAGAGGGAGACGGATTTGGGGAAGAGAAACCTACAAAAGAGATACTTGGCTCTTGTCTTTGGGGTTCCTAATCAACTGAAGGGAATGATCTCAATACCACTAACTAAGGTTCTTGCTTTTCTCTGTAACATATTACATCTTTTCTGATTGTACACTTGCTCCTTTTCTTTTCTTTTCTTTTTTTTTATTTAGAATTTCATCTATAATTAATTGGATGTAGTTCTCCTCGTTTCTGAAAGTTTTTCCACATTACTATAACGAACAATTTAATATTGTTTGTTCATATGGGAATACATTCTTTTTTAGGATAGTTTTTGTTACCTCAAAGTCCATAGTTGGTTTACATAATCACAAAATTGTCCTCAATTGATTCTTTAAATAAATCATAATTCATGCTTTTGTTTTGGGTTAATTAAAAAGCTCCCATATTTTCTAAAATTTTGACAATTTAATTTCTGCATTTATGGAACAATTTATGTGTTTATAAAAAAAATTTTGTTTACTTTGATTTTGTATAATTCAAATATATCCATATAGAGGAAAGATTTGCTTTTCCAAATTTTTCTACAGTTTGCCTCCTTTTTGCCCTCATAGACAAACATTTAGCTCTTTTTTCTATTCAAAGAACTCGAATCTCAAAATTTTATAATATTATTACATCACAAGCATTATCAAAGTTCATCATTATCAAAAGCGATAAGCTACTTCACCAATGTGCTTAAGAATCTCCTAGGGTCCCATGAACCTTGGACTAATTTACCCTTCTTCCGGAATATCATTACTAATCTAGTTGATGAAACACGAAAGAACAACTTATTATAAACTTAAAAAGTCGATAGGTCTATGCCACTTATTTGCATAACTCTTTTGTCTATTCAAAGAACACGAATCTCAAACGTTTATAATACTTACTATACCCTCCTACAACTCAACTATCATCATCACATAGTCTAAACACTTTTCAGCTACTCAAACTATAAGCCTTAATAATGTTTTTATGTTCATTCTTAGACTTTACTAACACGAATGATATGATGTACTCTATTTTCACGACCTCTCATATTATGTACTTTTATAATACTTACTATTTCCTCCTACGAATCAACTGTAATCATCAAGAAGTCTGAACTCTTTCCAGCAACTCAAACTATAAGCTCTAATCTTATTCTTATGTTCATTTCTATGCTTTACTAACACTAATAACATGAAGTACTTTACCTCCACGAACTCTTATGTTATGTCACAAAATTATCAATGTTCATCATTATCAATGTCTATAATCTATTTCTTCAATCCGCTTTAAAGTCTCCTAGGTTCCCACGAACCTCAGACTAATTTACCCTTTTTCAAGAATCTCTTTACTGCTCTAGTTGGTGAAACACGAAGGAAAACCTTATCATCAACTTGAAACTCGATAGGACCATGCGACTTGCATAGCTCTTTTGTCTATTCAAAGAACTTGAATCTCATCTCAAACTTTTAAAAAACATACTATTTACTCCTACAATTCAACTATATTTTTTTCACAAAGTCTGAACACTTTTCAGCAACTCAAACTATAAGCTCTAATCTTATTCTTATGTTCATTTCTATGCTTTACTAACACTAATGACATGATATACTTTACCTCCACGAACTCTTATGTTATGTCACAAAACTATCAATGTTCATCATTATCAATGTCTATAATCTACTTCTTCAATCCGCTTTAAAGTCTCCTAGGTTCCCACGAACCTCAGACTAATTTACCCTTTTTCAAGAATCACTTTACTGCTCTAGTTGGTGAAACACGAAGGAAAACCTTATCATCAACTTGAAACTCGATAGGTCTATGCCACTTGCATAGCTCTTTTGTCTATTCAAAGAACTTGAATCTCATCTCAAAGTTTTAAAAAACTTACTATTTACTCCTACAAGTCAACATTGTTTTTTTCACGAATTCTGAACACTTTTCAGCAACTCAAACTATAAGCTCTAATCTTATTCTTATGTTCATTTCTATGCTTTACTAACACTAATGACATGATATACTTTACCTCCACGAACTCTTATGTTATGTCTAAAAACTATCAATGTTCATCATTATCAATGTCTATAATCTACTTTTTCAATCCGCTTTAAAGTCTCCTAGGTTCCCACGAACCTCAGACTAATTTACCCTTTTTCAAGAATCTTTTTACTGCTCTAGTTGGTGAAACACGAAGGAAAACCTTATCATCAACTTGAAACTCGATAGGTCTATGCCACTTGCATAGCACTTTTGTCTATTCAAAGAACTTGAATCTCATCTCAAACTTTTAAAAAACATACTATTCACAAAGTCTGAACACTTATCAGCAACTCAAACTATAAGCTCTAATCTTATTCTTATGTTCATTTCTATGCTTTACTAACACTAATGACATGATATACTTTACCTCCACGAACTCTTATGTTATGTCACAAAACTATCAATGTTCATCATCATCAATGTCTATAATCTACTTCTTCAATCCGCTTTAAGGTCTCCTAGGTTCCCACGAACCTCAGACTAATTTACCCTTTTTCAAGAATCTCTTTACTGCTCTAGTTGGTGAAACACGAAAGAAAACCTTATCATCAACTTGAAACTCGATTGGTCTATGCCACTTGCATAACACCTTTGTCTATTCAAAGAACTTGAATCTCATCTCAAACTTTTTAGCAACTCAAACTATAAGCTCTAATCTTATTCTTATGTTCATTTCTATGCTTTACTAACACTAATGACATGATGTACTTTACTTCTACGAACTCTTATGTTATGTCACAAAAGTATCAATGGTCATCATTATCAATGTCTATAATCTACTTCTTCAATCCGCTTAAAGTCTCCTAGGTTCCCACGAACCTCAGACTAATTTACCCTTCGTCAAGAATCTCTTTACTGCTTTAGTTGGTGAAACACGAAGGAAAACCTTATCATCAACTTGAAACTCGATAGGTCTATTCCACTTGCATAGCTCTTTTCTCTATTCAAAGAACTTGAATCTAATCTTAAACTTTTAAAAAACTTACTATTTACTCCTACAAGTCAATTATATTTTTTTCACAAAGTCTGAACACTTTTCAGCAACGCAAACTATAAGCTCTATTCTTATTCTTATGTTCATTTCTATGCTTTACTAACACTAATGACATGATATACTTTACCTCCACGAACTCTTATGTTATGTCACAAAACTACCAATGTTCATCATTATCAATGTCTATAATCTACTTCTTCAATCCGCATTAAAGTCTCCTAGGTTCCCACGAACCTCAGACTAATTTACCCTTTTTCAAGAATCTCTTTACTGCTCTAGTTGGTGAAACACGAAGGAAAACCTTATCATCAACTTGAAACTCGATAGGTTTATGCCACTTGCTTGTATAGCTCTTTGGTCTATTCAAAGAGGATGAATCTCATCTCAAACTTGTAAAATACTTGCTTTTCACTCCTACAAGTCAACTGTAATCATCACGAAGTCTGAACACTTTTCAGCAACTCAAACTATAAGCCTTAATCATCTTCTTATGTTCATTCTTGGCTTTACTAACACTAATGACATGATGTACTTTATCCTTCACAAACTCATATTATGTAACCAAATTATCAAAGTTCATCATTATCAAGGTCGATAATCTACTTCACCAATGCGTTCAAAAATCTCCTAGGGTCCCACGAACCTCTGACTAATTTACTCTTCTTCAAATTTGTTTTTACTGCTCTAGTTGGTGAAACACGAAGGAACATCTTATCATCAAAATTAAACTAGATAGGTCTATGGCACTGATTTGCATAGCTCTTTAGTCTATTTAAAGAACTCGAATCTAAAACTTTTATAATACTATTCCCTCCTACAAGTCAACTGTAATATGGCAATGGGTATTGGACCCGACCCGAATCCGTGGATCTGTATCCGTTTTCAAGGATCTGGGTCCTAAAAAAATGGACTCTTCGGATTTGGATCCGTTTTACTTCCAAGGGTCCGGATCCAGATCTGAGTAAAATATCCAAACCCGGAGCCGTGGATCTGGAGGACCTGTTTTTATATTTTTATATATTAAATTAAATATATATTCTAGCATTCTTGCTAAATCCCCACTGTCACAGTTTAATACTCCTTACTCCTAAGTACCTCCCACGACAAACATTAAATTCCCCATTCCCAAGTCCCATGCCCACCGCCAAGGTACCGGTACCACTCTCTGACTCTCTGCCTCTCCAGTAGCCAGTACTACACCCATCGTTAAGTTATTTTGAGTGATCGACTTTTGTTAATTACATTAAGTTATTTTGAATGATTAGGTGTGTATCGGCTATGTTTATTTATGTTACAAACAACTTTAATGTGTTCATCGGATATTTTCAAGACAATTTTAAGTTGTATAATGGTTTTTTTGGTGATCGATTGTGAATATAGCTTTATGGCAATCTCAACACGATCCAATAAAAAGCAAAAACAAGTCAGGCCTATTTGGTATTGGATCCGCAGTATCCACGAATTTGGATATGGGTCTTGCAAAATTGGACCCGTGGATCGGGGCCTGGATCTGGATCCTGCTCGTGAAAACGATTTGGATCCGGGTCCAAATCCGACCCGTTGCCATACCTAGTAATCATCACGAAGTCTGAACGCTATTCAGCAACTCAAACTATATAAGGAGTATGAATTAGAGAATTTAGCACATTAATAGGAATCCTTAAACAAGTTGTTAGAGTTTGTTTGCAAGAGAACAAGCCTCTCGAATACCTTGTAGTACTTTTCACAACCTTCCATCAATATCGTTTTGCTTGTCTTTTCTATCTCTTCCTGTTCTTTTATGTTGTTCATTACTATGGCCTACTCAGGTCATATCATTTGTATGACAATTGTAGTTTGAATATTGTTAGTATGGCGATTGTGGTTTATCTGTTTATTTTTTCTGTTTTATTGTTTTAGGTGCTGTTAGATGATGGCAGGTCTGAACGAATTACTATTGCAGATGGTGCTTCTTCAAGTCAGCATGCTGTGACAGAGTTTAGAGTCGTTGAGACTTCAGCTTATGGTACTATATTATTTTCATGTATTTTTAGTACTAATTAAAATTGAATTTTTTTTTTAGTCACTAACAAAGGTAAGGCCGTGTATATCTAATTCTAACCCCCCAACCCCACCCTAGTTGGGAGCCTCTTTATGGCATTGGTATAATGGAATGTCGTTGTTAAGTTAGTCAATTCATTTTTCAACCTTTTAACTTTCAGTAAGTGAGCCTAGTACAAGCTGCAAAATGGCTGAAGAAGTCATTTGTTTCTCGTCGGGGGAGAAACTGTCGGGAATCAATTACCATTACTTGATTGTCTTGTTTCACCTGGAGTATTTCAAGTGGAAGTTCATTGTCTCCATGTTTACAGTTTCGGAATTTTTTTCTATCATAGTACCATCAGGATTACTGTCATGTGACTCACTAATCTTTTAAATCGTGAATCAAAAAAAAGAATTATGGTCCGTTTTGGGCAATTTCACGGTCATTTTGAGCGAATTGCGAATTCAAAAAGCGAATTAACTAGCGAATTTTGTTACGCTGATCAGGATTCCTTTTAAGAAACACAGTTCACTGACATATCATTCTTTTCTTGATAATTTTCCAGGGTATACATGGTTAGAGCTATGCCCTGTCACCGGCAGGAAACACCAGGTAATTTTCGGATGAACATTTGTTCTCCTTTTCCCGTTACAGTATGCTATTCTAACGTCACAGCCTCATGTCGAATTTCCATCCTCGTACAAATGCAGCTTCGAGTGCATTGTGCAGAGGTTCTAGGAACACCTATCGTAGGAGACTACAAATATGGCTGGCAAGCTCATCGGCAATGGGAACCTATACTGTCAAGCCTTGATGAGGACGTTACTGAACCAAAACTACTACCCTTTGGCCTCAATTTACAGTGCGGAAGCATATCCGAGAAGCAACCCCATTTGCATCTACACTGTAAGCAAATGATTTTACCCAACATTTCTGTTGCTCTCGATCATGCGTCTCGTGATGTGGATTACGATTTCTCTAAATTAGAGAGCATTAACTTGGTAGCCCCCTTGCCGTTCCACATGCAGAGGAGTTGGAACCTTCTTAAATCTCTTGCTCGACAAAAAGCTTAAAATATCCTTATAATAGAACCTTCTTAAATCTTTTGTATGGACTCATCTCACGGTGAGACGGTCTCATGCATGAGTGGCTGTCTGTAGAACAGGGTTTTGTACAAGAGTAAATTGAAGAACTTAAATTAGGACACTAATTTTTACAGGTAACTTTATAAGGATGGATGATTTTTCATATAAATTTTGCCCTAATCATTTGAAAAGTGGATGCATTTCTGAAGAGCATGCATCCCAAAATTGGAATGATCCCTAACTTTTAAAGATTATTGTTCTTATTATTTATTCCTTTTGGATTTTTCATCCAAGTGTTCCGTGTGCGATCGTTTCGTATAAGATTGCCCTTCGGTCTCCCTGATATTGCTATCTGTTTTTAGTTGTTTTTTATTTTACCTATTCTTTTATGGAAATGTTATTTCAATTTCTTTGATTGTCATCCATATCTTTTCATTTCTTTTAATATAATTTTTACCATTAAAATAATTGTAATACCATTAAAACAATTTACATGTTTCTACAATGTTCACTATAAGTTGCAGTCTAGTTATGTTTGATGAGTAGCGTTTTGTATTCATTTTAAGCTTTTGAAGTAATATTTTGTAAAAAGCTATTTATCTTTCAAATTATATTTTATTATTCTCACAACTACTTTTTGTTAAACATATTTCTAAATAGCTTAACTCCACATGCAATTTTAATTAAATCACTAACACTTGCTACTTTTTTAAACATTGAATTTAATTTGAATATTATGATATGTACCTACTATAAAATATTATTGAATATATATAGGATCTTGGATCATGTGAAAATCAATTAAAATGGTGAAAACTGAAAACAGGGGTACATAAAAGCTCAAATAGAGTACATATTTGAGTGGTAGTTTTGTAAATAATTAGACATTTGCTAAAAAGGTACATATATGCTTAAAAGGGGTATATATTCAGATGGCATTTTTGTAAATAATATGAATTTTTTTCTTCAAAAAAAATATGTACACCTTATAACATGAAAACAATGACGTATTAGGGATCGAACGTTGTGTTTCAATCTCCAATACCACCAAGATCGAAAGTATGTGAAGTCTTGTGAAATAAATTACGCAAACAATGTGAACTTGATGTTTGTAGGAATAAAAATGCAATAATAAAATGACACAAATGTTTAAGGGGGTTCACCCAAAATTGGCTACGTCCCCCGTGGTGTAGTATCTCTTATATTATAACAATTGAGAATTACAATTAGAGAAGAGATGAGGCTAAGTGTTTGGCTTGAGGTAATTTTTGTGGATGTGTTTTGATGACTACACAAGTGCTTTATTTATAGTGCTAGAAGTTATAGGAGTTACACAAGATTAATACTATGATTAAATAACACAATTAACACCATTTATCAGCTGTGTTGAATGAGTAGTAACTCCCTCCAAGCAATTCATCCGTCAAAAACAGCATCCTATGCTGTCAGAAGAACCGTTCGACCGGTCGAGCGGACCAGGGGGGTCGAGCGGTCTGGTCGAGCGGAGAGACAGAAGCTACTAGATGCATCCTAACTTGTAGCTCGACCAAATAGAACATTTTTGCTCGGGTCGAGCGGATCCGCTCGGTCGAGCAGCAGGTCGAGCGGAGGTCGAGCGACCACTAGATCCCTCCTGGACAGTTTCTGCTCGACTTGAATAATAGAGCATCTTTTCATTTCTGCATAACTCATCATAAAACCCTTCATAACTCATCATAAAAACCTCAATGAAGTGCCTAATCTTAACACCTAATAACCCATCTTTAATCCTTCTAGGATTCCAATTCATGAATGCACACACAATACATGTGCACTCAAGTCACACTTAATCACAACATAACATAATATGTACTCCTTTTGCAACAATATGTAACCAATGTAGCAAGTATTATGGAACGGAGGATATATATATATATATATATATATATATATATATATATATATATATATATATAGATGTAGGATCAAATAAGAAGGATTTTAAAATGAGAAGGGTGAGAATGATTTTCGTTTGATTTTTTTGGATTACTATATATACAAAAAAGGATACTATGTTATAAATTAAGAACATTTTAAAAATTATTTCATAGTTACCCTTCTGAGTAACATAGTTACTTTTACATTACGTGTTTTTGGCTCAATCGTGACCATAGATTTTTTTATTTTAGTGAAATCAAGGGTGTAGAGTCCTTCTTACCCTTCTCATTTTCAACTCCTTCTCAATGGATCCCTCCCCTATATATATATATATATATATATATATATATATATATATATATATATTCACGATTTTCCTACAATAATCTCACCTATTGATTAACCATGAATAATCCCAACTTTGAAGGGCGTTTTCCTAGACTAAACCTGGTGACCGGATGACTTGTTATAGCAAGTTTTATTTTTTTAAAAAAAAGATAAATTAAAATAAAATGTCGAAAAAAATATTACAAAAAATGTTCATAAAAAATTTATGATTTGTTTTATTTATGTAAATTTTCAAACATGTTTTCTAATTTTAAATTAATATTTAATTTATTTTTTTAGTGAACTACCTACTATAGCAGGTCATCGGGTTATCCAAGTTTACTCTAGGAAAATACCCCTCAAAGTTGGGATTATTCATGGTTAATCAAAAGGTGAGATTATTGTAGGAAAATCATGAATAGTTTGGATTATTCTAGGTAATTTTTCCTATATAAAAAACAGAGCACAATTGTATTTGTAGTTTAGATAATCTAAGCTTTTCTTAAACAAAATAAATTTAAACTATTCATACTTCAAACTATGTTTGAATTAAAGTGTATTTTATCTATATCTCTATATTTGTCATATTTTCTATTGAAGTTTATTCTATTAATTTTCACTCTATTTCTATTTTAGGAAATAATTTATCACTTTTATATTTTATATTTCTTCTTTCATTTTTAAATAATTTTTACCATTTTAACTCTTTTTATCAAATTTTTTAAATTTCGTGCAATTGGAATAAAATAGATTTATGTATAGTAATTAGATCATAATAGGGTCAGAGACACTAAGTAGGTCAACCCTAGTTTCTTTTATTGACTTCATTTATGAACCAAACAAAAAATAATTGTGTGTAGTATTTTAAATGAAGAACATAATATAATTGTTTTAAAAATAATATTATAAAATGTTATTTTAATAAACACATTGCATGAAAAAAACAAAAAACATTAAATAAAACCTTGTATGAAGTAAACATCACACTCTCACCTACCACATATGGAAAATTTTAGATTCTTATGTTTTGAAAAAAAGTAACTAAAAAATTGAATTTTATATGAGTAATTATTAAGAAAATAGATGGGAAAGCATCACTTTCTCCCACCAACTACCAAAGTTGGTATAGTGGTGTGGGCAGTGATGAGTTCCGGTCTTTCCCTCCTGTTGATAGTTCATACCACTACTTCTCTATCTTCCTTATCTTGTCTACCTATTTTATCTGATCGTTTTGACAGGTCTACCTGTATTAATAATTAGTTTGTACAATTTATTTTTATGTAACGAATTGGCTTTCACTTAGAATGAGGTTTGAGAATCGAATGTACGCGAATCTACTCTTGTTAGTCATAAGACTAACAAAGAGGTTGTTTTCAATTGTGACTCTAGGTAGCAAACGTTAGTATAACTTCATGTAAATAAGATGTACATACTAGGTTGAGAATTTTGTAAGGAAACTCAAAGTTTTGATGGTTCTTATTAGTCAAGAATTCTGCCTTTTGAATTTAAGTTCTTATGATTAATCATTATATTTCTCAATCTTTTTTTATCATGGTCATGGTTATGGTCATAATTATCAATTAATATTCCGCACAAGTTAAAGTGACCATATTTGTATCTTTTGAAGGAAGGGCAGGAGAAATTTGCGCAAATTAACCCCAAACCTACTCTTTTCTTGGCCAAAATAGATGGTAATGTAAGGTTTTTAGGGGAAAGGTTATGAATCATAAATCATAATTTAAGTGAGAAATCTTGCATCAACGCACTTGCATATTTTTTTTTAAATGAATACTCCAACTTTATTCATTAACTAATTACAACTTCTTATATGAGAACCCCAATTTGCGTAATACTATATAGTTTTGGATAAACTCAGACAAAAAAAAAAAAAAAAAAAAAAAAAATCAAAAATCAAAATGGCATTAACTTTCCTCTCATTACAATACAATATTTACAAATATGCAAGCTGCTTAGTTATTTAATCCTTAATTGTGGTCTCCTCTTCCCTAAATTGATTTTTTTTTTAATTTTAATTTGTCTTAATTTACTTTAATTTTTAATTAGTATACAAATTTTTTATTTTTATTTTTTTTCATAACCTGAGCCTTGGCCCGCAAGGCCCAGGGTTAAATTTGCCTTTAACTCTATTATTTTAAATATCCCGCTACTTTAGTAAAGTACGTTGTAATTAATCATATAATACTCCCTCCAATTTAGTACTATTTGCTTTTTAAACGTTATTCATCTCTTACTTTTAAGTAGTATTTTATTATTAATCTATAAGTTAAAACATAATCAAGTGAAATCTTGTTTGATTAATTTAAATGCAAACATTAATCGTATCAACTTCTTATAATTTTTAATTATACACAATTAGAGATATTAAATATTAAATAAATATTTTGGATAAAGTGGATAAAGCAAATTGAATGAATCGGAGGGAGTATTAATCTCCATGCTAACGAATATTTCCTCCGTTCAATTATACTTGCTACATTTCACTTTTACGCATTCTAATATGTTATTTTGTTTATTAATATGTTGAATTATACAAATCTAAAATCTAAAATTAGAAAAAGTTAATATTATGAAAGTATACAATTAGACGATTAAAACAAGATCTCACTTAACTATATTTTTACTTACACATTAATCACAATATATAAAATAAACTTGAATGATGAACAGTGAACATAATCAAATAGCAAACGGAGGAAGTATCCAATCAAGTAAAAATAACCGGAATGGCCGGTAATTTAGGAATTTGTGGAAATACTTTTGATTTAAGTTGTGATAGGTGTTGTTGGTGAGTGAGTCCCACGAATGACCAAACTTAGACGCCAAAAAACAGAAGAAAAAAACACAAAAACAGTATTTCCTGCGTTTTTTTATTGTTCACTTTTCTTATTTGGTTAATTCATCTAAATTGTTCCCATTTTATTTTTAGCAAAGATTTTTTTGCCTAAATACCCTATGTTCACACAAGTAAAGACCATAATATCTTCGTTTATATTATTAGAAATACGCCAACTGTCACCTTAACAATTATTATAATCACTTAAATACCCAATTACCACCTTTATATTATTATAATAATTTAAACTACTTCAACTATTTTTTTTTTAATATGAGTACCCAATCCAAATTGGACAATAATAAATAACTGGAGGGAGTATAATCCGTGATTTCTTATAAATTGTATTCCCACTATTGAATCATTCATTCCCATTGTTCCTATCCTCATTCCTCACCCAAATACCTCAAGTTCAAGTGAAAATCTGTTGATCTAAAAAAAAAGAAATATTAGAAGATGGGTAGCCAAGAATCAGGAAGAATCATAACTGGTTGGGCTGCTAAAGACTCATCCGGCCATCTTTCCCCATACTCCTATTCTCTCAGGTATTCTTTCTCCCACTTTCTACCGCCCGTCGTAAGAGATTACGAGTTCGAATCTTAATCATATAACGCCGAAATTTAATTGAATTGCTATTTTAACGCCTACAATTTTGATTATATCATCCTTGTGAATTGTAATTGATTATATTAATACGCAAAAACGAAAAAAATTGGTGGACTGTCATATTTTTTTACTTTGATATTTGAATTTTTTGCAATTTTTTTCATGTATTCAATATGATTTATAATTGAGGCCATAAGGTCTTGAGACACTGTCTACGGCAAAGACGGCTCTTCCAACAGTCCAATCTAATGATTTTAAATTTAAAAATAAGGTAAATAAGGTTGATGACTAATTAGTTACTTATTTTGCAAAATGGATTGGCCCATATTTAACCGTTTATAGACGGTCTAGCAAGAATTTGTGTTTAACTAATATATCTCATTTAACTTTTCATATTTTTTAGATGTTCAACTGAAATTATGTGTGAAAGAAAAAATAGTGTTTTGTAAATTAAAGGTTTAACATGTTTAAGCCGATAAAATTAACATATACAGAAAAACAAGATGTTTGGAATAACTTCACCCAATAAGAATGGGGTGAATAGGCGGAAGTAATTTTTAATTTTGACACTTGTTTGCAATATTTAGTTTATGAATAAATAAAATTATCAACTTTACTTGAACCCAAAAAAAAAAATTATCAACTTTGCTTGAACCAAAAAAAAAAATATCAACTTTGCTACTCTTTAAGTATTTATTGAAACCATAAAATAAGTTGAATATTTTGTATTCGTTAAATCATAAATTTTTAATTGAAACAGTCAAAGACTTTACGGTGACAGTAACTATCTCGATTATACTTACACATGTATATTTAGTTTATAAAAAGAAAAATTGAATAATTATACGGACTCGTCTGGTACAAGATAAACTATTGTTACATTTTGAATTCTAAAATTTAAGTTTTGTGCACTGTTAGCTTATTTTCTTCTAAAATGCTAATTATATGCATATTTTTTATTTTTATTTAACATAAAATAAAAAGATGGTTGGTATGTAAAACAGAGAAACAGGGGCAGAAGATGTATACATAAAGGTGTTATCGTGTGGAATTTGTCATACTGATCTTCATCAAGTCAAGAATGATCTTGGAATGTCTCGCTACCCCATGGTTCCTGGGTACGTTCCCTTTTTCTATTGATCTTTTTTTTTAAAATAAATTTAATTCAATTAATTTTTATTGATCTTTTTGTTGAATAAAATTTACCTTTGTTGAATTTAGTTCAATTAATTTTGTTAAATGTGTGCTGAATTTGTCATAATAATATGAATTTACATTTATTGTATAAAATCATAATTTTAGTTAGCCAATAACATCCTTGAGTTTAGGTTTTAAAATTAAATGTATTATTGTATAAATAAAAGTTCGTTGTAATAAATATAAAACCAAAAAGTATTTTGATTAAGCCTGAGTTAAAGTAGACCGTAGAAGAGAATCAGATCTTGTCTTAGTTAAAGCTTGTAAGTATTGTTTTCTCCCAATAAGGTTGTAAGTTGCTTTTTCTCGTTCTTCTTTTTCCTCAATTTAATCCGAAAATAAAAAATTATAGAAAAATAATAAACCTAATAATTGTAAAAGAGTGACATTATTGAATATTGAGTGAAGTTGATGATTTAGGAGTAGTTGGTACTTGGTATTTGGTACAATTGGTAGGAATTTAATACACATACGTTTTTTTTTTTGATAAACATACTTACCACATTAATTTAATACTCCTTAAAACAACGACTTGGACGAAACTTAGGTGATTATATATCAATTATAAAACTCTAATTATAAGAGAAGATAAAATTCTAATTATAAGAGATTAAAAATATCAAATATAATGATAGAAATATCGACTTCAACATGTTAATAAATAAACTTTAATACGATATAATATTAACATGAGGCTGTTAAAATAACAACTTATATATGCAATATAAAACACCAACTTAAATGTATTAAATTCTCAACTATAAGGGGATAAAATACCGACTATAAGAAATCAAAATAACAACTTTATTTGTTAAATCACCAACTTCAATAAGTTTTGTTTACCTCCATACAAGCAAATTATATTGTTGACTTCTTCAACAATCATATTTTCTTCATCAAATTCTATTATCATTAATTCATTACTCTAATTGATGAACCTTCATAAAAAAAATTAATTAAATGAATGAAACAGTAACTTAACTATACTTAATAACCGGTTGCTATTTTAAATATTCATAAAGTCGAGTTCTTGTCAATCAATTTTATTTAATTTCCCAATAATCAATTAGAATAAATGTAAATAAATTCATGTATATACCTATGATTGCATTTGTATTATTTTCACGTTGAATTGAAGTGTAGTAGTAATTATCAAATTCAAGCATTAAATTTTCTATTTTAATCTTATATCAGACGACATCATATTGGAGTTTGTTTGATGATTTAATTAAATTATTAAATTTGTGTTGTTTAGACTTTAGAGTACCAATGTGTAGATGAATAACTAAAAAGTACTCCTATCAAAGTCCAAATAAACGCAATAAAAATGTTGGAAGATAAAATGATTTTCTTGTCCAACAGGCGTAACTTTATTAAGACTGTTTTGTCATGAGACGATTTTAATTAATTAGGTTAGCAGAAAGTCATTAAAAAAACTACTCTTCATACAATTTAAGTTACATTGTTTTGATTATTTTTTGCTAATGGACTGCTCGTACAGGTCGTCGAGACGTCATTACCTTTTTTATAAGTAATGATAATGAATTGGGCAGGAGACTTGATGTAAAGAACAGGATAATGTATCATGTTGAGCCCACTAATAGATTGAAATCCATGGAACTTTATTAAAAAGTTAATCGCATAAGTTAACGCCACGTGCCTACTTAGATAATGTTACTTTTTGGGTTGAATCATGGTATTATATGACTAACAATTTCCTCTATTTCACCCTATTGGCTTAATTCAATAATAACAAGTAACAATATTTATCTGACTCATGTATAAGAAATAATATAGTTATATAAAATTTGGTTTTGATTTTAATAAAACATACTCCCTCCGTTTCTTAAAGAAGTTTTCACTTTTTATTTTGGGGTGTTTTAATTGTTGTTCCCATTAGAAATCTTTCCATTTATATCACAAATTTTGGACAAAAATAACCTCACTCATTCTCATTTAATATTTTAATAATGATTATGGTCCTCACATATCTTCCACTAACTCCCTTTTTAACATTTTTATATTTCTTATGGTCCCCACATGTTTCTCACTAACTTCATAAAAATATTTTTTAATTAGTTGTAGTCCCTATATTTTTTCCACTAACTTTCTCTAAATACTTTTTAAATATTTGTGGTCTTCACTTTTCCTTCATCAAATTTATTATACAATAAAATAATATCTCCACCATCAAAAAGATTTTACTTTTCTTAATTCCCGTGAATATTTTCAATGGGAACATCAATAGGTAATGGAGGGAGTAGTTTTTTATATGTAATTTTCGTAATTTTTTCAATTAAAAGAAAATACAAATATTTAATATTAAACTATAGTACATTGAATGCAGGCATGAAGTGGTTGGTGAAGTGGTGGAGGTAGGATCAAACGTGAGCAAGTTCAAAGTAGGAGACCGTGTCGGAGTCGGGGTGATCGTCGGATGCTGCCGGAACTGCCACCCATGCAAATCAGAAGAAGAGCAATATTGCAACAAAAAGATTTGGTCTTATAATGATATCTATTCTGATGGCAACCCTACTCAAGGTGGCTTTGCCTCCAACATGATTGTTGATCAAAAGTATGTCCTAATTTTCATCAACTCCTAATTCATAGTATTATATCATTTTTCCTCCTATTCGAGCGAATTTGCACAAATATTAAGGTAATCATGGGCACTGACCACAACAAAAAAAATGTCTACATGTGCAAATTAAATAAAGCAATAAAGGGACTATTGGAAAGTAACTCACATGTGTGTACAAGACCCACACAAGAGTAGCGTTGACTTGACACAAACCCAAGAACATTTACCCGTCAAGCTTATATGTTACAACTTTTCTCTAATTCTATGATGTGGGATCACATGTGGGTTATTTTTCCAACATGGTCCACCACAAAATGTGTCACATGTTCAAATTAAGGAGATAATTATAATAAAAAGAGGTTCAAATGTGTCAAAAAATATTACTAAATATAGAAATAGGACAATTGGAATGAATCGAAAAAATTGGACATTTGCTTTGAATTGGAAGGAGTAAAAAACTTTCAAAAAAATCAGTCAAACAAAGGAAAAAAAGTTCTCACAAAGAGCGTTTTATTCACGCATCTAGCCTAAAAGGGTTTTATTCACAAAGGTCGTGACAATTCGTCACATAATCTCACCGTGACCCACTCGTGTGGATACGGGAAATCCGTGGGCTCGGGCCCACAAACCTACGGGTCAAGAGCGTTGACTTGCACATACACTTAGTGAATTTTATTATTTCCCAAAACCATATGGTAGTGGGAAGAGTAGCTCACCAATTATATATGCAAATCAACAACCCACTATTTTGTCGATGCGGAATCTTGTCTCACATGTGAAATATTTCACTCATTTCCCTTGTAGATTTGCGGTGAAGATACCAGATGGGATGGAGCCAGAACAAGCAGCCCCATTACTATGTGCTGGTTTGACAGTATACAGCCCATTAAAGCATTTTGGGCTGAACAAAAGTGGGCTAAGAGGGGGTATATTGGGCCTAGGAGGTGTGGGCCATATGGGAGTAAAGATAGCCAAAGCTATGGGGCATCATGTAACAGTTATAAGCTCATCTGAGAAGAAGAAAAGGGAAGCATTGGATGATTTGGGTGCTGATGAGTATTATGTAAGCACAGATGCTGAGAAAATGCAAGAGTTGGGTGATTCCCTTGACTATATAATAGACACAGTACCAGTTCATCACCCACTTGAGCCTTACCTTCCTCTTTTGAAGTTGAATGGGAAGTTAATATTAAATGGTGTCATCAGTACTCCTTTAAGCTTTCTAACTCCTATGGTTATGCTTGGTAACTTACTAAACCTATCTCTTTTAAATGTTGTCATTTATTAGAGCTTTTTGGTAAACTAATTAGTTAGTTTATTTGAAAATATTACTTAAAATTATAATGTTGAAATCGAGAAATGACCAAGAAAACGAGCTTATAGGGATTGCTAGTACTGAAAATATCAACTAGGTGCATCTTTTTTCGGGAACATCAGTTGTAGAAAATTCTGATGTTTAGTGTTTTCCATGTGGAGTAATCTAAGAATAGATGACCTCCTAAGAAGTTCTTCGAGTTTACACGAGTAAGAACAAAGTGTATTGACAAGGACTTGATATGATTTATAGGGTTAGTTTACAACTCCATAAATATCGTCGTTCTGTATGAGGTTAGGGTATTACAGGGTCTAACTTTATAATGTTGTTATGTGAGATAAATTTCCTCAAATTTCCACGTCCTTAAACGACTCTCATTATGATTCTTATTTAGGCAGAATTAAGAACTTCAAACGTATGAAACTTTATTAAATCTATTATGATCGGAAACCAATAAAACTAAAGATTTTTTATTTCATTAAGAAAGGACAATCTAAACCTCTTAACCCATTAAAGATTTATCTAGAAGGTAGAGTATGATAGTATTATGAGCTACTCTTGAGAGGTTGTCTCTCGGTGAAACGACCATAAAAAAGCAGTACATATTCTCATAGTATGTATCAATGGGCTATTTATTATATGTATGAGGCGGGCGCATTTCTGGTGAAACCATCTCATACGGCAATTTGTGATTATTGATTTGCATATGTTGATGTATGGTAAAAATTTGTGTACTTCAGGTAGAAAATCCATAACAGGAAGTTTTATAGGAAGCATGAAAGAAGCAGAAGAGATGCTACAATTTTGTCAAGAAAAAGGAGTAAAATCTCAGATAGAGATTGTTAAAATGGATTACATCAATCAAGCAATGGAAAGGCTTGAGAAGAACGACGTTAGATACCGTTTTGTGGTTGATGTTGCAGGGAGCAAGCTTGATCACTAACAAGCCTTTAACTGTTGATCATTGTGTTTTGATCTTTGTTTAAAATTTAAAATATTGTATTTGTTTGTGGTAAACTCAAAACTAAATTCATCTCAAGAAGATTTGAATCTGTGAGGGATAAGGAATGTGCAAGGAGAAATAGGAAATAAATATGGTCTTTCCTTTTTTTTAATGATAATATGGTTTTCCATTAATAAAATGTTATCTTCCTATTTTTATATGTTCATTATTGATTTATTGTGCTGCCTCATCATGTGTATTTGGAGTTAAATGTAGCGATTTCGGTAATAGAAGTGTTAGATACAATTTGAGTTCATTTTCAAATGTTAAATTGACCTACATATTATATTCAGTAAATTTTAAATTCGGAAATCGATTCCATAGAATTTCAATGACAATGTAAAATGGGTAAGTATCAAAATTTAAAAATTCTAATATATAGGTGTCATTTACAATTTTCCAATTTAAATATCACAAATTCTAAATTGCGAAATAATATCTTAATGTACTTTTTGTCGGACAATATTTAAAGCTCTATACAAAAATTGAGAGAGATGATATTGTGAAATTCTAAATTAAAATAGAACTTTCATATTATAATAATAAGGTCAACTAAGGATCCTTTGTTGAATGCTACCATGTTTTTGTCATATTCTCTTTTTCACTATCTCATTAAAAATACAGAACTAAAGTAATTGGATGACCAAAAAAAACATGATAATTGATTGCTTGAAATTTTTGAATATTATTTAAACATCATGTCACAAAAATTGAATACAAAGTATTGATATAAAACATCTAAAAAGATATGAGCTATTCCCTACGTCCCTATGAGATTGTCATATTTTTCATTTTAGTCGATATCCTTCTATTTCTTATTCACACATCTTTCTTATTTTCTCTTAATAACAATTCTACCCGTATGAGTTAGTAATTCATATCAATTTTTTAATACATGTCTTTACATGTGTCAATTGTTAGTATTGCAATCTCTTAGAAACAAATGAGTACATGTACTATAAAATGAAAGAATTGTTCATCAAGCATGCAAACAATAAACTTTCTATTTTGTTACAAAATATACCTCTTTAAAGCTCTATTTGCCGTCATATTTCCAAGTTTACATCACTCATCAACAAATGGACTAAAAGAACAGCAGAGTGGTCAAAAGAATGGGGGAAACCATTACAGTTAGCATTGCACAACATAGATCCAATAGTTAACAATATCTCCCCTCTGCATTCTCCATCCTATTTCCTTCCCTTTCTTTAAAAAAAACGGTAACTACATCGAGGGAGTAATCGGAGAAAGAGACCCTATATATGTAGTAAAAGTTACAAATAACCATTTGAAAATTCCTTCATATTTCAATGGAACGTTCATAGCACCGGTGTCCTAAATGTGTGTCAACTGCCATGTATCATTTTTCGGGTTGTGCATAAAATTTGGATAGTTCACCTTCAAAATTATACTCGGGTACTGAAGTAGATGTTCAATACATATCTTGAAGGATTGAAGCCACTAAGAATAACTGTAGAAACAAAATGAAATAGCAATCAGATGAAATATTAGAAAGCAAACGGTCAGCTAATTAAGCTTTTTCTTTGATTAATAAATAATGGGATTCTTCATACTTACAAATAGGACAAAGGATTATAACAATGCCAATAGGATAGAGGAAAAAGGTCGTCCTCTCCAGAAAAGGCAGCACTGCAAAGTTGAATGGTTTAGTCAGAAACAATGTCTCTTAATGCTAGCATTCACTTTTTATTAACAAAAATAACATGCCGTTATCTTATGTCAAATGGCCCCGGGTTTGGATGTCGGATGGACACAACCTTACCTTGTAATAATAAAAAGGTTATTTTCAATGGATCCTAAATTCTTTAAAAACAACAACAAAAATTACAATTTTATGCGATCATTCATCAACCATGCTTAATCACGAAAGATATCAGTCTTACCATCGTAACCTAAAAAGTTGAGATAATGGTAGTACGAGACGGAAACCATAAAAAGCAAGTTTGATAACAGAACAGGTATAAATCCATGCGCCAGAAGAAGTGGTGACAAAAAGTAATGTATCACTGCAACCAAAGAAGTCCTTAGAAATATTCAGACATGCAAGCATTATAAATTATCTTTAACAACTGAAAATAAATACTTCTATAAAATAGGTGAACACCGAACTTACCATATAGTAGAACAAACATTGGGAAGAAAGAATTGCAGTGCACATCAAAAGCATACAACCTAGCATACCAAATCATTGCCAGGACAAAAGTTATGCACGAGCTCAAGAATGCAAAACCAAAATTCAGTTTATACCTCAAATTCTCAATAAAACCAAATAAGAAATCATAAATAAAGTGCTCAAAATCCTCGATAGTTTAGTTAAACAAATGCCAACCCATATGACATCATATTCCTCACAACTAAAAGCCTGAAGCATACTCACCATTCCACTCGTTGTTCAACCACATAACTATTTGGAGCCTCTTCTCTGAGGTAGTTATTTGTCAGAAACCTGCATTTTCAGAAAAATGTAAGCATCGAACCATATGCTATAAGCAACGAACACATTTAGAAGCTCCAGCCTATGATTGAGGTTCACCCATTCATGAGACAATACAAGAATGCAACAACAAGCTAGTTACCAATTCATCGAGTAAATTATGGGGAAGGTAAAATTCCATCTTTGCGAATTCAAAATTTTTAAAAACACTCTCAATAGCACATTGCCACAGACAAGATGCCGAATCTGGTTATAAAATATCTTACCAGTTTCAAAGGAAACCAACTACTTTCAATCATTACATAGCACTGTCAGCGGGGGAAAATAAAAAATACAGAAGAAAAAACTAAACGGTGCGGAAATTGGCACATATGAGGCAGATGCAGACTTTATACTAGAATAAAAACTGAATAGCACCATTGTGAACATTCATTTATTTTCTACCCAATGTAGCATGCCCACCACCCAAAGGTTTATATCCAAAATTCATATTATAAGGCCAATACTAGAGCATGCAGACAGGTCTGACAGCTTAGCATGCCAGTGTTGAACATTTGGTTGAGCATACAAAGGTTTTATTCATTCACAAGTGAGGAGGCATACTATAGAACAAAAGTGGCAATTCCTATTCAAGAGACACTGAAAGAACATGGAAATTGGAAGTCTCCCTATTTGGAGAATTGGGCTGAGAAATAACCTACCAACAACAAGTTGCCAGCACTGCTCCTGTTATGATGAAATGGAAAAGCAATACTGAAAGAACTACATAAACAGCATGTCCTGTGCTATGATCATACCTGCATTCAAATACAATCGAATATCAGAAAGTTCAGCTAATATAAGTAACCTTTTTGGGAAGTCATACTATCCTCTCCTGAGAGCCTAGGCTCAGGGCGAACGCGCTGGCTTTTTGTAGGCAAGGCACATTTTTTCATTAAAAAGATTTAAAATCAATTTTGAAACATACATAATAATTAAAACATGACATTCATATCATAATAACCAAAAGCTTGAAAACATTCATTTACTTAGCACGTAATTATTATAATGAGAATATGAAGAATACATATAGTTATTTTCTTCATCTTCTACCTTTTTCCTCAATTTATTTTTTGGAAGCAATGGTTTCTTGTACTTCAAATCTAAGTGAATTTGAGTTTGAGTCTCATTTCTTTTCAAACAAAAAAAAATGTAGTTGATCACTCAACCAAATGAATAGGTGCACCAAGCGCAAAACGCATCAAGGTGCACGCCTCTTGTAGTCAGCTTTGTCTCTCCTAGGTCAACGATTTTCGGCTGAGCCTAAACTCGAGGAGCACAAGGCACAAAGCGAGGTGTGCTTTTTACATGACTTTAGATGGTTGTCAATGGCTGTGTTCAATTTAGGTCAACGATTTTGGATGCTTCAATAGTAGTGGTTTACGATGAGTATCGGAGTATATTGTGTGGTGGCTTTTGAGATAGGATGACTAAGGACTATAGTGCAAAAAAGTGGTAACGGTCACGATTGCAGTAACAAGGACGATGCGGTGTACTGCCAAACATTGGCCTAATCCATGAATAACGCTTGGAATGGCCTAAAACATGGTTTTTTTACACCTTTATGGTGCGGGTAAAAATAATTGGGTAAATTTGAAAATCTTTAAGATGAGACTGATACAATGAGATGCAGCCTTATTTTTGCACTTGCGAGGAACGTAGTGGATTAGAGTTAGTGGTGGTGGTAATAGTGCGAGGAACGTAGTGGATTAGAGTTAGTGGTGGTGGTAATAGTGGGCCAGAGGATATGATGGTGGTAGTGATTGTGTCTAGGTTAGTAGGTTAGAGTCTAAGAGGATATGATTTAAGTTAGTTATTTTTTGGTAATGAAGAAGAATTTAAAGAATAATCCTTCCGTTGATTATTTTTGTCTTCGAGCAGTTTTTACTTGAGAAGCGAAACGAAACAAGATCACAACAATTTTCTGTTTATAAGGTTTCTCACATCCTCAAATGTCACAAACATTTTCACCTAAACTACCATAAATCTTCGACGAACAAGAAATCAACGCTCCACAACTTTATGCAGAGCCATTTTTCATGAACATTATGGATCTTGTTGTGAAGCTTTATTAGCGTAAACGACTAAACGGATAGATGGTGACGCTAGCAAATTCACAAAGAAAAACATGAGTATAGAAATTTAGTATTAGTAACCAACTAGCTATTCCAATTGCTACTTTTTTTCCCAAGCTAGCTATTAGTTAGGATAACACACGCATGAGCTTTACTCCTCTCAAAAAACTAGCTAAAATGAACAGCCCAACTTAGTATCATTGTTTAAAAGTGCATAATCAACAAAGGTTTTCATGATTGCTACAATTGTTTGGTATAAATTTTAAAATCGCATTAAATAGACAAGTACTCAAGTAAAAATTAGGAGCTTACGCAACGCAATATGCCAAAGTTGTAACTGCTAGGAGAAGGATGCATATAACAACAAAAGCAGGATCATCACGTGCCCATTGATTCTTGGTTTCTAAAACAAGGAAACGGTTACATCAGCTACTTCTATACGTTTTGGAGCCTTTGCATTCCAGAAATTAAAATGCCATTCAGTGCACAACAAAATGCTCTAATTTCTAGATAATAAAAAACAAGAAAAATTGGATTATGGCCAACTGACTAAACAAAATTAGGATCTTCTACTATGTTAATATATGTATATACTATATTAAAATGGACAAGCAAACATATCGCCAACCCCTAAAAAAGTAGTTTTACAAAATGCACTGAAAATTTCAATTTTAAAAATTTTATTTGACACAAAAAGCTACCAAAGTAACAAGATACAAGAACATACTCTCTTTGTCTCTATGACAATGCTTTAACTTATAAATTAAGAATAAAATACAAATTAAGAGTGATAAGTGAATAGTGAGAAAAAATAAATGGGACTAATGGCTAGAATTGGAGGGAGTAGCAACTTTTGTTTATGGTAGGTTATTTGACATAAAACAAAGGTAAATTAATGGAGGAACAAAAGTTGATATTATTCTAGAAAAACAATCTCTAAATTGGTATCATTCATGAATTATCACAAATTGATATTATTCTAGGAAAACAACCCTGCAAAAGTTTGTATTATTCACGGTAATTTTTCCTATCTATAAATACATATCATAAGTAATTCTAAATAGGAAAAAACAAAAGGAAGCAGAGATAGTTATGAAACAATGAAAATTGCTTCCAATAATACACAGATATACCAAATATATGGCACTGCCCAACAAGAAATCTATGAGATAGTAGGAAATCTTAGCCCCTATATTCGTCTAAAAAAGCTACATAGCTAAACACTAAATCAATAGAACAATGCATAATATAATATCAAATATTATAGATCTTTGTGCTTTTTACTCATCAAAATAATTTCATTGCACCTATTAGCAAAAATTGGTAAAGAAAATATGCTTACGTTTGTGGTACTTTGTGTGTTGATAACTGCATGATTGTCCATTTGACATGTCAAACCAAAGAGAAAACAACAGGTTAGATAACACATCTCTAATATCGATTTTTTCAGAAAAAATGACTTTCTAGATTTCAAAGAATACAAAACAAGAGAAACTTAAAAGCAGAATCAATGCATCATAGAGCAAGAGACGATGGTAGTTTTACTTGGACAAACTCCCCCCAAAAGTTAAAAGTAGAAGAAAAAACGTTGATTCTCTAAGAATTGTTCAAGGATACATGTCTAACCTTACAAGATGATATCATGATAAGCAATTCTTTGTGTTTTTAAATTACAATATCTAAATAATAATAGGAGAGTTCAAGCAAAAGATGACTCCACAAATAAAATGAGTCCAAGCATATCAAAAAGATCACTTACACTACTTTTGGCGAGGTACACAGGTGAAGCATTTGCCAGAAAGTATATTCAATATCCATTTGTTGCCACTGCACTCAAAACAACAGAGAAAATAAAACTTATGATCTCATACGTTTTAATCTCTCATTCTCTCCACCTTGGCACACAAGATTTAATGTGAAAGCACGCTGCCAATTAAATATTAACTACCATAAGCATTCCATGTTTAAATCTGGATCCAGGACTATAATAACCTATCAAAAAGCAAGCAACAGTCTGCCATGATCAACCAGCACAGTGCTTTCAGTGAATCAATATCAGTATTAAGGTTCTGAACAATGAGCACAGAATTCACTCGAGCAAATTTTCCAATGAGCTTTCCGCACAAGGAAGCAAATTTTTCTCCCTTACCGTAAAAGTTAAGAATGTGACTAGCCAAATAACAATACAACATCCAAGAATTACCTTTCTTTTTATAACTTTAAAACTGATAAAAGCAACATATGAAAACCTTCATGACTAGCAATGGACTAAGCTAGTGAACAACGTCAAAAAAGAAAGAACCAGCACCTATTGGTCCCTCAGTAAATCATTATGTGGGGAATAAGAAATGTCACATCAGTCAAACCCATCGTTGCCAAAACCTGAAAAGTTCCCTCTTAATTCCCGTTTCAAAACCTTCGTTTCTGAAACTCTATATTAATGCCTCCAAAACTACATTCCTCAAATGATTTTTTCAAGACCAAACCCATATATAATACCATAAGCCCTTCTTTTTCTTTTTTACTTTTTACTCATTTTCTTTTCATATCTTTATTTACTCATTTCATTTTTAGTTGTAAAATATAAGTGTGCCTATGTTTGGTACATTTTCAAAATTCAAAAATTAATGTTTCTCATTCACATCTCCATTTCTTGTATCTTATCCAATTTCGTTTCTAGTAACAATTGTTCAAAACCAAGCAGAGCGATTTCATCTGTTCTAAGCAAAAGCTAAAAACTGACCATGTCAAGTTTTGAATCTAGTGGACAATTTAATAAATTAAAATCCTTCACTATGTTGAAGCTATGAGATACGCTTCCTCATTTCCTTGAATAAGTTAACCTACAAATATACAATGACTTCTTTGATAATTGCAGTCATTCATAATCAGAGATACTGTTTCACTAAAATATTTCAAACAGGCTCCAAGAGATCGCTAAAATAATTTCGATATTTGCCTTTTCTCACCATTAAAAAAAGTTAGAAAAAAAAAACAACACTAAGCTATTGAACTCATAGTAGCAACCATTGTTGTTAAAATCGTGATTCTAGTCTACGATTCTACGATTTTACGATCAAAAACAAGCGAACGATTTGAATCGCAGGTAGAATCTTAAAGTTGTAGAATCTTAAGATTCTAGTTGAAATAAAATTTTTAGAGGTAGAATCATAACACGATTTTACGATTTAACGATCCGATTCTATTAATTTAGTATGAATTATTTTTAATTTTTCTTATATACCATCTTTTACTAATCTCTTTCACATATCCACATAAATTTCAAATCATCCATCGTAAAAACTTTTAAAACAAATTTCTTAATCGGTATGAAGATTTAAATTATCCACTAAGCCCCTTCTAAACGTGTATGAGCAAGGGTAGCTTACATTTTAATATCCAAAAACCCCACCTCTCGAAGCTATGCATTGGGTCATCATTTGTTGTAGTAATCAAGTAACTTTTACTACCATTTAATATCTTTCTAATTCTAAACACTAAAACAACCCTGTAATTCTCTGCTACCGACCTTCCAATCCACATGAAGAGTTCCCAAATGTATTTGCATACTCTAGTGCAATATTACATAATGATGCACCATAATTTTCTTCAATTCCTACAAGACTCATCAATTGAAATGAGATGGCCTTTTCAACTACGAAAAAGTAAATGCCAGTCCCACAAGTGGATCTCCGACATCAACAAACATGTTGATTATGGCATATCAGCCATTATTTAAACCATGGATTCCATCAACTGCCCCTGGAAATTTGGTCAAGTTTCATCACTGCATATCAATAAACTCCTACAGCTTTAAAACACCTCCAATAATTTTTTACCTAATTTAGATAGATGAAATCCTCCACAACTTCATACCCTCAACCGCCATTTCCCCACTCTAAAATCAACAAACACGCATCATCAACTGCCAAGTAGCCAAGCACCAACCCCTTCACCCTTTTCCTTAATCTCTCGAAAACAACTCAAACCAATTCTAGATTCTAAATGCGTCAAAATTTTGCAAAATGATGTTGCATTATTACTCTAAATACCAAATTTTGGATCGATCATATAATGCCGCCACATACTAAAAAACTAGGGATAAGAGAAACACCACAGACCCAACCAAACAAAGTTAAATTGTGAAATCGCTTAGAATAATCCTCATTTTGCATTCAATAAAATCTTGGCACAAATTAGTATCATCAAGTAGATTGCAATCATTTCTACTAAAATTGCAAATTTAGCCCAATTTCTTAAGATCCAAAAAGAAATTAGCAAATAAAACCTAGTATTAACACATTGACAATAAAATAAACAGAAACAAACAGCATCTGCAGTAAAATAAACAGAAACAAACAGCATCGACATAAATATTATAGACAATCAAAGATTAGTAACAATAGAACCCTACAATGATCAGTTTTAATTCAAAAAGACCTAGAAACATCACAAAACCTTTCCACAATATCAACAATCACTTTCACACAATGACAGGAATTTGAATAAACAAATCCAGATCTAATAATGGAGTCGCAAATTTTAAACCAAACGAAAATGGAAAAAGAAAAAGAATTGCCTTGATAATTCGACGGAGATAATGAGGGAAAACAGGATTAGGTTGCCGCGAAGTGGACGGTGTGCGTCCTTTCGACGATGTCGGCAACATCTTCGTTCCTTCGATCTTAGGATCTCTTCTGATTCAGCGCTTCTCTTCACTGTTTTTTTTTTAATGAAAACGATTTGAGAGAGAAAATTTGTTTTTGTGGAGATTGATGAATGGATGACAAGAAGAAAAAGCTTCACCTAAACTTCGTTAATGGAAGACGATGACTTTCTCTCTCCTTTCTTGTATGTGAACTCCATTGATAGTTTGATACTCTTGAAGAAAGTCAGGTTTTGTTGAAAATTGAATTCAGATCTTTCATAAAAAAAAAGTGTTATTTCATAGCTTAATTTATTTTTCTAATTTTGTAGTTACATAATATAAAAACAAAAGAAAATTGAAAATGAGATTATTTTTTTATTTGCTCATGCTAATGAGATAATTTGAAATAAATTAAATCTTAAACTTACAACTAAAGACTTCGGGTCAAACCATCACGTAGTTAACATGGTCACATACTGCTCATGGAATTGCACGATATGACTTGTAGCTAGGCACAACACATCCATTCAATTACCATACTAAACCATAAAGTGTCACAGTCACCATTTTGTGAGATTGATACGACACGACATATGGCGGTCAGTTATGTTACAAAATATATAAAGAAGTTTGCGTTGTGACTTGTGGCCCTAAATATGGCCCTTGCGACTCTTTTGATTGCGTTGTGTCCCATTAGAATTTACGTACCATTGCTTGACGTAGTCGATATGACACATTATATAACCTACTCTATGAGAGCCTATTATTTGATACTTTACTATAGTTATACATGTTAATTTTTAATTAAGAGAACCACGTTCCATTTCTAGTAAAACACTCAACGTAGGATTTATTATCATAGTTGCTCCCTTCTCAATCTATTTTTATACTTATTTACAAGAAAAATCAAATAATTAAAAAATTTGTTTATCAATTATAGTAAATTATTATAACGTGTAAAGTTGTAAACCCTCTCATAATAATTTTATTATAATTGAGTTGCATTGTTACTCGTTAGGTCATTGAATAGCTAAAATTAGATATTAAACACACTTTACTTATTTGTTAATAATTACTCCTACTTGGTATTTTACCTTACAAATTTCCTCATTCCACCAACAATACTTACATGACATCTCTAATCCTCCATTTCTCCCCATTCCCCAAAAATTGGCTACAACTCCGTATCAATCTATCTATCTATAACTATTACTAAAACAAAACACTGCTGATATCATCACTATTTAAAAATGCTTACATGTCACAACTTCAAGAAAACATTTCCCCTCAAATACTATTTTATGACTACTATTTTATATTTGACTTTATTATTCACATTTAATGTATTTAAAAATAATATATATTATTTTTTTCAAATATTTATAAAATCTTTTAATTTTATATATTAAATGAATATTATTTAGTGTATTTGGATATTTTGAGATAGTTAAAACATAATATACTTTTATTAGGATTTTTTGTTATTTATATAATAAGTTGCTTAAATGCAATGCTTAATTTTAATATGATTCAGGTAGTAACTATTTTATGTAAGTCAATTATATTTTTCATGACAAAAATTATTTTTTCGTTTAAACTTTTATAAAATAAATTTACATATTTTTGTGTTAACTTTGATTTTGTAATTTATGTCGAAAAATTTAATAAAATCGTGCATCACACGGGCACTATCTAGTAAGTAGCATAAATTGAAGTTTTATTTCATTTTGCTATTGAAACTCACAAACATCTATATACTTTCTTCAGTCCTTTATACTTATTATATTTGACTTTTTACGCAATCCAAAGCATAATTTAATCATTTATGTAATGAATTACACAAAAGCAAAAATTATAAAATGTTAATATCATCAAACTTTGTGATTAGTAATTCAAACTATATCACAATTTAACCAGTCATAATATATAAAATAAGTTTAAATCATAATTATTATCAATAATCATAATTTAGCGAAGGTACAATCTCTTCGAAGAAACGGTTGGACCAAGAAACGAAAGCCCATTGGGCTAAATTAATTTGCTGAAGTACCAGACTACCTGTAGTACTACTTTGTATTATAAAATGCCCATAAATGCCCCTGCCCCACCCAAACACCCAACCCAGCCATCATCTATCCCGTTTTATTGACAAAAAAATAATCTATCCCGTTTTGAAATCAAACTGTCCCTTAATTGTACCGCATTCCAACCGTACATCCTCCGTACCTTTTTAATTTTTATATACTTTTTTTTATACATAATAATTGCCTTCTAAATTTACAAATATATAATATAAGAAAATAAAAATTAATTACATCATATTAAGAAGGATTAATTAAAATTTCATCACTAAATAATTTATATCTTCTGTTTCTATTTTACTCTTATGAAGAATATCATTTTCATCATAAGAACTAACGCCTTTTTTTTTTTTTTGAAAATCCAAATTTCTACCAAAAATGTTGGTCCATTTCAATGTTTTGAGTCTAAATAGTAAAATTTCTGGTTTTTTTCTTACTCCTAAAGATCTATGGCTCTGTCTCCTCATTTTTGTACATTTTTTTCACAAAACATCTTGTGAAAGAAACTGCCCAAATCTTAACAAAAGGGGAACTTTAAATTCGAAAAAAAAAAGAATAAATATGCAGGAAATCCATCCTCTTCATCAATGAGAATGGCTATTGTAAAAGCGCTGAACGACGGCGTTTCGAGCATTTGCTTCACCATCAGAAAACTAAGTACTACCACCATTTCTGTCAACTTCCATCATATAGTGTCGCACTTCTTTCCTTATCATTTCTTGCATCACCATCATCAACTCAGGACCAAACGACATCGTTTCTTTACCATCGTGAGTCACCTCTTGATGAGTCGACTCACTCCGAGTATTCGCGTTATTGTTATTCTCGGAAATTCCAGGTAAACACAGACTCAACTCAAGCAACGGTTCATCCTCATTCTTCTCTACCAAATTACCTGATGATGTTCGGAAAACGACGCCGGATGAATCACTGACGTCAGATTCCGTCGGACTCAATGGTGGAGAGGAAGAAATCTCAGGCCGTTTTATCGGCCGAAAAATTTCATCACCGACCGAAGTAATCGACGAAAACTTCCGCTTCAAAGTACTATTCCAGTGGTTTTTAATCGCATTATCAGTGCGACCATTGAGATGTCTAGCAATTGTGGCCCACTTATTACCATACTTCGCGTGCGCTTTAACGATGATTTCATCTTCCTCAGGAGAAAACGGTCGGTGTTCAACTTCTGGTGAAAGCTGATTACACCAACGAAGTCGGCAAGATTTACCAGACCTTCCAGGAATAGATTTGCTAATCACAGACCAATTCCTAGCACCGTATTTTTGCACCATTCTTTGTAGGAGTTCATCCTCTTCAGGACTCCAAGGACCTTTGATACGATCCGCCGCCATTGATAGATTTTGGAGGTTTTCCATAATTCAAAACCAAACCCTAACCCTAATTTGAAATTTGTGAGGAGGCGGAGACGTTGTGGCCTCTAAGATTAGAGGGTGTTCGTGGTAGAAGGAAAGCGTGAGGAGAATATAAAGGAGGGGTTACGAGAAGGGAGCAAATCAGGTATTATCCGGTACACGGTTATAAGGGAAGACAGCTGGGGTGGGGTCCACGTGAACTTACGTAACTGCTTGGAAATTTACTGGATTTAACTAACCCATTTATTCGGGAGTTTATCGAGAAACAATTCAACTAATTAGGAGAAGGCTTGAGGTGTCCATTCGTCTACTACTAGCAGTTGAAACAATGTGAGTATTTATTTTTGTAACAACCATTTTCAGTTTTTTTTTTTTTTTGAACGGTAAAACAAGTAACAACCATTTTCAGTTTTTAACATCTTTAATAATTTTGAGTATCTGTTATTTTTGCTAAATTGTTATTATTAACTTGTATCATTGTGACGCAAATATATAAAAGGCTTATTATGCTAAAATTTTTATTATTAGATTATTGAACTTAAGTATAGAGCACGTCTAATCGTATTTTAAATTAGATGGTATAGTTTGTGCTTCGCTTAAAGCATTCATTCAAAGATTATTGTGTCGGTATTAACGTATATTTGATGCAATTTTATTTTAGTAGAAAAAAAATGTATATTAGTCTATTAGGTGGACTTAATTTACTTTCTACAATAAATCATAAATAAAAAAAGTACTAGAATGTGTTTAGTTTCTACAATTTTTTATAGCGATTTTATATAAGATTGTATCACCATGAGATGGTTCCACGCAAACGGTCCATTATTTTCAAATATTAAAAAAAATGAAAACTAAAATCCTAGGAAGTGGATTTTTAAAAAACAAATGCATAAATGTTTTTTAATATAGTTTACTTTGAACTGACCCAATTGAAAGCGTCTCATGATAAGATAATCTCAATAGATAAATACTGATTATTTTATTTATACATAAACACATGGCCACAAATTTAAGGAGGATAGTGTGAAAGTTAAAAGGGTAGAAAATAACGAAAAATAACTAATTTATTTGTTTATTTTAATATTTTAGTGTGTTTGAATTTCTTTGCTTTGTATCTATTTTTTAAATGACCAATTTTTTATTTTTATTTGATTTGATTTACATTTTTTTTTCTTATAATTAAAAATTTAAAATTTTAATCTATTATATTTAATCTTTAATTTTTGTATAAATATCAAATAAAAAAATTTCAATAAGGTTTGTGTTTGGAAACGTCCATTTCATTTCGAATTGTAGATTTCAATTATGGATTCATTAATTAAGAATTTGAGAATGACAAGGTTTTAGAAATCATTCGTAAATTTTCATTTTTAATCACTTTTATAATCATAGTGAATTTGAATCAAATTCAAATTTAAAAATTTTTAATTTGCCAAACAATAAATTTAAATCAATTTCAAATTTCTAAAAATTTTTATTCTCAAACGGCATATTAGATTTTGCTAAGGAGTAACGAGGATTTGAGGGGATAAGATGTAGACAGAAAGACAGGCTGGAAGGCAATAAGGAGGGAAATGTCATTTCAAAAGAGATGCACGGAAGTTTGGCTGAAATGGAGAAAACGACAAAAAAGGGGTTGCGTGGGGAAGCGTTACGGGAAGTAAACAAAATTAAAAAACTTGTAATATTGGGATGACGCTGAGTTGTAAGTCCAGGCTGTATTACCTGCTAAAAGATCGACACTCTAACGGCCTACTTATTTTTTCACTCATTCCACTCCTCGCTGACCACCGTCCTTTCTTCTTCGCCTTATTAATAAATAGTTTTTTAATCCATTTTTATTATTTTTGACTTTTTTATCCATTAAAAAAACCAAAGAATGTGTTTTTTAAATAATATGCTTCCTCCATTTCATTATACTTGGTACATATTACTTTTACGCATTATATAAATTCGAAAATTATAAAGAGTTAATATTATGAAAGTATGCGATTCAAACAAGATCTCACTTGACTATATTTTTGCTTACACATTAGTCACAATATATATAATTAGTTTAAACGATTAATAGTACACATAATCGAAATGTAGTAAGTATTTCAGAACGGAGGAATTATTAGAGATAGGTTGAAAAGTTAACTTTTACCTCAAAATGATAAAGGTTTTTTTTGCTTCTTAATATATTTTTTCTAATAGATAGTCAACAATTAATAATAAATTTTGTCAAATATTTTTTTTAACAGATGGGTTATCTTGCTAGTTTAAAAGTAAAAAAAAAAAAAAAATTAAAATAATATTAAAATGATAATTTTTTTTGTGTTTTTGGAGTATTTCATATATATTTCATTATTTTAATTACATGTATTATGGGAATTTCTAAGACCTTCTTCTACCCTAGGAACACAATTTATGTGCACTTTGTCCCCATTTTGCTATTTATAATTTTTTAAATTTTTATTAATTGTTACAAATAGTTAAAATTTTTCCTAACAAGATATCACAATCTATATCAATTAATAAAAATAAGAGGAAGTGTACGTGCCTAACTATAAATGCCTTGCTGTTGCTTGTACCAACATAGTCTACATCTTAACCATTCCTATTTATTAGTTTTTTAGTATTGAATTTAATCAAAGTTGTATACAATTTCTTTTGAATTTGACTATATGAACATTGAAGTGAGAATAAATTATTAATGCAGTATTAGTTAACTCTTTTTATATTAAGGTAAGACTATAAAGTTTTCTACGACTAAATAGAAAAGGGATAATAAATTTTTTTTACGTGGATAGAATTAAACTCTCACTACGAGTGATGTAGCAATGACGGACATCGAAATGTAATAAGGTTAATTTGAATTGTAGAGTTTAATTCTAAAATCATAAATTAATAATTTAATAACAATTGGTTTTCAAAAGTCATTAAAAGTAAATTTTATAAAATGCCAACAAAAAAAATCAAAGCTTTACATCCTTGTGTCAAGAGACTTAGGGGCCACCACCCTACTGAAGCTCTAAAGGGCCAAACAAACCTCGTCATACACTAGGAAGGAGACGGCACCTCAAAAAAGTATAGCTATCTTCTAGTCTATACGAATTTAGTTGAAAAGATAAAATTTTCAACTTTTTAGTTACTTTTAAAACAATGATAAAATTAAATTTATTATTTTAGTGTCAAAGTCAAATCAAACTGAACTGTGTGTAATCCTACTAAAACTATCGTTAAAAAAACTATTTAATCGAACTAAAATAGAAAATAATGTAAATAGAAATGGATAAATAATGAAATACTCCCATAACCACAAGCAGAGAGCGAGCTTCCCTTGATCCTTCGCTTTCAAAAGTAATACTTTTATACTCCTTTACGTTTGAACATTGAAATGGAATAAAATGATTTTTTAAAAATAATAATTGTATATTGTTGTTGTGCTAAACGGTTAGAGAGCATTTTATCGCAGAAGATAAGCATCTCTCGATTGCTACATTGTCTTTGTCTACCAACAATGGAATGTATTATAAATATGTTATATCAACATAATATCATCAGAATCTTAGGTACGTTAATTTAGTGATTCAATTTTTTTTTTCATTTTTATATTTGGATTGGATTTTAAATACCTATAGCCAGGGGCGAAGTCAGGATTTTGAATTACGGGGGGCCAAATCGTCGATATAGTAGAAATTTTTTTTAGTATATAAAAACTTGAGGTGTTAGAAATAGATATGATGGCTCGAAATTTACATGACATTGTAACCGAATCCGATTTGATTCGACTTTAAAAATTTACAATTATGTAAAAATAATATGGACACAAAATCCGATTTCAAGCCCACCCGAAACACCTAACCCGAAATCAACGATTACCCCAACGAACACCATTTGACACTAGTTAAGCTATGAAAATATTAAAATCATATAGACCGAAATGAACTTGAATCATTGCAAAAATTATATTTAACTAAATAGAGTTGAACTTCCCAATAATTATTATTTTTGAAAAAATTAAGTGTTTTTGACTGTATATATTTGACTAATAATTTTTCAAAAAAAACACTATTAAAATTAAGATAAAAAAATATAAACACACACTAAAAAGATGAATGTTAGATTATAAGAAATATAAATAGTAATGACATTATAATATAAATCTATTAGTCTACAAAAAACAATTGTTTAAATGAAGATTTGTCCCTTAACCTTAGATTACAAATACGTTACTCCAACCATTGAGCTATAGTAATTTTTGTAATATTTTTACTCTCTTTAAACTATATATCATATTAGTGAGAGGGGGTCAATGCCAAAATTACAAAGACTCGCATTTTCGGCAAGGGGGTCGGACCTCCGCCGGCCCCCCATGTAGCTTCGTCCCTGCCTATAGCAATGATTGATCACAAATTCTTGTGAGAGACCATCTCTAATTGGATTGGCCCATTAGGGAAAATATAGAGTAAATATAGGTAATAAGCTTTAATGTATTGGACCTGAGAGACGTCTCTCAGAAAGACGGTATCTCAGAAGACTAGCTGTTTATAAAATACCATCAAACTATATACTTAAATCGAAAATGAAAAATACGATCAAACTTTTATAAAATAAATAATAAAATAGCTCTTTATATATTATTAAAATTTAATTACACAAAATTCAGACTTTAGAATTAAATTTTTCCTATTTATATTACAATTAAGCTTACGGTTACTTCTCACATCATTGCAATAAACTATATGCTTCTATGAGCTACTCTTCTGAGAAATCTTCTTAATATATATATATATATATATATATATATATATATATATATATATATATATATATATATACAAAATCACATAATTGTAGAATAAAAAAATCTATGGTCAGAATTTAGCAAAATCACATAATTGTAAAAGTAACTATATTACACAGAAAAATAACTATAACAAAAATTTTATAACTTGGTATCATTTTCTGTATACATAGTAACTAAGCAAAATCAAAGAAAAATCCTTCTCACCTTTCTCATTTTAAAATCCTTCTTATTTGATTCTACATCTATATATATATATATATATATATATATATATATATATATATATATATATATATATATATATATATATATATATATATATATATATATATATATATATATATATATATTAGGGTTATTGAATCTATGGCAAGTTGAAAATCACATTGAAAAGTAACTATTACAAAAGCTATAATATTTCAAAATGTTTGATTATATAAGATACATAAGATAAATAGACTCTAAGCTCAGACTAATAGTTACTTTTATTTTAAGTCCCTTTTTTGTCATTTATAATTATACTATATATATATAGATAACATATATTTATATATATTATATTTAATATATATATATATATATAGTATATATATAATATATATATATATGAGTTATTAATAAGTGTAAGAATCACAAATCCTATAAATATATACCATTTAGATATAATGATACAATAAATAAATACTCTAGTAGACTAGTAGTTGTTTATTGTTATTTTTTTTATATTAGCATACCATATATAACGGCTAATTTATATAATTTTGTTTTACTAGGAAAAGAGTCTTACTTTTGTTAAAAATTAAAAAAATTAGCTTACTATGACCTATAAAATAATACTAAAAGTTGAAATTGTTGGATCCAATTTATTTTAGAACAACTTTTGGTTTTCTATTTAGTCCAAAGATTACTACTTTTCTTGTAAAGGTTATTTGTTATAAATGAAGAGAAAAAAAATATATTATAAGATTAAAATAAAAAAATAGTTAAAAATGTGTATGAATGAAATTAGAAAATTAGTGGTTATTATCAAAAAAACAGAAAGAATATAAAATAATAAAACAATACAATAAATTAATCTGTTAGAATATAATATAATTATAATAATATATATATATATATATATATATATATATATATATATATAATATATATATATATATATATATATATATATATATATATATATATATATATATATATATATATATATATATATATATATATATATATAAGTTAATTAAAATGATAATTTTTAATATTATTCACGAATAATCAACATAACAAATAAATTATTTTATAATATCACAAATAAAGAATTAATTTAAAGCAAATTAAAATTAAACCCATATCAAATCATACTCAAATTCACAATACAATAGTTAATTAAATTCTAAAAAAAATTCTATTCTAATTCAATTTTAATAATTAACCTAATATAATTATGGGGGATTGGATTGTGAGGCTGTGGACTATGGGCAACAATGTGCATGACGACGATAGTGTCGACAACAGTGGCTATGGGCCGGCTACTAGCAAGCGGCAAGCCGATAACAATGGTGCTTGACAGCTTGAGAATTCTAAAACGGAGATTGAAAGGAAGAAGAGTCGAAAAGGGGAGAATTAAAGAAACTAATAGTCAATAATTTCCTTCCTTTAATAGTCATTAAGATAAATGATCTTATAAAGTATTAATGATGTTAAAGTTTTAAATAAACAAATGTTGATGTTGAGCCTAATGGTATGAAAATGGGATTATTTGTCCATATTTGGTAATAAGTCAAGGGTTCAAGACTTACATATTACTTTCTTGATTTTTTTTAATGGGTTGCATATGGAACCCCATCACCTAAGCTAGGTCCCCCACTATATATATATATATATATATATATATATATATATAAATATATATATATATATATATATATATATATATATATATATATATATATATATATATATATATATATATATATATATATATATATATATTAATAGTTTAGAATTTCAAATAAAAAAGTTAAAGTTTTGATCTATTTTTCTCAATTTGATTAAAGAGCAAAAAAGTGAAATCAACCTTTAATAGAACTATTAAATAACCCTTGGTTTACCACTACGCTAAGGTGTATACATGTTTGAAAATTAACAAACTAAATTTATTTATTATATAGTATAGTTAATTACACAAGTGATAACTAAAACTTGAAATTAAATTTCATTAATATATATTTGTATTTTTTCAACATAAAGTAATTTTCTAAGAAACATTAAAAAATATAATTCCATCAAAATTTTATTTCTTATTAATATTTTTATCAAATAAAAGACAAAAATTAGCCAAATATTGTTCACATAGACTAAAATAACGTAAATAGATAAATATTCTTAATTAGTTGGAAATTGATCAACATATACTTCTCGTAGAAGAAATTCTTATTTGTTTAACAAGAATTCATTGCATCGAATACAAGAAATAAATACAAGAAACCAACCCACCAATCACCAACTTTAACTAATCATTAAGGTAGTACTTTTATTATTATTATTATGTAGTATTAAATTTTTATTTTAGGTAGGTTGATACAAGAGATAGACTAGATAAGAATCGATCTAAGAATCACAAGATGTTTTCCTTCTTTTTTAAGAATCATCAGGGAATTAGTATTAATTAATATTATTTGACAAATTCTTACTTGAGATCGTCTTTTGTAAAGACGGCTCTCAAAAGCCCAATCCAATTTTAAATATATATTGTTACAACTCTAAATATAGATTTGAGCTGAACTTTTGAGAGTCGATTTTACAAAAGACGGTCTCTCAAGAGAGCACCTGTTATTATTTTGGGTAGGTTGAAGTAAGAGAAAGACTAGGCGATAATCAATCTAAGGATCATAGTTAGGGATGGTCATCGGGCGGGTCTGGAGCGGGTCCAACTAGACCCGGACTTGGACCCTTTTAATTTTTTGAGATCCATACCCGAATCCGGACCCTAAGGGTCCAAAATTTTCAGACCCGAACCCAGACCCTCCGAATCTGATGGGTCTAGGGTCCTTAATGGGTCCTTAGTGGGTCTAAAAAAAGTCTCTTTGATTTGTCAAATTTGAAACATTTGTAAGTCATTATATTTTTTGTATATTTGTAAGAGAGTTATTATTGTATTTTACAAATATTTAATATTAATTTAACATCTAAACTCGCATAGCGTCACCCATATACGCTTAAATTCTATTATAAACACTAGTCGAGTCCATGAAATAAGGGTAATTGAGTTATCACTTAGCAATTAACATATATATTATTTATATATATTATGATTATATGAAAAGAAAATAAGTGTTGGGGGTAAATTCATACGTAGAAGACAAATAAAAATAGACAATTTAATATTTTTAAGGGTCTGAGGGGCAGGTCCAGGGTCCGAATATTGGACCCGGATCCGGATCCGTCAATTATTTTTTAGATCCAGATCCGACCCGGATCCGATAGGCCTCAAAAAATAAGATCCAGACTCTTAAAAAAGGGGCGGGATTGGGGCGGGTCCAACAGGGTCCTGGACCCGTGACCATCCCTAATCATAGTACATAGTTAGATGGATGTTTTCCTTCTTTTTTAAGATTGTGTGTAGCCAGCGAAGGGAAAGTGATGGATGAAAATTAAATTTAAAATTTTTTTTAAAAAGTGATAATATTTACGACTAATAAAAAATCTGATTTTCTTCATATCGATGGTTTTGGCCTGTAGATGGTCAAAATGATTCTACCAACTAATACCTAACCGGTTAGTTAAACCCGTTTTTTGCATTAAGGATGGGAGGCAATATTCATTGAATTTCATGCTTGTTTTTGAAAAAAAACAAATTTATGTTTGCGAGTTGTGAAGTCATAAGTTATGGGAAATTTTCAAAATCACAGGCCAATATTTGAAAATAATCTCATAAACAATATTCAATTTAGTTGTTGATAATTGAGCGTGGATATTTGTTTTCGCCACTTCTTAAAGGATATATAACTATAATTTGTCCGCTATTTTCCTCCTTTGAATCTCTATTTGTACAGAATATTAGATTGATGATTGTTAGTATTCATCATCATCATTATAACCAGTGCATTCCGCACATAAAAAACTATAGTTGGACTTTGAGGAGGAAAAAACGACGGCATTTACTACCTAAAAATAAGATCACGACTTAAAAGTCTCTCGACTTGAAAAAGAATAAGAGAAGTTTCTATTAGCGGTTGTAATTTAGTTGTTGTTGGATATTTCATATTAGGAATTATTAGAGAATCCAATGCTAGCACAACACACATAAACGTGCTTTATTTCAATAATGCTGTAAAGCTTTGAACCAACTATAAGATACTTCATATAGTAAAAGCATTTTGACCCATAACAATTCAATCGTAACCATTAAAATATATTTTAATTTGTGAGTTGAGCAATTTATTTTGTCACTATTATAAAAGAAATGATTAATTTTTTTTTTGAATATTAAAAAATTAAATTCTTAATTATGTGATTGTGATATTATGTTACTAATTATAATTAAATTATACGCACAATAAGTTCAAATATTTTAGAACACTAGAAAGAAGAAATAAATTAAGTACTATTATTTGTGTTATGATGTAGACCAGAAAAGGGGTCGATGAGAATCCAGCTCTAATCTTATTTGCAAAAATATTGTACCAATCATCAAAGCAAGACCGGACTCTCAAAATTATGTATAGCTTTAGATGTTTTTGTTGAAAACCATTATATTTTTCTAGATCTCGACATTTTATTTATAAATATGATACTACAACAAATTTAGTTTTTTGCGCTAGTGATATTAAAAAATGTCACTGATTTATATTTTTAGTGTAATAATTATTGGTTTTTATTTTTAGTTTCACCATAAAGTGATTTAGCGACACTTAATTGGCCTTTAGTGACATATGTAATTGTCACTATAGTCTATAGTGACTTTTCTCTATATACACTAAATATGCTGCTAAAGGGTCTAATAAATGTCACTAAATTCTCTATATACACTATAAGAAATTTGAAATAACGACATTTAAATTAAATATCGCTAAATATATCCCATTAAAAGCAAATTATGTTGTAGTGTGATGATATCTATTGTTTTTTGGGAGTCGAGTAAAAAGAATCGTGTAAGAATGAAATATTTTTATTTTTCATTGTAGATATATCGACCAAAAATTTCACAGAGTAATTCATAAAATTAATTATCTATTTTAAAATTTATCTCAAATCAATAATGCTTCACAAAACAACTATAAATAAGAATCAGATGTACCTTTTAAAAAGCTTTATTCAATTTGTATAAAATAAATAAAAAAATTTAAGAGACTAATATAAGCAACAACTCATGATAATCAATCTCAAGAAAGAAAGAAAAATTATCAAGGAAAGCATTGCACTCATTAATGGTTGAAACCTTAAAATATATTTATATATTTAATTTATTATGCGTAATGCCCTTACAAATAATTATACTTTTTGCTAGCAGTATATATGGATGGAACTTAGGCCTCATACATGGTGTTAAATACTCCTATTACATTTATAATTAGAGGTGAATGATATTCAAACTTGTAACTCTAATGTCATCTTGACTCTCATATAAAATCAAAAAATCAATTCAACAAAAAGTTAATGCTTATAGTTTTACTTCTATACTCTATTAATGTATCTTTCGTTCTAATATATTTGTTATATTTGACTTTTTACGTAAATCAATATGCTATGATTATAAGAAAGGAGGAATTATGTCATAATTTAGAATTTTAGTTTTACTTTACAAAACTATATGATGTGATATCACATATGGGAACATAATTGAGAATTTTGGGAGTCGTATTAAAACCTTTAAAATTTTGAACATGTAGTTATCATGACTTTAGGCACCTGAATAACCATCCCCTATCACGTGCCATGGACCAACATTTCATTTGTCCTTATTACCACTTACCATCTCAATCTTTATTTTATCTTAAGCTAGATGCCTTCACTAACATTATTCACTATTCACTAACAACGAATGTTTATCAACATTATTGCTTAAAATATAGGGCCAACTTAACTACAAATAGAGATAACTAATATATAAAGTCTGAGATATTATATAGTAAATTACTCAATTTTGACAATATATAATATATAAACTAAATTTGTAATTCTAGAATAGATGATGCGGTATATATATTTTCTAATTTACTCAAATTTTAACTATAAATAAATGCTACTCAAAAATAATTTAATGGTTGAGATATTGATCAAGAATAAATGCAATTTATTAATTTACTCAATTTTATTCAATTTAGTTTAATAAATATAACAATTAATTAATTTGCTTATTCTATGTGAAAAATCTTTAAAGGATGCCACATGAAATTTTTTGAGTTCTTTTAGTTAATAGTATGATTGGTGAAAAATCAACTTTACCTTACTTAGTTTAATAAATATAGCAATTAATAAATATAGCAAGAATCCAAAGATTATTCCATGTGGCAAATCATTGTAAGCATGCCACATAAAATTTTTCGATTCTTTTAGTTAATAGTATGATAATTCACTGCTTTACTTAAGTGGGGGTGACATTGATGAAAAGAGCTAAGCTAGGTTATATGTTTAGTGTCCTAACTCCTAGCTAGACATTATTCTAGTCATTTTTTTTACTTTTCAATATAATTTTTGATTATAGGAAAATTCCTACAATAAAAAAAGTCATTTTAAATTTTGTTAAAGTATACTGTATACCATGGAGCTTTAATCATCAATTTAAGTTTTTCGGTTGAGTTGGTTCTTTGATATTGAATTAGAAGCCAGCGTGACAAGAGGTCACGTTTTCGAATCTTGACCATCTCTAATCCAAAGTAGGATATTCAGCGCTAGGTATGAGAAGGAATCTGTACTGCGTTCCACCCTTCTAGCCCATATGGCTCTTATGTGAGGGGGAATTATTAATGTATATAACATATTTGTGTTATCGATCCTATAAAAATTAATTATATTTCGCCCCATAACATAGAGTTGTCCAATACATTTTATAAACTTGATAAAACACAATAGTACATATTTTAGCATGAATGCATCATCAATTGTGGTATAAATGTATACACCCCTACTAGTAATGGCTTTCATAAGTTATTCACCCCTACTTGTATAAAGGTTCTAGTTTGGTTTGATTTTAGAGATAAATCAGACTATATTTAACCCTATCGGTTATAGCTTTTGTATGTTATTCAAGTTCATTTATTATTGATTTCAGTGTATAATTGCTCTTCAATATTCACATATATTACTTTTATTATATTCATCTATTCACTAGACTCCTTGTAACTCACCAAGCATGGGAATCACAAATTTGAGAAACACAAACCAAGTATGCACAAATTGAGATACACCATCACAAACAACAATATCAACAATATAAAAAGCTTTTTAATTTAAAACTTTATGGGAAATCTAGTTATGTATCTGTCGAGACTCTAATATGTGGTTAAAAATTCTGTTAATATTAGAAATGACAAGTGAATTGATTCATATAGAGTCAGATGTTCGGCCCATCTTATGATAATATCCTAAAGCCGACCTTGAAAAAAACATTTACAAATTCTTCTATGAGACTGTCTCATCGTAAAACATGCCTCATACTTAAGTTAAATAGCCCAATAAAAAACTTTTCTTGTTTTTAGGTCGTCTCGACGGGCAGTAAAACATTTTAGATGAATAATTAAGTGAGCAACATAATCAGAAGACAGAGATGGGCAGAGGATATATGTTTCCCATCACCCAATTAACCTTGATTTTAATCCTATAATGTGAAAGCAGATAAACAATCTTAAAAAGACCTACTTTTTCCTAGGCATTGCACATGGCTTTTGTTACCAAAATTGTGATCTCCAAAAAGGTTAAAACCAGACAAAACAGAAAATTAGAAAAATTCCCTTTCTTAAAAAAAAAAACCTTGAATTATTGTTACTTTTTTTTACCAGAATCCAATGACTTTAGGCCTAAACTTAAAGGAAGAAACCAGGAACACAGACTGAGACATAATCTCAGTACACTTTATATTATAAGGTTGAGGCTAACATGTGTTAAACATTATATATTGTACATAACAGAAATGGGTCACCAATCAAAAGGGATTGCTTAAACTACATTATATATGTCTGACATCATGGAATTTTTTTTTTACATTTACAAGGAAAATGGTGGTAAGAATTGATCTTTTTGAGGCGACTAGAATTAACGGCCTGTTTAGTTAACGGTAGTAATTGGCGGTGATAGATTTGCTTAAACACTTATTCTAACCCAAATTAAAGGTATAAATGGTTATTGTAGGAAATAATATATTTAGGAAATTATATGCAGAATATTTTGATTTTATAACTAAAATAATATGTTAAGTGTTTAAGAAGTTATGATATTTGTAATATTTTGTTTCCTTATTTTTAGTCTTAATCTCATTATTATTTAATACAAATCAAGTATTCAGCAGATTAAACCCTAACCGAATTCCGCATTATGATTTTCTACATGGTATCAGCGCCGTAAGGTTTTCCTAGATGGAAAAACTCTATCGGTATTTTATTATTGATCATAATTGGACAAAATCGATCCAAACAAAAACCAATTCAAAACAAAACCAATCAAACCAAACCAAATCAAAAACAAAACCAAAAAATGACCATGATTTTCATGGCACAAATGGAACAATTGTTCCAACTTTTTTAAAAAATGACTCAAAAACTTAAACAACCAATCCAGATTGAAAAATTAAACCATCAAAATTACACCACGTGGTGTAAGGAAATGAAAGTTGGACTGGGTGATCGGGGGATGCTCAATCATATCACCGTCATTCCCCCGACGACCGTAACTCCACAATGTAAACAAAATGATGCCAGGGAAATGTCATGGATTCTTGCATGTATTAACTCCGATATTATCGACCTCGTTATTGCATTCACTACCACTGCCCATGAATTATGGACTTGGATTCATACTCTATACGGGCCAATTTCACTACCTCTCGAGAACGACACCATCGAGCGTGAGTCGCGAAGGGGTGTAACGTAGAAGAATTGAGTATGCAAGTTAATGGCGAGAGGGAGAGTAAAGAAAAAGACGAAAATTAAATGTCAAAAGAAGACGGGACAAACGAACAAGAACCAAATCCACCCAAACCCATCAATCAAACTTGTAAACTCCTTCTCTGTGACCCACAAAAATCAATCCTACCAATTTCTCGCACGAAAATTCCCTACCCATTTGCCTTACAAAAATCCCTTCTTACAAAACAAAGAAAAAAGAAAAACCTTACTCCACCCATAAAACCTAAACCCAAAACTCAATTAGGACCACACCCTAAAATTCCAATCTTTGACCCAAATAACAAAATAAATCAATCCGGTTTATTTCTTGACCTTTTATCTAAATTCAAAAAATTGAAAGTTAATTATGAAAAAGTTGCAGAAGAGATAATCAAAATTTCCTTTGTAAAATCAAAAGATCAACTAGCGGATTTTCTGATCAAGGCAATTGGCTCAAAAGCATTGAAGAATATTATTGGCAAGTTTGATCTCGGTGATCCCAAGATCAAACTTGAGGGGGAGGGTAGGAAATAATATATTTAGGAAATTATATGCAGAAAATTTTGATTCTATTCTAGAAAAATGTTTTAAGTGTTTAGGAAGTTATGATATTTGTAATATTTTGTTTCCTTATTTTTAGTCTTAATCTCATGTATAAATAGAGATAGTACCTCTCATTATTATTTAATACAAATCAAGTATTCACCAGATTAAACAAATTTCGCATTGTGATTTTCTAGAGTTACAAGTTATTAAACACATATTCTAACCCAAATCAAAAGGGATTGCTTAAACTATATTATATATGTCTGACATAATGGTTACAAGTTATTAAACACTTATTCTAACCCAAATTAAAGGCATAAATCATAAACATTTTTAAATTAGATTGAACTTATTGTGAATGTCAGTTTATTAAGGAAAAAACGAGGTGCACATACTCTATAAGCCATGGAGATATATATCATCCCAAAATCATATGGCAATGGGAGGAAAGTCTCCAATAGCTTATAAAGCATGCACACCATTTTTAATTTGTCGATGTAGGATAACTCATCCAACAAATATATATATTTTTTTATTATCGGGTAGACTGAGGAAATAAAAGGATAAAAGAAAAATCAATTTCAAAATTTTGTTGCTCTAACTGAACTAACTTCATTCTCCATAAAACAAAATACTATTAGTGAGTAAAAATACAGTGAACATGGATGTAAAACACAAATCCAAGAAGATACTGTTGTTTCGCACAGACTTTAGTGCGATATGCACTGAGATTTGGGAAAGTGATCAGTTATATACTTTAAATAAGTCATAAGTGTCTGCTTGGGTTGGATTAATTGTATTCAAACTCTTTGTTTAATCAAAGATCTTCTTTGTCATTTACCTTTTTTAGGTGGTCTCTTAAGAGACCGTCTTTTGTAAATACGACTCTTAAAAGTCCAGCACAAATCTATATTTAGAGTTATAACAATATATATTTGGAATTAGACTGGGCTTTTGAAAGTCGTCTTTACAAAAGACGGTTTTAAGTAAGAATTTGTGTTTTTCATTAAAGGAAAGGATATAAGAGGAGATGGGATACAGAATGTATCTAATAAATATTTTTCCAAAAAATACTTAACAAAAAAAATTTCACTAAAATATATCTAATAAAATTTTTTCTTTTCCAAAGAGTACTGACTAACGATTGTTGTTAGTTGATCGTCATCTTTTAATTTGACTCTCAATTAAATGTCTTGTGCTACAATCGATTTAATCTTCACTTTTTTGGTTTAAATTTATGAACAATTTATATTCATCGTGAGACGGTTTTATATGACTGGTCTATCACGTTTTCTAAACCAATAAACAAAATTGAGGCTTATTTCTCATAAATATATATAAATGAATGAGGATACATTCTCTTAATTTCCCTCCGATTCATTTAAGTTGTCCCATTTTTTTTATGGGCAATTTACTTCAGTTGTTCCATTTCTTTTTTTGCCAATGATTCTTTTACCTAAATATCCTATGTTCACACAAGTAATGACCAAAATACCCACATTTTTACTAATTACAATACCCCAACTACCACCTTTACAATTAATATAATCAATTAAAATACCTCAACTATCACTTTTTTGGTGGACCTCATCCCACTCTTAATATCTGTACCCAACCAAATGGGACAACTCAAATGAATTGGTTGGACACGAATATTAAGAGTGGAATGGAGTCCAAATTGGTTGGACACGAATATTAAGAGTGGAATGGAGTTCACCAAAAAGGTGGTATTTAGGATATTTTAATTTGTTAAATTAATTGTAAAGGTGATAGTTGGGTTATTGTAAGAAGTAAAGGTAGGGGTATTTTGGTCATTACTTGTCCACTTACTCTATTTAGGTAAAAAAATCATGACTAAAAATAAAAATGAGACATTTGGGGTGAACTTACTCAATATAGAAATGGGACAATAGTTGTGAAATGGATGGAATATTAGATATTTTCAAATTAATTGTTGATTTATACTGAATTAGCGATTCATTATTACATTCAAATTTATTGAAACTCACAATTCTCATATAAGACAGTCTTATGGTGAGATTAATTTTTCTAGGCTGATTTAATGTACATTTACAGTCTTAACGTGATCATATATAAATTTAGAATGACCAGTTACTATCTTAAAGTGACAAATTATAACATTAAAATGATTACTCAAGATTTATAACTTTATATAATGTTAAATGATCTTATAGCCTTTAGCTTATCACTTACAATCTTAAAGTGATTTTTTGCAATTTTAAAATGATCAATTATAATCTTAAACTGATTAGTTTTAAATTTCGATTGATCATTTTTATAGTCTTAGTATCCTTAATATTTTTAAAGTAATTAATTATAATCTTAAGTTGATCAATTGAAGAAATGTGCTAATTATATATCAGTTGGTCTCCTGAGATACCATCTCTTTAATAGACGTCTCTTAGGCCCAACCCATTAAACCTTAATGTCCACTAACTGTATCCTTAATGTCTATTTACAATATACTTAATGCCCACCGAAATTCGAAAAAGTACTTAAAAATTAAAATGCCTACTTATAATGTTCTTAATGCCTACCGAGAACCTTAGCCTACCAGCCTACTTACCATATCCTTAATGCCTACTTACAATAAATATATTTAATGCCCACTGAGTAATTACTTAAGTACTTACAATATTTTAAATGTCAACTTATAATACTCTTAATGCATACAGAAAAACTTACTCTGTCTTTTTCATTTTGAGTCGGCCAATTAAACAAGAATTTGTAATTATATGCACCCATCTTTGGGCGGACTCATTAAAGACTTGCTGATTGAAGATTGTTGGAGCTTATTCAAGCTGAAGATTTATTCTATAAGCCCAAGAGGACAATACAACACATGAGTTACTACTAAACCAGATATTGTTTATGTAGGCCCACTATATTTGACCGTTTTAATTGTGGAAATTTTTTAAAATATAAGCATATTTTCAAAATAAGTTTGTAGAAAATTTGATTGTCAAAATAAATGTCTCAAAGTCAAGCTGATAAGATAAGGTATTTATTTGCTGTTTCTAACGACGAACAAAAAAAAATGATTAAAAAAAGTTAAACTCTCTGTTCGCTGTTATTAATAAACGTGTAGCTCTCGTTTTTCATGCAGTATAATAATACATTAGTAACATTAGAAACAAATTATGTACAATTAGCGGATATATAACATGCAATACACCGGGAATTCTTCAGCCTTACCCTGACATATATGCAATATAATGATCAATAAACAATACAATAATGAATTAATGAGTAATTATAGACTTAACTCTGTTCTAATTACACTTATTCATATATGTAAGAGTCCAATTAGTAACAGTTTTCACCACAACTTTAAGCAAACAAATAAACCCAAAAACAAGGAAAGCCACACTATTAACAATCAAAAAAGTTGGTGCATCAGGAAACATACTAAGCAGAAACACCAAGTAAGAAAACACAGAAGACAGCAACGATGCAGGAAGAAGGGCGTGTAGGAAACCCGGAACATGGTGTAGGAAGACGAGAAAGATTGAACAATAAAACGCGGCACTATTAAATGACATAAACAAATAATACGTTCCTGGAGGACATTTGTTGATCGATTTTGTTAAAGAAAAACTACGAAAAACGTCTAGGAAACATGTCGTATCGAGTCTCATTTGTTGGTTCCATATATTAGGTGGAGGCGTAAGTCCTTGACGATAGGCAGAGGTTGCAAGTATGCCGGCTAGGATGGGCACTACACCTTTGGATATGACCATACGACGTAGGGATTTTGATTGTTGTTCTAGTACTGATTGTTGTTCATGTATTGAAGATCCTGGTGGGGATTGTGCTCCTAATTTGTGATCATCATTTGTAATTGTGATGTGATGTGTGTTTCTTATGGGTGATAAATTGGTTAGATATGGTGAGTCCTCTGTTATGTGATGTGTGTTTGTTATGCCATAGTCTCTTAGGAAGTCAAGTACCTACACAAGACAAAGATGTGTTACAAGTTGTGTTGAAGTGCCCATGTGTTACCCACATGTGAGTTGTCCCACATCGGAGAAAGAGAAGAGTATGCATCACTTTATATACTTAAGGAGTAACTCCTACTATTATCAATTGGTTTTAGTAGTGAACCTTCTTTGGGTTTATGAGTGGATTACTTCTTCTCCTCCTTGTTTGGGTTGCCCAAATCCATTTTCTAAATTCTATCAACTTGTATATAGGGAATTCAACAAGTCTTATGTGAGACTGTCTTGTTGTGAGAACGTGTCATCATGTGACGGACCCATATAATTAGTCGATTTTTTAATTAATCACTGTAGGATTGTAAGTAGGTGTTCATTGGGTCAGCTTCATAGAGATGGTCTCACATGGAGACTATCTTATTTGGGAATTTGTTTAGGTTGTATTTGGGAACAAGCATTTCATTTCAAGTTGTAAAATTTCAATTATGAAATCAGCAATGAGAAATTTGAGAATGACAAGGTTCGGAAAGTTATTTTCAAATTTTCATCTTTAACCACTTTTATAGCAATGGTCTCTCAAACAGTCCGTGCATTACTCAAAAAAAACAAAAGAAAAGTAATATAATAAACATAATTACCTGAAGGTGTTTAGTGGAATGAGCTAATTGCAGAACAGTATTCCCATAATCATCAACAACATTAACAAGCTCATTAAAATCCTTAGCACTAATCATCTTAACCAATGCTTTAAATCCTTCAAATTGTGCATTAATTAGAGCCAAATGAAGGGCAGTTTCTCCACAAGCAGTAACTTCCCAAACAGCTTCAGGACATACACTCAACAATTCATTTATAACATCAACCCTCCCTTTAATAGCTGCATAATGAAGTGGTGTTCTTCCCCCTTTATCTTTAATAAGCCCAATTTCAGGGCTCACCTTTAAAATCTCCTTAACAATGTCGGAATTTCCGACGGCGGCCGCTATGTGAAGTGGTGTGAACCCATCTTTGTTGCAATCCCAAGCAAAGGCAGGCATTTGATGCAAGATTTGGTTGGCAAAGACGGTTTTACTAGCAAGGGTGGCTATGTGTAGAGGTGTATCAGCATATGGTAATAGGGATATTTTGTGTAAGGCTAGAGGATCTTCTTCTAATATTGCATGTAGTTCAATTGTGTCTCCTTGTTTTGCTGCTTGGAATAATCTTATATCCATTCTTCTAATCACTATATGAAGGAAAAAAGGTTAGGAAAGTAAAACCATGTTACTATTATGCACTACATTATTTATTAGTGTTGCCAATGATTGAATTAGGTCATGAACCAGTTATTTGAATTGTGTAACATATAGCAGTTAAATTGATAGTAGTGTTTTTTGTATATTATGGGCGGATAATAGAATATAGGGGCTCTATTTGATTTTCAGCTACTCTCCGGAGAGACCGTCTTTCTGAGAGACGTCTCTTAGGCCCAATCCATTAAAACTTATTGCCTATATTTACTCTATATTTTCCGTAATGGGTCAACCCAATTAGAGACGGTCTCTCAAAGAAACCGTCTCTCACAAGGATTTGTGTTTGATTTTTGACGATGTTTAGAAAATTGAGACTCTTCGTCAACTATTACTAGTAAGATTGGGATCAAAATTAAACGTTAGTAGGTTTTAAACCCCTGATCAACAATTTTATAGGAGGACACATCACCAACTAGATCAACTTTGTTTGATTGATGAATTATAAGAAATTTGCTAATATATGAGGCCCATATTTTCTAGACCTTAGGTGGTCGGGCATCTTAAATAGGCTTAGAACCACCCTTGAGCACATTGGTAGAGACAAATGTTCACACTTTGATCTACCTTAAACTAGTATTTAGATTGATTTAAACAAATGCAAAAGAACAAGAATATAGAAAATTAATGTAGTGCATTGAAGAATCAAATAATGCCTTGTTTGGGAATAATGATTATATTTGCAAATTTGGAATTGACTCAAATTTATTGTTTGACAAATCAAAATTTTTCAAATTTGTATTTTGATCAAATTCCACCATTGTTTTTATAGCAGTTAAAGTTGAGAATTTGAGAATGACTACCCTAACCTTGTCATTCTCAAATTCTTCATTTATTATGTCATAATTGAAATTTATAATTTGAAATGAAATACTTGTTCCCAAACACGACGTAAGCAAAATTAGTAAGGGATAGTGAGGTGCTCACCTTTTTGAAATTTGCAATGGTGTGTTCTTTTAATTATAACTTTGCAACGAGGGATGATAGCCAAATGTTCTTGATGGGCTTAATGTATATATGTATGCCTTCGAATTTTTGAATGGTCGACCATTAGTTGGATTTAGAAATTTCCTCAAACATCGTTATTGGAGAATGTTTCTTCTTAATAATATTTAAATAATTAATTAGTTGGCTAAATATAAATAAATGGAAATTATGTCTAGTTCTTCTCTCCAACATCTTTGTAATGAAAAGCATAAAAAGAAATGTTCGTTATATGTGATATAATAATTGACAAAAAGATTATAAATTTAAGTCAAATGTTTGAATGTTGTAGCGAAACATAGTAGAAATTAGAGATAATAGGAGTTTCGTCCAATCCGCCAAATTTTATTAAATATAATTGAATATATATAATATAGTATACTAGCTCCCTCCGAATCAATTTAGTTGTCCCATTTGCTTGGGCATGGCATTTAAGGGTGGTGTAGGGTCCATTAGAAAGGTGGTAGTTGAGCATTTTAATTGATCAAATTAATTGTAAATGTGGTAGTTAGGGTATTATAAGTAGTAAAAATGGGGTATTTTGGTCTTTACTTGTGTGAACATAGGGTATTTAGGTAAAAAAATTGACAAAAAAAGAAATGGGACAATTGATATGAACTTGCCAAATAAGGAAATGGGACAACTAAATTGGTTCGGATGGAATATAATTTAGTGATAAAATTGATATATTTCACTCTTTCTTTTTAACTTAAGTATAATATTTAAATTTCACAAATTATTGTGAGAGACGGTCTCTTTTAGAGAACATTTCTAAATGGGTAATTAGCTCATTATAAGTTTTTAAAAATATTATAAATAGGCATTAAGAATGATGTAAATAAATATTAAAGGTATTGAAAGTAGGCATTAAGGATAAACATTACGAATAATATAAGTATACGCATTAAGAATATTGTAAGTGGGCATTAATCTTTAATAAATTAGACATAAAATATATCTCTTAAAAAGGCAATAGCTGTTTTTAAATTTTCTTTGAAGTTTCGGTATCTGACTATCTGTAGTATATATACTTCATGAACATTAAAGCACTCCAACGTGCCAAGTGATATGATTATATTTTCTTCGTCTATCTTGATAATACACATGTAATATATATTATATCTATTCGAGGATCATTGTTACAAATTTGATGCTGACCAAGTATCTTAATATGACTTGTTTTCATGGAACAAGAGTATAATAGCAAGTCATGTATCAGAATCAGATCGTGTTGGTATGAGACGGATTTATATATAATTAATTTATTTTTTAATTAATTATTTTAAAATTATAAATGATTATTTTAAGGTTTTAATCGATTATTCTAAGATTATAATTAAAAATAATCCCTTTAAAATTGTAAATGATCACTTTAAGGTTATTATTAATAAATATAAGCTGAACAAAAATTCACAAATTTTTAAAGATTATGTGCAATTTCAAAATTTATGATATGTTTTTAATAACTTTGTACTTTTAAACACTTAAGCTAAACTACATATTTTAATATTGAAGCCCTAATTATCGTTGGGTCCTATGTGGTTGAACATATCAAACATGCTCAAAACCTTCCCTAAATTAATTACTTTAAAATTGTAAGTGACCATTTTAAAAGTGTAAGTGATCCCATTAAGACTTTTATTAATCAATTTAATAATTTAACTATATGTGATTACTTTAAGACTGCAATATTAGGTGAACTCTTCATAAACTAACAGCCTTTACATATTAAGTCATATGATGAATTCTCATAAAAACACAAACAATTAACAGTTTCATAATCCCAAATTCAATATTTCTAAGTTAAATAACTAGTTCTATCAACCAAAATATATTCACGGCCGGCCCTAAGGGCGGACAACAGGAGCCGTCACCCAGGGCCACATGTCAAAAAATCAAAATTAATGGTTTTGGAAGGTCCATATAGGTTATAAGTTACAAAAGAAAAAGGGTCCCAATATACTAATTCGCTCAGGGCCCCAAAACATCTAGGGCCGACCCTGAATATATTATTTCCTTTTCGGAACTTACAATAAATTTTTTTTTTGAAGTGCACAATAAAAGAAAAAAAAAATAATAAATAAAAGATTTGATCACAATAACATTTGTTATAGTGACTTGGCCCAAATATATAATAGTCATATAATAGTCCATTTAATATAATCTTACATGTGTATTATATTATATATAATAAATAATAATATAAAGATACCCTAATAACAAAATATAGTTGCAAAAATTATGGTACTCAAATAATATACTCTTTACATCACTCTCTATCTAGATTCTAGCTCAAAAGCTCAATTATCATATCACTTTGCACGTCGGCTTTGAATGGTACTAGTACCAAAAAAAATGATTTTATGGTGATTAATTTAATTTTATATTTTCTCATATTCTATCAAATGTTATATTTGTTTTTTTGACATTGTTAACTAATTAAATCTAATTTGTATTTAATCCTCAAGTTTATTTACTTCATTTTAAAATACTTCCTCTATTAGTCTTACTGGTACCGTTCATCTTTTAAAATTTTTGTACATCACGACCAATATAAACTAAGGTAGGACCGTACGATAAATATCAAGTATTGAAATATATTTAGTAATTATTGTTTCTTTACCTACTTTAAATATAAGCAAATTTTATATTGTACTGAATACGGTCCGTCAATAATACACCATTGTTTAATTGTTTATATTGTTTTTATTATAGAGTGGGCTGAAAGGAGTAATGGGTGCAAATTAAAACGGTATTTAGTATTTTTGTAAAAACTAGACATTATTTATATTTAATCGACTAATTAATTTTTTAAAAGATTAATAACAAACATTCTCTAACAAGGACGTGGAGAAAGTATCTAAATCCAGCTAATCGTTAATTGGTTACCATTCAAAACATTGAAATCAAAGCTGGAGACATGCGCATAAACTATATCAAGTAACCACATAATGACATAAATGTTCAGTACACAAAAAATAGGTGTTGTTAGAATTGAGTAAATATAAAATATCTATTCTGAATTAAATTTAGGAAAAATAATCTAGAATAATCCAATTTTTTATGATTTTTCTATAATAATCTCACTTATTGATTAATCATTAATAATCTCAACTTTAAGAGGTATTTGCCTAGAGGAAACTTGGGTAAGCCAATGACTTGCTATAGTAGGTAGTTCACAAAAAAAACTAAATTAAATATTAATATAAAATTAGAGAAACTTTTTAAACATTTACATAAAAATTCTAATTAATAAAAAAATCATAACTTTTTTATGGATATTTTTTTAACATTTTTTCAACATTTTATTTTAATTTATCTTTTTTTAAATAAATAAAGCTTAGTATAACACGTCATCCGATCACTGGGTTTACTCTAGGAAAATACCTCTCAAAATTGTGATTATTCATGGTTAAACAATAGGTGAGATTATTGTAGGTTAAGGGAAACGCTCGGCTTGAATAATTAATCTTGTTTTCGTTTCTACATGATAAGCACCAAGTTAAGAGAAACTAACTGTCGTAACTATATGGGCTTAAAAATGTTTGAATGGCCGTTAAATGGTGAAATTATCATATTGCCCTTGTTTAATTCTTCATCGTCATCTTCTTCCTCTGCTTTTATTCTCTTTGAGAACCTTGCTTTTCTTCTTTTTCAAACCTTTAACTCCTTTCTTCATCTTTCTCTCTTCCTTCTTTCTCTTTTTGCTAATAACATGTTGATCCTGTTTGACCTATTCACACTTAGAATGTGGGAACAACTTGGTTGACTTTTTTGAACAATTTGCTTCTGTTCGCAGTTACTAAGTGCGAACAGCACCAAACAAGTGCTCTGGGGTTTTAGACGCTTACTTTTGAAAATAAATTGAAATTGATCTTATTCTATGCTTTTTTTTTGATAAATTGTCTTATTCTTTTCAATTTTCCGATACCTACAAACTGAAATATAATCGAATAAAAATATTACAATGATTTAAAGATTTGGATTCATAATTACAATATTTCTAAGACCCTTTTAACGGGCCAGGTCAAAAAAGAATTGGGCTAAGCTAAGCTCAAATTAAAAATGGGTTCAAAAATCAAATGGGATGGACCATGTTAGATTGAAATCTATATAACTATTACTAAAACAAAACACACTGACATCATCACTAATTAATATTGCTTACGTGTCACAACTTCAACAAAAAAATTTCCTTCAAAACTCAATGATGACATCATCACTAATTAATATCTTTGACTTAATTATTTTCTAACTATAACTACAATGTTATCCGTGTTGATGTTATACTTTTTAAGTCACATCATTTAATATATTAGAAATCTATATATTTTATTTCATTTTTTCATTTATTTATAAAATCTTGTCAATTTTATTTATTAAATGAGTATTATTTAAGTGTATTGGATATTTTAAGTTGGTTAAAAGATAATATACTTTTATGAGGATTTTTTAAATTATACAACATGTTGTTAGCACTTACTAAGTGCTAAGTGCTAACAGCCTGTTTCAGTATTTCAACCTGTTCGCACTTAGTAAGTGCGAACAACCCAACCCACATGTTTGGGAATCACACGTTTAGTTTTGGAATAAGATTGATTATAATTCTATTATATGCTTTTTTTCAATAAATAATCTTATTCATTTCGAATTTTCGAAATAGAGCCCATTTTGGTCCGTTTTAAGTTTGATCTACTTGAAATTAGTCCGATAAAAGCCCGCATTATTATGCATCAGACTCAAGCTCCTAATAGGCCTCTGGTCCATTGAACTTAACTCTAGCCGCCCATGATCAAACCTCCCACCTTCTTCCCCCCACCCAACCACCCACCAAGCCCTTTAAACACCCCTTCAAAAAAATCCACCATTTTGACACAAATTTATTTGTCATCGAAGATGTCACAAATAAGGATTATAAATCATTTGTATTAGACCACATCAATATTTTAGGGTGTTTAACAAACTATTAATATTTGATTTGACACTAAGATCATCTTATTCAAAAATAGTTGATTTATAACAATAAATTATCTCAATTAAACAATTTACCAAACACCAACATTAGATGATTTGATCACAGCCAAAATCATCTAAAATTCAAATAAAAAAAGCATTCATATCTTGTAGAGAAAGGAATGACATTATATGTAATATACACTACACTACACTACACTACACAAAACAATTATTTTATACAACATAAACCCCTATAACAAAACCAAATTAGAATCCTCCAATTGACAATGAGGGCATTGGAATACTCTATTTTCACAACCCTCAACAATTATACCCTTAATCTCACTTAAACCATGAACATTACACCTAATCGATACATTTTCTAACGATTTCTTCTCTTTAGACCCAATAATAGCTGCTACTAAGTAAAATATCGATAGTAACAAAGACATATATTCAAATTTTACAATATCTTTTCTTGTAATTTTTTCTATCAAATTAATAATTAATTGAATTATCGAACTAATAATACCAAAATAAATAGAAAAATTACCAAACAATTTCCCTTGATTGCCAGGATAATAAAACCAACAACAATAACCTCTTTTTTGCCATACCATTCCATTTATTTTACGTTCGTGTAAAGCCTCGAAAATGGCCATTGTTAAGCAAACAGAGGAGGTAATAATGGTTAGCTTTAGGTATTTTTGACGACCCATTTTGCCTTCACTTTTCTGTTGCCCGAATGTTGCTTGGCATATCTCAGCAAGTACATTTAGTAATATGAACATCCATTTTAGGAAGTGTTTGTTTAGTAGGGTTTTTGAACCTACTATTTTCAGTATGCCGTTCTTCTTTTCACCTAAAAATAGTACACTTTTATGAAACTCGAGTAAAAAAAAAAAAATTATCATGAATAATACAACTTTTTGTTAATTTTTCTATAATAATATAAATTTTTGATAAACCATGAATAATACCAGTTTTTTCTTATAATATTATCAACTTTAGTTTATTAACTAATTTACTAAGTGTTGAAGTGCCCATTTGTTACCCACATCGGAGAAAGAGAAGAGTATGCATCACTTTATATACTCAAGGAGTAACTCCCAGTATTACCAATTGGTTTTAGTAGTGAATCTCCTTTGGGTTAATGAGTGGACTACTTCTTCTCCTCCTTGTTTGACAAAAAAGTTATAGGAAAAATTACTGTGAGTAATACCGTTCTTCTATTTTTGTTAATTTAATCTTGTTTTATGAAGTTGGAATTAGTGGAAGAAGGAAGAAGAACAAAAATGAAGAACAATGGAGTTTTTTGGATGAGAAAACATGGAAATCAATGGTGTGGATTTATAAAAAAAAGTTTGGAGAAGATGTTAGATGACCTGCAAATGAGACTTAAAACCTGCTGCAGCAGGTTGCATTTCAGTTGGGGGGCCACGAGCAAACAAAATGAAAAGGTGAGATTATCAATAGTTCAGATTAGTTGAGATTATTCCCGACAATTTTTCCATAAAAAATTTGTATGAATCCTTTTTCTACGTCTTCAAACCTTAACTGACCTCAATTATATTTATGATAATTATCAGGTTAATTTAAAAAAAATAATAATTAAGGCCGGTAATTAATTAATTACCTAGATTGATTTGCAAGAAGTCTCCTTTGTCTCCCTCAAAGCCTGCCTTAAGTAGAGGTGAAGAAAGGTATTCTCGAGGAGTATGATATTCTTCTGGTAATGAAGATAACAGACCAGGATCTGATACTGACCATGGATGTTGTTTTAAGAAATTCTTCCATACTTTTATTTCTTCCAATTCCTTTTTTCTTGTAGGCACCCAAATTATATTTTCTGGGATATTATCATCATGATCATCTGCTTTGATTTCAACCGTTGATTCATTCATCATCATCATCATATCATGCAAGTAATTAAGGAGTTTAATTTTATTTTCAGGTAGCTACTAGCTAGTGTTATTTATTATCAATTCTTGGATGGTAGGACTTTTTAATGAACTAACTTTATTATTATTAATTAATATTACAAATTAATTTCCTGCAAATTTCATACATTATTTCCTTGTGCTTTCCATTGGTTTTGTCCTTATATGACTATGACATTATTTTAAAGCAAAAATTCATGTCAACCAATCATAGTTCATCCAATTTTTTTACTTGCACGGTTGCACCCACATAATTTTTACCCATTCTAATGTGTTTGTCCCATTATATATATCTAAAGTTCTACACAGCTAAAAGTTAATTTGATATTATAAAAATATATGATGAGACGAATAAAATAAGAAGCACACATGACTATATTTGATCTCGTAGATGGTCACAATATGTAAAATTCTACTCTTCCTATTCAACTTAAATGTTCCATTTAGTTTTTTTCACACTTGCCGATGCAACATTTTAACTCTTATAATATCTCAAATTATTCTTAATTAAAAATTATAAAAATTTGATATTAATGATCCTTATATTGAGACGAATCAAACAAGATCTCACATGACTATGTTTTAACTTATAGATTAAGAGTAACATACAAATTAAGAGTGATGAGTGAATAATGTCAAAAAATTAGATGGGAGATTTAGGCTGAATAGGAAGTAGTACGGTAAAAGATGAAAGATGCTAGATTGGTTTGGGTGCAAGTATTATACTTCCTTCGTTTCATTATACTTGTTACATTTGACTTTTTACGCGATTCAATGTGTGATTTTGTTCATTAATATATTGAATTATACACATTTAAAAATTATAAAAAATTAATATTATGAAAGTATGCGATTAGTCGATTCAAACAAGACCTCACATGACTTTAATTTTACTTACATATTAGCCGCGATTTATAAAATAAGTTTGAACAATAGTGCATAATAACCAAAATATAGCGAATATTTCATTACGAGGGAAGTATATTATATGTACATATTAAAATGCACCTAAGTAGTAGATGATAAATGAATAGTTAATAAATAAGAGTAAACGAAAGAAACTGAGATCATTCATAAAAAAGAAAAATGCAAATTAATTAAACAAATTAAAATAAAAAATGGTGCAAATTGAGACATGAAAATTATTGCAACAATTCGTTTATTTGTGGCACCACCATATACATCTAACTTTTCCCAAGTCAATTTGATGTTATGAAATATGAACCTCATTGTCAACACGCTTGTGTTATGGCCTATGGGACCTAATTTACATGGATGTTTATGACAAAATAAAAAATAAAAAAACAATTTTTGTTATTTGGATCTTATTAATACAGATAAACAAAAATAATGATAAAGTCGTCAAAATCCTTATAGATTAAACGACTTGGCTATATTAATTAATATATCAATTTCAATGGTACGTCATTTATATCGATTAATATTATATTCTTCTTCTTCATTCATTTTGATTTTCTACTATCTCAATTTGTAAGTCTAAATATTATTTATATAATAGAACTTAAAATTATAACCGCGTTGAGTTTTTATTTTAGTTTGAGAAAAATTGCAATTATAAAATATACTCCCTCTGTTCCTTTTTATTCTCCTCTTTTACTTTTTGCACAGTTTTCAAAGCAAATTTTAAACCTTAATATATATAAATACACATAATAAAAAATTTTAAAAAATACATAATAAAAAAAGCATATATTAAGACTTATCTAACGAGATCTCACATAAATATATTTCACATAAATATATTTTATCTTCAAAATATATGTTAAAAAACATTAATCAAATTTTTCTCTCATTGAAGTGGAATATTCCAAATAGAAAAGACATAATTAGTAAACAGAGTTTATTAATTTAAAAATTTATAAAAAATAAATGGAGGTTGGAAATTCTATAACTTGACCACAAATGGAAATCAAATGCGCTGTACTTGGATTGTAATTTACCAACGAAATGACGGTTCAGCCACATGAAGTTGCCGGAAAAAAAAGTCGTGAACAAAAGAATCAATGTTGAAGTTGAATAAAAGATTTGACTTTTAGAGAATCATAATTTTATGGGTATTGAGTTAGTCTACTTTCTGCTCATATCCAATTATCTTCAAAAAAAATTTCATATCCCATTTGTTCTTCAAAAAGAAAAAAAAAACATCTCCAATTATTACATAGGGGTGTTTGACAATTGGCTTTTGGCTTAGCTTTTTAGTTGGCTTTTGGCTTGTTGATTGGTCAAACAGTCAAAAAAAGTGTTTGGTAAATGACTTTTTAAGCGGCTGAAAAGCTGGCTTTTAAGCCAAAATGAAAAAGCTGCTCCAGCTAGCTTTTTGGGTTGGCTTTTGGCTTATTGGCTCACTTTTTTCTTTAATAAACAACCAACAACCAATATTCAAATTTACTAAACATATCCACAAACAGCTAGCTTTTTAAGGTAGCTTAAAAGTCAACTAAAACAGCCAATATTTCCAGCTGGTCAAACAAGTCAACTAAAAAACCAACCGCCAACAGCTAATTGCCAAACACCCCCTAGTATTATATATTTATATACTAAAATCAAACATTATAGTATTAATTAATAAATATTTGTGTCATTTGTCACTTTATGGTTCTCCCTCCGTTTTTTTAAGTTCTTCCACCTAACTATAACGATTAGTTTCAAAAGTATTTCCACTTTGGAAAGTTTTCATCCCACTTTTACCCCTTAAAACCCTACTTTTCTTATTTCACACTACTATTTAATTATTTTTCTCTCTCATCCTTCCAATACAATCATTACTTCACACTACTATTTAATTATTTTTTTCTCATACTTTCAATACAATCATTACTTTACATTACTATTTAATTAAAATAATACCCACTACAACCCAAAGATTTTATCTACCTTATATTTGTGAAAAACCTAAAGTGGAAGAACAAATAAGATCGGAGGGAGTAGCATTTATTCCAAGTATCACTTTCATAAGCATTTTTGTCATTTATCACTTCATAATATATATGTATTATTAATTGATTATTAAAATGCATATATATATATATAAGCATTCTAATAATCAATAAATAATACTCCCTCCGAATCATTTTAGTTGTCCCATTTGGGATTTCACGGATTTTAAGGGTTGAGTGGGGTCCATTAAAAAGGTGCTAGTTGGGTATTTTAATTGATTAAATTAATTGTAAAGGTGGTAGTTGAGTATTGGGAATTGAAAAAGTGGGGGTATTTAGGTAAAAAAAGGATAGCCAAAAAAGGAAATGGGACAATTGGTATGATTTTGCCAAATAAGGAAATAGGACAACTAAAATGATTCGGAGGGAGTATTGCTTAATACTCTCTCCTATTCATCCTAAGTGTCTCATTTACTTTATGCACTCCGTCCAATGTACTTATTCAATCCTTACTATATCCAATTATGTATAATGAAAAATTATAAAAAGTTGATATTCGTAAACATTACATTAAGATGAATCAAATAAGATCTCACGTGACTATGTTTTAGCTTGTACATTAATAATAAAATACAATCTAAAAGTGATAGAGGAATAGTGTCCCAAAAGTAAATGAGACACCTAAATTGAATAGAAGGTAGTAGTAAGTATTAAATAAAAATTTTGAACAAAAACCGTGCATAGCACGGGTATAATCCTATCCTAATATAACTATAAGTAAAAATATTAAAAATATATTCTACATTAATTTTATCTATATAAATTTTCTAATCTCTATACTAATAAAAAAACTTGTCAGCTACCCTATGTTATTCGAGAAGGACTTGTGTGGACCAAACCTTATACTCGACTTTACTACACTCTACTCCGCACTCTTCACTCCACAGTTCCACTATATTTTACTCTACTCTTATACTTTCACACTTCGTCCATTTCACTATTATACTTAAAAAAATATAAAAAAATAAATAAAAATTATAAATTGCAAAATCTAAAAATTAAAAAATAAAATATTAAAAATAAAGTTTAAAAATTTTAAAATAAAATTTTAAAAATTAAAATTTAAAAAAAAATTTAAAATTTTAAAAAACAAAAATCAATAAAAAACTTTTAAAAATAAAAAATATCAAAATTAAAAAACTAAAAATTTAAAAAAATTTAAAATTAAAAAATTTAAAATTAAAATTTAAAATTTTAGAAATAAAAAAATTAAAATAAAAAATTTTAAATTAAAAAATAAAAAAAATTAAATTAAATTATCTCTTTTCATTTAAAAAAAAATTTAAAAGTTGAGTAAGTGAGTGAGAGATTAAAAATATAGTACAAGACTGAGAGTGAAAACTTAATTCATTCAAAACTTAACGTGAACCAAGTCTACGTTAGACTTCTCAATGTTATTCACACTACTTTTAATGCACGTTTGCTATCTTGACTTGTCTAACCTCGGGACGTCATTCTTCTAGAAATTAACTTTTGGTTTCACACTCATTAATTAGAAGTTGGTTGTTGCTTTTTGGTAGTAGATATGAAGGTCTTAATTTAGTTTGATATTAAAAAAAAAAAAAAACATTTGTTGTGGAAAATAAAGAGGAAGAATAATTGTGAGTACATTAGTAAAGTGGTGTTTTCTAGACTTCTATCTTAAAGTTTATTCTTGACAAGATTTATTTAGATTACAAAGTTTAAATCTAATAAATGATCTTGAACTTTTTAGTTGTCTCATAAACTCAGATAAATTTTTTGATATGTGATTTGTGAAGATGCCCGCGAGCTTCTTTGTCATACGAGGAATTGTAGCTCGATCTCTTTCTTATCAACTAACTTGCATATAATGTGATGACGAATATCAGTATGCTTTGTGAAAAACTAAATTCTTTATCATATCAATAGATGACATATTGTCGGGTTTAGATGAAAAATGTGAATCCAGCGTGAGGTCGCGAGAGGGAGAAATATCAATATGTTATTGACCTCACGATGGATGAGTTATTCACGGAAGGTAGCGTAGTTGGCCCAAGAAAAGTGTGAATCTATGTCCACAAGTCATGGACACTAGTAGTACGGTCAATAACAGAATTGACAATGCTGGTGTCAAAGGTGTAAAGTATCCATGACATCCATCGTTTTGTTTCCATTGAAGATATTTGTTTTCTGGAGTCGCGACAATGATATGATTGAGCCGCTACCGATCTACTATTTTTTGTTTAATTTCATTACGCCACTTAGTGTAATTTGTAAGATTCAAATTTTCAAAAATATTTGGGTAAGTACGGATTTTTGGTTATATGTTTGGATACTTTAGAACATTCGTACTTTGGAACATTCGTTCCAAGGAAATCATCTTTTTACGGGTTTGGTTTTTTTTTTTTCCTGGTTTGATTTTGTTTTGTTTTGGTTTGATTTTGATATTTTTTTACTTTAGTTTGGTTTTGATTTTTCTAGATTATTAAAAATTAATTTAAAAGTGAGATTATTCACGATAGATATCTAAGAAATTGAATTATTAATAATAATTTTTTTTTAAAAAATAACAATTTAAAAAATTTACCAACTACAACCTCTAAGTTTACTCAATTTCAAATAAATAGCCGCGAACTTTGTTTATTACCAACTATAGCCTCCAACTTAACAAACATGACATCGAGACAGCCAAAACACCCCATTTTAACCCTATTTTTTTTACCCTTCTTTTGGCTGTCTCGATGTCATATTTGGTAAGTTGAAGGCTGTAATTGGTAATAAACAAAGTTCACGACTGTTTATTTGAAATTGAGTAAACTTAGATGCTTAGTTGGTAAATGATCCTTTAAAAACAAATTAGGTCTTGGGCGTGTTTGACTAAAATTGACAAATTTCGTTGCATACAGCAAACGCCATACAGGGATTAGTACCTCGTCTCCGTCAAGTTTTAGGGTTTACGGTTTTCTGAGTAATCTACTCCCAAATCCCAATATCTAGAAAATATTCAATTAATCACACAAACTTCGCTAATTCTCCTTCAAAATTTTCAATCCCCCTCTAAATTCTTCCAGTTTTGAGGAGAATATAATGTCGGCGGGTCAAGCAAGGGCTGTATTAGAAGGAGACTTACAGATTGTTTCGGTAAACAATAATGCGAAGGCTGTGGCTGCGGCTGCTTTGCCTCCGAGACCACCTAGTGATGGTAATAACGCACTTGTAGAATATCGCCCGATTTTCAAGGAAGAAGAAGAAGATTTAGAGGTTAAACTACGTCGTATTATTGACAATGTTCCTGTTCGTGTTAGTAATACTTCCGGTAGTTCTGCTGGTTCTGGTTCCGGTGATTTTCACCAGGTTTGTTTTGTTTCTTCTTTTTCTGAAACCCTAGTTTTTATATTTTTGGGATTTGTGTGTTTATGGCTTGCAAATGTAAATATTACTAGTTGTTTATGTTTGTTTCGTTGTGGTTTATGAGATAGTAAGTTACTATTGTGGTTTGAATTGGCGGAATTGATTTTCTATGGAGGAAACAGTAATGTTCCATGCTTGTAGAGATGCATTTATAAATAATGTGATTTAGGGATGATGTATTCCAAATTAGAGAAACTTGATATTGCTAGTTGATGAATCTAAAAAACTGGTTTTATGTTGTCTATAATCAAAGCAAAAGACTAGATTTATGTGGTTTAATTGATATGAATCTGTGGTTTATACAATTCGGTGTATTTGTGGATGTTATGAGTGGAGAGAAAGTGTAATGGCGTGGACTCTTTTTGTGGAAAGGAATGTATGATATTGTTTGCGAAACTGAATTTTCTAAACATCAGGAGTGGGTTGATCTGGGGCATATGGTTTTAGAATCCGGAATTAGTGTTTTAATTGGTTGGCGGAAATTATAATTTGATTCAGTATAGTTGCAAGCTCTCCGGTGAAGTTACATTATAAAAAGAGTTTTGGCTGATATGAAAGGTTTTTCTCCATTTGGTATCGAGAACCACAAGGGCAGTGTTCTAAAGGGGAATCAATCTTAGGTGATGAGTAGCTGAATATGACCCCCATATTATTTGACTAAACTATCAACATGGTGCTTCTATAGATCATGCTTTTAGTTTTTTGGTGTAATTATGTTGCAGTTTTTCTGTCACTTCTAAGTCATAACGTATTTTATAAGGTGCTTAAGCCTTTGTCACAATTTTGGAATATGCACATTATTCTCTTGACTTGAATTTTTATGTCCTAAAAGACGTACTCTTTTGAATATCTGATAGTTCAGAAAGCTATTAAATTGTTGGAATTCGCTAGGTAGACTACTGTCCACACCTTTACGAGGAAGACTGTTGGTATTCTCTTGATTCAACATGGAGCTTATAAATTTTAGTTTCAAATGCATAGGAGACTTTTTGATATTTAAGCTGAATGACAAAATGATGTCATGATGATTTATTGTCTACTTCTAATCTTTTAAGCTCTAGTTTCTCATTACTCGTGAATGGTTCATCTACTCTGTTGCATCTGCATCTCACCGGAGTTTCCCTTTCTCTTTTGGGGAATGAGGTAAAAAGAAATGGTTTTGGGTTTAATGTGTTCAATCATGTATTATAACTAATATGAACAAAGTTCCTTTTTCCTTTTCCTCTTTTGGCTGTAAAGGGGTGGCTGGGTGGGTGATGGGGGTTGGGTTGAGGGTAGTGGACTTGTGTGAAGTTAGGTTTCTGAGATGCTCCTACTTTCTGTCTTGGATGAATAGTTCAATAAAGTTAATTCAAGCACTAACCCAATATACAATACTGTTTGACATGTAGATAAGAAGAGGTACAAATAAGGTTATCACGCTTAGTTTGGCTAGCATATGAATTATATTCTACTAATGTTTCCATGTTGCAGTATTCTGTTTCACATCTTCTTCACAAGAGTTGTTTTTCTGCTTTATAGTCATTAGTGTGCCCACTAAGACTTATAATCGACCTAAGTGCTTGGTCTAAATAAATTTTTTATGTATGAAGAAGTTGAGCAACATTTCAGGCATATGCTGATCGATGTCTTTTTTGCTTGGATAAGCTTCTGTTCATATTGTATAGCTGTTGGTCATCCTTTAGTAGATACGCTATATCCAATATATGACAACAGCCAAGTAGTATTTGGGGAAAACTCAGTGGCACAAAAGGAGTATTCTCAACTTGCCGAAACCCAGTGATGTCTTAGTCCACTTGCATGTTAGTCTCAATTGCATTCAAGAGAAGTTTTTGGTATCTATATGTTGTGGAGGATTGATATACTTCTAATAGACAAATGACTTGTGGTCTTGTTTTTTTCATCTAAGATCTAAATATCTAATCCATAAGCTTCATTTTTTTCCCTGATTGGAGGTCGTCTTTTCTATCCGCACCGCATCTTACTGGATATGGTTTTCTCTTTATGGTTTTAAATTTCGTGTTTAGAAACATTCCCTTCATCTCATAGGAAAAAGGAGGTAAAAGACATGTCATTAAGTATGATGCATCAGTCCAAGATTGGTAGGCAAGCACTAAGTCGTGTACTATGTCTTTTGACTTGCTAATAAGAACAAGTACATATAAGGACATCATGCTTAGGTTGACTAGCATATGAACTAACTTCTGCAGAAGTTATTGAGTTTGCATAGCTTCTTCACAAGATATGCTGTGCTAGTGCTTTCATGTGAACAAGATTACTCACAGTGCTTGTGGCAAAGTTATTTTCTATGATATGAGAAATCTGAGCGGAACTTTAGGCATATGCCTATGATGGGAGATTCTGATTCTGTGTGCGTAAGTACCTAAACATATGTGACGTTCCTATTTTATAAGCTGTTGCTACTTGTCTACTTTGCAAGATCATCCCTTTTTCTTCTTTATGCCCTTTATATCTTTTTGTACTGTCATATAGAAAATTAATTTCATGATTTCCAACCAACAATGATGCTTGGCTTAGCTTGAATACTGTATTCTTTTCTTTGCATGCCCATCCTTAGATCACCTCAAGGCCTCAACTGGGTAATTGCTGAAGTGTAATGAAACTTAGAGATTTGTAGACCAAGATGCTATTGCTTGATGTGCAATTGTGCATTATGGGTTCATGCTTGGAAGATGTGTCAAATATTTACAAGCTGGTGGCATTATGGGTGAAAAAACAAATTTTAGATGAGTGGTTTGGGGTTTACTAACAACCTTTTGGCTTGTATTCATACTCATTGTGACCCCTTATGTTTAAGAAAGCTTTTCTATATTATCAAGGTGAAAATTGTGACCCCTTGAGTTTAAGCAAGCATTGGTGTAGTACTGTTATTGCATCACAATGTCTTGGTGGATTCGCCCATTTTAATCGTGGTACCACACCAATGCAATTGCTCTCTGCCATGGGAATAGAGAAAGATGTATTGTTGACAGTTTGTTCATGATAAGCGTATTTGTCATTGTCAAGGAAATAATGTGACCTCTGGGTTCTTCACTTTGTTCTATTTTCAAATAGGAAAGTTATGTGAGTTTATTTTCTTTTTGTATTTGTTATTTGAAAGCATAAATTCTCCTTTAAGATGATTGATGGGAACCTAGGTTGGCCTTGTACTACTGGCTTCTTTATGCAAGACTTGCACGTGGGCTTGTGTATTTTTTTCTGCGCTCGACTTTATTATTCAGATAATTAGGTTAGGGTGCTTAAACGCTGATTTTACAGTATCGGCAAATGAGAAGGAAAGAGCAAGATAGGCTCGCCAGAATGGAGGTTGACTATCAAAGACGGAAAGAAGTTGCAGAATTCGAAATGAGAAGAGAACAGAGGGTGAAAGCTGATGAAGAACGAACAGCAAAAAAGCGCGCAAAACGTCAAAAGAAGAAGCAAAAGAGGAAGGAAAAGAAAATCAAACTAAGTGCAGCCAGTGAAGAGATGCAAAACAAGGATTCTTCTGATGGCGGTGGAGATAGCGACAATAGTGAACTGGCAGGGGATGATTAATTTCAACCATTAATCTAGCTTCTCTATTCATAATACTAAACGCAAGATCACACAAATCGAACATTATGATTGATTTCGACTAATCAGAGGCAAAATTCTTAGACGTGCAACTTTGGGATCGTTCGATTGAAAGTAAATGATACTTGCACTAGTATCATACCTTCAACAATTCACATGATGTTGCGTAGTTGGGTCGACAATTCAAGTTCTTGTGACCTGCCGAGTACAGTTACTCAATAGTTTGGTTTGTAAGGCTACTAATTTTCTTGTAATAGTTATGTGATTATGTTAGCTGTGTTTGGCAATGATAATTGATGATACTGTTTATTCATCGCTTAGAACTGCAAAGACCAACAACACTCATCACTAAATTTATACTCTTGTTCCCTTGAGTTTTTCATATTCGCCTGAAAAAAACTCACATTGTATAGGCGAGTACAACAGGGTCAGTGACCAGAATTATTTTGATTGGACATTTAGATTTAAATCAAAACCATGACTGGCGAATACTCTGAGCAGGCAGTGATGCTGGACAGGTCCCATAATTTATAAAGAACTACTTCACTTGTAAGAAAATGTTGACAATGCTGTGAGGCATTTTGGGAGCTAATGACTACTCTAGACAAAGGGGTCATCGATAACTGGTTGGTTGTTTTAGTTAGTTTGTTTGATCTGTTAAAAACGTTGTCTTTATTGGCTTTTGATCTAGCTAGATAAATAACGAAAACAACAAGTAAAACACCCTAAAAATGACAAATGAAAATTTCTTTTATGTCATGTTTGGGGAACTATGATTTCATTTGCTAATTTGGGATTGGCTCAAATTTATTGTTTGACAAATCAAAAAATTTCAATTTTGGATTTGGATTAAAATTCCACCATTGTTTTTAAAGTAGTTAAAGTTGAGAATTTGAGAATGACTACCCAAACTTTGTCATTCTCGAATTCTTCATTTATGATTTCATAATTGAAATCCATAATTTGAAATGAAATATTTGTTCCCAAACACTACATTAAGCTTTAAAGAATGGAAGGAGTATTTATTATAGAAAAAGTAAACTAAATAAGCCAACAATACAAATAAAAAAATACAAATTAAGTTTTTCATCTGAACTTAAAAATCACATTTTTTTAATTTTTAAACCAAAGCAGGAAAATCAATTTTTTTTAGGAAAATCAATTTTAAAAAGTAAATAAATCTGAAAAATAAAAAAATCCGCAACATGATCATTCTAATTTCTGCCCTTTTTCGGTACTAGATAGATTAGACTAGACTAGAAAACAACTAAATTGCACTAGTCCTGATATATGAATGGATATTCTCTCTTCAATTTCCCTTTCTTGTCACGTTGATTGTATTTGTCGTCACCATTTTCAAACGACTCCCTAAAAAATAACTTTTCATTTCCTCCCCAACCGCTTTTCCATCTTCCGAACACCAAAACTTCTCCATCTTTCTCTCCATTCTCGAAGAATCTCAGATTCAAAAAACCTAAATTTTTCAGGCAATCTACAAAACCACAAAACCTAATTCATCATAAATGGGCGAATCTCACGCTCAGCATCGCGTTTCCGTTCATCAAGCTCACGGTTCTGGTTCTGGTAAATCTTCTTGTTAATCTTTCATTTTTCAATTTGATCTTTGAATTGATCGCTTTTTGATCTGCGAAATTCATGCATGATTTTGTAATTCTTGCTGTTTTTTTATTGTTATTTTTGGCAGTGGCGGATGTACTATTATGGAGAAAACGTTTTGGAAGTATTGCTTTACTAGTTTCGTCTACATCATTGTGGTTTCTCTTTGAACATGCTGGTTATAATCCTTTATCTTTTGTCGCTAATGTGCTTTTACTCCTTGTGATCATCCTCTTTTTTTGGGCTAAATCTGCTTCTCTTCTCAATAGGTATCTTTCTCGTTAATTATATGCTTTTATATTTAGTTTCGAGTTGCAAGTTACGTACTCCAACGATTCCATACAGTTCTAAATATGACTTCTTGAAAGGTATTATTAATTACTTATTTTAAAATGATGTACAATTTCAAACTAATAGCTTATAATGAATTGAACAAGATGTTACTTAACCATATGTTGGCTTATGGAAGTTTATGAATCAACAAATACAAACATTTCCTGTTGATCACTGACTATTCGGCATCAATCTTATTAGGTTAAACCTGAGTGATTGCTTAAAGACAAAAATAATGAGTTAAATTGGTAGGAAAATGTGAGGCTCAATTCATATAAAGTTCAAAACACCTAGATCTGCAATACATCCTCTAATTTATTTCACCAGCATCATGTATTCACCATTTTGTTAGAATTGTTTTTGAAAGAACCATTTTGTTAGAATTAATAGTGATGTTGCCATTAAAAAATTCAAGAGGAAGTATAATGTACAATTCACCGAAAACTCAGTAATTTCCACATATATGAGATTAAAAAAAGAAGAAACTAGAAGAATAAAAGGATCCTCTGAAGGAAGCTTGGAAAAAAGGTTAATACCCCCTCCTGAGTCTAAGCCACTCAGCTTAAATTCACTTAAGTTCAAATTGAAATCACAAATTACACAATGATTTTCTTGCTTGGCTTTCACGTCAAAATATTACATATTTTACACCTTGTATGCTACCATCAGGAAGCATAATTGACCTTTCACCTAATCATCTTAAGGTAATTTAGATTGTTATGTACTACCAAGTTTTCTCTGCTTTGTTACATTAGGCAGGCCCAATTCTTGTAAATATACAGTCCAATTCTATAAGATAGTTATTTGTCTAATTTGTCATTCATTATTCATTGATATGTTCTTTTAAATATGGTCCAAGTTTTGTAACGACTAGTAAGTTCAAAGAACAAGATCGACAGATAGAGTAGTTTGTTAGTTTTTTCTGTTGGTTAAAAATTGAAATCGTGGAACATTTCATTTTGATGAATTAGACCTCTTCCCCCTGTCCCTGATTTGGAGATATCAGAGAAGTCTGTTGAACAGGCGGCTGATGTGATTCGAGCATGGGTGAATCGTGCAATGGCACTTGCTCATGAGATTGCCATTTGCGGGAATTTGAGGATCCTTCTTCAGGTTTTGTGATTTCTTGTGTTCTACACTTGATTGCTCTGTTTGGTGTTTGTTGATAATCTATCAAGTCATATTTATTATGAATTTTTTGTTCAGGTTGCTGCATTGTTGTGGTTTATTTCCTCTATTGGTAGCTTGTGCAATTTCATCACATTTGTCTACATTGGTGAGTGACAGTGTTTTGTCTTATGCTACCATGCTTTCATTATTTTCGTCCAACCGCTAATCGCTTATCAGTTTAGTGTATTCATTTTGAAGTTTCTCTTGATGTTTTGTGTAGGAGTGCTTCTTGCTCTATCAGTTCCAGTGTTGTATGATAATTACCAGAGCCAGATTGATGATAAGCTGCTGGTAGCGTTTAGAATCATTGAGACTGCTTACAGAAAGGTTGATGCAACTGTACTAAGAAAGATTCCAGTTTCTTTTTACAAGAAGAAGAAAAGTCAGTAGGTTGAATCGGTAATCTTCTTTTGCTTCTCCCTAAACCTACTTTTCTCTAGCTTTACATTGCTGGCTTGACATGTTTGGCTTTTGAGTAATGGAAAAGCACCTTCAGGTTGCTGTACTTCTCTGCTTATGTCGACTGCTATATATGGTATTTTATATATTGATGTTCCTAATGATATGAGGTGACTGTTTTATGAGAAGGCCAATACTTTAAGAGTTATCTTAAGTTTGTTTCTTCTTTTAACAAAACAATTCATGCATACTTGTTCCATGTCACAATTCTAGCCTTAAAATTTTGAGCATACAGGTCCTTCAAAATATTGGAGTAGGAGTATGCTTGGTTTAAATAACCCCGCCTTGTCGTGCTTAGGCGTGCTCCAAGAGAGACGATGGAAAAAATTGCTTCTCTTAATTTGGACTCAACGAGATACACAAGGCGCGTGCTTTTTTACCTTTTTGTGCTTTTCTTTTTTGCTAAACCTTTTTAATAAAATTTCATACAATTAGTCAAAAATTTCAAAGAGAGGAAGAAAAGGAAATGAGATTTTCTCTGGTTTTTTAAGAGACATAAAGAAAAAAGGGAAATAAAGGATTGCCGTAGAGTCATAGATGTAACCAGACTTTTTTTTGGGTGCCTCTATGTCACCCCCATTAGGTAGCTTCCTTATTGCTTTTTTCTTTTTCTTTACTTCTATCTTCTTTCGTGTGAATACTTTGTTTTTTCTTTTCTTCCACATTATCTGCCTTTTTTCCTGTTTTCCTTTTTAGAAGCTGAAAAAAATTTAAATGAAGAAAATTCTGGCCTTTTTGATTATATCTTCTTTTTTATACTATCTACTTCATATACTAGCTTCTTCTTCGATTTTTGTCTTTTAATTTGTAGTTTCTTCAGTTTATGCCTACTTCTTTATGTTGGTTTTTCTACAATTTGCCTTGTTAAATTTCTTCTTTCAATTTTCCTATTTGTCGATGTTTCAACCATTTTATTTCTTAATGCCTCTGTGGGTGGCCCTCTTGGGTAATTGTGGACTATATTAGTTGCTTAGTGCAATGATAATCAATTTTTAGATCTTTGGCGCATCAAGAATATGAATCTCTTGTTCTTAGTATCAAGTATGCGTTCAAATGTTTTGCAAGTTTTTGAGCAAAATGTGCACCTTATGCCCTTACCTTCCGAAAGCTCACACTTTCACCTTGCGCCTTACAATTAGGCTGCAACACTCAATTGCTGCTTGGTGCGCTTCAATCTTGCCTTTGAAAATTAAGGGAGTAGGCAGTCATAGAGGTTCTCGGATGAATCTACATCACTCTTGCTGTTAGTAGCTGGATTTAAACTTGAAACTCTGCATGCATCATTTTTGTTCCCCTGTTTGAAATGGAAGCAGGTGCTAACGTATAGTTGTAAATATCAATGTTGGAAGTTCGTTTCTATAAGGATTAAGGTATTTTCCATTGTCTTTTTGTTTGCTTGCTGGCTGGCCACCTTATTCTAAGTAGTCTATATTCCAAAATAAATGTTGCAGTCTCAGCTAAATAACTGAGTTTACCATTTGCTAGTCAATATCTTGGCTTGAGATTATTGATGGACCATGTTGTCCCAAAGATCAAGGCACCTTTTTTCTAGCTTAGTAAGGTTGCTTGCATGGATGGTATTTTCAAAGTATGATCTGCTGACATATCCTTTTATTTAAGCTTTTGTAGTTGGTTTCACCAGCATACATTCATTAAGAGTCGGTGGCTATATTACCAGGATAATTTGCAATCGTTATGCTAATGTTCGAAAGATATATTGGCGATGGTAAAAGATGATCAGTCAATTATATATCTTGCTTTGGGAACTAGGGTTGATGGAAGGGATTCTGAACTTTTTAATGATTGATTACTATCAGGGCTTATTTTCTTTTTTCGATACTGTCGAATTGAGAATGTTTTGAGATACTTGTGGTGGTTATAATGGTATTGGCATTTTTATTTGAAGTGTCCTTCAAATATGTCTTCATTGGCATATTTCTGAGTTATATGGTGTAGGAAATTAGTTTCACGTGGTATGTTTTCTGCATCTTGTGCATGTATATCAACTTTAATTGTTTGAGGTAAACTTAAGTTTAGATTAGTTGGTGCCTAAGTGGTATCGTATTATTAATTGCGATTTGATACTTTTCTAGTATATTAAATTGGTGTTCAGCTTTTGAAAACCCCACCTTTCATTTATCTTAGGTAAACTTAAGTTTAGACTTCACTGAGTTTTCAACTTTTTCTTTTACTTTTTAATTTATCATTTCTTTTCTAATTATACCCCCCGCCATAATATATCTTTGCATGAACCGCTCCCTCAGCCCTCTCTCCTACCCTTTCCTCGCCCAAACCTTCTTCACCAACAACAAAAATGGAGATTTGTGTTTCTTCTAGTTGGGTGATAGGCCAATGGTGTAGACTTGTGTTTCTTCTAGTTGGGCTATAGTAATGGAGATTTGTGTCTCTTCTTGATGGGCAGCAATAGAGATTTGTGTTTCTTCTTGACGGGAACTATTGGAGATTTGTGTTTCTCTAGTTCGGTTGTTTTGAAGATTTGTGTTTCTTTTAGTGGGGCAGTACTAGAGGTTTATTTATCTTCTAGTTAGGCAGTAATGGAGATTTGGGCTTCTTCTTGATGGACAGTAAAGGTTATTTATGTTGTTTTTTGATGGACACGAATGGAGATTTGTGTTTCTTATTGGGCAGTATAGAGATTTGGTTCTTGATGAGAAGTTCAGAGATTTGTGTTTCTTTTAGTTAGACGTTAACAGAGATTTGTTTCTTCTAGTTGGACATTTGCAGAGTTTTCTGTTTCTTCAAGTTGGGAAGTAATGGAGGTTTGTGTTTCTTCTTGATGGAGTGTAAAAGAGATTTGTATTTTTTCTAGTTGGGCAGTATTGGAGATTCATGTTTTTGGGTATTTTTTCTTCTTGGGTAGGTAGTAATGGAGATTGGAGGTATATGTTTCTACTTGATGGGTATTAACACTTGATGGCATCAAGGGAGATTTGTGTTTCTTCTTGATGGGAATTAAGGATAACTTGGTTATGATTATATGCTGGCAATGTTTAGAAGTTGTAGATGTGATTCTGCATGAATTTGAAAATTAAAGTGCTAACATCCTCCCACCTGGATATGTGATTGCATATATGGATGAGAATGTTCAGATATCCTTATTTCGTGCATTCCTTTGGATGTTCTCTGTGGTTGTTTATTGATAGGCAGCCTTTGATGGAGGAGTGGCATGTGAAGATAGCTCATTGGGTTACCTGGTTAAAATAATTTGCTAGGCCTGCAGGCTACAAGGGATTGCTGGATTGACCATTCTATTAGAGAATTAGATGGAGAGTTGGCATTTGAGAATGTCCGTAACAGTTGAAGAAGAGGATGATCAATTAGGTGTATTAATACACTTCATAGATCTGTGGTGGGTTCCTGAAACAGGCTGCCTGTGAAAATAACCTTGGTTGTGACTATGAAGCCTTAATTATAGTGCATTAGTTAGGGTTGGTATTGGCTATTTTTTGCCATTCCCTATTTTTTAAGCGTGAGCAGGATTATTCTGTCAATAGTAATTAAAATAAAACTACACAAAGTAGGAGAAATTAATGGTTGAACCGTTGAAGTCTTGATCTTGAATAACAAGTGATTTGTGTATTTGTTATGGTGTAAAAATTATATGACCACAATTCTGGACACTTTTCATTTCTTAAGCTTACATGTGAAATAAGTGTACTTTCCAATTTAAGCGCTTTTGAAATAATTCTTGAATTAATGCATCATTTTATTTGATGTTTTTCAGAGTAGTATTTTCAAGAGGGCTTTCAAGGTGTGCATACGACTACACTTTCTTAGATACAATGTTCAAGATTGGTATGTGTGACTTGATTATTTTTGCATTGAGGTTCTAAGGAGTTGGAAAATCTTGTAGCTCTAGATTAGATCACTCTACGGCTTTCTTCTGGAGATTTGTTCTAGGTGGTGAACTGGAGATCATCACATTTCCTCTGAAGCAGGAAAATGGCATACATTAGTGTGCAACTCATCAGCATTAGGTTTGCTTGTATTCTCTCGGTGATGGAGACTCGATTTGAAACTGGAAATAGTTGAGCGCCTTTGATGGCAAATTGTAGATATTTAGTTTAAGATGTGTGTGCTAACCTTTTCTCTCTTTTTTTTTGAGGAAAACCTTTTTTCTCTTCGGTACTCTTTTTAAGTCTTAACAAAAATGATATTTTCTCATGTTTGTTTGGACGTGGTGTTGTGTTGTTTGTCCCTTACTTTTTTTTTTTTTTTTTTTTTTTTTTTTTCCGTTGATCTTTGGAATAGGTTAGAATTAGGGTTGACAAAAGTTACCCGACCTGAACCTAACCCGAAATAAGTAGATTTGACTTGAGACTTTTGATCCATTTAATTAAATGGGTCGATCCGACCTGATCTGTTTATTAAACGGGTTAGGTTCAGGTTAAAATTTTTAACCTGAAAAAAACTTGTATAATCCATTTAATTAAATGTGTTAATTTTGAGTTAAATCAATAAGTATAAGCTAATCTTAGTTTATTTAATATTTTCTTATTTTTCATAGTAAATACAAAATAAACAACAAAAGCCATAATGTTAAAATTAAGGAAAAATCACCTAGAATAATTCAACCTGTTTCGACTATGAAACGAGGAAAATGTGCAAGGCACGTGAGATACCTTTAGTGAAAGTTGTAAGGTGGTCAAACGTCGGTCAAGCTGGAAAGCGGTTCGTTTGTCCTACACAACAAGTTAGCCTTGCCCGGGGATTTTCTCGGAAACCCTCTCCGACGCTCAAGTCAGATAACGGAATAGGGGAAAAATGAGTGAATAATGACTAGAAAAGAGTAAACAAGGGTGTTTAGTGGGGTGGTTACCGACCAGTTGAAGTGGTAAAGCGGAAGGTAACTGTCTAGGAGAATTTTGGCAGAGTTTCGGTATGATTATGAAAGCTTGGCCTGGTTATCGTAACCATTCGCCTTTATATACTCTCGATAGCGGTTACTCACGAAGGGGGTCAGTATGGGAGGTTAACGATGCCCATCTTTAGAAATAGGAGGTTACTGTAAAAGGTTGGTAACCGTTTGGAGGTTACGCGGCAGTTATTGCTGTAGAAGTGAGAAAGTCTGACCTTGACTAGGAATCGGTCAACGGATGTGGTCAGGAGTTGACTTTGACTTCTTGTCTTGACTAAATTCACCCAGCTAAACATTACCCTAACACAACCTATTCATGATTTTCCTCCAATAATTCCACTTAATGATTAACTATGAATAATTCTAACTTTGAGGGGTATGTTTTTAGAGTAAACCCGATAATTGGATGACTTGCTATTATTAAAAAAGATAAATTAAAATAAAATGTTGAAAAAAATGTTTAAAAAATTTATTATTTAGAATTTTCTATGTAATTTTTTAAAATTTTTCTCTAATTTTAAATTAATTTTCAGTTTATTTTTTTGTTGAATTACCTACTATAGCAGGACATTGGGTTGTCAAAGTTTACTCTTGGCAAATATCCCTTAAAGTTGGAATTATTCATGGTTAATTAATAGATGAAATTATTGTAGAAAAATCACGAATAAATTGGACTTTTTGAAGTAAATTTTCCTAAAATTAAAGTCTAAAAAATTAAATTTAATCAACGTTAAAAACCTTAAACGAAAATAAAAAATTATAAATGGATTAAGTGGGTCGAAATCAGGTCAACCTGATCTGTTGCAGGTCGGGTCAAGGTTTTTCGACCCAATTAACTAAATGGGTTAAATTTGGGTTAAGGATTTTCCGACCTGGCTATATATGACCCGAATCCAACCCAACCTAATTTGTTTGACATGACCGGTTAGAATGTTACATGGAGTTTGATTTTGAGTTCATTTAAACTTGAACATCAGCAGGAAATTATTATGAGTTGCAACATTTGAGCCAGCAGATCCGAACACCCTTATTAGATAAAACATGGAAATTGAAACGTCTATATTAATCTACTAGTGATAAGGTGTTTTGCTCTATTCCTTTTAAATAACCTCATTTGCAAATGGATTGAATTTTCGGGAAAGATTAAAATTTGATTATAAATGAAGAGAGAATAAATTGAAAGAATGATTAAAAGAAGATTGACAAATGTAGATGTGATTAAAGAAAGTGGTAGAGTTCATTTTCAAATATTAAATGAGGAGAATTGAAAGGAGCGAAAGGAATAGTCTAAATGTCAAAACTTAAATAGTGTCGATAGTATTAAAAGAGAAATAAAATGTAATGAAAAATTGTAACAAACTCAGATACATACAGGTCTATACTAGATAACAAAAAATTACGTTAAAATCTATATAAATATCTCGTTTTTCTCGTCAGAATTTAAAAGCTTTTGACTGGAGTTTGAGTTTGATTTATTTAAGACTAAAACGAAAACTTAGTTCTACCAAATTTAATAGAAAGGATTCAGAATGCTTACAGATAACTCTTGAACAAAATATACGGAACGTTGAACATTTTGTTTACAGAGAACGGCTTCTCTAGCTAAGGCTAATAAACAGAAGATGTGCTGTTCAGTTGAGTTTTAGGCGCTGAACAAACTACTCTAGTTCTCAGTACCCTAATAGCCTTCATGATTACAGCTCTTGTTCACATACTGCACAATTATCAACAGCAATAAAATACAAGATTCATCAGCCCACGTTCGGCTTTTGACTAGAACTAGAAAAGTATCGAGAACCTTCTTGTGTATAATGTTGAAATGAAATGCTCAAGAAGGCCTAAGCTGTCTTGACAACAGGAGCAGCTTGACCGCTAGGTGATGTCACTGATCGCAACAATTCCAAAGAGGAAACAAGTCCGAAGAAATGAGACAGTAAAGTGTTAGCTGATGCCTGCCAATGGAATGAACAAATGAGTTATTGAGAGAGTTTTACATTCCATCTTGACCCTTTTCTTTTAGATTTTTCGGTCCCACTTCCCTCATTTCTGTAGGGTTTTTTTTTTTGGTGAAAACTGAAATTTGTTGACCATTGATACATTCTCGCTTAGCTGTTGGTGTTCTTGTTCTTTGCCTTTTACATATCACTTTAATACTTGTTTTTATTACCTAGTTTTTAGTCTATTCATATTTATTTTTATTTTATGATAAGGTCAAGCTTGTATTGTAAAATGCAAGCTAGCAGATTCAAGTTCACTCAAATCCTCTGCATTGGAGGAATCTCTCTTTCTAAGGATCTTTGTCGTGCCGATAGAATGAGTTGTTTTAGTGAAGTTTTTTAGTTAGCACATAGATGCAACAAGCTCTTCAATGTGTTATGCGATATTCCCCAGCCATTGTTATAACAAATCATCAATCTATCTGCATTTATGCAAGGAGTAACACTAACAATTTGGGTTTTGGAGGGCGGCTTGTGAGCAACTGAATATAGAGTACACATATATACATGATTTAATTATCTCCATACAAGTAGTTCAAAACTTACCTGGACCACGAATACGTCCAAAGCAAGGACAGGGCTTGTGCCAGGAATAGGATTACCCTGATAGAAAGGAGTTGTTGATGTAGTAAGAGCCTTTGCAACCAGTAATCCAACAGTGGATTGCAATCCCAAGACCGCAGAGCCCATACCAAGAAGATTCAAAATTATTCCATTTTTCAAACTTTTGACGACATCAGCACGAGGGGGAGCCTGAAATCATAAAAACTTATGATAAATTTTCTTCATTAAAGTTGATCATAAGAAATATTAGAGTATCCAAGATTCAGTTCTTTATTTGACAATCAAATAAAAAAGTCCATATTTTGAAAAGGATTATGTAGGAAAACAAGAGAAAACAATAGAGAAGATTATCAAGATGCAGATTTATGAAATAAATGGTTACTGATAAGAAAAAAAGAGTTCAATTATAGCCCGTGCACCAAAGTTTTAAAGACTTAACCTAAATCTACCAAGTAGATAAAACCACAAATTCAAAATTCTTTAAGATATTTGTGACCCAAAGTTTAATTAGTATTCCAATTTCCATGTACAGTCATTCTGAGAGGAATTCTGAAGCTAACATAATGTAAAATGACAACAATTGTATCAAGAAGACACCCTAGGCTTTCTAGTGATTCTACTAACTGGATAATAAACCGAAGGGAAATATAGTTCAGTTCCCATTTTGACTATTCTGTAAACGTAGAATCAGAATTGAAGATGTGTCCATACAACATTGGAAAAAAGAGGCTTAAACGATTTCAACTCCATCAGTAATTATCATTTACTTTTTGCTTTGATCCTACCTTTGATGGGTCATTTGCTGTTCTCCGTAGTTTCTCTGACAGCCGAATATAACCAAATGACCAAAATATAGATATAAACGCAGCAGCGATGCCACCAGCTGTAGCATAAAAAGTAGCTGGCGATGTCATCCTCCCGGTGATTAAAACCGAAAACGAAAGAATCACAGCAGCAACAAGTGTGCACACTAGTTGTGCCCAGAATCCAAAAGTACCCAACCGTTTGAAATATCTCGCTGTGTTTTCTAGTCTTTTAGCAACCTGCACCAAATTCAAAATATGATGAAAAATAGAGAAGGCAAAAGACATGTTACATTAGCATACGGGTTAATATTTTGGGGGAGAGAATTAAGGAACTTTAAATTAATATTAGACACTGATCACAAATCTTATTTAGACATAGAAGTACGAATTATAATAAATTGTAAACGGCTAAGGCAGGAATGCTAGAAGATTCAGATTCATGTAACTACGACTAACTTATAGATTTCAGGGATAGTGTACCTACATGAAGTATGTTTGCATTTACTTCAAAGAGAGAACTCCAACCATCTGAATATTGCACAGCACCTTACGGATAACTACAGAACTAGACTGCCAATTTCACAGTATGCAGCATAATGAGATAACGTGCACATACATATCAGATTTTTCCTTCGATTCCTCTCTTTCACAATTTTTACTACTTAATAAGTATAATATAAGTTCTAACGAACATATAGTCCAATTAAGTCCAGCTATCAACAATCTAAAGCTCTAGATTCAAGGTTGCTTCAAAGTTTTCAGGCAAATTCCAATTCATTTGCTAAATGTCAATGATATAGGTCCAAATCTCACCAATGCAAGCAGATTAGGGCATAAAACCAATGAAAACCTAATTTACAAATGTCTCAAAATTGGATTACAATTTTGAAACCAAAAACAATTTCCAACTCGCTAAATGAACAATACAAAAATATGATACAATAATATCGCGCGATATTGAGCAATATAAACACTTAAAAGTTAAAAAATTAACATAAATTGTACTACCAAAACAAACTAGCTTATAATTCAAGCTACATAAAAATGCCAAATCTCAATTGCGAACTCGCGAGCTCAAAACCTAGAAATTAAAAAGAAAATCAAAGCAAAATAACTGACCTGAGCGAGTTTAACCTGGTCAGTTTCATCAACAGGTGAAGCGTAATCGGTAGATGTAGGAGAAGTCGCCATTCGAGGAAGCAATTGCACCATTTTTAACGATTTTGTTAAGAAGAGAGAAGGAAGGTGAGAAGAGGAAGATGACGAGAAAGAGGAGATAGAATTTGGAGGAGATAAGAACCGACAATAGCTTGGAATTTGCCTCGGAAGACGTAATTGTGCCATCGTCGATGGCGGTGGTGACGGTGGAGGAACGCCGGAGCGAGTAGCCGGAAAAAGCAGCGTCTGCATTCTTGAAGTTTAAAATGGGTTTTTTGTTGTTCAAGTTGTGAGCAGATGAGCTGAGAGACCTATGTCATCATTATTTTGATGGGCCGTGATGGACTTAAAAATAGAGCTTTTGGATTCGTCTCAAGCAAATTGTCCTATGGTGAGATTGTCGTTAATAAAATTTGTTTTTTTTGTATTGAGGAAATATCTTGTAAATAATCTTTCTTTCTTATCTACAGCTTTTCTTATAGCCATATATTGCTCTTACTCAATTCATGTAAACAATCTTTTAATTTGCTAATTATTCATTGATATATCTTTAAGATATTATTCATTATTATTTAGTTACTTGTTATTTGAGATTATTTTGTATTCCCTCCGACTCTTAATGAAGTTCATATAAGAAATGTTCACATGAATTAAGAAAAGTAGAATCTTAAATAGTGGAGATATTATTTTATTGAATAATAAATTTGATAGAGGAAAAGTGATGACTATAAATATTAAAAAAAAACATTAAAAGAAAGTTAGTGGAAAAATTTGGGAACACAACTAAAAAAAGATGTTTTTATAAAGTTCGTGGAAAACATGTGGGGACCATAAATAATATATAAATGAAGTTAGTGAAAAATATGTGAAGTCCATAAGCATTGTTAAAATATTAAAATGAGGATGAGTAAGGTTATTTTTGTCTAAATTTGTGAAATGAATAGAAAGATTTCTAATGGGAACAACAAATAAAACGCCCCAATTGAAAAAGTAGGAACTTTTTTAAAAAAACGGAAGGAGTATTATTTAAAACCCTTTGGATGCTTTGTTAATGACATACCAATTATTACACAACTTCTTTTTTTTTTTGAATATTAACCGCAATTATACAACTTTTTCTGTCTTTTACAATTTTTTAAAATTTTTAGTATGACAGTAAAAAACTAGTTGATGGTTACCTAAAAAAAACTAGTTGATGGAAAGAAATATGATAAGTCATAAGATCTAATGAGAAATTGAATTTGCGAGTGAGACTAGAATAGAAAATCTGAATTTAGTATCACAATTTTAACAAAGAAATTAAGATATTCTAAATTGTTACACGTAGCAATAAAAAAAAGTAATAGAGATTGTAAAAATAGTAACAAAAGTAAAATTTGTGAGAAAGATAAATTTATTTTCAATATAGGACTTAAGTTTTTTAAATTTTAATTTTTTGTTTTGGCAAGGCCAAGTACAAAACAATCAGATTTTGCAAGTACAACAACATTCATTATCCCAATGACATTGAGTGACCTAGAGTGAGGTTGTCATTATCCCAATGACATTGAGTGACCTAGAGGGAGGTTGGGTCGGGTGTATACAACTTCATCTTTATTCGTGATTACACTAACAAAGAAATTGTTTTCAATTGACTCTTACTAGTAAATACTATATGCGACTTCACATGAATATTTTATTGCCTTTAATGATGGATGTTTCGGACTTTTCCATTACAAATATTAAAATATCTAATTTGATTCCTTTTTTATCGCAAATTGTTATGAGAGACGATCTCTCTCAGAGACACATTAGATATATGGGTTAAATAGCTCAATCAATTTAATACAAATTAAAGGAAAAATAAGAATATGTACTTCTTATTTTGATGCCGTCTCTTTAAGACATGGTCTTTCACAAGAGTAACTTTTTTATTTTTAACTTCATGTTGTTTCGTGGGCCGTGGCCCAAATACTTTTGGTTTGTCGATTCGGATCAGATAGCTTGAAGCCCATTGCAGCAAATCAGTTCTATTTAGAATGTGCTAAACTTATTGACGTCCAAAATACTCCAAATTAATCTTCAAGAAAAAAAAATACTCCAAATTATTTCCCCAAAAGAAAGAAAAAAAAACTCCAAATTGATATCCTAACCACGAAAAAAGACGCTCCTTCCACATAATTGCTACTCCTATATTTTACTTGATTAAAATTATGTGGAATAAGTGTAATTCTTCTGTGGAAGAACCATTTCCTTTTGTGTTCTCATTATCATAATCAACAATCCAATATCCCGCTCGAGAACATGATCTAGGTGAGGAAAGGTGATGAACAATCTATACTTGTACTCTCTTGAGAGGAAATACTAGAGGAAAACGGTCAATTTTACCCCCAAAACATTTCCCTTTTGTTCTCATTTACATATATCCACTAGTACACCAAGGTAACATTGTAACGTAATTAACTTTGTTGTATTTAGGGCCGATCTCCGAACTTTTGAAGGCCCTGATCAACTTAAAATATGGGATTTTTGAGTACAAATGTGTATGGCTATTTTTAAAGTGATAATAATTATTTTTTAATTGAATAAAATATTGATCTGTTCAATCAATTTAACTAAAGATATAATACAACAAATTGGTAATAGCAGTATTTTTTGATAGGAATTAATAATAGCAATACTTAGTTACAACAAAAATAACATACAGTACCTACTAACCAGATTCCCAAAATGATCAATAATCATCAAACGGATAGTCATTATCAAACTAGTGAATCGTGGTTAATTATGAAAAAGTAGATCATATTAAGATTTACATGTGTTGATAAAACTACACCATTATAATTTTTTAATATTTAAAAATTCAAAATCAAATATAATAATTTTTTAAAATCCTTAAAATAACAGGATCCTAAACCGGGGCGGAGCAAAAATTAACAATTTTTATGAAGGCCCTATGCGATTTTAAAAACTATGATATTTTTCTAACAATTTTGTATCTTTAAACACTTAACATATACTAAGTAATGTAATGATAAGGCCTCAAATTATTTGGGGCCCTATATGATCGAACATGTTGAACATGCTCAGAACCTCCTATGATCCTAAACCGTCATTCATGTCGCTCATGCAGTAAAGACGAGTCTGCTTGTAGCTTTTAAATAATTGCTCATACACATTTTGCATTTAAAATATCTGATTCAGCTAATAAAGTTTTACGGGGTAATGTACTAAAACCTAAAAATTATAATCAAATTCCATATAAATTATTCCCAAAACATATAAACCTTAATGTCTTACCTTATTTTTCAAAAAAATTCTCAATGATTCAAATTTTGAAAAAACAAAATTCTAGATAAATAATTTATAATTACTCTAAATTAAATCCACTAAAATACAAATATATCGGTTCATACAAAAATCCATAAAACCCAACAAAATTAGTGTAGTTACAAGTCACAAAAAAATCATAAAATAAAAACCAATGTTATGAGTATTAGAAGCATAATAAAAGTACAATTAAAAGCATAAAAAATCCCGATTTCCCATAGAAAAATATCATTATTTATAACAATCATAATTAACGACAAAGATACAAAATCAAGCTTGTTGGAAACGGACACATTTCTGTCTACGGCGTCACGGGATCATAGTACTAATCTTAAGCAATTAATAATTATTATTATATTATTCTTATTATTTAGCATTATTTTCTATTTTGATTTATTGTGAATCATTTTTATTTTTGGATATTGGCTCACCGGTGTCACTCATTAATCATTATTATCTTTTAACACAAACTTTTGAGGCAGTCTCTTTGAGACACGGTTTCTCTTTGAGATATATGGACTAATAGCCCAATTAATACCAATTAAAGACTAAAGAAGAATATGAACTTATTTTGAGGCAGTCTCTTTTAGCAGGGTCGTTCCTGACTAGAGCTGTTCATGGGCGGGCTTGGACGGGTAGCGGACCGGGTAGCACCTAAAAATTCTACCCGCGGGCTCAAATATTCAAAAGTCCGCCCGCATTCGCGGGCATATTTTTTTGTCGCTATCCGCCCATTTTTAAAGCGGGCGGGACCCGTGGGTAGGCGGGTATTTTTATATAAAAATTTAAAACATAAATCATATTATAAAGTTAAGTTTTTATAAGAACAAACAAAATATAATACATTATCTAAAATACTCTAAATATATATAAAGTCTCAAAATACTCAAATTACATGAATATTGAATATAGGCGGTGGAGTCGGCTACTTGTTCGAACTTTGATAGTCGATTGCTTGAGTGCTTTGAGGGTTAAAAATATTAAAGTCTAAAAGAAGTAAACCTTAAGGCTAATAGAAAAGTAATAAACTAAAGTTGGGTATGGGTCATGTAGTAGTATAGTTTAATATTTAATAGAGTTAATTATTTGATAAATAATATATTAAACTAAGCGGGCGGGCGGGTATACCCGCGGGTATTTTTTTGGTGTCGCCGCCCGTTTATCTTGGCGGGCGGGTATTACCCGTCCAAACTTTAATTTTTTTTGAAAAACGTTGTCCATGCCCGCCCGTTTTTTAAGTCGGATTAGGCGGGCCTAGCGGGTAGCTCGCCCATGAACAACTCTATTCCTGACCATAGGCAAGGTAGACATTTGCCTAGGGCCCAGAGTCAGAAAGAGCCATAAAATTAGAAAATGCTAGTTAATAAAAGTACACATTTAAAAATTTGCAATTTATGAGTAGTTATTTTATCATTTAAGAATTATATGATACGTCTCCAATTTTAAACCTAATTATAATATATAGGGTACATCTTGTTATTTTTCCAAACATCTGTTTAAGTTTAGAATCGACCCAGTTTAGAATCGACCCTCCATCAGAGGGCCTTCTTCTTACAGGTTGCCTAGGGCCCATACATTGTCAGGAACGACACTGTGACTTTTAGACACGGTTTCTCACAAGAGTAGATGTTCTTTTAATCGTATTCATAAATTTTAAGTCTCTTTTAATTTAATCCATATAATTATTCTCTTTTTATTTATTAACAAATATCTATTTTTTTCTTATTATATTAATTTTCTTTTTACTAATATCTAGAGAGATAGACGAGTAATTATAAGCAACTTTTTAATTTGATATTATATTCTACCTGATTTATGTTTGGAGTTCTATATGTTTGCTCTTGCACTACTTTTCTTGATAGCCCTTAGTTGACTATGTACAATTTGTGATCAAGCAAGGTGTAATGCCAAATAACATAGGATCTATTTGTTCAAAGTTTATACTCCTTCCTATTCAAAATTATCGTCCACTTTTCTTATTTAGTCAAGTCATTCTAATTGTCCACTTTTTATTTTTGGCAAAGATTTTTTACCTAAATACCCTCAACTCGCCCAACATATATTATTTAAAATACCCCACCTAGGCACCTACCACCTTTTCAATTATTATAATCACTTAAATACCCCAATTACCACCTTTACAATTATTATAATCACTTAAAATACCCCAACTACCATTTTCCTAAAATTCGTGTCCAATCCAAAGTGGACAATTATTTTGAATAGAAGGGAGTATATGTTTACACATGGAGTATATAATGATAAAAAAGTTCTTAAAGTTTTGACCGGATAATCTCATTACAAATTTGATGGTCAAAAGTATATACTTTAATCCTAATATTAATATAAAATTAGTTTGATGTTAACAAATACAAGTTTTATAAGGCATTTTCATCTTAACCTATTTTTAATTCGAATTTAGTACTAAAAAATTACCCCATCAGACCATCATATAACAATAAAAATGTTACAAGTAAGATTCTAGACTATTACGATCGTTTATTAGATGAATTAAAAGATGCTTTTTAATTTTTAAATGATGTCTAATAGTGAGACTCATTACAACATAATTTGCTGTTAGTGTCATATATTTACCGATATTTAATTTAAATGTTGCTATTTTAAATTTTTAATAGTATATAAAGAGATTTAGTGGCATTTATTAGACCATATAACAGCATAATAAAAAATCATACTAAAGCTTTTTGCGACATAGGATCTAGTGATATTTCTCACAAATGTCACTATAGTCTATAGTACAATTACATATGTCACTCAAGACCAAATAAAATGTCGCAAAATCACTTTATAGTGAAACTTAAAATAAAAACCAATAATTATTACACTAAAAATATGAATCAGTGACATTTTTTTAATGACACTAAATATTACGTCGCAAAAAGTTAAATTTGTTGTAGTGACAATCTCTATTGAACTGAGCCATATATATATTCAATCTATTAAAGTGATTAGTTATAAATTATAATTTAAAGTGATTCGGTCTTAAGAGTTGGTTATAATTTATAAATATGTTTTATGGATGTAAAATCGTTAGGGGTTAATAGTTCTTAATTAAAAGTAGTAATTAGGATTAAAAAAAACATGTAGACAAGGTTAGCTTAGAAGCTTAGTGGTTGTGAGTTATTGTTACTGTTATACCAAAAGCTAGATAACCACTCCATATTTACGTATACTCCTAGTCTCCTAGTTGAACAGAGGAATAAATCTTATAATTTATAAGTCTCGAACATTTATAAATTATACTCCTTCTGATTCATTTAAGTTGTCCCATTTGGTTAGAAATGAATATTACGAGTGAGATGGGATCCACCAAAAAGGGGATAGTTGAAGTATTTTAATTAATTAAATTAATTGTAAAGGTAGTAATCGGGGTAGTATAAGTAGTAAAAGTGGGGGTATACTGATCATTACTTGTGTGAACATGGGGTATTTAGGTAAAAAAATCATTGAAAAAAAAAATGAGACAACTGAAGTGAATTGTCTATAAAAAAATATGGGACAATTAAAAATGAATAAGGGGAGTAATAACTTTAAAGTCACAATTCACAAGCTCAAATATTTTCTAGCTAATTCAAGCACTATTTTATAAACAAATGTTCTCTTGAGAGACCGTCTTTTGTAAGGATGACTCTTAAAAGCCCAGCCCAAATCTATATTCAGAGTTGTAAGAATATATATTTAGAATTGGACTGGGCTTTTGAGAGTCGTTTTTACAAAAGACGGTCACAAGTAAGAATTTGTGTTTTATAAATGTAATTTTTAATAAAGGTGAAGCTGGCTTCATTTTTAGCTTTTAATAAACGATTTTTTAACTTGAGCATCAGGTGTATAGATTTAAAATTTCATTTAGAATTATTTCTAAAATATTATCATGTTTACCTATTTAAAAATATATCTTTATTATATTTAAAATAATTACCAAATTTATTGTCTAAATCTATGTACTAGAAATTTTATTTTATTAAATTAAACTAGAGTTTATTTAAATCATATCCTTTTGTTGTAGTTGATTTTATTGAATTGACTTTATTTACCAAAATAATATTATTTTTCAAATATCATCGCTTTAAGTTGAGGAGATTAGATGGGGGTACGATTCCCGCATATCACCTTCCATTTTACTCTTGTGGCATAGTACCTCCTATTCATAGAGAATGATACATTTGTTTTTTGACACTATTTACTTATCACTTTTAATTTGTATTTTATTCTTAATCTATACATTACAACATAGTCAAGTGAGATCATGTTTGATTCGTCTCAATGCAAAGATTATTAATATTCACTTTTTATAATATTTCGTTATGTATAATAAGAGATATTAAGCATTGAATAAGTGCATTGGATAGTGTGAAAAAACAAATATCTCATTCTCTATGAATAGGAGGGAGTATTGTTTTAGTTCGATCCCTGCAGATTTTTGCTAGTTACTACAAGTATTATTACAATAGTACTAGAGATTGGGTGGTTAATGTTACAGTATATAATATATTTTGGGGCCTCAACCATCAATTTAAGCTTTTGATTAAGTTGGTTCCTTGACATGGTATCAGAAGCCAGAGTGACAAGAGGTCACAGTTTCAATTCTCAACTATCCCTAATTTAAAGTGGAAAATTTAGCGCCATGTATGAGGAGGGCATATGATGCATCCACACTTCTAGCCCAAAGGACTCTCGTGTGAGGGGGTGTGTTAAGAGTATATAACATATCCTAAGGCCTCAACCATCAACTTAAGTTTTTGGTTGAGTTGAACACTAACCGAAAATAAAGGTTTCATATTGCATTGGTTAGAGGTTTTAGTTTTTTCTTATTAGCTAAAAATTTTCTTATGTTTTGTTTTTCTCCAATTACCAATATAAATAAATCAAAACTCAAACTTGTTCGATATACAGAAAGGTACGTCATTTGTCTATAGTAATGCTACTTCATACTTCATCTTATGTAATTTATTTTTTGGCTTCATTCATGACTCATGAGAACAATATTGAATTTCAATTGAATTTGATAGGACAAATTATATTTTTGATACCACTTAATTTGCATTATTTTCATTTTTGGACTATGACCCACTATTTTTTTTTAAATCCCATCCATTTATTTTAATTTTATTTTAATTTCATCCATCCAATTCATTCTTCCTCTTTATTTATTACCACTTTCTTAAATTTTACTCATTTTCTCTTTGATGCAAATTAAAGAGGACAAATGAGATGAAATAATGCAAGGTATCTTTCATTCAAATCTTGTGATTGAGATTTGAGGGACCTTCAAACAGAGCTTGTTCTGTTGTTAGTGTGCATAATTTTTATATTTTCAAAAATGGTTGAATTCATTGTTTGTCGACATATCCATGTTAAATTTTATCTTAGATAAAGTAGAAATTAATTCATGATTCTTAATGACCAACATTTATACGTAAAGACAGAGAGCTTATTATCCACTTCGTAGTACTTTTTTTAACACTACTAATGGTCAAGAAATCCATTCAACTAAAATATGATGAAAGTCATGAGACATGAGAATTGAATCAAAGAGAAAATGTGAGTTTTTTTAAAAAACTAGATAATATGGTAATAATTAAGGAGAGAAAATACGTTGAGTTGATGAAATTAAAGAGTTAAAATATATGGATAAATTAAAAAAATAGTGAGAAATTATCCAAAAATAAAAATAATGTAAATTAAGTGGGACGGTCCAAAATGATATTTAGATTTAGAAGGGAGTAACAAGTAATCACATTCAAGAACACAATGTCTTAAAATTACAAGTTTATAGCTTAGTTAGCTACTTGCTACTCCCATATTCCTCAATTAGATGTGAAGATACTCTTCTTTGAAATCAGCCTTTCTTATAAATTTATCTTGTTATATTTTTTTTTATGCAAGTGATTCATATAAGAAATTCTAATAAAAAACGAATGAAATATAAAGTTATTTGAAAAGAATATTTCTTACACCTAAGTTAGAAAAAGGAGTATATTGACAACTAATTTAAGAACAAAAAATGCACATAAGTTGTCATAAGAACCTGAAAAACAGATTAAAAATAAATTTTCTAAGATTTACTTTTAGGGTGTTTTGAAAAAATAATTTAAGCATATATTGAAAAATAAAATAATTATTTTAAACAAATTGTTTTAATAGTATATTTAAAATCAGTTGATCAAATTAGTCAGTAAAAACTCATTTAGTTGAGTTAATTACTCTAAATAGGTACCATCTAAAACAAATTTTTAAATTGTGCTAAGCCAACGAACAAACCAAATGCAAATGGAAAAAGCAGACTTTCCCTCCTTTGTATAAAAACATGCAAATTTCCAACTCATACTTATGTCTTATTGTAAACAATCAAAGATTCTCTCTTTTCACCTCCACAAATTTTTTAAAAAATGAACTTCAATTATCAAAATTACAACAAATCCAAATTAAACTATCCTTACTTAATCATTAATCAATCTTAAGACACTTAATATTTTCATGTAAAGTCACCCAATTTGCATATCATATATTCTATTTGTTTCTTTATGATTGCTACAAAAACATTTTTTCATTTACTTTAACTTCAAATCAGCTAATTTCTTGAGTGATCGTCTTTCTGAAAGACGTCTTTCAGGCCCAGCCCATTAAAGCTTAATATCTATTTTTAGTTTGCATTTTCTGTTATGAGCCGGTTCATTTGAGAAAGTCTCTCACAAGAATTTGTGACTTCAAATTTATTGTCTCATCCACAAATTCTCTCAAAATCTCATTCCTCTATCCATCTCATTCTTCACCTTTATGTATAGCTATTCGATCAATAGTTCAAATAAGCAAACTTAAAACTAATGATCGACAAACACTTCCTTACCCTCACCATCCGTTTCGTTATTTGTATTCTATAGTGATAATGAAAATAATTTGCAGTGTAAATATTTATAAACATATTAATCCCATGATAATGAAATTTGATCCTTAAAAGTTTTTTTCACATTTTTCCACTATTGTACCGAATAGCACATCTCTAAATATAAATGCATTTGTTACGAGATTTTCCTACTAAATATTAAACTAGTTTTACAACAAATCTTATATGAAATTGTTTTATCATGAGACTAGATCACTTTAAAGTATATTAATCACTCTAAAATTATAAAAAAATACTCCCTCCGTTCCTTTTTGATGTTCCTATTTGGGTTTTTCACCAAGATTAAGAAAAATGGAATCTTTGGTGGTAGTGGGTATTATTTTAATTATATAGGAGTGGGAAGTAATGATTGTTGTTGGAAGTATGAGAGAAAAAATAATTAAATAATAGTGTAATGTAATGATTGTATTAGAAGTATGAGAGAGAAAATAATTAAATAGTAGTGTGAAGTAAGGAAAGTGGGATTTTAAGAGGTAAAAGTGGGATGAAATCTTTCCAAAAATGGAAAGTATTCTAAAGTGGAAAAACTTATGGAACTACCCGTTTTAGTAAGGTGGAAAAACAAAAAGGAACGGAGGGAGTAATTATTTTAACATTGTAAGTGATCACTTTAAGTCTTAAGGTTATCTATCAGTGACCACTCTAAGCCTTAAAGTTATCTATTAGTCATTACTTTAATTAATTTAAGACAATAAGTATACATTAAATCAACGCAATTAAAGGTGTTCAAAACAGACCCATTAATTCGATAGTCACCCGACCATGTAATAAAACCCGACTTAGCTTAACTTAACCTGACTTCAAATTGAATTTAAATTATGTAAGAATCAACAAAAACACAAAACCCCATTTTGAACAAACCCGAAACGCATGACCCAAAATCAATCCACTGATTCGAATAAACACCTCTAAACCCAGTAAAGATAGTCTCACCGTAAAACTATCTCACTTAAAAATTTGTAAATTTTTTAGAAAAAATTACCTAAAATAATCCAAACTATTCATGATTTTCCTACAATAATCCCACCTATTGATTAACCATGAATAATCCCAACTTTAAGGGGCATTTTTGATTTTCCTAGAGTAAACCCGGTGACCGGATGACTTGCTATAGCAAGTTTTATTTTTTTTAAAAAAAGATAAATTAAAATTAAATGTCGAAAGAAATGTTAAAAAATATTCATAAAAAATTTATGATTTTTTTTATTATTTAGAATTTTTTATGTAAATTTTCAAAAATATTTTCTAATTTTAAATTAATGTTTAATTTATTTTTTTGGTGAATTACCTACTATAGCAGGTCATCGGGTTGTCCAAGTTTACTCCTGGAAAAATACCCTTTAAAATTGGGATTATTCATGGTTAATCAATAGGTGGAATTATTGTAGAAAAATCATAAATAGTTTGGATTATTCTGGGTAATTTTTCCAATTTTTTATTACCAAATCACCATTTAATTAAAAAACTAAAAAATTATGGAGTAACAAAAAGAAACACCATCTGAGTCTCTGATAATGTGTGGACTGTGGTAGTATATTATAACTATTCTTTTTCCATATTTAGCTCTCTTTGACTCCAACTCCCATCATTATCACCAAACAAACAAACCAAACCAGTACCACTTTCATCAAACACACCCAATTCATTTCTTTCACCCTCCCTCTTCTTTTTCTTATACACTTCTGCTTACCAAAACAATCTCACCAAAAACTCTACATTCTTCAGTTGTTCACCCTCTTTTCCCCCCCTCTATTTCTTCCTCCATGAATTCAGATGTAAGCTAATCATTCCCATTCCCATTCCCATTTCCCATTTCCCATTCCCCCAAACACACCTTAAAAATGAAAACCTCCATTCCCCCCTTCCTCCTCATCATTTTCTCCCTCCATTTCACCTCCCTCCTTTCCTTAAACCCAGATGGAATTTCCCTTCTTGCTCTCAAATACTCCATTTTAAGTGACCCTTTATCAGTTCTAGACTCATGGAATTACTTAGACCAAACTCCTTGTGCATGGAACGGCGTCGTTTGTAACCCTGATCTTCAAGTCATTAGCTTAACTCTTCCTAATAATCACTTACTGGGTTCTATACCATCTGATTTAGGCCTCATTGAAACTCTCCTGCACCTTGATCTATCCTATAATTTCTTCAATGGGTCTTTACCTGTTACTCTTTTTAATGCTTCAAATCTTCAAGTTCTTTCTGTTTCTTCTAATGAAATTTCTGGGGATATTCCTGTCTTTTCACATTCTTCATTAAGTTTCCTTAATCTTTCTGATAATGCATTTGGTGGGCCCATCCCTGTGAATTTTTCTTCAGTATTTCATAACTTAACAGTTTTATCTCTCAAAGGGAATTATTTTTCTGGGGATATCCCTTCAAGTTTTCCTCCTTCTATTGAAGTTCTAGATCTTTCATCTAATTTATTTAATGGTTCTTTACCTTCGGATTTTAGTGTGGGACCCAATTTGAGATACTTGAATCTTTCTTATAACAAAATTTCTGGTGCAATTCCTGCAGATTTTGGGGGTGATTTTCCAGAAAATGCTACCATTGATTTGTCTTATAACAATTTAACGGGTCAAGTTCCGGGTTCTAAACCTTTCATGGGTCAAAACCCGGAATTGTTTTCGGGTAATCAAGAATTATGCGGGAAGCCATTGAAGAATTCATGTGTTATTCCTTCTACTCTCTCTACCCCACCAAATGTAACAGGTTCAATCTCCCCTGCTATTGCTGTTATACCCAAACCCGTTGGAGATTCGGACTCAAACACATCAAATGGAGCTCCGAGTAGTCATAACAACGGGCTTAAACCCGCCGCCATTGTTGGGATCACATTAGCTGATTTAGCTGGGGTTGGAATTTTAGGGGTTGTTTTCTTTTATCTTTACAGAATCAGAAACAGAAAACTCCAAGAACAAAATCAAAATCAAAACCAAAATCCCCAAAAAGAAAATAACAAAAACCCCCCACCAAAATCAGCTAATTTAACTAACGATCATTTCTTAATCCAAATCAACAACAACCCAACAACACAAACAATAAATCCAAACAAAACCCACAAAAAATGTTTCACATATTGTGTAAGAGGAGAAGAAAGCGAAGCAACAAGAACAAGTTCTGACAGTGAAAGTACCGATTCCGATCATGATGATCATCATCAAACCCAAAAAGAAATCAACGGTGGAAAACAACCCAATGAAGACGGTGGTGGAAGCCGAGGAGGGTCACTAGTAATGGTGGATGGCGAGACGGAGCTTGAGGCGGAGACACTGTTGAAGGCGTCGGCGTATATATTGGGTGCAAGTGGGTCCAGTATAGTGTATAAAGCTGTATTAGCTGATGGAACTGCATTTGCCGTAAGGAGATTAGGAGAAATTGGTGTTGATAAGATGAAAGATTTTGAAGGGTATATACGGAGTATTGCTAAGGTTAAACATCCTAATTTGGTTCGTGTTCGTGGGTTTTATTGGGCGGATGATGAGAAGCTTGTTATTTATGATTATGTTTCTAATGGTACTCTTGCTTCTTCGGCTTACAGTAAGTTTTCTATCTTTTTTCTTTTTCTTATTTACTTCACTTGTTAGTAACTTAGTAATTTTTAGCAAATAAATGATAGTTGGTAACTGATTATCTTTGCTGATTTGACTATTTTGAACCTATTGTTATAAGCAACTTGTTCAAAAATATATTATTAAAAACAATAAATTGTTTCAATTAACTAATTAATTTAGAAAATATTAGCATTTGATATTTTGAGTATCCAACTCTCTATTTGTTTTAAAATAAGCTAAAATTTCCCAATATGCTATTTTGCCAAATACTCAGTACAAAAACAAGGTCACATCGTATTGTATCGGCCGCTTTGTAAAGATTTTGATAACAAACGAATAACCGATATTTTTGGCTTCGTAAATGTGTAAAAAAATCGCATTTTTGGTTGTATTAAGAGATATATTATAATTTAACGGATAGTTAAGTGTTATAGTAATCAAATCATTCTCATTATCGCATCACCGTATCGTTACCATGATTACGACTGTTTTCACATTTTTACACTTTGACTAGGAACGTACACAAAAAAGTTATTTGCTTTTAACTTACACAAGATTTGGTTTTATAAATATGCAAAAAATATAATCAATAATTTTTTCATACTAAAATGTGTGTATAGTTAAGTTCTTTTGGTGTTTTAGTATAATTTGTTAATAATGATGCATGCACAAGTTTTAGCTTAACCTTCAGTCAAAACTTAATTATAAGATATTTTTATGATTACTAAATTGACATGACTTGAATATTATCATGTTTAATAGTTATTGATTTGATTAATTATCTGTAAACTTGAATATAACTCACCTGTTAGTTTCTTACTTCAGTTTGTTACATAATTTTTATTCTGTAGTTGAGCATGGTAAGCTTAGCTAATCGTGTGAGGTGACAATTAATAATTAATTTGATTAATAATTAAATATAGGAAAAATTAATATTAATAATTCAACCTTTCACTCAACCGTTGTGAATATAATAGCAAATAAGGGCAAATGTTGAATTATTATAAAATAAAAAATGATGCTAATAGCAAATTAAGAGCAAATATTGGATTACTAAAATAATAATCAAAAGTGGAATTATTTATAGTAGATGGGTGAATGTTGGATTATTAATATCAGTTTTTTCCTTAAATATATACTTAGTTTAGCCGATGAATTACGCGTTGACCATATCTATAGGAGTTTTTTTATTAAATGTAACAAATAAAATGAAACGGAGAAAGGAGAAAGTAATTATTAGCAGACATTATTTGATTCTAATTTCCACCCATGTGTTTAGGTTTTTTGACGTTATGTTTTGACAAATTTGGTATCTTAGGGAAGTGTTTTAGGTTAAATAGTTGAATATTTGTCTTTAGATTAGGTAAATGACACAATTTACTGTAAACTGACAGAGAGTAAAGTACTAAATCTAACAAAAAAGACATTAATCTTATGAAATGTCTAAAGAAAACAATGGTTAATTGAGTCATTTTCCTAGAAATAATAAAATAAACACGCAATTATTAATCTGGGGTGTCTATTACGATTTGTTGTTTACCATTAAGCTTATTAGTAACTAACATGCGCTATAATTACATTGCTTTAATTAGGTTTTCGTTAATCCCTTTACTGTTGAGCCTACATATGTATTATAAAAAATTATAAAAAAATATATTATAAAAAAATATATATTAAGATGATTCTAACGAGATTTTACATGGATATATTTTATCATTTATATATGTCTCAAAAATCTTAATCAAATTTTTCTCTCCAAAGTAGAATATTTTTAACGGGATGAACATTTTAAAACGAAAGGAGTACTAATAAGGACTATATTTTTTAAGCATAAGAAAGAAAATTTACTAAATGAAAACAACTTTAGCTATTAAAAAGAAACGAAAAATAGTACTCTATTATTCAACTTAAGTGTATCATTTGACTTAGAAAAATTATAAAAAAATATTATTTTTATTATTAATATCTTTAATTGTTCTTAATAAAAATTATAAAAAATTATTTGAACTAAATGTTAGATTTTTTCTGACATATAAAAAATACTCCCTCCGTTTCTTAATGTTCTTCTCATTTAGAATATTCTATTTTGGAAAGAGAAATTTGATTGATATTTTTAAGACATATATAGAAGACAAAATATATCCATGTGAGATCTCGTTAGATTCGTCTTAATGTATACTTTTTTATTATATATTTTTTATAATTTTTTATGATGCGTGTTTAGAGATATTTAGGCTCAAAATTTACTTTGAAAACTGTGCAAAAAGTATGGGAAAAACATTTGAAAACGGAGGAAGTAATTTTTTTTTTTTATCTGAACAGATTGCTAACTTACGTAAATCAATTAATCTATTTTATGAACTTTAGCCTAGCTAAGCTTATTTGAAGTTAGAATTGTTTTTTCAAGCAACAAGTCATTTTTTGATCCAATGTCTACATCATTTTTTCCCCTTCTTCAGTTAAGACAGACTGTGACTCCATAGAGTAGTAGACGCTGATTTTAAAGCATCATTTGGTCCAGACACCCATAGGCCATAAACATTTAAGTACACAATTTTTTTGTCATAAAAAAATTTCTCTTACCGTTTTAATCAAACACTCCATCTTTTCTTTTATTTTTCATTTAATTTGTCGCACTAATTTTGCTTTTTTTTTTTCAATGGTTTCACTTTCATTTTTTTTAATCTCATTTGCAGATTTCATACTTTCATTTCATCTTAACCACTTATTTATATACTCTATTTGTTTTTTTTATCTTATTCTCCAACTAAGTTTATTTTCACAAAATGTAATGAGAGGTATAAAGGAAGTATCGATTTATTTGACATATTTAAAACGAATATCCGGTATCTTCATTTAATAACTTTTTCCCTTTACTTATTATATATATTTATAATTAAATTATCACTTAACCCTTTTTTTTTCTGTTATTCGCATCTCTCGTGTAGTCTCTGCTCTCTACCCATTTTTCTTAAAGTTGACGCTAAACCAAGTAAGACCTTAGACATTTGATTAGAATAGAAAGTCCGTGTTAGAGTATAGAACATATCCAGATGCCTCAATCATTAGCTTAAGCTTTTGGTTGAGTTGGTTCCTTGACATGGTATCAGAGCCAACGTAACAAACGGTCACGAGTTCGAATCTCAACCACCTCTCATTTAAATGGAATATTTAGCACCAGGCATGAGAAGAGTCTGTGCTGCATCCACACTTCTGGTCCAAAGAACTCTCGTGTGAAAGGGCGTGTTAGAGTATATAACATATTCTATAGCCCAAATCATCAGCTTAAACTTTTGGTTGAATTAGTTCCTTGATAGTCCGAACAATATTAAATCCATGATCAGCTCATGATATTCATGTTTTACCTAGCTCCCTTGTGTCACGGGCTAACATAGAAAAGATAAGAAGAGATAATAGCAAAATTTGGGGTATCAAGAAAAGTACATGACTACACTCACAATAATTGGGTTAGTGGTGGTGGCCTGTGGGGTATTTTACCACTTTTATTTGCTACCCCAATGTCTGTCTGCATTTAACAGCAAATATTTCTAAGTTCTACTGTTACTCTTATTCCTGTTATCATAACATGCATTGCATGCCTATGACTACTACTATTTTTTTCTGTAGTTGTACTCGAAGTCATCTCTAATTAGCTTACCTTTTTGTTTTCTTTCTTTTTTGTCGGTGCTATATTTTTTTACTCCCTCCGTTAGAAGTTAGAAGTGTCTATATGTTATTTATATGTGAGTTATCCCACATCGGAGAAAGAGAAGAGTATGCAGTATAAACTCAAGGAGTAACTCGTACTATCACCAATAGGTTTTAGTAGTGAACCTTCTTTGGGTTTATGAGTAGAATACTTCTTCTCCTCCTTGTTTGGTTGCCCAGGCCTATTTTTTAAATTCTATCACCTTGTGTTCATTAGAATTGAATTAAAGAGAAAGTGCCACTTTTTAAGAAAAAGTGAATAATGGTAATAAATAAAGAGAAAGAATAAATTATGCGGATAATGTTAAAAAAGGAGTTAAAATATAAGATTGAAATTATAAGAAAGCGATGAATTATTGTCTAAATATAAAAATAATACAAATTAAATAAAATGAATAATCGAAGTAGAGTGACACGGATAGAGTACTAATTATAAGGTCAGATATGGTCAGGATACTCATACATAAGCAGATCACTTTATTTTCCACTAGTATGTTTTGTTTCTTTTATGATTCAAATGATGGTTATTCACTTAGCTAAGTAAAGGTCTTAGTGAGAATCTCAAGTACTAGTAGACATTAGAGATACTACATGTATCATTACGTCCGTTCTCAAGTACTTTGATTGATATTTGGCATATTTAATAGAAAAATATTATTATCAGTATTAAATTATTCTGTGTGACATTTAATTGAAATTCAAATGGAGAAATATTTTATTTTGAGTTGTCCCTCTTATTTTGTATTTTTTTTATTTTTAAAATGCACCCTTAACTCTCTTTTAATGTTATTCATACTATTCAATCTCTTTTTATTTATTATTAAATATTCGCATTTTTTTAAAAACACATTACTTTCTCTTTTATGCTAAACATATTAGTGGGACGTAGGAGTTAGTATATAAGATATTCTAAGGCTTCAATAATTAGCTTGAACTTTTTTTGTTAGTCGATAGAGTGTATAACATAGTGTTACGAAGTCCCACAATATGTTACTTCTTCTCTGTTAATTTCATGTGTGAAATGTTCGTGATCTAGAGTCCGTCTCTATGATTTTGTTCGATCATTGTGTCAATAGTTTCTCGATTGGTTCAAGTTAAATTTTCAATAAGGTTTCGGGTCATCAAAGATCATTTATCGTGTTCGTAAATTGTAATACTTCATCTTCTATATTTGGCCTAGAACAATTTTTGACATGTCTATACTTAAACACAAATTCTTACTTGAGATCGTCTTTTGTAAAGACGATTCTCAAAAGCCCAGTCCAATTCTAAATTTATATTGTTACAGCTCTAAATATAGATTTGGGCTGGACTTTTGAAAGTCGTCTTTATAAAAGACGGTCTCTCAAGAGAGCACCTGATACTTAACTTATTTGGAAGTTCTAACCTAAAGTCTCAAAAGTAAGAGTATCATTAGAGATCTTTTCATTATGAACTTGCTTTATGTGTTTCATCTTTTAATGGTTTAATGCTTCCTTTTTCTTTCACTAATTCATGCTTTTTCATGTTTTTTTTTTCAAACTTTTGATTGGAACAATAGAAAAGGGTGGTTCTACTCCATATCATCTACCACTAGAAGCTCGTTTAAGGATTGCAAGAGGATTAGCTAGAGGATTAACATACATTCATGAAAAGAGATATGTACATGCTAACATTAAACCTAGCAATATTCTCTTAACCCATGATATGGAACCTATCATTAGTGATCTTGGGCTTAATTGGCTAGTCTATGGTAACAACAACAACAAAGGTAGTGGCTCGGCCCGTCAATTCGGAAGCAAAAGATCCATGGGCTCACTTGATGGTACTCAAGACCTCTCCGTAAGCGGAAGCCCAAGCCCGTATATCAACCCGTTTGGGAGTAATAACGGGTTTGGATCGCCTTACCAAGCCCCCGAATCACTCAAGAATCTTAAGCCCAACCCAAAATGGGATGTGTACTCATTTGGGATTGTGTTGCTTGAACTTCTAACAGGGAAAGTGTACTTGGATAGAGAATTGGGCCAATGGACCCCAAGTAATAATGGGGTTGAGGATAGGTATTGGGTTTTAAGGATAGCTGATGTTGCACTTAGGGCTGAAATACAAGGCAAGGAAGAAGCTATGATGGGAATATTTAAGTTAGGGTTTAGTTGTGCATCTTTGGTACCACAAAAAAGACCCTCAATGAAAGAAGCTCTTCAAATCCTTGAGAAAATTTCATTATCTTTTGTTCATTAATGTATTTTCTAGATTGTTAGAAATTTATACTTTATTTTCTTTTTATTGGGTTTTTTTTATATTTTTATTGGGTTTTTTTTTTATATGTAGATTTCCATTTTTTTGACCTTAATGTCTTTTCACATAAAGTGAAAAGAGTGTGTGGATGTGGATAGTGGGTGCACTAGTGTTGTAAGTTTTTAGTTCCTTAGCTAAATTATGATGTTGGTATATTCTTAGAATTGATTGATTGTATGCCAAGATGATTGACATTTGCTATGATGAAAGTTCAAAGTTAAATTAATACTTCCTCCTATTCATAATACTTGCTACTGATTTTGACATTTTTTTACACATGTCACACTCAGTAACAAGTATTATGGAACGGAGGAAGTATAAGAACATGTACAAACACTCTTGAAATTTTGCAAATTATCCTTCATTCTTTATATACTTTGAGTGATCCTAAGAGTCAATTCACAAACTATCAGAAAAGATTGTCTCATAGTGAGAGTAAATACATACGGGTTGATTTAAATTCAAGTTAATCTTAAAGTGATCAATTTCAACTTAAAGTATATTATCTCGATCAATAATAATTTTTTAAAGTGATCAATTCAGACTTTAAAGTAATCAGTTATATATAAAATGATCAATTATGACATTAGAGTGGACAATTTTGATTTGATAATTTAACAAGTTTAAAAATGATCAATTACAACCTTAAAGTGACCAATTTAAGTTGTATAAAGTCATCAATTCACCTATATAATGATCAATTATATCTTAAATTTTTTCCATTATCACCTGAATTAAAGGGATCAATAATAATCTTAAAGTAGTACATGATCAATTATAACTTTTTAAAAACATTATTTTTAACCTTAGTATGGAGTATCAGCTAATCTCTTGAAAGACCATCTCTTTGAGAGACGTATCTCAAGCCTAGTTCATTAAAGATTAATGCCTACATACCGTATTCTTAACGCCTACTTACACTATCTTATATACTCACTTATAGTATCCATAATGTCTATTTTTAATATTTTAAATGTCTACTTACATCATTCTTAATGCGTACTTATAATTTTTTTTAAAATTACATAATTGACTGGTCCTCGTCTCTCACATGAAATTGTGATAAAGTATGCAGTATGCATATATAATATGAGAATATAGACTCCTTATATGTGACAAAAATACTTCTAAATTATGACCTTAAATTGGTCAATGTAGTGATTTTGTTTTGAAAAATTAAAACACAAATTCTTGTGAGAGACGGATCATCTCTAATTAAACTGGCCCATTAAGGAAAATGTAGAATAAAAGTAGATATTAAGCTTTAATGGGCTGAGCCTGAAAGACGTCTTTCAAATAGACGGTCTCTCAGGAGACTAGCTGAAATTAAAATAAGGCCAATTGAGATACTATTATATGATCACACCCTAATCCGATTTCTCGCAGAACTTACTGCTAACAAAAATGAGTCGGGCTTTACCAGGCCATTTTAAATTTTGTGAGGCCTGACCCAACGCGTATCCCATTATAGAGCTAGATGAAACTTTCACTAACAAAATATAAATATGGATATTACATCGTGAAACGATTTAATATGGGTTGATTTATTATTTTATTTAAAAAAATAAAAATAAAAAAAAATTAATTTACTTAATTCATTTCTTTTAAAAAATACTAATATATAGATTATTTATATGGAGTCATCTCGTAATTAGACAGTCTCATGCAAATTTTTTTTTTTTTCAATTTGACGCATATAAATGTAGACCTGGTGAATGGGCGGCTCAAGCGAGGGGTCAAATGAACAATGCCTAATAATTATATTTTTTTTCAAAAAGTACCTAATAAAAAAAAGTTTTGTCAAGAAATACCTAATAAAATTTTTTCTTTTCGAAAAAGTACCAATTATCGTTTTCCTTCAGTTGACCGTCATTATAACAATTGATTGGTCAAATATAAATTTCTTATTCCTCATCTCTAATTCCTTTTTCAATCATTGCCTCACTGTCTTCTTCCTCTACTTTTTACTCAAAATCGAAGTTAAAAATTGGAAAATAAATTAAAGATAACAATTTTCGATTTTGACCAGTCAACCATTATATTTAACGGTCAAGAAAACGTTACTTGGTACTCTTTGGAAAAGAAAAAATTTTGTTAGGTATTTATTTGACAATTTTTTTTATTAGGTCTTTATTGAAATTTTTTTTTATTAGGTACTATTTGACACTTCCGTTAATTAATGTAAGTTTACCTTCATTAATAATGTTTGATATTTTTAATATTTAAGAAAAATAACAGTCTACCACCATCAGATATGAATTAAACAGAGTATTGGACTTGCTTATTAATAACAATTGGAAAAATCAAATTCAAAGTGAAAATCTCTCTTTTAACACATGTTCTATTTGATATTATTATGCACTCTGATGACAAATAATCCAAATTGTTGGATTAATAATCCACTTGTAATTATATGACGAGGCAACATCAATTTGTAAACACAGCTACTCCTTTTTTTATCACATAAAAAATATTTTATGAAAAATATTATAACACGTAACTGAGGTAAAAAGTATTTATTCGAACATTTTAGAGAAGATAAAAAAGCATTGTCAATTCAAAGCTGAATCAAAATATATATATATATATATATATATATATATATATATATATATATATATATATATATATATATATATATATATATATATATATATATATATATATTTAGTAAAATCACTTATTTAGTAAAATATATTAAGTTTATTTCGAGTAAATAATTTTTTTATTTAAAATTGGTTTAGGACCGGCTCATTAACAAGAACACCATGAGCAGGGTCAGCCTTGAGGTTTTCGGACTCTGGGTGAAAGATTTATTTTGGGCCCCTAACTATAAGATGTAAATAAAAAATCGGTATTCTCTTACGCGTTTTTTGAAGTAAAATCACTAATAAAAGTGTTTAAATAAATATGTTCTAGCATATCTTTCTCGATACAAATTAAAGACCATTCACAAAACTCTCGTATGAGTAAGATAAAAAAAAAAAATTTGAATGAAAAGCAATAACAGATTATCAATTGACATTAAAAACTCCTTTAACAATAGAGATTTAATAAAAAATGAGCATGAAACACTTCGGTTCACACTTTTTCATTTCAATTAAAGCATGATTTATTGATTTATATCACCTTAACAATCAATAAATCAGAAAACACACCACAATCCCCATATTAACAAGATTAACAATATTTTTTGATAAAATATTATAATTTTTAACTTTTTTTCGATAAATTAGATTCATTAATCGACACTCATTCAATTATTTACATAATTACATATCAAATTCTATTTCTATTACATTAGTATTATTATTATACTTTTATATCATCTTGATAAATTATATATCTATTAATTTTGATTTTAACAAAACATTGAATTCAAAATTAAATTAAATAATTAAATTGTTAAACAAAGGAAAGATACCATTATTAGATTTTGAGAGGCGGTGAGGCAGTGAACACTAACGGCCTGTTTGGCTAGTGGTGTATAGAATTTAAAAATTGGGCTTGGGCAACTCAAACAAGGAGGAGAAGAAGTAGTTCATCCCTTTCCTAAATCCAAAGAAGGTTCACTGCTAAAACTGATAGTACGAGTTTCCCCTTGATTTTAGAAAGTGATTCATACTCTTCTCTTCCTCCGATGTGGAACAACTCACATGTGGGTAATATATGGACACTTCAACACTCCCCCTTACATGTGGTTACAAACCTATTTGGGAATGAACATCCAATTAAAGGCCCTTTAACCAGTGGTAAGATTAAATGCTCAGTATAAAGGCCCAACAACAAACTGGGCTCTGATACCATGAAAAAATTTAGAAAATGGGTCTGGGCAACCTAAACATGGAGGAGGTTAAGTAGTCCACTCCTAAACCCAACGAAGGTTCACTACTAAAACCAATTGATGATGGTATAAAGTGATGCATACTCTTCTCTTTCTCCGATGTAGGACAACTCATATGTGGATAACACATGGACACTTCAACAGTACTAAATAGTGGTAATGAGAATGATTTATAGCGTAAAATTTTATCAAAAGTTTCATATCATTCCCATGGTAATGAAACTTTAATCACAATATTTTTGTTTACAAATTCTCATTACCTCCTACTACCACATCTCCCATTGGCAATGTATTGGGAGGAATTTTAGGAATAAAATGAGATGATTGGGGTTGGACAAACATGGCCATCAAGGTAGCTAAGAGATTTTTCAACTAAAATTACACTAGTTTTTCATTCCCATTACCACACCGTTTATTACTATATACCAAACGGGTCGTAAGGGTGACGAAAGCGGCGCACGGGTGGAGGAACAACTGCTGGTTGTTAGTCGATAAGAAACGACTGATCTCCCACCACAACATCTGAAATTACTTGGCTTGTTAGGCTGCTTAAAGACCTTGGTATACAAAATCTCAAACATGTTACTTTGCATTGTGACAATCAATCAGCTCTTCACTTAGCTCACAATCCCGTCCTACATGATCGAACTAAACACATCAAGGTGGATTGTCATTTCACACGTGAGAAAGTTATGGAAGGCCTTCTTCAGCTGACCTAACTTCCTACAACAAGATAACTCGCAAATGTGTTCACCAAGATCCTTCCATCTCAACATTTTAATGATTTATTAAGTAAACTTGGCATATTACACCCCTACCAGCCAAGTTTGAAGAGGTGATAAGTTAGATAACTCGTGAGAAAGTTATGGAAGGTCTTCTTCAGCTGACCTAACTTCCTACAACAAGACAACTCGCAAATGTGTTCACCAAGATCCTTCCATCTCAACATTTTAATGATTTATTAAGCAAACTTGGCATATTACACCCCTGCCAGCCAAGTTTGAAGAGGTGATAAGTTAGATAACCCACCTGCTTAGTTAATTAGCGTGGGTTAATTAGTTATTTCGAATTCTATTGTGTATCAAGTTAGTTGTAATAACTAACTCTTTATTTACCTTTGTTCATGATGTCTTATGTAAGGGACTTCTTCTATTTCTCTTCAAATTAATGAATAAATGGAATTCTACACATTACTTTCATTGTCTTCATTAGCTTATGTCTATGTACTCAAAGTAGAATACTATCACATTATGGCCCATGCAAGTCTTAGGCCCGCGACCTTGACATTAGCACCATGCTCTAACCAACTAAGTTAATGAACTCTTATTAAATTAATTAATAATAAACACATATAGTATTTTCACTAATATTGCTTTATTCAGCTATTAACTCTAGTTGTTGACTTGTTGTGAAAGATGGTCTTTCAAAGTAGACATTCACTGGTTCATAGTATGTCAAGTAGGTGTTTTTAATTGCTTGATACTTGTAAAACTTAAACACCTACTTGATATACCTCAAAACATCTACTTAGCATACTCAAACAACTATTTGACATTCCTTAAATACCTTCTTAATTTACATACTCAAACTCATACTTAATTAACCTCAAGCACATAATGACAATCCCAGATACCTGCTTGGGATCCCCAAATACCTAATTAGCATATCTCAAATCCTTACCTAACATACCTCAAACACTTACTGAGTATACCCTAAATACCTTATTAGTATATCCCAAATAACTACTTGGTATACTTCAAACACATATTTGACAATCTCAAATATTGATTTGATAATTTGATATGCCCTCCAACTCTTACTTAACAACTCCATATACCTACTTGTATACCTCAAATTCCTACTGATATACTTTTAAATCCTTATTTAGTTTACTTCAAATTCCTACTTTATATATTCTATATCTCTACTTGGCATTCTCTGCATCCCCATAATAATGACATACTTTAAAATCCCTACTTTATTAATTGAATAATATTTTTGTTTGAAGATTATTAGTTGAATAATATTAATCACAGTATTTTCACTAAAATTGCTTTATAGAACTACTAGATAATGCCCGTGCGATGCACGGTTTTATATTAATTTTCCGACATATTAGTATCTTTTAAGAAATTCAAAATTTTAAGAAAAAAATTTTACGTTATACTTACATCTCATTTCATTCTGAATAGTTGTATACATTACATACATTTTATGATTTGTATCATACATTGCATTGTGCGTGTAGATGATTGCGAAAGTGTAGTTAATGACAAATAAATCACAACAAAAGACAAAAAAATTTGATTATATTTTTAATATAATTATACCTATGCTTCTATTTGTTTATTTTAAATAGAAAGCAAGTAGATCGTACATGAAGTATAGAATACAAAATTATAAATATTTTTAATAAAAAATAACATACCAATTTATGCTAATAAAAAATAATTACATTAATTTGTATAAGTAATACAACTATTGAAAACATACTTCAAAATCAAATTTAACATACTTCAAAATCAAGTTTAACATAAATATTTATATATGTAAAATTATTTTATAAAAGTTTAAACAAATTCACAAAAAATATAAGCGACTTGCATAAAGATAGTCACAACTTAAATCATATTAGAATCATGCATTGCATTTAAGCAACCAATAGTATACATAAAAAAATCCTTATAAAAGTATATTATCTTTGAACTATCTAAATATCCAATATACTTAAATAATATTCATTTAATAAATAACATTGATAAAAAATTTTAAATAATAAATAATTTAAAAAATATAATAAAATATATAATTTTTTAATACATTAAATGATGTGACTTAAAAAATATAAAATCAATAAATATGGATAATATTATAGTCATAGTTAGAAAGTCAAAGATGTAAATATTAGTCATAAAGACAATGACATCATCATTGAGTTTTGGAGGGAAAAGTTTTAATGAGGTTGTGACACGTAAGCAATAATAAATAGTGATGATGTCAGCATGTTTTGTTTTAGTACTGGTTACTGGTTATAGATTATCATAAGGTGTAAATAATGATTAGATCACTGGTCAATTTTTTTTAAAGTAGTTTAACAAATCAGTTTCAATAATATTTTTACTTTTCCTTTTCTATATAGATTATTTTTGGAGAAAAGTATAATATTAATCTCATACAGTATTTCACTAAAATTTCTTTATTGAGCTATTATTACAAGTCGTTAATAATGATTATTAATATTTTTCATTTCTTATATTGGTATTTTTCTTTTTTATATTGTATTATTTTTAAAGAAAAATATATAAATTTCAAAAAAAATATACGTTATATGGCCCATGCAGGTCTCGAACTTGCGACCTTGGCGTTATTAGCACCACGCTCTAACCAACTGAGCTAATGGGCCATTCTTAAATAATATTAGTTTTGAAGTTTTAGAAGTGTTTACCTTTATCTTATTATGTTATGTATTTTATATTATTATAATAATATAGATAGATGATATTCGATAAAATATACATAATATACTCTAAGGTATTTTAGTTAGGTTGGTTTCTTAATATGACATCGACAAATTGACACCTTGAGAAATAAGTCTTTAATGATTCCAAAAATAATGTATAGTTTTTAAATGTGTTGTTGAGTGTTGAGGAGTTATGGTTGATTTTGGTGTGCGAGAACATTCTAAAACATTGTCACTGTTAGGATAGAACTGATGAATATGTTATTATTTTTATATACTTAAAATCAATAAAAAAAATAAATAAAATAATAAATAAATAAATAAAATCATAACTAATTTAAGAAAAAAATTTGAATGTCATGCAATCATAAATTAACAAGAAAAAAAATTCCTTGACAAAGCTATATCGTTATAACTAATTTTCAATTTTCTTACACATTGTTCTCGTACAGGTAACAAACAAATTACTAGACTAATTAAGAAGTAAAAAGATTTTTGTAGGTTAAAGCTAAACACTATAAAAGCAAAAGGAAAACATAGTATTAAAGTTCTTTCGAAAGTACAAAATTATTGTGCACTTGGACACGGATTTTAAGAAAATGGTAGTTAGAGTACTTTAAGTAATTATAATAATTGTAAAGGTGGTAGTTGGGGTATTTAAGTGATTATAATAATTGAAAAGGTGGTAGGTGGGGTATTTTAAATAATATAAGTTGGGATAGTTGAGGGTATTTAGGTAAAAAATATTTGCCAAAAATAGAAAATGGACAATTAGAGTGACTTGACTAAATAAGGAAAGTGGACAATAATTTTGAATAGGAGGGAGTAGTAATATTTTACATCCGTTTTAAACATTTATTTTGTTTTATTTTTTTTTTGTTTTATTTTATTGGGAAATTATCATTGGTGCCCTGGGGTATGCGTTTTTATCAATGGTGTATAAACTTATTTTTTTATTCCAATGGCACCGCTGAGGTTTAATGGTAATAACAACCGTGACACTTTTGTACTTTTTCCGTTAACTAACCGTTAAGTTTGAAATAAAAACGCATACCTCAGGGCACCAATGATAATTTCCCTTAAACCTCAGGGGCACCAATGATAATTTCTATATATAATAAAATCAAAGTTAACGGTTAGTTAACGGAAAAAGTACAAAAGTGTAACGGTTGTTATTAAACCTCAGGGGTGCTATTGGAATAAAAAAATAAATTTATAAAAAGGCATACCTCAGAGGCACCAATGATAATTTTCCTATTTTATTTTCTAAATAAATTCATTTTCCAGGCTCAAAAAAAAAAATTCATTTTCCACCAAGTTTCACTTAGTATTGCTTGGGGGTGTAATATCGAAGAGACGGTGAGACAGAGAGTACTTGTTTTTCATCATTCTACCATTCACAGATTACAACCCATTGTCCCATTATTTTCATCTCAGAGTCAACAAAACATCGATTGAAAGCCAAAACCCACAGGTGAAGAACAAAGATCTTTCCAATTTCCCATCCCATCTCCCAAAATCATACAAAAATCATGTCATCTTCATCAACAGAATCATTCAAACAGATCTTCATCTTGTCAGGCCAAAGCAACATGGCAGGAAGAGGAGGAGTCATCAAATACACCGACCACCATCATCATCAACACAAAAAATGGAACGGCGTCGTTCCACCACAATGTCAACCTCACCCTTCCATCCTCCGTCTCAACGCGCATCTCCATTGGGAGGAAGCGCGTGAACCGCTTCACGCCGACATCGACCATCGAAAGGTGTGCGGAGTGGGGCCCGGTATGGCATTTGCGAACGGGATCAGAGAGCGCGTGAGTGGGACCCTAGGGCTTGTTCCTTGTGCAGTTGGGGGGACAGCGATTAGAGAGTGGGCGCGTGGGTGTGAGTTGTATGAGAATATGGTGAAGAGATGTAAAGCGGCGGCGGTGGAGAGTGGTGGCGGTGAGATCAAAGCGTTGTTGTGGTATCAAGGAGAGAGTGATGCGACGGCGCATGATGCGGATGCGTATAAAGGGAGGATGGAGAAGTTTGTTTGTGATGTTAGGGAAGATCTTCAATTGCCTTTGCTTCCAATTATTCAGGTTAACTCTAATTTACTGCTATGTTTTTTCGTTCCTTTTCAAAATATAGAAAGTATTTGTTCTTAATAGTCAATCTTGACTCGAAAATGATCAAAATCTGTTTAACACAAAGTCTAACTTATTTAGACAGAGACCGTATTGATACGGCTGAATTGACCTGATTTGAACCTAATCTTAACGCGGAATAGTAATAGTATACTTTCTCTCTGCCATATTATTTGCCCAAATCAATTTTTGGCTATTGATTATTCTATGCTAATTAACATATTTCGGCTATCAAATTAGAAAAAATTATAGTCATATGGGATTTTGTTTTATTCGTCTCGTAGCATATTTCAATTGTGTGGATGAATTGAAAGAGTGTTAAATATGATGCAAATTAAATAGAGGGAACCAAGATAGAAAATGACGTAAATTCAATGGGACGGAGGGAGAGAGAGTATAACTCTAGATATGAACAATCCGATAAATGTATGGATTGCATAAAAATTTGTTTAGTGCAAGTAATATGGTGCAGACAAAGTATAAAGGACAAAATTACCGTAAATAGTGTAATTTTTTGCTAATTTCTCTGTAATATTACCAATTTTAAATATCCGTAAATTACACCGGTTTAGAAATATTTTCATCATTTTCACCTAGTTAATGTATGTGAAGTACTCCCTCCCAACTTTTCCCTTTCCCACTAAATTTAAACATTTCATTTCCTTTTGAATCAACCCAAAATTTCATCAGCATCAATTTATCTCAAAGGCAGGGTCCGGGAAGGATAAAAAGAAGGCAAACCAATACCTTCATTGCGAAAAGATTGCGATCGAAAAGAGCCTTACAACTCGAATATTGTTTGGCATATCAGGTCCCTACAAAGGAAAATCATGCAAAAGAAAACAAAAACAAAAATCAGACAACACAAAAATATACGAACACAACACCAATTAGGAATAACAAAAATAACCATAATACAAGCAGACAACACGACTAATACAGACTAGAAAAAAGGCCGCAAGATAACCAATGAGACTCACATACACGGATTTGGCGTCTCTAACTACACCTATCTCAAGTTAGGTACTTCGAGAATCGCAACTCACCCAAGTCTTTCCTGATTTGTTCCTCTTATGTTTTCTTAGGCCTTTCGACTTCTTTTACCATCTATTGCGATGCTTTCCCCTCTTCTCAATGGTGCATTGTTAGCTTTTGTTTGCATATTACCAAACCACCTCAATCTACATTTCCTCAACTTTGCAGAAATAGGGGTAACCCCTAGCCTTACTCTAATAACCTCATCCTTGATCCTATCTATCCTAGTGTGGCTGCACACCCATCTCAACATATACATCTATGCAACTTCCATTTTTCTCTCATGGGTTTTCTTAATGGGCCAATATTTCGTCTCATATAACAAGGTGGACATTATTGCTACTCTATAGAATTTATCTTTTAATATAGGCGAAAACTTATTAGCGCACAGTACCCTTGTAGCTACTCACCATTTAAGCCAACTAGCTTATACTCGATGCCTTACATATTCATTTATCTCTCCATCACTTTGGATAATTAACCTAAATATTTAAACTTAGTCGAATCACCAACCTCATTCCTCCCACGGTCACTCATGTATCTCACACTTGTTCCTCTCCACAAAAGTTGCATCGTAGGTACTCTGTTTTGGTGTGACTTATGCACAACCCTTTTTCTTCAAGGGCTACTTTCCACTCCTCTAATTTCACTATTGACTTCTTCTTTGGTTTCTGCTACGAGCATGATGCTGTAAGCAAATAACGTGCACTAAGGTATTGTATCCCAGGTGTCCTTGGAAAGTTCATCAAGGATAGAGCAAATAAGGAAGGACTCAGCGCTGAACCCTGGTGAACAAGAAAAGATTATGTTACCCCATTGGCATTATTACATGGAATGACATTCGGTTAAGAACACGGAACACAACATAGATTGAGTCGGTAAGGATTGGGTACAAGATACATGATATATAAAATATGTATTTGAAAACAAAATTAAATTAAAATGATTCTTTCGCTTAAAGAAATTATTTTTAAAGTGGAATTCTTTTAGATATGTAGGTTTCATCTCCTTTTCTCCGTTCTTTTTTCTTTAATTTGTAAATGAAGGCGAAAATACCTTTTAAAAAAGGTCTTCTACACTGGGTCATCACATTGAACGATTGGGGTCGCGTTTCGTGGTGATCGGGGACAAGATTTTCTCAAATCGCGGAACGTGGCTATGTTCCACGTTCCATGTAACTATGCCCATCGGTGTCTGGATGCTAGTCGTAGCTCCCTCATGTCTTGGATCCCTTTAATAACCTCAATTGAATTTCTTTTGCTCCATGGCTACCCTAGATAATGCCACATGAGACATTATCATAAACTTTTTCCAAATTGATGAGCAACATATGTAGATCTCTCTTTAAGTTCCTTTACTTCTCAATGAACCTCCTCAAGACATGGATTGATTCAGTGGTAGATCTCCCTGGCATGAACCCAAAATTTGTGAATTAAAAATCGAATCCTGTACAGCTCTCATTAATAAAATCATAGAGCAAATTGGTTTTTCTTTGATGATATCCTGTACATTATCATCCCTTTTAAGGGTTTTCATGTGTATTGGATCTAGGGTTAAGAAGAGTCAAGACGGAACAAACCCAAAATTTATTTAGTTGATAGCCTTGTTAAGTGTTAGCTTATGAAAAGACCTCGTTATCAGTTTTATGATAAGCATAACCAAGAAAACTGAAAGCTAGCTATAAGAGAGGGATATCGTGTGGATTTGGAACAAGAAGAAGTGGGAATAGGATCATTTTTGTCATAGAAATATGAATTGTGTATTCCATCCATGAATCGACTTTTATTAGGCTACGTGAGTAGTGGATTGTATTCTGCTATTTTTTACATCCTTGATCTAGGTACTTTCAAAAAACAATATGCAACCCTAATGTAGACACAAGATCGCAACTTGAAACTTGAATTTGAAACTATACTCGGATATGATTTTCGACTATACTCGGTGATCAAGAATTTGAAACTTGAAATTTGATTGAAATTTGAAAATGCTTTGAATTTCCCAGGTTGCTCTGGCATCAGGAGATGAGAAATACATCGAAAAGGTGAGAGAAGCACAGCTTGAGATCAAACTCCCGAATGTGGTGTGTGTGGATGCAAAAGGGTTGAAACTCAACGATGACAATCTTCATCTATCTACCGAGGCTCAGGTACAATTAGGTCAGATGCTGGCTGATGCCTACCTTTCTCATTTTGATTCTTGCTCTACTTAGGCTATGTATGCAATCTCTTCACTTCATTTTATTTGGATAACTTATGGGTATGTATTGTCATGTATTCAATAAACCAAATTTCAACGGTTGTTGTCCGTCTTTGTAAAGAAACCATTCAAACAATAGCAGTTCTTTTGGGATCCAGATTGCGGATCATACATCTTATTTGAGTTCCCTTTCGGAGTTTCAAGGTGCCGGAGTGGAATCATGTAACTGATCAGCTTGTTTGATGAATCATGAAGAAATTGTACTTACAAAATGTATTTTTATTCTTTTGAATAGAAGATTGCAAGCATAGTTACCCAATACACAAAAGAAGGTCTCACCGTAAGATTTTCTTTATATATGGGTTGAATAGTCCAACTAATACAATTATTAACGTATAAATTTCGTTGTTTTGAGGTCATCTCATTGAAAGATGGTCTCTCATAAAAATAGTTCTACCCAATATTGTTTGAAGTAATTTCAAGACCAAAAAGACCCAGGAATCAAAATGGGCTGCAGATAGTTGAAAGATCCAACTTACAAAATTTATACCGTAAATAAATTCCATCATCTTTCCGTCCAATAAAAATACCACAAATTTTAATACAAGATGGTCTTTAGTTCATAAATGAATAAGATTATTTATCAAAAATACCACAAATTACACGCTTAGTTTGGAATAAGTTTGATTATAATTTTATTGTATGTTTTTTTTGATAAATAATTCACAAATTGTTGTGAGAGACGGTCTCTCCAAGAAACGCATTAAATTTATGGGCTAAATAGCCCAATTAATACAAATTAAAGAGAAAATTAGAATGGGGGCTTCATGTTTGAAAGTCGTCTCTTTGAAAGACGGTCTCTCACAAGAGTAGCTGTAATTAATTTTACAAAAAAACTTGGACGAGATCGTCCTACTCTAAGACGAAATCTGGGGCGGCCCATTGTTAGGCGCGTGTACTACACGCGGCGCTTTGCCCTCCAAATTTTTTTTTTGTTTTTTTTTCATTTTTCTGGAAAATTTTCAATTTGGATCTTAAATGTATCAATTTTGACCTTAAAGATATCAATTTCAATGTAAAGTAAAACTTAAACATATCAATTAAAGTAAAAATTTCAATTTGAACCTATAAGTGATCAATTGTGGCGTTAAATTGATCAATTTCTACCTAAGTATTTGGTGTTTTATGATCTAACTCAATTTTGAACGTATAAGCTTCAATTATTGTTTTCAAAATAATTATATCAAAGTCTATAAAGATATTGTATAAGTTTTAGTTTAAATTGAATAAGTTAATAGTTAAATTATGACATATAATTTGACAATGATATTTTATAATCTAACTCAATTTTGAACTTCTAATATTCAATTATCGTATTAAAAAATAAGTATTCAACTTGTATAGATATATTGTATAACATTTAGATCAAATTTAATTATTGATGGTTTTATTAACCATTCATTTGTTGTTTGAAATTCATCCATAGAATGATAGAATAACACCATTTTATATAACTTCGTTCTAAAATTTTGAAGAAAAACCATATATTAGGTAGAAATTGATCACTTTAACGTCAAAATTGATCACTTATAGGTTCAAATTGAAACTTTTACTTTAATTGATATGTTTAAGTACTACTTTAAATTGAAATTGATATCTTTAAGGTCAAAATTGATACCTTTAAGATTAAAATTGAAAAATGCCCAGAAGATGGAAAAAAAGAGAGAAAGCATGTAAGACACGCAAATTGGGCCGGCCCACTCTTGCCTCAATTTGAGACGGTCTCGCCCAAGACCAACTGATAATTTTATTCATTTCAAATTTTCCTTCAACTAGCAAGTTGGACATGTGAACTAAAGAAAGCCCATATTGATTTCTTGGGCTACTATGCATGCACGAGTGACAGGTGTGGTATGAATTTAAAAACAAGTGCTTCTTGTGAGACTAATTTTCGAAACAAAAAGCTTATATTTAGCTCCACAAATTCTTATTTGAGACTGTCTTTTTTAAAGACGGCTCTTAAAAGCTCAGTCCAATTCTAAATCTATTGTTAAAACTTTATATATAGATTTAGCTCACTTCTTTACAAAATACGGTCTCTCGAGAGAGAACCTGATTTAGCTCACTTCTTGTACGGAAGTACATCTTACAAAAGTCCATACACAATCTAGGATTAGTACTATTTCATACACAATCTATTCATTGGTTTACTTGTTGCTTGACTTGGCTCATTAATGTCTAATTGCACTCGAACTCAAATTTGCAACTTGTAGGGTATTTGGCGATTGATTGTTAGTTAGTTAAATTGATTTGTTTGATTAGTTAGTGCCTTAGTGATATGAATTTTTTATTAGTTGTGAAGCTAATTTTTTAAGTCATATGTAACATTAATGTTTGTTATAATCAAATATTGGTTGCTACCCTTAATAGAGATTAAAAGGTTCAAAAAATTAAAATCCAACCAAAAAAAACTTTTTTGAGTTTGTTTAAAGCCAAATTTTCACTTAGTTTATAAATCATCTTTCAATTTAATTTTGGTTATATTTCAAAGAAAAATTTACCTAAAATAATCCAATCTATTCGTGATTTTCTTACAATAATTAAACCTATTGATATACCATGAATAATCCCAATTTTAAAGGATATTTGCCTAGAATAAACTTGAGTAACCCGATGACCTGCTATAATAGGTAATTCACCAAAAAAGTAAACTGAAAATTAATTTAAAATTAGAAAAAAAAATTAAAATTTTAAATAAAAAATTCTAAGTAATAAAAAAAATCATAAATTTTTTTGAACATTTTTTTAATACTTTTTTCGACATTTCATTTTAACTTATATTTTTTTAAAAAAAATGAAACTTATTACCGCAAGTCATCCGGTCATCGGATTTATTCTAGGAAGATACCCCTCCAAATTGAGATTATTTATGATTTATCAATGGATGGGATTATTGTAGAAAAATCACGAATATGTTGATTATTCTTGGTAATTTTTTCAATTTCAAATTAATTTTGTGTGGGAGCAAATTCTTTCATGTCTTGTGCTGGTCATATCTTTCCTGGTCCTCATTTGGCAATTTGCAAGTCAGTTTATAAACACATTTCTTAAAAGAAAGCACGGCATCGGCGTGGCTGCTCAGTGCTCATCGTAAATTACTGTACAGACTTTTTATTTTTTCTAAAAATGATTGTTGTACAGTCTTGGTCCCCTATAATATTCCACGTATTTATAATCAATTAATTATGGTCTCATTTGATTTTTAAATAGTATTTATTGATAACTTTTAATTTGTATTTTATTCTTAATCTAAAGTTAAATACAATCATAAGAAATTTTTTTAATTCGTCTTAATGTAAATTTACTTAATATTAACTAATTATAATTTTTACCCAAACACAATCAAAGATATTTAGAGTTGAATTTGCGTCGTGTGTGCTGATAAACATGTCAAAACCAAATGAGATAATAATATTGAATAAAAGGGACCATTAAGTATTTTTCGATGATTATACTTGATTGTACTTATAAATTAAAATACTTGCTATTTTAATAGCTTTTATGTTAGTACACAAAAAAATATTGTGAATTAAATTCATATAAGACTTTCTTCTACTCATTACTCCCTCTGTCTCAAAGAAATAGTTCAAGTATAAATAAGGTGCAAATCATAACAAAGTGAGTAAACATAATAAAAAATATATAATTTACGGAGAAGTGAAAAAAATGTGTAAATGAGAATTAAAATAGGTTGTAAATTTTAACCAAAAATAAAAATGAGATAAACTCATTAACATGAACCCAAAAAAATGTGGCTAATTCTTTAAAATAAAAGAAATAACTCAATAGATTTGTTCAATAATTCATAAGGAGTTGCCCATGTTGGGCTTCTATTTCAAAAATCTCATATTTAATATACAGGTGATCCCTTGAGAGACCGTTTTTTGTAAAGACGATTCTTAAAAGTTCAGCCCAAATCTATATTTAGAGTTGTAACATTATATATTTAGAATTGGACTGGGCTTTTGAGAGTCGTCTTTACAAAAGACGATCTCAAGTAAGAATTTGTGTTTAATATATTTCAAATAAAATTTGACCAACGAAGGGTAATTTTATTTTTTCTTAGAAAATGCGGACAAATCATACATGTACCCCCAACCTCAAGGAGGAAGTAAAGAGAGATGCGCGCAGTCAAGAAATCCCCAATTGATATCTGCACCCAGTAGGGGTCAAACCCTAAACCTTTTGCTCCACATGCAGATGATCTATCTATTGAGCCACAAGTGCTTTTTAAAAGACTTACTCTATTATTTTATTTAATTTTTATTTAATATTCCCCCGTCCCATATAATTTGAAGCAAAGAAAAAGTTATTGTTCTTTAGGAAAAAGGTGGATAATGGTAATAAATAAGGAGAGATAGTGAATTATGTGATTGAAATTAAAAGAGAGTTAAAATATATGGATGAGATTAAAAGAAAGTGGTTGACCATAGTCCAAAATAAAAATGAAGCAAATGAAATGTGACGTGCCAAAATAAAAAATACTGCAAATTAAATATGACGAAGGGACAATTTTTTTAAATTGTCCTATTTATTTTGCACTATCGTGGCAATAAAACATTACATTCTCAAAAGATTGGTAAACAAGTAAGTTCCAAGAAAAGAGAAAAATAAGCTTAACCAAAGTAATTATAAAAAACAAATTAATAATCAAAATTGAAAGGCTTCACCAAACACAAAAGGGCCCACCACTTTGTAGTTTGTATGTTGTTAGGTCAAAAATATGTTGATTACGTATGATGAAAGTTGATATCAAATTAACCTAATTTGGCTTTTAAGTTCAGCTTGCACTTTGACACTGGAACAACTAAAGTGTTCAACTTTGTTTTTCATAGGATAGGAATTATTTAAGATTCGGTCTATATCTATGTTCTTTATTATATTTTCAATCTTTGCTTGGTATTTCCTCCCTTACACTAAATTTGCTATATTTCACTTTATTTTGATCGTTTATATATTAAATTATACAAGTTGAAAAAATATAAAAAATTGATATTATAAAAGTATGCGATTAGATGATTAAAATAAGATCCCACTTGACTATATTTTTTCTTATACATTAGTCGCAATATGTAAAATAAACTTGAACAATGAATAGTGTCGATAACGAAATTGTAGCGAGTATTTCAGAACGGAGTAAGTATGCATTATGCACATTTTATTTTACTTTTTTCAATTAAGTTTCCTCATTGTATAAGACAAATTGAAATATAAATAGAATACGAATTCTCCGGTGAGAATTTCGAGTCCAGCCTATAAAATTAATTTATTTTTTATCTACTAATTTTAAGCCTTAAAACACTCGTATTTTAAAATTTAAAATGTCACGTACGAGACTTCAAACACCTTACTCCTGATTTTAATGTTCCTTCCCAAGGCTTAAGTCTATTTTTTTTGCTAATTCGACTTAATATTCTACATTAAGGCTTTTAATAAAGTCCCTATTTCTTCATCATGGGCTCAAATTGTGTACTCCAATGCAAGACTCAAAATGACTTCTCCTTGGTTCACAAATTGTCTATTTAGATAAATAAATGATTTGAAAAGTGAATTTTTTTAATGTATTAATCAAAATGTGAAAAATTTATTATATGAAAGGGTAAATGTGATATTTTTAATTTTAATTTACCATAAAAGTTCTGTTAGATGAGATCATTTTGAATAAAATTCTCTTACTTTTTTGATTCAAATACAGTTTACAAATTCTTACTTAAGACCGTCTTTTGTAAAGACGGCTCTCAAAAGCCCAATCCAATTATAAATATATATTTTTTACAACTCTAAATATAGATTTGGGCTGGACTTTTGAGAGTCGTCTTTACAAAAGACGGTCTCTTTAAAAAGCACCTAAATAAATTTATTCAAAATTAACCTGATTACTGAACTAAGTATAATACATATAATTTTAAAATTAAATTATTAAAATATTTATATAGCCAAAGAATCAAAATTAAGTAACCAAAATATCATACTTCAAAAAGTAAAACCTACACGAACGTCCGAATAAAGTATAAACAAATGCACTTCCAATCCAAACCGCACAATTTACAACTTTCTGTTGGAGATTTAGAGCAAGTAGGACATATATCCAAAGCTTAGAGACGTGTTAAAAGCATAAACTAAGCATAAACATAACAACGGAACAAAACAGAATGCTTCTGTTTGTTGTTTTGGCATTTGCTCAAACAGTGTCTTGTTTCACGAAGCTAAGCTATGCTTCATGGAGGATTGTGTTGTTATGGACGGGTGTTTTACATCACAAAACACTCTAAATGCCTGGTAACCACCAAGCATTGATTGGATGAAGACATGTGACTCTTCACACTCTATATATAGATGTGGGCACATGCATATCAGATCACTCTTTGATAGAATAAGAAATTCTATTGTTCTTTCTCTCATTTCTCTTGATTCATTGAGAAGAGTAATTAACTTCTCCTTTGTTTTTCTGATTTCATTTTCTTTGTAAACTCTTTGTTGTTTAGATTAATCGGTTTGTACTCACCGGTTAATGTGGTTGATTGTATCTCGTTGTGAATATCCATCATCGTAACCCAAGTACCTTTGTGGGGGATATATCACAAAAGGAAAGTTTGTAATCGCCTTCAACCTTTTATCAAGATTTCCGGTGACCATTGTGTTGCAAAGAATCTTCTCTACGGTGTTCATCTTGTTCGTGACTCATCCTTTGAAGAAGATCGTTGCCATAAACACAAAGGCGTATATATTTAGTATATAGTCGTAGTGTAGTGTAATTTGTAATTTACAGCACTTTCCTTTTGTACATTTTATAACACTTTCAAGTTGTCAAAAGCGACTAAAGAAATTAGAAAAGGACAAGAAAAGGCATGGAGTATTTTTTATTATTATCAAGAATTGGTTAATTACAGTGAGCGTTAATTACTGACACGCTGTTAATAGAACAAATAGTTGAGCTCGTCCAAAAGACTAGTCTATTAGGTAAGAGAGTCCATTTGTCTATAAACCTCACACTAAATGCAATTTACAATCGATGTGGGACAAGTCACATACCTTGCAATGGACTATAACAATCGACCCCCCATAAGACCAACGTCCTCGTTGGGTCACGTATGGCTCTTCCGGACCACCCACTCTGCAGGCCACCTATTTCGAGTCCGACTCTGATACCACTGTTATAGGACAAATAGAAACTAGCCTATTAGGTGAGAGTGTCCATTTGCCTATAAACCCCATACTAATTACACTTTACAACCGATATTAGGATGGACCATAATATACACTAAATCATCAGTCACCTACCACCAAATTAAAGCACAGAAGAAAGTCAGCTAAACACATCTGACATCCAAGATCCTATAGGCTTTACTAATCTCACCTTCAATACCACAACGTCTATCTCACGCTCCATCTTCTCTAATTACACATTCCCCTTTTCCCGACTACTTTCACAGCACGTGTATTCACTTCTCACCGTTTTAGGTGCTCACGTATGTCCTACTCCCTCTATTTTCATTAAATTTTCTGATTCATTTTTTTATGGATTTCAATGTAAATAGTTTTATATAATACTTGCTACTGATTGTGATATTTTTCCACACAACATGTTATATTTAGCAGCAAGTATTATGGAATTGTGAATGTACAAAAGTCAAACAATTTAAATCGAGAGTTTTTTAAAGTTTCTAAAAGTTGATATTTAGAAAGTGTATATTGAGGCGAATGTATTAAAATTTCATATATAATTTCATATAATTTGATGAGAAATCAAAGTTATAGTTGGATTAAAATTTGTAAATTCTGTCTTACAAGAACATATAAAAACAGAGGGAGTATAAAATTTGTCGGTCTTTCTTAATGGAATTTTCTTATTTCTATTTTATTTATATTTTAGGTGAAATTTAGTGGAAGTATAATTGAATTGAAGAACAAAACAAAAATAAGTGAATGATAGAAATGAGTGCTTAAGATAGATAGATGGTATCAGTTTGTAAATGAGATGAAAAGGAGATTGAGTCGGACAAAAAAAAGAGTGCAAAATTAATAAGACAAACTAAAATAAAATATTTTGTGCAAATTTTGAGGGGCCAAAAGAGTGGTAACTTTCATCTTACATTAAACTTTTTTTTTTTGAAAGATTTTCTACATTTAACTTGTTGATTTCATCTACATATTTTACTTACTTATGCCCTCAAAATTGAAGTCAAATGTACACGGGGCTATTTTCATAAAAGAGGGAGTGTGTGCTATGTTCAAAATTAATGGTGTCCACTGGAGTATTCGAGTGAGAGAGTATAAGATCTAGGGCCAAATTAATTTAGAAATTTGAGTTATGAAAATATTTTAATAGTTTGATTTTAAATTATATACCCATCGTCAGATTGGTTATATTTAATTTCAGTTAATTAAGTTAATTTTAGAACGTTATAGTTCAAACCTCTAATAAAACTCTAAATAAATAGTGCCCTACAAATATAAGAATTATTGACAAATGAGTCATCAACATTTTGATAAATGTTAAATCGGTGTATATGTTAAGATGACGATGATTGGTAAAATAAATTATTGATTATTATTGAGTGTTGATTATTTATTAGAGAAAAAAATTAAAGATAAAAGTCAATAGAAAAACTCTCGAGTAATACCACTTTTTAAATAATATGATAAAAGTTAATTCTAGTTATTGATTGTTAATTGTTGACTATTACTTCCCAAGAAAATGTTAGATAAAAATAATTGAAATAATTAAATTATATTTGGATTAAATTAAAAGTAAGAGAAAATAAAATAAAATATGTTGATAAAAATTTGAAAAACAAATGTACTCAAAAAATATAAATTGCAAAGTAATTGAGAAAAATCAACATAAAAAATTAGACAATAAATAATCCGACAATTAATAAACATACACTCTTACAATAAGTGAATGAAAAAGTTGTTCATTTTATTTTGTGATTTTATTATTATTTACTTTATAATCGTAATTAACTATAGTATTCAAAAATTTATGATTTATGGTTTTATTTTGGAGTAGCCCAAAGAATATGTACACGTGAAAATACAAATATATTAATTCAGTCCGTCTTGTATCGAGTCAAAATAAAAAACCCATAAACTAAATTTTTTTATTAAATATTATTTTATTTAATCTAAGTATAAAACATGTCCTACCATAAAACCGTCTAATACAAAAATTTGTAAAATTAGTTTGTCTTGTGAATAACGAAAATCAAATCTACTTCTTCCGTTCAATAATACTTGTTATATTAACTTTTTTACTATTTTGTTCATTTATATGTCGAATTATACACATTTAAAAATTATAAAAAGTTTATATTATGAAAGTATGCGAGATGATTTAAACAAGATCCCACTTGACTATATTATTACTTACATATTAGCCGCAATTATAAAATATGCTTAAACGATAAATAGTGTCAAAAACAAAATTATTTTTTATTCCAAAAAAAAAAACTTTTTATACCGTCCCGGTCAATCCCCACCCGCCCTCTCTCTCTTTTTTTCGTGTCTCCGAAAAACCCTTTAAAATCTCCTCCTCTTCGTCACCTCAACAAACCTGAAATACAACCTCTTTTCATTTCATTACAATCACATTACATTTCTATTCAATCAGCACAACAATGGCGGCTACATCCCTAACTTCTACATCTATAATCTCAAAATCATCCCTCAATCTCAAAAACAAAACCCATCTTCATTCTCAGATCACCTACAATTCCCAACTTTCTTTATCCTCAAAACTCTCTATAACTCCATCAATTTCCCTCTTTTCCACCCCAAATCACCGTCTATCCGCAACACCCGCAAAGAAATTCATTGTTTTTTCTTCCCTTGATGCAAAACCCACTGTTTTAGTCGCGGAAAAACTGGGAGACGCGGGGTTAGATCTTCTCAAAGCATATGCCAATGTTGATTGTTCGTATAATTTAAGTCCAGAAGAGTTGTGCACAAAGATCTCACTCTGTGATGCTTTGATTGTTCGGAGTGGAACTAAGGTTACTAGAGAGGTGTTTGAGTCTTCGCACGGGAGATTAAAGGTGGTTGGTAGAGCTGGTGTTGGGATTGATAATGTGGATCTGGGTGCAGCCACTGAACATGGGTGTTTGGTTGTTAATGCGCCTACTGCGAATACTGTTGCTGCTGCTGAACATGGGATTGCTCTGTTAACTGCTATGTCTAGGAATATTGCTCAAGCTGATGCATCTGTAAAAGCTGGTGAGTTTTTTCATGGGGATTTTAATTTTCAGACATTCATCGAACACGTCGTCGGCGTTTTTTTTTTTTTTTTTTTGTGTGTGTATGTGTGTATTTTGGATTATTTGATTGAAATTGTGGGTTTTGGTGATTTGGAGATGGTGTATTAAAAGGATTATTTCGATTAAATATTTAAAATGATGATTGATGATCGTAGGTAACCAAGAAATTTTTCAAAATTCATTTTCATTACATCGTTTAATAACATCTAAAAAAAAGGCGTAAATATTCCACTTGATATGTGATTCAAATTCATGATAGCTACTTTAACATGAAAGTATTGAATTTTGGGACGAAAGAGATGGAAAGGTTTTTTGGAAGCAAGGTTTTGTTTAACTCTTTTGACCGAAAAACAAGCCCATATTCTTCTTTTTTCTATTTTTTATTTTGTATTTTGTATTATTTGGGCTATTTAGCCCATTATCTAATGCGCCTATCAAAGAGAATATTTCTCACAACAATTTGTTTTTAGTTTTTAATTTCAAATTATGGTATTAGTTAAAATTTATTACTTTTTGTGTACTTCTTTTATGTAATTAAATAATTGTTGCTCAAGAAGCTAGAATTTCTTGAAATGTCAAATGTTAATCAAGGCCTTGGTTATTTCAATTCAGGGGAATGGAAGAGGAACAAGTATGTGGGTGTATCCCTTGTGGGGAAGACACTTGCAGTCTTGGGTTTTGGTAAGGTTGGTTCTGAAGTTGCTAGGCGTGCTAAGGGGCTTGGTATGCATGTGATTGCTCATGACCCTTATGCACCAGCTGATCGAGCCCGAGCTATTGGAGTAGAGCTTGTTTCGTTTGAAGATGCTTTAGCTAAAGCCGATTTCATTTCACTTCATATGCCTCTTACTCCTTCCACAACAAAGATGCTTAATGATGAAACCTTTGCCAAAATGAAGAAGGGGGTGATGATCGTGAATGTCGCTCGAGGTGGAGTCATTGATGAAGATGCTCTTGTGAGGGCTTTGGATTCCGGGATTGTTGCTCAGGTAGCTATTGGCTTGCAGTCGGTGAAAGCGAGCTTGTGTTACTGTTGTTTTTGCTGGTCGATTATTCATTTATGTGACTCAAAACAATTCTTTTGTAGGCTGCACTCGATGTCTTCACAAAAGAGCCACCAGCCAAGGACAGTAAGTTGGTATTGCATGAGAAGGTTACTGCAACTCCACATCTTGGTGCTAGTACCATGGAAGCTCAGGTAGATTAAGTGATTTTCACTCGTCAAACACTGAAGATTCATCAAGTCTTGTATGAGCCCGTCTCACCGTGAGACGGGCTCATACAAGCAGCCCATTAGTAAAAAAGCATTAAAAAAATGAAATCTGAATTCACACTTGTACAAAAAGCAGTTTTTTTTTTAAAATAGCTGTTTGGGCTGACCCAATTGTAGTCATGTTACGGTGAAACGACCTCAATAGAGATTTAGTGTGTAAGATTTGGTATGTAGTATATAATTGTGTCGCTAAGAAGGGGTGTTCATTCCATAGGAAGGAGTAGCTATTGAAATTGCAGAGGCAGTTATCGGAGCGTTGAATGGGGAGCTTGCAGCAACTGCAGTAAATGCACCCATGGTTCCTGCTGAGGTACATCCCCACTCCCTTAACTCTCTTCAGAATCCATTGGAAACCAAATTGTCTTATCTTTAGTCATCTGGTTATGTTAATTACTTTTTCAGCTTTCGTTTATTGATTTGGTATTCAGAAATTGTTGTTATTTGCTCTTTGCTCGGCTATGTTGAAATATATGGTTGGTTTAGGTATATATGAGAAATATATATCAGTTGAGAGCAAATATAATTATGTGGAAGTGGAACACAATTGAGATTGTCTTATAATTATGTTTTTCATCTGCTATGTATGTCGGTGGAGACGCAAGAGACTTAACATGAGTTGAGACATACTATTAAAAAATGAGGCGCAAATTCATCGAAAATCTGTATCATCATCATCATTCCATCACCCCAACGCCATTAAGTGGCTCACACCCAGGGTGAAGTTTAGGAGAGTGGCATAGATTTGAAGTCTGAGTAAAGACTATACCTAGTTATCAATTTATGTGTGCTATAAAGTTAGAAGTCTAAGGATTAGGTTATGGTGCTGCCATTAAACCGTCCTGCATTGTCAAATAATTTCTTTGAGCGACCCGGGTTGTGTAGGATATGCATATGTTGAGAAAGGAGGAATACCTTTTTTTGATGGAAGAAACAAAATCCTCAAAAGTAACAGAGTCCCTAGTCTGCTTTGAACTTTCTCTTTTATGCTACTTAATAATTTTCTTAAGTTATTTGGATTGGTTTATTATCCTCAATACCTGACAATATTTAGCAACCAACTAACTTTATATTTTGAGGTGTAATTGTGTATGTGTATGTGTATGTGCGGGTGTCTGAAAGACTACGTCAAATGCAGCGTGGACTCTTTGAGCTACATTTGTGTTTAATTTTTATCATGAACATGTTTTAGGTCCTTAATGAGCTGAAACCATTTGTTGAGCTCTCCGAGAAACTTGGTAGACTGGCTATCCAACTGGTAGCAGGTGGAAGTGGTGTTAAATCGGTGAAGGTGGGCTATGCAACTTCAAGAGCACCCGATGATCTCGACACCCGGGTGCTCCGAGCCATGATTACCAAGGGTTTGATTGAGCCCATTTCAAGCACCTTTGTGAACTTGGTAAATGCTGATTTCACCGCGAAGCAGAGAGGACTTCGTATTACAGAAGAACGCATTCTTCTCGATGGATCACCCGAAAGCCCACTTGAGTCTATCCACATCCAGATTGCTAATGTAGAATCAAAATTCGCTAGCGCGATTTCAGAGACCGGGGAGATTAGGCTTCAAGGAAAGGTTAAAGATGGAGTGCCCTATTTGACTAAGGTTGGCTCCTTTGAGGTTGATGTCAGCTTGGAAGGTAGCATAATTTTTTGCCGACAGGTTGATCAACCTGGAATGATCGGAAAGGTGGGAAGCGTTTTGGGAGAAGAGAATGTGAACGTCAATTTTATGAGCGTTGGAAGGTTGGCTCCGAGAACCCATGCTGTCATGGCAATTGGAGTCGATGAGCCACCTAGCAGTCAGGTATTGAAAAAGATTGGTGAAATCCCAGCTATCGAAGAGTTCGTATTTCTGAAGTTATAATTTTCTTAGGCGCGTGACTCGAAGTATTATTCGAGACGTTCTGATAGAGAGGGTTGGTGATCAATCCCAGTTATCAGACTGTCGAAGGATTTGTGAGGTTTCGGTTTTGAGGACTTGTATTCTTATTGCTATTATTTTCAGGTTCATCAGTCTAATATGGTACCAATTTTTGGTGGGTTTTGTCGAATGTAACCAACTTTTAATGTGTATCGGATTAATAATGAGTTATGCGGAAGAGTTTATGAGTCGAAGATGTTGATCGAAGGTTCTCCATTTCATTCACGCTAGTTTTCGCCTAATGTTTCTATACTATCATATAGAAATATATAAAACTCCCTTGATTAACCAGGAAAACAAATACTAGCAAAATTACACAAGATTAAAAACAATAACCGGAAAATGTGCGGTAACACTCATAAAAGACGCCCAATATTGCATACGAGTTGAGAGAAGGACACTTTGTTGATGTTTAAATCATCAATTAGCTAAACAAAGCCTCAAGAAACTGAGCAATGAGATCCCAAACGCTTTCGTCATGAAACTGTTCTTTCATATCATCCTTAAAACCGTCCTTGAAACCGTCCTTAAAACCATCCTTTAAGGCTTTCACAAAAATTATTTTGCACAACTGACCTACTTCTTCGAGGGATGCGTTGCTTCTAACGGTTTCATATCTCAAAAGACAATCTTCATGGCAATTAACACCCTCACAGACGGAGCATGTATAGCGCCAACGCTTACATTTGCGGTTACAACCTTTGCAAACGACAGATTCATAGCTCGGAAGTGGACGGAACACCAAGACATGATCACCGTGTACAAGAGATTTGACATACTGAATTTTAATCGCGCAATCTGGGTGCACGTAAAATTTACACGCCTTACAACAATAGACTCTTGCATTCGACTTTCCCCTATGATAACATAAACTGCATCTCACATCGTGTGGCCGAGTTTTGAGCTCGAGCTGATGATTAGGGTGCAAGAAAGATAGCAATCTTGTAGGATGAACTGCACAAGCTAGGTGAAACTTCTTATCGCAAGTTTTGCAGTAGTATCTGATCAAATCTTTGCATTTGTTTTTGCAATGTTTGCATTTGGAGTCAGATGAGTCTTCTATTATGCTCAATGGATGCTTGTACTTGTGGGCAAATGTTTTGGAAAATTATATCATATCATACACTCATACAATCATACAATACTATAAAAATTTTGGAAAATTTTAAGTGTCAATCATCTAAAGAGGCATGACAATATTTATCAAATTTAAAATCTAATATTTTTTGTTTAAGTTTGAAGCTAAATTAGGTAAAGTATTTGTAGAATATACTATAGTAATTCTATTTAGTTAACTTCGAATTTAATATGTTCAATTGAATGAAAAAAAAAGTTATATATCAGGTAAATAATTAAAATAAACGTCAGTAATTATGTTTTGATTTAAAAAATCATATGTATTTGGTAAATTTAATACAGTACTACTTACATTATTATTTGAAACTATTTTTATATATATTTTGCACTAACAAATTCGTGCATTGCACGAGTTTCTATACTAATATGTACTAAAAGCCTTAAAAAATTTCAAATAATAGAGAGCTCCATATCCATGTTTTTTGTGACATTGAATTTAGTTGCATAAAAAATGCCACTGATTTATCATTTTAGTGTAATAATTATTGGTTTTTATTTTAAGTTCCACCATAATGTGATTTAGCGACACTTAATTTGGTCTTTAGTGACATATGTAATTGTCACTATAGTCTATAGTGACATTTGTGAGAAATGTTACTAGATCATATGTCGCTAAAAGCTTTGGTGTGACTTTTTAATATGCCGCTAAAAACTGTAATAAATATCATTAAATCCTCTATATACACTATAAGAAATTTAAAATAGCGACATTTAAATTATGGTGTAGTGATGAAATTTAATTATTTGTTGATTATTATTACATGTCAAACGATTTTAAAAAATAATTATTAAGTTTAACAATTTCTAAGAAAAGTGAGTAAAACAAAATTTTGTAGGATTTTTTTGTTAGTTTTAAATTTTTTATAGTTTATGGGTACACAATTAAATTTGAATGTTATTTGATTTTGCAATTGTTTAACGTGAAAAGAGTTTCCAATAGCAGGTGAATACTGAATTTAAAGTAAATTTTAAAACCCGAACAAAATATATGTGTTTAGTAAGTCTTGTATAACACCATATCACAATATATATATATATATATATATATATATATATATATATATATATATATATATATATATATATATATATATATATATATATATATATATATATATATATATATATATAAATGATCATCAAAGTGATCACATTAACATATAAGTGATCACTTTAAGATTATAAGTGATTAAGTGATCACTTTTAATAAGTCTTGTATGAAACCCATCTCACCGACGAGTCCATGCAAAAAACCCATTAATATAAAATATAAAAATTTAAAAAATTTAAAAATTTGAATTTTACAACTGTAACTGATCACTTTATTGTAATTTGTAACTGATAAAGTGATCACTTTATGGTAAAAAATTACTTGTAAGGCTATAAAAAATAGGAATAATTATTTGGAATAATTCAATCTTTTTATCATTTTCCTACAATAATCTCATCTATTGATTAACCATGAATTATCCCAACTTTGAAGGGTATTTTTCAGAGTAAACTCGGTAACCTGATGACTTGCTATTTTTTTAAGGAAAGGATAAATTAAAATAAAATGTCGAAAAAAATATTAGAAAAATATTGAAAAAAATTCTGATTTTTTATATTCAAAAATTTTTATGTACATTTTCAAAAATTTTCTCTAATTACCTACTATAGCAGGTCATTGGGTTACCCAAGTTTACCCTAGGCAAATACCTCTTATAATTGAAATTATTCATGGTTAATCAATAGGTGACATTATTGTAGAAAAATTATGAAAAGATTCGATTCTAAGTAATTTTTCCTAAAAAATATTACTTAATTAAAAATTTAAAACTAATGACTATATACTACAATAATATAAAGGAGATTTAAAACTGTAACGACCCGTTTGGTAGGTGGTATTAAACGGTGGTAATTTAATGAGTCTGAAAATTAATGTAATTTTGATTAAAATTTTTTTGGCTACCTTAATGGTCATGTTTGTCGAACGCCAATCATCTCATTTTTTTTCATAAAAGTCATTAATGAATTGTTATTGGAAGAGGTGGTAATGTGGTATGGATGGTAGTATAAATTTGTAAACAAAAAAACTTTTATTGAAATTTTACACTATAAATTATTTTTCAGAAAGTCTCCTGTGAGACCGCCTTATCCGTGCAATCAGTTCAGATCGAATAAATTTTTTTAGTATATTGTGACATATAAATTTTAAGACTTAAAAAGACAATTTCTAGACTTAAAAATCTAATTTTGAGACTTAAAAGGTCTATTTCAAAGTTTTAATATCAACATTAATGTTTGAGTCATTCTACTTTAAAGTTGAAATGAGAATTTTAAATTTAGCAATTGGTCTTTAAGTCTTAAAATTGATTTTTTAAGTATTGAAATTGAATTTTTAAGTCTTGAAATTGTCAAATTTCATGATTTAAAATGTCAATTTTAAATCCTTGAAATTGTGCTTTTAAGTCTTTAAATTGGTTTTTTAATTCTTAAAATTGACATTTTAAATTGTGAAATTGGTAGAAAAATATATGTAATTGGACCGGCCCAATAAGACGCGTTTCACAAGTGAAACGGTCTCACCCAAGTTTTTGTAATTATTTTTATCAGCAGATCTTAGGTAAGACCGTCTAGAATAAGACACGATCCAATATGAAGCCCATAAGCTTTTTCCATTTCTCTAGGCATTTTTCAATTTTACTCTTAAAGGTATTAATTTTGTCCTTAAAGATATCAATTTCAACATAAAGTGATACTTAAATATATCAATTAAAGTAAAATATTTCAATTTGAACCTATAAGTGATCAACTTTAACGTTAAAGTGATCAATTTCTACCTAAAATAATTGACAATGATAAATATGAAATTGTATGTTGTTATGTAGTTCATTTATTTTGTTGATAATTGATATAGTTAACATCATAACAAAAATAAGATAAGTTCATAATTGATGTATGTTTGGTAATAGTTGACACTGATAAGTAATGAATTGTATGTTGTTATGTAGTTTATTTATTTTGTTTATAATTGATATAATTAACATTATAACAAAAACATAATAAGGTCATAATTGATGAATGTTTGGTAATAATTGACAGTGATAAGTAATGAATTGTATGTTGTTATTGAAATTTTTACTTTAATTGATATGTATAAGTACTTTACGTTGAAAGTGATATCTTTAAGGTCATTATTGATACATTTAATTTCCAAATTGAAAAAATGTCCAGAAAATAAAAAAAACCAAAGAATTGAAATCTAGAGCGCGTGTGGTGCACGCGCCTGCAAATGGACCGGTCCAATTATGGTCTTAGAATAAGATATCTTACACAAGTTTTTGTGTATTTTTATTACGTTTGGGCGTCACCCAATGGAATTAGTCAAACTACGAAAATCTCTCGTGAGAAATTGTGTTTTTTGTTTAAGAAAAACATGCAACTTCCCTTCACTTCGTCTATGTTTTCTGGACTCAGAGAAAACCCAAAACCTCTCAACCGTTTCCTTCAATTCCCGCCATCTACAGCTTTCAATTTCTTATTCATCTTCTCTAACCATAATAATTTAATAAAAAAAACCCTAATTTTTCGTACCATCATTATTTTCTTCATTATCAATGGACGAAATTGTTAATTCAGCACTTGAAGAGATTTGTTCACAAGGTATTAATGGGATTTCAATCTCCCTCTTATGGCCTCGACTCCGTAATTTTGTGTCTTCTTCTGGGGACCTTTGCCCCGACGTTAAACGGGCTGTCTGGTCAAGCCTTATTAATGTTCCGGGTCTTCAATTTAAGTATAAAAATGGGTCTGAATTTGACCCGAAAGTAAAGCCGTTTGATGAAATTGAGAATCTGGGTGTAAGGGTTTTTGCAAATGAGAAGCTTCGGCGGTGCTTTGTTGGGCTATATGATGTCAAGGCTTCGAATATCACTCCTTCTCAACAGCGTGTTCTTGAGCGTCTGGCTCTTGCAAGGTTTGTTTTTGATGATTTTAGATTGTAGTTTTGTTTGTTATTGTTGTTGATAGTGTTTAATTTTAGTGGGTTTGGATTTTAATTGGATTATTATTTGCATTTTGCAACTACGACATTTTCTACTATGTGGAAAGATTGCTATTTTCATGTTAAATTGTTTTGTTTATATCATTAGGATGAAAATGAAGATGGGTTAGGACTGTCGTAATCCAACAGTAGTTTTTTTTTTTTGGTAAAATCCTGGTCAGTTCATGTCACAAACAGTGGCAGATTTAAGCTATTTTGAAATAACTAGGACACTACGGCCTAAAGCTTCAAACTTTATCCCTCAAAAAACCCAAGACCTTTTGTAAGGGTGTTCTATGCAAACAAACAACAAGTTCAATAAACTAGCAATGAAGAACAATAAGAAATAAAGCAATAAACAAAGACACAAGATTTACGAGGTTCACCCCAATGTGGGCTACGTCCTTGGTGGTGGTTAGCTTGCTTGTATTATGTGAAGAATCAATGGAGTTCTCAAGAACTCTTACAATAGAGTATTACACTTGGAGAAGAAGAAAAAAAAGAGAAAGAGAGGGTTTGTGTTTGGCTAGGGTTTAGAATGCATGCTTTGTAGTAGAATACGTTCACTATTTATATAGGGGAGCATGTATCAATTAATAGGAAAAGGCCCAACCCTAATAAATAGCCGTAACAGCTATCGCAAAAATTAGATAGAAGCTTGCTGCTCCTCGCTCGACCTGGTCGAGCCAAACAGGGGGGACGAGCAACTTTGAATCATTGTCGAGCAGAGGTCCAGATTGCTACTGGATTGGTCGAGCTTCTTTGCTCGGGTTGAGTGATGGGCTGCTGGGTCGAGTCACTGATCAGAGCACTCTGATCTCCACGAAAACATCATGCAAATTAAGGGATGCATCAACATACATCTTCATAACACTTCCTCATCATCTACACACCTTCAATAAGACCCATACACCATGATCAAGCAAGCAAGCATTACTCCACTCATGGTGCAATCATGTCACTCACCCACTCCAACATATTTAATGATAATTATTTGCTCATTTTGATACAAGGTAGATGCTAATTCGTTTTTCAGAAAGTGTGGAATTTGCACAAATTCTGGGAATCAATTTTTAAAGATATAGAGAGTGTATGGCTGCCTTTTTCAATTATCATTTGGAAATTTATCCTGAAGTATTATAATTAGCATATCCTCTACCGCCTTTCCTCCTGATGATGCGGATGTATCCATTGTTATCCATGGATCATCATTGCCTTGATCATCATTGTTCTTCAGTCTTTGTGTTCGGACATCATCTTAATTTTTCTTGCAAACACATTTGTATAGTATGTGGACCATGGAGCAAGATAACATCTCTTTTCATCAAGCACCCTAGTACTTGCATTAAAAGCAAATCTCTGACGCAATAGTATAAGCCGAAATCTTTTGCAATTCTCGATAACATTGAGAAATATATAGATATTTCTTCCCATTATTCTAAAATATTGAAACAATTCGGTGCAATTTCGAAATGATGTTTTAGATAATTATCTATTTCTACTTTTGAAGAGGATGGAGATGAAGATGAAGAAGACCCTATAAAGCTATCATCTTGACTGATTATGTTATTCATGATGGGATAAAACCTGATAGGATGTACAGAGACGCTAGCAAGGTAGCACCCCTAGATATATCGCGGTCAAGAACTTAGGGTTATATACACTTGTATAGAAATCATAAATTTTCCCTAAAAGTTGTTTACAGTTTTCAATATAATTACCTACATGACTTTGTGGACGACCTACACATTGATAATTGCGTAATTTAGTAAGTGGAGAGATAATTAGAGAGTATTGGAGGAGAAGGTGTGGATGAAAGGATCAAATTCATCCCATATTTATAGGCAAAATTTGACTATTTTTTGAATCCCAACGGCTAGTTAGGCGGTCGCAAGGAACCGGTGGGATAGGGAAACCGTATGGTTTTGGGTCGGTTCCATGGACCATGGCGGAGCGGGACGGGTGAACCCAAACCGGTTCGTGGTTCGGGTTTTGACAGCAGTTCCGCATGTTTGTTAGAAATTTTTTTGAACCTTAATGGACCCATGGGTTAGGCCGGTTCAGCAGACGATCGGTTCGGGATGGTTCTTCGGCGGTTCGGGACCGGTTTGGTTTCGGGTAACCCGCCCCGTGGCCATCACTAGTTGTAGTTTGATGAGATGATCTATTGAAAGTCTAAAATCATACTTTGCTTAAAGATGTTGTTCATCTCACAAACTCTTTATTTAAATCTATATAAGACATGGATACTGTCCCAGCAACTAATATTTTAATAGAATTATTTGATTTTGGCTAAAAAATGATCCAAATGCCTTACGAATGTTGAGGATTGGTAAAAAATCAGAGGCCAAGCAACAAAGATTGAAAGTTAGTGTTCATTTGTAATTTTTCTTCCGTAAGTTATTTATTTTTTTCAATGTAATTACAGTAGGGTAATTGTAACAAAATTTACCTTGTAGTTTTGCTCCTACCATGGATTTAAGCATCTTAACTGACGTTTAATGCTACCAGGATTAGTAGAATATGATTGCAGGAAAGTAATGTTTAACTATCGTGTCTTTTGTAGGAACTTGGCAACTTTTGCTCAGTTTTGGTTTTGTGGTTTGAGGGAGCTTAAGTTCTTACAGACTTTTTACTATACTAAGGGAATGGTTTGGTGTTTTACAGAGAGAATGGAGTAACACAACATCAACTTAGCAAGGAACTTGAAATTGCTCCTAATAGTTTCTTTTATGTGGTCAAGAGGCTCGAGTCCTGGGGTTTGATTACTCGGCAGTCAACTATAGTGAGAACAAAAGAAGCTTCCTGCGGTAAGGAGCCAAAGAATAGTAATCCAATGCATACCAATTTGATTCACTTACATCGTTATGCATTGCCCTTGAGCTCTCAACAAAGACTTGAGATTACAAAAGAGAATATGAATTCTGAAGAAAAGCTTGGAGAGAATCAGAATGACAGTGGAGGAGACCGTCTTGAAGAATGTGGTCAAGATGATATGCTAGTCAACGATTTCTTGCCTGCAATTAAAGCTGTTTGTAATAGACTTGAGCAAGCTGAAGGAAAGGTCTGCTATATTGTATTTGTCTACAATCTGCTTAGTTTTTGTGAAGCCAATATAATGTATTTCTAACAACATTTTTTTCTATTTATTTAATTTTTTTTTTTTAAATTTCTGTGATATCTTTTCTTGAAGGTTTTGGTGGTCTCGGATATTAAACGGGAACTTGGTTATCGAGAAACGCGAGGACATAGAGCTTGGAGAAATGTAAATTGTCACGATTTCATGCTTGTCAATATGCTTTTTAGATGATGACTCACTTTAGAAATTGTTTGACATCATGCTGTTTGTTTTCAGATTCTCAAACGGTTGAAGCAGGCTGGTCTTGTTGATGTCTTTGAGGCAAAAGTAGAGAGCAAAGTGGAAGCTTCTACAAAATCAAAAAGGAGAAAATCTGGGGTGCAAAACAAGGTATTTTTGTCTTATAATGACTCCATTGGGAGTTTTCAATGTGGTTGTAAGGAGATTTTTTGGAAGGCCATGTAATGAAGTTTTAAAGTTCTATCTTACGTTTTTGATTTAACATAATAACTTGTGGATATGGTTTGATTTGTACTTTTATCGTTAAAGCTTAAAAGCCTAATGAACATTGATGTTGAAGGAGATCCGAATTGACCAAACAAATTCTCATGTTGTTATTTGCTAGGGTTTTATTGACTTGATTTTCTTTTAAAAAGAAATTTTAAGTATCAAATTCTGGCATTCACAACGATTTTTTTACTTATTCTCCTATTCTAAGTAAAAAATATATTAGTTTTCTTGTTAATGAGTTGACTTGGTGCTCATTCACCTTTTTAAATTTCAATCCGTATAGTTATATTCAGTATTATATGTACTATTTTTGTCGTCCCAAGTTCCCAAATTTATCTCCATAGTGCAAAAATAAGGCCGCATTGTACCGTTTCGGTTTTCATATTTACTAAAGTGGTATCACCCGCATCGTAAAGGTGTAAGAAAACCGTGCTTTAAGCCACATCAAGCGATATTTCACAGTTTATGCCAAAAATTGACGGTACGACAACCATATTGCCGTATCCCTTACTGCAATCGCTCGTTACTGCATCTTGTTTTCTACTTTTGCTTTGATCAATTTACGCCTGTTATTGCTTGGAGTGCCTTTAAAATTTAAGTTGAATAATAAATTTTCTTTTGGTTTGCAGCCTGTCAGTTGTTTGCGACTGCTGAAGCAATTTTCTCCAAAACTTTTCCAACAAAAGATTTCAGATTGCCAGGATGACAATCTTGTCTCAGAGCAGACTATCACATCGGGAAACAAAGTTCAAAGCACAGATCAGCTTGTAGAGCTTCCTCTCGAGCAACAAATTTTTGATATGATTGATAAGGAAGGATCAAAGGGGCTTCTTGGAGTTGACGTATGTTATTTTTTTTCTTGATGTATCTTTCCAGATTAAGATGTTTCTCTTCCTGTCTTACTGGTCTTCTTTATCAACTAATCCGTGAATCTAGCTAAGTATTTCAAATGTTAAAGCTTTGAGTGTTCAACCAAAACTACAAAAGGGAACTTCGAATGTCAATGCTGTAACTGTAATGTCAATGTAATAATAGTAGTAATAAGAGTTAGAAAGGAGAAGAGAATAATAGAGAATGATTTTATATTAATTGATATTAAGCCCTTTGAGAGGCTTTCACTCCAAATGGCCAGAAGGCATTACAAAACTTCCAAATAACATCACATTCTCTAAGAATATTGCAATGTATATTTATGTCTATTACTTTTGCTTTGTTTCCCAATTCTCAGTACAATGCTACATTGCTACTATGCTACTACCAAAAAGTACTACTAACGGCGGAATTGACAGTTATCATGTTCTACTCTTCATGTCTCATGTGACCCTATGTCTTGTCCTTATTCTATTCACTTGTGTATGATTGAATGAATGTTTGAGTAATTGCATTTGTGCATATGAATTCAATTTATTTTTTTTGTTTTTGTTGGTGGATTAATTTCTTTGATGTCCTAACTCCTATGCGAACAGGTTTGTAGAAGGCTTGGTATCAGCTCTAGAATGCTCGAAAATTTATCCAATACGATGGTTTCACGGTTTGGCTTGCATCAGGCTGCAGAAAACCGTAAAAAAGGGTCAGCATATCGATTTTGGACGAGAGGAAATTTCTGTCCTGATTTGCCTAATCCTCCATCTAAAGGATTACCTCATGATCCTGATGGTCATCAATCAGCTTCAGCTCCAGTTCTGGACCCACCTCAAAATGTAAACTCCCAAGGACCCATTGCTGACATGGTTTCCTTATACTCACAAAAATGGATAATTGATGAAAATGAGGAAAACAAGGATGCTGAGAAGAACCTTAAGCATGACTCTCAACAAGGAAGTGGATCAAGCCAAACGTGTCTTGGAGGTTCTCCAGGTTTGGCCGATAATGTTATGAACAAGGTTGTGCCTGATTCAACTGGTGAAGTTGAATCAACCGAGGCTGCAGATAATAGTCCATCCTCCAAGCCGACTAAACTTAAAAAACGCCTGAGATATCCATCGCTGACTAGGTCCCAAAGAGAGATACGGATACTTGAAAGACTCGAGGTCTGTGGTCTATTTATTTGTTGAATCGAACTTAAACATGGTCTTTTCTCTTATGTAGTATTGTACTTTACTTCTAAAGATAAAATAGGGACATAAGGTTATAGGTCTGCTATCTTTTTCGCACAGGTTGATTGAAAAGGCACTTTTAGTCTTTAGAACTTGACAAATGTTGGGATATGTAACTTCTGTGTTTCCTATATGACATGATGTAATAAATAGCGGAAACATGACTCCATATGCTGCATTGTGATATTGGGTTAGGAACTTAGGATGTCTTACGAGTTACGAGGTTGGCTGAATATAAGATTGGATTCGTAGCTGAGTCTTCTGTGAAATGGAGAATAATATTACTAAACCATTTGGTTTTGACAAATTGCTTTTTTTTTAAGTGTTCATGTTTTAATGATAGATTGGAGCTGTGTGTGGCAATGTGATCGTCATACTTGTTCTTTTTCCCTCATATGCTTAGTATTTCTGGCATCTCTTTTTGTACTGTACAGGAGGAGAAAATTGTCATAAAACCTGAACTCCAGCGGTGGCTTGAGAGTTTTGAGAAGGACAAGAAGACTAGAATGGGCAGTAGGACTGTGACACACTGTGTCAAGAAACTTGAGCAGGAAGGGAAGTGTAAACTCATGGTCTTTAGTATACCAGCTGTCACTAATTGTGGCCATCACCGTGAAATATTTGTAATCCTTCATCCCTCTGTTAAAGGTTCAGCTAACGAACTGTCAGACCAAGTGATTGATAGACTGAAATCCTTTGAGATGAAAACCCGTGGAGCCATTTCGCTTTCAAAGAAGAATGTTCCCGTCCCTGAACTAATTGGCATTGAGAGAATTCCTCCAAATGCAAACTTAGATACTCAAAGTACTAAGTCAGAAGTTATGCGAGCTAATGGATTTGTCTTGGCTAAAATGGTTCGTGTAAAGCTCCTTCATCGTTTTTTATGGGATCATGTGAATAACTCTGCCACATGTAATGAGGTATCATCATCATCATTGACTGAAAATGGGAATCACTCAAGAAACCCACACAGTTCATGTGTATTGTTTGGGTTGGATACTGCTATCAAGGCTATGCCTTTTGAGTTATTTTTGCAAGTGGTTGGTTCTCCTCTTAAATGGACTAATATGATTGAGAAGTGCAAGAATGGTCATCTTCTGTCTGATTTTCCTGACGAGGAATACAGAAGTCTGATGAATCACCGAGCAAATGGAAGACTATCATGGCTTATTAATATTTTGCGGCGTCTCAAGGTACATTACGTGAATATATTGTTCATTACTTTTTAAACTGATCCTGTTTGCTGGACTATGGAACATAATATCTGAGGGTAAACATTTACTCTGATCTATCATTTTCACATTATTTAGAGTTCTAGGCTTGCAGATTTTTAAATAAGGGAAAATTACTTTAAAAACTCCCAACTATTCGCGGTTTAAATATAAAACCCCCAACTATTCAAAACTCCCAACTATAGGCCCATCTTAAATATAAAGCACCGATACATTTTATAACCTGTTTTAACCGGTTACCTTTTGTTGAAATGGGAGGGTACGTGAAGGGTTGTGTAAGGTCAAAGGAAGTGAGGAGATTAATAAATACAATTGGGTCCCACTACTTCTCAATTAAAACCAATTTATCTGGTGATAAGTCATCTTGGACTTTAAATATAGAATGGGCCTAAAGTTGGGAGTTTTAAATAATAATCAAATGTTGGGAGTTTTATATTTAAATCGCGAATAGTTGGGAGTTTTTAATGTAATTTTCCCTTTAAATAATGCATGGCTACATTTATTATGAAGAGGTTAATATTTGATTCAAATTCGGACGTCATGTTTGTTATGGACGAACCCTTAAAATAAGTTTCACTTATTGCTTACATGCCCAATTATAGAAAGTTTTTGCTAAAATGTCATTGTTTTTCATTTTTTTGTTTTAGTCAAATATATAGCTGAACATTCTATCTTCTGTTTCTTACTTGTTCCTTTCAAATTGGATTAATCCAGCTGATCCGGATGGTAGCTGACGAATGTGACATAGATGCAGCCAAGATCTTACATGCCAACCTTATATATGCGTTAGAGCTAAAACCTTACATTGAAGAACCACCATCTATGGACTTTCTGCTTCAGGGCTCTGGTTCTTTTGACTGTAGACAGCATTTGAGGCACGACTTTTTGTTGTCCACCAGCGAAGCTGTTGAAAAATATTGGAAGACTTTGGAGTATTTTTACGCTGTTGCTGATCCAAAAGCTGCCGTTCTTGCATTCCCTGGATCTGTGGTTTCTGAGGTAATAGGCTGACATTTTTCCAGTGTTTATATATCTGGCGCCATCACTTTTGGTCTTCTACTGTATTTGTGTTCGTTGTTTTGATATAGCTCAGCTTTGCAGCATATGCGTAGAGTCAACTTTTCCTCCTAGCAGATGTACGCAGCCTTATCTTGTTAGAGATAACAAAGAGGTTGCTTTCGATTGACCCTTGGTAGCAAATATCATATGCAACGTATTCTAGAATACTCCTCTCTCCTTTTATGGGTCTATTTCGCCAGTAATTACCCTATTATTGCTTTTAGCTATTGAATTTAGTTTAAGAGCATTACCGTACATTTGGCAAAGTTTACATCAATAGCAATTATTTTCAGTAAAAAAAAACAGTAGGTGATACTTCATAGGCAAAAGATTAAATGAAGGCGGAGCAACGTAGGATAAACTATGGATGGAATTTCAGTCTTCTTTATCGATCCTGGAATACAATTAGGCAAAAGAGTAAATAAATTAAACAATATAAGGCTTATGAGGTTTCATAGGCAAACGAGTACATAAATTAAACAATATGAGGTTTCATGCAGGTATGTCTTTATCGATCCTGGAATACAATTCGGCTTATGAAGGCGGAGCAACGTGCTGAGCTTCTCAAGCGCATAAAGGATCAGCAAGGCAGAAGGCTCGGCTTTCAGGAGTGTGGTGAAATCGCCAAGGATCTTAATCTTTCTTTAGAGCAGGTGAAACAGCCTTTTGGTTCTTTAAAATTTTCGATGTCTTGAATTCGATGGATAAATTAAAATGGAATTTCAGTCTTCTTTGTAAATGCGAAGCAAAACATTTTTTCTGTCTTCTCGTTCATTTTTCTTGTCAGAGTTGGTGTAAAAAGCATGCTAAGACACTTACAGGGAGAGAGAGTGAGCTTATGTTACCAAATTTGCTAGTGAAAGTTTGTTCTTGTAGGATTTAATGGCGTTAACAGAATCCCAAATGGAGGATAAGTACCAATTGTTGGCTATTGATTGATTAAAGTGCTTTTTTAGCTGCACTTTTGTAATGCAAGTGGACATTATGTGAACTGATTCCTAAGATCTGAAAAATATTACGCAGGTTCTCGGTGTATACTATGATAATAGGCAGAAGAGTCTTAACAGGATCGAGAGAGATTCGGATATTCAACGTCAACCATGCCGTAAACGGAAAATTTCTCTTGAAGATAGGCCGCCAAAGCATCCAGAAGCCAATCTACCAAGTGGTCTGTTTGAAATTTCACATTTTTAGTATTATCTTCAGTGATTAACTGAGCATACATGTTACTGATATTGAGGCTTGTCGTGTTTTACGGCATCTATTTTCAGAATCCTGTGAAGATGGTGACATCGAGAAGAAGCATACGTGTAAACAAAAGATCTTCTGGACAGAGGAAGCAGACAGGTATACAAGGATTGTTATTTCAGATATATATGCTTCTTTTAAGGCCATGTTTGTATTGGGAGTGAATATTTATGTAATACTTCCTCTGATTTTAATTAGTTGCTATAGATAGTGACATCTTATACAGATAGTGACATAAATGACATTTTGTGAGGAGAAATGTCACTATCTGTGGCAACTAATAAAACCAGACGAAGTAGAAGTTGAACCCAAAAACAAGGCTATTAGAGCATATAATTGTTGTCAAAGGTAAAAAATGGTTGTAAAGTGAGGAAATGGAGGAATTAGTCCTCTCATTTTGGGGTAAATATTTACCCGGATAATATAAAGGGGAAATATATCCCTCCTTCTCCCACAAATGAGGAAATCTCCCTTTTCCTTCATTTCTCTATCCTTCACCTCCCTTCAAAAATTCACCTCTCTTCACCTTTATTTCTATAGTTTGACTTTTATTTCTCCTTAAATATTTACCGCCAATATAATCATGCCGTGAAGCTTAGTGATTTATATAATCAATGAAAATGGGATAGAAAGTTGGTAGTTTTCAGGTCATGTACTGCTTGCTTGTTACACCTATTCACCCCTTAGACAAACATGTTTTGAATTTGAAAATCGTGCATGCAACTTAGTGATTTTGTGGGAATCACGTTTCACTATTTCTTTTTTCTCCTTCTGTTGTTTTCAGACAATTACTAATTCAGTATACAAGACAAAGAGCAATGCAAGGTGCTAGGCGTGGCACAGACTGGTCCTTAATCAGTGACCTTCCCGCCCCTCCAAATGCATGTTGCAGAAGAGTTTCTTTCCTGAAGAGAGACGTAATGTTCAGAAAATCTTTGATGAGGCTTTGCAACTTGCTTACTCAACGTTATGCTCAGAAGTTGGATCGTGAAAGTAACTTAATCAGAAATGAGTTTGGTCAAGAGTTCGATTCTAATTGTCAACGCTGGGATGATTTTGATGATAGTAAGGTTAAGTCTGCTTTTCAAGAGGTTCTTACGCTTAAGAGGATAATGAAATTAGACCCTACCAAGAGAAGTGAATCTACTGCTCAAGTATGTTTTTTCCTTTGGCGTAAATGCACTCTCTATAATGAAATATAACCAGAAAATGACAAATTTTGAAAATTTTTATTGTGTCGTCTTAAAGACGTGAAGTAGCTTTAAACCGTACATCATTTAGACATTTAAACTTCACTAATTGGTGATCTATTTATCAACCTGTCGATAGATACCGTCCTTATCCTTTATCTGAGTGGGTTAGCTCATTTATTCATTTAGTAGTTAGACCATAGCGCTTCTCCGATTTTGAACATCTTACTCTCCATTCAATATCATTTATTCACTGTACCAGCATTTTCAGCTCACATCATTGCACTTACGGCTCGTTTGGTTAATGGTACTAATTGGTGGTAATGGGAATGATTATTAGTGTAAATTTTCATGATATTTATCTCGTCATTTCCATGGTGATGAAAGTTTGATCATAAAAAAGTTTTTTGTTCTCAATTTTCCATTACCACCTAATATCACAAGTTAAAATAATAATGCATTGGAATGAAATTTGTGAAGAAAATAAAATTGTTGAGGGAGAATAAGTATGACCATTAAATTTGTGAAGAGATATTCATGTCAAAATTACACTAACTTTCCATTACTACTCCCACCATTTAGTACCGATTACCAAATGGGCCGTTAAAGTCGTCCATTGCCATTCTATGTCTTCAAAGTATCATTTATATTCTAGTACTCAGGTTTAGTATATTAACATTGAGAACAAATCCTTAATATGTGTGCTTAATCTTAAAAAAATAGATGAGAATTGGGGAAGCATTTTACATATATCTACACTTATCCTTCTGCACTTTTCTCTGAGGTTGGAGTCACTATAACTTCTCGTGCCAGGAACTCATCACCTGGATATATCTATTTATTAATATTTTGAACTTATGCTATTTTGTAATTAATATGGTTGTAGGGCTCCCACAATCCTATCATACGTAGTCGTGAGCTTGATGACAGTTCTGAAAGACAAAAAACATGTTCCAGACGTAGATCTTGGCGCCATCGCCTTCCTAAGAAGTTTATCATGCATTTGAAAAAGCGGGTTAGTGCTACGAAGAAAATAAATCAGTCTCTAGCTAGTTCTTGTGCTGTTGAGCTTTTTAAGCTGGTCTTCTTGTCCAACTCAAAAGTGGCAGAATTGCCTAATTTACTGGAGAAAACATTACGTTGCTACTCAGAGCATGATCTGTTCTCGGCTTTTGACTATCTTAGGCAGAAGAAAATCTTGGTACGTAACTTTTGTTTATGTTCTCTGCTCCACACTTCTTTCTGTGGGTATTTAAGTCATTAAGTGGAGGGCCTATGAAAATGACTAGAAATGCATTGGGTTAGAAAATATTCTGAGTTTTAATGCTTGATTTCAAAGCTGAAACTCTGATTTTTATGGGTGAAATTCTTGCTTGATATCTTCCGAATATAGATTATATCTGAATGTCTAGGGTTTTGATCAGCATTGTTGCATGAGTTTAGTATGTAAGTAAAAATAAATTTAAAACGTATTGTGTCTTCGGATGAGGTTGCATTCAGCCAGGGCCGGTTCTTAGCATAATTCGGGTAGTTGAACGCCTAGGGCTCCAAAAATAAGGAGTCTCAAATATTAATGGAAAAATTGATATTAATAATCCAACCTTTTACCCATCCGCTGTAAATAATCCCACCTTTAGATTATTTTTTAATAATCCAACCTTTGCTCTTATTTTGTTAATAGCATAACGTTTTATTTTATAATATTCAACCTTTGCCTCTAGTTTGCTATCAACATACTATTAGGGTATGCTGATAGCAAACTAGAGGCAAAGACTAAATTAATATTATTATTTTTTGAAGATAAAAGGTTGAATTATTTTTTTTAAAAAAATAATATATTTTATTTCAAAGGTTGAATTATTAAAGAATAATCCAAAGGTGAGATTATTCACGACGGATGAGTGAAAGGTTGGATCATAAAAAATATTTTTCCAATATTTAATGGTGTAATTCAGGCCCTTTTTCGAGCAATACTTTTAAGTGATATTTTAAAGTAATTTTAGAATATAACGTTACAATACATTTTGTCTTGAATTATTTTTCTTATAGTGGAACTTTTTTTATCTTTTGATATAATGAAGGGGTTCCATTTTGAAAGACATTGTAAAAACAAATAGGGCATCAATATCTTTGCTCCGCCCCTGCATTCAGCCTATGAGGTGACATCAGGGTGAATTTGTATTGGAAAAAAAGTGAAGTATTATCATTATGGGCAGGGGGTATTTTATTTGATTGGGAAGAATGGAAGATTCAAAGAAAGTGGGTTAACCTCAGATTTATTTATTTTTTATGGGAGGATGCATGTCCTTTTTTCTGTGTAAAGAATAGAACCTGAGCTCTGTTTCTTCATCCCAAATTTTAGAAAAAAAATGAAGTTCAAACTGATTTATGCTTGCTTTATTTTCAGAAAACGGTAATAGAAAGTACTATAAATCAAAAATAACTTTTCTTTGGGCTAAATGTTTGTAACAGGTTGGAGGTGGTACTGGCCAGCCATTTTTTTTGTCTCAAAATTTCTTAAGTGCTATGTCTTTGAGTAAATTTCCAGCAAACACGGGGAAGCGATCCACTAAGTTCGCAAGGTGGTTAAGTGAAAAAGAGAAGGATTTGATGGAAGGGAAGGTTGATCTTCCTTCAGATGGGCAGTGTGGAGATGTTCTCCATTTGTTTGCTTTAGTTCATTCCGGAGAGTTGTCTATCTTGCCAGTTTTGCCTCTTGAAGGTGTTGGAGAGCCTGAAGACTCTAGAGGTACAAAACGCATATATGATGACCATGAAATTGAGGACGAACGTGCGAGCAAAAAACTCAAATGCCATTCTTCGCAAGATTCTGAGATCTGTTCCCGACGAGAGAAAGGCTTCCCAGGTTTAAAAGTTTCTCTAAGTCGAGCCGCAATTTTGAGGCCTAGAGTAGTTGAGTTATCCAAAGATGAAGAAACCCTGAACCGTAAAGATGATCAATTTAATCCGACTGTTGGTGAAAAAGTTAGCTGCCCTTTATCTTCCACTAATCGTGTCGAAGAACCCCCTGATTTTGGCAGTATTGTTCCAGCTACAGTTATTTCTGGTGAATCCATATGGGAAGCTACGACAAAATACCTTATCCATGATCTTTACAATCTTAATAACCAGATACATGTTCAACTGCATCCAGAGCTTATCAAAGCTGTATATGCGAGTGTTAAGAAAACTGGTGACCAGGGCTTGAAAATGTCGAAGATTTCCGAGTGCTTAGGCATGAAAAGTATGTTTTGTTTTGGTTTTACGTTTATGTTACCACTTTTTTTTTTCCTTTTCTCGACATGACACCGACTCTTTTGGTGTTTTGTCTAGGCTCAATTATAGCTGAACATGTTGTTGACGCGCTTCAATCATTTGGCCTTGTATTGAGGGTTAGTACCACTAATGATTACTGGATGAAGTCCAGTGTCACATGATTCACTAATCTCCTAGCGAATCGCGAATCAAAAAAAGCGAATTATTGTTGGGTTTGGGCAATTTTAGGGTCGTTTTGAACGAATCGCGAATTCAATAAAGGAATTAACGTGTGAATCATGTTACACTGGGATGAACACCTAATGATTTTAATGACTGCCATGATTAAGTGAACTTATACTATTTCTCTACAATTTAGGTCAATGGCTACAATTGTGTCCATGTTGTGGATGGTAAATATCGCACCAAGTACTTTTTGACGTCAAAGCCGGCTTGTTCCCTTGGTGTTGCTTCATCCTCAGTCCCGAGGGAGGAGACACAAATGGTTGAAGAGAGTGAAAATTGTGAAACCGAAGCAAACCGCATAGATGACGTTGAATCACATGCTACAAACTCATCCGGAGAGGGCTTACCGCCCTCAAATGCCATCCATGCTCGTAAGAAGCTTAAAGGATGCAGCACAACGAATTGTACATCTACTGGAGGGAGGAAGGAGAACCGAACATTTGGTAACTCAACATTTCAGCCGATATTGCCTTGGATCAACGGGGATGGAACGATCAATGGGATTGTCCACAGAGGGCTTACTCGTCGTGTACTTGGTATTGTGTGTCAAAATCCTGGCATACTAGAGGTATTTGTTATTCCTACATCTGCTACTTTCTGCAGGGGAGGGGAATTGAATTTTGCGTAAGGCCAATATGCATGAATCTGAACTTTTCCCGACCTTGCATATGGGAACCGTCACACCGTGAGGTGGGGTGGGGGCCGTAGGATTGCTGCATTATTTCATATCGGGTTGAGTCTCTGCTGATGTTGTGTCGTGTGTGTGTGTGAATCTGACAGGATAATATCGTTGGTCAAATGGAAGCAGTACTAAACCCACAGGTATTTTTTTCTTTCCCCTGTTTGCTTTAATCAGTAGTCGGGTAATACCATGTATAATCTCTTATGCAAATTAACATGAAATCGAATAGAATCTGAAAGTTTGTTCATGTATCTTGTCTTCTCCTCCTTATGACCTTTGTAGATCAATTATTATCGCCTATTGCCCTTCTTTATGTTCCATCATTCTGGTATATGTTCTAGTTCTTGTAGTTTTGCTACTAGAATTATTATGGTAAATAAGTGTTGAACTGTTGATATATCAAATTGATATACTCCTTTGGGTAAATAAGTGTTGATATATCACATAAAATTGACATTCCCGTGTTTGGTTCTAACCATTACACGATCATAGTAAGAGAAACAAAAAGAAAAAGAAAAAGAAATGGAAGGAATTTAGGAGTTGATAGAAAAAGTTATCGATCTTTCCCGTTCCCTTCTCTTGCTTTCCTTATAATAGAGTATAGCTAGCCAAATTACCTTCCCAGTCTCGACTGTATAAGGACAAAGGCTTGAGAACTATACATTTTGATATGTCCCTGGGTGCCGTGAGTGGGAATCGAGCACTGTTTTTTTTTTTTTTTTTAAAATATAATATGTGAATATCTCTGTGTGCTTGTTTATTAGCTGCAGCCTTTGATTACATGGAATATATGTTGTCAAAGTAACGTTAGCTAGGAATCGGCTTGAGGGGAGGGGGGCACCGGGAATCACATACTTATCACGTATGGAGTATCATCTAGGAGAAGACTAAGGTGTCGGTGGTTGAGAGAGAGGTAGTTATAGAAAGGCGAGAAATGATAGTCTTTACTCTTTACCTAGCGTAAGTACCTTGAGGAGAGGATTACATCAGTGTATCCGACTAGCGGTGTTCAATGGGCTGGATAAGGGCTCTTAAAATTTGATATTGGCTTTATTTGTGCCGGGCTTGAAAAGGTCCGCCCGACTTACTAATAATAGTAGAAACTATTATCTCCCCATTGATCAATTTATAATAATTAAATTATCGTCTATAACAATTAAATTGTAGAAACGTTAATAATCCTCATTTACATTGTCATTTATAATAACTGTAGTAGGGCTCTTTTTTTATTTATAAAAGCCCACTTTAGGGCCTTATTAAGTCCTTTTATAGCCCGCTCTATTTTAATTGTAGTAGAGCTTGCTTTACGCCCGGACCATTTTCAACCTGACCTATTGAACACCCCGACCATAGGAGAGGAAAGGATCACAAAGCAATTAATATGTCTTTAACTTTCAGAAATCTCGCTTCAGTAAATTTTTCAATTTTTAGCAAGTAGAATTTTGTTTCCATTATCTTCTTAGCAAAGTTCACCTATTTCACAATCAAATTATCAAATTTCGTCTATTCATTGAATTTTTTTCTGCTAGAATCCTCGTGTTTACGGATCGTTTCATGTTTTGGTTGCCATACAAGATGTTATAGAAATCGACGATTTATAGTAGCATCATGTTCACTATTTTTTTCTTGCATGATTTATCGTTTCTTTGCGAGATTTACTTCGTCTTCGCCCATAGTATCAAAGGTGCATTTCCTAATTGATTTTTCGCATTTTCCTCAGAGTTGTCGAACGCTACTGGAGTCGATGATTTTGAATAAACATCTCATTGTGCGAAAGATGATTCAAAGCACTTCTTCAACACCCCCTGCATTGTTGGAAAACCTCTTTCGCACCCATTTTGAGAAACCTAAGTTTGTTTCTCGACAGCACTACTTCGCAAATCCGATGAGAAGTTCGTTATTGTGATACTTGTATAGGGATAGTATAATTTATGATCAGATTTTGATCTAAATATTTGTGATATCCGAAAATTCGGATATTTGAATATTAAATTTTTAGCGTTTTCCTTAATTCAAAAATAGCCAATTTTTATTTAGAGTTAGATTTTTTTTCCTTTATTTAGTTTAACGATAAGTACATAATGTAATAAACTTTAGCATAATCAACATAGTTGTTGGCTTGCTGCCACCGGTATAATGCCTACTATTGCAATTTTAGAATGCTACTATCACAAATAGGGATGACTATTGATCGGATTCGACTTAAATTATCGATTTTATGACTTTTCTCTAGATTAAGCTTGGATTATATTTTTAGTTCACCTCCACTCGTAGTAGGATTTTGCATACGAAAATTTGCTCCGACTCGGACTTTTGGACCTCTAACAGAATTTGGATTATTATCAAGTTTTGTTTTAAAGGAAAAATTGTCCATAATAATTCAACCTTTATCTGTTTTTCCTATTATAATCACAAGTATTGATTAACTATTGAATGATTCTAATTGATTAGGAATCCATAGCTTACATTATATATAATTAATAGGAAAAATTAACTAGAATAATCCGACCTATTCGTAATTTTCCTACAATAATTCAACCTATTAATTAGTCATGAATAATCTCAACTTTAAGAGGTATTTGGCTAGAGAAAACTTGAGTAACCCGATAACCTGCTAATAGTAGGTAATTTACCAAAAAAGTAAACTGAAAATTAATGTAAAGTTAAAGAAAATTTTTGAAATTTTGCAAAAAATTATAAATATTTTTTGATCATTTTTTTGATATTTTATTTAAATTTTTTTTAAAAATAAAATTTGCTATAGTAAGTCATCTGTAATCTGATTTACCCTACAAAAATACTTTCAAATAGGAAAATCAATTGGATTATTTTAGGTTATTTTTACTAATTAATATATGCACCCTCTCAGCGGGCCACCAATCACCACCGTTACTCCGTTAGCCACCTCTTAATTGACACTGGTGCCACCACTAGCCACGGCCTCTCCTACAACGACGGCGAAGGCGACCGCCCTGATTGTTGCTCCCACGGCGTTGATTGCTATCACCACCGCCACAAGAACTTCCGCTTCCACTCCCACTACAAGCTGTAAGTATATACCATTGGTATTTGAATCAGAATTCCATACTTTCTTTTAAATTATGGTATCGCAAAATCTCTATTACACTCTCTACTCGGCGATATGCGAAATTCTTTGTTGCTTTTGAGTTTTGATATCTCTACTACATTCTACGCAGTAATTCCTCTCTTCTTTTATATTCGGCCATTATCGTCAATTATTTAATTACGGTTATTTGTGTTAGTTTTCATGCCGTTTTGCGCTGCATCCTCCATAAATCTTATAGTTGGAGTTAAAATTGGTTTGTGATTTTTATCAGTTATGGATTCATTGGCGTGGACGTTGAAGAGTAACGGTAGCTTTTCTCCAATTTTTCAATTTTTTACTTTTTATTTCTATCTTCTGTGGGTATGTTAATACTACTATATAACTGTTTTGGTCAATATTTTTTGTATTATCGTATTAGAACGATGATGTTGTTCGTATATGGATGTTGGTTAGTATGGTTGCGTAGTTCCTTTTGTTTACTCCATCATTTTTTTAAAAAGTTTCTGTCTGTGGTGCATGCTTGTTACTTAATGTTGTTGTTTGTTTTGTATGTTATCATTGTTCAAGGGATTAGTATAAATTTGATTACTCAAAAAATAAATAAATAAAGGGATTTTAGTATAAATTTGACATTTGAAACACTTCGGTTTAAGCCAAGTAGTTGTCATGCTTGGATGTTTAGGGACTTGGAAGATTGCTTTGTCTTGCATGATAATTGTTGTGTTTCGCCCATTGATGATTGAGTGGATGATTACGGATTCCTTTTCCCTTTGTTTTTTTGGGAGTGGAGCGGAGCAGAGGGCAGGGAAGGATGTTCAAATCCAAATGTGACGCGACCCGAAAACCCAAACTTATCCGACCCGAAAATGTGTTCATTATTGAGGTTTAGGGAGTCGACAATACTCGAACTAAACTTGCACCTATACCAGTTGACAACCGAAACGAGAAAACTGAACCCGAGATGCAACCAATTTTTATAACGGACACATAACCATTAACGAGACACTCGAACCTAATAGTGACCGAACTGACTCATATCCGACCTGAATCATGCACGACATTGAACTCGATCCGGCTAAAACCGATTCAACCGAAACAAATTTTTAATCAAAATACTGTAAACCTGAACCAAATTCTAACATAGAAGTATGATCAACTAATATTCAATTATCTTATTAGTTAATCTAATAAAGTTATAGATATTTTGATAAATTAAATTTTATAAATACATAGTTTCATATATTTTGAGTTAATAATCAATGACCAATGTTTATGAAATTAACTTTAAACAAATTAGATGAAATGATGTGATCTTTATTTTGTTACTTCATTTACAACGTACCACGATCAAGACTCGATTCGAGTCACCAATCATCAACATTGATGATTTATTTTGTTAATTCAGATGTTATGTTGTATTGAGCTTATCTTTGTGATTGTTCTTGTGCAGATATTTCCACCTCATGACCTACTAAAGCTTATTGAAGCTTTTGAAACCCCTCGTCCTATTTGCTTAAGAACTAACACTTAAAAGGTTTGTTCATAAGTTTGATGTTCATATGATGTCTTAATTCCCTCCCTGCTCATTTTTCGTTCAAGGTTTAAGGTTGTATAATTAGAGGTGGACATACGTTGGGGCCTTTGGTGCCTTGGCACCACTGAAAAAATGTACGACATGCTGAAAAACTCTTAAAAATGCTGAATTTCTCACGTAAAAATTGTCATGGCTCACTTTTTTTTGTTTTCGCCTATTTATCATGGGTGTCATTTTCAAGCTCCATGATAAAATCTTTATCATGGGTGTCATTTTCAAGGCTCCATGATAAAAACTCCATGATCAAAATTCATGAATAATCTTTGGTGTACATTAGCCTCCCATCCATGTGAGATGTGACCATATCCCTTACCAACAACTTTGACACACAAAAGAGCAAGCTACACAATCGCCTTCTGCGAAACGTGAAGGAAGAATATCTAAAACATGCTGTCAAAAAGATTAGTGAGGATGCAGCTCCTGTACTTGCAAAGAGCAAGGTGAGCTCCAAGATAACAGTCTTAATATATACTATCTCCGTCCCTTTTAATTTTGCATTATTTGTCATTTTGGTTCGTTCCACCTAATTTGCATCATTTTTTATTTTTGGTAATGTCCCACCACTTTCTTTTAATCTCATCCACACAACGAGAGAATGTTGCTTGTTTTATGAATGGAAAGCTTTGACTAATTTACTCCGTTCCAGGAATTACACTGTTTGAAGGCCATATTCTGCCAGGATTGTTTTGTTTATATTTTGCCTCTTATATCAGAAAAATTCTACTGATGACTTGTCAGATATTCATTAAATTTTAAATTATCTTTGCAAACTTTCTCAAAAACAAATTTTTAAACTCATTTATTTATTATGATATGTCCATATGTTTCTCGTTCATTATTCTTTGCGAACTTGTCAGATATTCTACTGATGACTAAGTCAAACTTACTGTCAAAAACCCACCTTTTTAGTCCATATGAATTTAAGATATAAAAAAAGTTTCAAACCCATATGATCCAGACTCCAGATGTTCAATAACAAATTTGAAACTTACATGCAACATCAAGTCAAGATGTCGTAACTTCAAGAATTGAGCCTGGAGTTTTTGTCCAAGCAATATTTTGATAAATGAGGATGAGGTTTTAGGGACCTGGATAACTCCTAGACCCTAGTAATATTGAAGTATTTCAAAATCACAGATAACTTCTACCATATTTCAACAGAACTACTTTTAAATACAACTATTGTTATGTTGTGGTTTTATACGTGATAACTTTTAAGTTTTAACATACTACTTGCTACAGTAGCATTTATTATTAATTAATTAATTTTATTTGACATATATTTCTAGAGTTTGATGTAAAATATAACTAAATAAAATCTTATTTGATTCATGCACATTTTTATAAAATTAACTTTTTAGATTTTCTTTATCATATGAAATTGCTCATACATGAGAGTTTTCTATGAATACATGGACTTTGAATTGATAATAATAAGGTCATTAGCATCACAGTCCAAAAAAATATTATAAAAGGGTCGGATTGGGCTTGATGGATCCAATCCGTTTCTACTCAAGGCCAACCCGACCATTATATGGCCCGTTGCACAGCCTATGCCAGATGTCCTTTCCATGTAAAAATTACAAATACAAACAAAACTTTACCTTTATGTCTTTAATAATTACAAAAGTATGGACGTATAACCGATTCAATACAATTTTATTATGGCAGCTAGAGATATAAGAATATTCACAAGTGAATAAATTCTGAGTCTTGACATTATAGCTTACAGACCGTTTCTAGTGCAAGCTTTGCTTCAAGCGAAAGAATGTTGCAAACTTCAGGAGAATAAATCAGCCAGACAGGAACGGAACATGGGCGATTGTAGTAGGCAGAGAGATATTGAGGTTATGCAATGCCAAATAAGATGCAATTCCGGCTGCATAACCAGCAAAAGCAAAACCACTCACCTGTACATAACGACCAAGATATGTTATCAACCCTATTCAACGTAGAGGAATAGACAAAGATTATGTCATCAAAATACAAGCATTACCTTCTTCAAGTACCAAAAGAAATCGATCTTTTCCAAGCCCATAAATGCAACTCCGGCAGCAGATCCAATAATTAGCATGGAACCGCCAGTGCCAGCACAGTATGCAATCAACTGCCAGAATTCAGAGTCTTTCGGGAAACTAGACACATCATACATTCCCATTGTGGCAGCAACAAGAGGAACATTGTCTATAATTGCTGAAAAAACTCCTATTGCACTAGCAATCAGTTCAATATTTGGGATATGGGAATCAAGGTAATTTGCCAGCTCCCGAAGGACTCCTGCTGCTTCCAAGCTACAGTCAAGAAAATAGCCTGTAAGAATAGCTTGAAAAAGGTAAACGTGATTGCACGTAGCAATCTGTTCTTATGTGCAAAGTTATCCATTAGAATTTCAGGAACATCCTTATTATGCTTTGCACAAATAACTTCCACCGTTCTCATCTCCTTCTCCAGATCACACAAATAGTAACAAAAGGGAAATAAAGAATTTTCAGTGAAGCACAAAGTAACAGATCAAGATCAACTGTGTGAAGCAAAAGGCAAAATATCAACTAAAAGACTGAAGAAATGGGAAAGGAATAGACGTTACCTGCTAACAGACAAAAGAATTCCAAGGAAAAAAAGAGCTCCTTGAGTATCAATTCGAGACAATGCTTGGGGAACCTTCAGTTTCTGCCGTTCTGATTCACCATAATGAATGGCATCTGTCAAAATCCAGAGAACACCCAGTCCTAATAGCATACCCATATATGGGGGCAGACCAGTTAGGGCTTTGAACACAGGAACAAAGATCAAAGCACCAATTCCCACTGCGAAAACAAGCTGTCCTCGAGGTGCCATCTGCTCAGATGCCATGACACTGGAAGTTTCTAGTCCCTTTCCATTCACGTCACTATGAGGAAGGGAAGAGATAGACATAGTTTCAGCAAAAAAGAACGAACATTTTTTAAGCAGACATAACTACCAAACTCATGTTTTGAAGACATGTACCTCGTAAAAGACATAAGAGCCAATGGGACAGCCAATGAGATAGCAGAAGGTAAAACCAAGTCCTGAACAAATAGGAAATATTAAGTTAGCAGAGCATGTCCTATATTGGAATCAGAATGCAATGGGGCCACCCCCCATTATCTCATGCAAACCCTTTGTTTTTTATTTTGGCCATTCCCAATGTTAAGTAAAATAGGAGTATAAACAAAGGCCAAAGAAGGTTTATTTCTTCTTTAAAGACTTCGAGGCTGTGCCCTTATTTTTTAAAATTATAGATTTTGGGAAAATATAATTTAATAGACAATGAAAATTTGGAATTATGGAGATGAATAATGCCTAAAGGTATTTGCAATAGTAGTCAAAAATCAAAATGATAATAATAAGAAGGTGAGTGCAGTTATATGTTAATTGAGTGTAGTAATTTTAGATTGGCTGTTTATGCACTTAGATTGAGTGCAGTGAATTAGAACTCCATCTTTACAATACGTACAACACATAGGCAATTTTGATTTTGGATGAGTGACACTTCTAAGTTCTAACAGCATTAGCTTCAATTTTTTCCTAAAATGTCTACTTTTCAAAGAAAATTCTGCACTAGGAAATCTATGCTCTTTTTAAATGTATATATTATATTATAAAGTTAGTATTTGTTCGTTTTTAGTCAGCAAAAAGTTATTGGTCCTTACTAGTTAAATTTGTCAAAATCCATCACTGTAAGAACGGGAGAGAAATTGTCTAAATGATAAGACTCCCGGCAACATCATAAACAATAAGTCAATAACCGGTTAAAATTTGCTTAGCCAAAATTATTTACAACTTTTAAGATGCAAATCAGGAGGAAGATTGCATGATGCTTGCCGCAGGCATGCCAAAACCTAATCTTACTGAAAAGCCTTGGTTTTCTGGAGTTATAAATCAATAACAAATTACTAACCAAAAAATAACCAAAATCTCAGTATATATAGCAATGTATACATTTGTTGATGTTTTATATATAAGAAACTAACTGCAAAAGGAGCAAAAAAGTTACGGATGCTCTCTTGAGAGACCGTTTATATTATAGACGTCTCTCAAAAGCCCAACTCATATCTCCCTTTTAACTTATAAAATCACCAATCAGTTTTTTTTAACTTATTAATTAGGCCGACCCCAAAACTTGAGACGTCTATTGTATAGACGGTCTCAACTAAGAATTTGTGGAAAAGTTAACAGCTACTAAGCCCAACCCATTAAAAATTAATACCTACTTATCGTATTCTTAATGTCTACTTACATTATCCTAAATGTTTACTTATCGTATCCTTAATGCTTACTTTCAATATCTTAAATGCCTACTTACATCATTCTTAATGCCTACTTATATTTTAAAAAATAATAAAATGAGTCAACCTAATTAGAAATGGTCTCTCACAATAATTTGTGTAAAAAAATTTCCTCTTTACAAAGCATAATTATGCTTGACAACATCGTTACCATATTTAGGAGTGTTCACCGGTCCAAACCCGGACCGGAATCATCAATATGCTAAGACCGGAGACCGGACCGGTTCCATCCGGTCCGGTCCGGGTTTGAACCGGTTAGACCGGAAATAATTTTTTATACCAAACGTAAATTAAAAAAATGGAAGATTTAATAAATTAATTGTTATAAAATTAAAATATTTGAATTAAAAAATTATTTTGTGTTGAAAATAAAATATTTAAAGCCCTTTAAATAAGTATATACATAATAATCGTAAATATTTTTCACTTTCGAAATCACTTTTATGTGCATCCGGTCTCATCCGATCCAACCCGAATTTTCCGGGTTTAGACCGGACCGGAAACCCGGAATGTCGAATTTGTAAAACCCGGAGACCGGACCGAATGCAACCGGTTCGGTCTCACCCGGTTCACCCCTAACCATATTCATGAAAGAAAATTCAGAGTTTTTGCATAAGCAGATGATAATAAGGGAATGGATACGGGAAACCCAACCCCTAGTAGCCTGGAACCACATGGGATAGGAAGTATAACAAAATAATTGTGGATGTTGTCGCGATTATGGTAACAGTTGCATGCCGTGGAAGCGGGCATCTTTTTGTGTTACGAGTGCCTTGCCATGTGAATTGTTAACATGAAAATTCCACTTAATTATAGCACTTCACGTTAGATTATATATTAGTTTCAAAAAAAATGTTAGATTATATAATTAAATTAAAGCTTATAATAGACCTTTTAGAACTGAATGTATATTGAAAATAAATGCTAGTATTTTAGAATAATATATTTGCTCGTTACTCCGTGATTTTGAATCACAAGCAATGGAGAACTCAAGACTCAAGCTCAATATTTAAAATCATAACTAAATAAGAAAATCATTAATACAAAAAAAATCAATTTAATCCTATAAGAGAATATTTTATATTCTATTTCAACGAGTTTTCATATCTTGAAACCGACGAATGACACTCTAATCTCTCTATATGTATTAAACAATAATATATCACTAATCAACAATTATAATTGAAACTTTTATCAAAAGCAATTCACTTTTTTTTTTAAAATTTGTAATTTAAATAAAATTTATAAGAATCAATTAATCATAAACATAGTTAAGTAAATAATCAAACAATTAATCAAGAACATATATGCAACTTATTTAAAAAGTTAATAATAATTGAAATTAATCAACAACAATAATCAGTTAATTAAGAATTTATATATAATTTATTCAAACAAATTGATAGTAATTGCAATTAATCAAGATTATATTATCATGATTGACTAAAATTTGCAAAATTGAATTAATTAAAAAAAAAGGAAAAATTAACTAGAATAATCCAATCTATTTGTAATTTTCCTACAATAATCCACCTATTGATTAACCATGAGTAAACTTGGGTAACCCGATGACCTGCTGTATTAGGTAATTCACCAAAAAAATAAACGGAAACTTAATTTAAAGTTAGAGAAAAATTTTAAAATTTTACATAAAATTTTCTAAATAGTAAAAAAAATCATAAATTTTTTTGTTAACATTTTTTTCAACATTTTATTTTATTTTATCTTTTTTTTTTAAAATAAAACTTGCTATAGCAAGTCATCCGGTCACTAGGTTTACTCTTGGAAAATATCCCTCAAAATTGGATTATTCAAGGTTAATCAATAGGTGGAATTATTGTAGGAAAATCACGAATAAGTTGGATTATTCTAGGTAATTCTTCCTTAAAAAATCACCCATTTGATTAAACTTGACTATAATTTCCAAAGTTGGATGGTTATGGTGGTGGCAACCGGAAACTGACGGTTCACGGTGGCAGCCTGCGGGGAGGGGGGTGGTGGCGGTGCAAACAGTAGACGACAGACCCACGACACAGTAGTGGACAATGGTGATAGGGCGACTATGTTTGGTTTATGCCCTAATAATAGTGAACTGATTTCGTGATGGTTTGTATTATTAGTCTCAGTTGGCAGCAAGTGCAAACTGATACACAGAGGCGTGCGGTCGTGAGTTCGATTTCTCTTGGCGCAGGAGCCTACTAGGTCCACACCCCTGATCACAAGTTATGTAACAGAGTGTTGCGGAGTGGTAAGCTCATATAACGGCCGTTATGTAACAAAACAACCTCACTTTAACCAAGCAACCTAATCAGAATCCAGTAACATGGAATATTACTTCATAAGATACAACAAACCTTCATTGTTGGCAGTGTGGATATCTGACCATGTATCCAAAGCATAGTAGTTGTGACATCACCAATGGGAGTCCAAGCACCTCCAGCATTTGCAGCAATAACAATAACAGCTCCTAGAATCCTGGCACAGTTTGGCAAGTGGGAAGAAGATTTAGAAACAAACCAATAAACTATGAGTAGAAAGCAAAGCTCTTAATTCTCTACACTGATTACATAAAGGTCTTTTTCCAGTCAACAGTTATCCAAGTAGGTCTCCTCTCTAAACAACATTCCTTTGCCCAATGCCCCTAAGGCCTGAGCGGCTCTCGCCTACACAGCGCACGTAACCCTAGATTGCAAACGTCACTTGCAGTTTTACATATATATAACAAGCACACATGAACTAATGAGGCTTTTATTTGGTCCATGGAGGATTAAAATTGAAATAATGATACCCTCATATCACTATTGTGAATTGTGATCACACCAACTTTCTTCATTACATTTAGCATGCTTGTGGAGCTTTAACAATGCCAACGCCTTAATCCCAACAATATGGGATAGTTATAGTAATTTTTAAGATTCAAACTACAAAGCCACACAAAAGAAAAATACCTAAAGGCTAATATTGAGTCCATTTATTTAACCCAATGCTATTAAGCACCTACTACCTAGCTGAGGCTTAGGCCTTTAGGGGGCGAATGTACCCAATGTTATCCTTGTAAAACAAGGAAGTTCTTAATGTTTCTGATTGAACCTAAATAGAAGCATTCCGCGATTTCACATAATAAATATCGCACGATTTCACGAGTCATTTCACTATAGTCCATTGTAATTGAAACCAAAGAATTATAAATTTTTGCCTCCATTAAAATTCTTTACAAAAATGTTACTAGAATTTCATGGAAACTTACTTGCGGTATTCTGATGGGGGAACTAGTTTCCTTAATAAAGAAACCATGACTATTGTAGATGTCAGATTGTCAAGAATTGCACTCAGGAAAAAGGTTACAAAACCAATCTGCAATGATAATTAGAGCACAAGTAACATCATGATTTTTAATGGATGCAAAGAAAAGCCAATGATAATAAACAAATTCAATATAAAGAATATAATCAAAAACTCACAAGTGAATAATTCAAGTGAAAAAGTTGGCAAAAATGTCAAAGCCTTAATCCAACAATATAGGGAAAATAGTTAATGTGTTCTATATTGTTCCCCAGCCTCATAACTAACTTTCAATGCACCAAAAAGGCTGAGCAGATGAGAGGTGGTGTCCCTCAACTACCCAAAAAAATCAGGCACAATAATGTTCAAAAAAAGAGAAGCCACACAACCTTCGACCCAATTTCCTATGTGATGATTACTTTTTAATCCTAAATTCGGGAAATAGAATCCGTAATTTTGTATTCAGTCTTTCACCGCTAAATATGAATATTGGATCAAAAGTTCTAAAAATATAAAATCAAAAAAGCCTGAAAATTCTAGATTTCCAGATCCCCGTTGTCTAAACATGGATGCCTCATGCCAAGTTTAAAAGATGGCACCAAAAAGTCTCATTTGATAGAGTGAATCAAGCAAAATATTATCTGATTTAAAATTGAGACATCTTTCGAAAACCTTATCATCACGAGTCACAATTCAAATAAAATATTGACTTTAGTTTCAGTGAAAGGAAATGGTTACCATTGCAAGAAATATTGAGATGCATGCAAGTATACCAGCAAACATAAGAAGACATAAGATATATTAAATTTGCTTACATAACCAATAACCAAATAGTAGTAAATGAAAGGCCATAATTCAAAGTCTTGTTAAAAGAACTGATAAGTGCAATTATTTGCACTTATTGTGGTTATTTATAATTTTATATGATCCTTTTTTTAGTTGCTTAGTGGTCTTTTAGAGCCGTTTTAAACTTATTTACTCCAATTGATACCTCCTAACAGATTTGTGAGAAAATCAGTCAATTATGGAGTATATTGTGTAAAGTATGGCTAGTAGTGTTTATAGGGGATCAAGAAAAGAAGAAAGTGTGTCTTGTGTTGTTAAAAGTGCCAAGCCATATGAAGAAAGTCAAGCAAGAAACCAAAAATTAATGTTTCCAAAGTCAAAATTTCTCCCAGCTTGCAAAGTCGAGTCGGCTAAGGAGGGTTCTTAAGCCCTGGCGACTCGGCGACAAAAGAAAAATGATGCACTTTTCCAGCAAGAAACGCCCACTCGGCGTGAGGGGAGGAAAGACAATTGCCGAGTCGGCGACTATTGCTGCACAAAAGTTGGTTTTTCATCACGAAAAGCCGACTAGCTGAAGTCCAACTCTTGTGAAAGCTGACTCCGCAAAATGTAACTTGGGCTGCATAGAAATTTTTCAAGCGGCAGTTTTCTTAATTTTTAATTAGTTTTCATTAGCTTCTAGGGTTAAGTCCTTTTGAGTATAAATAGGGAGACAAACTTCTTATTGGGATTTCTTCATCTTCTACTCCATTGAACACCCTTTAGAATTCTTGTAAGCATTTAATTTTCTTCTCATTTTAATTTCTTGTCATTAATTTGCTTTCTCATTATTAATTTAATTTTTCTTTGTCAAATTTGTTTTGTTTAATCTTTCTTTGTCAAACTTTAATTGTTTTTCTTAGTAGTAATCATTAATAAAAGCAACATTATTTCTCATAAATTGTCTATCTTAGAAGTTAGATCTTTAATTGTGTCCTTATATATTTTATTTATTGTATTTAATATTATTATTATTGTTGAGGTTGTGGTGTGACTTAGAGTGCACCAATGGAGTATGATGAGTTTTGATGGTGTATGGATGTGTGTGGATACAAGTATGTCTTGGTTGAATGGGTTTGAAGTGGTCCCAAGCTATTAGGAACTAGCCAACAGCAGTAACGTGGTGCTGAAGCTTCTGCTCGACCCGAGCCTAGGCGCTCGACCTATCCAGAAGGTCTCTGGATCCTTTGCTCGACCTCAAACAGTCTCGCTCGACCAGAATCCATATTGCTCGACTGGGTCGAGCGAAGGCAGCGGCAGCCTCTGTTTCGTGATGCGACAAATCCTACGGGTTGTATTAAGGCTAGGCCCACTCCCAATCATTAGATTATTATCTCACATGTATAAATAGACCCTCATACACTCCTTTCTAGGTAGATTCTCAAAACCCTAAGCTAAACACATAAACCCTTCTCCTCTCTCTTTTCTTCTTCTCTAAGTATTATTCTCCATTGTAAGAGTTCTTTGAACTCCATTGATATTTCACATAATACAAGCAAGCTAACCACCACCGGATGACGTAGCCCACATTGGGTGAACCTCGTAAATCATTGTGTCCTTTGTTTATTGCTTTATTATTGTTTATCATTGCATCATTGAAGTGTTTGTTTGTTATTTTGCATAGAACACCCTTACCAAAGGTCTTGGGTCTTTCTTAGGGATAAAGTTAGACACTTTAGGCCCTATTGTGTTAGTTATTTCAATTATAATTATTGTCATGCTTAGTTGTATCCTAGGGTTTTTATCTATTGCTTTCACCATGAATAGTGAGTAGATCTATTTTCTAAGATAAGGGTTTGAAACTATAATTCAAGTATGATTTGACCATTGAAGGTGTCTATAACGTTAGGATTAAAGTGATTAAATTGAGCTAAACCTAAATTAAATATGTTTTGTTAAACTAATTAACAGAACTAACGTGTGAGACTAGGATTAACTTTGCTTTAGGGTAAATTTTAGTTAATTTCTTATTTATTCATTCAATAAAACTAGCATGTGAGAATTGAATTAATAAGGTCTGAATCTAATAGTTAATCAACGATAGTTTGAGATTGATAAGATCTTATGTAATCACATATTTAATTCGACATTTTATAGAAACTGATAGAGGTTTGATCATACAAGAAATTTTAGGGGATTCCCAACACCCTAGATTTCTTTATCATACATTTCCAGACCAATTATCATTGCATTCTTAGAAAATTAGATACACAACATCAATCATCTATCTTTTTCACCAAGCAATATAATTAGTAGTGATTAGCAATTTCTTATAGCTTCCTGATGTTCAGCCCGTAACTACACGTTTATCGTGCACTTGCGATATATAAATTTTCACATCAAGAACTAAACAGTCTCAACCATATTCTAATATGAACTCTGAAGCAACTAATATCGAAAACATCAACCATAAATCTCATTAGACATGGCAAATCCGCAAAAGCAAATGCATGTGTGATGGTATGTTAAGCTATAATAAAACATAATACTTACCACCCATAGGAGAGTACGCGGCTTACGCGTTGTGATGTTCTCGGTGACTAGTTTAAAGCCTTGATGAGCATCAACTATTTCGACAATTGTCATTGCACCTAGTAGAAAGAATACAATTTGACTCACTTCAGCTGTAGCATGCTCTAGCTCTGACATAGCTACCTCCGTAGAAGGAGCCTACAAATTTATTATTAATGAGAAAAATTAAGCACGTCTTATGAGAGGAATTGTTTCCTTCAAGATTACTCTATATACAGCTAAAAAGAAACTAAGCACATATTGATTAAGGACTTTGTTCATACGCAAATGTAATGGAAGACTGATATCCTTGATTTATCTCGAGATTTGTATAATTGATATATTATAGCATGAAAGTCAAATTATACCATAAGACTGATTTCCTCATATGGTCAAAGTATTTGTATAGTACTTTATCTTGGTATGTTAAATGCAAAATCAAAACGTAAGAAAACAATAAACATAATGAATTTAACTCCAACAATCACAAGGAGTGTTAAAATCAAGAGATCATCAACAAAAATGTGCATTACATTTCAGTATCAACATATATAATTCATGATGCAAACTCATTTCTTCCATACAAACTCTAATGGCTTGATCTAGATTCATATGAAGATAGTGAACACGTATAATTGATGTTGTAAGCATTTTAAATAAACATTACTCTCCCCTATTCAAATCAAATGCCCCATTTAATTTTGCACATTTGTCGATGCACTGTTATAATTCTAAATATTGGTAACTGTGCTTGGTTAAAAATTTCAACGAGTTGATATTAATAAAATTTACATTGAGAGGAATCAAATAAGATCTCACTTGATTATGTTTTAACTTATAGATTGAGAATAAAATACAAACTTAAAGTGATTGGTGAATAATGCAAAAAACAGATGGGACATTTGATCAAAATAGGATAGAGTATTTTGGTTTTCAAGTTACGTAATAACATGTCAAAGAACCTGTGGAGTGTATCATAGTATGGCGTTTAAAGAATTGAAAGGCAGTTAATGAAGATCTTGAGATTGTTGCCATACGTACACAACCAATATTTCCATAAGAAACAAAAACAATCTTACCCCTATACATCTAACGGCCCACAAGCTTACTCCCATGAGTAATCCTACTCCACTTTTGTTGAAGGCTAAAGATTCCTCAAATATTATGCCAATGTATCCTATGCCAAAAAGCAATGACATAGCAAGATCCTGCATCACAAAATTTCACTAGTGCTCATTTGTTAGCATGTATCGTTTAAATATAGATTGATACTCCTCCGTCCCTTTGAATTTGTAACAAGTACTAGTCGTTTCTTTATTAATTTCTAGTTTAGTTTCAGGTAGAATTAGACAAAAGTTTTAAATTGTGTGGATAAAATGAAAAAAAAGATTAAACGTGTGGATAAGAATTATAATAGGGTGTGGGGTCATTGTCAAAAAAAATGTAACAAATTAGGACGGACTAAAATGAAATATTAGAAAATTCAAGGGGCGGAGAAGTATGCATTAGCAAGGCACCTCAACAATTAATTAAAACAGTAGAGACTACAATTAAGAGGAACCTGATTTGCAGCAACCCAAGAATGGTTAATGGCTATTGTACCCGCCAGAGCAGCTGCAAAAACAGCAAGAGCCTTCACAAAATCAGTCTTCGGCTCGTAATCGGCTTCTAAATCTTGGGAGCTTGCTTCATCGATAGAACATATTGGATCACACTCTCCTGAAGATGGTATTAGCTCCTGAGACTATTAAGGTAAATAAACAACTCAGAAGATGGCCCATCAAGAAGCTACAGCCTAAGTGATATAATATGCAAGATAGTGCCATCTAGCTATTCTACCAAACCAATCCAAAATGACCAAAAAATATGGTTTGGATTTTCTATAATATGGTTTGTATTTGGATTGGAATAAAATCCAAAAAAATTTGATTCGGACTAGGCGTGCGCATGTCAACTAAAAACTTAAGTGCTCTTGCAACAATACTAAGCCTTTGTTCAAGAATCTAAGAGTAATTTTTTTTCAGCCTCACATTTGGTTCCGTTATTTTATTTTATTTTTTATTTACTATTTGGTTCTTAATTTGATTTTCATTTAGAATTAACTTTTAGTTGAAAGTTTGGTTTGATTTGGTTTGGATTGGACTAAAAAAATGTACTAATTGAATCCGGTTTGGTTTGGATTGTGACAAAATGTGATTTGGATTTGGATTGAAAAAAAAGGAATTAACTTCGGTTTGATGATTAAAAAGCAGACCAAACTTTCACCCCTAATTATACTAACGGGCCACCAAGGACAGAAAACAACAAAAACTTAACGTGCCAACTGCCAACAAGCATTCCTAACCACTAAAAAACCTTGTCTCATATTCATATAGCTATCGATAACCACAAAATTGATGGCCATTCTTTTTCTAGCACCAATTAACGGGGGGCATACTAAAATTTTTGGAAATTCACACTGCAAACTATGCCAACATTTTAAGGTTTTTTGGAGTTATGTGTTTAATAGGATATAAACAGTAACAAGATAGGAGTAGCTTAAGGGAAGCACAAAAAACTTGAGGAAGAAAAACTAAAAATGCTAAGGGCTTCATATATAAAACAACACTGAAAAATTAAATTTTTTCAAGCACTTAAAGAGCAACAACGTGACAAATTGAATACTACTGAAACTTCAAAAGCAAAGTTGTGAAGGAGTGGCAGAATTCCAAGCAATAGTTTCAATGAGATCTTAAAGTGATAAGTACCAAACATCAATTTGTAACAACAGATGCTTTTACAAAAGTGTAGAATTAGCAATGATATTTTAAATGATCAAGATTCATGAGTATTAAAATAATATAAAACATGATTACATGAATATAATGATTTTATTGCTTTTATAGAAGAAACAAAATAGCTACTTAATATAACATTACAATGGAACAACTTATGAGACATGTGAATGAAGAAGTGGAGACTAGTCCTCAAGTAAAATTTGTTTCTGAAGAGTCGAGAAGAACAAAGAAAAATGCATCAAAGAGAAAGTCGAAAATCAAGTTGAAAATAAACAAGTAAGCCGCACAAAACACAGTTTTTAGTTGGAAAAAACTAAACAATATTGTGCAGTATTGGTATATAGGAAAGCCATAAAAGGTCTCAAACATGCTCAAGAGGAGAATGACAGTTGGTGATATATGTCACCCCCAACAAAAACAATTAAGCGTTTCAGTATGTGGATGCAAGTCTACTAACAAGTACATCAACAAGAAAACTAATTTGCAGGATATATTTGGAAAGTTTACACTCAATCAAGAGTCAAGACCGTGCTTAGATGGGAACCAATTGGCATTAGGGTAATTTTATATTGTTGCACATTCACTCGAGAAACATGACATTAATCTACGTCTTAAAAAGTTCAACAAATGAGAAGTGACCAAAGAAGTAATAAAGATATGGTAAGAGCAGTTTAGATTTCCAACAATTGTACATTAACTTCTAAAATAAACTCTATGATCTTGTAAGGTAGCTTCCTATGATGTACCATCCCATGAGCTTTCAAATATTCTTCTACAATTATGTTTTTTATCCATACATTTAACCATTTACAACGACTTAAGCTTGTTTTATAAGAAAAACACAAACTTGCTTAACCACTAACAATTAAAAGAAAAAAAATTGTTTTTCCATTAAAATACAATAAAGTTGAAAGTTGAAATGCGAGACTATACTTTTTAATAAATCCCATTTTCTTACAACACCAAACGTCAACATGGCCAATTCTAAACCTAAGTCCTAAATGATAAACTTCAGGATCATCTCATTTATTTAGCGGCAAATCAATATGAATAGTCAATAGTCAAAACCTATTGAAGTGTCCATTTATTACCTACATGCGAGTTGTTCCACATCGGAGGAAGAGAAGAGTAAAATCACTTTATAACTACAGGATTAACTCTTACTACAAACAATTAGTTTTAGTTGTAAAGCTTCTTTGGGTTTATAAGTGGTTTAAGTGTCCATTTGTTACCTACATACCATTTGGTTTTAGAAATGAACTTTTTGGGTTTATAAGTGGTTAAACTCTTCTCTCTTGGTAGGTACCGATCCCATTTTCTAAAATTCTATCAACTAACATTTAAACGCTCAAACCACTGTTCCAGAAAATTCATCAATAAGAAACTATCGTATCCATTAAAATCCAATAAAGATGGAAATGACAAACAATATATCTTTAACTTAACACTAGACTTCTATGTTCTTACAGCATAAAACCAAGTAGAAAATAATAGTAAACCAAAAACTCTCAGTTGATAAGTATGATAACAGTTACTGTTTAGCGAATTAATTTCATAACAATAAACATCTAAAATTAATCTGCTAGGCGTTAACTACTTTACAGCTTTATATACAAGCAAAATCACGAATTCAAATCAATGCATAGAGAACAAGACACGGAGAAATTCATACTAATACAATAAATTGTTTCAATTAAAAAGCCAAAACAATAAACATGATAAAATACAAAATTAAAAATGGACAGAAATCAAAAGACCTGAATTTGAGGTGATGTAGAAGAATTTCCAACCCTATCTTCAGCTCTAACAATAACACCGTCACCACACAAATGTCTTCGACGTTTACCGCTCCAAAGATTCGAACTAAAGCTCGCCGGTAACCTAATATTCGGCGGCGAAGTTCGCCGGAGAACAGTCGGAGATGTTAAGGAAGAAAACAGAAATGATCGTTCATTGAACGGCCGTAATGTCGACACGTAGTAAATCGGTGAAGACATGGATGACGCCATTAGAGACAAAGTTAGAGCAAGAGAGTGTAATAGTCTATTGTAGTTTTGTACACTCGATTGTAGTTTTGTAGAGTCAATTGTAGTTTTGTGTCATCGGCTACGATTGGCGAGAAACTGTTTCTCCACAAATTTTTTTTTTATATTTGTCAACTTGCACATTATTACAGACTAATTAGTAAATATTCCTTGCCTCAAAAAAAAAAATTAATAAATATTTATAAAAATCTTTTATCAGGGGCTAATAAACATTTAGTACATACTTAGAAAAGAAAAAGAGCGAAACTTTTGTTGTAGTGTGAAAGTCTTATTATTTCTTTATTAATATATTTTATCGATTATATAGACATAACCAGTAGTTATATGTCATGACTTAAATTGACTTAAATTGATATTTAAAACGGATTATATTCAAGGTAATATTTAAGTCTTAAATTGAATATTTAAAGTAGTTCTAGTGTGAAACTTTGTTTTGAGATACTTTTGTAATATTGATATTCATTATTAAAGTGGTATTTCCGTTTAATTTTGAAAATTGCTTAACTTGGGTCTTTGTACGATTGAATTGCTTATTATTGACGTTGTTCCTTACTATCTAAAAAAGTTATGATTTTAATCATTTATTTTGATTTATGTGAGTTAGTCGGCCTCATTCTTAAGAGATTAAGGTTTAGACATTATTACTGTTGACGCCATTTTTTTCTATTCTTCAAAAATTATTACATGAATAATGTAAAATAATTAAAATACAACACGTTCTCGGTCATACTACGTCAACAACAAAAATAACATATAACATAAGTTAATTAAAGTGAATCAATATCTCAATTTAATCAATAAAAGAATCACCACATTGTAGATTCATTAGCAAGCAATTCAACATTTGAAAAATTAACCTAATATACTCGAATTTAGTTTTAAACTCAGTCACTTCAATTCACTAACATGGTTGCATCGTTCCGAAAATGCACCAACTCTGAAGCAAAGAAAAGAATATATAGAAAGATGATTAAAAATGATATTTAAAATGATTATATATTTAAGAATATTTAAGATAAAGTTGGGAGTTTGCTGCTACTACAAGAAAATACATGATTTCATATAAATTAAATTTACAAAGGATTCGTAATAGTTTGATCCAAGGAAAAAGTTGTTGAAAAGAGGAGGGTTTTGAGGAAACATATTCTATGGGGTAACCTAAGGGATGAAGTACGCACAACTTTCACATACGAGGATTAGCTCAATGGAGTATGTTAGGCAGTCAGAAATTGCTAACCAAATGTAGAAATCGAAGGGGAAGCCAAAAGAATATAAGGATACATGGTGGTGGAATGACGAAGTTCTAATCAAAATCAAGGAAAACTTTTAAGAGTTTTAAGGGGCAACTTCGCAAAAGAAGCAATCAGATTAAAAAGAGAGATTTACAAATAGGCCAGATGAGCGGCAAAGAAAGTAGTAATTGGGACAAAAGAAAAACATAAATAATTATTATTTCTCATAATAGGATGCAAGTACTATAATTAACCTGTCATTTTTTGACATATTTTACACTCAAATAAAACATAAAATATGGGTTTACTTTTGGTATGGAAAAAAGATTTACTCCCAACAATTAAATTTTTGAATTACAAACTTAAACAATAAATGCTTCAAGTTCCTCAAATTGAGAAATATTCTCAAAACTATTATCTTTAAATGACACCAAGCTCTCCATGTATGCAAAAACTCCATAACATTTAAAATGTACCCCAAAATCAAGATCCTTCAGTTCTTGTGAGTCTAGATCAATCAGTACCAACTTACAGTCCCGATTTTCCAACACGATTAAATTATCCTTCCAATGGCCAACGGGATTCCATATATGTAATAGAGGTCCTAATGTTAGTTTCTTCGTCCAACATCCATTCCCAAAAGTCCACACATCTAAAACCTTCTCCTCATCATGGAGAGACAAAAAAGCAAGAGAATCATCATATATTGCAAGAACCTTAGAACTTGGTTGTGCATAGTCCGGAACATCCATCTCTATAAATGTGTCGGTACCCATGTTGAAAGCAACTATCATAAACGACGTCAAATTATTATATGATCCCAACCAGTAGTACCATCCATTTACATACATGTAGCATCTATTTGTATCCATAAAATCAATTCTAGCAAGGTCTCCACAATATCTCCATGAATCTGTACTAAGGGAATAGACGAAGACTGATAATGAACACATGACAACATTTGCTTCATTAGCGGTTTTTCGAATCCCAATAACAGCCACCTTATAATCTCCTGTTAAAGGATCTAACCCTAAACCATTGACTTCAAGCCCTAAATATTTGGTATTTGGAGGAAGATTGTGCTTAAAACTCATAACTTTAGGCAAATATTTGAACTTGTTCATAGTCGGATTCCACAAAGCACGAAGATTATAACTCTGCTCATACAGGTAATAAATACCATTACAAGGACCACAAATAGTTGAGTTATGCATGATGTGGATAGTACTAGGATATATCTCAGCTCCAACCAAAACTCGAGGAGTTTCATCTACTAATAGCTCATACAACTTAAGTTCAGCATGGGTTTCATGATAATTAGCAAGGAGACAAGAACGCCAATCTTCATTGTTGTTATAGTAGTTTTTCAAATGTTTCGATACAAAAGCAGCATTTGAAATGATAGCATACCATGATTTGCAAACACTTTTGTATTGAAGCACATACTTCACAGGAAGCCACGATAAAATTTCAATAATCAAATTTTCTGGCAAATCCTCGGCCTTTTCCATTGCATTCTGCATTGATCTCTTATGTTCTTTGTCATTTCTAAAACAATCCATAAAAACAGAACCAAAAAAGGTTTTCAATTCCAATCATCATCACCAACAATGACAATCAATCACCATTGCAACTATATTAAGAATAATATTATTTTAAGAGTCAAAAAAAACACCCAAAGAAAATTTAAAAATTTCATACTTTCTACTAAAACTTTGATTAAACAAGGTACATAATTTGCTTCATAACTTGCCAAATAATAAAGAAGAAATAAGAAAAAAGTATTAGAATAAAAAAATTTATTAATATTTCTACTCTAGGGAAGAACAAAACAAACCCAAAAGTAGAAATCCCACAAGAGATTGTACAAATATATTTACCTTTGTTTCAAAAGTTGACTTATAACTTCGTAGTCGGAATCACAAGCATAACGTTGCAAGGAGAGAGCCATTGCTGTAACGTAGATATCAAAACAATCATTAGACATCAACCATTAGTGAGAAAAAAGAAAAAGAAAGGGATTAAAATCAGAAAAAGAGAATGCATAGGTTAATCAAAATTTTAAAATTTCCTGAATAATGATTAGTTTCACAAACATGATGCATGAAAAGGAAAAGGAAAAGAGAAGAGGCATGAGTAATTAATTTGCAAATAAGAAGTACTTTGAATTTGGATGAAAAACACAACCGATGAAATTTGAGGATGTAGATGAATTTATCTACATCAACCACAAAGTAAAAGTACTGCAATTTGTCACCAAGGAAAATATCAGAAAAATTTAAGTTCAACTCGACTCCTTAAATAGTTTCAAAGTGCACCCTTAAGTGAAAATATTACCTAGAAATGTAGTCTTATCCTTGAATCTGAATCATATGATTAGTGTATGTTATAACATGTATATAGTATTAGTAACTTAGTGTGTATGAGTTATTTCTTTCCTTAGCTATATGATTTGTTATAGTATGTATACCGTGTAGGACTTATTTCTTTCCTTAACTATATAATATGTTATTGCATATAGAATATATATGAATTATTTCTTTCCTTATCCATATGATTTGTGATCACATGTAAATTGTGTGTGAATATTTTCATTCATTATCCATATGATTTTTTATAGCATGTATCTGAATAATTTATTTCCATAACCATATGGTTTATTTTAGTATGAATTATCTATTTCCATAGCCATATGGTTTATTTTGCATGAAATGTGAATAATGATATAAATATTGATTAAAAGGTCGAGATCGTAGAAAACCAAAATGAATAGAGAAAGAAAATACAAGTGGACAACCATCGAAAATCAAAAGTATATTTTCAATTATAGCTTTTGTTTTACATAAATTTAGTATTCAATTTAATTACTTTACTAATGTAAGTGTATATATTATCTTAAATATAAAGGTGCAATGGAAAATACTCATGCTAGCTCTACTATGATTGATGACTTTGAGACCATTGAGGATAATATTGAAACATTTGATGTTATTGACATGGTAGGATATATTTTATTTTTCATTATTTAATTAAAGATTAAGAAAGTGCTTTTGTGTTTGTTATATAATTTTCATGTTTGGCAATATCTAGATGGAGATGATGTTGATGATAATCTGGATTCAATGAAAGATTATTATATATGTTTTCTCTATGTTTTTATGTGTGTGTTGGTTTAGTTTGAAACTTTGTTATACTCTGGAGATATTTGATTTGGAACTTTGGGTAATTTGGGACTTTATATGATTGAATTTCTTTATGTAATTTGGGTTTCTAACGATTTACGTTTCTTTTGCACTTTAAGAACTTAAATGTTCGAAACATTAAAAACTTGGTAGCCTAATTAGCATAAAAATATTTAAAATTTCGTATAGTTTTATGAATTTATACGAATTAAAGAAAATTGCATGATGTATTCTTTTATAGTTTTTAGAAAAGAAATTGATAGTTTTAGATCCAGATTCAAACCCTAGATTAGGCAAAACCTATGGAATTGGGTCTAGATCCAAATTTTTCGGATCCTATTGATTTGGGTACTAAAAAAATTAGGGTCTGGAATTGGGTGTAGGTGGACAACCATTGGAACAAATATATTGGTTTATATAGACTAGCCGACCTCATTTTTTAGAAATTAAGACTCATACATTGTAATTGTTGTTGTTGCTATCTTAAAAAATTACTACATAAATAATGTAGAATAATTAAAATACAACATGTTGTCTGTCATACTATGTCAACAACAAAACTAACATATAATACTCAAGTTCTTAGTCTGCACAACTTCACTCACACAAATCACTGGCTCACACCCAATGTAAATATCCCAATATAGTACAGTTAATTAAAGTGAATCAATATCCCAATCTATTCAACAAAAGTATCACCACATTGTAGATTCATCAGCAAGCATTTCAACATTCAAAATACTGACCTAATACACTCGGATTTGGTTTTGAACTCAGCAACTTCAATTCACTAACATGGTTGCATCATTTCGAAAATTCACCAACTCCGAAGCAAACAAAAGTTTATAGAAACTAGAAAGATAACTAAAAATGATACTTAAGAATACCAATACACCAGCTTATTCATGCAGTATAAACATTAATCCGAATAATGTGAAACCAAGAGCGGAATGCAAATTACCCAGTCAACTGGCACAGCGCGGGTTTCCGGAAAATTGATTCCAAAAACCCCAATTAGTTGGTTGCAATTGTTTGCCCGGACATCAGAAACTAATCAAAAGAATGAATCAATGGCGGTGGACGGGAATTAGAGATTGACATTTTAAAGGAATTGGTTCGTTGTGATGCTATTAAGTAGTAACGGTTCGTGGTTGCTTGAATTTGAGAGAAATCAAAGAGGTTTATAGTTTACATTACATAATTTGAATTGAGGATTACACTTAACACAGAAAGAACATAAGTTTGCAAAAGAGAAGGAATGTACCTCCGTAGATGTAGCTCACAGATTCAGGTGTAGGATCAACATCGCTACTAAAACATAAACCCTAATCAATCATAAAAATAATTAGGGTTCTTTACATCAACAAAATTCTCTGAAAAATCATCTTCAATATTGGATAACCAAGATAAGTAATTATACTCCCTCCATTTCAGTTTACTTGTCTCATTTCCTTTTTTTTACAATTTCATACTATTGTCTCATTTTCTTTTTTGGCTGACCTTTTCTTACCTAAATACCCCCACTTTTCCAATTCCCAATACTCCACTACCACCTTTACAATTAATTTAATCAATTAAAATACCCATCTTAAAATCCGTGACTAGTCAAATGAGACTAGTCAAAAGAAATGGAAGGAGTATTAAATAACCTTGTTTTTCATGTAAAGAAATTGGGAAGAGGGAGGGGAGACAGAGATGGAGTTAAAAACTAAAAGGGTTATTTAATTTTAAAAAATTACCTACAATAGTCTAAACTATTCATGATTTACTATAATAATCTCATCTGGTAATCAACCATAAATAATCTCAACTTTAAGGATATTTTGCTAAAGTAAACTCGGGTAACCTGATGACTTGCTACAGTAGGTAATTCACTAAAAAAATAAATTAAATATTAATTTAAAATTAGAAAATATTTTTGAAAATTTACATAAAAATTCTAAATAATGAAAAAAATCATAAATTTTTTATGAACATTTTTTAACATTTTTTCGACATTTTATTTTAATTTCTCTTTTTTATTAAAAATTAAACTTGTTAAAGAAAGTCATCCGGTCACCGAGTTTACTCTAGGAAAATGCCTCTAAAAGTTGGGATTATTCATGGTTAATCAATAGGTGGGATTATTGTAGAAAAATCATGAATAGTTTGGATTATTCAAGGTAATTTTTCTATTTAATTTTGACAAATTATTAGATAACCGTGGTTCTGGATTGGGGTGTTCATTACCGGGTACCCGTACTCGAAAAGTCGGGTACCCGAGTACCTTTTTTAACGGCCCGTGTCCCGGCCCATTTAATGCGGGTACCCGGATAAAACGGGTCGGGACACCGGGTACCCGGTTATTATTTTTGATTTTTTTTTTTTTTGCATTTGATTATTTTTTAGATTTAATTATAATTTTTAAAATAAAATTAATAAAACAATTATCAAAAAATCTTTAATGTTAACATATAAACACGAATTAACTCACCTAAATCTTCATTATTTTACTAACACGTGAACCACCTACCATTAAAATTAAGATAATGACAAAATCCCCATTAACAACAAATCAAATGAAATCATGAATATTAAAAAAACTCATCAAAATTAGTATACAAATTACAAGAATTAAAAATTACAAACCCATAAAAAATTCACATTGAGACCCTACTCCATTTGTGAAAAAGATAAAAAATTGGATGAAATGTTAAAATTGTTACCGGGTACCCGGATCAAATTTAAGCGGCCCATGACCCGACCCGGTTAAGGCGGGTCAGGTACCGACCCGGAATTTTCATTTTTTTTAAATTTTTGACCCGCCATTTATGAGACGGGTCAGCGGGTCGACGGGTTTGAGTGCGCTGAGGAAGTTGAGGAATGGGGATTAGGGTTTGAGTTTTGAACGGGGGATTTAGGTAACACAAATCTTTTGGGACGATCATATATTTTTTAAAATATTATAAGTAGGCATTAAAAATAATGTAAATATACATTTAAGATATTAAAAATACGGTAAATAGAAATTAAGGATAATGTAAATAGTTATTATAAATAAAGTGAGAAGACATTAATCTTTATTGGACTGGACTTTAAATATGCCTCTCAAAGATACAATCTCTCAAGAAACTTGTCGATAAAATATAGGTTTTAGTGTAAACCTAACGGGCGATAATGCGTATGGAATGTTTAGCTAGCCAAGACAAATCTCAATGTCTTACGGCACTCTCAATGGTGATAAAAAAAAATCCTCACCAATTTCTCTTAACATTTTCCCCCTCATCCACATTAGATAGATTTTTTGTGTGAAAATTTTTGCTATTGAGGTTTATCCCATTCACCAGAAAAAAAGTTTCCTCACTACTCTCCCATACTTTATATTTTACCTCACCTTATTCTCTCTATCTACCTTGAAATTTTATTAAGACAAAAAAATAATTCATAAAATATTATATGAAGATAGATATAATACTAATACCTCAAAAAAATTAAAAATAAAAATATTAAACACATAAAACCACTTGAATACTAATATTATGAAATTATAGAGAAGAGAATTTTCGAAGTGTGTCAAAAAATAGAAAAATGAATGTCTATTTATAGAGAATATTTTTTCATGAATGTTGGTATATTTTTAAAAGTCTTTAAAATTAGAAATTATGTGTAAGAAAATAGGAAAATGGAGTGTATTTATTTATACGGTAGGTCTCATGGGAGACCGTCTATTCTATAGACGGATATCACAAAGCCCAGCCCAACCACAAAATGGCATTTTAATTTTTTAGAGAAAAAGGAAAAAAATAAAAAAAAAGAAAATTTTTAATAACCGTCCTTTTGGGAAACCGGATGAAACCATACATTCATAACTGCCATTTTTAACTAGCAAAATTAACGGGTCCCAAAAGAGCAAGAATACCAAAATCTTCCAAGAAAAAATTAAAGAGCAAAACTCCTCCATTAAAACAGCAAAACTAAAGAGCAAAATCTTCAACTACAATGGAACAAAGTATAGTTGTTTGTTGAGTATGCTTTTGCTTTTGCTTTTGCTTTTTTCTTTGTTTTGGGTGTGGGAAACTGTGCAAAAATGTTTGTTTTAGTAAAAAAATTGTTGCTTTGAAGAATAGGATGAGAATCAGGAGACAGAGAGGACAAGAGAAGATGAAATGGTAAAGTGTAAGAAAGAATGAGAGAGAATCAGAAATTTGTCAAACAGAGAGGGAGGGAAGTCATGACATGAGGCCGGCCATATTCCAATTGACAATTATAATTCAGTATAACTCAATATGGCTTACAAAACTTAGACATTATAGTGCCAAAAATCAGACATTATACTACAAAATTTAGACATTATATCTCTAAAACTTAGTCAGTATAATATTATAGCTCCAAAACTTGGTCATTATAGCTCCAACAATAAGTCAGTATAGCTCCATAATTTATTCAGCTAAACGCTAAAACTTAGACATAATACTCCAGAACTTAGCCATTATAACTCCAAAACTTAGACATTATAACTCCAAAACTTAGACATTATAACTCCAAAAATAAGTCATTATAACTCAAAAATTAGGCATTATATCAAGTTGTAAAAATAAGTCATTATAGCTCCAAAATTTATTCCTTATAGATTCGGAACTTGGTCATTATATCTCCAAAACGTAAACATTATAACTCCAAAACTTAGACATTATAACTCAAAAAATAAGTCATATCAAATAAGTCATTATAACTCCAAAACTTAGACATTATAACTCTAAAAATAAGTCACTATAACTCCAAAAATAAGTCATTATATCAAGTTGTAAAAATAAGTCATTAAAGCTCCAAAATTTATTCCTTATAGATCCAGAACTTGGTCAATATATCTCCAAAACTTTAAATATATAAAGCAAATCTGTCTAATTACAACTTTAAAACATTTATAACTTCAAAATTATGTTCTGAATCATAATTACTAAATGTCTTCAAGAATTAGCATAAAAACAGCAAATTGTCTTCTTTTTTGTTCATTACAACTTAAATTTTAAACATTTACAAATCAAATTGTCTTCTTTTTTGGGACATTCTTCCTCTGCCTTGTCTTCAAGCATAAAAACAGCAAATTATCTTCAAGAATTAGCAGCACCTCCTTTGTTGAATGTGGACATTTTCAAGACCTATTTCAAAAGTAAAATACCAATGGATGAAAAAGAATGTAAATAGCATCCACATCTTAATTTTTACCCAAACAATTAATTTTAAAACACTAAATTAAATTGATATTCCAAAATGTAACTTAAAACACTGAATTGAAATGTAACTTCAACTTCATCAAACAAAAAATACCAAAATCACAGATTCTTCAAATTAAAATGAAAAAAGCCATATAATGATCTAAGAACCGAAAAAATACACTTTAAAACACTGAATTTCGAAAAAATTCACTTCAACTTCGAAAAAATAAGTCATTATAACCATTAATCAACCCATTATAGCACCAAACATAAACATGGACAATTATATCGTAGTTGTCATCATCATTATAGCACCAAAAATATAGAACAAAATTTACTATAATAGCACCAAAAATATAGCCAAAACACAAAATTTACTATTATTATGCAAATATTTCACATTAACATTTTATTATGCAGATGTATTGATGCTAAGTAGTCTTGTGACCAGTTTAAGTTATGCTTTAAAAAATATACCATTAAAACACCAAATATAGACAGTTTAGTCCCAAACACACGTTATTATAGAACAAAACATAAACCATTATATTCCCAAACACACCTTCGTAGATGCATATAGCATTGTTAAGGTCGTTGGCATCATCTCGATCTCCAGGAACTGAAATAGACAAAAAAATTTATAATCAAAATAAACTAAATACACCATTGATCGAATTTAAATAACTATTAGTCGATTTTATTGAAAAAAAAAACAAAATTAACTTAGGCAATTTTCATCCCCCATTAAAGCCTAGGACGAAGCTTGGAAATTCATCAATTTGGAAAATCTATTTATCACAAACATTCTCATCCAACATTGAAGCTTGGAAATTCATAAAATTTTAATAATTAGTATTCGTCATTAGTACCTTCGTCTTCTATTTCAATTTGAAAATTCTCATTCGCCATTAAAGCCATTGATGAAGCTCGGAGAAGAAAAACAAAAACCAGAATTTAATTTATATAAACACATGCGAAAAATTTAAGAATTCATGATTTCATCGTCTTGCAAGAACCATTCATATGTTTAATCAGTCGAATTCAGCGACATGTACCAGCGAACCGAATGATTAAATTCAACAAAGAAGCAAAATGAATTCATGGTTCTTGAAAAACAGTAACTTAAGAATTCATGATTAAATTCAATTACATACTATGCGCCATATCCTTCGAATATGTTTGATCGAATTCAGACATTATATCTTCCATTGTAGTTGAAGATTTTGCTCTTTTGTTTTGCTGTTTTAATGGAGGAGTTTTGCTCCTTAATTTTAATGTTCTGGAAATTTGCAAGGAAGGTTTTGGTATTCTTGGAAGGTTTTGGTATTCTGGAAATTTGCTGTTTTTGGAAGATTTTGGTATTCTTGCTCCATTAAATTTTGCAAGGAAATTTGTTGTTCTGGACCCGTTAATGGTGCTAGTTAAAAATGGCAGTTATGAATGTATGGTTTCATCCGGTTTCCAAAAAGGACGGTTATTAAAATTTTTTTTTTTTTCCTTTTTCTCCAAAAATTAAAATGTCATTTTGTGGTTGGGCTGAGCTTTGTGATTTCCGTCTATAGAATAGACGGACTTCCCTGAGAATTTGTGTTATTTATATTGGTGGAGGAGCCCACTATGAGGAAACCCAAAAAATTTCCTTTCATTGAAATTTTTTTTAAAACATTTGAGAATTTTTTTTGTATAAGTGTTCTCTTGAGAGATCGTCTTTTGTAAAGACGACTCTCAAAAGTCCAGCCCAAATTTATATTTAGAGTTGTAAAAATATATATTTAGAATTGGACTGGGCTTTGAAGAGCTGTCTTTACAAAAGACGGTCGCAAGTAAGAATTGGTGTTTTTTGTGAATATTCACTAATGGGATGCTTTTTACATAAAAAAATTCTCAAATAACAAATCTTGACCAATGTGATGGCTTTTATATGCCAAATTTTTATATGGTAACTAGTCAAGATACTGTTTATGGATGTTGGTGCATAATGCATATAGTAAAAGATTATTGATAAAAGGGGTTTTCTTTTTACAAATGGTTATATACATTATATTGATTGACTTCTTTGACCAGCTAGAAGCCTAAAAGTATTATTAAACCGACCAATAATTTAACATGTTTAAACGCAAACTCGCAGTCCAAAAGCGTTATTGTATTAGAAAATTTACAATGTTATCTATTTCTGTTTATATTTGAACATCTTAAGAAATGACACGTTTTTCAAACCACAATTTCCACAACTTAGCAAATATTATACAACAGTCCTAAAATTCAAAGCATGACAATACATATGACTTACGAAACATCAAATATTTCCTGTTGAATGGAGATCATTGATTCATTTCAGGTATGAGCTAAAGAATGTTGGCTCGAAGTGCCCATGAGCTAAAGAGGTAAATGATTTCGCTCTGACTACATATTTTATATATGTATGTCAAAGTTGCAATGGGCGCACCAAAATCTCTTTCCGCCCCCATTGCTTTTGCAAGATTACAAAGAAAAGTTTTGTAATTAAACTGGTTTAATATATCTATGTCTGTTTTAGTTGAGCTTTCTTCAGTCAACCTACACAAAACATTTTTCCCTCTTTTTGAACTGTTTAACCAAAGACGAGCTTTCAATCATCATCATCATACCCAGTGTATTCCGCACATAGACTATATCTATGGTCAGGGTCCGAGAAGAGAAGATTTATAAACGGCGTCTCATGAGCATTCTATAAATTAAGGAATAATTTATATGGTTGAATGACCTCTGAAATTTTATACCTTAATTCATCCTACTTCAAGTTGTAACTTCTGCACATATATGGTATAATTAATGGAGTGTGGCGGATGTCATACCACCAAGGTGAAAGTCTGAGAATATCTCTTGAACGGGTCTAATCCATAATTATTAAACATCTTTCTAATCTGTATAATAGTACAACTTGACTAATACGATATAATATGTTTTTTTTTCACCTATTTTATATGCGTTTATCTTTAATCTTATACTTATTCTTATCCGTATTTTTATCCTTACTCTTATCAGGTTGTAAATTTATATTACGTTTACTAAATAGTTACTTTATTCAAAAAAAATAGTTATTTGCATTAATATTATTCAAGAGTTGACTTTCTAATATTAAAGAGTTGACTTTTTAGTTGAGGACTATATGTTGCCAGCTGAAGAATGAAGATTGAAGAAATTAATCAATGATTTATTTGAACTAAAAAAGAGAGTACTAGTACAAACTTCAACATGTATGGGATGCCTTAAGTTGAGAATCGAGATATGACTTGGTATATGCTACCTCATTCGATATTGACACTTTTCCTGATTAACAATTTACAAAAAACTTAATTTTTGTTAATGATTTGTTTTATATCTACATATAAGTCCACCCCATTCCATTCTATTACCTAGTCCCGTGCTTTTCAAATTAACATCCTGAAGATTAAACAACTAAAAATAAGTGTTTTATATATGTACGTATAGAAGTTTATTTTAATTAATTTAGTTGGGTTATTTAATGACTGTCTCACGGTTAAATTGTTTTAAATGAAGTAACGAGTTATTCTTGTATAAATTGAGGATGGGGTTTTTAGTTCAATTCTGAAGGGATTCGGATCTATCTATAAAATCAGGGCCGACCCTAAGCAAGGGCAAGGCGTGCCCAGGGCTCCTCATAAATTTTAGTTTATAATTAGTGCTAAGGTTTGAACTTTTCTATGTATACAATAATTTAGGGGCCCATAAATAATCTTTCGCCCCGTGCCCCTAAAAACTTAGGGCCCGCCCTATATACAATATATTAATAAAGAAACGATTAGAACGCATGTCGACTTTGTAATAAAAAAAAATTCGCTCTTTTTATTTTCTTATTTGTAAAATATTTTTTAGCATATCATGTAATATCTTTCTGATTAGATTTGTTTAATTGATTAGTTACAAAAGATTTTAAAACTTTACGTTAGTTATTAATTTTTTACCATATACAATCATCTAAAATATGTAATATCTTTTAATTACAATGGATGATTATGGAATAACATATTAAATATTTATGTAAATTATTAATTTTCATTACAGTAAATTTGTAATAAATTAAGAAAAGAAATAATTTTAAAAGTTTTGCATAAATAATCATGTATATTATTTACATGACTATATTAAAAAGGAAAAATTACCTAGAATAATCCAGGCTATCCATGATTTTCCTATAATAATTCCACCTATTGATTAACCATGAATAATCCCAACTTTGAGAGGTATTTTAAAAAAAAGATAAATTAAAATAAAATGTCGACAAAAATGTTAAAAAATGTTCATAAAAGATATATTATTTTTTATTATTTCAAAATTTTTATGTAAATTATCAAAATTTTTCTCTAATTTTAAATTAATATTCAATTTATTTTTTTGGTGAATTACCTACTACAACAGGTCATCGGGTTACCCAAGTTTACTCTAGGCAAATACCCCTTAAAGTTGGGATTATTCATGGTTAATCAATAGGTGAGATTATTGTAGGAAAATCACAAATAAGTTGGATTATTCTAGGTAAATTTTCCTATTAAAAAATGCACAAATTAAATAGATTAGACATTAATTATTTAATTAAATAATATTTATTATTAGGATAAGATATCGGTGAAATAAATTTTAAATGATTATTTTATCACCTATGTTTGATAAGTTTATATACATAAATACTGAAATTAAGTTATATGTATATTCAAAACAAAAAAAATTAAGTTATATGTTAATTATTATAGTAAAAAATATGTTCTTTGGGCTTAAAACTTATTTTAAGGTTTTACAAAGACATTGAACATTTAAATTATTTTAATATTATTTTTGTGTAGAAATTTTTTATTATTTTATGTAATTACTTATAATCTATATTATTTAGTACATAATTTTATGATTATGTTTTATATAGAAATATATTAATAATATGTATCTCAATGTAATTGTAATATTTTTACAGTTTTTAAAACAAATCAATTTATGGTTTCAATATACTTAAGATAAGAAGTTAAGAGTCACATAATAACATAACTACACATATAAGATTACTAATTTTTATTTAAATAATTCATAAACCATGCTTGTCACGGAAATGTATCTAGTTAAACCAAAATTGTTTGAGTAATCCTATTTGCTCACAATTCAAAAGTTGTCTTTTTATGTTGAAAATTTACAATGATAGAGTAAAATGAGGATGAACAAGGTTAACTTGTTCAAAATTTGTGATATAATAATAGAAAGACTATTTATAAAATTAAATAACAAATATAACAATCCAAAATGACAAATCTGACAATTTTAAGGAACGAACAAAATATCTATTTTGTTTTAAATATGAATAACACATCTTAAGAAATGACACATCTTTTTTAAGCCACAATTTCCACAACTTACAAATATCACACAACAAACTTGAAACTCATAGCATGGAATATCAAACATCAAACAAACATTTCATGTAAAATCAAGGAACATGATCATAGTTTAGCCAATCTACGAATCAGATATGAGCTGAAGAATGTTGGCTGATAGTTCAAAGATATTGCCATGGCCTGGATGATTCCCTGTAGTATTAGGAGGGTCGTCCCTTATAGGTGGATATGAAGAGATCAAATTTACTACTGGCAATAATGTAATCTTATGATGCTCTGTGTATTTGTGTCTTACATCGTCTTCTAGACCAAGTATCGCCTTTTCCATGATGCACGTATAATCAAAATGAACCCCACAGCAGATACAACTATACTTAAACCCGTCTGTCTGCCACCGTGAACAAGCAGAGCAACGAAACATATTACACGACATCTTAAGCACGAGTGGATGTGCAGGGTGTAACGGATGAAGCAAGTACAACGGCAACTGGCTGCACCCAGGGTGCAGGTAAAAGTCGCAATCTTTACATTTGTACATTCGATTGTTACTCCAACTTCCTTTGGTTCCACATTGTCCACAAGATTTAAACCTCGGCCTGAGCTTCAGCTCGAGTTCATGCTGAGGGTGCAGGTAAGAAATTAGCCTGGTTGGGTGCTCAGCACAAATTGGATGAAGCACGACATCACAAGCATCACAGTAGTACCTGATGATGAGACAAAAAAATGGTGAAAATTATTACTTACACACAAAATGTATTTCATTGAATTAGATGATCAAAATCGAAAATTACCTGATTTCATAGCACCAAAGAAATTTGGAGAATAAGAGCGGTTAGATTTTTCAGATTAATACATATTCTCTTTAGCGATGATGTTTTCACTTTTAATATTCTCTTATAATGGGATGACAGGGGAAAATAGAATTTGTTGCATTAGATCAACAAAACTGAAGATTATCTGATTTTATAGTACTACTAAAGAAATTTAGAGAACAAAAACGGTTAAATTTTCTAGATTAACACGTATTCCATTTAGTTTAATGTTCTTACTTTTAATACTCTATGATAATGGGAAGATGGGAGTAAAGCAATTCGTATAATCTAGGAATCAAAACTGCAATATATAGTAATACTTCCTCCTGTTCACAGAGGATGAGACATTTGAGTTTTGCACCAAAATCAAGGGAGGAGTGAGGGACCATTTAAAAGTGAGTGGAAAAGTCTCTTTTTTCCATAAAGAGTATTGATATTTATGTGTAGTTGAGTTGTTGTAGTAGGGGTAAAAGGGTAAAAAAGAATGACAAAAATAGAAAGACATTTTTAGTGAATTGATCAAATAAAGAAATGTCTCATTCTCTATGAATAGGACGGAGTAACTTATAAGTAGTATTCAATCTATTACAGTATACAATCATAAAATAAGTGTTACATATTTAAAGTCCACAACCTATTGTTTTGTTTAATCTAAAACCCTTTAAATTCGGTATAAAAACAATTTCAATAAATTATAATGACACATAAATATTCAGCACGTTTAGCATGAGGTCGTCTCACCATGACTCCATGAAACGAGTCTATACAAGCAGTCCAATTAATGTATTTTATAAAAAAAATTATTTAAGTAAATGAAAAACTATTTTTTTTCAGATTTTTTTTTTAAACTAAATACTCCCTCCTATTCGCCCTAGGTGTCTCATTGTCTTATTTGGTCAAGTCACCTAAATGTTTCATTTTATTTTAGGTATGTTAATTTTACCAATTTACCCTTACTAAATTTAACTTTTTCATGCATTTACATCCACTAACCCCACTTTACCTCTATTAAAAATTAAAAGTACTACACTTTTCTCCTTCACATATGATCCTATTTCATTACCTAAAAAATGGTGAAAAGTCGAATGGGACACATTGGGTGAATAGGACGGAGTATTAGACTAACTCAAATTAAGTCGTCTCACGATTAGACAGTCTAATCATGTCAAGGAACCAACTCAACCAAAAGCTTAAGCTAATGGTTGAGGCCCCAGAATATGTTATATACTCTAACACGCCCCTTCACACGAGAGCCCTTTGGGCTAGAAGTGTGGATGCAACACAGGCCCTCCTCATACCTGGTGCAAAATATTCCACTTTTAAATGAGGGGTGGTTGAGATTCGAACCTGTGCCCTTTTGTCACTCTGACTTCTGATACCATGTTAAGGAACCAACTCAACTAAAAGCTTAAGATAATGATTAAGACCCCAGAATATGTTATATACTTTAACATTTTGTCATAATATTTGACTATAATCCAAGTTCCAACAGTACCTTAAACCATTCCCGTCATTGTTGCAGTGATCACACATGAAAGATCGTTGTTTGTACACTGCAATCACCGAATGCTGAGGATGCGCAAATGTATCAATGACTTTGTGTAGGATCCCAAAACGTTCAATCTCTTCGAGTGGCATTTTGGGTAAGAGCCAGGTGATTGGGCTCTGCGTGCATAATTTGTGCACGTCGAATTGGCATTGGGCGCAGTGATATCTCTTTCCGCGCCCATTGCCAGCACAAGAATTACACACAAAAGATTTGTAATCTGGCTCGGTATATACTAAGGGATGAGGATGGGTAAAATGTACTATTGTATCTGTTATTGTTGGGTTTTCTTGAGCTGTTAATCTCTCTAATTCTCTTTCTTTTTCCCGTTCTGCTTGTATTTCATAGTCTCTCAGTTTCATGCGATCCCTTTCACCTTTACCTACACACAACATTTTGGAATACTTTCCCCTCTGCCAGGTCTGTTGAATAGTTATGGGTGAAGTAATATATATATAGAAGAAATTGTGGAATATACTCCCTCGTTCATCTTTGTCCTTTGTCTTTTTGTCACTTTTTACCTGTTTTTTTATCTTATCTTTGTTTTTGTATGTATGTTTTTATTCTATTTGCCAACTGCAGGTTCCTCTTTCTAGAAGACCGTTCTCGAGCCGGGAGACTCTTTGATCGCACTCTCCTTATAGGTATGAGCATGCCATCGTTCCTCCCTCCCCAGACCCTGATCATAGTTATCTATGAGCGGGATACACTGGGTATGATGATGATGATGATGACTCCCTTCTATTCATAGAGAAGGGAACATTTGAATTTTGCACCAAAACCAACGAGGGGTGGAGAACCACTTAAAAGTGAGTAGAAAACTCTATTTTTCAAAGAGTTATTGATATTTATGTGATGTTGTGTTGTTATAATAAGGGTAAAAGGGTAAAAAAAAGAATAACAAAAATAGAAATTGGACATTTTTAATGAATTAGCCCAATAAGAAAATGTCTTATTTTCTATGATTAGGAGGGAGTATAATTTAGATGGTGGGATTGTTGGGAAAATACCTATATGTGATCTTATATCAAAAATTATAAGGAGATTGACTAATACTTCCTCTAATTTTTAATAGTTGCTAAACTTTTGCTTTTCACGTTATTTTCATGTGATAAAAAATTCTAAAAAGTTAATATTATTATAAAAATATGCATTAAGACGAATTAAAGAAGATTCTACTTGACTATATTTTACATTATACATGGAGAAATATATACTTAATACTAATAGGATCAATTGATGAATATTAGTTGTTATAGGAACTCTAGCAACAATTTGAATTCGAAGGAAACATATAGCTTGATGGGCTATATACATTGTGTTCAAACCCATTAACAAATTTAAAATGTGTTAACAATTAACATATAAGCTTAATAGGTTGCTCCTTTTATTATCAATTAGTTTAAAATAATTTACAATATGCAGTCAATTTTCCTCTTTTTCCGAATCATATTTCAAAAGCAGGGCCGCATCAACCGTATTGTAAAAACGCCGAAATATAGACCATTAGTCGCAAAATTATCCCTAATGACACTAATGTCCATTTTGCGACAGTTAATGTATTGAGTTGAAATAGCCCTGTTATCTTTTCTTTTCTTTTCTTTCCTTGGAATGTCCATGTTGAACAAGTTTTGATAAACATTCCACCTACTTTTTATCCTGCACGTTGTGACTTTTAGACATATTGCAAAAGTGTAGATTTGGTCCCAATTGTTGTAACGGTCGGAGTGGCGGTTAAAATAGCAATTGTTATATCAGAACCGAAAATATAAGATATTCCTTAAAACCCAAATTTTTGTGAGAGACAGTCATCTCGAATTGGGTTGGCCTATTAGGAAAAATGTAGAGTAAATATAGGCAATAAACTTTAATGGATTAGGCGTGAGAGACGGTCTCTCAGGAGACTAGTTGTTCCTTAAAAAGGTCTAAATAGTTTTTTATATCTTTATGATGTGTGTAATAGTATTAGTTTTATACATTTGAAACTTTTTACAACTTGGTTGATACATAGGTGTTCTCTTGAGAGACCGTCTTTTGTAAAGACGACTCTCAAAAGTCCTACCCAAATCTATATTTAGAGTTATAACAATTTATATTTAGAATTGAATTGGGCTTTTGAGAGCCGTCTTTACAAAAAACGGTCTCAAATAAGAATTTGTGATACAATATTACATTATTTTCTCACTAGTTTTGTAAAATATTACTCCCTCCAAGTCTATTTAGTTGTCTCATTTGCTTAAGCATACTTGTCAAGGTGACATATTGACTCTTAATATTTCTAATTATGCTTAAATAAAAATTATGAAAAGTTGATAAGAATAATCCTTGCATTGAGACGAATCAAACAATATCTCACATGACTATGCTTTTACTTATACATTAAAAATAAAATACAAATTAAAAGGGATTAATAAATAGTATGAAAAAGCAAATAGGACAACTAAATAGACTTGGTGGAGTGTATCTTTGTCCATTGTTTTTTTTTTTTTTTTTTTGAAAATTCTTTGTCCGTTGTTATTCTTATCAGATTGTGGAGTATACTCCTATACTTTAATACTTGCATTAGTATAATTTAATGAAAGTAGCAACTAAATAGCTACTTGCATTAGTATAATTTAATGAAAGAGACTATTGCACCTCCTGGAAAGTTGCTGAGCATATTTTGTTTTTTTTTTTTTTGTTTTTGAGATAAGCATATTTTGTTATTTTATTGACATTCATATAGTGGTTGCTTTAACTATAAGTTTTTATTTACGTATTGATAATGGCTTTATTTCGTCTAGACAATAGTCATTCTGATAAAATTGGGATAATGAAATCATATCATATAATTCTATAATTTTGCTGCTAAATGATAATTGACAGTTTTACAGTTATCTGCCAAATGCAGCAAGATTATTGGTCCTTTAATAGTAAAACAATTTATTTCTAAAAATAGACTAATTTTAAAATACATAGCTTTCAGAAATTATTTTACATTAATACAACCGTTATAACATCTCACATTAAAATACTGATATGAAAAAATAATAAATCTTCCAATATATTTTTGTAAGAAAATATTACTACTTTCCTTTATTACTCCATTTATAAGCAAATTCAATAGCTGGAAGAAAATATTGTACATCAACAAATAAAAATAGTCAAAAAAAAAATTAATTTTCTATTATAAAACAACATAGGATCTCAATACTTTTCTTTTATACTAAATACAATATAATTTTAAAAGTTACATTTCAAATATGCAATTGCACAATAATTTAGAAGTTACATTTCAAATAAAAAAATTAATTCTACAAAATTCCGTGCGATATACGGGTTTTATACTAGGAGTACTATATTGCTTGTTCTACTATATTTATTATATTAGATAGATTTTCGTTTCAAACAGGATTTATGAATATTCTTTTAATAAAATTACTAAGGATATATATAATTGATTGTTATTATGCAAATTATAAATCGAAATAAATGATAAATTAATTTAATTTAAAAACAATTAAAATATTAATACTATCATATATGTTCATTTTGTTTTATATTTATCAACTAAAGGAGAATTAATTATATTATTATAAAATGAGAAGTTGAGAACATTGGCAAATTTGATTTTAAAAATCCTACCTTTTGCAACTGATATATAAAAATCCTACCTTTTCTTGTCTTCATTATGGTAATATTGGCAAATTTAATTTTAAAAATCCTACTTTTGCTCGTTGTCTTTTAAAAATTTCACCTTTTGATTATTTTTAAAAATACGATTTTTATACTGCGTTTTCTTTTAAAATCTGACCTTTTAGTTCTTAATTTGTTTACTGCTGAATTTTGCAAGTAACTTAATGAGGTCAGTACTTTAAAAGAAAACATAGTATAAAGGTCAGATTTTTAAAAAAATAATTGAAAGGTGGGATTTTTAAAAGATAACGAGCAAAATGTGAGATTTTTAAAATTAAATTTTCCTAATATACTAGTGACATTTTATAAATGATATGTTTATAAAAAAAATTACCTTAATAATATTCTCTAATATCTTTTGGTCTTAATTCACTAATTGTTTCAAGAATATATTTTCTAATAATTTATAGTTGATACAATAAATATTTCAATAATATTTTTATAGGCAAAAACATTGTTTTAATTAGAAAATATAAAGAGCAACTTTTTTTTAGTGTTGACACGTGGTTAAATTCTTTTTTTATTAGTTTATTGTTTGTATACATTTAAATTTGTTTTTGTTGGTAATTCAAAAAAAATAAAAAAATGTTTTTGTTGGGAATATTTTTATTTGTCTTTTTATTTTTGGAGAAAAAAATATGGTTGCAACATATATCATATAGACTGATGACTTCAGTCTGGAGTTCGGATACATATTTTTCTAATACTCGCTCCAATTCAGAGCAATTATACCATTTGATTATTTTTTATTTATCAATACTTTTAATTTATATTTTATTCTTATTCTAGATGTCAAAATATAATTAAATGGAATTTTTTTTGATTTGTCTTGGTGTAAATTTTATTAATTTTTAAATTTTTTTTACTTTAATTTATTGTTTATAACTTTGAACTATGCACATTGAATTTTTTTTTTTACTTTAATTTTTTCTTTAATTGTGCAGAATCAGAATCTTATCTTATTCTTTCTCGAGTCGGAGGACTCTTTGGTCATGCTCTCCTTTATAGATATGAGTTGCCGTCGTCTTTCCCTTCCCAGACCCTAACCATAGTTTTCTATGTGGGTGGGATATTTGGGTATGATGATATGATGATGATGATGCACAATAAAAGATATATTGAATTGAATAAGTGTAATGAATACACTGTAAAAATCAAAATGAGACAATTCGTGTAAATTGGATGAAGTTTTAATGTGTTTTTATTTGTTTGTCACTAGAGATGGAAATAAATCTTGAAACCCGCCCATATTTGTAATTCAGAATTTCAGATCCGTTTTCGCCTAAAATTATGAGATACGTTAGATTTGAATTGGTTTGAATCTGTTTAAAACCGAAAGATTTGTTTTTGTTAAAAAAATATCCAACTTGTTGTAAGAGACGGTCTATCTGAAGTCGCATTAGATAAAAGGGTAAAGGCCACTTCAAGTATCCCGCACAAGGCAAGGTTTGGGTGAAGGGTTTTCTTTTTCCTAAAAGATGCGGACAAATCATACCCGTTTCCCCAAGGAGGGAATAAAAAGAAATGCGCATAGTCAAGAACCCCCAACTGATACATGCGCTTAATAGGGATAGAAGAGAGTCACATTAGATATATAAATTAAATAATTCAATTAATATAAATTAAAAAAGAAAAATATAAACTTTTATTTTAAAATCGTTTCTTTAAGACACGATCTCTCATCTACATTAAACTCATAATTGTTGAGTGAAAACTTAGGTGACATTAGTCTAGTCTATAAATTATGATGCAAGACATTATCTGACCACTCGGTCTTGCAAAGTTGCAAATTGCAATTAGGAATGGATATGGGTTGTATATTTGGTTTGAGTTTATCTAGACTCAAATTAAGATTCTATTTTTAATTGGATTCATATTCATATCCAAAATTCAAAAGGTTTGAAAAACTTGGATCCAAATAGATCTAGGATCTGGATCAAGAACCAATTTTTTTTTTTCTAAAAACGTTTTAAAAAACATTTTATGTAATTTTCGTCAGTTCATGTAAAATTATTTGAACATTTTCGATTAAGAAGGATGTTCAAATATTTTATACTAATTGAGAGATCAAATATATAAGTTTTCCACCATTTAAGTTCTTCAAAACGAAATATTTGTCAAATCTTTTGATTTTTAAAGTACTAATAAAATAATCACATTTTAAATTACATAAACTCACAAATTCCAAATCAAACAAACAAATACACATAATATTTTTTTTTTAAATTTTAAAAAATAAATATTTAAGGGTCTATGAGTCGAATTAGATCTTAAAAGTGTAGACTCAGACCCGAACTCAAACCCTAAAATCATGAACTCAAATCCGAGAACTCAAACCCTAAAATCATAAACTCAAAACCGACTCAAAACCTTATGATTAACTAACGATCGGATTGGATCTAGACCCATAGGGTCCTACACTCACAGTCTCATACACATCCCTATTTGCAAATACAAATTCTTGTGAGAGACGGTCTTTATGAGAGACCATCTCTAATTGAACTGACCCATAAAAGAAACTGTAGAGTAAAAGTAGATATTAAGCTTTAATGGGTTGCGCCTAAAAAATATCAATCCAGAAAGACGGTGTCTCAGAAGACTAGCTGATTTGCATAAGGCAAGAATACGTGTACGCCTTGCTTCCCAATGAACACTCTTGTGAAGTGGATAATACTAATAATGAAATTAAACCAATAAAACAAAGAGAAACAAAAAAAGAAGATAGAAATCAAGAGGCAAAGAAGTTGTTTGTATAACAACATGGCTGTATCTCAGGTTTCTGCTTCCTTCAACCTCTCCGTCTATGGTAACCATATCCCCATTTCTTTCCTTTTACTCTACTTTGCTGTATTTCTCTTTTTATGGTTTGTTTGTAAGTGTTTCGAATTTACTGAGTTTTTCTTTAATTCTTAATGTAGATGCATCTACTCCTAAATCTCCAATTCTTAGTACATTTTTGAAGTTGCCCACCTCGAATTTTGGTCGAACTGCTACATCTTTCATCAGGGGTTCTCCACTTGGTAATGTTTCAATCATCTTTTATCTTTTTTTTGTATGTAAATTATTGTTTGTTGTTTTTATTACTTGTTATGGTTATATTTCAAATTGAATTTGTGAAAGATCATGTTTTGCCCTTTAGGGAAATGTTTATTGAGTGAATGTGTCTAATGGTGAACCTTTTTGGTTTTCATGTTTGGGATTTTGGTAGTGCTAAGTTTAGTGGTGAGTTTTACACTATTTTTGGATTGAGGGATTTGGAGGGACATGAAAGGAAGAGATTTGGATGGATGTATTTTTCATTGTTTCGATAACAATTTTGGACGGGAAGGATTTGAAAGGGAGGATTTTGAAGGGATTTTGTTCCCTTTAATCTCGTTGATGATCAAATCTCCCCAAAAGTGGAATAATTTGGAAATAAAATGGTTTTTTCTCTTCTTTTCTCTTCCTTTATCTTCTCTTTCCTCTTGAACAAACAAGGGAAGTTTTCCTTATTATTATATCCCCATTCCTTTCCCTTCTTTGTCGTCCCCTTCAATTTCTTCCTTTTCCTCCTCAAACATTGTTATCTATACAAAGTGTTAATGTCTTTTTTATGTTAGTTTGGGAGGTAATGCTATGATTAATTGATCCATGACTTGAACTCAATGTGAGAGTGGGAAGAAGAGATATAGAGAAAAACATACTACCAAATAGTAGTGTTGTAAACTTGGTGAGGATCAAAGATGGTATGTGTTCCACAAACCATAATTGATTAGTCTGAAGTAGGAGGAATTATGAGGACAAGTGAAGGGTAATAAGTTTTGAAGAATACATGGTTTGGATATGTGATGATTTGTTGGATATGTAAAGAATTGGACTTTGGTGAAGATAAATTAGGTATTTGATATTTTTATGTGAGATATTAGCATATTGTGTGGGATTGTCAAATTGAGTGTCTCGAAACATTGATAGATTGGAGCATAATTTTGGGATGTTTGGAAGAAGTCTTCATATTCCATTAATAGTTGTGCATAATTGGATTCCTTGTGGAATTGCAACTTGTAATGTGGAGAGGACTATGGAAGCAACACAACTATTGTAAAAGTTTACTTCATGGAAACCAACCGCCGGATATGATGTTTATGGACGACATAAGTTTTATTTGCTTTTGAAGGAGCGTTAATTATTTTGGGGAGAAGGAAGTTGAGAGCATGTGGTGTGGAGTCTATCTACTTGATAAAGCTAAAAAGAATGGGATTTTTCCATTTCAAAGGTAAGGTTATGATCACTCACACAACTAGAAAACAATGCATTTGTTTGCTTTTGAAGTAAAACTGGACATTGCTGATGAAACGCTTCTGAGAGGAAACCGAGGTAGGCATGAAAATGAAAATTTTCTAGTGTTAATACAAAAGTAACCATCTTTAAGATTAAATTTGGTTCATGTATGTTGATTGTGTCATCGATTCTATGACTGAACTGAAATTTCTTATGGGTTTTCCATTAAAAAAATTGATGATTATGGTATTTTGAATTTGATTATAAAATGATCAAAACCAGAGATGCATTGTGGTCGGGATTGAATAATTTTTTGGAGTTTAGGGAAAGAGTAAGTCAAACATGGTTAAATTTTCTGAATTATATGTATTAAGAAAATTATGTGGTGATCATGATTTTGAAGGATTGTGCGTTGCAGAATGAACAAAGTACTTCCTCCATTTCAAATTACTTGCTACATTTCTTTTTACATGTTATTTATCACATGATTTGATACTAAATATCTTTATTTCCGCTCGACAAAAAATTATGAAACTTATTTATTAAAAAATTAGACTTTAAGAAAAATTAAACAAGATCTTCACATGATTATATTATTTCTTATGCATAAGTAGAGATTATGTAAACCAAATTTTTGATGAATAGTATTACTATACAACTATTGCAAATAATTTGGAACGGAGGAAGTATGAAAGATAAGGATGACTTGGAAGTTTTGGGATCATATTATGTGATGATTTGATTGGATGAATCTCTTATATGTTCTTTCTCCCATTGCTATCGTTTCTTCACCGTCTCCCCCTTCATCCACTTTCGGTAAAAAAAGTTCTTATAATATTTAGTGCTTCGGTCACTAGGTATTTTTGCTCTAACTAGTCTCCATCTGTTTGGGGGAGCATTATTTTGTACGTTGCTGTGTTTTACTCTTTCTCGTCATTGTTCATGATTTACGAGCTATGCTCTTATTGTTATTTGAAAGTTTTAGCTTTCAAAATGTGAATTCACTAGTCTGTAGCTCATAGCTTATGTCATAAATATGTCAGCAGTGATACAGACAAACCATGCTCAGTTGAAAGCCACACAGAAAGCAAAATCGGCATCCATAAAGTGCGAGCAAAGTGCAGGAGGAAATAGCTTGGATGTATGGTTAGGAAGGATTGCAATGGTCGGCTTTGCTGTGGCCATTACTGTTGAAATATCAACAGGCAAGGGGCTTCTTGAGGTATGAAGCTAATACCAATGTATTAATACGACCCAGATCAGCTGATAATTGTTTAGCATCTCATTCCTCACTTTTTTCTGTTACATGAAATAACTATGTTTATGAAATGTCGTCCTTGTTTTTGGAACACTTTGTATGTGGGAATCAATTAGTAGCTGTATTAATGGGCTGTCGCCTTTTGTTATTGAGCTGTCACACCTCCCTCTTTAAGGTTTGGGTTTTGGTCATTGTACATTATACTAATAATTGAAGAAGTGTATGTTTGTGGGAAGCTAAAGATTCCTTTTTCCACTTGCCATTTTTCCTAGCGAAATCGGTTGAATTTCAGAAATTTGTGTTTGCATTCATAGCTATAAGTTCCTTTAACAAGAAAACTGGGAGAATTTTCTTTCAAGATCTTAAGTCTAGATTTACAAGGTGTATGCTTTCAAATAATGGCTGATATTTATGTTTATGGAAGGGATAGGATTTTTTTAAAAAAAATTGTGTGTCATAGTGTTTTATACATGTGCAATGGTCTCATGAATTCAATCCTTAAATATGTGGGCTTTGCAAGGGACGTACATTACAAGGGTCGGGCTCTAAACAAGCTCTCTATTTTTATAATTGGGGCGAGCTAAGAACGGGCTCTAAACGTGCTTCATTCCATTATCATCAATGGTAAAGATGCTACTTGTCTCCTCCATTTTCTCCATTGATGATATAGTCGAAGGGTACAACTTATGGGATTTTGATTATTAACTTCTACACTGTGTTTGGACTTTGGATATAGAGAAATGGAGGGATAGGAACGGGAAAGATGGAGAATATCATTTTTGGATAACAAAAAGGAAGTAGAGAGATATGGAAGGGAGGGGTTTGGAGGGAAAACATGGACAAATTGGAAAGATTTATAGGGAAAAGAATCATTTTCCTTCCTTTTCTCTTCCCTTCCCTTCTAAACAAATAAGGTGCACTCGCCCTCCTTATCCCTCTCCTTCCTTTCCTTTCCCTTCTCTTCCTTTCTTTTCTCTCCTGATTTACTATCCAAACATAGTGTTAGTGATGAAACAGAGAAATCAATGGTTAAAATAAGGATTGAAAAAGTTTCCAGAGACGTTTAATCAACTATTCAAATTGAACAATTTTACATAGCATTGATTGAAAATGGGATTTATGTGCCACAGCCCACAGGAAAACTTCATTAGTGAACCATATAAAATAATGGTGATGAGAATGAACATACAAAAGAATAAAAAACAATGAAAAAAAAAACAGAATGGTAACACAGGAAATCCTTTTTTAAACGAGTCCAGCTAGGCTGATTGGGACGGCCCATCAAAGCCATTTCTTTTTAGTAAGGTCTAGCCCAGCCCGACCTATTTTCATTCGAGCCCACCCTGGCCCACATTCAGCCTGTTTCTTGATCATGCTTTCCTGATAAATTAGTGTCTAATGTTATTGATGAGGTTGGCATCTTTTTACAAAATAGAGAGGTACATCCTCGTTTCGTTTTTGTTCATCTCATTTGGAATATTTTGATTTTAGAACAAAATTTGATTATGAATCCTTCACAATGTGTAATTAACATTATATATGTGGGATATTAATCGATTTGTTTCAATGTATATTTTCCAACTTTCAAGTTTTTGTGTTTTTGAGAAATTCATATATGAAGATATTTGAGTTTTAAGTTTCCATTGCGAAAAAGTGAGTGGGAATAACGAAAAGAACAAAATAGAGTAGCATATTTCGTGTAATGGTTTTATTCGAAGATCACGATTTTCTACTCAATAATGTGAACTGTAGTGTGGAAATATGGAAATAGCTGAATGAAGACTAGGATGTGAAAACAACCACGTGCAATACATTTTTTGGGGGGCTAAGATGAATAATCCAACATAGAATAAACTGGCAACTAACCCACCAAGCATTAAATGCAAGTCCACAACCCACTATTTTAGTGATGCTCGATCTTTCTCACATACAAAGTATTTTCTCACAAACTGTTAATTTTGATATTTTGAACCCAATTTGCAGAACTTTGGGCTCACATCCCCGTTACCAACTGTGGCGTTGGCGGTAACAGGATTGGTCGGTGTTCTGACGGCTGTCTTCATATTCCAATCTGCTTCAAAGAATTGAATATCAGCAGCTAGTTTTTCTCCTTATAAATTTTTTCATTTTGTGTTAGTTTTCATGTTGTACGGATACACTGACTGGTTCAACCAGAAGAACTCACCTTTTGTATAAAAAGTGCATTTTGTAAACATATCTGCTTTGAAGATTTTGCTGAATTTTTTAATTCTTCTTTTGGGCTATGATATTGCATATAATAGTTAAGTACATGATGAATTCTTTTGGTTATACCTTTTTCCATTAACTTTAGCTTCTCTAGAATAATGCAGAAATATATAGTATTCTGAAGCATGTGAAAAATGAATCCTCCAACTGTTTCTTCCTCAGGAGAATAAATAGTAGGTCTAATGCTTTTTGTTGTATAACTGAGAAAATAGTGCAAAATGAGGTAACGGTCTCAATCCCAATAACGGGCACGGTGATGAGGTAACAGGAGTGATGTTGTTATTGTAACGCCAAATACTGACCGAAAACATGAGATATCCTTGGAAACTGCCTAAAACGTGTTTTTTTACTCCTTTACAACGTTGGACATAGAGGGGTCCAAAACAGGCCCGATGATATACAGCCGACCGAGCCTGATTTGACTAGACTAAAAAATGGATTTACAATTATGTCAAAATCAATGTGGACACAAAACCTGATTTCAGACCGACCGATACATCTGACCCGAAATAAACCCAATAATCCGAATAAACACCTTTGATCGGCTTTTTTTTGCAGTATGACCAAGAATGTTGCATGTATGTTCACTTGAATAGGTGATAAAAAGCTTTGCAGTTGATTTTCCAGGTAGATGGCTAATTATTAACCCTAATCCCTATCTTGTTTTAAATTTCATATATTGAGTTATTAATCATGTGTAGAAAAAAGTAGTATTTTTGTTATCTGTTTCTTTTTAATTATTAGTCCCTGGACATAATTCTCCTAGTCAAAAAATATTCTGTTCTTTATGGGAATCCAATTCTGTTGCTTTTTTCAGTATTTATAGCTTGCAGATGGTGAAGATTTGATCATTGTACTTCTAATTTCCTTTTGTTTTGGATCTTTTTATTCTCCCAACTGTTGAATCTTAAAAAACTCCATGGGCATAGGATCGTCTCGTCTTGTGAGAAGGCTTTTGTCGAAACGCCATGTAAAGTTACTTATGATTGGCCTTGATTCTTCGGGAAAAACGACAATCCTTTACAAGCTCAAGCTCGGACAAGTTGTGCGCACAATGCCCACGATAGGTATTACCCGACACAAATCTAGCTTTTGTCAGCATGCACTAGTCTTCAACTCGACGTTGTTGTTGTTGATGCTATTGTTTTCTTTGCCTGTGTCCTCTCTTCATTTTTGTAGCAATTAGAGAAGAGTTTTTGTTTGCGTTTGTCAAGGAATCAACTCAACTAAAAGCTTAAGCTGATGATTAAGGCCCCAAGATATGTTATATACTCTAACATGACCCCTCACACGAGAGCTCATTGGGTTAGAAGTATGGATGCACATAGACGCTGAATATTCCACTTTGAATGAGGAGTGGTTGACATTCGAACCCGTGACCTCTTGTCACGTTGGCTTCTGATACCATGTCAAGGAACCAACTCAACCAAAAACTTATACCGATGATTGAGGCCCCAAGATATATTATATAATCTAACAGTGTACTATTGTTTTTCTTATTTTATGCAAAATGTTGTAGTATAGACTTAACATTTACTGGTTGATACAAGATTTAAAGTGATTTTCCTGTTTGGATCAGGTTTTAATGTGGAGACAGTGGAATACAATAATCTGAGCTTTGCTGTGTGGGATCTTGGTGGACAAGAGAAGGTATCTATATATGATTCTTGCTCTTCTTTGATTTTCTTTTAACTCCCATCTTTAAGGGGTGTTTGGTATGAAGAAATATTGTCAATGAAAATTGCTTTTTCGTGAAAAATTAAAACGATAAATGCAATTGAAAATTATTTTCTTTTGTTTGGTTCAATTGAAAAACTATTAAGCTAAGGAGATATAAGATTGCCGAAAGATTGTTTTCGTTTCAAATTTTGAGGAAAATATCTATAAAATGAGTGAGATGCGCCTCTTTACGGACCTGACTAGAGATAGGAATAGTTAGAGACGCCAGATCCATGTTTTGGACCGCTAATAAGCTCTTCCCCCCACCCTTTTAGTTCATCTTTTTTTTTCTTTCATTTTTCTTCTTGTCCTTTTTAGTTTTTATGACCCTCTGTAACCTTTGGTTAGCTTTCTCTTTAGACATTATTATCAGTCGTCACTCATTTCTCCTATAATGCAGGGCTTTTTTCTTTTTGGGGTAATTTATAGACCACTTTCCTCTAGTCCTCCCTTAAAAGGAGTACGGGTATGGATTGTTTGTCAACTTACCTCACCCAGACCCTGCTCTGAGCGGGATATTGGATATGATGATGATGATCTATAAAATGATATAAAACATATTTCATCTTAAATTTCTTATAAATCTCATGTCAAACCAAACAATGGATGAGAAAAAAACTTTTATGGTAAAATTTTTTTTTATGTTCAAGATTTTTAATGATAACTAAAATATATTTACTAGTTTATGTCAAAAAATAAATTTATTTGAAAGCTGTTTGGCTATTATAATATTTCTTTTTTCATTTTAATTATACTTTAATTAACAAAAAAAATCAAATTGAACAGTTAAAATTGCATGATTGAACAGTTAAAATCATTTTAATTATACTAAAATATATTTACTAGTTTATGTCCAAAATTTTTTATAAAGACCGTCTCATCATGAGATGGCTTATGCGCTGGCCAATTCTAATTTATAAAAAAAAATTAAAAACAGTTTAGAGTAAATTACGACAATTTTCTACTGTTTAGGTTTAACTAATTTTAATTTTTTTAAATATGAAGATTTGAGCTGCTTGTATAGGCCCGTCTCACGAGGACACGGTCTCATACAAGACTTGTTGTAAATAAAAAGGAATAAGAAACAAATCCAACTTTTTTCATGAACATTCTCCATGGGATAACTCTTTATTCCCATGTCTTTGAGTTACTCTTTTGGACAGTACCAAGGTGTCCTTGCTTTATGTTTAGTGTTGAATATTCTGTGTTGATTCCCTTTGTGCTTCTAGTACTGTTGCTGTTTACTGCATGAACATCACAAACTAAAGGAATTTTATGTATTCTTTCTGTTTCACTCAGATTCGGTCCTTATGGAAGCATTACTTTCAGAACACCCAAGGACTCATCTTCGTTGTAGACAGCAGCGACAGGGAACGTATAGTCGAAGCTCGTAATCAACTTCACCGGATTCTTACTGAGGTTAGTCGATCAACTTTATGATCTCTCGCCTTTTCTCATCCTTGTACGAGCACGAGTTTCTGATACCGATCTTTTTTGTGTAGCAGAATGAACTGGCTAATACGGCAGTATTAGTCTTTGCCAATAAACAAGATCTTCCTAATTCTATGTGCGTCTCAGAAGTAGCGAACAAGCTCGGGTTGCATTTGCTTCGTAACCATAGATGGTAAAAATTTCATGCTCAAGCTATTGAACTTTTACTGTCTATTTGGTTGTTGGTAACTAAACGAGGCTTATGAAATTGATTTATAATCTAATTTTCTGAAATATATCGTGTTATTCCCATAGTAATGAATTTTGATTACAAGTAAGTTTTTTTGTTCATAAATATTTCATTACCACCTAATACCACATTTTCATATCAAACTTTAACGGTTCGTTTGATTGTTGGAATGAATTTTGTGAAGAAAATGATCAGAGCGTTCTTGAAAAATTTGGGAGTTTTCCGCAAAACTTTTATTTTGCACCTTTTTATAGTAAATATATTTTTTATTAATAAACTTAACATACTTTTTTTAATTAACTTTTTCATATACGGGAAAAAGAGGGGGCCCTGTGCGGTCGATCACCTTGCACACCCTAAAAGACCCCGTAAAAATGAGATGATTGGAGGAGAACAAACATGTTCATTTAACTTGTTAATAGATATTCCTGCAAAAATACATTTGTTTTTCGTTATCATTTCCACCATTAAATACCAATCACCAAACCACTATTTAGTTAAATTATTAGTAAGAAGTGAAGTAGAAATTAAGTAGCAATTGTTTTGAAGGTACATACAGGATGCTTCTGCCATATCAGGGCGCGGACTTTATCAAGGTCTGAATTGGTTATATCAGTCTCTCTGTGACAGGCCTACATAAATACTTCAACTTTGCTGTTGTAAAATTACAATGATATCTAGTACTAATTACTAAGTATCAAGATGATTATATTTTTATATTTTTGTTAATTATTGGCTACAAAAATATTATTTTTATCATGCAAATTTTTGCTTTTTTTTTCTTTTCTTTTGGGGTTTTTTTTGCCGCATAGTATTAAGGTTTTGACATTATTGTTGTTATTAATTACCTGTATGTAGAATATGTACGATATCAACTTTCCTACATGATGTAAGTGTTCATACTTCATGCAGTATGAAATTTAATACTCCCTTTGTTTCTTAAAGATGTTTCTATTTGTTATTTTGGTTCATTTCATTTGTTGTTCATCTGAAAAAAAAATTTTATTTATATCACAAATTTTAGAATAACTAAACTTATTCATTTTTTTAAATATTTTATTAGTATTTTATGGCTTCATATATCTTCTATCAAATGCGTTCTATCATTTTTATATTGCTTATTCCTACATATTATCCGCTAACTTTATTTAAATATTTTTTTAATAATCGTGGACTCTATTTTTTCACTAATTTTATTTTAACTTTTTCAAATGTTTATGACTTTTATTCTTTTTATTAATTTATTATCCAATAAAATAATATATTTACCATCTAAAAAATTTGATTTTTCTTAAATCATGTGAACATAAATTTCAAATGGAATATTAATAAAAAGCAATTAGGAGTATTTTTGTTGGATTTGAATAAAGATGATGGTAAATAATTAACATATTCAGTTGTGTATCTACATAATCAACTTTGTTGTCGTAATTCTTTTTTTTGTAATATTTCCTTTATATATATATATATATATATATATATATATATATATATATATATATATATATATATATATATATATATATATATATAATTTATTTTTTATATAAAATAACACATTTAGTATAGTATAGAACTACAAATAATATAGGAGTAAAAATATTTCAGTGGGAAATATTAAATGAGCTAAATGAGCCCGACTGAAATTTGACTAAAGAAGTTTATTAGGTCGAACTTAAGTAATTAGATTCATTGCAACAAACTTTGAACATAACTTTCATGCAACATGCATTTAATTGTTGGTGACATAAATATCGAGTCACTTGTTATGTAGTTGTACACATGATCCTTTTTTTGATGTAGCGGTACACTAAAACTCTTATTATTACTTATTTATTTTAATTTACTTTTTATCTATTCTAAATTCATTGCTTAAAAATTAATAATTAATTAATTTAAATATGATTTTTAATTTAATTATCAATTATATTTTATTCTTATTGATTTGTTTTACTTAATTTTTTAAAAAACTCTTATTTATTTCTTCGATCTTTTATCTGAAGTATATTTTATCTTAAGTTATGAGTAGATATCTCCACATAACTTTGAATTATTCTCCTCAACTTAGTATAAAAACTTAAGAAGTATAAGAATATTTACTAACAAGAATAATTTACGCTTTTGAAGATAATGGAACATGGAATGTGGCAACTTTTAGTAGAGTAAACAAAGCACATATCGAGTGATCGGTTATATTTATAAAATAAAGGAAAAATTGACATTAATAATTCAATATTTTGGTTATCCGCCGTGAATAATTTAACATTTTGATTATTTTTAATAATCCAACGTTTGCCCTTAGTTCGCTGTGAATAATCCAACCTTTATTTTAGTTTGCTAGCAACATACGTTATTATTACCCATTATTAGTAATAAGGTATGTTGTGGGCAAATTTATCACAAAGGTTGGATTATTAGAAAATAATCTAAAGGTGGGATTATTCATGGCAAATGAGTGAAAGGTTGGATTATTAATGTCAATTTTTCCTAAAATAAATTAGAAATCAAATGAAAATATTAAGCCTGATAAAGGGATTTGATTACACAAATGGCTTTGTAGTTGTTTACCTAATTTAATTATATTCGTTGTGAAAGATTGGGTAAGAAAATATAGGAGTATATATATTTTTTTTGAGATGAAAGGAGACTACTTTTTCATTTCATTCAAAATAATTGATTGGATGAAAGAAGGATCATCTTTCATCCTTATTATACAACAACCGAAATCAATACACCTACGAGCAAGCATATGTGCTACGTTGTTACAGTCTCTAGAAACAAAAGAAAGAAATCATTAAGAAAATATTTACAACGATTAATAATAACTCCAAACTCAGAAATATCATTTTTAGAATTTCATAACTTGAACAACTCTTTGCGTGTCTAGCTCAAAACAAACATACTTAACTTCATTATCAATAGCCCATCTCATAGCGAATTCCAACACTTTTGCTTTTAAAATGCTTGAATCTCCACCTTCAAAATGAACATCTGACATTGTTGCATGCACTTTACCTAAATGATTCCTGAGAATACCACCCCAACCAAATATATTAGTATCCTTAAAACTTGCTGCATCTACATTGAAAACATATCTTAGTTTTCAAGGTGCTCAATCTGATTAAATACGTAAATTATGAAAATATCTTTGCGATTTGAAGCAGGAACCTAGTTATTGGCTTGCAAACTCTCTATAGACATGAATTTCATACTTGGTTATACTCTGTCACTTATTGTGAGTTTGCGATTTGAAGCAGGAACCTAGTTATTGGCTTGCAAACTCTATATAGACATGAATTTCATACTTGGTTATACTCTGTCACTTATTGTGAGTGGTGCGGTTAAACCGTATATCCTTATATTTTCTAGAAATAATTTTGTTGCTAATATTACTTTTAACAATACATGTGCTATTATTTTATAAGAAAATTCTTAGAGTACTTAAACTTTTTCCGGCATACTTCATCAAAGTTTTCAAATATTAAAATGAAAAAATTGCATGTAATAGATTGAACTTTAGATGAATTCTAAAATTAGTTTTCATCCAATATTCTTTTAACTATAGTTTGTTCTCTGTAGTTGACCTAAATATCAGGTCATTCGCTGATGTGGTTGTCATTTGTGTTACCAAGTGTGGTGCCACATTGACAATCACATCATAAAGGGTGCCATGTGTACATAAAGTGATCTGATATGCAAGTTACCAAAGTGTAAAAGCATATTTGATGAAAACTAAGATCAAAGTTCATCCCAACAAATATAATATTTAAAGTTCATCTAAATAAACTATTTTTTACTACAATTAACATGTTACATACTCCCTCCTATTCACTCAAGTTGTCCCATTTGAGGTGGGCACGGATATTAAGAGTGGGATGGAATCCACTAAAAAGGTGGTAGTGGGGTATTTTAATTGATTAAATTAATTGTAAAAGTGGTAGTTGGGTATTGGGAATTGGAAAAGTGGGGGTATTTAGGTAAAAAAAAGATAGACAAAAAATAAAATGGGACAACTTGAGTGAATTACCCATAAAAAAAATCGGACAACTTGAGTGAATAGGAGGGAGTATAACTTTTCCTAGGGTATCTAATCGTGACTTGGGTCATGAATGTATAGTTTGGATACCAAATAGTTTTTATTCATGGATATGGCTTGTACCAACTCCCAAATTCTTAATGCTCGTCATTAATTGGATGCATTTTAGTATTGGAAGAGAAACCCTAAGTAAGGTATTGTCCTACAATATGACTATGAATCTATGATGATGATGTACCTCCTTTTCTTTACACTATCATCTCATTATATTATTTTATTTTTTAATTTTAATTACACATTCACATAATACAGGAATTTTTAATACCAAAAATAAGAATATAATCTCTTAAATGCAAGACGGTGAGTGAAAATTGATCTTTCTAATAAGAATCAAATCTCTATTAATTACAAAGGTAAAATCAAAATATGATTCACAATTCATAATATTAATTACTCCTTTTAACCCTTTGAGTTAGCCGCACAATGCAATCACAATAAAGGTTTTTAATTTGTTGAATTTGGTGTCTTGAATCTTGGACTCATGTGCATACATATGGGTATGCATTGAGATATTATGGGCTATTAATTTGGTTTCAATAGGTTGGCATTTGAGTTGAATAAAGTTGAGCTTTTGGTCAAGTATGAAAAGGTAATTTGACTTTTCATAAAGCGGACCCATAGCTTATTCGGCTTAATGTTCTACCAAAGAGAGTTTGTCAACATATTAAGTCGAGTTAGTTGATCTGGTTGGCCACTAAAAAGCCAACTCGAATTTGAAGTATAAATGTGCATTTGTCGTGCTATATTTTTTATTTCGGTTGTTTGTAAGAGTATTTGAGGTATGTATTATAAATAACTCAATTACACCTTACTTTTTTATGATAGATAATTCTTAATATTCTATCACATTTGTACGCAAGAACTCTTATCCTTTCTTCTCCAGGTCTTAAACATAACCATTGTAGTTTTTGCATTGAGGCTTTAAGAAAGCTCTGGCTCACATCAATAATAACAATCTAGGCTTAGGAGGACGTAATCCACACATTGGAGGAACCTCATTAAACCTTGTGTTTTTTTTTTTTTTTGAAAGAACCTTGTGAATGTTTGATTGCTTTTGATTTCATTTATACTCTGATCGTCCATAAATGACACAAATATCAATAAATTATTAGAGATCATTAAATTTAAGTGGTTAAGATTAATGCAATTGAGATTAAATGAGGGATATGTATATAAGAATTAAAGAAAAATGTGAAAAACACCACTTAAAATAGAAATATTGCAAAGTCAAAGGGACAGACTAAAATGAAAAGTGCGACAATCTCTTAAAAACAGAGAAAGTGATAGCCTAAACTTACATTGATGAAATTTTGTTTTCTTCCCCAATCAATTTGAGAATCTAATTATTGGTTTTTGGCGAATAATCAAGAGTTTAAACTAGTTTAAGACATTTAATAATATTAATTTTAAATATTGTGTAAGAAATTTAAAACGACAAATAGAATATACTTCTATAAAGTATAAATAAGATCTAATTTTTCACTCTTTCATTATAAAAATGGTTGGAAGTACTTCATTAAAAAACAAAATTATATTAGTAGGAGTCTTTGTTTGATACCAAAAATTAGTTAGAAAACCTCAGATCCCATAGGAAGGTGGGTGGCGTTGACAACCCATCTTACGCTTCCAAATCTTCGATCTCCGGCCTAGTAGTGCGTGTGAACCAGAACCCCACGCTTTTTTATTTTATACTTCTAGTACACTACTTTTTCCGTTTCATAATACTTGTTACTGAGTGTGACATGTTATGTGGAAAAATGTCACATTCAGTAGCAAGTATTATGGAACAGAAGAAGTACTATTCTACTAGAGTATTTATATTTTTATATTTTATGAGATGATTTTATCGTAGGATGCGCTCTACATATATGTTAAACTGTCTAATTAATATTCATAAATTATTCTATGAGATGATTTTATCGTAAGACGCACTCTATATATGTGTTAAACTGTCTAATTAAAACAAATTATGAGAATATAACTCTTAATTTTAAAATCTTCTTACTTGACGATGAACTCTCACATAAATAACTAATTAATATTTCATATTACACCTTATTACTATAATTATTACTCCCTCCGTCCCTTTATATTTTTCCACCTTACTATAACGGGTAGTTTCAAAAGTTCTTCCACTTTAGAATACTTTCTATTTTTAAAAAGTTTTCATCTCACTTTTACCCCTTAAAACCCCACTTTCCTTACTTCACACTACTATTTAATTATTTTCTCTCTCATACTTCCAATACAATCATTAGTTCACGCTATTATTTAATTATTTTTTCTCTCATAATTCCAATACAATCATTACTTTTCACTACTATATAATTAAAATAATACCCATTACCACCAAAGATTCCTTCTTTCTTAATATTTGTGAAAAACCCAAAGTGGAAGATAAAAAAGGAACGGTGGGAGTAACTCCCATAGGGAAAAATACTTTTTTTTCCTATTATAAATATTAATTATATTATTCAACCAAATTCAAGATTATAAGATTTTGCTACATTTACAGTTTCATATTTATTAACTTTTTTTGAAGTAAAAAAGAAAATTGACCAAATCTAAATAAAGATCATTTATTAAAACTAATTTCTAGAAAGTCACAAACTTTAAAACTATTTTTAATGAATAATTCATACAAAATTTTAATTGAAGAGTTGTTTTTTTTTTCATTTGAGTACATATTTGTGTGGCACGAGGATCCATTTTAATTTTTTAGTTTCTTATACAAAAATTTAATTTGATTTTGATTTTACTATCTTATCTTATTAATAAAATGTTGCTCAAAACTTTCTACACCTTCTGTTTTATTTTAAATATCTCATTTTTTTTATGTATGTTAATATACTCCCTCCTATTCTACCCATTAGTCCCATTGATTTTTTTTCACTATTCACTTATCACTCTTAATTTGTATTATATTTTTAATCTATAAGTTAAAATATAGTCATGTAAAATCTTGTTTGATTCGTCTCAATACAAAGATTATTAATATCTACTTTTTATAATTTTTAGTAAAAACAATTAGAGAAATTAAGGGTAAAAATGTTGTCTCGGCAAGTGTGAAAAACCAAATGGGACTAATGGGTTGAATAGGAGGTAGTATTACTTAATAACTCTAATTGTATACAATTAAAAATTATAAAAAATAAATATTAAAAACATTATGTTGTGATGAATTAAACAAGATCTCATCTAAATATGTTTTAACATGTAAATTAAGAATAAAATACAAATTAAAAGTAATCGATAGATTTGGAGATTTGGAAAAAACAAATGAGAGATTTGGAAAAAAAAAATTGGTTCCCCATCTACTCATTTAAATCATTCCTGTCATTTATTTCATGATTTATGTTGAATTTAATACTCCATCTTATTTTGTTATTTTCAATGACCTTTCTTCGAATGATTTAAGCCACATTTTCTAATTACTTCATTATTAAAATTTAAAATAAAAATATATCGTAGAGTTATGGTGATGGTCATTAGTTCAGTGTCCTGTACAAAGTCAGAGTCTAAGGGCAGAGATAGGAGACATATCATACTTTTACCCTTTCAAGGAAGAGGGTAGGTGAAATGTATGCATAAATAAAACCACAAATAGTGAGAGTTTGCAACATGAGATGAATATCAATCAGATAATGTAGGAGAAGTTACACGTAAAATACAAAAATAAATAGGACTAAGATAGGGTCGTTCAGAGAAAAGAATTAAAATAAATTAGCAAAATTGCATAGCGCAAAAAGAGGTTATAGAAAGGGGACTATCAAAAGTCTATAACAAGAATTTGACTCCTCCAACAACTTTCATCGGTAAAGCTTACCCAAGTCGCTTTTTAATTGCTCCTCTCATGTTCACTTTGGACTGTTTTAATAATTGATCACTGTATAATAAATTAAATATGTAAAGGGCAACCCAATAGAGAAATCTCATTATGAAGTCGTCTCATTTGAGAAAATCAATTGTTATATGAGACGGTCACACTGAGAGACATGTTTCATACATAGGTTAAATAGTCTATTAAATATATATTAAGAGAATATAAACTTATTATCCCACCGAAAGACGATCTCTCAAGAAACGCTAGTAAAAGTATTTATTTTGTATTTATTTCACTTTATCGCTTGCACTCAAATATAAGGGAAAAAATTAAATAAATAAATAAATAAAGCGTCGGTGGGTGTTAGAGAACACTCACAAATAAACACTGTACTACTTAAGCAGAAATTCTATCACTTTCTCTCGTATTTTATAATTCTTCCCCAATTTTATCTCTTACGTTTCCCCCTTTCTTCAGATTCAAAACCCTTATTTCTCCTTTTTCGTCTTCAATTCGATCCAATTTCAATCAATCATTTCTCTCTCTCTTTCGACTTTTTACTCCAATTGTAATTGGTCTTCAATTTGAGAGAGAAATCTGAGAGATTGTTAGAACGAAAATGGAGAAATCGAAGGTCACGTTAATGGTGACCGTTTTAATTCTAATGTTTTCTGGTGTAATTCAAGTGAGATCCGACGCTTCTGATCACCGGTTTAAAGCTGGTGAAGCAGTTCCACTCTATGCTAATAAAGTTGGCCCTTTTCATAACCCTAGGTTCGTCATTTCTCATTTCTCATTCATTTCTTGCCTGTTGTTTTGATCCATCCATTTTTTTGCAGTTTTCTTTGTGTTGGTATAATGTTATTGTACATTTACGCGAAAAGCAAGATGATGAATCTTGATGGATTTATGTTTTATTTTGATCGAGGATCAGACCTATTATGATTTGTTTTTACTAATTATAACGGTAGTAGCGAATATGTATACCTTAATCGATTCTGATTTCATTGTGTTTGATGTGGGTTCTGATCTGTGATCAAGCGAATCTGATTTGTACGGAAGAGAGATCTTTCGGTTTTGGTGATCTTGTTGTCTTTGTCATTTTACAACTATAGAGGAAGAAAGTTCTTTTTCCTTATACTGATGCTAATGCTGGTTCTCTTTGAATTCGTAAAGATAAAAATTGTTGTCTTTACGTGTGACTTCCGTTTCGGTATATGGTCTGTCCATTTTTGCTCTAATTAAGCTACGCGTTGCAATATTTAGGTACAGGGCTAGTTTTACTTTTCTTTGTACTGAAAGTTGCTATTCTTATTCATCCAAAAGTCAACACCCTGTAGTTTAGTGAAATAATGAAGAATGAAGAATCATTTTTTAGAGATTTAATTGTTGGCATCACATAAGCACGTGTCTACCTACAGAAAGGAGGAATCAAGGTTTCTAATTTTCTATGTTCATTAATATCAGTCATGAGCATCAATGAAATAAAATAATATTTATGTAATTGTATTATCAAGGTTCATAGCTAAACCTAAGCGAATGACTGTCACCTATTAAACCATAACAAATTTCGTTTATTAGTCAAATGTTTGGAAATGATTAATGATTCATGCTCATCACCTTGCTAACCGAGTCTTAACATTTGTGGTTTTTCTTTTCAGTGAGACATACCGGTATTTTGATCTGCCATTCTGTGTCCCAGGTACCAAATTGTAGAATTTATCTGTTGTCTATCTTAGTTTAAGACACCTTTTAATATAAGCTTCTCCTGGATTGCAGAACATGTGAAAGAGAAGAAGGAAGCTCTTGGTGAAGTTCTGAACGGAGATCGTTTAGTGAGTGCTCCATACAAACTTGATTTTCTAGTAGATAAGGATTCTGAAGTTATTTGCAAGAAGAAATTGTCAAAGGAAGAAGTAGCAAAGTTTAGGGATGCAGTATCAAAGGATTACTACTTCCAGATGTATTATGATGATCTACCTATATGGGGTTTCCTTGGTAAAGCTGACAAGGAAGGCAAAATGGACCCCAGTGAACACAAATATTATCTGTATAAGCATATTCATTTTGACATCTTTTACAACAAGGATCGTGTTATTGAAATCAATGTTCGAACTGATCCCAACTCCTTGGTGGACATCACCGAGGATAAAGATGTCGATGTAGAGTTTATGTACTCAGTGAAGTGGAAGGAGACAAACACTCCTTTCGAGAAGAGGATGGATAAATATTCACAATCATCTTCCCTTCCTCACCATCTAGAGATCCACTGGTTCTCCATCATCAACTCATGTGTAACTGTACTACTCTTAACTGGATTTCTTGCCACCATTCTCATGCGAGTTCTCAAGAATGATTTTGTCAAGTAAGTTGAAATGTTTTTGGACAGTCTTATTTTAATTCCATACTGTATCTAATTTTGGACTTCTGGTTACATTTTTCTGGAAATAGGTATGCACATGATGAGGAAACAGCTGAAGATCAGGAAGAAACTGGATGGAAATATATTCATGGGGATGTATTTAGGTTTCCAAAGTATAAATCACTGCTTGCAGCTTCTCTGGGATCCGGCACTCAGTTGTTTACCCTGTAGGTCCCCTTGAGTTTTTTCTTCCACATATGGTTCTTTGTTTTATTGTAATTGACATAGATTTCATTTCGCTCTTACACTTATCTCTTTCTTTTTGGGCAGTACTATTTTCATATTTTTACTTGCTTTAGTGGGAGTGTTTTACCCGTATAATCGTGGAGCTCTGTTCACTGCTCTCGTTGTCATTTATGCTCTCACATCTGGTATTGCTGGATACACTGCCACCTCCTTTTATTGTCAGTTGGAAGGAACAAACTGGGTATGTGAGTTTTTATTTTCAATTTTATTTTTGAAAAGAACCCTTGAAAATAAAAAGTTGAAAAGATACTTAATGATTTCAAAAGACACATGCAAAGAAAATTGATGGCTAACCGTGTATTTGCTCATCTATTAATGTTTTTTTCTTGCAGGTAAGGAACCTCTTGTTAACAGGTTGCCTGTTCTGCGGGCCTCTGTTTCTGACCTTTTGTTTCCTGAACACAGTAGCAATTGCATATACTGCTACTGCAGCTCTTCCTTTCGGTACCATTGTGGTCATTCTTCTTATCTGGACACTTGTGACTTCACCATTGCTTGTTTTGGGTGGAATTGCTGGTAAGAATAGCAAGGCTGAGTTCCAAGCTCCTTGCCGTACTACAAAGTACCCCAGAGAAATTCCACCACTACCATGGTACAGGGGAACTCTTCCTCAGATGGCAATGGCTGGATTTTTGCCCTTCAGTGCTATATACATAGAGCTCTACTACATCTTTGCCAGTGTCTGGGGCCACAGGATTTACACTATATACAGCATCTTGTTCATTGTATTCATTATTTTGATCATAGTTACTGCTTTCATCACTGTGGCATTGACATACTTCCAACTTGCTGCTGAAGATCACGAGTGGTGGTGGAGGTATGGTCTAAGCTTTTGGTTTCTGCTTTTACCAATGAGTTTATGACATTTCTTTCCAGCTTTTAAAGTTCCATTGTTATGGTAGTAAGGGGGGGATAATATTTGCGTAATGCAACAGTTTTTTTTTTTGTTTAACTTACATTTGATTGATAAACCGAGTGCAATAGAGTTGGGAAAAGTAGTCTCTGTATTTGCTCTGTATTTTGTCAATTTCTTGTGTGTTCTCTGTCCTCGTATCTTGGCAATTCCTCGTGATTTTTGTGGGCTTTATATTTTGAATAGTCTTTTTGTTCTTATGGTCCTCATTGTCCAAACCAGATATGCATTTCTGTTTTCACGTCTCTTTAAATTGATTTTTTCATCTAATCTATTAATCTAATCTAGTTTAGCTTGTGATTTAATGTTACTTCAATTCTTTTAGCAAACTCCATTCATCACTCTCATTTAGCAACTTTTTTATATGGAATGCTTTCTTGAGTACCTCGTAATCCATCGTCTACCTTGCTGTTTGGGTAGGGGGACAAGTGGAGGAGGTGAGCTATTTTATATGTTCTTTAAAAGCCTGTCTCTCTATGGTTTGTGGAAGATGGTTGCGAGGTCATTTTAGTCTGTTCTTGTTCCATAATATAGACTATTCTTTGTGTTTGTACCGGTGGAGGATAGCCTGAAGAGTTTGTCTTACCACTTGCCTGCAAGCCCTGTACTGTGTTTTCTGTATGCCTTTTGTATTGAAGGGGTCTGGTTTTTGCACATGCAATAGTGCAGTGTCTTGCATATTTGCCTGACCATTGCGCAATTTGAAAACATTCTTGAGAAGGATCATCTCCTTTTACCGAAGAACTTCAATGCATATATTATGTACTTGTTCATCTTAAACATCTCTTCTTTGTGACCCTTCCTGTGCAATATTAGCTTTCTTTTCTAACTTGATACTTTTTATGACAGGTCCTTCCTCTGTGGTGGTTCAACGGGTCTTTTTATCTATGGATATTGCTTGTACTACTACTATGCACGCTCTGATATGACTGGTTTCATGCAAACATCATTTTTCTTCGGCTACATGGCTTGCATTTGCTATGGCTTCTTCCTCATGCTTGGAACTGTGGGTTTCCGTGCTTCACTTCTTTTCGTCCGCCATATTTATCGCTCTATCAAGTGTGAGTAGATAAAACAGTGTCATTCAGGTCAGTGCCTAATAGTTCTGGTGTTGTCACCGATGCCCAATCTTGTTAGAGGGAAGAAAGTTGGTATTTTTATGAACTTGCTCACTTCTGCCGTTGCTATACCACACACGATATCTAATTGCCCAGCTCTGTTCCTTGAAACCGTTACCCAAGAGAAGTCCCAATTCAGGAAGTTTATGTCATGTAATCGAATATCAATATTGTATTAATTTTAGAGAATTTTTAACATTTAATTGCAGTAATATCTGAAATTTTTCCTTCATTTCGTCTTCTTGTCTTTATGCTTATGTGTGTTAGTTTTTAGGCGAACAATGAGCATTGAAAGAGATTGAAGATATCTGCTTCGTTCTTTTTCGTTTTTGTTTACATTTTGCATAATTTTCAAAGTAAATTTTAAGTCTTAATATCTCTAAATTCACATCATAAAAAATTATAAAAATATATAATAAAAATGTTATTAAGACGAATCTAATGAGATCTACATGAATATATTTTATCATTTATATATGTCTTAAACATGTTAATCAAATTGAATATTATAAACAAAAGAACTTAAAAAAATGAATTTCGAAACCTATTTTTATACCAAGCTAGGTTTTAATGGATCTAGTGCTTTTTTTGATTGCTATATGACTTCATTGTCATTCAATTTTAATATAACGAGAAAATTTAAATGGAAGTAATTAGTGCTATAATTTGAATAAATGGTTTTGAGTTTTGACATATGGAAAGACAAGGTATTAGCAAATAAAAACGAAGATACAAAGTTGAAATTTAAAGGATTCAAAAAGAGTGTAAGAAAAATTCAAAGATAATTCATAGGGCGAGAGTAAAGAATGATATGAAAGATCTAGATTTATAGATTAATTTAAGATAGTAGAAAATCGAACTAAATAAAGAAGAATAATCCATAAAAACCAATTTTGAAATTAATACATTAGTTAATATAGATTTTAATCTTTTGGAATTAACGTAAATTAAATGAAGTAAAACGTAGACTATCATCTATCAACTAACAAAAGGTTTGTTCGGCATTTTTAGGAGTTTTCGGTTCATAACTAAAAATAAATTTTAATTTTTTATTATAGGGAAAATTACCCAGAATAATCCCAACTATCATTGATTTTCCTACAATAATCCCAACTATCAATTAACCATGAATAATCCCATCTATTCCATCAGTTTTCCTGGAGTGTTGTTAATCTATTTTTCACCTATTGAACCGGTAAGTAACCGTTGCTTACCTTAGTTTTAATAATCCAGCAGCATCATCTCTCCAAATACCAAGAACACTTCTCTCCTCCATTAAAATACAAACCCAAGCACTCCATTGAAATCCAAAAAGAAGCAGTAATCTTCTCTAATTAATTTTTTTTCCCATCTATATCATGCTATGAAGAGCATAACCACATCTCAATCTTCAACATCAAGAAGGTCAATTGCAAGGGAAAGCCCTAAATGTGAACATGGTGTTCTAGCAAAATTGCAAACGGCGAGAAAAGGTTCTAGAGTTGGGCATCGATTTTATGGTTGTGGTCTTTGGCCTGTAAGTTGGTTTAGTTTAGCTAATTTTGATTTATTGTGGTAAAAGTAATTTATTTTAGCTAATTTTGTTTGTATTTTTTTTCTAGGACTTAAATTGCAAATTTTTCAAGTGGGAGGATGATGTAATCAAGTCGGAAGCATTTGGAGGAGCATATAGTTTGGAAGAACAAAATGCTATTTTACTTGAGAAACTTGACAAATTGAAGATGAAGAAACAAAAATTGAAAGAGAGTGAAGCTTTGTTGAAGATTGAACTTGCTAAACAAATAAATGCAACAAAAGCTTTAGGATTTTGTGCTTGTTGCATCATGGTTATTATTTGTAATCTTCTTATTTATGTTAACTTGATTAGTACAATGTAATGAAAATTCTACTATAATGTAAGACATTTGGTGTAATGAAATTAGATCCCATTTCCATATATAATCCTTTACAAAATATTTGGCAAAATACCAATGCCATGTGCATATTCCATTACATTGACAAAATATCACTAATTTAGTTAAATGTTTGACAAAATATAAAGGTTCACAAAAGCAACACTTAAGTCATTACTAAACATTCATGTTACATATGTTTCATTGTTTACAAAATATCTATATTAATAAAGATTCTTCATTGCTTGTTTGTTGATGCTTGAGTTGAGATTACGTCCACATGACTCTGGTTTCCCTTGCTTGACCTTCCTCTTTTACGTTTGCACTGTTAAAAAACAACTAGACAATTATTAGGTTGACTGAACTTTAATTAAGTTGATATGTAATATTAATAAAGTTTAAGTAATTTACCGATTCTGCATTTGTAACTGAACTACTTGGATTGCCAACTTTGCTCCCTTGCCCTGTTTGGATCCTTCTCCCGCCTCTACCTATTGCCCCAGGATGCGCAGTTAGCTGATGGTGGGCTGGTTGACATGGTTGTGATTCTGGGTTCACTTTTCCTGCATTAACATCTTTTCTTGGTCTTCCTCTTCCTCTCTTCATTGGTGGTGGTGTAGGGTCAACGACTTTACCCTTTTCTGGGCACTTTCGTTTATTATGTGAAGTGGATTTACAAATGCTACAACTTCTGTGTGCCATGTCGTGTTAGTTTCCCTGGTTTCTTTGGGTCCTCATGAGCAGTTCTGATTCGGGACTTTCTTGGTCTTCCAGGACCGATTTTGATGGGGGGTGGATCAATGGCCACTTCAATTTTAGGCCAATGACGTTCTCCAATGCAAGGAGCTATGCTACCTGTATAAGCCCTTGTGTATGCATCTTTGGTGTAACATTCATCCACAAATGACTCGACATCTTTATGTAGGTAACTAATTGAGGCAACAGCATGACAACAAGGAATCCCTTTAAGATCCCATTTCCTGCACGTACATGTTTTTTTTTCTATGTCCACCTCTAAAACGTCAATGTGATGAGAAACTTGAAATATTGTAGCAGTAGACGGAAGAACAGTGCAATTAGATGCCTCTTCTTTCTCTTTATCCAAAATAGCTTGTACTTTGGGACATAACAATCCACTCCACTTGCTTGCACATTGTTCCCTCTTTGTAGCTATCCTCTTCATTAGCATTGTTCTAATATCATCAAGCATATCAATTAAATGTTTTGATCGAGCATGCATGATGTAATTGTTAAAAGATTCGGCCATGTTGCTCAATATCACATCGCACTTTGTATCCACCTTCACATACGCTCGACAAAATAGACGAGGATTAGCCGATTTAAATGCTTCAGCAGCAGTTGGTTTACTTTCTCCATTTCTGTAATTCCATCATTGAAATCTGCTTCATTATAGGCCTTCGCACACCTCCAAAATAGTAGCTTCATCTCCTCACCCTTGAAGCTTTTGTTCTAATTAGCATATATATGTCTGGCACAATGCCTATGTTCCGCATTTGGAAGTTCAACTCCCACAGCCCTTAATATGCTCTGTGTAGTATTAAGACCATTGTCAAAATATCAAAACAGTAATAATTAAGACCATTAAGACTATTAAGACCATTAACACTTATAAAACAGTAGCTATTTTAATCTTATATGCAAAACCCCTACAATTTCAGTAGCTATTTTACACCCTGTAGAACCAAATTATGCAAAACAGTAGCTATTTTAAAAGGAGTATTGACACTTATAAGGAATTGACACTTATAAGGAATGCAAAACAGTAGCTAATGGTTTAAGCAAAAAGAGACCTTAAGCAAAAAGAGACCAAGTAAAAGGAGTATTTCATTGTAGTAAATAGAGATCATCGTCCATTAAGCAAAAAGAGACCAAGCAAAACAGTAGCTATTTTACAGTAGCTACTTTAAAGTAATCACAACACACCAGTTAAACCAGCTCAAAACAGCAAACAAAATAGGTTAAAATCATACCTGATGTTCATCGGAAATCACTGTCCATCCAGTGCCGTTGTCATGTGGAACAACTTTTTTAAGTTCAGATAAAAACCATTGCCAAGAGTCATTATTCTCACCTTCAACCACAGCCCATGCCAAGGGATACATTTGCTCATTTGGATCCCTTCCAACTGCACTTAATATCATGCCACCCAAGAAGGTTTTAATAAAACATCCATCAATACACAATACCTTCTTACACCCTTTAACCCAACCTTCTTTTAAACCTTCAAAACAAACAAACATTCTTTGAAATGTAGGTGGTTTTGTGTTCTCATCAGTGACAATTGTAAAATGACTACTTGGGCTACTTTGTTTCAATGCTTCCAAGTAGCTCATTAGCTTAGAGTAGTGTTGCTTCATTGAACCATGTAGCTTTCTATGAGCAGCATATTTAATCTTATATGCAAAACCCCTAGTAATTATTATCCTGTAATTCTTCCTCACAATGTCTACAATTTCAGATGATGGTATGTGTGGTCTACTTTTGAACAGATCAAGTAGCTCATCCGCACACCAGGAAGCCTTGAATTGTATGTTTGAATCCATATTCCTTTGACAAGTATGGTTACCATCCACTGATTTCACAACATATGAAGCAATCTTTCTATCCCAACTAGCAAAAATCCTAAATGGACACCCTGCAACACATCTTACTCCAAGTCTTTGCAATCTCTTTTTATTACTTGCACAAATTTTAAGATTCCTTCCTTGAGCAATAGCATATCTAGTTACAGCTTGTCTAAATTCAAGATGATTACCAAAAACAATTCCAACACACCATTTAAACCTCCTAAAATATGTCTTATTATTTACTACAGTTGGTATGGCAATTTCATCATCACTATTTTCATATTCAGATAAAACATCATTCAAAGAACACTCACCAATCATCAAATTTGATTGAACAGCACCTTCATCCTCCTCCACTGACAAGTCCTCACTCAAAACAAGGTCAATTGACTAATCTTCTTCAGTGTTATCCTCATCTGAAAGCAAATAGTCTAGATCTGTGCTATCATCTTCATCTTCAGAAGCTTCTTTTTCACCTTCATTTATCTCACCAGATGCAATTTTACCAGACCAAGTCTCATACCAATCATAAGTAAAATCTAGCTCATCTTCTTATAAACCTTGTTCAATGGGGATTACCTTATAATTCTTTTCAAGTTGTGAGTTTGTGGGGCTATTTGGGGTGTTAAGAAAGCAACTTTGGTTTTCAGATTCATTATAAATGTCTGAAATGTTAGGTGGGTTGGGTTTGTTAATGAGGTCTTGGGGACCACTTGTCTCACATGTACCTTTATGTGCTTTCCTAGGTGTTAATTTCTTCCTCTCACCCACAAAGCCATGTGCTTTACCTATAATACTGCCTACTTTTTTCAATTCCAAATACAAATTGTCATCATCTTTAACATCAACTACATATACATCTACAGCCCTAAAATCAGTACCAAGACTACCCATTTCACTTACAGAAACATCATTCATTAGTTTCTTCAACCCTTCCACAAAATTCATTGCCTTAGGGTCCAAGTAGTACAAGGTGAATGGAGACTTGAAACCAATGTCTTCCTCAACTATCCCCTTAAGTTCAAACCAAGATAACTTATCAGGTTCTATACTCATTGATTTACACATACCACCCACATACTCTAATTCAATCTTTGTTCTTTTAAACACCCCACCAAACCACCATTTTATTGTAAAGGAATCAAAGAGATTAGCCTAGCATAAATCAAAACAAGAAAAAATAAAATTTAGAATGTATAATTGGAAATGAAAAGGGGAAATTTGGAACCCTAAATTAATTTTACAGGATTAAGAACACTTACCATTAATTGCTATTGTAATTGAGGTCGAAAATCAGTATGCTTTTGTGAATTACACAGCGTCGTCGTCAAATGCAGGTGAAGAAGGAACAATTTGATTGAAGATTGGAGCTTCTGCGATGGAATGGGTATTAGAAATGGCTACTGGAGTGATGTTGGTTTTGGATTTTTTGTTTTAAAAAAAAGCAAACAAAAAAAAAGGAAATTAAATAATTTATTAGGAACCGGTCAAAGGTCATCCAATAGCACTCCGGGAAAACCAATACAATAGATGGGATTATTCATGGTTAATTGATAGTTGGGATTATTGTAGGAAAATCGATGATAGTTGGGATTATTCTGGGTAATTTTCCCTTTATTATATTAGTTCACACTTTCACCACTCCTTTATTATTAGAAAAAAAAGACATAAGTTGTTGATGTTCTATCTTCCTCCATTCCAGAAAAGATAGAAAACATAAGAGATTGAAGAACAACTTGGAATACTATCGATGGCAAGACAACACATAGAGAAGATAGAAGAAAAGTAGTTTTTGAAACATGAATGTCCAACCTGTTTTGTTTTTTTATTGTTGAAAAAAACAACAAAAAAACCCCTAAAAACTAATAATTTTCTAACTAAATAATGTACTCTATCGAGATCATCATCATCACCAGGCTATATTTGATATCTCGTTCATAGATATTATGATCAGTTTTTCTAAAACAAATGCTATGATCAGGATATCAAAAGGGCTAATTGTGATAGACCATACAATTAAAAGTACCTTTGACTCGATAGAACCTGCAAATATTAAAAATGGCAAGACAAGACACATATCAAGTTCATTTTTAGGATGATACAATTTTGAAAAAATTATCTTGAATTATCTTATAGTATATTTTAGCAGCTATTGTAGTCTGTAGATACTTATCATAAAAAGAAGAAAGATAGACCAACAAAAAATATAACAAGAAAAAATCTATAGTAATAGAGATTATTTACCCCAAATAAATAATAAGTGTTCTCCAATATTTTTTTAACGGTCTAACACTATGCCACAAACCGAATCCCAACTCCCATACAAAGTACGACGAATGGGACCAGAATACATGAGTTCTCTACAAACTAATTAATTTCAATCTGTTTATTTAAAAACCGCGATGCCCCATAAACCCGAAATTACCATCTCACTCAACTCATTTTCTTTCTCTCTCGTCGTTGCATTCCGCTAATGATCTTCAACCTTTTCTGTAATTTTCTGCGATTGGACTCTCCTAATTGAAACAGAGAACTCACGAAACAATGGAGAAATCTTTGGACACCTATATTGTGGCCGTTGTTCTCTTGCTCTTTTCCGCTGTTATTCGATCCGATTCATCCGATCACCGCTACAAAGCTGGAGAACAAGTTCCTCTCTACGCCAATAAAGTTGGTCCTTTCCATAATCCTAGGTCACTTTCTTTCTCTTTTCGTTTTCTTTCTTTTTTTAATTTAACTTTCTAGTTTATGCTTGTGTTCTTTGTTTTGGTTACTTATTCGAAATTTGCGAAGTTAAAATGTTCAATTCCGCTAATTTATTAAGGTTTTAATGAGTTTAGAGACATTAGTTTGATCTATTTGTGGAGAGTTTTAACTTTTCGGATTTTGAAATCGTATCCGTTGAGAAAATGCATGTTGTTTTCGCGTATTGATGTAGTTTTAGTTATAAAAGTTAGTGATATGAAATTAGCGTTTAGTTGTGTTGGGCACAAAGGGTTGATAACAACTCCAACAACACCCACACCAAGATCAATTTAGGCAAAACAATCAACCAAACCAAGAATAAACCCTAACTCACTTCAATCACGAATAATAATCAACAATAAGTATCAAAAGACAAACAATAAATAAACAAAAGCCAATGACAACACACAAGGATTTTTACGTGGAAAACCCCTTCGGTGTGAAGGATAAAAACCACGGGACTAGTCAAGGGAGTCCACCCAAGTCACTCTTATTATGATAAAATGAGAGTACAAGCACCAATAGCAATCCAAACAAAGTGCACTACCCACCATCAACCATCAACAACAAGAGAAATACAATAGAAGAAGAAAAATGAAGAGGATTTCACCAAAAAAAAACAGCAGTTCTGTCCAGACGTAACTGCGACCAAACCAGAGCTCAAACTGACGATCCAACTGTTCAAAATGAAGCCCTTGGTGTCAGGAACAAGCTGCCAAAATTTGAGGATGATCCAACGGTGCGATTTCCGGCAACAGACAAATTACCGAAGGCTGCCCTAAAAAGTCCGAAAATGAAGAACCTCTCTTTTCTCTCTATTTTGTGTGTGTTGTTTTTTGAAAACTACTCCCATACTTTGTAGTTGTACAAAGACTTTAAAATGATCACTTAAAGCTTCCAAGAGAAGCTAACCCAAAGTTATAATAAGTAGGCCCAAACATTTAAAGACCAAAAATATTATAACTCCTAAAATGGGCTGGACACCCACAATCTCCCCCTCCAGCCCCATTACGAAGGAGATAACAATGCTTCAATGATCACTTGAAGCTCAACCCAGCAAGCTTGCTACAAAGCTCAACCTTGCTTCCGGGAACAATCTTTGCAACATATATGCACCATTCTTGTGCGTGTGAATTTTCTTCAGCTTCATCTGATTATCCTCAATCACATCTCGTAACCAATGGTATCTAACATCAATGTGTTTGGTACAAGCATGATACATGGCATTCTTGCTCAAATCCATAGCACTTTGACTATCACAAAGTACTACATACTCATCTTGGCTCATGCCCAACTCCTTGAGGAACCTTTTCAACCAAATCATCTCCTTTCCTGCTTCCACTGCTGCTATATACTCTGCCTCAATAGTAGACAATGCTACACACTTTTGCAACTTGGATTGCCATGAGATGGCTCCCCCTGAAAATGTAAACAAGTAACCTGAGGTAGACTTTCTGCTATCAACATCCCCAGCCATATCTGCATCAGTGTAACCTTGGAGAATAGGATTACAACTCCCATAGCATAAACTCAATTTGGAGGTGCCCCGTAAGTATCTGAAGATCCACTTTACTGCTTCCCTATGAACTTTACCTGGATTGGATAAATATCGGCTTACCAATCCAACAGCATGTGCAATATCTGGCCTAGTACACACCATAGCATACATCAACGAACCAACAGCAGAAGAATAAGGAATGGAAGACATACGTGCTTTCTCCTTTTCTGTTGTAGGACAATCTTTCCTGCTCAACTTAAAGTGCGATGCTAGTGGAGTACTAACTAGCTTAGCTTGCTTCATATTGAACCTTTCAAGCACCCGTTCAATATATTTTTCTTGTGATAGCCACAATCTCTTAGACTTCCTGTCACGAGCAATCTCCATGCCTAAAATTTGCTTAGCAGGACCCAAATCCTTCATATCAAATGACTTGGACAATTCTTCTTTCAAACTGTGAATCATCTCAGCATCTTGCCCAACTATCAACATATCATCAACATATAAAAGAAGAATGATGAAGTTACCATTAGGGAACCTTTTAAAGTACACACAAGGATCAACTGAAGTTCGCCTATAGCCATTGCTTGTCATAAACGAATCAAATTTCTTATACCATTGCCTTGGTGCCTGCTTTAGCCCATAAAGACTCTTTTTCAACTTGCAAACAAGTTTTTCTTTCCCTTTAACTTCAAATCCTTCAGGCTGCTCCATGTAGATCTCCTCTTGCAAATCACCATGCAAAAAAGCAGTTTTCATATCAAGCTGCTCCAACTCAAGATCAAGACTTGCAGCCAATCCTAACACTGTTCTGATAGAAGTCATTTTAACAACCGGTGAGAAGATCGCATCAAAGTCAATGCCCTTTTTCTGGTTGCAACCTTTCACCACCAATCTGGCTTTGTGCTTCACTGTCTTTTCACCATCTTTCTTATTCTTGAAAACCCATCTGTTCTTCAAGATTTTTCGACCCTTGGGAGGCTTTACCAACTCGTAGGTGTCATTCTTTTTCAAGGGATCCATTTCCTTCCTATCGCCTCGAGCCATAAGTCTTTGTCTTTGTGAGACAATACCTCCTGGAAGTGTTGAGGCTCCCCCCCATCAGTGACTAGGATATATGTTGAGCTTGGATATCATTTTGAAGGTATTTGTCCTCTAGTTGACCTTCGAACCTCTACATTATCTGCATTCTGAACATCATGAACCGGTGGTACAACTTGCTCCCCCTGCTCATGAACCTCTTCTTCATATTGTGGAGCATCATCATCATTCGCTTAATCTAGCTCATCAAGTGCATCACCATCAGGATGTACCTCACCAACATTATCAAGTACAGCTTCACCAACCTCCTCATTTGCTGGACGATCAATAGGAATAGGAGTAGAAGTATCATCAGTAGCAAGTGGCAAATCTAAAGTAGTAGCCTTATCAACATTCAGAAGATCTGCACCCATCTCGTGCTCATAAAACACCACATCTCTGCTTCTTACAACCTTCCCTTTTTCAGGATCAAAAAGCCTATAACCATACTCTTCATCACCATACCCAACAAATATGCAAGGAGTTGACTTTGAATCAAGCTTCAACCTCTGCTCTTTCGGAACATGCATGAAAGCCTTGCACCCAAATACCCTCAAGTGTGAGTAAGAAGGATCATTGCCCTTCCACATTTTCTCTGGAATCTCAAAACCCAAAGGAACTGATGGAGCTCGATTGATCACATAAACCGCAGTATTCACAGCTTCAGCCCAAAAAGGCTTAGGAAGATTTGACATTCTTAACATACACCTTACCTTCTCCACAATGGTTCTGTTCATTCTTTCTGCAACACCATTATGTTGTGGGGTTCCTGGAACAGTTTTCTCGTGCCTAATACCATGATGAGAACAATAACCTTCAAAATCATTTGAAGTGTATTCACCACCATTGTCAGTTCGAAGACACTTGAGTTTTCTTTCTGTCTCCCTTTCAACCATGGCATGAAATTTCTGGAATGTCTCGAACACTTGGCTTTTTGCTTTCAATATATAAACCCAAGTTTTTCGCGTAGCATCATCAATAAAGTGACAAAGTATTTACTACCACCAAGAGACTCCACCTCAATTGGACCACAAACATCCGAATGCACAAGATCCAATTTTTCTTTCCTCCTAATAGACTTCTTAGCAAAAGAAGCTCTATGTTGCTTGCCAGCCAAACAACGATCACAAGGATTAAGAGAAGTTGTAGTATCAGCAGGAATAAGAGCTTTGCTAGCCAACAGTTTGATTCCTTTTTCACTCATATGTCCTAGCCTTTGATGCCACAAGTTTGGAGAATACCTTTCCTCAACAGCATACAACTCACCAGAACACACCTTTAAATGTGTTTTGTATAGAGTGCAACACAAATCACCTCGAGCAACTGTCATTGAGCCCTTAGACAACTTCCATTTACCATCACCAAAAGTATGTCTAAAGCCTTCTCGATCAAGAGCATTTCCAGACAACAAATTAAGGCGTAGATCAGGAATATGGCGCACATCTTTCAAAGTTAGCATGCAACCGATGCTTGTCTTGACTCGAATATCACCAATACCAACAATGCTCGCCGAACTCTGATTACCCATTTTCACACTACCAAAGTCACCAGCTTTGTAGCTTTGAAAATACTCCCTTTTAGGGACACAATGGTAAGAGGCTCCTGTATCCACAAGCCACTCTAAGTCTGAACCATCAATGTGATGACACTCACAAGTTGCACAAATCAAAGTGACCTCATCATCACTCTCAGAAACAGTTACTGCGGTATTTTTATCGTCTCCATCTCCATGTGATTCTTGCCTTTTCTGCTCTTTCTTGAACTTGAAACAGTACTTCTTAATATGGCCAGGTTTCTTACAATAGTGACAAGTCCTAGTCTCTTTTCCCTCTCTTGACTTGGACCTACTATGTGAGTTACCACGCCCTTTAGGACCTTTGCTCTTGCTTCTTCCCCTGTTTTCAACAACTAACGCTTGTGAATTATCGGCTCGTGTCTCCTTTCTTCTCAACTCTTCATTGAACATACTCTCTTTGATGACATCCAAAGAAAGTACACCATTTGGAGCAGAGTTGCTGATAGTCACTACAAGAGTTTCCCAACTGTCCGGCAAAGAACTCATCAAGAATAAAGCTTACAACTCATCATCAAGAATAATCTTCATTGTTGTCAGCTTGTTAATGATGTCTTGAAAATCATTGAGATGTTGGGACACTGGTTTTCCACCTTTCAACCTTAAATTAACAAGTCTTTTGATTAAAGAAGCTTTGTTGTGAGCAGTCTTTCTTTCATAAAGACCCTCCAATTTCTTCCACAACTCATAAGGGTCGGTTTCCTTGGATACATGACTGAAGATACTAATATCAATGGTACCCAAAGTCTTTCGCTTTAATTTTGCCCAATCTCTTTCATCCATTTTTTCAGGTTTTGTGGGTTTAGCAATACCACCATCATCACAACAAGTGGTTACATCAATAGGATCAAACAAATCTGTACAATACAACAAGTCCTCCATCATGGGTCTCCAAATTGAATAATTGGTTGATGTCAACTTAATCATGGAACCACTACTACTAGTACTAGTCTCCATTAGCCTAAATAAACGTCCGCTCTGATACCAGTTGTTGGGCACAAAGGGTTGATAACAACTCCAACAACACCCACACCAAGATCAATTTAGGCAAAACAATCAACCAAACCAAGAATAAACCCTAACTCACTTCAATCACGAATAATAACCAACAATAAGTATCAAAAGACAAACAATAAATAAACAAAAGCCAATGACAACACACAAGGATTTTTACGTGAAAAACCCCTTCGGTGTGAAGGATAAAAACCACGGGACTAGTCAAGGGAGTCCACCCAAGTCACTCTTATTATGATAAAATGAGAGTACAAGCACCAATAGCAATCCAAACAAAGTGCACTACCCACCATCAACCATCAACAACAAGAGAAATACAATAGAAGAAGAAAAATGAAGAGGATTTCACCAAAAAAAAACAGCAGTTCTGTCCAGACGTAACTGCGACCAAACCAGAGCTCAAACTGACGATCCAACCGTTCAAAATGAAGCCCTTGGTGTCAGGAACAAGCTGCCAAAATTTGAGGATGATCCAACGGTGCGATTTCTGGCAACAGACAAATTACCGAAGGCTGCCCTAAAAAGTCCGAAAATGAAGAACCTCTCTTTTCTCTCTATTTTGTGTGTGTTGTTTTTTGAAAACTACTCCCATACTTTGTAGTTGTACAAAGACTTTAAAATGACCACTTAAAGCTTCCAAGAGAAGCTAACCCAAAGTTATAATAAGTAGGCCCAAACATTTAAAGACCAAAAATATTATAACTCCTAAAATGGGCTGGACACCCAACAAGTTGATCTGTAGGAGGTGTGATTATGATGTTTTCTGGTAATTATGAATTATGATTAGTTAGATACCATTCTTGGATTTGAGCTTTTCGTTATATCATTTATTTGGAGATGTTGGTTGTTTTGGATGAGTTTTGTAGTCTTTTAGCTTAATGAGATGGAAGTAGAGTTAATTTTGATTGATGTTGTAATTCAATTTTTTTTTTAATGAAATTAGTTAAGATTAGTAGTTGGATCATGCTTGCTTGACCTCTTACTTTGTTGACCTTAAAGTGAAATGTGCAAGTTCATAAAATAATGGTGAACTGTTGAGCCGATGAAGTCGTCAAGATTCAGCAAGAATTAAGATTCATGCTTGAATAAAAAATTTGTACATTTAGAAAACGTGATTTTATTTTCCTTTCTGGTGTTTGTTCAGTTTGTTAACTCTACTAAATGCATCCATAGGTTTTTTTAACTATGGCTCTTTCTGATGCATTTTGTGCTTTATGTCTTCTAGTTTGGATTCCTAGTCTAACACACTATAATAGGTTATTAGATGTTGAGCAATGGAATATACAGTGATTAAATTACTTATGTCTAACATATTTGCCTGATATATTTGTTGGATCGAATATGTTATGTTGATTAAAGATTTAGGATTCCATCCAAAACATAACTTGATGAGTACTGACTGAATTAAAATGTGGCAAAGATGTAAAGTGACATTCGTAGTGGTTTTTTAAAAATGAATTTGGATTAGAAGCTAGATATTTTAGCCTCATGAAAAGTATTAAGTTTTGCCATTCGATTTGTTTAATGCTTCAATGGACCTGTAGCTTTTTTGAGGATGGTAATCAACTACTAATTCTGAAGTTAGGGATAGTAGTCAGTTTAATCATGTTGTATGTGCCTACCTTGTTGGGTTAGATTTGGGTAAAATGTTGGCCCTTCAGGATACGATGATTCGCTAAATGCCTAAAGGCTTATCTTTGGGATGAGAATTCTTGTTTAAATTTCTGGAAATAGGAAATTTTTTGTGTCCCATGTTTCTATGCTGATTGGGTGAAACATCTACTTGGAAGGCTGTAGATATGTGAATTTGTATTTAAATCACCATTGTTAGGGTGTCATAGAGCAACATCACATCTATAGACCAACAAGCTTAAGAAATACTAACTAGCAGGGAAAGATGTCGTTGCCCTTGGCAAAAGCTTGAATTAGGTGACTTCAATGTAAATGTTTCTAAACTTCATAATTTATTGTGGCATGTGTTGAGTTGTTTTGTGTATAGATATGCTTTTCTCTTATTCCTCTTATACATATGCATGCTAGTAGTTGTTAGATCTCTTGATTTTTAGTTTCTTTGGTTTGTTTGTTTGTTAGTATCTTTGGTTATTGTCTATGTTAGCAACACTTATGCATAATCTGGATCTTTGGATAGTTGTCTTGTATATCATTTAGGGCCATAAATCTGATTTGTGTATGGTATTGTAGCAAACTTAAATTATTTTTTTCTAAATTTTTGACTTACAAACCAGTGAACCTTTGAATTTTCAAAACAATAGTCAAGCAGGATTTGGTTTGTGGCACCGCCTTTAGGTATTTGTGGACATGTTTTAAACCCGTGAGTATTTATTCAGCCTCTACCGTGCATTCATAGAGATTAATGAGATTGTAGATTTGTAGCGCACTAGGCATGACTTGTGGGACTTGGGCATTGTATGAATCTAGTTTGGATCAAACCAATTTTTCCTACCCTCTTGTTAACCTACATTAAACTCCACTTTCCTTCATATCTCATTCAAGCCTTTCATTTTCTCTTCCTTCACTTTCACCTACTTTCACCTTCACCCTAACTCTTTAGCATACTAGTTGGTTTGGTTGATGGTATGTTGGTTGTTCGTTTATCACACTTGACATGAGTTTTTAGCTTATTTTTGATTTTTGAGGTCACCACTTATATATATATATCATGGTAATATTTTTAATTTTAGATATGGTTATATATATTCAGTTAGGTGTTATTTGGCTCTAAGAGCGCTTTGGTTCACTACTCGTTGTTGTTAGTATAGTGCTCGTTTTATATATATTCATCAAAAAAAAAAAAAAAAAAGAAGAGAAAGAGAAATCGAAAACTTGTATAGAAAAATATCAGTAGTTAATAAATGTCAAGTTGTGTGAAACCATGGGTCACTTTGGTTTGTTTAGGTCAACTAACTAGTTATGCTATCTCTTTTCATAACCTTAATCTTCCTTACCATTTCTACATTTTCATATTCTAACCTTTACCAATTCACCTCTTTTTGGTTGATCCACCTGCTTCTAGTGAAATCTTAGCCTTTGAGACCCCGAGTACCGAGGTGCGAAACTTTGACACATCTCCATTTAGAAGCTCACATCACATTGAGCCATAAGATGAGGGAATGAGCGTAACTTTGAACACTTGAGTGTGGTTGTTCATCTTGGCTTACATACCCAAAAGTGAGGTCCACTTATACTCATTGTGATCGGTATTGGGAGTCCTAGACTCAGTTTGGTGAGATTCTCGCTCGATGACTTGTTTTGAAGATGATTTGTGGAATCAGGTGCGTATTTCAAGCTTTTAGAATTAATAATCATAGTTTGCTAGTCTGCCATACATATTTTAATTTTTCGTGGCCTATGTCTTCATGTTTACGACTTTCCTAAGATCTATCTTGTGCATTTGTGATTTTTATTGTCTTTTTAATTTTGGTAGAACACTTGCTTGAGGACAAGCAAGGGATTGACTTGGGGGAATTTGTTAGCTACATTTTATTTATACTTTATTCCCATTGTTTAAATGAATTATGTTGAGATTTGATGCAACGATGCTTGTTTTATATAAGATTTTACGCTTGGTTTGGTGTTTTGTTGAATTTCAGGTAAAACTCAAGCACTTTTGACGCATACGTTGCTCATTCAGCTCCGAAAACTTAAAGAAGCAGGGTCTCGATAAGCCAAGTCAAGAAGATGAGTCGAAACGAGAGCCAAAATAGGCCATTTGAAAGCCACTCGACCAAATCTGGGTCGAGCCAAGGTGGCTCGAGCATCCTGGAACCTACACTTGAGATCAGAAGCTGATTAAAGCCATCCTGAAGGCCGCTCGACCAGGTCGAGCAATATGGCTCGGTCGAGCGAAGTGTTCTTTAACTTCCAGTAGCTTCTAATGTTCACGGAACCCAAAGGAAAGCTAAGGCATCGCTCGACCTGGCTTGCTCGGGTCGAGCAAAATAGGCGGCAGCAGCTTTTCGCGATTCTTTTAAAAAAGCAATTGGGTCCAATTAAATTTATTTGCTTCTTATCTCTGCTGCCAAGCCTTCCTTGCCACCCTACCCTATCTCTAGGGGTGGCACCTCCCTCCTACACCTTAGGGGTGGTGGAGCAATCATGAAACCACCACCCCCACATGCCTTGAAGCTTATAAATAGAGAAGAGGAAAAAGGAGTGGAGCATCTCAGTTTTCATCTCAGTTTGCATCTCAGATTTCATCATCACTTAGAGTAATTTTATGTATTCTTAGCTTTCTTTCATTTCAATTAAGAATTGTTGTTTAGCATTAGTTTCTCTTTCAATTAAACACTTTCAATTTCAATTACAAACTTAATTCCATCACCTATTGTAATACTTTGCAATTTGGATTCTTCAATCATTGGTGTATTATATTGAAGCTTTTGGAAGGAATTACCTTGAATCATTCATTCATCTTGTTCATCAAAGAGTAACTTCTATCCTTGCTTCTATTGCCTTCAATTCATGATTGTTGCTTTTGGTTTCACATGTTCATGTTTGTTGTTCTTCAACTTATTGCACTCATCTTGTTAGAATGTTCTTCAATTTCGATTTCATGATTGCTCCACCACCCCTAAGGTGTAGGAGGGAGGTGCCACCCCTAGAGATAGAGTAGGGTGGCAAGGAAGGCTTGGCAGCAGAGATAAGAAGCAAATGAATTTAATTGGACCCAATTGCTTTTTTAAAAGAATCGCGAAAAGCTGCTGCCGCCCATTTTGCTCGACCCGAGCAAGCCCGCTCGACCTAGTCGAACGACCATCAGGTACTTTAACAGAAACATCAGAATGTGGACAGAAGGTGAAATTTGCTCCGCTCGACCCGAGCCATCTCGCTTGACAAGGTCGAGCGGATGCCCTGTGCTTTCCTTTTGGGTTCTGCAACTGATTAGAAGCTACTGGAAGTTAAAGAACACTTCGCTCGACCGAGCCATATTGCTCGACCTGGTCGAGCGGCCTTCAGGATGGCTTTAATCAGCTTCTGATCTCAAGTGTAGGTCCCAGGATGCTCGAGCCACCTTGGCTCGACCCAGATTTGGTCGAGTGGCTTTCAAATGGCCTATTTTGGCTCTCGTTTCGTCTCATCTTCTTGACTTGGCTTATCGAGACCTTACTTCTTTAAGTTTTCGGAGCTGAATGAGCAACGTATGCGTCAAAAGTGCTTGAGTTTTACCTGAAATTCAACAAAACACCAAACCAAGCGTAAAATCTTATATAAAACAAGCATCGTTGCATCAAATCTCAACATAATTCATTTAAACAATGGGAATAAAGTATAAATAAAATGTAGCTAACAAATTCCCCCAAGTCAATCCCTTGCTTGTCCTCAAGCAAGTGTTCTACCAAAATTAAAAAGACAATAAAAATCACAAATGCACAAGATGGATCTTAGGAAAGCCGTAAACATAAAGACATAGGCCACGAAAAATTAAAATATGTATGGCAGACTAGCAAACTATGATTATTAATTCTAAAAGCTTGAAATACGCACCTGATTCCACAAATCATCCTCAAAACAAGTCATCGAGCGAGAATCTCACCAAACTGAGTCTAGGACTCCCAATACCGATCACAATGAGTATAAGTGGACCTCACTTTTGGGTATGTAAGCCAAGATGAACAACCACACTCAAGTGTTCAAAGTTACGCTCATTCCCTCATCCTATGGCTCAATGTGATGTGAGCTTCTAAATGGAGATGTGTCAAAGTTTCGCACCTCGGTACTCGGGGTCTCAAAGGCTAAGATTTCACCAGAAGCAGGTGGATCAACCAAAAAGAGGTGAATTGGTAAAGGTTAGAATATGAAAATGTAGAAATGGTAAGGAAGATTAAGGTTATGAAAAGAGATAGCATAACTAGTTAGTTGACATAAACAAACCAAAGTGACCCATGGTTTCACACAACTTGACATTTATTAACTACTGATATTTTTCTATACAAGTTTTCGGTTTCTCTTTCTCTTCTTTTTTTTTTTTGATGAATATATATAAAACGAGCACTATACTAACAACAACGAGTAGTGAACCAAAGCGCTCTTAGAGCCAAATAACACCTAACTGAATATATATAACCATATCTAAAATTAAAAATATCACCATGATATATATATAAGTGGTGACCTCAAAAATCAAAAATAAGCTAAAAACTCATGTCAAGTGTGATAAACGAACAACCAACATACCATCAACCAAACCAACTAGTATGCTAAAGAGTTAGGGTGAAGGTGAAAGTGAAGGAAGAGAAAATGAAAGGCTTGAATGAGATATGAAGGAAAGTGGGGTTTAATGTAGGTTAACAAGAGGGTAGGAAAAATTGGTTTGATCCAAACTAGATTCATACAATGCCCAAGTCCCACAAGTCATGCCTAGTGCGCTACAAATCTACAATCTCATTAATCTCTATGAATGCACGGTAGAGGCTCAATAAATACTCACGGGTTTAAAACATGGCCACAAATACCTAAAGGCGGTGCCACGAACCAAATCTTGCTTGACTATTGTTTTGAAAATTCAAAGGTTCACTGGTTTGTAAGTCAAAAATTTAGAAAAAAATAATCTAAGTTTGCTACAATACCATACACAAATCAGATTTATGGCCCTAAATGATATACAAGACAACTATCCAAAGATCCAGATTATGCATAAGTGTTGCTAACATAGACAATAACCAAAGATACTAACAAACAAACAAACCAAAGAAACTAAAAATCAAGAGATCTAACAACTACTAGCATGCATATGTATAAGAGGAATAAGAGAAAAGCACACCTATACACAAAACAACTCAACACCTCCCCCAAGCCGAACTGAGCAGTGTCCTCAATGCGACCAATGGCTTGAAGAAAGTGCAAGGGCTCTCATCATCATCATCATCATCATCCTCATCATCCTCCTCATCATCACCTTGAACCCCGGGGCCAAAAGATGTACTAGCCCCACCCACATCACCATAGATATACCCAAAATCACCAGGCGGGGGCGTGTACCACGATGGGTGCACATGATCCGGAGGGATGTGCCCTTGCCTGTAATGGTGGTCGTAAATCGGATATTGGCTGCGCTGGTAGTCGACCATGAATTGGTCGTACTGGCTTTATTGTGCCTCTATCCGGTCAAACCGCTGATCAAAGCCGTCCATACGTAGATGTAACCGCTCTAAGGAGGCCAGGACGGGATCAGGATCGGTATGGTAGGGTGGTGGTGGAGGTGCGGTGTGCGAGGTGCCACCAAACTCATAGGTAGAGGATGGGCCTCCTTGCTCAAATGTGGGTGAGGGGCGACGTTCCTCGTGTGCGGAGGAAGAGCCACCTTGCCTAAAACTAGGCATGAATCCACCGCGCCCCCGTCGTGAGTACTGGTTGTGAAAAGGCTCATGATAAGGCCTCTCCACTGCAATAGGCTCAGGTTGAGGTGCCTCCTCTCTAAAGAGATAAGAGGCACGATTGGAGACTAGGTCAGGGAGGTTTGGGTTAGGTAGAGGGATACCACCATGCCAATCATGTATCTTCCACCAGTTTTGCCCATTTATAACATCAAGCCACTTAGATTGAACTAAGTGGGCAATACTGATGGTGGTGGTCTCACGGGATTGTGTCCTTTCACCTCTCCACCCAAACATAGCTATGTGTGTGATGAGTCCGCCAAACTGAATCGGTGTGCGAACCGTGTTTGGTTGATTGATAGAATGGCGGAACGTGTTTACAAGGAGCCGGACTAGGTTTGGTCTAAAACCCCATTCGGGGCGGAGGTAGGAGCCCAAGACATCATAGAAAAACTTCTTTTTCTGCTGAGATGAGTATCCCTCGGGAATGATTCCACTTGCTAGATAATTAGCCAGATCAGCATACCATGGAACATTTGCTATATTCACAGCTAAGAGATACTCATCTGGAAATGAATCATCAATTGGAGCTGCCAGACTTGCTCCATCCTCATGCATCAGTCGGGATAAGTGGTCGGCAACAACATTCTCCGCGCCCTTCTTATCCTTTACTTCCAAGTCGAACTCTTGTAGCAGAAGAATCCACCGAATCAGGCGAGGCTTAGCATCTTTCTTCGCCATCAAGTACCTCAAAGCCGCATGATCGGTGTGGACAATTACCTTTGAACCTAACAGGTAAGGCCTAAATTTCTCTATAGAAAACACAACTGCCAAAAGCTCCTTCTCTGTTGTTGCATAATTCATCTGAGCTGGATCTAGTGTTTTACTTGCATAATAGATGGCATGCAACTTGCCATCTTTCCTCTGACCCAAAACAGCCCCTACTGCATAATTACTTGCATCACACATAATTTCAAAGGGGAGACTCCAATCCGGTGGTTGGATAATAGGAGCAGATATAAGAGCTTGTTTCAACCTGTTAAAAGCTTCAAGGCAATCATTAGTAAACAAGAACGGGGCATCTTTGGCGAGAAGCTCGGTTAAAGGTCTAGCGATCTTGGAGAAATCCTTGATAAACCTCCGGTAAAAACCAGCGTGACCAAGGAAACTCCTTACTCCCTTAACATCAGTAGGAAGAGGTAAACGCTCTATGAGCTCTACTTTTGCTTTGTCAACCTCAATGCCCCTATTGGATATAACATGACCTAACACTACACTCTGTTGTACCATGAAATGACATTTTTCCCAGTTTAGGGTGAGGTTGGTCTCCTTGCACCTGCGGAGCACTCTTTCGAGGTTGCTTAAGCATGCCTCGAAAGATGTTCCGTACACAGAAAAATCATCCATAAATACTTCCATGAAATCCTCAATAAAATCAGAAAAAATGGCCATCATGCATCTTTGGAACGTGGCGGGGGCATTGCAGAGACCGAAGGGCATCCTTCGATATGCAAAGGTCCCATAGGGACAAGTGAAAGTGGTCTTTTCCTGATCATCTGGATGGATAGGAATCTGGAAAAATCCAGAGTATCCATCCAAATAGCAAAAATATGAATGGTTTGCCAAACGTTCCAACATCTGATCTATAAAAGGTAAGGGGAAATGATCTTTACGGGTTGCTTTATTCAATTTCCTGTAATCTATGCACATTTTCCAACCCGTAACAGTTCTAGTGGATACTGACTCACCCTTATCATTCTTGATAACAGTTCTAGTGGATACTGACCCACCTACTATCAGAGATAGGGTAGATTATACCCGCGTCAAGTAATTTCTGAACCTCTTTTCTCACAACATCTTTCATGTTAGGATTTAGTCTCCTTTGAGGTTCTATAGATGTGGCATGATCATTATCAAGAAAAATTCTATGCATGCAAAAAGATGGACTTATACCAGTAATATCATCAATTGAGTACCCTATGACACTTTTAAAATTTTTAATCAATGCAATCAATTGGTCAAGTTGGGTATTATTTAATTCAGCATTGACAATTACTGGATAAGTTTCATTTTCTCCTAAATAAGCATACTTTAATGAAGAAGGAAGGGGTTTAAGATCTACCTGAGGAGGCGTGGATCTCTCCTCTTTAACCTTCACAGAAGCCTGCAAAACTGTTTCCTTCACTGGTTCCATATAAAAATCCGGTTCATCTAACAGCTTTCTCAAACTCGTGGCTTCCAAGCATCTTCCATCCTCAATTCCTTCTAAGACTGACCTCAGGGGTTCATCATACTGCGGGTGCATAATCTCAACTCTTGCTACTTCTGCTCTGCATAATGATTCATCAGCGGGCCTTTTCATCATTGATGGTAGATGAAATTCAACATTTTCTCCCAAAATATTCAACGTGAGCTTCCCATTGAACACATCAAAAACAGCCCGTGCAGTTTTCAAGAAATCTCTTCCAAGGATGATGGGTATGACATGATCTTCAACAATATGCATGATCACAAAATCACAAGGGACGTAGAACTTCCCTATTTGAACTGGCAAATCTTCAACAACTCCAACTGGAAACCTTACTGATCTATCGGCTAGCTGCAAAGACATCCTTGTTGGCTTGATGTCTGCATTGATCCTCTTGCATAAAGACAGCGGCATGATACTCACACTAGCTCCCAAATCAGCAAGTGCTTTATTGACCAAAACTTCACCAAATTTGACAGGAATAGTGAAACTTCCGGGGTCAGCTTCTTTTTTCGGCACCTTGCACTCTAGGATAGCACTGCATTCTCCTCTTAGTGTTTCTACACCTGTCTCTGGCAGCTTCCTTTTGTTGGATAATACCTCCTTAAGAAATTTTGCATAAGAAGGCATTTCCTTGATAGCATCTATGAAGGGAATGTTTATCTCAAGCTTACTCAGAACTTCTAAAAACTTCCCATATTTCTCTTTAAGCTTGCGACGTGCTAATCTTTGTGGAAAAGGAACAGGAGGTACATATACATCAGTGGTGGGTTCTTTCCTTTTCTCTGGGGCATGTGCTGGTTGTTCCTCCTTTTCCTCCTCCTTTGGTGCTTCTTCCTCTACGACCACCTCTTCTTCTTCACTATCAACAACCATGGGTGGAGGATCATAGGTGGTGCCGCTTCTTAGTGTAACTGCATTTACATGCCCGGAAGGATTTTTCTCGATGTTGATTGGCAGCTGTCCACTAGGTCTGGAAAGGTTGCTCAACTGTTGCGCCATCTGCGCCATCTGGTTGGGATGATGTTTCCAACCTTCATTGTAGGTGTTGGAGTATGGGTTGAATGGTGGTTTTCCTTGATTGTACACTGCATTAACCTGCTGACTTGATGACGATTCTGCTGTTGCACACTCTGATGGGGAATGACCTTGGATTCCACAAACTTCACAAGCTTTCAAAGTGTTCCCAACACTTAACTGGTCCATTCTCCTTGTCAAAGCATGGACAGAATTTTGAATGGCGATTAGTGCGTCCACTTCATACTTGCCACCTTTCTTTGTATTCCTTTTATCTCTCCAATGGAAATTTGAGGACATTTCCTCGATTATCTGCTTGGCTACTTCGGGTGTTTTAGCCATCAATGTTCCTCCAGCTGCAGCATCAACTGAAATCTGAATCTCGTCCCTAAGACCATTGTAGAAATTCTGAATTAAGAGCCAATCTGGGATTCCATGGTGCGGGCACTTCCTTTGCAACCCCTTATGTCTTTCCCAAGCCTCATACAATGCTTCACCATCTTCTTGACGGAATGAAGTGATGTCATTGCGTAGTTTAGCAGTTTTGGCTGGTGAAAAGAATCGAGCAAGGAAAGCTTTGGATAATGCCTCCCAAGTGCGATACTTGTTTAGCCCTTCGGATCTTAACCAATCTCTTGCTTCACCACGGAGTGAGTAAGGAAAACAAATCAGCTTCATTTGCTCATCGGAAATCCCTTGATATTTCACAGTGCCACATTTATTCACGAACTCATCTAGATGGTCGTTTGGATTCTCCATCTCAGTACCATCAAATTGATTCTGAGCAATGAATTGAAAGAAAGCTGGCTTGATCTCATAATTTGCGGCTGTGATGGTTGGTTGAACAATACTCGACCCTAGACTTCCATCGGGCATGGCATACTCCCGAAGGGATTTTGGGTGTTCTTCCGCCATTTTTCGTTGTTTCCTTCTCCTTCTTCTCCTTCTCCCAATTTCTGGATTTAAAGGCACAAGGTTTTCTTGTCCTTGAGATCTAGTTTGCATACACTACACACTCAAAAATTGAGGTCAAGTGCAAAGTGAAGAGAAAAATGAAAACAACTCAAAGTGGTAAAGAACAATGAACTAACTAATCAAGAAAAACAATTAACAAAGTCGCCACTCCCCGGCAACGGCGTCAAAAACTTGATCGGGACTTTACGTCCTTCAAATGTAATACCGCAAGTGCACGGCGTAGCTTAGTACGACGGCAAGTACGGGTCGAATCCACAGGGAGTGGGGGTTATGTCAATGGCTTCTCAATCGATTAGTGAGCTCTAAAACGTATAAAATGGTGTTTGGAGGTAGAACTAAATAAAGCAAGTAATTAAAAAGAATGGAATGAAAAGCGAAACATAAAAGTAATTAAGAACACAATGAACTAAGGCAAAGAACACAATGAACACAATCAATTAGCTAAATAGGCATAGGTTAGGCTTTCTCACCATGGTAGTCTTTACTAACTTCAACCTAAGGTCATGGTTATGGGTTGTTATGAGGAAGAACGTATCTTAAATACTAATGTTCTCTCTCGAGCAACAATAGCTTCCTAAAACATACTTAACCACCTATTCTCATGGAGCTAAGCATAGATTAAGACATGGGGCACACATTCATTATTTCCAATCAAAACATCTACCTATTCTCATGGAGATGATTCAACTTTAAGCAAAACCTATGTTAAACCATAAACAACACAACCAATGCCAAAGGTAAAGATTGCGATTCAAACTATATACATGGTGATCATGCCTAGCCTAAGCCAAAACAAACTACTCACTCATACTCGTATTGAATTTATGGATTGCAAATAAGTTAAGAAGCATGGATGGATAAATTAAACTAGAATATTCTAACAAGATGAGTGCAATAAGTTGAAGAACAACAAACATGAACATATGAAACCAAAAGCAAACAATTATGAATTGAAATCAATAGAAGCAAGGATAGAAGTTACTCTTTGATGAACAAAATGAATGAATGATTCAAGGTAACTCCTTCCAAAAGCTTCAATATGATACACCAATGATTCAAGAATCCAAATTGAAAAGTATTACAATAGGTGATGGAATTAAGTTTGTAATTGAAATTAAAAGTGTCTAAGAATACATAAAATTACTCTAGAATGGGAGATGAAAACTGAGATGCAAAACTGAGATGAAAAACTGAGATGATTAACTGAGATGCCCAACTCCTTCTTCCTCTTCTCTATTTATAGGCTTCAAAGCATGTGAGGGTGGTGGTTTCATGATTGCTCCACCACCCCTAGGGTGTAAGAGGGGGTGCCACCCCTAGAGATAGGGTAGGGTGGCAAGGAGGCTTGGCAGCAGAGATAAGAAGCAAATGAATTTAATTGGACCCAATTGCTTTTTTTTAAAAGAATCGCGAAAAGCTGCTGCCGCCATTTTGCTTCGACGAGCAAGCTCGCTCGACAAGGTCGAGCGGATGCCCTGTGCTTTCCTTTTGGGTTCTGCAACTGATCAGAAGCTACTGGAAGTTAAAGAACACTTCGCTCGACCGAGCCATATTGCTCGACCCGTCGGCGGCCTTGAGATGGCTTTAATCGCCGATCTCAAGTGTAGGTCCGGGATGCTCGAGCACCTTGGCTCGACCCAGTTTGGTCGAGTGGCTTTCAAATGGCCTATTTTGGCTTGCATCAAATGTCAACATAATTCATTTAAACAATGGGGATAAAATTTTTTACCTAAAATTCAACAAAACACCAAAACACCAAACCAAGCGTAAAATCTTATATAAAACAAGTATCGTTGCATCAAATCTCAACATAATTCATTTAAACAATGGGGATAAAGTATGAATAAAATGTAGCTAACAGCATGTTCTCTATAATCGATTAAATTATGCTTATGCTTGTGTGAATAATTTAATTTGATGTTTGTGGATTTTTTTTCAGTGAAACATATCGGTATTTTGATCTGCCATTCTGCTCCCCAGGTAATTAACGAGTTCAGGTTTGCTGTCACTTGTCAATTTTCAGTTTTTATTACTGTATTTTTGATCCATATTTTCTGGAGTGAAGATCATGTCAAGGAGAAGAGAGAAGCTCTTGGTGAAGTATTAAATGGAGACCGTCTAGTCAGTGCTCCCTACAAACTTGACTTCCTAGTGGATAAGGACTCTGAAGTCATTTGCAAGAAAAAGATGGAAAAGGAAGAAGTTGCAAAGTTTTGAGATGCCGTTGCCAAAGATTATTACTTTCAGATGTACTATGATGACTTGCCAATCTGGGGTTTTCTAGGCAAAGTTGACAAGGAAGGAAAACTAGACCCAAGCGAGTACAAGTATTATTTATATAAGCATATCCATTTTGACATCTTCGATAACAAAGACTGTGTTATTGAAATCAATGTTCGGACTGATCCCAACTCTTTGGTGGATATTTCTGAGCACAAAGAGGTGGTTGTACAATTCATGTATACTGTGAAGTGGAAAGAGACAAATACTCCTTTTGATAAGAGAATGGATAAATACTCACAATCTTCCTCTCTTCCTCATCATTTGGAGATCCATTGGTTCTCCATCATAAATTCATGTATCACAGTGCTCCTGACTGGATTTCTTGCCACGATTCTTATGCGAGTCCTCAAGAATGATTTTGTCAAGTAAGATTGTTTTGTTTGTATTTTGTGTACCATTCTGTGTCTCCAACTTATCTGATATACTTTGATTTTTTTTAATTGATATCTTATAGTTTGTTTTCTACATGTGGCTTGTTTTTACCATTTATGGATTTTTATTTCTATCATTTTTCTCGATAAAAGGTATGCACATGATGAAGAAACCGCAGAAGACCAGGAAGAAACTGGATGGAAATACATTCATGGAGATGTTTTCAGGTTTCCCAAGTACAAGTCGGTGCTGGCAGCTGCTCTTGGATCTGGTACTCAGCTATTTACTCTGTAAGTACCTAATATTTCTTTTCTGTTCCTATAATACATGTTTTAAGGTGGTGGGATACACTGAATGTTTTATCTAACCTCTTTCCCTCTTGCCTTCAGTACGGTTTTCATATTCCTACTTGCATTAGTTGGAGTGTTCTATCCATACAACCGAGGAGCCTTGTTCACAGCCCTGGTTGTAATTTATGCTCTTACATCTGGCATTGCTGGCTATACTGCAACCTCCTTCTATTGCCAGCTGGAAGGAACAAATTGGGTATGTGTTTCTCATGTTTCTGCCTTCCATCTCAGATTTGGGTTAGGTATCTTGCTGATATTTTTCCCATTTGGTTTTCACAGATAAGGAATCTGTTATTGACTGGTTGCCTGTTCTGTTGTCCATTGTTTCTCACATTTTGCTTCCTCAACACTGTCGCAATAGTATACCATGCTACAGCTGCCCTTCCGTTTGGCACGATAATGGTGATACTTCTTATTTGGACACTCGTAACTTCACCATTGCTTGTATTAGGTGGAATTGCCGGAAAGAATAGCAAGGTTGAGTTTCAAGCTCCATGCCGCAGAACGAAGTATCCCAGGGAAATTCCACCACTACCATGGTACCGGGGAACTCTTCCTCAGATGGCAATGGCTGGATTTTTACCATTTAGTGCGATTTATATAGAGCTCTATTACATCTTTGCCAGTGTTTGGGGCCACAGGATTTACACAATATATAGCATTTTGTTCATAGTCTTCATTATTTTGATTATCGTCACCGCTTTCATCACTGTGGCTTTGACCTACTTCCAACTTGCTGCTGAAGATCACGAGTGATGGTGGAGGTATGAATCATGCTCGAAACCTCCAAGTGATTTTTATTCTATCTATATCCATGATCTACTTTGTTCAAGTATATAATGTTTGGTCTAATTCAATATTGTTGGCTTGTATCCTTGTTATCTCTATTTATGGCTGTCATTTGGCCCGACTTTCTCATCTTAGATGCCATAGCATTCATTAGTGACAATTGACAACCAGCGTAAATCATCGTCACATGTTGCGATTTATAGTTCGAATTCAATTAAATGTTAATTAATTTTGGTTCATGTATCTTACTCTATACTGTTGAGGTTAAGGCTTTTCCATTGCTTGCGTTGTTCTTTCATTATCCAATTACCTTTACTGACCTTGAGTGTCATAATTCCTGATCATAATTTTTCAAGCCTTTTATAGTCTTACCTATTTTTAGAATCTTTATTTTTATGATTCCTACTGATAAGGTTACTTGTTATAACAGGTCCTTCTGGTGTGGTGGTTCTACCGGGTTATTTATATATGGCTATTGCTTATACTACTACTATGCGCGCTCTGATATGTCAGGCTTCATGCAAACATCATTTTTCTTTGGCTACATGGCTTGCATTTGCTATGGCTTCCTCATGCTTGGAACTGTTGGCTTCCGAGCTGCACTCTTTTTTGTGCGCCATATATATCGGTCAATCAAATGTGAGTAGATGGTGATGCAACTTCAGTGTAGGTGCCAGTGTTTTTGGCTCCGTAGGTTTAGTAGGGCGACGATGTTCTTTGTATTGTAACCTATGTCTTACCTCATTTGGGATAGTTTGTAATCTAATAGAGAGACTTGCCTCTTTTTACCATTTTTCTTTGTGCATCTTTTTGTCTACACAATTTATCCTTCTCCAACAAAGAAGCCACACATTTTATTAGAGGAAAAAGATGGGTATAGATATCTATCACTTTTTTGTAATAATTGTAAATTTCATGAAAAGAAAAACTAAATAAATTTAGTGGTACTTTAGATGAATGGAAACTCATGGAAAGTTGCATTTGTAATGGCTAAACAAACATTTCTTTGGGAATTCTTGGCGAATACTATAGCATTATCTTCTTTAAATCTTATTATTTAATATTAATTTTTTTTGGCTTTGTTTATCTTTGATCTTGGCGAATAGTTTAGGATAAGGAGTTCATGCTGGGTGGCAACATTCTCTCGAGATAACCATACAGTTTAGAGTTCTCTATCTCTCATCCTTATCAAAAAGTAGTTAATTTAGATTACATTTACTATGGTTCAACTTCTAAAATCATAAGTTAGCAACCTAGAAATCGTTTGGGGACGCGAAGTTCAAAATACTCTCCTTTTGTATTCTAGTTTCGTAACCAAATCCTCCATGAACATAGCCATTACGACATACTCTTATGTGCCTATTCAAATTTCCACGGATATTAATTGGTATATTTTACCCCATATCATAATCTTTTTTAATTGATTCCTCTAACACCACTTGTGTACATGCACTTATGACATTCAATATCTCTATTCTATATACAAATTTCACTTTTATAATCCTATCGTCATTCCTACATACATTTATTATATACTTAGACGTTTATGCATCCATATGAACACCAACTCTATTTCGAATGCTATCTTGTCCCAAGCACCACAATTTATATTCTTGCCTTACACCTGCTACCGTTCTGACTCTATCTAAAACCCTATGTCTCATGTAGACATAAAGTATTAATTTTCCTCATTTCCACATCTACTAGCTTAAAAAATCTACTAATCAACCTACCAATATTCCAAAATCTCACTCTCAACCTAAGAACTTTAGATACCCCTTAAGCTCCTATGTTCAAACCTCATGTGGCTCCTATGCTTAAATTCCGTATGCATTGAAAAAGATTGTATTTAAAAAGGTATTGAAAAAATTGTTTCATCATCTCAACACCCCATTTTCACCCAACAAATATGCCCAAATCTTCTAGCATTTGAGCAAGTAAACAAACAAACGAGAAATGTGGCAACAACGCCAATATTGCATCAAATCACAAGGAATATATAAAAAATCTAAATATCCAAGGCATCAAAAAAAAAGCTAGGATTATGAGAACCTGATGAAATTAATAGAGGATCTTTACATACAAAATTTCAGGCCTCTCAGGCCTCTCCTGCTATATCGCTAAATACCAGATAACCATATAGCTCGAACCATATCAGATAACTGTTTTCGGGAAAGCTCGATTTCTAAAATACTTTCCTCAAATGAAAATATATTAAGTTGTTTGCAAATGTAAACAACTTAACTCACAGCTCCATGGATTGTGGTCCGGAAAAAGATTTCTTTTTCTTCTTTCTTTTCTTCTTAGCATCGTCTTTAGATGGCAGTTTGTGCTCGGGAGCTGGTTGGGTGTTTTGCAGATGCTGATGTATGGCAGCAAGTGGATCTGACTGGAAAATGGGGTGACTAATGACAGTCATCAATTGCTTTGCCTCCTTCAATCTGTCACCAAAAGAAAAAAATCGATGACAATAAATCAAATAAATGAGTTAAAAAATAAAGCAGAGGGAAATGAATGAAATATATCGATATTGGATAGCTTAATTACACTAATTTTTGTCGGGATTTACAGTTAACTTTTTCAGGTTCGGGTGCAGGTTTCTGGCCTTCTTTCAGCTCAGGCAAGAATTCATGGAGGTGTGAAAGATCATAAGCCTTCAATTTCTTTTGCCGTCTTCTTGTACTTTTACTCTTCTGTTAAAGAAAGAAGATCTCAAATGACCAAATCCAACAAGTATAACAAGATGCAACAAGTATACCCTTTAACATAGAACATAAGGGAAACAGCACCAAAAAAATCTCCTATCTACTAATATAATTTAACTTCATCTCAATATTCAAAGATAAAACTGGGTATTTCTTTTAACACTCCGCAAATTTTATAAATGAAAATAACTATGCTCAATCTTTCTATTTATATTTCTGACAAATTAAAACTCATCATAATTGTTAGTATAGTTTCATATCCTCAAGAAAATAGAATATAAAGGTTATAGGTGATAAAATGGTATTCCAAGTCCAATCAACTCTAACAAAAGCAAACATAGTAGTAATATAGCGGCAACAATACAAGATATTTGACTGCATTACATAAAAGCAAGCTAAGAAAGATTAGTTCAAGGTTGTTTCTACAAAGCCAAAGCCTTTGCCCATGAAGGCCTAGGCAAAATGTCCTTAGACCAAGCAATGAGATGACGGCATTCATCAGACAATTTCTTCTCTTTAGTACCCATTAAGGAATGCAGGACAAGCAAGTGATATGAACCAAAGTAAATAAATCACCAGCTAAGTACTTGGACTTGGGCGAAGAAACTCGTAAATATCAAGAACCTTTGCCAACTTAGCTTCAGTCTCCTCGACTACTGCATCGTCAGCTTGCATACCAAACAGACCTTTGAATACAGGTTCCCAAACAAACTTGCTGCTTACTGGATAATATTAATGAGCCTCAACTTTCATCCAATATTCCAAACAGCATAATCAGCAAGTCGCTTTCAGTCATTGTAAGTAATCGATGTTCCTTTTCTTTTGTATTGCATGCTATGTATTTTGTAATTGCCCTTGACTCAGCGCATGGTTTAACAAATACTATTTACTTCAGAAATTTAGGATCTGATGACGTTGATCAGAGCTGTTTGCTGAATTTGTTGACTGGTTTGACCAACTTGAAATATAAACTTCAGAATTTAGGATCTGATAGTATTGCAAGTCCAATCAACTCACCATAGTTCAAAATTTACATGGACCATACAGTGGTATTGAAATACATCTCACTCATAGTTTAGCAATACATGGCACTTCTCTTGGCTTCCCCATGAGCTTACTGCATTACCCCCCTCGAAATTTACCCCTCCATATTAAAGACAACTACTTAGAGTGACAGCAAAACGACTACTGAATATATCAAAATCCAACTCAACGTACCAGCCTCAAACACCCCACTCAAGATCATTAAAAACCCAACTCACAAAGAAGTATGAGGACACAGTTTCAAGGAATACTCTAATTGAACTGTATAAACTACTCTAATGAGAAGCCTGTCTTACAGTGAGACGACCTCAAATAAGGAGCTCATATTCTCATAATATGTATTAGATTAGATTAAATATCTAACCTACGAATAAGATGTGTCTCTCAGTGAAACCGTCACATGCAACAATTTGTAAAACTCTATTATGTCAAATAAAGTATGTCAATGGGCATGTAGAGCAGTGGAAGTCATAACAGTTCAATTTCCATTACAAAAAGTAACCATTGATGTTTTTTTGACACAGGAGAAGTGCAAAGTTTTTAACTTTTACATATACTATACGCATCAAATATAAGTTTGCAAACTCACCTTTTCGATATTCTTCTTAGCACTTAAAGTTGCAACATTCTCCCGTACCTCTGCAATTATCACAAACAAACAGAAAATAAACACTTAGATTAAAAAAAATTGTCTATTTTATGATCAAACAAACACATTAAATAGGGCATACTCTCCATGACTGAAATAAAATGAATCAAATACCCATAAGTTGGAAAGAACAGGGACTTAATAAGCAAATTTATCACACAATATCCACCACAAAAAGACTTAAATTCAAGCAAATAAAAAGGTCTTACTAGAATAAAATTGAAGTTTTTTCTCAAATTTCCGATCTGCTTTCTTAGAGGCATCCAACCTGAACATATACTTGCATAATTAGAACCCAAATTGTGCCCCAAATGAATGAAACACTTGTAAATTGTAAATTGAACCAGTTTTGAAAATCCAAAAGAGTAAATTACCTCAGAGATTTTACTACCATGTTGAAGGATTATACCTGGGCAAGAGATAAAGCAATGCTTCAAAGATTGAATAAATTATTTTTAGCCAAAACTAGAGATTGAATAAGCTTGATAAAAATAGCCGAAACAAGCGGCGGTGAAGGAAAAGCGGCAACCTGCTGGAGGGACGACAGGCGAGAGCCGATAATTCGACGAACAAAGGAAGGGAGGAGGTCGAAATAGATCTAGGGTTTAGAGTCCCCTTGGCACTAACAAATGGACGAAATTTTGACAGAGGTTCGTTTGTAAAATTAACAACTAAAATATTTTTCATTTCGGCAAAATGACTTGTAGAAGCCAATAATCCAAGACAAAGCCAAAGTAATATAAAAGGTAACGAACGAACTACAATTGTTTTCGCCTAGTTTTCATATTTAGGAATCGATGTACAATAGCATTAATACTAAGTACTATTATTGAGAAACAAATCCTTCTCTAAAACGGTAATTAAGTTATCATTCAACAATTACCTTTGAAACCATTGACAGAACATTATCTTAACAATACTAGTTAAAAACAATGTTGTTTGTGCATTGTTTTACTACCATCCAACATTCTTGGAATTTCAACCAAATCTAAACCCATCATTTTTTTTGAAAGAAAAATCTCAAACCATCATTACTCATTTGTTCTTAATCTTCATACCTAACATTTTTAAATTTATTAAGGAAAAATTGTTTAAAATAATCCCACCTATTTCCCATCTATTATGAATAATCCTTACTATTGATTATTTCTAAATAATCCAACCTTTATATATTATTTGCTGACAGCACCCCTTTTCACATTTTAACCAACTATTGTATGTACTTACTACACGTTACACTCACTTCTTTTTCTCCCTTATACTTCTTCGTTGGTCTAACCCTATTTCTCTTTGATGGCAGGTAATTATAATAGCCGGTTAAAATGTGAAAAGGGATGCGGTTAGCAAATAATATACAAAGGTTGGATTATTTAAAAATAATCAATAGTAGGGATTATTCACAGCGGTGGGATTATTCTAGACCATTTTTCCATTTATTAAACATAGCATACAGTGATTTTTCCTACTTCCATGACCATACAACAATTAACATTGAAAATTAACATTTCAAAACATTGAAAAATAAAAAGTTGAAACTTCCTTCAACCACAAACATTGCATTGGGAAATCATTTACCCTTTATCATCTCACAAAAGCAGTAAGAACATTCAAACACAATCACTAATATTTAATTATTCAATTATTCAAAGAATATAAACAAAAAAATCAAAAAAATTCAATTATTCAAAGATTAACAAACACATTTACACTAACAAATATTCAATTATTCAAAGAACATAAAAAAGCAAGAAAAAACACTCTAACAAAATTCAAGAATCAAGATAAAAAAGTAGAACATCAAACCTCAAGATTAAGATTAAAGATTAGAACATTAAGATTAAGATTAAGATTGAGAGTAAAAATACCTTAAAAATCAAAGTTTTGATTTTTAGGGTTTTTGTTAAGCACCGTGAAACAGGATCCACCGAACCAGCCACTAGGCAGCCGCAGGCAGCAGGAGAGGACGGAAGGGGTGGATGGCAGGTGACTGGCCGGAGGTTGCAGGCGACAGGCGCAGACGGGCGGCGGTAGATTTGTTTTGGGTATTTAGAGTTTTATCTTTTGTAGGGAGTGAAGAGAGAATAGTGAGGATTTTGATTTTTTTATTGCTCTTATGGTTGCATAGCATTTGATATTTTTATTTGCATGTTTATGAAAGTTTTCAGAGTATCTCTTGGAAATTCAATATTTAAAATACATTTTATAAAAAAATAAAAGTATATAATGGAATTTTATACAGTAAAATTATTTTAATAAGATCCCATATAGATATATTTTTTTAGCTTGTAAATATATTTTTCTTTGTATGGGAATTTTTTTTACTTTTCCGTTTAAACTTTCATTAAATATATTTTAGATGTTGTTTTATGTTTTTATAGTGTGCTACTAATAGTTGTAATACTTATTAGTTATCATAAAATAATGTAACAATTTTTTGTTAGAAAAAATTGGTTGTGCTTTTTATCAAAAAACTCCTAATTATATATTGTATACTTGTAATTAACCATTTGTCTTTTATTTAAAAAAAATAAATATATCAAAAAAATAATTTAAATTTCATAAAATTTAATTTAACTTAATTTATATAATTGTTACAAAAATAAATAAAGTTGTTTCGGTATGAAACTTGAAATATAAATAAAATGTGAGAAAATAATATGATACCTGATTGAAGGGTTAAATTTTAATAATACTCCCGAATATAGGAGGATATTAATTTTCCAAAATATAAAATGTTAAGCCCTGCAACAAAGAAAGACTAATCCGGAGTGATTTCTCGAAGAGTCCTCAAACACTCAAGTCAATTTAGAAACGTTGATCAAGAGATTAATTAAATATAAAATATTTTGATGAAATAAATTGCATACGGAAAAGTAGAATTGTGTTCCATGAAGCATTTATAATAGTCTTTTGTAGGTTCTTTAGATGTTGTTGCTTGATAATGAGATCATCATGGAGACAATGTTTGTAGATTTGAAAATAGTATGGAGTTATTTTAAAAAATGACAGTAATAAACTAATATGGATGATTTAGGATTTAACTAAATGAGTTATAAGTTTATTTAACGCATAACAAAAGTTATATATTGTATAGGCACTAACTTACTATAACTTATATCAATTTGCATTCTATAACTTACCTTAATGTATATTTAGTATGTTAAATTAATAACTTATAAGTAATTAATTATTAAAAGAAACTTTGTCTTAGAATTAACCGATGTTAACCCAATCCTTTGGACAAGGAGCCAATAAGTTTCGGGCCATTAAAGTGTGTAGGCCTTGGCCCCAAAATATTACTCCATTCCCTTTGCTCTTATTGCATCAAATTATACTATTCCATATATTGGATACACAATAACGTTTGTATTTCATATTAATAAGGTGGGTTGTGTTTTGTAGTTGTTTATTTGAGTTATTTCATGGTTTTGAGTTAAGACACGAATCGATTTGAAATCATTTGTCATGTCTTTATTGGTTTTACGTTGCTTTTAAGTTTATTTCGAGTTCGATTACAAGATAGGTGATTGTCGAGTCTGTTTTAAACACTTCTATTTGCATTTACTCTTATTGTAAGACGACTTTAAACAAGAGATCCATATTAATATCAACACTTTTTGACCTATAATTGTTCCCCAACATGTGCGCTTAACTTTGGAGTTCTTAGTAGTTGGACTACCTTGAAAAGAAGATGCACCTTGTTTATAGAGGTAGTCCATCAATCATTTTTAAAGCTCAACCCGAGTTATCACAGATGGTGAACTAGGGTATTGAATGTAAAGTTTGTCCTTTTGCTCAAAACATAGAAACATGTTACTTCATTATTAAAACAACTTAATACATTCTTTCACTAGAGCGTGCATAATACTCTAGCTCTAAATCTCTTTCTGGAATGGAATATATACCCATATTAGGGTATTGTAGTCCAAACACAATAAAATCCAATACAATAACATAAAAGTGATAACTTTGTTATTGGACTTTTACACGATAGACCCATACAAGAGAGGAGTTAAATGAACACAAACTCACATATATATACTAATTTTTGTTGAAGATCGAGATTTTTTTTGTTTCAATTGATTCAAAACCATCAGCTATAATATACACTATGATAAATTTTTTATTCAGCTTATACCTAACGAAAGCATCATATAAGTCCACAATATCTACAAAAACTATGTATTAATACAATTTAGAAAGTTGATATATCTTAAATAAACCCTCAAATTAATTAGTTGGTGTAGCAAACATGCATAAAATGACAAGTCAAACAAATCACTTGCAAGTTGCAACTTTGTCTTCAAGTAGAAGTTATATGTGTTTGATATTCTTCTTTTGTCTTAATCAAGTAGCTGCTACCACACTCACACCAACATCATTTATTACAAGTAATTAGAGGTGTTCATTCAGGTCAGGTGTTTCGGGTAGGTTTAAATCGGATTTTGTGTTTAAATTGGTTTTTACATATTTGTAAATTCATTTTTTAATTGGGTCAAATCGAATTCGGTTATAAAGTCGGGTGTCTATCGAGTCATCGGGTTTGTTTTAACACCTCTACAAGTAATCATAATTAAAGCATCATTATTACACCACCAAATTCTCGTTATACTTCTATCAAATGATCTCATAGTAACATGCGTTAAATATATCAATCAGATATCCGATCAATATTAAGATTATTAATATATTATATACCCTTTGATTTAAGAATGATTTGCCTAAGTAGTGTTGGAAAATAAAAAAATTCTCAAAATGGTGCTCACTAAAATTTATTTCCCAAACTAGTGTTCATTAAAAAAAAAATTAACTCTATTTAATTATGGTTTGGGAAGTTCCCAACCTATTAATTCCCTCCCAACCAAGACCAAACTTATTCCAATTCCAATAGCCTATTAGTTTTCTTAAACTCCTAAACTAAAAATCTGTAAAACTAATGAGGGGGACTTGAAGAGACCAATGACAACCGCCATCCACGCCAACCGTTGGCTTTCTATCACAGCTTCCTATCACAGCCTCTACCTATACCAATCACCGCAGTCCACTGTTCTAATTGTGATTTTTATTTAGTCTATAAAATTGTTCTAAATCCTGACAAAGACTATTGAGCGTCGTACAATGGACCAAAAGTAATTGTTGATGTTAGTCTCAAATTAAACGAACCAAAGGATGACCCAAATCCCAACATTTACGGAACGAGATGGATGACTCGATACGAGGGAAGGTCACTTGTAGCATTTGTCATAAAAAAGGTCATAATAAGAAAACATGTTCTTTAAGGTATGTGTAATGTTAAAGTTTTACAATATTCAATGTATTATTTTTTACACTTGATTTTTTCTATGATAGATCACAAGGATGATGCTAACAACAGGTCACAAGGATACACCATCTTCGATAAACATCTTTATTGATTTTGGCTTTTGCACTTGATTGAAATTTTTGGTTGTATGTTGAAGTATTTTTTTTTTGGGATTATTTTACTCTTTCTGTAATACTCGTGGGATTTTTAAAATTTTTTTAACGCGTATATAATTTGCTTGACAAAGCAATTTTATCCTTTTGCAGGTTTGGAATTACCAAACCAAAAAAATGTAGCTTAGTAAAACTATTTTATTATATGAACACCATTTTGGGAATTATTTTTTAAAGAACACTAAAGTTGGAATTATTTTATTTTTCAACAGCAATTAGGTAAATCACTCTTAATTTAAAGTCGTTTCACTGAGATACAATCTCTAATGTTAAAAAAAAAAACAATTTTCCCTTTTAGTCAATCACATTAAACTTGCATCATTTACTTCCTTCGTTCCATAATACTTACTACTAATTGTGACATTTTTCCAGACAATATATCGTACTCGATAGCAAGTAAAGTATATATTGTAATTTTAACTCACATTTTTCCTTTAATCTTTATCTCTATATTGAAGTACTTCTATTAAATTTTATCCGGTTCAATTTCCGTACGGTCAATGATTTAAGCATAAAAATCTAAGAGGCTTTTGAGTTCTGACTGAAGGCAGTCATTGGATTCCAGTTATTTACAGTACACACCAGTAGTCCAGTACAGTCTTAAACTAATCAATGAACTAGAGTAATTAAACATATTCCACTGTTTTTTTTTTTGAAGATAAACATATTCCACTTTACCCCAAAAACATTTTGCTAAAACAATAAATACTTCTAGGAAAAAGAAAATTGGCAGTCTTAAATCTTATTTAATATTTCTTTCCACCAAATTAACTTTTGCATTATTTATTATTCTATGATAATTTATATATTTTGACAATTATACGAGAAAAAAATCATAGTCATGTGGGATCTTGTTTTATTCGTCTAGTCACATATTTTCTTCATATCAAATTTTTATAATTTTAAGTTATGTGTAACTCTTGATATAAACGATCCAACAAATGCATTGGATTGTGCAAAAGTGTGTGTGGTGCAAGTATTTTAGAACGGAGGAAGTACTTTAATTATGTAAAACAAAAAATTATAAAAAAATTAATCTTTACATTAAGACGAACTAAACAAGATCTCACTTAACTATATTTTATCTTATAGATTAAAAATTAATCAAAAATTAAGAATGATAAATAAATTATGGAATATTTCTAATGTTATAAGTAATTTGGAACGTAAGAAGTAAAATTATCAATCAATAACAAGTTATTAATCAATCAAACTAATTAATGAAATAATTGATCTGAAATTTGAACAAACTAATTAACATAATACTCCTTTTTACATGTGTAGTGAACTAGTATCCTTCGTTTTTTATATCATAAATAAAAGACACGATTTAATATTAATTAATAGGAGTATTAATTAATAGTGTTTTTAATTAAATGTACAGACCGAGGCTCGAACCAAAATCTTTCACCGACTAGAATACTCTTGGTTTGGAACAAAATGATCAATACTCTCTAATCATCTAAATAGATTGTTATGTCTATTAAAGCTTCCATAAAATTTTCAAAATTCAATAATTTTAATAAAATAATAAATATTTTAGTTAAATAAAATGCAACATATATAATTTGTCAATTATGTTAATTGGTTTTACAATGTCACATAGGAGTATAATACTCCCTCCCTTCCGTTCTTTTATGTTTGTTCACCTTACTATAACGGGTAGTTTCAGATGTTTGTCCAATTTAAAATACTTTTCATTTTTGGAAATCTTTTTCCCAAATATACCCTCATATTCCCTCCAATTTTCCACAAACATACTCTTTCTACATTAATGACAATGATAATTTTCTCTTTTTCTTTATTTTATCTTTAATTTAAAACTTTTCTCTCTCATAATACCAATACAATCATTACTTCACACTACTATTTATATTAAAATAATACTCACTTACTACAAAAATTCCACCTTTCTTAATATATGTGAAAAATTCAAATAGGACAAACTTTTAGAACGGAGGGAGTAATATAGTTCTTATAACACTTTGGTAAGTTTAGATATGTAAAATTATTAACAAAACACATTTTAAATATGATAGAATTTAGAAAATGGGTCTGGGCAACCAAACAAGGAGGAGAAGAAGTAGTCCACTCATAAGCCCAAAGAAAGTTCACTACTAAAACCAATTGGTAATAGTAGGAGTTACTCCTTGAGTATATAAAGTGATGCATACTCTTTTCTTTCTCCGATGTGGGACAACTCACATGTGGATAACATATGGGCACTTCAACAAAATGAAATTAAAAACAAAAATACATTTTAAATACTCTAATTAATTTGTCGTTTGAACTTACCTATAGAGATGTTGTATAGGTGTTCTAGGAAATATTTTATAGTGATAAGTGATTTAATTCACTCAAATTGTGCTTAGTCAATTAGCTATCCACATTTGAACTCTACCATTTAAGTCAAATTCTTTTGAATTAAGAGTTTTTGACTAAAAATTAGTTTTAGCCAAAATGAGCCAAAATTTGGATCGAGATTGAATTTTCTCCATCACTTTGAAGATATGACATGTGATGTTGAAGTTCATTTGGATTATTAAGCAAAGCATGGAAGAAACAAGTTCAAATAAGCAATGTCGGTTTGCAAGTTTGGAGTTGTTAATATGCACCGGGAAGCATTAAAAAGGAAATGAAGCATTACATGAAAAAAGAAACATATAAAACAGAGTACTCAATGAATATAATACTCAAATAAGCGGTGGGGCGCTCGAACGAGCAATCTATCAAATAGTAGCTGCCTCATATTTTTTTTTGCTCTGTCCCATTTTTCTTTGCTTATAAATACACTCACTTATGCTCTTGTTTATTAAAAACAAAGTTTACTTTGAGCTTTCATCTTACTTAAGGTTGAATTCTCTTGTTCTCATAGTTATTAGAATTAATTGTGAATTACAGCCCTGATGTTTAGGCCTTTTGCAAATTACAGCCACGATGTTTTTCTTTTTGCGAATTACAGCCACCACGTTTTAAAAGTGACCACCATTGCGGCCAAATGATCGGTTATGACCGTTGACTAGGGAATTTACCTTTGACTTTCCATTTTTCTGATTTTTCTTTTTTTTGAGTTTTTTTTTCTTTTCCCTTTTTTTAATTTAATTCCTTCATTCCCAATCATTTTTCTCTCTCTTCCTCCTTCTCCATCATCTTCATCCTCCATTAATCTTCAAAGTCACCATTAATCTTCAAAGATCCAATTTCTCTCTAAAGTCCAAACCCTAGATTTCTTTCCCCTTTTCAAGAACCCTAATCAAAGAATACCAAATTGGAAGGGATGAACCGGATAATCTAGGTTCAATTCATGTAAACCTCTTTTAATGTTCAAAGTTCAAAGTTACTGGGTCTAATAATCAATTCGGGCTAAACTTTCTGGGTATTTGGATTTCATCAAACTTTCTGGGTATTTGGATTTCAATGTTCATGTAAACTTTCTGGGTCTAATAATCAATTCATGTGAACCGGATCCATCAAACTAATTCCATTATTTATAAATCTTTCTGGGTATTTGGATTTCTTAAAAATTACTCTCACAATCTTCAATTTTGTCCCAGTTTAGCTTCAAGAAAAAGCTACTGGGTCTAATAGTTACTGTAATCTTCTTATCATTTTTCATTTGCTAAACTTTGAGCTTTATTGCTGAATTCCAAAACCTAAACTACATCATTCTTGGGTTTTTTCTACTCTTGCTCAGAATAATCAATTTGGGTTAGTTTTCGCTTGAATTTTTTTCAAATTATTAAGATATTGGATGTTATGATAATTGAACTATAGATTGAGAATAGATGAGTTATTGATGCAATGTTGAGAGTGGTAGCCATTAGATTGTTGGTTTGATTGGGTCTTTGATTAGGGTTCTTGAAAAGGGGAAAGAAATTTAGGATTTAGACTTTGGAGAGAAATTGGGTCTTTGAAAATTAATGATGACTTTGAAGATTAATGGAGGATGAAGAAGATGAAGATGATGGAGAAGAAGGAGGAAGAGAGAGAAAGATGATTAGGGATGAAGGAATTAAATTTAAAAAGGAAAAAAGAAAAAAAAACTCAAAAAAAAGGAAAAATCAGAAAAATGGAAAATCAAAGGTAAATTCCCTGGTCAACGGTCATAACCGGTCATTTGGCCGTAATGGTGGTCACTTTTAAAACGTGGTGGCTGTAATTTGCAAAAAAAAAAACATTGTGGCTGTAATTTGCAAAAGGCCTAAACATCAGGGCTGTAATTCACAATTAATTCTAGTTATTAAAACAAATTATTTTTTGCCTAAGTGAGAACACAATCATTTTGATAAACCTTACAAATTTGTCTATAGCTTTATTTTACTTTGTTCATTGCTTATATCATCTTATTAATAAGAAACTAAACGGTAAACACACTTCCTTAACAATTTCTACTTGTGTTTTGCCCTTTTATTTGGTCCTACACCGAACATTTCACATGTGATAAAAACATTCCATTACTCTAGATCTCATAGCTCACAAGTCATAAAATTTTAACAAACTTCATGATGAAGAAACCAATAGCTTTGCATAAAAATAAAACACAACTTTAGTTCATCAATACCTTTCTAGAACTATCCAAATTAATCATAATATAAACTATATAAATATTAATTCCTCCGTTCTAAAATACTTGCTACATTTCGGTTATGAGCACTATTCATCGTGCAATCTTATTTTATATATTGCGGCTAATATGTGTAAAAATATAGTCAGGTAGAATTTTGTTTGAATCGCCACCTAATCACATACTTTCCTAACATTAACTTTTAATAATTTTTAAATGTGTATAATTTAACAAATAGATAAACAAAATAACATATTAATTTGCATAAAAAGTCAAATATAGCAATAAAATATAACTCACGAACTATTATTATTATTATTATTATTATTATTATTATTATTATTATTATTATACCATCTTTACAAAATGATACACTACAAAAAAGCATAAAATGGAATAAAACCCACATGCAAAATTAGTAGTATACCTTTCTCAAAACCACACAAATCTCCACCATCCACGTCAGCACAATCACCATCAAATTCTCTCTCCTCGCTTCATCAACGGCACAGATTATAAGAAGTAGTCTTACGCGCCACCTCAGCGAGTACAGCCTTTTTATAAAAATCTTCGACATTTTTTGTCGACAAAATATGACTCTTCAAATTTTCCGTGGCTTTTTTCCGCCGTATATTTGTTTGCACATTGACATTGGTTTCTGTGTCGGCAGGCACAGCTGGGATTTCCGTGGACATCCCTGTAGACAATTATCTCCCAAACTACCGGAAAGCGTCGAATATTTTCCACCGCCGGTGAAAAACCCTGCCGGAGGGGATCCACTTAAGTAATTTCCATCAAGAAATAATCTTCTTAAACTACTTTTTTTACTATACTCCAATGGGATTGGTCCACGTAAGCGGTTATACCGTAAGGACAGTGAGGCTAACACAGGGTAGTTTGTAAAATTCACTGATAAATACCCTTCGATTTTGTTAAACCCCAGATCAACGGCTACTAATTCATTGTACCGTTGACTAGGCTTGCAGATCTCGACACCTGTCAAGCTGTTATTTGACAGGTTAATTTGTTGTAAACTAGGAAGTTGAAAAAACCAAGATTGTAAAACTCCAGAGAACGAGTTGGAACTGAGTTCAACCGTTTCTAACTGAGTCAACCCAGTAAATGAAGATTTTGTGATTAACCCAGATAGTGAATTTCCTTTTATAGCAAGCTCGAGTAAATTAGGGGGTAATTTAGGGAGTTGACCGGAGAATTTGTTGAAACTTAAATCAAGCCTAGTCAAACGAGAGAGAAGAAACAGAGTATTAGGGAGTTGACCAGATAATGAATTACCAGAAAAGTCAAGGTCTTGAAGTGATTTAAGTTGACTAATGGAAGAAGGAATCGACCCAGAAAATGAGTTAAATCTAAAAGAGATTGTTTGGAGGAGAGAAAGAGAGGAAATGGAAGGTGGGATTGTTCCATAAAAGGAATTTTGACCAAGATCAAGAACAACGAGTTGACTCAGTTGAGACACGAGGGGAGTGAGTGTGCCCGAGTAGCCGACTGAGTCAAGTGTGATGGATACAACTCGGTTCGAATCATCACAGGTAAGCCCACATAGAAAATGAGTCGTTTTCGGGTTTGAACATGGGTCAGAAGAAAAAACCCAACTTCCAATACATGAATATGGTGGGATTGATGAAGGTTTAATGGAGGATTTGAATGATTTGAGGGCTGAAATTTCCGTAGGAGGTGTTGAGGATACAAAAAATGGGGTGTAGAGGAAGAAATAGAGGAAAAAGAAAATGGGTTTAAGCCGGATAATCATTTTCTTATAAAAATTATATATATATATTTTTTTTAATTAATTGGGATTTTGGTGGGGTTTTAGAGAGGGAAAGATGAGATCATATGGGAAGTGTAATATGAATTGTGAGTGAGATAGAAGTGAAGAAAGTGGGTGTTTTATAATGGGGTTGAAAAAGAAGGGATGAGGATATTTATGCTTTAATTTAACAGGTGGAGAGCACTAAAAACATAGACCAATGATGGAATGTACACATATGGAGTTGTAAGGTACTCCATGTTGTGTGTTGAGAGAACCGGAGGTTTGGAGTAGAGTTAGTTGAGTGTAACAAACATCACCCTATTTCTTCTATATTACTCTTCTTTCACTTTAAATTTGCAAATTCAAAGAGGTTAGGGTTATGGTTAATAATTCGGTATCGCACGTTGCAAAGTCAGGGTTCGGAATAGAGATAGCAGATAGATCATATTCTTACTCCTTTGAGGGAGAGGATAGGAGAAATGTGCGCAGTTAAGATAACCTCTAGGCAGTGAGAGTCCTGTAAAATGAGAGATGAACAACACTAAGATAACGTAGGAGAAATAACCTGCAAAATAAACAAAACAAAATACACTAGGAAAGGGTCATTAGTAAAAAGTTAAATAAATAAGCTAAACTATATAGAGCAGAAAAAGGTAAATAAAAGAGGACTAAATACAACGCACGCATCAAAAGTGTGGGAATATCAAAATTCAAAGAGGTATATATTCCAAAACTTATAAGGATAGAGGAGAAGTTTTTTTTTTTATAATTTTTTTATAATTATTTTTAAGGTCTTGACTTGATTTAAAGTTATTGGTAAAATATTCCCTTCATTTAGATTGTCATTTTTTGTGTATAAATTATTCGGTAAAGTTGATATAACAAATTGAGAATAATTATAGGTCGTGAAAGTAAATCTTAGTTGTATGAAAAGTTGTAATGGAAACTAATAGATAAAAGTCTAATAAGCCGTCAAAAGTGTTACTTGAAGAATAATGTTTGGCAATAATTATTTTTTACAATATTTAGATGTTTTTTAATTACTAGACTTTTTGTTCAAGTTTTAATTAAATAAAGTGATTGGTTTTTCATTTAGCTTTCATAAAGACCATTAAAAAATGTATAAAAATTGGTACCTAATTTTAGTTATACAAATTCTCCAATGGTTTCGAAATTGTTTAAAGGATCACATATAATTTTGAAGTGATAATTTTTATAGTTTATTTTAAAATATCACTTATAATTTTAGAATGATTACTTATAATTTTAAAGTAATTAGTTATTGAAATAGACTAATTATAATTAGTCTCATAGTGAAAGAGTTTATTAATAGAAACTTGTTGATCGACAATAAGCTATCATCTAACAAATTTTTAGAATATTGTGGTTCAAGCAAAAAACACAAATTGAAGAAATTGAAAAGTAAGTTTAGAAGCTGAATTCAAAGAGATAAACTTACGCATATCATAGACGAGGTTTCACAAACTAACATACAAAGTTAAATTAGGGTTATAACTTATAAGTAACTAAATAATCCCCGTGCGATGTATGGGTTTTTTTCATTTTGATATAAAAAATAAATAAATTGAATAAATCCGGCTTACTATTACATTAATTTTAATTATTTTTTAATACACATTTTATTAAATTCATGAAAATTCAAATTCAAACTTTTTTTATAGTTATCATTCTAATAATGATAAAGCAGTGAGTCATTGTAAATTGTATCTATAATATAATTAGCATTTTAGTGAACTTTTTTTTAAAGTATAATTAAAAATAATATTATTAATTTGTAAATAAATGAATGTTTTTTTAAATAAATATAAATTAATGATGATTTGTAAATTAAAAATCAAAGATAATAATTTGTGCATCGTTATTACATACTACTTTTTATTACATTGTTTTTTAAATTTTAATAGTATATGTTATAGTCCCAAAAAGTTTTTAATGATGGTCAAATTAATCATCTTATAAACATCATTAACATTTAATATTCCTATATTCATCCTTATTCAATGACATCATCAATCTCATGAGAAGATGACAACTCATCAATTTTTTGAGTTGCTTATGTCAGTTGTGTTTTGTTTTAATATATAGTATAGATAGATGATAGATAATTAACTTATTAATTTGTAAAGCTGACAAAAGTTGACCCGACCTGCTAACTCGACCTGAACCTAACCCGAAATAAGTGGGTTTGGGTTGATACTTTTGACCCAATTAATTAAATGGGTCGACACGACCTGATCTGTTTATTAAATGGGTTAGGTTCAGGTCAAAATTTTAAACCTGAAAAAAACCTGTATAACCCATTTAATTAAATGTTTTAATTTCAAATTAAATCAATAAGAATAAGCTAAACTTAGTTTATTTAATATTTTCTTATTTTTCATAGTAAATACAAAATAAACAACAAAAAAACATAAAATTAAAATTAAAGCCTTAAAAAATTATATTTAAACAACGTTAAAAACCTTAAAACGAAAACAAAAAAATTATAAACGAGTTAAGTGGGTCAAATCAGGTCAACCTGATCTGTTCCAGGTCGGGTCAAGGTTGTGATTTTCAACCCAATTAACTAAATGGGTTGGGTCTGGGTCAAGGGTTTTCTGACCTGTTTATATATAACCCGAACCCGAACCCAACCCAACCTGATCAGTTTGACAGGCCTATTAATTTGGTTTGAAAATTGAAGCTTAGCTTACGGCCAAGGAATATCCATTTATTTTTATGTAATTATCACTAGAATTAATTATCTTTTTTCCTTACTGATAGGAAATTAGGAATTTTCTTACTAACCTCCAAATACTTTAAAAAAACTTTATTTGCTAATGAAGAATTATTAACGAAACTATAAGGTTATAAGGGGGCTGAATAGAGTATAATTTGCAGAATTCTAAATACTTTTATCTCACTAAAAAAATAAAAAAAAAAAAAAACTTTATTTGAATTGTCAGGGTCCTGCATATAACAGAATCGACTTGTGAAATAAAACTTTTATCACTATTGAATTTTGATATCTATGTCCACATATATTTCCATTTTGACATTACGTTTCAACATCATCAAGTCATTTACAGTTAAAACTTTGTACAAAAGTGTGAATAAGTTTTATATCATGATAGAGAATTAAACGTCAATTTAAGAACAAAAAAAAATAAAATTCTATCAACAAATTTTAACTTTTATGTATATATTGATATTGATTGGTAGTTAGCTAGCTACAATCAATAAAGCAAATATTGTTATGTGTATTTATATATACTAGATAATCCCCGTGCGATGTACGATTTTTTTCATGTTGATGTAAAAAACAAATAAATAGAATAGGTCCGGCTTAATATTACATTAATTTTAATTATTTTTTAATACACATTTTAATTGACGTAATTATAAAAATGATAAAGCAGTGGGTTATTGTAAATTGTATCGATAATATAATTAGCATTTTAGTGAACTTTTTTTAAAAGTACAATCGAAAATAATATAATTAATTTGTAAATAAATGAATGTTTTTCTAAATAAATACTACCTCCTATTCACCCTAAATGTCCCATATTTTTTTTTGACACTATTCACTCATCACTCTTAATTCATATTTTACTCTTAATCTATAATTTAAAACATAGTCATGTGGGATATTGTTTGATTCGTCTTAATACAAGGATTATTATTATCAAATTTTTATAATTTTTAATTAAGAATAATTTGAGATATTAAGGGTTAAAATGTATCTTCGGCAAATGTGAAAAACTAAATAGGACATTTAAGCTGAATAGGAGGGTGTAGAATTTAATGATGTTTTGTAAATTGAAAATCAAAGATAATAATTTGTGCATCATTATTACATACCACTATCTAATTTTAATAGTATAGGTTATAGTCTCAACTAAAGTTTTTAATGATAGTCAAATTAATCATCTTATAAACATCTTTAACATTTAATATTCGCATAGTCATCCTTATTCAATGGCATCATTAATTTCATGAGAAGATGACAACTCATCAATTTTTTGAATTGCTTATGTCAGCTGTGTTTTGTTTTAGTATATAGTATAAAAGTATAGATTATGCCTCTAAAATGAATCATTTACAGCTAAAATTATCTATCTATACTAATATACTAAAAGAGAAACCAGAGAAAATCTTCAATGCCACATGTCAAGCGGTGGTTAAAAATTTTCCTGCCTAAAATTGTTACATTCTAAAATCTTTAAGAATTTAAATCACATCATAAATATCAAAATGGCCCAACACAGAATGTTATTTCCATAAAGCTAAAATCAGAATAATTATGGTATTCAAGTTAATCAATCAATCAATTCAAATTAATTCCATAAATAAAATTGCAATCAAATAAATACATTAAATTTTTTTTTGAAAAATTACAAATATTATTTTATTACACTGATTCACTATTCTTATTATTTATTACCTTATAAATCATTATTATTTAGGCGGGAAGACTTTTAATTATAGGTTGATACATGGCATTTGAAGTTTTTTTTCTTTACTACAAGAGAAACCAAGAAAATTTTCAAATGTCATGTGTCAACCTATAATTAAGAGTGAGCGGTGAATACTGCCTAAAAATTAAAATTGGACAACTTAAAAGAATTAGCGGGAGTAACTTTTTTGTAAGAAATACTCTTACAAAAATTTAAAATTCTTTGGACATATTTTTATTGATATGACCGTTGGTTTTACGTTATTCTTATCCTAATTAAGTAAAGGTCATTCCGATTTTAGCTTTAAGATGATAATTGTGATACTTATAAGTTCACATAACATTCTGTGTTAGTTCATTTAACTTCTTAAAGATTTACCATAGTATCGAAAGCTTTTAACCATAATATGATGATAATTGTGATACTTAAAAGTTTTCCCGCCACAATATCGAAAGCAATTTATTAAAGATTTACATTCTAAAAATTGTTACATTTAATGGATGGTTTGTACGTAAGTGACATCTTCCAATGTCATGTGTACTTTTTTTACTCCGTCCGTTCCATTGAATCTGCAGTATTTTTCATTTTGATACGTCTCAACTAGGTTGCATTATTTTTAATTTTTGACGATGATTCACCACTTTATTTTAGTCTCATTCATATTTTTTACCTACTTTTAATTTCATCCAGATAATTCATTCTCTCTATTTTTTTATTACCACTTTCTTAAAAAACTATTCTCTATTTTTCTTTGATAAAAAAATTAAATGGAACAGATACGTAATTTACAAATCAGTCCTTTTTAATTTAGATAAGCTACTCTTTTTGTTTCTTAAAGTTATTTCCATAATCAATGCTTATGGGATTAAGAAAATTAAAGTCTAAAATGTTGGATGTATATCTTATGGAATAATAATAAATTTAATTGAGAAAGAATGAAGACCATAGGTATTAAAAAATACTAAGATAAAGTTACTAGAAAAATATGAGAACCATAACAATTTTAAGGAATATATGAAGTTGTTCTATCCCAAACCACCATATCTTATAGAGTTATGATATCTTCATCTGAATTGATTTGCACCCTTGATATGAATGTAGTTATTTTGGTGTTGGTTAATATGGCTCAAACCAATACGCGAGATAAATAAATTAGAGAATTAGGTCAAAAGCTAAATTGTATTTGTAGTTGATATAAAATGAAATTGGGGGAATTAACGTTATCAAAACTTTAAAGTGTGCAAAGTAAGTGAGATAACCCCTAATAGAAATTGAGAGTAAATCACTGAATATAATAAAGAGGACGGATTTTAATATTAGTAGCTAAATTTTTTTACTTCTACTTCATGGATGAAATGTTATAATAACAATAAACCAAATAGAATTTTGATTTTTTTAAAAATAATAAAAGTAAAATACAAATAATCAATTAAAATTTATTGTCAATTGCATTTTGTCATTATCATTTTGACTCATTAACCAATCATATAATTCTCATAATCATTATAATTTATTTAAATTTTATAAGATAAATTTTTTACAATTTATCTGTGCTTGACACGAATTTCAAACTAGTAACATCATATTCTTGAAATTGCAATTTTATTAAAGTAGGTTGTATCTTTATCCAAGGATAGTTAAGCTAGATGACAAACAAATAAGCAACTAATAAAAACAAACAAGTCCTAATTTCGGCTATTATCCATATTTATTTATTGATTATTTTTATTTATTATAAACAAATCAAAACTCTTGGCACTATGGAATCATATCTTTCACGATCATTAAAATCGAACAGCTGTTTTATTTGGATGGATTATTTGTTGTTGGATATTGAGAAAGTCTTAGTAAATAACGGTTATTTGTGTGGTTGATAAATTATCCTTATATAATAGGATGTGATAGGGTCAGAGATTTGTTATTTTAATTTATCTTTTTTATTTTATTTTTTTGAATATTATTCTTTTTGTCTTTTTGTGATGATTTACAAATCACAGTTATTAATTAAGAATTTTTGGTTGGATATATATATATTTTCTCTTCATGCCACCAGTACTTTTGACACATTTTTTCTGTTTGCATTATGTTAAATTTCATGTTTAAGGAACAAGATAATTAAAGAATTGAATGAATGAAGCTATGGGAGAGTAAGAAGAGAGAAAGGAAAGAAGGAGACAAGATTTTATTATTATTATTATCTAAGTAAAAATACAAATAAATGTAAAGTATTTATACTAGTAATTACAACTATCTAATGTAAACTACTAAATTTCAACTATATCCAACACATTACAATAAAATTAACTTTTAGTGGAATATATTTAGTGTCCCGCACAAGGTAGGGTTCAGGAGGAGTTTTTTTTATTCTTTTTTTTCCTGAAAGATGCGAACAAATCATACCCATTCCCCGGCCTCAAGGAGGAAATAAAGACAGATGCGCACAGTAAAGAAATCCCCCAATTGATATCTGTGCCCAGTAGGAGTCGAATACCAAACCTTCTGCTCCACATGTAGATGCTCTATTCTTTGAGCCACAAGCGCTTTTGATAGTGGCATATTTTTAGTGACATTGAAAAATATGTCAGTAATTTATAATTTTTAGTGTTTTAATTGTAAGTTTTTACTCTTAATTCCACTCCAAAGGAATGTAGTGTGACACATAGCCTATGCTGACATTTATGACAAATGCCACTAGATCCAATATTACAAAAGTTTTAGGATAATTTTTTATTATAATATTAAAGGATCTAATAAATGTGATTAAAGCCACTATATATATGTACCATTAGTGATTCAAATTAGTGATAATTAAATAAATGTTATCAAATATATCCACTAAAACTATATAATATGTTGTACTGTCGTTTTATAGTATAAGCTACATTTCTAATTTTGGTTATGACTGCTCTTTTTTCTTTATTGTCATTTATATATATTTTTTTTTCATTTCAATTATACATTTCTTGCACGGAGACATTAGGGGTGTCGACGGGGAAACCAAAGGTGTACAAAGAGTCGTGGTGGTGGAACGAAGAAGTGAACAAGAAAATAAAAGAGAAAAACAAGATTTTCAAGGAGCTCATGACTTGCACTGATGAGGAGGATAGGACACATAAGAAGGAGAGGTATAAAGAAGCAAAACGGGCGGCTAAGAAAGCAGTAGCGGAGGCAAAAGATCAAGCGTTTGAAGCCTTGTATCAAAAGCTTGAGACCAAAGAGGGGGAGAAGTATATTTATAAGTTGGCAAAAGCAAGATCTGGGCAAAAGAAGGACCTGGGGACAGTGAAGTTCATTAAAGATGAAGGTGGACGAGTACTGCTTAGACAAGAGGACATCAAGCTGAGATGGCATCAATATTTCTCCCAACTACTCAATTAGACTAGGGGTCGAGAGGAGGAAATTCAACAAGCATCATACCTCCAAAGAGCACAGGATCATGGGTCGATTATCGATATTACCACGGCGGAAGTAGGAGAAGCTCTCAAAAAAATGGGGAGATCAAAGGCAGTCGGACCGGATAACATTCCGATTGAAGTGTGGATGAGTTTAGGAGAGAAGGGTATTCAGTGGCTTACTAACTTCTTTATTGTCATCCAAAGGACCAGGAAGATGTGCGAAGCATGGAGGGTTAGCAAACTTATCCCAATATTTAAAAACAAGGGTGACGCACAAGGTTGCGAGAACTATAGAGGGATCAAACTTCTAAGCTACACTATGAAACTATGGGAAAGAGTGATCGAGAAAAGAATTAGACGAGAGACGGTAATTAGGGAGAACCAATTTGGATTCATGCCGGGAAGATCAACCACCGAGGCAATCCATATTTTGCGGAGATTGATGGAAAAGTATAGGGAGCGAAAGAAGGATTTGTATCTAGTATTCATTGATCTGGAGAAAGCGTACGACAGCATACCACGAAGCTTGGTTTGGGATAGCCTCAAGAATAGAGGTATTTCACGAAGATACATCGAGGTAATACAGGACATGTATGACAGAGTGGCGACTAACATACATACAACGGCGGGTATGATTGAGTCTTTCCCAATTAATGTGGGACTACATCAGGGATCAGCATTAAGTCCTTTCATATTTACGGTCATTATGGAAGAGCTCTCTAAATCCATCTGGGAGACCGTACCATGGTGCATACTTTTCGCCGATGATATAGTCTTGGCTGCAGAAATCAAGGAGGAGGCTAATAGTAAATTGGGAGAGTGGAGAGAAGCCTTGGAGGGAAAGGGGCTGCGCATAAGCCGTTCAAAGACAGAATACCTGCGATGAAATTTCAGTGGGATAAAATCGCTAGGGGAGCCAGAGGTAACCATAGGAGGTGAAGTTGTTGCGTGTACGTCCAAGTTCAAATATTTGGGTTCTATGATTCAGAGCGATGGGGAGATTAATGGAGACGTTACTAATCGTATACAAGCGGGCTGGCTTAAGTGGCGAGCAGCAACCGGGATGCTTTGTGATAAAAAGTTTCCGAGGCGATTAAAAGGTAAATTTTACCGCGTTGCGATTAGGCCGACGATGTTATATGGGACAGAATGTTGGCCCGTAAAGAAGGTTTTCGAACAGAGGATGGAAGTAACGGAGATGCGTATGTTGAGGTGGATGTGTGGTAAGACTATGTTGGATAGGATAAGAAACCAGGAGTTCAGGGAGACGTTAAGGGTTGCACCTATCTCCGCAAAGATGCGGGAGAACATTTTGAGATGGTTTGGGCATGTGCAGAGAAAGACACATGACGCCCCAGTAAGAAGGATCGAATGCATCATAGTGGAGGGTAAGAGAAGTCGAGGACGACCTAAGAGAACGTGGGAGGAACAAATCAAAAGTGATATGCATGAACTTCACCTCTCCAAGGACCTGATCAGGGATAGGGCCAGTTGGCGGCGCCTTATCCAAGTCCTAGATTAGTAAACATGTCCCTTTACCCCCTCGTTCGTCTTTATCCTTTGCCTTTTTCTCGCTTTTTACCTGTTTCTTTGATCTTATCTTTGTTTTTGTGTGTGTGCTTCTATTCTATTTGCCAACTGCAGGTTCCTCTTGCTAGAAGACCGTTCTCGAGCCGGGGGACTCTTTAATCGCACTCTCCTTATGGGTATGAGCATGTTATCGTTCCTCCATCCCCAGACCCTGATCATAGTTTTCTTTGAGCGGAATACACTGGGTATGATGATGATGATGAATTATACATTTCTTTCACGTTTTCATAAATTACACTAATTATTTATTTTTTCCGTTAAATTCTGTAATTATATTTTCTTTTTATATCCTTGTAACAAATGATACGGAATAGTGATTACCGACTTTATCTATATGAAATTTCAAACCAAGTCAAAGCAACAAAGATGTTGTTTTTAATTTAGTTCAAGTAATATAAAATATTATTGTCACCAAAATATGTGCGGCTAATATAAAACTAATAACTATGAACTTATCAATCTTATTTATTTACTCGTGCTTTGTGAGTTGTGAGAATGAGACAGCTTCTTAGTTGGAGATTGGCTGTGTAACAAGTACTTTCAATAAAATATTTTAATATATATATATATTATAATCCAGAACCTTCTACGCCACGTGTCATCCTATGAAAGTTCTTCTTCTTCTTTTTTTTTTGAAGTAATAAAAGTCATTCTTCAAGTATAGTAATTAATTTTTGTACTTTATTACTATAATACTACATTTTTACTTCATATTCCAACTCCCTACATCCCCACCCTTTATAATAATAATAATAATAATAATAATAAATTTATAATAAATAAATAATTTGAAAGGACACACAAATTAAAGATAACAATAATAATAATAGAAGTACTATCAAAGCTTCTATATTTATTTAAAGATAGTTATAGTGTCATTCATTAAAGCTGTAATTGGGAAAAATTTATACAGTTGGACATTTTAAGCTTTATGAAAACAACGGAGACTATAAAGCAACATTCCACAAAAAAAGAATTGTTTTTACAAGATTTACTAATGTCAAAATTTGTGACGATGTGGAGATTCCACCATATGTGATGAAATTTGTCTCATTTTCTGATCTTCTATCACAAACTTATGATATGTCTTATTTATGCGGTATGTATTCTATCTCTTTATTCTTATAGTTTAATAAGTTATATATTAAATTTTAATTTTAATACAAATATTATTAAATTTTGATCTAATAAATATGTTTTTTAAAAGGATAGATGTTATTGGACAAGTGGTGTCGTTTAGTGATGTCCATATGACTCCACCTATAAAATGCATAACTTTGAAGTTGTGTGATACAGAGTATGCGTGTAATTATATTTTTTTATTATTTTTTTAGACAGTTTAAGATAATTATTATTGATAAAAATAACTTCAAACCTATGTTAATAAGTTTTGTAACAGGGATAATAGAATTTCATGCAAACTTTGGGATATATACGCCGAGAAAATATTTGAATATATATCACAACAAAATATCAATGAGTTTGTTTTTATTGTTCTTAGCTTTGCAAAGGCGAGAAACAAATAAAAAATACTACCAATAAACTTTTATGTAATATAAAAAAATTTACACAACATGTGCATAGCACGGGTAAATACCTAGTTAAATATAATAATTGTAGTTTTAATACTCCCTCCTATTCATAGAAAATGGGACATTTGTTTTTTGACACTATTAACTTATTACTCCTAATTTGTATTTTATTCTTAATTTATAAATTAAAACATAGTCAAGTGAGATTTTGTTTGATTCGTCTCAATGCAAAGATTATTAATATTCACTTTATATAATATTTCGTTATAATAAGCGCATTGGAAAGTGTGAAAAAACAAATATCTCATTCTTTATGAATAAGAGGGAGTGTTATTTATTGATTAGGCTTGTTAGATTTATGTCAAAAGTAGTTTATAACTTTTACATATATAAACGTTATTAAAGATGTTAATATTTGAAAGGAAAAAATTATAAGAAACTACATAATTTATAGGTTTATTTGCAAAAAACTATCTTATGTGTTTCTTTTTTTTTTTTTTTTTGTTTTTTTTTGCAAAAAACTACCTAATGTGATATATTTCTTTGCAAATGTTTACCACTTAACGGAAAACGTTAATTGACCTTTAAGTTTGAGGGTTTGACCAATTTGAGAGGTTAAGTTGTCTATGTGGCAGTATCTCATTAGTCCTCGTGTTTTTAAATTATTAAAAACTAAAATTCATAAATTAACAAAATTTCCTGTGAGCATAATACATTGGATAAGATGACGATAATGATCCCCTATTACACTAACCCTTTAACTTTACAGCAAATTTCCTATGAGACTACCCATATTTTTTACTAGCCCAACCCACAAAAAAACTTTTAACTGATAGCCTAAATATAAGATATGCAACTTTCAACAATAACGTGTATATGTTAAGTACTTCTAAGATAAATAAGAAAACAGTTGTGGGCACATATATAAAGAATAACTAATTATACCATTATTAGCCCATTTGTTTCTTTTTAGAAGTATAAGATTTTGGTAACGACATAAATCAATAAATATGAGATTTTGTTTGCGTTTTGAGTGATATAGGGTTCAAAGTTGAGTGTGTGCATGGTAGATCAAAGATAATGAGTATAAGTGTACAACAATAATAACAAATGGATCATTTACCAACAACAGCCTTAAAGTTTGCTCAATTTCAAATAAACAGTCTCAAACTTCATTTTTTACCAACAACAGCCTTCAACTTAGGAAACACGACATCGATACAACCACTTCACCGGATGACCTGCTAATTGACCGTTGACCATGCTCAATGACCTTTGACTTTCCCTTAATTTCACTAATTAAACCTAATTACCCAATTATCCCTAATTAAACCCTTCTTCCCCAACCTTTCTCTAACCCACCTCAATCACCTCCATTTTCCCCCTTCACCACCACCACCACCACCATTAAAACCCCTCCTTTAATAACAACCCAATTAAAAGCCCCTTCATCAAATTTTGTTCCTTAACAAAATTCTATTAGGGTTTCTACATAGCTGAAATTTGCTCAATGAAGAGCAAATTGGAGGTCGAAAATCCTTAAAAGGAACACTTGGGTTAATGGAAGATAAAAGACTAAATGGTTTCATAACAAGCATCTTTTTTTTTTTTTTTGAAAATTTGGAATTATTATATATATGAAAGACAAAACACTGAGACTTGGGAGCCCTAGCCCATCCGGCATAAAAAACCCCGCGTGGGGAAAAAGCCATAGGAGCTAGGGACCAAGAAACAGGCCACCTAGAACATCGCATAGAGGTGGACTATGCATCGGAAAAACTCCTTACACACCACATTGCACTTGGCACCTTACACACCAAGACTACTACAAAAACACCAAGCAAAATCAGAAAACAGAAACAATAAAGGACAAAAACTCGAAGACACGTAAAACTGCTAAGGGAACAGGGTAGCTGCATTGTTGGCGGCACCCGGGAGAGATGAGATGTCCAGACCGATCAGTTCCTTTGCCCAAATACTGACTCGTAATTTTATAGTGTAGAGGAGCTTCCCAAAATCACGTTCTCCATTATGAAATTTAATCCTGTTCCTTTCGAACCAAATCGACCATATGGCGCAGCCTAGACCAGGAGCCTCAGTGTTCATAACAAGCATCTTACAGTGTTCATAAGCTACTTTTCAAACCATTTCCATCAAATTATGCCAATGCACTTGTGAATTTAAATCTTTCCCTTCCAATTATCTGAATAACCAAAAAAACAACAATAATTACACCACAATAACCAAAAAAACTGATAAAGAAGATTAGCAAATTGTATTTCATACCCAGAAAACAGCGAAAAGTAGCTTACGAACACTATAAGAAGGGGCTTTTAATTGGGTTGTTATTAAAGGAGAGGTTTTAATGGTGGTGGTGGTGAAGGGGGAAAATGGAGGTGATTGAGGTGCGTTAGAGAAAGGTTGGGGAAGAAGGGTTTAATTAGGGATAATTGGGTAATTAGGTTTAATTAGTGAAATTAAGGGAAAGTCAAAGGTCATTGAGCATGGTCAACGGTCAATTAGCAGGTCTTCCGGTGAAGTGGCTGTATCAATGTCGTGTTTCCTAAGTTGAAGGCTGTTGTTGGTAAAAAACGAAGTTTGAGGCTGTTTATTTGAAATTGAGCAAACTTTAAGACTGTTGTTGGTAAATGATCCATAACAAATAACAAAAGTGTCCTTTATTTACAAAAATTTCATATTTAGGTGTCTATTTATAAAAATCTCACCTTTAGTATATTTATTAAAAATTCTCAGCTTTGCACACATTTTCTATTGTACCTTATGTCACGCGTCAAATCGTATCGTGAACAGTGTCGTGTCGTGTCATGTCATATTGTACTTACTTTTTAGCCAGCGAATCATAAAAGTTATGTCATCTCAATTCATTTAAATTTAATATCATGTCTCATATCAAATCATATCATGCTAAATCATACGATCATTCGTATCGTATTTTACCTATAAAATTTATGTGTCAATTCCACCCACTTCGATCTTTGAGAATGATAAGTAAGGCTATAAAGCATGAAACATGTGGAGAGCATTGTCAATGGCTTGAGATTTGAAGTTCCTTGGGTTAGTAAACCCCGTGATGACCTGACTTGCTCAGTCAACGATAAGTCGGATTTTTACCGTATTTTACCAATAAAATTTATGTGTCCACTCCAATCTTTGAGAATGATAAGTAAGGCTATAAAGCATGAAACATGTCCAACACCTACTTTTATTGACTTAGATGATGAAGTATCGTGTAGAACAAGTACATTGGTCTATATTTGCACCTCATTAATACTAATATTCACATTTCCCACTATTTTCCTACTCCAAACTACAATTTCAACTCTTTTATTTCCCACCCACTTCCCGCCATGAAACCCCAACTCAATCCCTCCTTCATCACCACCACCATAATCCTCCTACTCTCCGCCCCATCTTCCACCGCAACAACCACCGCATACCCATCTCCATACGGCGAGGAATCATGCGGTGCCGATTTCCTCGCCGTCCCTGAAAGAACAGACGACACTTACGGTAATGGTCGCATCATCGATATAACTCACCGAATAAATCCCAATATGCCGGCGTTTGAATCGTCAGATGGTGTTGGTGAGTTTCTAAAGAGTCTTTGGAGCATGAAAAATGGATCAGTTGCTAATACTTCTGAGATGAAACTTCACTCTCATACTGGAACTCATGTGGATTCCCCTGGTCATTTCTATGATGAGTATTTGGATGCTGGTTTTGATATTGATTCTCTTGATCTTAATGTTCTTAATGGTACGTAATTGTTTTGCATTTCTGGTTTGCCTTTGTTTGTGTTAGAGTACTTTGATCGATGTTAGATTATAGTATAACATATCTTGAGACTTTTTGGTTGTGTTGGTTCCTTGACTTGCATTGGTATCAAAAACCGACATGATAAGAGATCACAGGTTCGAATCTCAACTACCTCTCATGGAAATATTTAGCGCCTATGCACATCCACCATCAAAATATACTCCCTCTAACACAATTCAATTGTCCCATTTGAGTTGGGCACGAATATTAAGAGTGGGATGGGGTCCACCAAAAAGGTGGTAGTTGGGTATTTTAATTGATTAAATTAATTGTAAAGGTGGTAGTTGGGTATTGGAAATTGGAAAAGTGAGGGTATTTAGGTAAAAAAAAGATAGACAAAAAAGGAAATGAAACAATTGAAGTGAATTGCCTAAATAAGGAAATGAGACAATTGAATTGTGTTGGAGGGAGTATAACATATCCTTTAAGCTTTTGGTTGAGTTGATTTCTTAACAATCGATCATAAGCTTAGATTTTTTGTTGAGTTGATTTCTGGTATCACAGCTAATGTGACAAGAGGTTATGACTTCATATCTCATATACCAGTCTACCACTAGTTAAAAGTAAAAAATATCGCGCCATGTATAAGGATGACATATATTGCCGCATCCAACTTGTACTAGAATATATGACAAGTTATGTGACCTCAATCATCAACTTAAACTTTTATTTGAATTAGTTCGTTTGTTGAAGTGCCCATGTGTTACCCACATGTGAGTTGTCCAACATCGGAGATATAAACTCAAGGAGTAACTCCTACTATCAAGAATTGGTTTTAGTAGTGAACCTTCTTTGAATTTATGAGAGGAATACTTCTTCTCTTACTTGTTTGAGTTGCCCAGACCCATTTTCTAAATTCTATCATCATCGACAATTCGATTTTAAAAGAAATTAGTTGGTATTATAATATCCATTTGAATTTGCTATTCCTTTGCAACAAGTAGTTTTCAATTTTATTTTGTAGCAAATTTAGATGGATTAGCCTATTTTTTTTAGTTTTATTCATACATTTGAACTCTTTTTTTATCCATATACACAGTTTATTAGTACTTTTAATTTATTACTAAATTTCTACCATTTTCATAAAATTACACCTTATTGTACTTAGCTACTAGTTCAAGGGTACAAGTGTGTTTCCTTCAAAAAAAAAGGGTACAACTGTGTTATAGCCTTGGCCCTTGTTCAAAAAAATGTTGAAGACTTTCGGTTATTTGTTGAATTAGTTAATGGTGATGGTCTCAAAGACATTATTTTATTTTGTGGAGATTTCATTATTTCTTCGTAATTAATGATGTGTTGATTTTATTCAAAAGTTTTTTTTGATTTATGTGGTGTGCGTTTTTGTTGACTGGTATGTGCTATCCAAAAGTAGTAATTAGGGGATCAGAAATTATTCTGGCAACAGATGTTCTTTTCGCAAAGACTTTCGTTCCCTGCTCATATCTCGATGCTATGTTAACGGCCTGTTTGGTAGGTGGTAATAAACGGTGATAATGAAAATGAAAATTAGTGAAAGATTAGTTGAAAGAATCTTGGCTACCTTGATGACCATACTTGTCCATCTTTAATCGTCTCATAATCTTCATAAAATTCATTCCAATGCATTACCATTAGGAGATGTAGTATTAGGTGGTAAGGGAAATTTGTAAACAAAAAACCTTTTTAGTGATCAAAGTTTCATTACTATGGGAATGACATGAAACTTTTGATTAAAATTTACACTATAAATCATTTTCGTTACCACCATTTAATACCACTAACCAAACGGGCCGTAAGAGTGTTGACTGAAGAGCTTCATATAAGAAATTTTTTTAGTGTTGGAGGATGGATTACCTTTCTAAAAAAAATATTCCCTCGGTTTTTCCTCTTTTCCTTTATATTTTGTATAGTTTTCAAAATATACTGTAAGTCTTACATTATAAAAAATTTCTCCATAAAAAATATATGATAAAAAAGTTATTAAGGCGCATCTAAAGAGATCTCACATGGATATATTTTATCGTTTATATATGTTTTAAAAATATAATCTTAATCAAATTTCTTTCTCCAAAATTGAATATTCTAATCGGGAAGAACATTAGAATACGGAGGAAGTAATTTTGAATCAAATAAGATCTTAAGTTAATTCAGTAATTTTCTTTTTTATTTTTACTTGGAAATAAAATTTTGCTACTTAAAGAAAATATTAATTTCCTCCTCCTCCCATTGTATGTAAAATTTTGCTGACGAAGACAAAATGTGACCACGTCGTTTTAACCTTCATATAATTAGACCAAAACAATTAATCCGATTTGCTTTTATCCAATTATTTAAGCCTTAATAGTTTTCCAAAACCTCAAAGTCATGCAACAACCTTTAGCTATATATAGATTATAGATAGATTATCAATAGATAGATTATCAAGTGTAATGTTTTAACAATATTTTATTAAAAATCATATCATATAATTTTTTTTAATATAAATTTGATATGATTATTAATTAAGAAAAATTTTTTAATTGAGGTATATTTTAATTTCATATACCATCTATTTTTTCTTTTCTCTTTTTAATTTTGTGTATATTGTTACATTGGTCATTTTTGTTTACAAACATTGTGTAATCTATTTTTTTGAAATCAACTTTGCTTTATAGATGAAATATAAAATTTACTATTATAAAAGACAAATACAACTAACTAATTTAGGATGTTTGTTAACAAGAATAGTAGAAACAGAATAAAAAGATAAAAATAATATAAGATTTTTCTACGATAATCCCATCTATTGATTAACCATGAATAATTTCAACTTTGGTCATACTTGTATTGGGTGTAAATATTTAAGAGGGAAAATAAAGTTAAACTAATGAAATGAAAGCGATGTATTTTAAGTAGTTGAGATAATTGTGAAGAAGGTAAAATGAGCATGAAATAAAAATAATAAAGGAAAAAGAAGATGATTTCCCCTATTATGGAGGTAATACATTTTCCCACCCTCCCCTAGGATAAATATTTACCCCACAAAATTGAGAGCTCCCTTCATTTTTCATTACTTTGCAATCATTCTTGTACCTCTACAACAATTAAATTTCACTAATTTATCATTTATCAACTTCATTTTCTTACTTTGACTTTTGTTACTCCTTTAAATATTTACACCCAATACAAGCATGCCCTTTGAGGGGTATTTTCCTAAAGTAAATTCGGATAACCTGATGACCTGCTATAGTATTTCACCAAAAAAATAAATTAAATATTAATTTAAAATTAGAAAAAAAATTTAAAAAATTTACATAAAAAATTTTAAATAATAAAAAAAATCATTAATTTTTTATGAATATTTTTTACATTTTTTCGACATTTTATTTTAATTTATTTTTTTTTTAAAAAATAAAACTTGCTATAACGAGTCATCCGGTCACCGGGTTTACTCTAGAAAAATGCCCCTCAAAGTTAGAATTATTCATAGTTAATCAATAGGTGAGATTATTGTAGGAAAATCGTGAATAGTTAGGATTATTGTAGGTAATTTTTTTTTAAAAAAATTAATCAAACAAGTTTAGGAATATAACGGATTTTTTTGTTCCTCGGTAGTCGGTACCTTTTTCCATCTACTACCGCCATCAAATCTGCTCAGTCTTTTCTGCCATGAATAACCATCGCAATATGTTCCTCATCTTCACAAGCACAATCCTACTCCTCTCCACCACCGCCACCGACACCGGAACAAATGCATACCCTTCTTCCTACGGCGAACAATCATGCGGACTTTCCGGAGCCGGGAACCTCATCCCTGAACGCAGAGACACTTACGGAAATGGCCGTATTATTGACATCACTCACAGAGTTAACTCTAATATGCCTGCATTCAGTTCTGATGACGGCGTTGGTCAGTTCATTTGGCTTGTCAAGAGCATGAAAAATGGCTCAATTGCTAATAATTCTGAGATGAAACTCCCTTCCCATACCGGAACACATGTTGATGCTCCCAGCCATTTTTATGATGAGTATTTGGATGCTGGGTTTGATATTGATTCTCTTGATCTTGATGTTCTTAATGGTATAAAATATTCTTTTTTGGATGAATTTGCAAAGTAGTTAGTGGGTACTGATTATTTGTATGTTTTAAGATTTTTGGGTAGTGAAATAGTGATTATTTGTATGTTTCAATTTATGGGTACTGATATTTGTATGTTTACAAATTTATGGGTAATGATATTTGTATATTATAGTTTATGGGTATTTTTGCTGGTTAGGTGACATGGTTTTAAAGGTGGTATGGTACTTTGGGGATTAATTTCCTGGTTATTTATGATTAGTTTGATATTGGATAGTGATATTGTTCCTAAATGTGTGTTTATCATTGAATTATTAGTTGGTGGCTCCTGATATTTTGGATGTTTAATTTCATGGGTATTATTTTTTTTGTTGAATTTGTTTCTGGTTATTACACCCTTTAATTTGTTCTTTAATGTTATTACTATTTGAAATATTTCACTTTTAAGAAAGATAAATTTGACTAAGGCTATGAGATAAATGTAAAAGATAAAATATATCTTGTTAGATTCGTCTTAATGATATTGTTTTTTGTTATACATTTTAAAAAAATCTTTATGATTCGGAATTTTACATATTGAGGCTCGAAAGTTGCTTTAAAAACTATGCATAAAGCAAATGGGGAAAACAAAAAAGCTAAGTTCGGAGGGAGTATTTTTTAAGCTGTTACTTTGGGGAAAATTTAGTTCTTGTTAGTGGCATGACTGCATGAGTACATAAATTTTTTGGGGTAGTGAATTGGTTAATGATTTTATGCTGATTATTGGTTGCTTATTTGTGTTGCACTTCTTTGATTACAGGTCCTGCGCTGTTGGTTGATGTGCCAAGGGATAGCAATATAACTGGTACTCCCCTTTTACCCTCTGCTTGTGAGATGTTTTCTGAAAATCTTGTTCAAGTGTTTATTTTTATTGATTTTTGTGAAGGTTATGTACAAGAGTCCATTTAGTTTATCTGCAAGTCTGCATTTTGAAATAGGGTAAATCATAATTAGGGATTGGAAATCTCATGAGGAGGATTTGGAAAGGAATTTTAGATTGTTCTCTCTTTACGTACTGTGAACGATATTAGGAGTAGTTAATAGCTAAATATGGGCATATTCCTAAGCTTAATTTTGGATTGTTATTATTATTATTATTGTGCAATCCTGAATGCATTGACAGACGGACTAGTCATATCAGTTTTTTGAAATATCCTCGTGATAAATTAATCACGAGAACGACCACCTAGGCTAACACCCTTTCACCTATTGAAGGAAAAAAGTGGATTAATAGACTAACAATGTTATAAACGTTGTATTTTTCACAGAGGACGTAATGAAATCATTACACATTCCAAAAGGAGTTCGTCGTGTGCTTTTCAGAACTTTGAATACCGACAGGTAAAACTCATAACTATCGTTGTTCCTGCTGGCATATGAGACCATCCATTACCTCCTCTAACATTAACTTATCAAAACACTTAATCTATTGATGCATCTTTCTTGCTGAAAGGAACATGAGTGTTGAGTGACTACACCGGAATGAAATTTTTGGATTGTTACAATATATTTTTTTCACCTAACTCTTCTGTTTCTCGATTCGCTGTTTCATGCACTTGAATGAAATGTTGGAGGCAATTTTAGCTTAAATTTTTCCCATCATGTTGGTAAATTTTAATTCCTTTAAGCAACTTCTTGAAAGTTTGACATTTTTTACTTAGGTTCTACTACGTTAGGTAGAGACCTTTTCAACGGAGATGTCAGTGTAGCATCTAGCTTGATGGATGGGCCTGTAGACCTCCCACTTTTTTTGTTAATTCTTTGTGCAATAACTTCCTTGTCAACTTGACACAACCTATCCCATGAGTAGTTAAATGTCAATAAAGAATTATGAACAATGAAGCATCACAACATGTGAAGTGACTTTGCCCTTAAGTAGTTAAATGTCAATTAAGAACTTTGAAGCATCATAATCTGCCTTCCCAGATTGTTGGCATGTGCTTTCTTGTTAGCTTCTTTGCATAAGTTTGCTAGAAGGTCAATATCATAGTTTGTTATCTTATTACAACTAAATTGTGTTGTCACATTTTGAATTTTGATGGGAACCACTTCATAATTAGGTCTTATTGGTATTGCTATACATCATCTTTCTTGCTTCTCTTGAAGGAAGAAAATTTTCTAGTTCTTGATACTTTTTGATGGAGTCATGTTGAAAGGATGGACACAATTATAGCACATCTAGCAAGATGCCTCCTAGTTGAGACGAGTGAGAAGTTTCACTTTGTTTGAATAATTTGTTATCACTTTGTTGATCATAAATGTATAGTCCGCTTCCTTTATGTTCTGGTTAAAAATAAGGAATATAAAGGAAGGGGGCTTTAGAATCATTATCTATGTTAGGGTTCTTCTTAGGATAAAACTTATGGTGATTGGAGTTTCAGTTGTTGATTGGATGCTCCGTTTTCCATCTTTAAACACTGAACTTTTACAACCGGTCATAGCGCCTTTGCATATTCTATAATTATTTTAACTGTATTATTATCTCGACATAAACTTTGGTTGCTAAATTGCACAACTACTTATCCCGTATTACAACTGCAATTCCAGAATTTATCATTAATAATTTCATATTATTGTCTCAATTTGTCTACTTGCTGAAATGTTGTATATAATGAATTCAACTCCTTTTTGTGCTTCCTCCCTTGTTGTTTCTTTTGAAAGAACTAAGAAGTCTATGCATTTGTATGTTACATGCGATGAGCTCTCCAAGTGCAGTACCTAATACTACCTCCATTCCACGGAAAAGGGGATTTTTGCTTTTTCACGCTATATAATGTACTTATTCAATGCTTAATATCTCTTATTATACATAACGAAATATTATAAAAGGTGGATATTAATCATCTTTGCATTGAGATGAATCAAACAAATCTCACTTGACTATGTTTTAATCGATAGATTAAAAATAAAATACAAATATAGAGTAAAAGTTGAATAGTGTCAAAAAGCAAATGTCTCATTTTCAGTGGAAGGGAGGGAGTAGTATAATAATTTTCTAGATATTTAGGGTATTAGCATAGACAGTGGCGGAACTTTAATAGGGAGGAAGGAGAGTCGTCCCCCCTCGAACATTTTTATAATATAATATTTATATGATGACACCGTTGATAGGATTTGTATGTTAGAGTTTGACACTTTATTGACTTTCACTAAGTGCACTAATAGGATGGGATTTGAAAATGATTATATTTGGGTTGAAGGTAGAAGCTTTTGGATCCGAAAAACTTGGGGAAGGTTTTTCTTTAGGTTTAAAGGTGAAAGGGTGGAAAAACAAACACCAAGATTGAATTTTTGTAGTTCTTAAGGTTTAGATTGACTTATTTTTCAATCAAGCTAGGATGAATTTCAATCCTAAAAGAGTTTACTGAAAATAAAGATTTTATTTCTCACGAATTTTTTTTGAATTGAAAAGGATTGAAATTTTGTTCCACAACATCCCATTTATAATAAGTCATAAAAAGGATATGTCCTATGCCTAACAAAATTTCAACTTTACTAACAAAATTTAGAAATACGGCTTAAACTAATGCAAACTGATTAAAGATTATGGTTGTCATAATAGTAAAGTTAAGGTTTTTAAATCAAAATGGTCAGGAGTTCAAAATTTTCCTCCTTATTTGTTTAACTCAAATTTATGGTTTAAATTTTTGCCCCCTTCAATACTCCATCCAAGTTTCATCACTACCTTGAAGGAATGAATATAAAACTCTTATTTGCTTTTAAGTTTGCTTGGCGTCGGCTAAAGAACGATTTATGGCTATTGTAAAAATTGTTTTTCTCATATTCAATTGTTTGTCAAATAATAGTTTTCTTGGTGAAAATTCTCGTCCAATGTTTTCTTTATGTTGCATGCTAAGTGAGCCTCAAAAAATGAAATTTTTTAAAGGTTTAGCCCATGTTTCGCTTTTATTTTTTGACTATCATGTTGTTTTTTTAAAATTTTTAATAGTAATTATGACACTTATCTTTCTCATTCTAGACGCCTCATGTTCAAGAAAGAGTTTGATTCTAGCTATGTTGGATTCATGAAGGATGGTGCTCAATGGTTGGTTGATAATACAGATATCAAGCTTGTTGGTAAGAATTTACTATATTATCTTATCTGTTATTATTTTTTCTTTTTTAGTTTGCTGCTAGTTTTCCTTTTCTTATCAGTCAAAGCTTGACTTTAATTTGTGGTAATATGTGATGCAATGGCTACAATGGAAAAAATTATCTACTTGATATAAGGAGGTGTATTGTGTATATTTTATCTTCGGACTTAGGAGATGATTATTTACCTGACAGAGTGAAAGCTAGTGTCATTTATTCTTGTCTTTTACAAATAGCCAATAATCTCTTTTGTAGATTGTTGAGAGTTTGTAGGTTGTGAGTTTTAAGATGTTATAATATAATTTTCTTTTATCCATGATTTTTTGTTGAAACAAAAAAGAAATTTACATACGGATAAGTTATAGAATACACACCACGTCTATAGACCAACTGATTTATAAATATGGACCAAGTAGCATATTGGTACCTTGTATTACGCAAGTGGTTTATAAATATAGCATCGATGATATCCCCTTTGGGAATATCAATCTAAATAAATCTCATCTTGTCCTTATGGTAAGTTAAACCCTATATCATAAATGATAAATTTAACTAGTTAAAGCCATCCCTTCATTGGTTTTGGGTTGATTTCGTTGGGTGTTTTAAGTTTGCGTTGGGTTTAGCTTGGGTCATATTGGGATGGGTTGACTTGAGGCAAATAATATTGGGTTTTGGTCTAGTTTATGTCATGTAAATTTTCTCAACCTAGCAGAGTTTTAAGTTCAAACGCCAAGTTTTGAGTTCGATATGATCGTTTTGAGATCGAGTTCAAGTTATTTTGAATCAATTCTAAGGTTAGATCAATACAATTAGGTTCGAGTCGGTCATATTTTGTATTTACTTGGGATTTAGTTGATATCACATTAGGTCATTTTGATTATTCATATTGTGTTTAGCTCAAGTCATATGGAGTTTTATTTAAGTTCGTGTTTGATGATTTTAGATTTGTGTCAAGTTCATATTTTATGCATTGCAAATGGGTGGATTATGAGTTCGCTGAAATCTGAAAAAAGGTCACTTTGAGACGGGACTCGGGAGTAGTCAATAAGCTGTAGGTTTGAAGTAGGGTTTGGGTCAATGATATGTTGGGTGCATGTCAGGTGTTGATCTTTCTCGAGCCAGATGCCAATGAGCCCTCTACAATTGTTGGATGGGTTTGATGGCCGTTGAACCTTTTATAATTGCTGTATTTATATGCCAATGAAATACCGATACTGAAAATTGGATTGTGGACAACTAAATACTCTATCTAACTTTGAACTGATAACTTGGTGAAATTGCAGGCATTGACTATTTATCTGCAGCTGCATTTGCTGATTTGGCTCCTTCTCACCTTGTTCTTCTTAAAAGCAGGGTACGTGGCTACGAGCTGTACTTCATATTGATCGAGATTGTTTTTTAATTATTTTTCGGTATTTTGGAGCCTATATATAGACTAATAATTAAACTAAAATATACAAGTAATATAAACTAATATAAATCAATATTTAAGACCCCTTAATGCAGTCGGACATTGCCCATGCGCAAAACCACCCCATCCTGTTAGTAGGACCAAGTAAATTACACTGATTTTCTATTGCGCAGGAAATTATACTTGTGGAAGGTTTAAAGTTAGACAATGTCCCCGCTGGAATGTATAATGTCCATTGCTTGCCTTTACGGCTGGTCGGTGCCGAGGGATCACCTATAAGATGCATTCTCATGAAAAATTGAGTAAGTAGATTTATTTTTTAATGGGTTTGAAATTTATTGTGCTCGTATTATTTACTTTCCTTTTTAGTCCCTAAATCCTCAACGTTACGAGTTTTTTTGAGTTTTGACGTGTGACTATAACGGATCCAGGAATGTATATCTCAAATGGAATGTGGTATCTGATAACTGAGTTCAAGAGATTGAAGAAAAGGTCATGGCTTTTTTTATTACAGGACATGTTTTGGTAAAGACTGTCAATTGTTCATGACAGATTACTGTAAATTGTACATTGTAAATTGGTTATGTTTGATGCCTTTTATTTCAAATTTAATAGGATAATATTGTTAGTATTGGCAAGACTCCCTCTGATAAGTTCAACTTTGTGCCATTTTTCTTTATTATTTGGTCATCTTTAGTTCTGTTTTGTTGGAAACCTAGAATCAGAATGCTAATAAAATTTTCAGCCTAAATTGATCCTATACAAGTGAATTGAATGCCAAATTCCCTCTGAGAAATTATGCAAACATTTTTAGATTTTTTCTTTCAAATTACAGGCTAGGTCGAGGGAAGCGGAGTGCTAGATTAGGATTGAATTTAAGACTTTTTAGGGGTCGCTTGGATTGAGAGTAAATATTTAAGGGGTAAAAAAAGTCAAAATTTAAGGTTAGTTAGGTAGGTGATTAAAGGAATTTGATTGTTGGAGAAATGGAAAAATGAATTAGAAGGTAATGAAAAAATAGAGAAAATAGCAATAATAGCAATAAGTTCCCTTATTTTGGGGTATAAATTTACCCTAGGGGGAGGTAGGGGAATTCTTTACCTCCAAATTAGTGAAATTAAACTCTTTTTTTATCTACTCCTATTCTACCTCTATCACAATTATTTCAATAACTTCATTTGCATATCTAATTACCTTTGTTACATTAGTTTGACTTTTTTTACTATCTTAAATATTTACTCTCAATCCAAACGACCCATATAAGGAAAATAATACTAGCACTAGCAATTTGTTTGATTTTTGGTACTATAAGATAGTAATGAGAATGACTTGATTTCTATGGTAATGAATTTTTGATTATAAAAAAAAGAAAAATTACTTGGATTAAATTCAATCTTTTATTGATTTTCTTAAAATAATTCCACCTATTGATTAACCATGAATTATCCCAACCTTAAAAGGTAGTTTTTTATAGTAAATTCGATAACCGGATGACTTGATATACCAAGTTTTAGTTTTTATAAAAAAAGATACATTAAAATAAACTGTCAAAAAAATTGTTATTTTTTGTATGATTTAGAATTTTTTATGTAAATTTTAAATATTTTTTTTCTAATTTTACATTACTTTTATAATTTACTTTTTTGGTAAATTACCTTTTGTAGCAGATCATCGAATTATCCGAATTTACTTTAAACAAATACGCCTAAAATTGAGATTCTTCACGGTTAATCAATAAGTAGGAAAGTAGGATTATTGTAGGAAAATTATAAAAACATAGGATTATTTAGGTAATTTTTATAAAAAAAAATATATGCAATTTTCAATATCATCTACTATGTACTAAAATAATAATGTATTTAAATAAATTTTATTAAAAAAAAGAGATGATTATAAAAATGATAACCATTAAAATTATCATTGTTTAAAAAATTATCTGATTTTTCATTATCATAATTGTCAACGGGTAAGTGCCAACTGCCAAATGACAAGGACAGGGGAAGAGATTCCCTCCAAGTTCCAACTTCCAAGTCTCGACTGTCACTTACACTCGCTCACCAACCTCAGAAAACTCCAGTTTCCGCCATGATTAGCATCAAACTCCTTCTCATCATCTTAGTCTTCATCAATTCTTCCGACGCTCAATACACGAAAGAATCAATCAACCTTAATCCACAAATTAGGGTTTTCGGTGATGGTGGTCGCATAATCGACATCACCCACCGTATCACCCCTTCTATGCCCGATTTCATTGCTCGTATGGATGGTTTGGGTCAGTTCATTTGGCTTGTTCAAACCATGAGAAATGGTTCAATAGCTAACTTCTCTAATATGAAACTTCCCACTCATACTGGGACCCATGTTAATGCTCCTGGTCATTTCTTTAACCATTACTTGGATGCTGGTTTTGATGTTGATACTCTTGATCTTGATATTCTTAATGGTATGTCAAAAGGGTTTTAGTTTTTGAGATTATTTGTGGTTTATTTTGTGATTTTCGTTCATATGTATTTATGTTAGTGATTTATGAATCATGGGTATTTGCTATTATGTTGAATTAGATTATCTGTTATTTGTTTTTGATTTTCAATTGATAGTATTGAAATACTGTATTGTGTTGGCTGGTGATTGATTTTGATTATTGCTACTGTTTGTTTGGGTTGATTGTAGGTCCTGCCCTGGTGGTTGATGTACCAAGGGATAGCAACATAACTGGTACAACTCTTAACTTGTACAGTTGTGTGTATGTGTTTTTTGTTGGAAAAATAACCACATGTGATCCTACATCTACATCGAAAATTTATAGAGACGTTGACTAACATATAAGTTTGATGGGCTACATCTCCAATTAGTAATTGGTTTTAGGATGAAACTCTTCGGGCTTGTGCAGTCAACTCTTCTTTTGTGCAAGTGTTATGAGTATGACACATTGAAAAATTAGGAAGACGTTGACTAACATATAAGCTTGATGGACTAGTCCTCTTATGACCAATTGCTTTTAGGATGAAACCTCATCGGGCTTGTGTCAACTCTCTTCTTGTGCGGGTCTGAGTCTTGTTGTGTACAACTCTAATGACAAAATTTATCATTATTCTGAGCAATATTCAACAAAAGAGTTTCTTTTTTACCGCTATAATTGTTGTTAAGCTCGAGAGTAGGAGATTCCAGTTACAACATCATTAAATTGGATTTTTAATAATTTTAGATTAGTATTAAAAAGGACCGAATAAAGTATAATCTTCGTTAGCGACGATTTGATTATTTTTTATTAATGTAGCCTACCTCTTATTGATGAGATTGACTTGGCAATGTTGTGTTTTTGTTTTTATTACCGGCTACGATATATTGATTTTACTAAAATATGATTGAATTGGAAAGAATAAACATCTCTTCCCTTGTTTTCCCTCATCTTTTGTGCTGTGTAAGAAAGGATCAATTTTTCTTTCTTTTTGTCTATTCTTTGTTTTCCATCCTTCAAATTATGGTACAAGCTTAGTATTACTGACTATCTCTTTAGCTGAATAGCTCGTATCACCAATTAAACATTGTCAAATGTGAAGTACTCACTCTTTTCTTTAGCAAATGCTGACACAAAAGCTTACATGGGTTTGGTCACAGCCACGTTTCATGTAATGAGTGTTAAATGGGTACACACACTTCATAAGCCAAGGAGATACCATCCCAAAACCATAGTCCATATGGCCATGGAAGGAAGGACTTCAATAACTTATAAAGTGTGCATCCCAAAAATGAGCTAGTTTTAGGGTGGCTAGCCGCTTACATCTTGTAATTTAATAAGTTAAATTGTTATATCATTGAGGGATGCCTTATAAGTTAGAAGTATGAGAGAGCTTAGTTTTTTGGGTCATTTTTTTGTAATTTCATATTCACCGAGAGTGAATAATGAATGTTTCACATCTTAAATAAACCAAGTGTTCTTGTAATGCATATCTGCTTGCTTGCACACTGATAATTACCGCCTTAATTGCAATTTACACAGCATCTTGTGTCATATTTGTTTCTTTTAGTGCATTGCTAAAAAAACATGGACTTGCCTTGTTGTTTCATTTACCTTTTAGTATTATATTGGGCCTATTTCCCGTTCCTTTTGTGGTTGCCATATGCAAGCCTCTTCACCATATTTGCAGCCACAAAGTATTGGCCTTTAACAGGGACTGGAGAACCATTTTTTTAGGGGCGAGGGAACGATTTTAAAAAAGGAGCATATATTCATAAGTTACTGTCATTGGAATGCATAAATAAATTGAAGGCACATAAAACATCATTTTGTTATACAGAGGATGTGATGAAGTCTCTGCAAATTCCAAAAGGAGTTCGTCGTGTTCTTTTCAGAACCCTGAATACAGACAGGTAAACTGGCACCTGCTCTTATTCCTCCAGGCATACTTATATTTGATCATTTGTAGACTTCTGTCTTAGAATTTGTTATAGAAATTTATCAAGCACTGCTTTCTTATCTATATCGCTTAGTGAGAGAACTTGGCTAAGCCACACGGGCTTGGGGTCTGGGGAGGACTCGAAACACGTGCCTCAACTATTTTAAACCCGGGCCCTTTCTGATTTATAATTTATGATATAGGGCTGATTAAATGTTACAAAATCAATGAAAGTTCAATGGTCAAAGTCATAGAAATGAGTTTAGGGTTTGTGGTTCGACTTTTGAGCCCTTGTACATGTTATGAATTAATTTCATTTGTTGTTATACTTCACTATACTTTTATCTTACATCATAGAATTTTCCCATTAAAAAAACCAGAAATTTTTATAATCATTTTGTTAGTGTATCGAGTGACTGTAATTGATTTGCTAATGTCTCGACTCTTTGGTCCCCCTAATTTATATTATGAGCTTCACCCTTCCCCTAGAGTAACCTCTCAAAGATTTTGGATATTTGTAATGAAATACTAGGATTTGACATTGAGATTCTTCTAGTTAAGATGTCAAGCTTAGGATTCACTTAAACCTTTATTAACAGCCATTTCTGTCAATTCATACTACTACTTGATGAAAGGACCTCTTTTTTAGGTAGTTGGTTGGCAAGTTTATGCATAGCTTTTTAACTTTTATTGGAAGAAATCAGTTATAGCATCATTATCTATATGCATTGTCAGGTTTTTGAACTCTTTGTTGTGCAATCTTCTTAGATAGTTATTGAAGCATATTAGAGAAACCAGAAATGGACACGGAAAGTAGATAAATGTGTATAAATTGCAAGATAAAGCTTGTGGTTTCCTAAGCTGACTCAATTGATGACTGTTAGACTCATGAATCTAGACATTTTTATGTGTGTGACGGACTGTCATGTAAGCAATGTTCAGCCAATGTGATGATTTATGATATGATGATTATGATATGACGTTATTGATTGTTGTAGGTATCCGAGCTTCTATTATAAGTTGGATTCGAAAAACTTATGATCATCATTTAAACGACTCAAAGTTTAAATTAGCATACAGTCTTGTCATCTATTGTCTTCTAAATTTTATCCAAAGTTGTTACTCATCATTGGAAAGTGATTTACTGAATCTGCTTACACTAGGGGCCTTATGTTCAAGAAGGAGTTCGATACAAGTTACGTGGCTTTCATGGCAGATGGGGCAAAATGGTTGGTGGATAATACTGACATCAAGCTTGTTGGTAATTTTTTCATAAATCTCCTCCACCTCTCTAGCCTAGAGATCAATGCCTTTACTTGTCAGTTATGAACGAAACATAGTTTGTGCACGAGTATTGTAACATATGATAATGTCTTCACTTATTATTAGTACTAATGGAAGATCTTTTTAATTACCATGTTACCTTTTAAGGTTTTCGGTTTTTTTTTACTAGGATTAGGATTGTGTATGTACTCTGTTTGGTCCATCAGATATTGTCTTGATGTCCTTTGGAGAGGCTAATAATAGAATAATGTGAAGATTGTGTTATAGAATGTATACCATATAATGTATTAATCATCACATCAATGGTGTAGGTGTTGACTACTTATCTGCTGCTGCATTCGATCATCTAGCTCCTTCTCATCTTGTTTTCCTTGAAAGTAGGGTAAGAGCTTTACTCTTTTTTTTTTGTTGAATTAGGGTAGGAGCTTTTACTTACATTTGATTCTTTTTGGATTATAATTATCAGCAAACGTATTGTAACTACAATTAGAATTTAGTGCAATAGTTTATTTTATGTGATTAGAAAGAAAGCTTTTTAAGAAAAGGCAATATTAGGCTATATTCTTTTGACCTTAATTCTACTTATCTGAATCTCTTGGCCCGTATATGAACTTATTAGAACTCATTTTAGCTGTGAATTGAACTTGGGATCTTTAACCTGAACTTGTTAGAATTCAATTGTAGTTTATTTTCCTTGAAATCTTCATTTAAGGTAAAAAAACTAGGACAAAGGCAGTGTAACTTTAAAGTACAAAAATGTTTTGTATTGTGAACGTGAAGCTTGGGGTGTTCATGAGCTTATGACAACACGACTACCATGTATTATGTTTCAACATGCCATGTGATCAGCTTTATGGGTTGCTTGAGTACTAATGTATCTTAAGTAGGAGTAATAAACCTCGGCTTTTTGTTGGTATGCAATCAAACTTATATGACATTTTCCTACATTTTGTGATATTTCTATTAAGGAAAATTTCCTTGAGACAATTTTTTGGAGCTTATGTCAACTTTAATCCTTAATGGAACTAGTTGTCGCAAAAATTTGAACTTGGGATTTCTTTTTTGAACTCGTTAGTAATTAATTTTTAGTACTTTTGTGTTAAACCTTTTTTAAGCTCTATGATGCAAGATTCATATCTTAAGAAGGATTACTAAACCTACACCAAAGGATAAAATTTGGGACAGAGACACGAAAAAAGGTTCTTGGAGTCTCAAATATCGAAAATAAAATGATAGAAATTGTTTACGTCAAAATATTCATGTGCAAAGAAGACTGAAAGATTCACCGGTTAAAAAGTAAAAGGTTGGAATTTTAGGAGCTTAGAAGAGGAAGAGGGAGAGGTAGAGGTAGGCCGAAAATGACCTTAATGACAGGAGTGAATAATGACATGGAGAATTGGATTTGTTACAGCATATGATAATATATAGGAAGGAATAGAGGAGTATTTTTACGTAAAGGATCATTGGAATTGAATTTTCGAGTTGTAGATTAGTATTATATAGGATTGAATAAAGTATATCCTTCGTGACCTCATATTGTCAGGATTAATACATTGCTTTTTCGTTGCAATATTTCATGCCAATAGTGGAGCGTACGAGATTTTTAACTTAGAAGATATGTTTGCCTTGGCAATTGTCGGTTTTGGGTTTTATACCATCTGGAACCAAGACAATGTCATAAAATGTCTAACTTGGGTCTTTTAAGCATCACTTACCGCCTTTGGAATGTCGATCAGACTTGGTGGCACTTAGTCGATTTTAAGAACTTACACATATTTTCTTTGGAATCCTCCTGGCTGTTCAACTTCTATGGAAGTTCTACTTACGGCCTTTCCTGGAGTGAAATCCATACTCTGTTCTTTTATGGAATTTTTGGCTAATAGGTGTCCCTTGGAGAAGTACCCTACAGTAAACTGTTCTAATCTTGAAAATCTAATCTTGAAAATCTAATCTTTTAATTGGTATGATCATATAATTCATGATCCTGGAGATCTATATAATTTCCCGGTTGCATTATTCTCTTATGGTAGATTACGCATCGACATTTTCTGCTATCTTTATCATATTGTACTATTTGTCGTTCAAAGATATCGTGTGCGTCTTATATAATATTTATGTATCCTGTGTACTGATGTCATTTCAAGATAATGCAGCAAGAGTGCTTATTCTTGTGTCATGCTGCAGGAAATTATACTTGTGGAAGGTCTAAAGCTGGATGGTGTTCCGGTAGGAATGTATGATGTTCATTGTTTGCCCCTTAGGATGTTGGGTGCTGAGGGATCCCCTATAAGATGCATTCTCCTAAAATGAAACTCCCATGGTAAGTGTATTCCATTTCGGTAAGACTTAATGGTCGGCTGGTTCATCTTGACTTGGAGAACATATGTATTGTTTGATTTTACATAACATGATGTGTTCACAAGAATTCATTATGATCTGATTTTAATTTCAATTGGAATCATTTCAAATTTGAATTACATGTTTTATTACCTTAATGTAAATGTTGGAAGGATCCAGAAGGAGAAAAGAAAGGAACGGTGTAAGGTAAGGAGACAGTCAAATAGGGTGCAAATTTTTGCAATTCCTGCCTTTAATCGAAAAATATTTTCACCTTTGAGAACCTTTTGCAATCGCAGCTAATTGTATTCATTATATACTGAACATATAAGATGAACACCATTAAAAAATCATGGGTTTGCCTAGTGGTTGAGGGCATTGTGTAAAAATGCGCTGATGGTCGTGATCGCGGTAATGGGACGCTGATGCAGTAATGTGAGTGATGCGGTTATCATAGCGCCTAAATATCGGTCAAAACCATAAGATGTCCTTTGATACGGCCTTAGTTTTAAAAAGCGAGCCTCGCTTTGCGCCTTGTGCGCCTCGAGCTCAGGCTTGGCTGAAAACGCCTCTGTTGGGTGAGGCACAGCCCACTACTAGAGGCGTGCGCCTTGGGCGCCTCGATGTGCTTCACGCCTTGTGCGCCTCCTTGTTGGACTGGGTAATTAACTTATCCTTGCTTGTTCGAAAATGAAGTAGAACTCAAAACTTAAATTTACTTGAATATGAAGTTCAAAAAACTGTTCCTTCTTTAAGAAAAAGGAAATAACTTTGGGATCGTATTCTCATTAAAATAGTTTTGTGCTAAAGTGGTGTTTGACGCATGAATAATAAGTGTTTTCAAGTTTGTTGATACTAAAATATGAATATTATGTTGTTTGAAGTAATAAATATGTATTAAAATTGAATTTTAAGCTTTAGCGAAAAAGTGCGCCTGTCATACAAAAAGTTGTCGCCTTCGCCCTGCGCTTTGCATCTAGGCTCTAAGGGCCTTTAGCGCCTCGCGCTTTTTAAAACTACGGATACGGCCCAAAGCGGTTTTTTACACCTTTACAACACGGAAAATATCAGCTCATTTATTCTGAAAACTACAACGCGACCGATGCGATGTGATGTTGCCTTTTTTACTCTATGGTTAAGGGTTTTCCCTATCACTCTTGTGACAAGTGTTTTATTTACAACACCTATAAGAAGGTTCTATTCGCTCTCGCACATTGCTTGTCGAGATTCTCTAGCCTATCCTCGTATAAAAAGTAAAAGATAAAAAAAATATTATCAGAAGATTATAACGGTTACACCTCTTTGAATGTATATCCATTTTCATTTTGCTAGATCTTTTCATGTATGCAAGCTGTTCTGAGTTCTATATTTTTATGCAATTTCATCTATTTTCTTGCGTATGGTAATCTTTGCGCAGCGCAGCTGAGATTGAATCACAACCTGAAATTACTATGTTTTTAGGATCCTTGCAGGGTAGACGACTTCTGCGTTCCGGCTATGTAAGGCGTTTGCCTATATGAAGACTTGAAATCGTATAAACAACACAGGCTACTACCAGTAAAGGACTTGTATATTATGGGAAGATTACCATATCAAAGAAGGAAAAGGCTCCTCTTGTGTAAGATTGTAACCCCTTCACAACATTTCGTCACAGCATTTCATTTTTCAAATATCATTTGGTGACTTACATCTAGAAAAAATGTCGATCGAATGTACGCTACTTCCCTTTTCAAGAGTTTTTTCTTTTCTAAAACAGCATAATATTGTACATATAATACCATATAAGGAGTACGAGTATGGATTGTTTGTCACCTTATAAGGGTTGGATACTTTTTCCCAACACTATTTTTGTACAATAAAAACGTGAACTAGCCACCATATTGCAAATATACGATATGGGTGAAAATTTGAAACAAATAAGTATTTTAACAAAAGAAATAAAAAATTGAGTTTCCGTTAAACTTAATTTCAAAAATAAGCGTGTTCATGTCCGAGCCTAAGGTCAGGTTTGTTCGCAGATACTAACAGCAAACAAAAAAATTGGTCAAAATTGTTTGTTCGCAATCATTAACTGCGAAAAAAGATAGACATGTCATAACGTTAAATGGGACAAAAAAGGAACTCATGTTTGTTCGCAGTTACCAAGTGCGAACAAACATCACTTCCTTTTTTTTGGTCCCATTTAACGTTAAAACATGTCTCTCTTGTGTTCGCAATTAATAACTGCGAACAAACAATTTTGACCAATTTTTTTGTTCGCTGTTAGTAACTGCGAACATACATGACCTTAGGCTCGAACATGGAGATGCTTAGAATTAAGTTTACCCGAAAGTAATTTTTTTTATTTTTTTGTTAAAATTACTTATTTGTTTCACATTTTCCGATATTGGTTGTGGTTGCAGTAACGGACAAAGTAAAATGGTAACAGGAAAGATGCAGGTATCCTATCGTCAAATTTCGGCTTAAACCATGAAATATCGTTTGAAACGGCCTAAAACTTGTTTTGTGCGAGAATCAGTTCTCCTTTATTAGTCCTTCCTGTAAAGGTTCTGTTGCTTAAAATGGCTTCTTCCACATCTATCACACCCCCAAAACAGCAAAAATGGTGATGACTAAAAATGAAGCATAGCATTTTGCAATGTGAAATACTCCTAATCCAGTTTTAACGCTATAAATAATTAATGTGATGAATTATTCTTCCCAAATAGTTTCATTTTCTATAATAATTTAATGATAATTTTCATCTTCATATATAAGCATCATTAGAGAAACAGTCATTGAATTATTCCCAGAATCTAAGCTTATACTTCAAGGGAAAGACACCGTTACCCTCTTTTCTTCAGTTAATTTAGCTGATTCCATGTTGTCTTTTTCTTCCGATCATACAACTGGCTATTTGCTATTCCATGGATAAGGTTGCGTACAACTGATCTCCTATTCCTTGCCTAGACGAGAGTTAAGTTGGAAGCATAGAGTAAAAACACGGCCGCAACGGATCGTACATCGGCCATGTTGTAAAAGTTTTCAAAATAAACGAACCAATATTTTCTGACTTGTAATGGTGTTAAAAAATCGCGTTTTTGGCTATATCAAGGGATATCTTATAATTCCAACTGATTTTTAGGCGCTATGATAACCGCATCAACATTCCGTAACTGCAATCGCAAGTGTTACCGCATTTTTACACTATGGTTGGAAGTCCCTTTTAACAGTTTTTTTGTATAAAGTTTCCTGCTTTGGTTGCGCAACATTCTTAGAAGAATATCATAAAGTACATTTATTTTTTAGACTGCCATGCACATGACATGCAGGTTAATTGTTGTTACATACATGTGGAAGATGACTTAAAGGATTAATATATTGTGATTAATGCATTGACCCAACATATGTGGAAAGACTAGTACTGTGTCAACTTGGACTGTCTAATACATTCCTATATAAGTAGTTGTTTGCATTGCTGCAAAATATCAATCCTCAAATAATCTTGTTTATCTGTTAATAAGAATTAATTACTATTATTATTATATTTTGATTTGCTTAATTTCGTTTCGAGTTGAGAATACTTGGTTGAAGATGGCTTTGCCCAAGATGTTTTATCTTGGGTGTATTCTTTTGTTGTTGGCCATCATGGTAGAGGCCGCTACTCCTCCTGGAATTGCGAAAAATCCTTCGCATGCAACATGTAAGATCAAGAAGTATAAGCATTGCTACAACTTACCTCATGTTTGTCCTAAGTTTTGTCCTGATAGTTGCACAGTTGAATGTGCTTCTTGCAAGCCTATTTGTGGTCCTGGATCATCACCGCCATTAGAAGATGAAGGCGGTGATGATGGTGATGATAAGGGTGGTAAGAAAGGAGGAGACAGTGATAAGGGTGGATATGATGATGATCAAGGTGGTAAGAAAGGAGGAGATGATGACAAGGGTGGTAAGAAAGAAGGTGATGGTGATGATAAGGGCGGTAAAAAGGGTGGTGATGATGACAAGGGTGGTAAGAAAGAAGGAGATGACAATGATAATGGTGGCAAGAAGGGTGGTGATGATGATGATAAGGGTGGTAAGAAAGGAGGTGATGGTGATGATAAGAGTGGTAAGAAAGAAGGTGATGGTGATGATAATGGTGGTAAAAAGGGCGGTGATGATGATAAGGGTGGTAAAAAGGGCGGTGATGATAATGATAAGGGTGGTAAGAAAGGAGGCGCTGGTGATGACAAGGGTGGTAAAAAGGGTGGTGATGATGATAATTCAGGATCACCGACATCCCCTTCAACTCCTCCAAACTATTCTCCCCCAACACCTTCTACACCATCTCCTTCTCCTTCAACCCCCTCTCCATCCACCCCTACCCCACCATCTCCATCGCCTCCCACACCTTCATCCCCATCATCGCCTCCTTCAAAAACACCACCGAGCCCTACACCGACATCCCCATCACCGCCCTACACACCTAATCCTTCTCCAAAGCCTCCAACACCATCTCCTTCTACTCCCTCAACACCATCTCCTTCTCCCTCAACTCCATCCCCTTCAACACCCTCAACACCATCTCCCTCGACACCCTCAACACCATCTCCTTCTACTCCTTCAACACCATCTCCCTCGACACCCTCAACTCCATCTCCTTCCACACCCTCAACACCATCTCCTTCTACTCCTTCAACACCATCTCCCTCCACACCCTCAACACCCTCAACCCCATATCCTTCCACTCCCTCAACACCATCCCCTTCCACTCCCTCGACACCGTCTTCTCCACCTCCAAATTCTTCTGGTGTTGCTGCTAGGAAGAGAGTTCGATGCCAAAACAAGAACTATGGACAGTGCTACAACCAACCCCATGTTTGCCCTGCCAATTGCCCTACTTCATGTCAAGTTGATTGTGTTACTTGCAAGCCTGTTTGCAGTAAGCCTCTATTCTCTTTAACCAAAATTTTCTTAACACCATTCAACTTTATTAACTCATTAAAATTTCTCTAAACAAAAAATATTAGTAATGACTAAAATTCCTATTATAAATTGTATGTGCACCATTGTAGGTTGTGACTATCCAGGAGCAGTATGCCAAGATCCTCGTTTCATTGGTGGAGACGGAATCACCTTCTACTTCCATGGCAAGAAAGACCAAGACTTTTGTCTAGTAACAGACCCCAACCTCCACATCAATGCACGCTTCATAGGCAAAAGAAACATAAACATGGGACGCGACTTTACTTGGGTTGAGTCCATCGGAATCCTCTTTGACAACCACCGCCTCTTTATAGGAGCCAAGAAGACCTCCACATGGGACGATGCCAAAGATCGCCTCTTAATAGCATTCGATGGAGAGCCCATATATCTCGAGGAAACCCTAGGCTACGAATGGAAGTCCACATCCACTCCTCAAGTAACCATAACAAGGGCTAACACCGGAACCAACAATGTCATTGTTGAAGTCCAAGGAAAACTCAAAATCACGGCTAAAGTGGTACCTATCACCGAGGAAGAATCTAGGATTCACAACTACGGAATTACCCAAGAGGATTGCTACGCGCATCTTGATCTAGGATTCAAGTTTTACTCATTAACCGGTAAAGTTGATGGAGTGTTAGGAAAAACATACGGCAATGACTATGTTAGCAAAGTGAACGTAGGAGCTAAAATGGCGGTTATGGGAGGCGATAAAGAGTATGCTACTAGTAGCATTTTTGCTACCGATTGTTTGGCTTCGAGGTTTAATGGAGATCAAGAAGAGAGTTCATTGGAGGCTTTGGAGCTTGCCCATATGAACTGTTCTAGTGGAATGCATGGTGATGCTGGCTTAGTTTGCAAGAGATGATCAACCTAAAGGCAACAAATTCCAATTTACATAAGAGTTTTACTAAAAGCTTTTTTATAAGATTATAACACCTAAATTATTGTTTGTAATAATAAAAGATATGATGTAAGAAACTTACAAGCATATAATTATACTAATGATTTCAATTTTCTTGTTAATTTGTTCTTTGGTGAATGATAATCATATTAATAATTATTATATTACTTCCTAAAGTGAAGTGCACGGTTTTTAATTCTTGTTTGGAATTGTTATTCAACGAATTGTTTTTACGATTATTATCATATTCATACATCAACTCAGTATTCTTGAACAAATTCAGGGTTGTGGAGGAAAGGTAGTTGAAAAATCATACTCTATTTTATACTCTATATTAGTTGATTTTGTGATACAAATTCAAACTCACATTTGTAAAACGATTATGAACTCATTAGTCTTTATTTTTAATTCACGAACATATGTAGTTTGTTTCTTACACCACACCCGAAACGACATAAACCACAATCACTCAAAATTAAATAAATATTATTTATCCGTTTTAACTCAATTTGTTACATTTAAGTTAAAAAGCTCTTGTAAAATTAAGTGAGACATCAAAATACTTGTTATAGTCGATCATTTATTCTTTGCCCATTATGTATTTCAAACTATTTTTCTTTAATACGTAATTAAATGCTAATCATCTTATGATCTTAAGATCATTAGAGAAGCTCACATTGACAAGGAATTCTATTTTGAAAGCTAACCATTAAAATTATATATATTCTCTAGAGTTGCTTGAAAAAAAAATCTTGAACTATGAGATTTCCTCACCATCCAAAAAGAATAAAGCAAATGAAATATTTTTAAAAAAGAAACTACTTAGAAAAAAATTTATTTTGACACAAATTAACAATTAAAAATAAATTTTCAATAAATTTTCTCGTTTAACCTACTAGCTACTTATAAGACTAAGTCGCTATAGACTTAATATACAATAAAAAAAAAGTGTACAATACTCCTTAATGGTTTATTCACTAGCACAAACAGATATATTTATACTCTTCTCCTTCTACTAACTCACACTTTCTAACTCATACTCCTTAAGTTTAAGATTGATGCATATTATTTCAGATATTATTTCAATGTACGTCAAATCCATACAAAACCTAATAACAGTATTAATCATGATTAATTAATACTCAGCCTTTGTGTATTAATCAAGTGTAAAGATATGTAGATGTTGCTTAATATTTGGTTCATTATTCTCCACATGCATCACAACCCCCAAAATAAAAACCCTAATGACTAAGAATGAAGCATTTCTTTTTGCTAAACAAAGTCTCAATTTGTTATTCCTCTTACCACTAGACTATATTTAATTAAGTCCTAATTATACTTTAATCTGAAATTACCATCCTTAATTAGAATCATTAGATCATAAAGTGAGCTATTAGCTAGCTCTTGCCCATTTCAATAGACATTATGCTCTTTTGTTTCATCTTATCAAAGCCATTCCAATATGTTAAATTTTTAAAAAGTGATTGCATGACAAGATTCACAATCAAAGGTCTATTTTGCTTGTATCCCAATCTCTTTTTTTATGGGTCTCAGGTTGGAATCAAGAAATTGGCATTTGTCTTATTCCTGGTAGGAGGGTCGAATCTGAGATTTAGAAGGTCCGGAGCAAAACATTAATTATGGGCTCCTAATTTAATTACAAAAATATATACTACCTCCTATTCAGCCTAAATGGGACATTTATTTTTTGGCACTATTCACTCATCACTCTAAATTTGTATTTTACTCTTAATCTATAAGTTAAAACATAGTCATGTGAGATCTTATTTGATTCGTCTCAATACAAGGATTATTAATATTAAATTTTTATAATTTTTAATTAAGAATAATTTGAGATATTAAGGATTAAAATATTGTCTCGACAAGTGTGAAAAACTAAATGGGACATTTAGGCTGAATAGGAGGGAGTACTATTATACACCCTAACTATTAATTTAAATCGTCGTTTTTTTAAATTCTTGATAGGCTTGGGGAATAGGCCCCTCTTGCCCCCTTAAAGGACAAGCTCTGCGTACGTGGTAGTTGGGCTTGGGCCTCTCATAAAATTTGGGATTGCCAATATTCGTAAAAGATTTCTACTCCCTAAATGTAATCGAATATATCTATCTTTAGATTAATTCTTAAATAATTAGCTTTTAAGTTAAATTAGGAGCGATTTGAATTTACAATCATACAATCTCAATGGTTAGTTATTTATAATATTAAAAGTAAATAGTACTTTTTATGTTTGATTTTGTTGGTTAGATGATTTAGATCTGTTTTTTTTTTCATATTTTACAAGTATAATTTGAGTCTCAATATCTATAAATTTATTTCATAAATTAGAAAAATTATAAATTAAAACTCTATACATCTAAACGAATCTAACAAGATCATACATAGATATAACTTAATCTTTATATCCATGAAATTCTATACATAAATTTCTCTCAATTTTTATATAGAATATTCCCAACATAAGAAACAAAATAAAACAAATAGTCAATTTTTATATACAATAAATTTCTTTGCAGACGATAGTATCCTTTTTGCTAGGGAAACTGTTAGCGAATGCTCTGAGGTAGCTAGAATCATTAGCTGTTATGAACGAGCATCTGGTCAAAGAGTCAATATGGAGAAAACAGAAATTTTCTTTAGCAAAGGGGTTCCTATGGATGTCAGGCAACAGATTACCAGCACCTTGAACGTGCGGGAAGTGGAACGGCATGCTAAATACCTTGGTCTCCCCACAATCATTGGAAGATCGAAGAAAGCTATTTTCTCATGTTTGAAAGAGCGTGTCTGGAAGAAGATTCAGGGGTGGAAGGAGAGACTTATTATGGACACTTTTGACACCGAGTCCGCAAGGGCCTTTCTTGCTGTTCCCCTATCCCGCAGGTGCAATGAAGATATTCTGTTTTGGGGACACAATAAAAATGGACTATATACGGTGCGATCGGGATATTGGCTTGGCATGTTAGGGGACAACGAGGATTTCAGGTCCAGCTCTTCAATTGTGGAAAATCGTGTTTGGCAAAGAATTTGGAATATCCAGGGACCTCCAAAACTGAAGCATTTCCTGTGGCGCGCATGCAAAAACTCGCTCCCGGTCAATGAGGTACGATTTCGTAGACATATGGCTCAATCTCCTCTATGCGTGCAATGCAACGAAGTATCTGAATCTGTCTTCCATGCCGTGTTCGAATGCTGCCAACCCAAATCAATGTGGCTGGCACACCCTTCGGCGAGTACTATTGCTGCTATCCCTCCTGGTGATTTTAAAGAATGCTTCATTTGGCTATGTGAGAATACAGATCGAGATATGCTGGCGTCTATTTGTGCTTCGATTTGGGCGTGTTGGTTTGGTAGAAATAGTGTGGTCATGGAAAATAAACAATGCAATCTCGAGCAGCTATCCATTTCCTTTGTTAAAATGGTCCAAGACTACACCTCTTATGCCCAGGATGTTACTGCCTACCGTGCTCCTACTTCAAGTGCCCCACAATCTTGGCAACCACCTAATTAGGGGTGGATCAAAGCGAATTTTGATGCATATGTGGGGGCTGAATGTCGCAGGGGCTTAGGTGTTGCCTTTAGGAATCACGAAGGGAAGCTCATGGTGAATGCGGAGAAGAAGGTGCACTCAAATATGGGGGTCGAAGAAGCTGAGCTTGCTGCTGCATGTTTTGCTATGGAAGTTGCTGTTCGTATGGGGTTTGATCACATCATTCTTGAAGGCGATGCTCAATCGGTGGTGAACTCCATTAATAAAAAGGAGCGTGGCTTATCTCCTATTTTTGCTTTGTATGATTATATACATGTCCTTAGCTCTCATCTTGTTAGATTTACATGTAGTGCTGTTCGTAGAAGTGGTAACACCGTAGCCCATTTAATTGCTCGAATGGATACGGATGCAGCCCATGAAAAGATCTGTATGGAACCGTTCCCTCCGGGCCTCTTGGCCTTGGTTGACCTTGATCTAATATAAGCTACAGGTTTTCGCTCAAAAAAAAAGAAACAAAATAAAACAAAAGGTAACACATATTAAGTCTATTTTACATCACAAATTCTCATTGAACAAAATGGTCTCACCATAAAATTAATTGAAACATTTATTTTGATGTATAAAATAATTTTATCGTAAATACTAAAACACTCATATTAATTATTCTATAAATTCTCTTACATTGTATTTACTTCACTTTAAAAAATAAGTAATTAGTTAAAATAAGTATTAGTAAGTGAAAAGTTAGTTACAATCAATGAAAATTTATAAATAAAAATTAATTTTAATAAGTAAATATCAATTAAAGTAAATCAGCTACTCTTGTAAAAAATCGTCTCTCGAAAAGACAACCACAAAATAAAAAATCAACATTCTTATTTTCTCTTTAGTTTATGTTAAATGGGTTATTTAGCCGATATATCTAATACGTCTTCCGAAGAGACCGTCTTTCACAACAATTTGTATTGTAAAATTAAGGGAAATTCCACGTGGTAACCCTGAGGTTTTGGGTTTTCCACGTGGTAACTAGTAACCAAAACTTTTAAAAAATCTCGCGATAACCCTGAGGTTTACATAATTGTTCTAGTGTGACCTTTTTGCACATAAAAACGTTAGCAAACGTTAATTTCGAAGCTTTAGGGCTATTGTACGCCTATTTATGCGACTCACTGTTTCAAATGTCATCAGTTTCAACCTTTTTCCCCATAACATTAACCCCAACTCTACCATTTTTCATTCAAATTATATATTTTTTCACAAATCCAAAGATGGTAGGGTTTATATTTTAGGGGAAAAGGGTAGAAACTGATGGCATTTGAAATGGTGAGTCGCATAAATAGGCATACAATAACCTTAAAGCTTCGAAATTAACGTTTTGTTAACGTTTTATGTGCAAAAAGGTCATGATGAAACAATTTGGTAAATCTAGGTACCACGTGGATTTTTTTAAAGTCTTGGTTTCCATTTCTCCCAAACCAAGTGTTTTAAGTTTTAACACTGTCGCCTCTCTCTCCATTTTAAAAATCCCTAAATCCTAAACCTCATAAACCCTAAAAATGGAGGGATTATCATACCAACGATTCCCTCGCATCAAAATCCGAGAATCGAAGAATGATTACTGTAAGTTTGAGCTTCATGACACAGATGCAAGCATGGCTAATGCACTTCGAAGAGTAATGATTGCTGAAGTTCCAACGATTGCAATTGATCTAGTCGAAATCGAAGTGAACTCTTCAGTTCTCAATGATGAATTTATTGCTCATCGTCTTGGACTCATTCCTTTAACTAGTGAACGAGCTATGTCTATGCGGTTCTCCCGTGACTGTGACGCTTGTGATGGTGACGGTCAGTGCGAGTATTGCTCTGTTGAGTTTCATCTTCGTGCTAAATGTATTAGTGATCAAACCCTAGATGTTACCAGTAAGGATTTGCTGAGTTCTGATCATACTGTTACTCCTGTTGATTTCTCTGAATCTCCTTCTGATGATGCTGAAAACAGGTAATTTTTTGTGTCTTTTATTTGATTTCTTGTGTTTTGTTGAAAAGGAAGTATTGTTTTTGTCATAAGGATTTGATTTTCTGATTTTTCAATGCTTAGTGATGTTAGTTCACAGCAATGGCCTTAATATTGTAAAGAAATCAATTTGACTCAACTTATTTGTTGTTCTTTATCATGTTAGTGAGAGCTTGAACATGTTTTCATCATTTCAGTTATTCTGTTGAATCTTTTGCTGCTGTGCTACCACTATTGACTTGTTTAGAATCCATGCAAATTTTATTTTTTTATAAAATTTGGAAATGGGATTAGTTGTAGTTGATTATCTTATGAAATCAATGTTTTTGTGATTAAAGGTGTAAAATCTGTGAACATTGTATCTAGAAGTTAGCATTGGAAGTTGGTATAAGAAGAAAGAGGTAATGAGATAGATGCCAAGGGAAGGGAAATTTGCAAATTGCCGGAAAGAATTGGGTTTGTGAACGTTCAAAATCATAGGCTTTTCTATTTGGAGTATTAGGTTGAAAGTTATTTGTACGAAAATAGAAGTAACGAGCTAGAGAGCAAAGGAAGGGAAGGAAGGTATCTGTAGAATTGGAGAGAAAGAATTGGGGTTTAGATCGCTTACCATTCCTTATGATTGGCTCATACTCATAAGTTATGGCTGGAATGTTGTTTTCTGGTGCATTTGGCAAGTGGGGCAAATGAATTATAGTCGAGAGGATCTTGTTTGCTTTCATGGATTAAAAAATGTTCCCAGAAGTTTTGTTCTCTTGTTTTTGAAATGAGATCTTTTTTTTTGATAATTTTTGAAATGAAATCTAGACGTGTCTTTGCTTTGTCTATTTGGGACTTATTAATGGTCGTTGGGTCCACATAGATGATTTCAGCATAGTAATTGTCGGAGTTTTTGTTTGGAAGAAGTTTTGTTCTCTTCATATGAAACTCGAAAGAAATGGCCAAATAGACGAAAACAAATTGAGATGTCTGACTCAAACTCGTTGTCACTACCATCAGTGCCCTCATCCTCTTCGGTTTGAAGAGTTGAGAGGAACTCTAGCACAAGGCGTGGTGAGTTAAAGTGTTTTGCTTTATAAATAAATCCATAAAGTCCATCCCCCCTAGCCTTGAGGCTAGTGGGTCAACGTCATAGGTGATACCAAACTTGTCAGTGGTTTCTCAACGCATGAACTTGGTTGAGACAATCTCCTTAGCAAGGTTGAAGAATCTTTCTCCTTCTTCCTTGCTTCTAAGGTTAATAACGTAACTCTTCCATGGGGTCTTACACCTAAACTTAGATTTTTCAATCTAGTAACGCTTACAAATGCAAACCCTAGGTCTCAACTAAGTTAATGATCCATACCAACAATTAAATTTTCCTTAAAGTTGGTAGATAACAACTAGATTTAACAATGAAGCACAAAATTCACTCTCAATCAAGCAAATGAAAAACAAAAGTTACAAACATTCACCAAATTCAACAACATATGAAAATTCAATCATATAAGCAAAATGTATATATATGTCCCTAATGACTAAGAGAAGACGACTTTCACATGCCTTTTTGGATCTTTTGCCTCTCGTGCCCCCGACAAATGTCGTTTAGGTTGTCTGGTTGTGCTGTGTGGCCTCTGCATTCCAAAGATGTATGGTGGCCTTTTTTTCGAACATGATTGAGGACTTTTTGAAAATATTTATGGATGACTTCAATGTGGTAGGTTCATCCTTTGACATATGTCTTACACATCTTAAGAAGGTTTTAAAAAAAATGTCAAGAGATGAACGTTGTTCTTAATTGATAGAAATATCATTTCATGGTCCAAGAAAGAACTGTCTTGGGCCAATTAGTGTCATCTCGTGGCATTGAAGTGGATCGAGTGAAAATTGATGTGATAAAGAATCCTCTAACTAATGTGAGGGGAGTAAGATCCTTTCTTGGCCACGCCTTAGGATTTTCGCAATTTACAAGAGAACATACTTCAGGAACATAATGGAGAAGGATATGAAACTTGTCTTCTTGTGCATTAATGAGAAAAAGACCCCAAGCCCTATTAATCTAGCTGAAGCCCTGTCAATAAATTCATTGATTTAAGAGATTGGGACAAGTATGTGGAAATTTTTATGGGTGGGATGGTGACTTTTCTCGCTCATAGCCTTTGCCCATCTGAGTCTTTAGATGATTTGGATTATGTCAATAACGACACCTTCCTTAACATCCCCCTCTTGCAAACCTACTGCATGATCTATGTAACAAGAGGACAGTCCACCAAGTCTTCGACCGACCCTATTACCAATATTTCCTTTTCCGTGTGGTGTAGTTTCTTTGGGCCTTATCAAGGGTCTTGCTAGCATAGTGAATGATGCATGATTTTTCATTGCTTCTTTGGCGAAGGGCTGCTCCTATTGCTACACCATACATTAGTTCAAATGGCAAGCCCTAATTCGGAGCTTGCACAACAGGAGCAGATATTAAAGCTTTCTTCAGATTTTCAAAAGAAACTTGGCAGCGCTCATCAAAGGAGAATTCAACGTCTTTTTCCAAAAGCTCCGTGAGGGGCTTAGCTATAGTTGTAAACCCTTTAATGAAACATCAATAGAACTCGGAGTTGCCAAAAGATCTACTCCCCTCACATTGGTTTGAGGAGGTAGATTCTTTAGCACATCAATTTTGAGCTGGTCAACTTTAATGCGTTGAGATGACACTAAATGGCCCAAGACAATTCTTCCTTGAACCATGAACTGACATGAGCAATTGTTGACAAAATAAGGGTAGAAATGCAAGTAAAGATGCTAGTAAAACTCACTCGTCAACTAACAGCGGAATTTAGCAATTGCCTTGTTGTTATTCCATTTCTTATTCACTAGTTTTTTATTTATTTATCAATACAAAACTCAATGAAAAAGAATCAATGACAGTCATTGAAAATTATATTTGCTGATTTCAAAACCAAATATAGCACTAATCAAAGAGAGATGTTGGATTCTCAATTGCAGTGAAGAAACTTTGGGAATTGTGAGTGAGTTTTTGATAGAAAGCAAGATCAGAACAGCCATGGAAGAGTCAAACTTATTGTTACTCATTAGATTAGTAGCAACAATACTACAAAAAAAAGTTGCAATTATTCAGTAAGTTGCAAAAATACCAAACATCAAATTACACTTACAAATTAAAAACCCATAAAGAAAAAGCAGCAACTATTCCATAATTGATAATACACTTCATAAGCGGGCGGGCAGGTACTTCCGCGGGTATTTTTTTGGTGTCGTTACTCCGCCATTTATCTTGGTGGGCTGGTATTACCCTTCAAATATTAAATATTTTTGAAAAACATTGTCCAAACCGTTTTACTATTTAGTATATGCATAGATGAGAATTAGTAGCTATGGTACATAGTCAATATGTAAACGCCAACAAGGGAATCAAATATTTACTGGTATAGGAAACATGATCCGCAATTTGCTCTTCTGCATATTGAAACTGTTAGTACGTTGGAATAGAGTAAATGAAACCGATTCATTTATACCAAGTACCAACTACCAACGCCTTCCCCCTGCCCTTGCAAGATATAATTTTTTTCTTGATACCTTACTCATTTTTACTCTGGCTTCTTGTAGGGGAATCATAATTGTGAAATTACGTAAAGGCCAAGAGTTGAGGCTTAGAGCAATTGCTAGAAAGGGCATTGGGAAAGATCACGCCAAGTGGTCTCCTGCTGCAACGGTCACCTTTATGTATGAACCGGAGATTCTTATTAATGAAGATTTAATGGAAACCTTGACGCTTGAACAGAAAAAAGAGTGGGTTGATAGCAGTCCTACCAAAGTCTTTGACATTGATCCTAACACTCAACAGGTTGGTTCATATCGTAAATCGTGATTTTGTTAGTTGTACAGGGTATATGTATAATCTATGATGTACTACTTTGCTTGTGTTACAACTGTGTTACTGTAAGTTGTCTTCTGTTTAGATGTAACTTTCATTTGAAGTTTCTGGTGTCACATGTTGAAATTAATAACCTCCTTTCACGGGAAATTAGGTAGCTTTGTCAATCAACCAAAGTAGGAATTGAGGATGTCTAGGGGGTTAGATATGTATTACTTTTAAACATGAGAGATCACCTTTGGCATCTGTTTATGGGAGAGGAGATACCATCTTCCTTATCTCCTTGGAAGAAAGAAACTTTAAGGATTGTCTTGTTTTGAGTGGCACTTCTAGATGAATTACAGCAGCATAGAGTTATTGTTGTCTGTGGACTACTTTGCTTATTATTAGGCCTCTTCTGTAAAGCATTATTAGTTAAATTAGTGTGTTTCACTTGAGGAGTTTTTTTTGTGGCCCATCAGAGTGAATACTTTTAATTCCTGTTTTGTGATTTGCTAGTACACATTCTATGATTTTATTTTACAAAAGGAATGCTTTCTGCATACTGTTGTTGATCTCCACCTGTTTGCTGCTGCAATGGCCTTAAGGCAAGCAAGTTAATGCGCAATCCTAAAATAGTATGTTTTTATTGAAATATCGTCATCATATTGATTTTCCTCTGGATCTAGCGGTTTAAACATCCTCTTTCCATGTAACATATGAATCATTAAAGATATATGGTAAACCAAGCAACTACATGAACAGTCTGGACTTGCTTTGACACCACTTAATATATTCATTTTTCATGTGCTGGTGCGCGAGTGCCCTCCACAGTGCACATTACTACTGCTATTTCCCCTATTAGTGATGAGAGCATGGGATGAGAAACATGAGTATAAATCCAAGTTCTGGTGTGATGGGCTCTAGGATTGAGATGTTTGCAGAGGGTTAGGTTGAAGAAAGGATATCCAAAATTAAATGTATAGGTGGCTGTACCCGACTCCCTATATGTTATGGTTGATTTTGGGTGAACGAAGTTTATCTCAAGTCATTGTACGAAGTTTTGTATTTGTCAATAGCTGATATTTAGTCGTGTTATAAAGTCTTTTGGCATTTTCGGGTAGAATTTAAGGAACGAGTGAGGACTTTATCTTCCCCTATGTAGATATGGAATGGGAATCAGAAAGGGGGAGAGTCATGTAGATCCATTTTTCTTTTGCTCCTGACAATTCCCATTATAAAAAGCTTTGAGAGGAAAATGCAAGTACACTCCTTGCTGATTCTCTTTTCCTTTCCGTCCTTGATTGCTAACCTGGCATGAATTAAAACACACACTTAATAATAGTGTCATTGTTCTTATATTTCATCCTTGAAGAATCCTTAACTTTCAGATTTTACTACATGAATGCTAATACAGTGTATTAACGAACTCTGTATTTGCTTCTGTGACATCTCACAGGTCGTTGTAGTTGATCCTGAGGCCTATTCTTACGATGATGAGGTTATCAAGAAAGCGGAGGCTATGGGAAAGCCAGGGCTCGTGGAGATCTACCCAAAAGAAGACAGTTTCATTTTCACAGTTGAGTCTACTGGTGCAATCAAGGCTTCACAATTGGTGCTTAACGCCATTGAAGTCCTGAAGCAAAAGCTGGATGCAGTTCGCTTGCCAGAAGATGCAATCGATGCTGATAATTTTGTTGAATTAGGTGCCCACATGTGAGGCGATTTAACTAACGTGGTAAATCTAACTGATCTAGCATCTCAATACATTTTCGTGTATGCTTAAGACAACTTGCTTGTGTGTTGATACCCTGCTGAATGAATTATCTAATGTAATGCTGATCTTCATTCCTAATTACTGAACCGTGCCAGCCTATTTTGTTTAAAAACTTACAATCACCGGCATAAACCACAGCTTTAAAATCTATCTGATGCATCCATTGACGCCCTTTTAATTTATCCAGTCGTGAATCTATGTCTACAATCTACATCGATATAGTTCTTTGCGTGCAATTCATATTGCAAGGGGAAAGCCAAGTCAAATGTTATTCATGAGTCTCTGTAGTCAGTTATTCACGAGTTACACGCAGCAGACAGAAGCCAAAATTCCAGCAGAAGGATGATTCATATGTAGGTTTTAAGGTTCTTTGGCATTGTTCTTTCTTGTCAGAAGAAATGGCCCTGAGTTCAAACGACCGGGCCACTTTTAATCAGCCCTACTTTCAACTATTAAAGCCATAACGTGATTTTAGTACTTCATTGAGTGATTGGTGCTGGTTGCATACATAAAACTATCTTACTACACATTTTGGAATGTCTTGGCGTCGAGTTTTGTTAGTGTTTGTGAGCTTGTTGTGTTACCCTTTTTGACAGCTACCTTGTTGACTCTTCAAACTCTTTTACAGACAATATATGGTACAAATTTGTCAACTATCAAAAACATCATCTCTATTTTCCTCCATGTTTTCTATTTGATAATAATGGTTAGAGTAAAAAGAAATTTGGGATGTTATAGGAAGACAGCCAGAGAATGAGTTGTTGAAGCAGTCACGAGATTACTAGGAGTGTGGTAAAAGAGAGCCATCCTTTGTCCTTGTTTTGACTATGACATCTTCATAAAGTATAATTTTTTTGGATTGATTGTCATCACACTTTTAACTGTTGTTTTTTAGCTATGTTATACGCGCATCCTTTCTTTTCAAATTAGGCATACCATCTTTCTTTGATTTCAGGGATCGAAAGTTCCGTTTCAAATAAGGTGCACCACTTTGCGGTGTTTTTAGAGATCAAAAGTTCAGGCCATTAACGACATTTTTTATGGTTATATTCCTAGCCATATTGTCGCTCTCAACTTTTAGATGCTCTAGATAAAGTATGGGTTGAGGGTCTATCATATTCATATCAAAAGACATGCATGTTGTTTCGTTTATATGACATATGCTAAGTTACGGGTTGCATGGATCTTACCCCTCAAACTTCGAAAATTTGAAATGAATAGGATTATTTATTAAAAAAAGCATACAATAAGATCATAATCAAACTTATTTCAAATATAAGCGTCAAATACCCCAAAGTACAGGTTCGGATCAGTTTGCAGTTATTAAATGCGAACAGAAGCAAGCTGGTCAAAAAAAATCAAGTGTCTGTTCGCACTTAGTAACTGCGAACATGTCAAATAGGATCAATATGTTGATTTTAAAACAAGAAATTGTAAGCACTTAATAAGTGCGAACAGCCCAAACCTCAGGTTTGAGAATTACACGGTTAGTTTTGGAATAAGTTTGATTATAATTTTATTGTATACTTTTTTTAAATAAATAATCTTATTCATTTCAAATTTTCTCAAACTTCTAACAACTAATCAGTTTTGCCCTAATTTGTCATGCAAAATAACTTTTTACCATTTAATCGGTTTTTCATATATCTCTACATTATTATTTTTTTTTTGGCAAGTATTTGTCTATCACATGGATTTCCCACTTAGACTAAAGAATAAGGGAATACATAAATGATTCTTTCTATAGGTAGTCAGAACTAAACCTTTATTACATGAATAAAAGGAAAATCCCTTAACCATTAAACCGTTTCCCTTGGATCTCCTCGATAGACGTGTAAAATTCAACCAAAAATTGTGAGTTAACCTAATAGTTTGAAAGTTTTTCATTTTACTTTTATAGTAGAATTTAATTCTCACTACCACTACGTTGAACACACCTTGAGTTGTTATACATAATACTATGTTGGATGTCAATAATTATTGTACATGGCAATGAATATTGAACACACTCAAAAAAAAGAGGGCAATTGAACGAAACATAGGCTGTACTATGTTTGGTAAAGTTAAATATGTAGTATGGTCCTGCTACAGATATGATGTAGGTTATAGCATTAATGGTGAATTAAGGAAGAAGAGAAAATGTGTAACAAGTAGTATTACTTAATCTAGGCTTTCTTTATGTTCATACTTTCTTACTTTCTTGAGCAATGTCAATGATGGATTTCATAAATTGTTCTTAGGGTATTTGGTATGTACAGAAACCTCTTGCTTGTAAATATAATGCATCAAAGTCAAACAATTTTAATCCCCATTTGGTGCAAGAAAATGAATATTCTTCTTTTTGACTAAATAGATACTAACTCTGAAAAGCTATTATAGATGACTTTTTCATGAAATGCTAAGACATTTGGGTTTGGTGTTTAGTGTTAGGATGAGGTGTTTAAACAGTATCGATGATCTGACACTTACCCGACCTAGTAATCGAATCTAATTTTGATATGTCTTTAAAATGAATTTAAAATTATATTGAAGTCAATGTCGACGCAAGATCTGATTTTAAACCGACTTAAATTTTCTTTATCTAAAATTAATCCGATGATCCGAATGATGGGCAAATCTTATAGAAAGAAGAGTGGATCGTCTTTGGGGCCAGCCAAGGCTCCACCTTCTGAAGATTGCAGCAATAATAAGTAGAAGTATTAATAAGGGGGAAGAGTTGGTTTTTTAGACCAACTTACAACTTAAGTTGAAGGTGGTAGGTTGATAGTTAAACTCCTTCTATTATTCCTTTATATTATTAATTCCTTTATATTATTATTTAAAGTAAGAACCGTAAATCGTTTTATTTGAGAATTTATCATTTTTATTGAAAAATTTGTCAATAAATACTTTCATAGAAGTGACATTTTTAAAACAATTTTTTTGACAAAAACTAGCTAAGAAATACATAATTATTGTCAATAGGTATACTAACTTATTAAGGAACCCTATCAATATTCTATTAGTATGGTCATGTGCAAGGGACATGATGTTCATTTAGCTTCAAAAAACACATTTGAACAATAAAACACATCTTTTAAATTAAATTCATTCAATTCAATATTTTTATTCCACTTAAAAACCTAAAGTCTTTGTGCCAATTTCATCAATTCAAAAATTAAGTGATCTAGTCACTCCTTAATCTAACCAATGTCTTCTATCAATCAAAATAAAAAAGATGATCCAATCCGTCTTATTGTGATCTTGTGAGACTGCTTAATATAGGCTGACCCAAACAATTTAGAAGTAGTTTTAAATTTTTTTTAATATAAATAATTTAGGCTACTTGTATAAGCCCATTTCACGGTGAAACGTTCTGATACAAAACTTGCCGGAAAGAATGAGAGTAAAAAAAAAAAAAACCGCTAATATTTTTTTTGGTAAAAATGTAAAATCCAGGATAAAATCTTAGAAATGTATAGGCGTTTTCTTGATAAGCCCACAGCCAAGTGGGTTGACAGTCATAGAGATTTAGCATTCATTTCTTGGCCATTCATTTAAAATTTTTTAGGGTTGGTTGATTGCATACTAAATCTTTTTATTTTATTTTCCCTTAAAAAAATAAAAAAAAAGAAGTGATACTTCCTCCGTTCTGATTTACTTGCTACGGTTGCATGGGCACAAATATTAAGGAGTTACTGTGCAATGATGAGTAGTAGGTGGAAAGTTGCTTTTTTGAAATTTTTTAATATTATTTGTTGAAAAATGAAAAAGAAAAATAGGAGTAATTAGATATAGAGTAGGATAAAAGTAGGAGTAGGTATAACTTTAAATGATTGGTTTTTTACTAAAAAGGAAATGTAGCAAGTAATATGAAATTTCCCAAAATGGAAAATGTAGCAAGTATTATGGAACGGAGGTAGTATATCTTTGTCTTTAAAACAAACATGCTTACAAAATTGCAGCCTAGTATCTGAGATTTGAGACATATATATGGTGCCCTACTCTTTCTATTAAATACAAATATAAAATTACTCACTTGTCCTTTTCTTTGTCCCACTGAAATCCTAAAGGGACCTCTTAGACTATCCCACACTGCCCAAATTTGTAATTAAGCTCACACTTCAAATAAATTGACTACTTAGGGAGCCTCTTTTTACACTTCAAAAAAATTTGTAATTAAGGTCACAAATCGACAAGGATTAGGTTATGCGGGATAACCGATGGTCGGAATTAAGGAATTTCAAATCATTTAAAGTTCCAGAGTGTTACAATTATCATTTTCTTTAACAGCCTTTGTATAACGAGTTATTTATCCACTTACCTGAATAATACATTCTAATCTACGCTAATTATCCGACTTTCCACGCAACCAACCAAGCCTTAGAAACCTATTCCTGATATCGAAAACAAACTTTTACAATGCAAGTGATGCTCTAACCAATTACTCGAGATGATTAAACCTATGTGGGTACACCCTATATGGCTATATGATGTTAAGGACCACAAGCTAACAATGTACTAGTATGTCACAACCCCTTTTTACCAGTATTGTTTTTGTATATTAAATGCTGTTTGTCTCTTCACTTTCTTTTGCATGCACATCTTTGGAATGAAAAATACATTATTGGTTTACATTTACCTCACATTATATTTATATATTTGTATATATTAATATTAATATTAATATTAATATATATTTTTTTGTTTTTCTTGTTGGAACTTGGATATCCTTTTTAGCTTTACTCTATTGGAGGTTTACTATGAAAGGTTTCCCTTCATAGCTTCATGTCCCCATTGACTTTTGGAAGGATCTCTTGAATTATTGCATTTTTACCATTTTATCCTTTTTATTTTTTATTTACTCCAAATTTGAATTTAGCTTTGAGGTCACTCCCGCCTATGTAATTATTGAAAATAAATAATAAAAATATTAAAATTTTATGGATAAGATTAAAATAGAAAAAAAATAATATGTGAATTTTCAAAGGAATTGGTGCCAAAGTAGAAATTTGGCAAATCATGTTTAGATCACTACCATATTATGTTTATTTTATTAATTATCATTTTCTAACTTATATTATGACAAAAAAGTTTATATTGCCACAAAATAATTAAAGTTTCCACAAAATATTACAACTATATTAATCATGAAAAAAGGTAAAAAAAAAATAATATAATTTTTTAAATAGTTGAATATTATAAACTCGAATTTTCTAGTAAATAAACCAATAAAAATTGAAATTAAAAATTTTAATTTTGGGTGTTTCAATTCTAAAAATCACAACTTTAATATATTATTTTAAAATCGTAACTTTTGGATGTATCTTATTCTAAAAATCGTAGCTTTATAATATTATTTGAAATCCTAATTTTTTAAAAAAACTATAAAAGAAAAAATATATTGACCAATTAAATAATAGAAATTTTAAAATAAAAATGTAACAGCTAGTCTCCTGAGAGACCGTCTTTCTAAAAGACGTCTTTCAAGTCCAGTCCATTAAAACTTAATATTTAGTTTTACTCTATATTTACTTTAATAGGCCAGTTCAATTAGAAATGGTCTTTTATGAAAACCGTCTATCACAAGAATTTGTGAAAATATGTAAAGTTAAAATTTTAATTATTTAAGCACTTAAATTTGGAAGCTTTGAAATCAAATTTACCTTAAAACTATTTAAAAGGGTGGTCTATACTTTGTATTAATTCTGTTAATTTTATTAAATTATGATACTCCTAAGTCCTAGGTTAATTATTTATACGGTACTATTGAAAACTACAAGTATATATAGCATAATTAAAAAATAATTTTGATGTAAAAAAGTACAACTCTGAAAAGAGTATGTTAAGTTTAAATGCTTGGACCTGGATGTTTCCTGCTGATCAACTGTGTAATGCAGAATTGCCTTTATTAAAGGAAAATCAGGATACAAAATACCACAAAAAATACCAACATTTTTTTTCTTTATTATTATTGTTTTATCAACATTCAATTGTGAGAATTTGTTTTAAGTCAACCATCATTATATAATTTTTGACATATTAGTTTCACAAAAGCTTTAACACAACACATCCAATATTACTAAAACTTTAGTGAGGTAATCATCTCTCTGTCACGTTAAATTTATTGGATACTTCCTCTGTTCCGATTAACTTGCTACTATTACATGGGCATAAAGATTAAAAAGTTACTGTGCAATGATGAGCAGTAGGTGGAAAGTTGCTTTTTTGAAATTTTTAAATATTATTTGTTGAAAAATGAAAAAAAAAGGAATAATTAGATATAGAGTAGGATAAAAATATGAGTAGGTATAAATTTAAATGATTGATTTTTACTAAAAAAGGAAATGTAGCAAGTAATATGAAATTTTCCAAAATGAAAAATATAGCGAGTATTATGGAACGGAGAAAGTATATATTTTGTGGAAAATGAATCGTGTAGATAAAATAAAAAAATTAAGTTGAATATATAGATGTGAATTAAAAATGTGGGTTATGATGAAAATTAGAAATAAAGCAAATGTGTAAGACCAACAAAAAAAGTACTATATACGTCATTCGGATTTTATTAGTTGCTACAATTTCTGTAGTAATTACTGTTCACCAATTATAATCTTATTTGATATATAGTTTTCTATGTATAATGTAAAACATAGTCAAGTGCGATCTTGTTTGATTCGTCTTTAAGTGTATTTTCTTAATATTAACTTTTTAGAATTTCTTATCAAATGAAATTAGAGATATTAAAGATTAAAATCGTGTATTGAATAGCGTAAAAAACAGAAATTTAACGACTATTAAAAATCAGAGAAAGTATGAATGAGAATTTAAGTAAGAATGTAAATTATGGTCGAAAATAAAAATAAAACAAATTTATTAGGACATAGTCGAAAAAGTTGTGAACTTGTGATTGGACATAGTCGGTAAATACTCCCTATATTCTTCTGATATAGGATCATTTAACTTAATATATATTCTAATGTACTTTAATTAAATGGTACTCCCTCCAATTCACTATACTTATCTACTTTCTTTTTGAGTAAATTCATCTTATTTGTCCACTTTTTTTTTTGGCATGCAATTTTTTACCTCAATACTCTATGTTCACACAAATAAGGACCATAATACCTCACTTACTATTCAAAATACTTCAATTATCACCTTTAACAATTAATATAATCTTTTAAAATATACCAACTATCCACTTTTAGGTGGTCCCTATAATACTTTTAATATACGTGTCCAAAGAAAGTGGACAAATATAATAAATTGGAGGGAGTATTATTTAAAAGGAATATGGGAATAGATGTGAGTGTGGTTTGAAAGCCAAATGTGTGGAAAGATAGAAAAATAAGAAAGATGATGATTTCCAATTTCCATTGCAATGTTTATGTTATGTTGGTAAAGAGTTGTTGGTTCCAATGTCCATAGTAAGTCCTAAGACCAAGGCCATGCTGTCTGTCTTACTGTTTTTGTATATCAAATTATATGACTCTTTGTAAAGCCAGCAAAGCAAAGCAGTTGCTGCTTTTCTTTCTTTTCTTGTCATTCCTAGCTTTACAGCTGTATGACCATCACATTTTCTCCATTTTTGGGGGAAATTTCTTTACTAATTAATGACTTCGTTGCCTCAATTAAAAAAAATAAATAATAAATTTTCAAAGATCATTATCATATCCAAAGTATTTCCCCATAAAAAACTATGAGCAGGGTGGGGATGGAAGGAAGGCGACAACTCATCATACTCATAAAGGAGAGCGCGGCCAAAGAGTCCCTCAACTCGAGAAAAGATCAACAGAAGTTCCAACAACGAATAGAACTGAGTGAAGCTGAACCCAACTCACTCTGCAAGCCTGCATCTTAATCCCACAGGCCACAAGTGTGACCCTTAAACATAAAATAAAAACAATAATGAAGTAATAATAATAATAATAATAATAATAATAATAATAATAATAATAATAATAATAATAATAATATTAATAATAATAATAATAATTAATAATAATAATAATAATAATAATAATAATAATAATAATAATAATAATAATAATAATAATAATAATAATAATAATAATAATAATAATAATAATAATAATAATAATAATAATAATAATAATAAAATAAAATCAAAAAATAAAAAAAAAAAACCAAAAAACTAAAAAGGAGAGGAGTAAACAAGTATTAAATTAATACTACTACTAATAATAAGAGATCGTCTCAACGACATACACCAAAATCTTCTACAAAAGTCTTGTATGGACTTAGTTTATTCTATTTTAGTGTATAAAAATCGAAAAATAGCAAATATTTCTCAATAATTATACTTGATTATACATGTCAAGTGGAAAACATACTATTTATTTGTCTTTTAAGGCTAATGTATACTGAAATAGTGTAGACCAAATTCATACTTAGTTTTCTCAATTGCCTACTTTTTAAATAAATTCTTTTTTTTTTTGTCATTTCTCAATTCTTAATTCTTAATCCTTAATTTTGAATTATAAATTCTCAACCAACCTTAAAAAGTAGGGAACAAAGGGATAGGACTAGGAAGCCACACTCCTCCACAATCAAAGATTTTGTTCCCCCCCTTAATTTCAAAATCCCCCAATTCTCTCTTTGACCTTTCTTATACTTTTTGGATTAGTGACTCCTCTTATATGAATTATGAAATAATTTTTTTAATTTGCTTCATATAATTAACATATATAAAATATATGGTGAAACTCATAAAAACAGAAAAAATATTTTACTACATATGTATAATCAGATCAAAATTAATTATCATGTCTAGTGCATGGTGATTAAATTAGTCAATATATTAATATAAGCATGTTAGGAATAAATTATGTTTATAGTTATTTGATTTAACTAATTGTATGAGGGATTGTTATGTGTTAATAAATAATAATGCTATTGATTGAATGAATAGTAGTTTTTTATTTTAAAGGTATATATATATATAATTTATCTGATTTTATTATTAAAACACAAATTTTTAAATGAGATGATCTCAAATCTCTATTGAATTGGTCTATGTACACTTATTGTCTTATGATTATTTTTAACCTTGATGTGCTCACTTACACTTTTAAAGTGATGACTTTTATAGTTTTATAGTGATCAATTAAACTAAAATAAAACAGTGATCACTTATAACTTTAAAGTGATGACTTAGATGATTAGGATAATTATACGAGCTCGTGCCATGGTGATACGATCTTATATAAGACTTGATAATGAAAAAGTAAACAACATTAATGTTAGATGATGTAATGCATTATTGTGTTTTAACTATCAAATTAAACTTTTCGTTGATTGATTTCTTGATAACATAGTATTAAAAATCAACATTACAAAAGATCACGAATCCAAATCTCATTCGCTCCACATATTCTAATTAAAAGCGCTCACATAAAAAAATATATTTGTGTATGATTTGAAGTTTCAATCGGTTAGCTTAGACTCTTGCTTGGTACTAGAAATTTAATTTTTTGTTTATGAAAAAGATTAAAAAAAATAAATTACAATCACTATATAGTATAATCAATCATTGATCCTACAATTTTTATCATGGGACAATTATAGTATTCCTTGTTGTATGCAAATGCTGTAATGTATGTTGCACTAGGTAGGACAAATCACAGCTTACTTTCGGTTTATTAAATTTGGATTATTCGTATCTTTAATTATGAAGGCATGATTTAATTTAAAATTTAATTGGTTGTTAATATAATTTTTATTAAAATCTGATCCAAATAAAATTAATCTTATGTTTTAAATGGAGCTATGGTCGAGTTTAATAAAATTCTTTGATTTTTTTTTAATATATAAAATTCTTTGATTTGATATGAACAAAACTGTTGTTGTGGTCTAATATAAATTTATCAAATTTTGGTTTTATCTACTCTAATTTTGATCATATCAAAATATCGATAAATTTTAAAATCTAACTCAAAGATTCAATCTTATGAAATACTCCCTCCGTCCCATTCTTATTGTCCACTTTTCCTTATTTGGTTATCCCATTCTAATTGTCCACTTTCTATTTTTGGCAAAATTTTTTTACCTAAATACCCCCAAGTACTACCCCAACTTATATTATTTAAAATATCCCACCTACCACCTTTTCAATTATAATAATCACTTAAATACTCCAACTACCACTTTTACAATTATTATAATCACTTAAATACTCCACTACCATTTTTCTTAATTTGCGTGCCCACTCAAAAGTGGACAATAAAAATGGGACGGAGGGAGTATGTTGGTAGGATTTCAGAGTGGTTTATGATTCTAAACAAGTTAGTCATTTATCTAGGTCTCTAGCTAAAAAACGTTTTAACCGTCCAATACCTCAATTAAGCAATGATTATCTTAGAATGAGTACTCGTTTTAGGTGATCATATTTCATAACAGACCATAAGCGTGAACCATTTGACAAATTTAACACTTTTATAATCGTTAATTTATATATATTATTTGAAAATTATGGTTGATGAAATAGACACTTAATAAAATTTCTATTATACTTTTGGTTATTTTATAGATTAAGAAATACATGACACGTGTAGATTTATAATGATAAATAAGATATATAGGGTCTGTATCTATTTATTAGTCACAAGCACTGATTAAAGAACATAATCAATCTTTAATTTAGGTTACTTTCTTTCACTTTTCATAAGGCTTATAAAATATCAGAAATAACACTAATATTTAATCTAACTTTTAAAAGTGTTTCTTCAACGAAAAAATAAAAATTCATCCAAACTCTCTAAGTATCGGAAATAATATGTGAAGAAGTCAAAAGTTACTTCTAGCGGGTATTTAAGTTCACAAATTCTTGTGAGAGACGGTCTCTTTGAGAGACCATCTTTATTTGGGTTGACTCATTAGGAAAAATGTAGAGTAAATGTAGACAATAAATTTTAATGGATTGGGCCTGAGAGACATCTCTCAAAAAAAACGATCTCTCAGACGACTAACTATTTAAGATTAAACCAAACAATAAGAGAACTTACAAAAGTTTCTTAAAGAAACGTGTTTCACACATTCACTTAGCAATCCCCATGTCCTTCTTAATTTATATTATTTTTTATTTAAATTGTTTAATTTATTTTGCATTATTCTCTTATTTGGAAATAAACCCACCACATTCTTTTAGTTTAATCTATATATTTTAATTTTCTTAAATTTTCATCTATACAATTCAATCTTTTTGTTTATTACCACATTATTTTTTATTAAACATTATTTTTTCCTTTGAGATTATACATAGATGAAGGGTTGGCCCTAATTTTTTAGGGGCACTGGGCGAAAGTTTATTTAGAGCCCCTAAACTATTATATACATAGAAAATTTTAAACCTCAACACTAATTAAAAACTAATATTTTTGGCTCTGGGCGTAGCCCTTACTTAGGATCGGCCTGTATAGATGAAAAATTGTAAGACAAGTAGGCGTAGGGCTTAGAATAGGAAGATTGACATGTGAAGAAATAGGGAGACCCTCCCCTATAATGGTGGCACAAATGGTTCGCATGCACTGCTAAGATTCATATTGGTGGTTCCAAAAGTGGAAATCTGTTGAATAAAGCTACCCCCCATTACACTATAAAGCTTTTATGCTCTTCTAAACATCACCCACTAATATTGAGTTTATAAAGTTGTTTCTTAATTTGTGGCCCCACAGAATGTTTAGATCTACTTTTATTTTTTTGTATGTGTCTTTTGAATTGTTTTGTACTACTACTTTTCTTTTTAGGTTGTGTTAATTAGCCTATAGCTATTAAATGATGAGAGTAGAAATATGAAAAATTAATTAATTTTGGGGGAAATTTTTTTTGACAAGTTTAATAATTATGAGTATTCTACTCTATTTATCTTATTTTCACTATAAAATTCATGTCATTATAATACCATTTGAATGTAGTATTAAATGTTGATGAAATACTGTAAAAAAAAAAAATCTCATGATCAAAGTTTAATTACCATTTGAATGAAATTATAAATTTAATGATACTACAATCATTCTCATTAATCATTCATACAGATTGTTAGAAAAATGTACATTTTACACGTTTACTTATAATTTTCACTACATTTATAAAAGTACTTTAAGAGGTTCGAATTACTCCCTCCCTTTCCTAATGTTCTTTCGGTTTAAAATATTCTATTTTGGAGAGAGAAATTTAATTAAATTTTTTAAGACATATCGATGATAAAATATAGCCATGTAAAATCTTGTTAGATTCATCTTAATACATATTTTTTTATCATATATTTTGTATAATTTTCTATAATGCATATTTAGAGATACTAAAAATCAAAGTTTACTTTGAAAACTGTGTAAAAAGTAAATGAGAATAACATTTGAAAATAGAGTCTTATTTTGTTATCTATACTCCTTTCTCCAAACCTAATTGTTTGTAGCAATATAAGGGGCAAAAATCAAAACCAATAATCAACATTAACTTCACCAACTAAATTATTAACACATACTAATTTGATCAATTTTGTCATGTTGATAATCTTGACATTTAGTTTTTACCCAAGTTAAATTAATTTGTGGGTGAAATACACCTACACATTCGGTGAATTTTAAAGGTAAATCATTGTCAACCTTTGCCTTGTAGAGCTGCACCACCTATGGGCTATGGGTAAGAATTGAAAACACAACACCATGATCAATAACTCAAACCCAAAGTAAACAATTATAAATGAGTATACTTTTATTGTCTTTATATTTATTTTATAATCATACTGGTTGGAGTAGGTTAAAAATGAATGCTGATAAACAGTCATTCCATAACCATTCCATTCTATTCCCTTCTTTTCTCTTCCAAGTTCCAACCCAAACAGTAAAAAGAAAATTCCATAATACATACAAAAACAGTCCTCCTATTTAGTCCTACCCTTATTTATTTGTAGGACCCACTACCCCCCAAGGTCAAAAACCCTATAAAGTCCAATTTTTATGCTCCCCCCATAAATCCTCACCATACCCCACTTCATGTATTTTCCTAATTTCCTCTTCCTCACATCACATTTCACATTTCCCATGCATACTTTGAATTACTCTCTCCACCCCCATTGAATTTAAAACCTCGTTCCATTTAATTTGTATTATTTTATTTTTGAATAATAATATACCACTTTTTATTTTAATTTTTTCTATACATTTCCACTTAATTTGTATTATTTTTATTTTTGAATAATGATTTACCACTTTTTTATTTTAATTTTGTCTACACATTTCAACTCTCTTAATTTTATCCACAATTCATTTTCTCCCTTCATTATTACAACTACTTTCTCTTTGATGCAATTCTATCAAAACAGATGAGTACATCTTAATTCCCTCCATTATCATATTCATGATTTTATTCATCATAATACTACAGCCATATATCCATGCATGCATGCAACCATCCATGCACATGAAAAAACATAATCATGATCAAAACATAAAAATTGCAGGGAAAGAATTTATACCCATATAATATAAGTTCAGTAAGTATTATATGATATAAATATGTCCCCCATTTTAAACAACAGAAAAATATTCCGCCATGGATGATGTTTAAAACCTTAGCTTGCTTAACGAGGACTACCAACAACTTCAAGGAACACTCTAGAAAGTGAAGGTAACTGCAATGGCATTGGCTGTTCATGAACTCGACTTTTCTTCCTCGCCATGGGAGAAGACGAGAGTGAAGATGATGAAGAGGATGAATGGACGACGGTCCAAGAATCATTAGAACTGTCGCAGCTAAGATAGTACGCATCCATTACTCCACTTGGGCTACTTGGAATAATATCACTGCTCGAAGTTGTAGTCGTAGTCATAGTCGTAGTCGTTGTAGGAAGGGGATGAAAATTGAACATCATTTGATCAAATGGTCTTTTGTGATGGTTGATGATCTTGTCGTCTGATTTTTTTGTGTTGATTGTCTTCTCCACGATTAGTTTGTAACACTCATTCACCTTAACCTGGATCAATCAATGAAACATAATTCGCTAGTTAGCCTTTTGGATTTATGATTTTCTTGAAATGATTTTAATTTAAAAACTAATTAATCATAATTTTTTTTTTTTCGAATTTGTGAGACGATAATTGAATTATGTGATATTCAAGATTGGATTATGAAAATGAATGTAGATGCAATTTATGATGAAGAGATATTCAAGATTGGCAAATATAGTTGATAATGACGTACACTGTGTTATGACTTATGAGTACATACTACACGTTAACCACATTGATTATGACAATATAATGCCTACTTTTTTTTAATGTTATTCAACCATATTTAAAAGTGAAGTTTGAAGGGTGGTAGATAACTGTTTGATTTTCACCGATAAGTTTTCTAATTTTCTTTTATAAAAATGTTTGCAAGTTGTTTTTATGCCTCGGTAAGATTTTAAAAAGAAAAATATAAATGAAACAAGAAATAAATATAATAAGTCGAAAAATGATAATAATTTTGGTGATAAAATTTACAATAAAAAAGAAAATAAAACCATTGTCAAAAAAATGGTATAAAAAGTTTGACTAATTTCATAGGAAGTGAGCAACACACAATGATTTATCCCATCATGTAATGAATATTGAAAATGGATGTAAAATTTACAACTAAGTCAAATTTGTATCAAACGTCAATGAAAACGAACCAAGTATCTATCATCAAAAGAATAAGGGTTTTTAAAAAAATCCCTTGAATCTTACTTAAATAAAAGTCAAGACAAAACATTTAAAATTAAGATAATGAAACATTATTTTATATCATAATTTCCATAAACCATACTTGAATATACTATAAAACTTAAGATGATAGCGTTTTATAGTAATGGGTTATTATATTATATCATAAATGATTTATGATTAAATTATATTGTCGTAAATCATAAAATCACAAATAAACCACATTTTTATTTGCTAATCATGTGAGGTAAAAATAATTACATAAATTACTACTACTATATAAAATTACAAGTAATTATTTATCTAATCAACCTTCAAATTTAAATAAAGGTCAATAAAAAATTGGATAAATCAGTCAATATAGTAGTATATTTGTATAATTATGGTCTTAGATTACCTCGACAAATGTAAATAATCACTTATTTAAGCCTTGAGTTGTACTCCACCAATAAGTAACAAACGAATGTGCTTTAATTATTGCGCATCCCTAAGAGTCTTTTTTAGTAAAATTAATTATTACTATAAATACATAATTTTTGTCTTTAACCAACACATTAGATTAATTAGTAGAAGTATTAGAATTTGAACAGTACTACATTGACCAAAATGGAGATACAAATAAAGATCAACCCTACACCATGTGTCCTTCATTTTTCTTCAAGTACTTAGAGACGATTTTCGTAATATTTGGAGAAATATAGATATGTATGTATATAATTATCATTATAGCCAATGTATCATATTTTTCATGAATATGCATGTATATATATTTATTTCGTTTTTTAATGCCGTACTTTTTAACACAGAAAAGTATTAAATTAATATTTAATTATATATTGAAAAGGTAATTGAAATGGAAATTAGAGGTACATTGCTAAATATAAATGTTTTTTGATAACATATGGGAATTGGCCTTTAATGTTTGACAAAATTTAGCAAATTCTTTGGTGAAATATGGGTAATAACACTAGTACTATGCTTCCTATAACATCCTTCCCCCATCTCTTTCCCTGTACCATCAAATACTATTAATTGTAGCTAGGGGGAAGTTGGAATTAGGACACAAATTGCTTTCATATTTCTAAGATGTTTTCAAACATTACTTATGCGCTAAAATAGTTATTTAAATTTTACAAGACGTTTTTTAAAAGAAAAGTAGACTAATAAAAGCGAAATTTTAACCTTATATATATGATAATAATTTAATTAAACTCATCACTATAGATACTACAAGATTGCATGAACATTGAAGAATAATCTTGATTACAAAGTGATTATAAATAAAATAATGAGAACAAAAAGTAAAAATATTATAAATATGGAAGACTATTAACCAAATGTACACAAACGTACATGTGACTCACTTAAGGCGAGAGATACTAGTATATTCTTAATGTATAATTGTACATTTAATTTTAGCAAGTACTCCTAATGTAGTACATTGAGTTTGATTAATGAAGAAACATTAGTTTAAGCAATTAAATTGACCGAAATACCCTTCTCCAATCTCTATTCTCTACAATTGTATTTTTGTCTATACCAAGTTTTAAAATAACTTTCCCATATACAAATTTTATCATGAGAAGGGTAAATAGTTAATTATTATTTATTATTAAATAAACTCAAATAGCGGGTAAATTTACTCTCAATGAACCTAAATGACTTGAAACTTGCTATTCAGAATACTTACAAAGAAAAAATAAAATGAAAAGAAAAAACCTTTTTCTACACCCCACCCCACCGCCACCACACCGTAGCACAACCATCGGAAAAAACATACCCTTCTAAAATTTGTTGGATGATTGTCCTAGTCATTTCGCTCTATTTATTTATGATACTAACATTAAAAACCGAATATACTAATGATTAAATGGATCATCCAATCAATATAATGATGACAACCTAAAAACTCATCATAGATTTATCATAATTCATATACAAGAGATAGAGTATTTATTTAAGGATTTATGACCAAACCATAAATTCAAAATATGGAGCCATTGAACAATAAACATTTTACATAAAACTAAAATTAGATCTAAGAAAAATAATAAACTAATTAATTAATGAAAAAAAAAAAGCACTAACCTTGGTGATATTAAGCACACCCAGAAGCTGATTTTGGTAATCAAGTGGGTTAGAAGGCTCAATCTGGTCAATGACATGCATCATTGTGGCAGTAGCAATTACTGATGGCAAATAATTAACAAATCTCCAATCTACATTTCATCATCAAACCAACCAATCATTTATCATATTATTTTACAACAATTTTTCTATATTATTATTTTATTAAATTATTATTATTATTATTATTATTATTAATAATCTAGGATGAGCAACAAGGATTCACTAGATCTTTTACAAATAACATTATTAGATCTCAATAATTAACTTTTCAGCAAGTCTCTTGAGAGACCGTCTTTTTAATAGACGCCTCTCAGGCCCAATCCATTAAAGTTTATTTCTACTCTTATTCTATATTTTCTTTATGCGCCGACCCAATTAAAGTTGTCTCTCAAAGAGACCGTCTCTCACAAGAATTTGTGTTAACTTTTTCACGTGACATTAACTAAATTTCAAATTTTACACTAAATCCACTTACATTAACATTAATTAATTAAAAATAAATATACTATTTTGCAAGTAATAAAACAAAATAGTATATACTATCACCTTTGTAGGCCTTGTAAGGATTTAGTTTATTCATATTACAAATTAGACCTTTTCATTAAAAATATTTTCACATTTTATTTTATATACTATGTAAATGGAGATGTGAATACTATTTGATTCTTGACCAAGTCAAATATACAAAAGTATAACTACTATTAAGACTTTTTTTAAAATACTTCTAATAGGCTAACATAGTTTTAATAAGTACGTCATACACATTACATAAGTTATATACTTATATCATCAGAAGTGTATCAAGCTACAAATTTATCAAAAATCACACATTTATTATCAAGATGGACGATTTTGATAGAAATTTAATTCTCACCTCGAACAAGAAAATATATCTACCCCTTGATTATAGTGCATTATCCTTACCACGAGTAAAAATGCAAATTTTTAAAAAAGACGGTCTCATGTTGAAACTATCTCTTATTGATTTGATCTACGTAGATTTAGTATCTGAAATATAAATGACCACGTATAATTTTAAAGTGAATAATTAGAAATACCGTGTCATACAAGTACAGCTGGAGTAAAAATAATTAAAAAAATTTATTTTTAGCTTTCTAATAAAATTCTTTACAAATTATTTACGATTATATCCCTAGTAGTATAAGTCAAGGTATAATCCTACGGTCTTATACATCTGGAAACTGAAAAGTATTTTTCGAAGAATAAAACAAAATTAGTCATTATTTTACTCAAAAACCAAAAGAAACAATTTTAAAAAGTCATATAAAATTAGTAAAAAATACAAAAAAAAGTTATAAAAACATCAATGCGATGCTTACCAGAGAGGAGAGAGAGCAAGACTCGTTCACATCTCCGGAGAAACTCCCAATGGAGATGATTCTTCAATCCTAGCCGTCTGATTATATGATCAAGAAATGATAATGGAGTTACTGGGTTCATCTTCCATTCTAATGTTGATAATATCAAAACCTCCATTTTCTGTATTGTTTTTGCTTCAAACATGTATTTTCCTGACTCCACCTTCAATAAAGATTCAAACTTTATTAAAAAAAATTAAAAACCCAGAAGAATTAAGGTGTAAAAATGGCGGATTTGATGACATACTTGAAGATCTAAGAGAAGAGGAACATGGGTTTCTTCAACTTTAGCAGCAAGAGAAAGACAAGTAACAGCAGTAAGTTGAAACATCCATGGCTTATCATTTTGAAATTGGAAGATTGAAAAGAATCTATCGAAGTAATTAACAGCAAGAACAGATGTTAATGTAGAAAACCCATAAAAGGAATTAACTTTTAAAATCCATTCAATAGCTTCATTTCTTGAAGAAGAGAAACCATTTAAATCCATGGAGTTTTTTTCTGAAATTTCTTGGGCTTGCTCTGTTTCTTTAGAAAACAGAGTTAAAAGCTCTTCATCTTCCCAGAATAAATCTTGTTCTAATAATAGAAGAGGAAGTAAAAATGGGGTTTCATTTCCACCATTGTTAAAACTTCTAGAATGTTCTTCTTCATTTTCATCATCATCTTCCCATTTTTCTTCCTCACAATACAAAGCATCTAGAATGGAAAATGGGGTTTGTTCATGGAAATCTTGAGAAGGTGCCATTGATGAGATTAAACGAAGATTGTATCTTTTTTTTTAATTTGTTGTTTGTTAGATAATCATGGTGGGAAAGTGAAGAGATTTAACAAGACATGAAAAGGTTCTCCATTGATGGAAGAGTTCTCTGCTTCTCACTCATGGAGTAGAGCAGAGTAGAACAGAGGAGAGAGATGGAAATGTGGAGATTATAAAAAGAAGTGAGTGTGAAAGAAGGGAAGGTGAGAGAGTTGAGAGAGTGAGTGAGGGGAGATTTTATCAGCCAAGTTATGAGAAATCACGCTTCTTCTTTTTTATACAAAGACAAATTTTTATTTGTTTTATTTTTAGTTTTTTTATTTGTGGGATAGTTTACTAAAACAAAATAATGCTTTCGGTGGTACTAGACTAATGTAAGTGAACTCAATGACTTGAAATTTACCTGACTTTATAATTAAATTCGATTTGGTTAACTTAAAAATAGGTTTACAATTATGTGAATTAACTCTATCGGATTTTGTCTTTGTTGGTACACTAAATAGTGTCCGTGCGATGCACGGCTTATTAAAATTTCTGATATATGTGTATTAACTAAGATTTGTTAATCATTTTAATAAATAAAATTGAAAAGATTTTATAACTTAGTCAGAAAAATAAAATACATGATTTGCTAGTACATTAAATAATATAAGTATATAACCTAAAAATTTAAAAGTCAAACAATATGAATAATACTATAGTTATAATTACAAAGAGAATAGTAAAATTAAAGATATAAATTAGTCATAATAATAATGACATCACCATTGAGTTTTGGAAAGAAAGTTTTTGTTTAGATTGTGACAACTAAACATTTTTAAAAAGTGATGATGTCATTTGTGTTTTATTTTAATAATAGTTATAAATAGATAGATAGATAAATATGTATTGCTTTTTAATTGGAAAATTGTTGAATATATTAAGCATTGAATTATTTGTTAAATGACTATTGGTTATTAATTGTGGTTTGTTTGCTTTTTCAAGTACTTTTTTACTAGCTCAAAGTGGAAGTCAATTTTAGTGGATTTTAAGCTAGTTGGATATGTGAAGTTTAAGATGATATTTGTAAAATTGTTATAGAATAAGACTAAAAAAAAAGTGGTTGAAATAAGTAAATACATATAAATATAAATGAAAATAAGAGAGTTAATGAATCAAAAGACTGTATGGACGTTTTCAAATAAAAAAAAAGACTCAAAATAAACCAGATAAGCGAAAATAGAAATATTGGTTATAGTCAAATATGTGGGTGTAATATTTATAGTGTTATATGAATAAGACCAAATAAAAATAATAATCTAATTTATAGAGGATAAATAAGAGAACAAAATAAAAAAACTTTGTTATATCAATGATGCTCAATTTGATGATAAATTCTAAATTATAGTTTCTTATGTTATTTAATTAATGTTTATGTAATTAGAAATTCAAAATAAATTTCAATTTACTATTTGTAACCGAATAATATTCAATGATCAAGCGTTAGAGGGTCATTCATTCATTAAATTAATAAAATTTAAATCACTTATTAAAAAAATAAGGCATTACATTAAATTATATAAAAAATTAATAATAAAGATTCATTTGTTATATATTTAGATTGGGTAATATTTCTTATCCTACTTAATTAAATTATTAAATTTCAAATATATGAATCTCAAAACAATATAAAGTCATTGTTTGTTGTAGTTAGGTCTCAAATGGAGCCACTTGATCTATAACATTTATGGGAAAGAGGTTGGAGAAACAAGGAAAATGTGTCACTCAGTTTCAATATATTAGTTTAATTAAAAAACTTGTCCTAATAGTTGAGATTACAGTTTATATTATATATTATACTAGTATAGAATCTCGTGCAATTAATGCGAAATATATATAAAAACAATTTCAAATAATAATTTAAGTACTGTATACTATCATTCTTAAATTTACCAAATTCATGATTTTTTAAATCAAAACATAATTACTAATGTTTATTTTAATTATTTACCTGATACATAACTTTTTTTTTCATTCAGTTGAACATATTAAATATTAAAAACTAAATAGAATTGCTATAGTGTATCATACAATTACAAATACTTTACCTAATTTAGCTTCAAAAGTAAACAAAAATATTAAATTCTAAATTTGATAAATATTTTCATTCCTTTAAATGATGACACTTGGAATTTTCCAAGACTTTAATAGTATTATTGTATGATTGTATGATAAATGATGACACTTGAAATTTTCCAAGACTTTTATAGTATTGTATGATCCTCTTTAAATGATGACACTTGAAATTTTCCAAGACTTTAATAATATTGTATGATTGTATGATAAATGATGACATTTTGAATTTTCCAAGACTTTTATGGTATTGTATGATGTATGATATGATGCTATATTACACTCTTATATAAGAGTACTTTAGGCAAGAAATGTAGAAACAACATGCCTCCACAATTAATTGAGCTTTTGATACAATATCAAAAAACCAATGCAACTAAATTTTTAAGTTGATAGTTAAGAGCTTATAATTTATATAGATATACTTTATCATTCATTGTTCTAAAAAAGGAGCAAGCAACTTATTTAGGAGTAGTTGATTGGTTTTTTTACTATTTTTTTTGAGAAACATAGAAAACTCAAGAAAAGATAAATAGATACATCTCGTTTTGGATGAGAGGCAAATTTATATAATTCATTTATTTCTTTAATTTATTATTTTAAAATTCAAAACAACCATATAATATTATAAATAATTATTTTAAGAGTATAAAAATTGATCATTCCCAAGTAATTAATAAGTAAAAAGTAATTTTAATACAATAAATATATATTAGATCAACTTAATAGATAGATCCAGAAGTTTGTTAAATAGATAAATAGGAAAAAAACAATAGCAAATAGGTAGGGGACTAATTAAAAAAAAGGTGTGGGGGACTTAATTTTCTTGTGTTTTTTCTCTACAATAAGTTTGTCGGGGTTATACGTGTGTCTTCTAAATAAATTATTATTATTATTAGTTTACTACCATTTGCCATCAATTTTCTTGCGTTTTTGGTTGACCACAAATTTGTTGAAATTATATTTTTCACCTTGGTTTGAAAAAAGAAATAGTGTAAAATTATAAAGGAACAGTGTTATTTTTGCTGAGTAACTTGTTGATCTTTTATTTCGTTTACTTAGGACCGGCAGTAAAAAAATATATATATTGTATTTGTACCCATCTAATTTTGCAAAAAACGCTTCACATGTATGGAAAGTGTTGCAACATTACTCGAATGTGATTTTATATAAAAAAAATTAAGAGGGATTAATTGACTAACATATATATTTGATGTTTGATAAAGTAGTTTAGAACGAAATCCAGAGCCGTACTAGACCTAGGGCGGGTGGGGCAACGACCCAGGGCCTCATATTTCAAACTCGGCATACTTAAATTTATATTTAAGTATTTAAAAAGTAAAAAACAAAGAATCAAGAGTGATAGTGGAATATTATCATGTAATGTTCACGATTCATTGAACTGGGGATTGCAACTTGGGAGACCTTGGTACTCAATATTTAAGAATCGGGTTTTATTGCTCCATCTTAATTTTACTTGTATTTTTAACAGTGCGTCTTGTATGAGACTGTCTCACGGTGAGACAAACTCAAAACAAAAGCCCATAAGCTAAAAGTTTATATTGTCGGACTATTTAACCAAAGTATGAGGCATGTCTCAAGGTGAAACCGTCTCATTCAAGAATTTGTATAACATATTATAATAATGTTGTCACGAAATATACACCTTGTAGTGAAAAAAGAAAAAAAGAAATTGAATTCAATAAATAAAAGAATCACAAAGTAATTTAGCTTTTAATTTCGTGGATCCGATGAAAAACATTATGAGGATAATAATTGGAAATTTTTAGCGATGCCGATAAGGGCCTCTATTTCTAATCTCGCGCATGGGCCACCAAAAGTTTAGAAACGGGCCTAATGAAACCTCTTAGCGTTTGTGTGCGATCATATATCCTTTTAAGCGGATAATTTTGTGTACCAGCTCAATAACAAAATTGTGGTGAAGTTAAATTGCTTTTATTGTGTATTTGGTCTTTCTTTCTAATTTTATGACATACATTAATCAGAACTTTTTTTTAAGCTAAATTCCAAAAATATTTGGATATATAAGAGTTCCCCCAAACTATTTGTAAAAATAAGCTTATTGGTTGTTCGCAGTTAGTAACTGCGAACAAATAGCTTAATGGGTTGTGATAAGTGCAATTATTTGCACTTATCCGTATTATTTTTATGCTCCTTTAAGGTTGTTTTAGTAGATTTTAGGTAGTATTTTTAGTGTTTTATGATAATTTTGTCTCAAGGAGTTCATCGTTGTATTCTATATGATTTTGAGTCAAAATTGGAGATTTACTAGGCTTTGGAGTAATAAGAGGGTGAAGGCCTGGAGAAATGGCCTAAGAACCCTTTTCGAAGTGAAGAAATCATGCCGAGAACAACTCCCGATGAAGAAACAGCGAAGAAACAAAGTGATGTATAGACCAGAGAATAAGCGACGAGTCGTCGCTTTTATGCGACGCTCGTCGCTTTTATGCGACGCTCGTCGCATTCATCAGCATTACAAATAATCTTTTCAGGGACTAAGCGACGAGTCGTCGCTCATCATGTGACGCTTGTCGCTTCAAATCAAATGATGCACCAAATTTCCAGTGAACATGCGACGAGTCGTCGCTCCCTATGCGACGCTCGTCGCTCGATCGTTGAGGGAAATCATAATCAGGCAGCAACTAAGCGACAAGTCGTCGCTTAGCAAGCACCGCTCATCACTTTTCGATCCGGGCTCAAATCAGGTAGTTTTCTTCTCTTATTTTTGGAGCTACTATATAGTGGCGGTTACCGCTTTTGTAAGACTGTCTTAGACCATTTTTATTTATGTATTTCCTTTTAGTTTTCTTTCAATTTTCTAGCATTTTACTTAATGTAACTTAAATTTCCGCATCGTACTTTTGATTTTTCGAAGCTTTCCTTGAAGAATTTATTATTGCATTTGGATTCCGTATATCTAGTTTATGTTATCTTCCGGATTTGTAAGTTTTTATATTTTATTGTTTTGTTCTTCGTTTTTGTTCATCGATTGCTTTATGTTTTCCATTAATATGCATAGTGAGTAGTTTTCTTATCTAGGGTTAGGGTAAAATCCCTAATTCGAAGCATGGATTGATATTTTATCAATTGATTGTGTGTGATTTGAGCATATGATTGAACCTTTGCTTAATGAATCTTGATTTAAATATCTTTATTAACCTTTTCAATAAAACGGAAGTTTGAGATTAGGATTAATTTAGGATCGAGATATATTTAAGTTAAACTCCTTCTAGTATTAACCAATAGAACGAAAGTTTGAGGATTAATACTAGTTGGCCTTAAATCCATATTAATCAATAGAGCGAAAGCTTGAGATTAATTAGATCACGTTCGATTATGTTAATGGCTCAATTTCATACAATCACGAGAGTGATTGAATTCCATGTTAGAATTAGGTGATGCCCGACGCCCTACTGTTTGTCATATCTTGTTTTAACATCATTTTTATACTTGTTTTAGTTTCTTGCACCCTAGGATTAAATACAAAACCCATTTTATTTGTTTTTCCCTTGTCTTGGTTATCATCAAACATACAATCTAGAATTATATAGCCTCCTTGTGTTCGACGCACTACGCGTACACCGTGCGCTTGCGGTTAATTAAAATTTGACGATCAGGCTGAAGGCTGGGTTTTGGGTAGGGTTTGTGTTTCAGCTCTGTTCGCAGTTCCTAACTGCGAACAAACCTTTTTTCATGTTTTTATTATGTTCGCTGTTAGTAACTGCGAATAGACCTTTTTGTTGTTTTTGGTCTGTTCGCAGTTAGTAACTACGAACAGAACTGCAACACTTATAACTTTCCAGTAGCTTGTTTTCGAGGCCATTTGTCTCTTTCCCTCTTTCACAAACAAACCCTAATCCTCTAAATTTTATATTTCTTCCTTCAACTTCTTCCCCATTTTTAGTGTAATTGTTATCATCCCTTATTTCCTTAGATATCATTGTTGACTTTGCTTATTAAAGGTATGTTTATTGGGTCATTGAACTAATTTCCTTTTAATTTTTAGAGTTCTAAGTTCTTCTAGTAATGTTCATTTTGTTTCTTATGCAGGAGTTAAACTTATACATACTTCCTTATACTCATTTGAGGTAATTTTATAAACATTTGAAAATTATGGATTGTCTTTTGATGTGTAGATGGAATGGTGTTATTGTTGAAAATAATAATGTAGTGATATATCAAGGTGGAAGTTTAAGACCAATTGTTGCAAGAATTGATATGTCTCTTTGTGAGTTTATTGAGTTGTTGTATAAAGTTTGTGGTTTTGATAGACATATGGTAGAATTAAGACTGAAAATGAATTTGTTAAGGGTATGGAGTTTTCGAGCAAGAAAAATTTGATTGAAGCGGTGAAGAGTTATTGCATCAAGGCTAATCAATCATATACTTGTCGAACGTCTAACAAGAGTGTGCTTGATTTAGTGTGTCTCAATTCTTGTGGTTGGAAACTTCGTGCTCGCCAAAAGAATAGTGATTGGACTATAGTGACTTATAAAGGTCCACATAAATCTACTTGTGTTAGCGACAACCATAGCGTGGGTGCACGCCATTTGAATTCATCTATCATTGGTCATTTTATCAAAGAATGTGTTCGGATGGATCCAACTCTTAAGGTTGGTGTGGTCATTGAGATGGTAAACACAACGTACCATCACAGGATTAGTTACTTCAAAGCATGGACTGGAAAGCAAGCTGCAATCGCAGAGATTTATGGTAGTTGAGAAGAGTCATATGAGCGTCTCCCACGTTACATGCAAGCTTTGAGAGATGCACACCCAGGTATGGCTGTGGAATGGGTATACAAATCAGAGCGCCCTGGTGTAAATGTTTTCAAAAGGTTATTTTGGGCATTCAAGCCTTGCATTGATGGATTTGCGCATTGCCTTACTGTACTTGTCATTGATGGTACTCGTTTGTATGGAAAATACAAAGGAAAGCTACTTACTGCAATTGGCATCGATGGGAACAATCAAGTTATGCCATTAGCATTTGCTCTTGTCGAAGAAGAAAATGTTGATTAGTGTGCACAGCGGCACATGACGTAACAGGCGCAATGAGATGGATGATTGCACAAACAAAGGGATGTCCACGGTCAAAGAGATTGCGTAATGAGATGGATGATCGTACGAATAGAGGTCTCAAATGTGGCTTATGCAACGGCACAGGACATAACAGGCGTAGTTGTGCACAGCGCCAACGTGGTTAATTAGTGTACTTTTTTAGTTGAACAATTTTTTGTCGTATTTGTATTTTGGACGATGAATTATGTGTTTTAAGTATTTTAATTAATTACTTTGATGTTTACATATAATTCCTTACCTTAACTTAATTATATTGAACATGTAAGAAATGGGAAAATGGAGAATGCCTCGCAAAATAAGCTACTGGATTGTATTAATGCCTCAGTTCTGTTCGCAGTTAGCAACAACGAACAAACAAAAAAATCAAAACAGGTCTGTTCGTAGTTAGTAACTGCGAACCGATAGTTTTTGCATTTTTGGTCTGTTCGCTGTTACTAACTGCGAACAGAACTGACGCCCAAAAACCCAGCCTTCAGCCCATTAAGTTATCTGTTCGCAGTTACTAACTGCGAACAACCAATAAGCTTATTTTTCCAAATAGTTTGGGGGAGCTCTTATATTTCCAAATATTTTTGAAATTTAGCTTAAAAAAAAAGTCCCATTAATCAAACCATTGCATGATTAATATTAGAGATGTTAAACAAATCATATCGAGTCAATTATAAATAGGTCAAAAACTTTTTAACTAGAACCTAATCTGTTTAGCTAGCCCAACTAATACACAAATTAGATTGGATTGACTTTATTTAATTGGATCAAAAGTCTCAATGAAAATCATGAATTTTGGTTAGGTACAAGTCGGATTACGTTTTTCCATGTAAATTAAAGTATTATACTTTAATGGTTCACATTTAAGTTTTGTCTAAGTTATAACATATACCACTTTTCTTAGAAGAAACTCGGGATTCAATTATCACTAGCCTCCCTAGTCATTTTCCTTCTGGCTTTCTTGCAAACAAAAAAAAATAAAAAATATGCAAATAAAGGTTGATATTGATAATAACTTTACATGATAAATTGAATAATATTTAATCAACAACGCCTAGGATTTGGATGGAATCAAAGTGACCTCGAATTTAGGTTTGTTTTTAGAGGGAGGATTCAAATTTAAATTCGAATTTATTGGTCTAATTCTTTAAGACCCTGATTTGAATTCATGGATTCCGAATATAATAGGGTATATATAAGCTTAGTTTTGCGCATTAATTAATTTTTGTTTTATTATTGCAATAGCGGTAAAGTTATAAACTTCAATTAATTAAATAAATAATAAAACTTATCATCATCATCATCTTACCCAGTGTTTTCCGCACATAGATAAACCTATGGTCAGGGTCAAAAGAGTATGGAGAAGGAAGATCGACGGCATAGAAATCAACCAACCGAAAACATAGTAACTGACTTACATACTAAAAGGATACAAATAGCTAAAAAAACGATAAAAATAATAGAGGCGGTAACGAAGCGATGACGAAAGACAAACAACAGAAACAAACAACAAAAGTTCTTCGTAAGATAGTTTAACCTCTAAAATAACACTAGCAAATTAGTAAAATAAAGTAGATATATACAAGTTTCGTTTTTATTAAGTTTAATATTAGATTTCAAACTTATTTTAAGTTAGATAATAAGTTGTCTGTTACTCGATAAACATAATACAATTATACAAATATAACTACACATGTAGAGTTTCATTAAAAGTATCTTTGTCTATTTTCAAGATAGATTAGGAATTAAGTTTTTATTATGTTACTTTTATCGTTACTAAGACGTTGTTACGCCATTTTTTAGTCTATTTTTATTATTTTGCTACAATTTTTTAATGAAAATTTCATCATCACTTTTTTATTTTTCATTTACACATTTTAATTATTCTTTGATAATATTCATATAATTAAATAATATTCTTTAATTTTTATGCAATATACTAATATAATTGTGATATTTTTTGAGAACATAGGAAATACTCCATTATATATACCACTAGTCTATAATTTATTACTACATCTTCACAAATTCTTGTGAAAGACGGTCTATTTGAGAGACTATCTCTAATTAAGCCGGTCAATTATATATTTTTTTGAATATAGTAAATGGCATTAAGATGATGTAATTAAGTAGATATTTAAGATATTGAAAGTACGCATTAAGGATATAGTAAGTATTAAGGATAATGTAAATAAGTATTAAAAATACGGTATATAGGGATTAACTTTTAACGAATTGAGCTTGAATTACGCTTTTTAAAGAGACGGTCTATCAAGAGATTGGGTGAATCATCTTCATAATTAGGTTATATAAATGTTTTCTTAAGTACCTACCTTTAATTTTAACTTTAGGAGGAAGGTTATATGGGATGATGGGAATAATATCCGTTTTATTATGGGTTTAAATCCTTTTTTTAATGTATTTGATGAGGAGTTTAGTGCAAAATATTCTAATAGATGAAAATGATCTACAAAAACTGTCATACTTCTTCTGTTTTTTAATAGTTACGACACTTTTGTTTTTCACGCTATTTAAAACACGATTTTATTCTTTAATATCTTTAATTTCATATAGGATAAGAAAATTTAAAAAGTTAGGAGTAATATAATGAAAATATACATTAAGACGTATTAAACAACTAATGAGATTGACGCATAACGTTTCCCTTAATTCTCCTTCTCTATTTTCTTTCCCTTACATTTCAACTTCTCATGCCAAACACTCCCTACTTGTAAGATGAATGTGTTAACCGTTAAATTTTTATTAGGATATTATCCTCCGTTTCATTTTACTTGCAACACTTACCATTTTTGGAAGTTTCATATTACTTGCAACATTACTATTTTTGGCAAAAATAATCTACTTATTTTATCTCACTTTATTCCTACCCCACATATCACCATCAATTATACATCATCCCATTAATTATTTAATATACCCACAAGTCACAACCACTATCTACTTATAATATTTTTTTTATTTCCATCCCACATATCACCATCAATCATACATTATCCCTACTTTTACCATACTAATTTGACAGCCCTTAAAAAATGTATCAAACCCCTATAGTGCAACTAAAACGAAACAGAGATAGTACGAGGTATGACATCACCAACCAACTTACAAATATAAATATCTTTTTTCCCCTTTACAAAATACAAAAATCAGAATTTCCATAGAATACACAACTAAATATCCAACATGCAATATAAATTAGTGAGGTAGTATTTAAAAAGAAAAAATTTATTACTCATATATCTCTCATATATTTCATCATTTAATTTTAAAAAATATCGCTTAGTGAAGCATCGAAGTACTACATGTCATTTTACTTATCGACATAATATATTTATTTAGTTGTATTTATTTATAATCTCCCCTAGCAATATATAAACCTACATTTAATTTAGTTAAAAGACTTTAAAGGAGCAATATTATATAATTCTATGAGTACCAATCTTTATTCTTGTTTTCATTAGAAACAAAATGAATGTATCATCAACTACAAATCTTTATTCTTCCTATGTCATCACTATCACCAAAATATAGTAGTCAAATTTCCCATCAGCATGGAAATTTCATCATGACTTGCAATCAAAAACTTCAACACTATGGATATTACTTCAATATCCCAAGTGTAAAAGCATACTATTACTAGCACCAGACCGAAAAAAGTCTTATATAAACTTAGTTCACACTATTTTAGCATGTAAAATTTTTTAAAATATATTAAAATCTAAAGTATTTTTAGTCCGCAAATACTATAATTTAATACAATCATTAAAAAATATTTAATATTATTATATTAAATTTATGTACGCTAAAATAGTGTCAACAAAGTAGTAGAGTTGAGTATACCATTATTTTTTACACAAGTTCTGACAGCCTTACCATAAAGGAAGGACAGAGAGAAGAACAACTCGATCATCTATAAAAACACATATCCAGGTCAATGCTTCAGTTGACCGAATTATACATAATATTTTATTCTCCTTATTTTTGTTTTGTCCTTACTCGTGGAATGAAATCATGATGTTTATGCTTCTTCTAAGATTCCTAAATTATTTAATAATTTTAAAAAATTATTTTTTTTCTTTTAATTTAATTTTAGTCCTTTAAAAAAGAGACACCGTGATGCAATGGGACTACTTGTATCAATGCATTTTGCTCTTTTAGTTTGGTCCTATCTTGGTTTAATTAAATTATTCTATATATAGTTGTTTTTTTTAATAAAGGGTTACCTAGAAAAATACTCCTAGGAAGATAAGGTGAAAAAAGTATAAAAGAATTAAAGTAAAAATAAGAAAAGAAGATAAAAGGGGTGAAATTAAAGGAAAAGGGTTTAAAATTGAAAAAATTAAAGAATGTGAAGATAATAAAGGGCATGAAAGTAGGAAATAAAGAGTTTAATTATTTAATTTAGTATTTCAACCTCTTATTTTAATGATTTACTTTTCAATTATTCCAAAAAAATATCCCCTTCTATATTGTCATCTTCCAAAAAGTCTTAATTAATTTTTTTGTTGTTCTTTATTAGGTTTAATTGTGGATGGGTGACGACATTAGTTTTAATAAGTGACATTATCATGAAAACCATGCTAAAAGAAAGTATAGACTTACAATCTACTTCCTCCGTTCCAATATAGTCGCAACATATGAAAAATTAGCATTATTCACTTATCTCCCTTAATTTGAGATTAATAAGTAATTTATAAGTTAAAACATAGTCAAGTGAGATCTTGTTTGATTCGTCTTGACGTAAAGATTATTAATATCAAAAAATTTATAATTTTATATTATACATAATTATAGATATTAAAAATTGAAAATTAGTGCATTGGACTGCGTAAAAAAGACAAATATTGCAAGTATTTTGGAACGGAAATAGTACATAGTAATATAATCCTTTATCAAAATTTTTGATCTTAATTTCCCTGAAATAATTCAACCAAAAAAAAAACTATAAAAATCAACATTGTAAAAATATTTATGAAAAGAAGATAGTACCCTTCTTGAAAATTATTTTAATCTTAAACTCGACTATTTTACTTTGTCGTATTTTTTATGGAATAATTTACATACACTTTTTAAGAGAAATTATAAATTGTGTTGATGATATTTAAATCAAATATAAATGTTTGGATTAGTTCAAAATAAAATTGTATAATTCATTTCGTAATTAACAATATACCAAATAAATAAGATTATTCAAAATAAATTTAAGGCAAATACATAGAAGGTATTACTCCATTTTATTTTGATCAAAGGTCTCATCTTTTTGGCACCTTATTAATTAATCACTCTTAGCTTAATTTTTTTTAAATAAATTTATAAGTTAAAACATAATAGAATGAGATTTGGTTTGATTTGTAAAAAATTTAATTATATTAATATTAATTTTTAAAATTTTTTAACCAAATACTATTAGAGATATTTATAATTTAAATAATGTGTTGATAAATGTGTAAAATCAAATACTTCTAGGACATTTGTTTAGATTAATGTGACGTCTATTTCAGCTGAAATCATTATCAATCAGTAAAAGTTAGTTACAATTGGCGAAAATCAAAATCAGTAAAAATAAATTTTAATTAATAACTAAAACTTAATTTTAATCAATAAAAATTATTTCCATTCAATAAAATTCAGGTATAACAATATAAACAAAAATAAATTTAGGTCAGTAAAAATAAGATAAATTAAGGAAATATACTTTTTTTTGAAGATCACTTTTTTTTTTTTTTTGAAGTTTACAAATTAAGGAAATATACTAGGAGTATATAATGGAGTAGTAAAAATTTAAGAAAAAGAAGAGGGAAATGAAATGAAATATAAAAAAAGTGGAAAAATAAGTGGATACCCTGGGAAAGCTGAGCACGCGGCTGTAAAAATAGGCATAGACATGTCGATCGGGAAGGAGCAAATTTCAATACACGTCGGCTTTTAATGTGGTGCTGGCGTTGGTAATGCAAGTACTATGTACTTTTCGTCATTGCCTTATTTACTCCATCTTCCTTTACTTTTTCTTATCTTTTCTTACCTTCCTCTTGGTTTTTTTTTTTTTTTTTTTACAAATTATCGTCATCAAAGTATCAAACTCCACGACGTTCAGATTAAATTTTAAAATTTCAACTATTTAGTGATTTCAATTTTACGTTAAGTGGTTAAAATTCGATCATTTGGCCTTAACATTGTAGACTTTGATTCTTTAGTAACTATTATTCGCAAAAATATAAAGTAAGGCTATAATTCGTAAAAGTCCAATTATTTAATACTATAATTCATAGATTAATTTTTTTTATTCCACTATCTTTTTATTTTTCTACATACTACAAGTAAGAAAAAATTATTTTATTTATTATATAAAAGTTAATAAATGTCCAGAAAATTAAAACCGGCTCAAATAGACCGTCTCGTCTAAGTTTTTATGTATTATAGAAGTACTTCTATAATTTAGTTTTATTTGTAGGCCCTACCACTTATATATTATTGTCACTTGAAAATTAGAATTTGTTAACCATGATAAAGGATTGAACTTATCATAACTATTATTTAGCTTTAATTTGCCTTATAAATCTTAAAAACTTGCCTAAACTCATTAATTTATTTTTATGCGTAGCTCAAATTGGAATGATAAAAAAACAAACATGTGAGATCTGATAATAAAAAAAAAAATAAAAAATAATAAAAAAAAAAAACTCAAACAAAAAAGAAGGAATAAGTAAAGATAAGATAAGTAGATACTCATACTCCTAACAAACAACAACATAACTACAATTACAATAAAATTCTACGATAAAACCAAACAAGACATTAAATACTCCTAGTACACCAAATTAGTTTCAATTATACTTTTTTGTTTTAGTTTTCTTAATGAAAATGATATATCTTTATCCAGTTGAACATGTGAGAACCGAGAACTAATTTAAATAGTTTATAGTATTGCAACATAAATCATTATCATGCAGATTTTGTACAATATTAGCAATAAATATCATCAATTTTTCTATAAAAAAAGACAATCAATACACCATTTATGCAATATTAGCAATATTATATATATTTTTTATTTTCCTAATTATTTTAGAAAAATTAGGACCACCGAGTATCACATGAGTATTCATGTATAGTTTACTACTTTTATAATACTCTCTCCTATTCATAGAGAATGAGACATTTGGTTTTTGCACCAAAACCAAGGAGGGGTGGCGGACCACTCAAAAGTGGGTGGAAAACTCTCTTTTTTCATAAAGGGTATTGATATTTATGTGTTGTTGTAATAAAGGTAAAAGGGTAAAAAAGAATGACAAAAATAAAAATGGGACATTTCAGTGAATTGACTAAATAAGAAAATGTCTCATTCTCTATGAGCAGGAGGGAGTATAAATCATAAATAATGATAATAGTATATACTATATGTAATTTATTTTTTTTGAAAAGTATCATCATTTTCATGAGAATTTAATTTATTTTCCAAGTATTCATTTGTCTGCTAAGTTTGATATAAATATTTTTATTTTATTCTAATTTAATCTATTAAACTTACCATAAGTGTGTTTAATAAATGATTTTAAAATTGATTTTTTAGTTATTCAAGCAAAAAAAAGAGTTAATTCATGATCATAGACCTTTATGTATGATTTTCTTAGTAAAATTAGACTAATACTCAATCTGTACCCCTAATTTTGCCCCAATACTATATTAGTGAGTCCCATTGAGGTTGTCTCATTAATATTTACTCATAGTTCTTTTGTTGGAAAATATTTGCTACGTTTAAGTCAAGGACTATTAACCGTTCAAGTTTATTTTATATATTGCGGCTAATGTGTAAGTAAAAATATACTCAAGTGAGATCTTGTTTGAATTGTCTAATCGCATAATTTCATAATATTAACTTTTTATAATTTTTAGATATGTATAATTCAACATATAAATAAACAAATTAATACATTGAATTGCGTAAAAAAACAAATATAGCAAATATAATGGAACGGAGGAAATATTATATTGCACAAAGATTAAAATAAAATAGAGGATTATTTAAATTGTGTGTATTATATATAAATGAACGTTTGAATTTATGGATATGAAATAAAAGAAAGCCGTAAATACGTTTCTATAATAAAATTAAAAGTGTGACAATCTCTTAAACGTAACGTAGATAAAGTAGAATTCTATTACTCTTATCATTTTAACGCCGTATGTTAAACCAAATTAGTGTAATAAAGAGATTTATATGATAGTGTTATTTTTAAAACGCAGATGATCCGTTTTATTGAGATTACAACATTACATAAAAAAAATAAAAAAAAAATGAATGGAGGGAGAGTGTATATTGATATTGTGGCATAAGATAGCAGAAAAAGTGATAATAAATGGTGTGTTGTATTGTATCATTGTATGGTATGGCAGAAGAGGGAGGCCTAGGGACAGAGACAGGGCAAGTAAGGGAAGGTTTTGCAGAAAAAACAGCTCAGCTAGCCATACATTACACAACCTATTTGGCATTGATAGTAGCCAGTGACTAGTAAGGTTAAAACTTTTAAGGGTAACCCTTCCTCTTCCTCTTCCCCTTCCTTTGACGTGATCTTTGGACTTTCATACATACCCATCACACACTTCGATTTTACCCTTACTATGTCACTCTCTTCCCGCTGTTACTTTTTTTTGAATCATACAAGTATTTAGAGGTGTTCATTCGGGTTATCGGATTAATTTCGGGTTGGTTTAAAAACAGGTTATGCGTCCATATTGTTTTTTTACATAATTTTAAGTTATTTTTTAAATCGGGTTAAATCGGATTCGATTATAAGATCTGGCGAATTTCAGGTCATCATGTTTGTTTTGAACACCTCTAGAAGTATTAGACTACACTTTGAATAAAGATAGTACTTGTGTGGTTAAAATTACTAATTGTGGACTTACTCGTGTTTGTACTCGGTTGTTGGTTTGGTTATTTTGATTAATTATTTTTTTATTTTAAGTTGAAAGTCAATTATATCCAAACAAGATCATATTAATATAGATCTAATAGTGTAATCTTATTACTTTTATTAGGGATGGGCGGATAGCTATTCAATTCAATGTGTTTCATACTGTAGACTCAATCCGGGAAATATATATTTGTTATATTTTGGTTGGTATTAAATTCAGTTTTGAATTAGATTCATTTTGACATTCGATTTTGACTTTGTTTAATATTTAGTTTTTCAGTTTATTTTCGACATATTTTTTTTTTTAATTGATAGACATATATAAGTAATCGTTGTTTATGTGTTCATCATTAGTGGTGGAGTTAAGACACTCCATCATAGAAAATATTTTCTTGAGACTCCGATACTATTAAAACATTGATGAGCCTATTCAACAATGAACTCTATTGTTTGTGAATTTGCACGTTGTTTTTAGTAGAATATAGGCAAACAGTAAACAATTCGAATTATTAAGTTTGATTTATGTTTCTTGTTATTGTGAGTTTTCATATTAAATTTTCAAACTAAATGATATTATAATCCAACATCGTTGGAGATTCGAGTCAGAACAAATTCAGAGTCACATGGAGTTCAAATCGAAAAAATGTTCTGAATTTTATTCAAAGCAATGTCGTAATATGCATAATTTCTATTGGAGTCTGACTGGTCACAATTTTCAATTTTTATTATTTGCTATACTTAATACATTTAAAAAAAAAAATCAAAAAATGATTCGAAAAGTAAAAAAGATAATGCATATTATTATTATTATACCTTAATAAATCTAAGTCATACATAAGTAAATGTTATTCATCCTCTGTTATCCCTAAATTACTACTAGTAAGAATTGAGTGAAATCCTCATCCTCCCATTTTAAATCCTCAAAATCCTCATCTTCAATTTTGACCTTATTTTTTCATCCCCTTAAAATTTGATGGACCTACCAAGATATAATTTTCAGTACTTCTACCTCATAAATACTTGCTCTTACAACTATATTCCAAAGTATATGTATGACAAAATTTAGTTTTTGGTATATTTGTGTAGGCAACGTGAAAGTATTATACTACTACTAGTATAATTTATTACTACAACATTTTCTACCCATCATTCGGAGATATTTTTTTTGTATTTATCTATTTTATGTGTCCTACCAAATTTAACAAATACACATTTGGGGAGTAAATCAAGAGAAAATAGACAAAAATAAATATTACTCCCTCTTATTAATATCCACTTTTTATAATATTTCATTATGTATAATAAGAGATTTTAAGCATTGAATAAGTGCATTGGATAGTGTGAAAAAACAAATATCTCATTATCTATGAATAGGAGGGAGTATAAGCTAGTGAGACAAACGTGTAGATCTCATAATAATATAAATTAGACTATAAATAGAAATTAAATAAATAATGTGAGTCCCAATCAAATATAAAACTAAAAAAAATATGACAACAATAAAGTCAGTGGACAAATGGAGTATTTTTTATCGTATTTTTTTTTCGGTTACATGGTAGACTAAGAGAAGACTAGATGAAATTCGATGAGATTGTATATTTATGATATATTTCTAATATAGTGGTTATTAATGAGTAATTCACAAAATTTGTCTCTCTTGTACTGACATTTGACAGTATAAGGGGTATGTATGTATGTATGGACAGTGAGAATGAATGATGAATTGGTGTTCTTTATTGTTCAAATGGCTGAAATCATTATCTTTTATTTTGTTGCATAGATTATCTTGAGTTGTAAAGATTTTTGAGATCAACTTGTTGATAAGTGAAGTAATTTGGGGACTCTTTCAACTTGCATGTATCACCTCTAGTTTCAACTTGTATGTATATTTATTTTGTTATTATCTATCTTAGAGGATACAACTAGAAGGAGGCAAAACTTATTTTTAGAGGGATGTTTTTTTTTAAAATTTTTATATCTCCAAATGATAGACAAGTCTATGTTAATAATGGTTTATACTTTATTTTATAACTTTAATAATCAGACTTAATTTTTGATTGAGTTAGTTATCCTTAATTTTTATAGAATATTTAGTGATATATACAATTAGAGTAAACGCTACAAAAATACTTTATGATGAATATGAGGTAACCAGACTGCACTTCACTTATTTGAATACCAATACGAGAAGAGAGATAGAAATAGATGGAATAGCTTTGAAAGAACGAATTTTTTCACATTTATGTTAAGTTTTATTATAAGAAAATCATGAGTTAACCTAATACTCCCTCCACCCTTTTTTATTGTCCACTTTGGCTTGGACACGGATTTTAATAAAATGGTAGTGGGGGTATTTTAAGTGATTATAATAATTGTAAAGGTGGTAGTTGAGGTATTTAAGTGATTATAATAATTGAAAAGGTGATAGTTGGGGCATTTTAAATAATATAAGTTAGGATAGTTGAGGGTATTTAGGTAAAAAATCTTTGCCAAAAATAGAAAGTGAACAATTAGAGCGAATTGACTAAATAAAAAAAGTGAACAATAAAAAAGAATCGGAGGGAGTAATAAATAATTTTTTCTTTCAGCACGTACATAAAAAAATAATAGCTCAATCCCATTGCAGCATATTCCACTAATAAAGATTAGTTAATTAAAACAACAGTATTAATCTTACAAATTAGTAAATTAAATTCATGGTACTCAAAACACTTGAGACTAAACAGCTTCATAATATATATGGCTGTCGGCATCACCTGGACGACTGGATCTGTAGAGTTAGTGATTAAAGTCTACTTAATAAAACTAGAGACAAAACAAACTGTTTACACAGGAACTAAAAGCTAAAACAACACATAGGTGGAATTTAAACAGTCATTCAGTAAAAACACTGCACTATAGTCGTACTTCCATATTATCATAGAAAAATATTGTTCCCTTCTAAAATATATTTAGAACATTACTCTTATTGGAATTATTTATCGCATAAGTTTATTTTATATATTGTCAAAACACTATCTCAATCAAAAGTTTAAGCTGATGGTTGAGGCCCCATGATATGTTATATACTCTTACACACCCCCTCATACGAGAGTCTTTTGGGCTAGAAGTGTGTATCAGTGTATGTAACACATGATCTCCTCATGCATGATGCTAAATATTCCAATTTATATGAGGGGTGGTTGAGATTCGAACCCGTGACTTTTTGTTACTCTAACTCTGATAACCATCTCAACTAAAAGCTAAAGCTGATGGTTGAGACCCCAGGATATGTTATATACTCTAACATATAATGCATTTAATATGTAAGAAAATTATAGTCAAGTAGGCTTTTATTTGATTCGTCTAATCTCATATTTTCATGATATTAATTTTATAAGAATAATTTTGAATTGAGCATAATTCAATATGTAAATTATCAAAATAACACATTTAATTGCGTTAAAAGTCAAATATAATAAAATAAATAAAATGTTACTTCCTCCGTTTTCATATGTTTTTCTCACTTTTCCCATTTGGAAATTTTTACAAGTTCTTTTCAATTAGAATCTTTTTATTTTAGTAACCAATAGAATTCGAGGAAATTATTACACTTACACTCTAATCTATAGAAATTAATTTACATGTTAATTTCCAATGCATTTACTCTACATACGCCCAATGAAATTTAATAATATTATTACACTTACACTTTAATCAATAAATTTTTTATTTTTTATATTATTTTACTCAACTCTCATAGTATCTATTTTGTAATTATAGTTTTAATTTTTTCCCAAATTCCAAATGAGAAGATAAAAAAAGAACCGTAACAAACTAAGAAGCAATAAAGAAGTTAAAAAGAATGATCTCCTAATGATGAAGTCCTAACCACAAACAACACATAAATTCTAGTGAACCCAGCTGGTTTGCATAACCCTCATAATTAAGATTTAAGAGTATTCATATTTCATCATCATTTGCTTTAATTTTTTTCATTATTTTTCAGAAGTCAAAAGTACCCCACTGACCTACTCAACATATTTTCCCTTTTAGATTTTCAATGTTGTATGTTGATACTACACACAGTATTAAGTTAGTAACACTATAGTAGACTGTAGACATCAATTATTGAAACACTTTTAAGGATAATATGGTAAACATCTTAGGTCAAAAAAGAAAAATACGAATAATACGTTTCCTTTCCTTATATTTGCTACATTTTACTTTTACGCATTCGAATGCGTTATTTTGTTTATTTATATGTTGAATTATTTAAGTCCAAAAATTATAAAAAGTTAATACTCCCTCTACCCCTTTCTTATTGTCCACTTTTTAGTGGGCACGCAAATTAAGAAAAATAGTAGTGGGGTATTTTAAGTAATTATAATAATGGTAAAGGTGATAGTTGGGGTATTTAAGTGATTATAATAATTGAAAAAGGTGGTAGATAGGGTGTTTTAAATAATATAAGTTGGGGTAGTTGGGGGTATTTAGGTAAAAAATCTTTGTCAAAAATAGAAAGTGGACAATTAGAGTGAACTAACCAAATAAGGAAAGTGGACAATAAAAAAGAAACGGAGGGAGTATTATACAAGTATGCGATTAGACGATTCAAACAAGATCCCGCTTGACTATATTTTTACTTATACATTAACCGTAATATATAAAATAAGCTTAAACGATGAATTGCACATAACCAAAATGTAGCGAGTATTTCAGAACGGAGGAAGTAGAAGAATATTGTAAATAGACATTTAGAATATTATAAGTACTTAAGTATTGGCATTAAATATATTGTAAATAGACGTTAAAGGTATTGTAAGTAGGCATTCAGAATACGGTAAGTAAGCTAGTAAGCTACGTTTCTCGGTAGACATTAAGTATATTGTAAATAAGCATTAAGGTTATTTAAGTAGGAATTAAGGTTACAGTAAATGGAGATTAAGGTTTAATGGGCTGGGTCAGAGAAACGTCTCTCAAAGAGACGATCACTCAGAAGACCGGTTGTATATATTTTCTCCCTTCTGAAATACTTGCTATATTACGTTTATTGACATTATTCATTGTTCAAGCTTATTTTATATGTTGCGGCTAATATGAAAGAAAAAATATAGGCATGCAAAATCTTGTTTGAATTGTCTAATCATGTACTTTCATTATATTAAATTTTTATAATTTTTAAACGTATATAATTCAATATATAAATGATCAAAATGTCAAATTAGATTGCGTAAAAAATCAAACGTAGCTAGGTATAGTGGAATAGGAGAAGTACTTGATAGTTGATACTATAATTGCATTTGTCTAAAAAAACAACCCTAAATATAAAATAAGTGAAAATAAAAAATAAATAAAAATGATAAAACTGTATATATGGCTATTTCTTTAGCAACATGTTAATAGGATTTAGGAGTGAAAATAGACTAGTCATCTAGCTAATTGACATAGAAGTATATAGCATATGTTCTAAATTTTCTTTTAGAAAATTTGTCATTTTTAAGATTCATACCCGACTCGAATCTGACGGATCAAAAATTTTAAGGATCTGAACCTACCAAAATGGATCCGCATCCATGGATTCAAGCTAGGTGAAGGATTCCTTGCCATTTCTAGTAGTGAGAATTTTTTTTTTCTGAAACTGTACAGATGAAATTATTTTTTTTGTAAAAGAAAAATTTTGAAAAAAGATTCTCTATATTAATTTTACAATTGCAACTGAAATGAACTGAAAAATGAGATATCAAATAGAAGTATAATCAAAAAACAAAATTTATCTTAGGTGGCAATACTCAAATTTTCTTTTAAGATTAAAAACTAGGGTAAATTATGAACATATTTTTAAGATTAATAAAACTAGAAGAATCACATAACGATATAGTAGTTGTATATTTTACCTTAAAAAAAAAGTTGTATATTTTATCTTCTATGTTTGTGATAAATGTTTAATTTCATTAAACAGAATGAAAATGATTAATTTTCATTATCCCATCCCTTATGTGTGGAAATATTCTAAATTCATTCTTATATTACAGAGTTATACTATTAATTTTATTGGAATCGATATACTCATATTTTGGGTTCTAAGTTTCTCATGATGAGAGTTTGAAGTCTTGTTATCAATTCTATGCAAATAAGATATATGACGTAATCAATGATGTTCTGCTAATACAGTCAATAGTATTAAAGTTTTCTCTATTTCAAAGTCACACCATATCTACAGACCGCCTCGAATGAGGCTGTATCAAGCAACAATGTGATAGAGGAAATACTTCAGTGTCATCTCCTTTATAATAACCGAGACTTTTCTATATAGAATTTTGCTTGATTAAAATTATTATATATTTAACCGATTGTTATTCTATTGTAGATGTGGTGTAACATTTTTATCAATATATTATTAGTTCCTTAAAAAAAAATCCCTGTGTGGATCACACTTTTCTACCATACCCCAATCAATATTTATATAGAAAGCTATATACAAATATTAAAAACAAAAAAAAAAAAAAACTTCTAACATCTTTCTTTTGTTTATACCAAAAAAATTAGAAATAATGATTTCCCACTAAGAACTGCCTCTTGGATCTGTGTAATGTGGGACCCATTTTCACTACTTTGCCCTGGATCTTTGTCCTTTAAGAGGGAATTTATACAAATACTTCTACTAGTAAGAAAAAAAAGATTAAGGGAAGATCCATTAACCATTATGGTCAGATATGATTTGATAATAATCATTGGATCAGTTAAAAGTAGAGTGTTTTTAGCTGGATCAAACATCACCTTGTAATTATTTATACTACTAATTTTTACATTAATCTTATTGCAATTCTTGCTTTGACACTTTCATTACTACAACTGCATTATCACTATATGCTATGAGTCAAAGTGTAAAGTCTAAAGTTTTATTCTTCATCCCCACCAATAATAAGAGTAGATATTTTAAATTTTAAAATAAATAAAAAATTAAATAACATGATTTTTTGTAATGCAACACTGAAATAGAAAGTAATCATAAAAATTACAAAATGAAATTGTCTCATGGTGAGATGACCTTGAAACAAGAAGCTCATAAGCTAAAAGTTTCTATTATTGCTATTTGATCCAAGTATGAGACAGGTCTCACGGTGAGACCTTCTCATACAAAAATTTGTGTGAAAATTATTGTGGATGATATGAAATTTGAAGATTTCAACAAAAAATTAAAGGAAAAACAGAATTAACACAATCTACAATTTTAATTCAAATATACTCTTAGGTTTTATGAAATGGCTATATTATAACTAGAAAGTTTTTATTTTGATTTACGTAATGTAGAAAAATCAAAAGAATAAGGGATCGTGATTAATTCGTGATCAGTTTCTAAACAAATATAAATCTATTTTTACTTGATTAGTTCACATATCATTACTTTGAAGGTACATATTTACCATATAGAAGTATAATGTCAAAAGAAAGTGGTTTTAGTTACCTTCTTGCTTTCTGTTAAAGAGTAGGCTGACTAATAAGTGAAGAGTAGGTTTTATCTAGTACAAAAATCATTCAAACAAATTAACAAAAGATTTTAGTCCATCTCAATATGATGATCTCAAGGGCCGGGTGTTTTAGTATGAAAGGTCAAAAAGTGTTATAAGTTATTGTTTGTTCGATATTAATTTAATAAAAATAAAAGTGAATTAATGCAAAATAATAAATTGGGTTTCTTCTAAAACATGACTGGTAACAATATAAACGTAAGTTAACCTAGACAAATGAATTGAGTTAACAAAGGTATAGGCTGAACTAAACCAATTTGTTTTCAGGATCCTAAAAATCTATACCAAACATGCCCATGATCTTAAAAATACTTTCGATGATCTACCGTATATTAGAGTGTGATGCGATTAGGGTTTATAGAGTTATGTCGACTTTTAGAGACAAGATTTGTGATGGGATTGGGGTCGATAGAGTTTTGTAGACCCCTAGACATATCCTTTCAATTTTAGAATGAATGATAAGTGAGGGGTATCCTTTTGAATATACAAAGAATGATAAGGGGCAATATTCAACTAAAACTAACTAAATTGACTACATAGCAAAATGAGGTGCACAAAGTCCTCTCTTAGATCCAATTGGAATCGGTATTGTTTGTTATTAATAATTATTACCCCTATTTCCTAATAATAGTACTAAAAAATACACAATGTCAAACATGTTTCAGTGACACAAATTCTTGGGTTTCAAACAAAGGTTTGGAAAAGTGTAGAAAAACTTTAAAAGGGTAGAGAAAATAGTACAATGTACATACATACTCCACTCCTCAAACTTCTCATAAAGTCACCCTATCACTTCTCAACTAAGCTTTGACCCTTTTCACAACAACATTCAACTACTATGTTGGACTAATCTAAGTGAGAACATTAGAATATTGTAGGAGTATAGTATATAATATACTTCGTCCGTTTCATTATATTTGCTATATTTGACTTTTTATACAAATCAATGTGTTATTTTGATTTTTATAATTTGAACTATGCACATTTACAAATTATAAAAAGTTAATAGCATAAAAGTATACAATTAGACGATTCAAACAAGATCATACTTGATTATATTCTTTCTTATACATTAGCCGCAATGTATAAACCACACTTGGACGATGAATAGTGCCAATAACTGTAATGTAACAAGTTTTCAGAATGGAGAAAGTATACACTTCTATCCCATTCATTTTACATCATTCTGAATTACAATGTGAAAGTTTCTTGCCCTAAATAATGAAAAATGAGTTTATTCTTTATACTTCTATTAACTTTTCTTTTTGGAAAAACAAAGTACTTAAGAATTAATGGCAATACGGCATTTGCTTTTACCATAGGGAAAATATATTCAAAATTGAATGTGACATTACATACACAATCTTTACCCTTCGGTTATTTTTTCCCAATTTATTTGGCTTTTCCCTTTATTTTCCTCATATTTTTTTTTTGGGGAATGATTTTTCCTTTTCCTTTTTAGTTTCCATCTCTTCCTTTTTCCATAGTTGGATGGTCAAAAGGGAGTGGAAAAAAGCACATACTTGAGTAGATGACTAGAAAGAGTATGATTCTAAAACACATACTTCTATTTGCATGATGAAAAATGATCATAATAATTCATAGTTTCTTCCATGTGATTAATAATTGCAATGAGGTTTTGCATGCGTGCTAGCTAAACCTAACCTTGCCTTCTTGAGTGCTATCATACCTTTATTATCTTCCTAACTTCTTCATTAAGAGTGTACAATTCTAGTTCACACATGGTACAATTTGTCTAATGTCCTTCATTTCGGTTTCTTCTGTCTTTACGAGTTTACTTCTGATAATGACAAAAGAAAACCCGTCTATAAGTGCAACATAATAACTACTTCACTACACAATATACTGAAAACTCTCAGGTTGATTTCTGCGATGTAGCAAAATTAAAAGGACTGGAAAATGAGTATACAAAAGAAATGTGGGCTCCTAGTGCTTAAAAAGTGTAGAAAGTAGAGAGGGGCATATATATACTTCATGTTAGTAGTTTCACATGTTTGTCAAAGTTTTGGTAAGAAGACTAGGCAAGGCTATAGCTATTATTAGGACCAGTTCAATGACAGAATCATATTTTTTTAAAGGAATGGTCGGCTATTCAATGTCATGAAAATAACAGTTCAAGACTTTAAGTGTATCCAATTTCTTTCCATGGAGTTTATACACATTTGATATGGTTGTATTTGCTTCTTGATAAGCAACAATATTAGGAATTTAGGATAGATGTAGCAAAACTAAAAGATAATCCTAAACGGAAATACAGAAATATGGCTCGAACTTGTAAGGAAATACGGGCTGTTGTGGTATTAACTAGAGGTGTTCAATTGCGCTAGAATTGAATTACCTATAAACGATCCCAACCGAATTGAAATAAATCCAGCTATAGAAACGAAGTGTAGCACAACTCACACACACAATCGTCAACTGATGACCAGACATGAATGGTCAACCCTAGTCTTTAACTATGTCTGCAGGTTTCAGTTCGAGCTACTTTGGGTTGGGTAGTGGCTCATAAGGCATAAACAAAGCCACATTGTGTGCATCGACCGTGTAGTAAAAGTTTTTTTTTAAAAAAACAAACTGATATTCCCGCGTTATAAAGGTGTTAAAAAAGCGGATTTTGGGCAGTATCAAGGGAGATCTTATGCTTTCAACCATAATTTAAGCGTTTTGATAACCGCATTACCGTGATACTCTTTTTGCACTATGGTTGGGCTGGACTGGGCAGGGTTGCTGCGGTTTTGTATCGGTTTTCACAGCAACATCCTAAGCATGACTTTCAAACTTCATATAGAAGTAGTTATTTATCTGCAACTCCAACAAACCTCTAAAATAAATTCCAGGACATTTTAGGTTGTGTCATCCATGGTTCAGACAACTATAACCAACACCAACTAACCTTGAAAGCCTACTAATGAAATTTACACTCTTTTCACCAAAGCAAGTCTATCTTGAAGGCATTCCAACTACTTTGTACTACTGATTATGAATGTCAGTATGTCTCTAGTATATTTTGAGTCAAATTCCTGGTGTTACCTACACAAGAGTTAGTTTTAAAACAATACTCGTTCGTTCTGGGCAAATTGCTACATTTTACTCTCCCACATCAGATCTTTTTATAGACAGTATACCAAGGACATATTAGCTAGAACTGATTCACAAGATCACCCCCAAATGGTAGCCCTACCATCGGTAAATTTCAAAGCCAAAATGGGTCTTGACATTTCCTATCGCACCTCGCAAGAGTGCTTTACTAGTGGTTCTCATACAAAATCTTTACAAATCTCAAAGTGTTCTATGCCCGAATTTGCAATATCAGATTGTTACGTTGAGAAGAATATAGTTTTGCAATATCAGATTTTTTGTCACCTCATACAAAATCTTTATAAACCAAAAGGCTACATATAAGTCATACGAATTTATTTTTATTATTAGCTATGCTTATATGAAATTTTACTAATTCACACCAAATGACCAAATATTAACAGTTGCAAACAAGCGAGACATGTACTGTATGTACTAATGTTCTTCATCCCCAAAGCAGCCTTCACAGCTATTACGCATAAATTTAATAACCCATTTTATGTAAGAAAGAGGTTAACCTTACAAGTAGGTTGTTCTGTCACTTTCTGAAGCAAACCCACATTGTCTTCAGTATGGTGGCGGAGGATAAAGTCCGGGGTAGTTGCCTAAATAAATGATGTTAAAATCAGTGGACAGCAATGAGATGACAAAAAATTATATCCTTATAAGAGAAGAAACAAAACCTGAATGTGGATACGATGGAGCATGATGAGACGGCGGATATGATGGAGGATATGCTGAAGGTGGTGGTGGGTAAGCAGCTGGAGGAAATGTCGATTGATTTGTAGTTGGAGGATAAGTCGACTGATTGGAAGGTGGAGGATAAGTCGACTGATTTGGAGGTGGAGGATAAGTTGAGTGATCTGGCGGTGGAGGATATGTTGAGTGATCGGTAGGTGGAGCATGAGTTGACCGATTTGGAGGTGGAGGATACGGATTAGACGGGTACGATGATGGATTATGTGGATATGGATATGGTGAAGAAGACGGATATGCAGATGATGGGTGAGGATAGGCTGTCGGTGGGGGGTGATAGGCAGTAGATGGAGGAGCTGAGTAGGCCGAGGCTGGACTCATATGAGATGCAAATGCTGGTGGTGGAGCTGCGTAAGCATAAGGTGGGGCTGAAGGAGCGGAGCTGGCATTCGGCTTCTGCAGTGAAGTAAAGTTATCTGTTATATTACAAGGAAAAACACAATTAAAGATTTCATAAAATAAGTAACTTACATTGGCATTGGCGAAATGCATAATTAATTTAACTTCTCCAGCATATCTGTCATAAGAAAAAACTGTAAGGTTGACAAGTCATTGATGATTGATCTGATATAATTCAAAAAAAAGTAGATGAAGCAACATTTAGAATGATATAGGAAACAAGGCCATCGCCATCACCAAATAATGTTCTTGTTGAGATTACTCACATTAAAAAAATGTTACGTGTGTCGAACATCCTTTCTCTTTCATATTAACAATAAGATCTGTGATGTGGCCTCACTGATATTTCTCAATAAACGTCAGGATTGTGTATTCCAAATTTGCTTCGATTTTCCAACAATTCTGCTTAATAGGTTGCATAGTGCAATAAAATAGGCACCATATGAAAGTCTCGCTTGGACGGTTTTTTAGTGACACAGACAAGTTGAAGCAAAAAAAGAAAAATGTAATATGCTTACCAATATAGGTTCTAATAAAGTACTTCTATCAGCGATGTGCCCTGAATCAAAACGTTAAAGTTCACCTACAGAGAATTTTATGTGTATTCTCATGTAACACTACAATCATCAATATTCAATACAGTTAGCTACACTTTATTTGGGTGGATTTATGGTCTTCAAGTGAATTTGCATGAAGGATTTTCCCACCTCCCAAAATTGGTTTGTCTTTCTCTTATTCCTCATCTTCCATTGTTGTTTCTTATTCATTAGCTCATGACTCATCAGTAGTTTATACTTTGATCACGTGTGTGCAAACACTTGATTGTAGAAAATGTATATATTGAACAACAAAGCCAAATCCCTGTTTATTTAATACTAATCTACAATTAAGAAAATCATTTTCAATAATCAGATACATACGTTTTCCTCCTATATTCCAACATATGTATCATATAGACTATAGGCTCACGTTAATCCCAATTGTCCATATCAATCTTCACTACTCTTATCCACGTTAGCTTCAACTTACCTTTTGCTCTTCTAAGCTCCAGAAATTCCAAAAACTTGGAGCATTTTATTTCACATGTAAAACCAACATAACAATTTTCTCATTCTGGCTTCAAAATCTACGACTCCAAAACACTTTCATATATATTCATTTTGAATACTACCCTTTAGGGTATGTCAACTCATGCATCTTAATATAAATGCATCTTAGCTATCCCCATCTTCCTAAAAGGATCTCTTTTGAAAGCCCAGTTGACCTACACAATATAGTTGATTAAATGGCAGTGCAATAGAATTCCCTTTAGCCTATGAGTGGCACACCTTGTTTGCGTAATATTTCGGTCACAACTCTATTTGAACGGTCCATACTAAATCTTATGCTCAACATGTTGATCACTGTCTTTGTTCTTGTGAAAATTTGAACCAAGGTTCTTGAAGCACTCATTACTATTATTAATGAACTTTCCTCAATGAAGCAATAAGTTAAATAAGGAGAAGCCATTTAATTAACATTTTAAACTTTATTCTGAATAGCATATGCAATATTTAAAGCAAACATTCTTCACAACCTTCCCGGCTATTACTAAATTTTCGTTTTGTTGCATCTAAGGTGCTTTACACCGCCTTAATCAACTTATAAGTGCAACTATATATATCCAGATCATGCGTTCTTCATGAACCTGAAAAAATAAACTCCAACTTTAAAGCTCAGACAAGTTGGTAATCAAATGGTATCATGGCCCAACATTCCAAACCACGAAGCTGATAATCTACTTAGGAATAGAAATCATAAGATTGTTGTGCCAAGAACTCATTTAAAGCTCTTACAGTATAAACATGCAAAACACTACAAATAATATCTGCCTCTAATTAAAGACTGCACTAGGTGTAGGTTCATTCCAACCCCTCACCAGACATGCCAAGAGTATCAATAAATAGAAAGGTATTCTTTCATTGTGCATCTAGGCTATTATACACTCATAGTCTCTCATCTACACATTGCAATTTCCAAACCAAATCCAGAACTACTCGAAGAATTGAAAATGATCCCTTAAAGTGATTCATTTATTGATATCCTCAAAATGAAGGTCTCATTATTTCCTTATTTTCATGCAGCAGAGTCACAAGCGGTAATCTCACAACCAAAAAGATCTATATGGTTTGACTACATCTGTCCACAATACACAACATAAGCGTAATTATTTCCCATAGACCTCCAAAAAAACTTGTTGAGTGGATTCAATAGTTAACTCTTGGAGGTTGATAATTGTAGCTTAGATATGCATGGGTGTTAGAAGGAGTTCATTGAAGTTGCATAGTTGGGAGCTTGATGTGTTGGATGCTTTGTATGTATGTCAGGCTGCTGTACAAAGAAGCTCGGACAAACTCAGCTATGCTCAAACGAGCATCAAGTAGGAGGAACGACTGCCTGTTAGGCATAAGTTAACACTTTGCTCAGACGACCACCTTACTGTTCGGACGAGCAAGCATCCTACAGAATGAGCAACTTTGGGTGAGCAGATCACCTGCTCGAGCGAGCAGGCCTTGCTCTCCGGTGAACTGCACTTCTGCCTGTCTCGTGCTTAAGTGGTCAGACGAGCACACTCCCCTGGTCCATGGGTGTTTTGAGAATCAAAACCCAATTTGATTCTAGGGGTATAAATATGCAAAACCCCATTGAACTCAAAAGGAGAGAGCATTTGCCAAGAAGATTGAGAGCCACAAAGCTACGGATTAAGTGGAGAGTTTCTCACAAGAAATCCTTGTGGTTTTGTGAGTGTAATTAGTGCCAAATTTTTTATTATATTCTCTTGCAACACAACAATCATCAATATGATTGGCTTTCCCTAAGGGTGGATTTTAGTCTTCAATTGGATTTGCTTGAAGGATTTTCTAATCTCCCAAAAGTGGTTTGTCTTTCTCTTGTTCTTCGCCGTCAATTGTTGTTTTCTTATTCATTTACTCTTCAATTGCTATTTCTTGACCATTTTACTCTTCAATTGTCCATTCATTGATTGTGTGTGTGTGTGTGTGCAAAGTGCAAACACTTAATTGTGGGTACAAAATTTAACTTATTATCCACTAAATCTTAACAAAACTTCACATATTGATCACCCACTTAGGAATTTAAACCTTAAGATTATTGCGCTAAAACTCATATAAAGCTCTTACAGTATATACATGCAAAATATTATAGATACAAATTATAAAATTTTGTTTCCTTTGTAAACCACTAATTATCACTTGTCAAGTTGTCAATCACCCATTTACTAATCCTCTATATGCCTCTAATCAAAGACTTAACTAAGGATTTAGTGGAGAGTTTCTCACAAGAAATCGTTGTGGGTTTGTGAGTGTAATTAGTGCCAAATTTTTGTCTTTAATCTCTTGCAACACTACAATCATCAATATGATTGGCTTCCCCTAAGGGTGGGTTTTAGTCTTCAAATGGATTCGCTTGAAGGATTTTCTAATCTCCCAACAGTGATTTGTATTTCTCTTGTTCTTTGTCCTCAATTGTTGTTTCCTGCTCATTTACTCTTCAATTGCTATTTCTTGATCATTTACTCTTCACTAGTCCATATATCGATTGTGTGTGTGTGAAAAGTGCAAACACTTAATTAATTCCAGCAAAATTTCACATATTGATCACGCTCCTTAAAAATATTCATAAATATATCCCTTAGTTATTCGAGTTTGTGACTTTGCGTACTTCTATCAAACACAGACAGACGAGGGTAGTATACAAAAAAAACCCATGAATTCAAACCAAATTAAAGTGTCGTCTAATGAGGGCACACGGGCAAAAGAGGTGATATGATTCATGATGAAGAATCCAAGTAGCAGAAACAAGGGCTTCTTCCATCACATACAATTGGCAAAACTCACAATCTTTACATTGAAGAATATAGTATTGTTACATCAACTGAACTTATAATTTATGGCAAAAATAAGCCTTAAAGAGACACAAGACAACCATACATACCGCCCCGTTTTTGTCTGAAGAGTCCATGATCTATCATCAAAGCCCCTAGTAAGAACATCCTGAATTTGAACTCTACAATCAACATCAACAAAACAAGAAGCAATTAGAAATCAATGATCAAAATCACTACCCAAAAATCAAAATTGAAATGTGATTAAAGAAACTTACTTTCCACTTCCAATAAAATCATCAAAAGTAAGAGTATTACTATTCCATACAACAACATTAATTTCCCTAAGCCCTTCAATTAATGTCAAAACAAACTTCTCTTGAAATACTGGGTTTTTACCTCCATCTACACAGTCAAAAAGGGGGGAAAAAAATCCATTTCAATCAAACAAATTCATCAATCAAATTCAATTAGAAAACAAACCCAGAACATAAAATCAAGCAAATAGAAAAGAAGGAAAAAACCTGTGCATGTACGGGTTCGAAACTTGGTGCTAGCATATTCAATACAAACATAAGGATCTTGTCTTGAAATCCATTCTGTATCTTTCAATTTGAAACACCCAACAACTGCAAATAATAATAAAAATAAAAATAATGACGAAAGAGTCAATTTTTATAGAAAAAGAAATAATCTTTTTTGACAGAAAAAAAAACCCAATTAATTAATTAAGATTCACATTGATTTGAAGAGAAAACGAATCATAAAGAATATACAAAATGAAGATTAAGACAGGAAATTTTGACCTGTAAGTTCTAGCAGTTGACCTTGGATACCAGAGATCGACATGGAAATGAAGAAAGGTGTATAATTTGTGAAATATTGTTGACTAAATCCTTTCAGAAATATGTATAATTTTTTTTTTTTTGAGTATTTATACTTAGAACTAGTCTTCTTGAAGTAGGAGTATTTTTTAGTATTGTATACGGTCAAAGTTTATGTACTCGTCTACTCGTCTTACAAGTTAAGAGCTGACTGACGACTGTTAGTCCTCTAATACGATGAGACTGCATTCCATAGAAATATATAATATTTTCCTCATTTCATTATACTTTTTTCCCACATAAACTATAATTTTTTACGCAATTCAATGAATAATATTGATTATTTATATCTTAAATTATTTTAAATTGAAAAATTATAAAAGTTTGATATAGTAAAATATGCAATTAGACGATTCAGATAAGATCCCACTTGACTATATTTCTTTATACACATAAGATAAGATGTAATATATAAAATAAACTTGAAAGATGAATAGTACCATTATGTGTAATGTAGCGATTATTTCAGGACGGAGTAAGTAATTTTTAGAGAAAATTGTTAAAAATAAATTAATTTTTGATTGATGTGTTCAAAATAAATTTAATTATTGTTTATTTTTAAATAAATTAATTTATTTGGTATAATTGCTGAAAATAAACCTAACTATGGTTTATACATTTTTCTAATTCTTGACTTACATAGAAGTTTTGATGATGGTTATAAATAATTGGTGAATTTATTTTAGCTAATAAATCTAATAGATGAGTTTATTTAAATATAATTAATAGTGAATTTATTTTTAGCAGATCAAACAAATATTGGTTTATCATTTACAATTTTATAGTGTTGTAATATATTGTCTGTTAGTATAATAATAAAGTGTTTTATTGTAGGGATATATTATAATAAGAAGATGAGTTCAATTTTAAATACGAAAATCTCTATAAATAAAATAACTAAAAAATAAAAATTGATGCACAGTAAAAGGAACACAGAACATATTAGTCATTACAAAAAATCATGTGAGACAGTCTAGTTGAAAGATGCGTCTTATACATAAATTAAATAATTTATATCATACATATTAATAATTAATTTATATCATACATATTAATAATAGGAGCTCTTTAGTCATTATTAGATGGATTTGCTTTTTTACTTTCCAGATTGGTACACCTAAGTGTCATGTTGTATGTTTAATGGTGTACTTCTATTAGTTGAATATTTTTGAGGACTTATTATGAGCTAACTTTTTGCGGTTTTAATTTTGGGATTAAAAATACAAACTGTAATTTTCGAGATCTAATTATTTATAATTTTATAAAATTTTGGTGCCTTAAGTCAAATTAAAAGCAATTTAATTTGATATTCCCATTATTTCTTTAGAATAATATTATATGACTTAAAAGAAAACTTACATACCTAAGTGAAATAGTGCAATTCCATGTGAATGATTAGATGAGCTACTATATACTAAAATCAATCCATAGTTTCATGTTCCAATTGGTGATCTTGATTATACTCAACTTAAAATACAAAAAATAATACAACCTATGTTTCTATAATCTCTATACTCCTCTTTTCGATATGATAGATTTTGAAATAAGTTTAGCAATTAAAAAAACAATAGTCATATTTTTACATGATAAGCCATATAAGGATAAATTAAATTTTGTTGTATGTTCTTGCAATTTTGACATCGAATAAGTAAAACGGTTAGAGCCCTTTACAATTTGAGTTAGTATAGGTAAATAAGGGTTATTTATTTATGAAAGTAGTAAATCACCCTTATGTGTCTTCATTTTATAAGAGGGCTTTTAAGATTTTTATTTTATCTTTTTCTTATTTTGTTTATTTTAATATTATGTATTTTGTCATTTTGTGGTTATTTGCAAATAATTATTGATTAGGATTTTCTTCTACAATTTTTAGCCATTTGCTTTTTATTGCTTACTTTTCTCAACGGCCATACTATGAGTCCCAATCACCATTACATCTTTGTCCTTATTCTTGATGATTAAATTGATGAATCGTTTCATATTCAAATTTCAATCTCTATTATTGAAGTACTTATTTTTGCATTATTTTGGCGTTTCTTTATATATTAAGCATACATATGAATTATTCATTCGGTTATGCGGAGCAAACTCAACTTTGGATGTGAGTTTCAATCCTCTTTTGTGTAAGTGCATATATGAGAGGACATAGTGTGTTCAACTTGAACATCGGGTGCTTTGTTTTGCCCCGGAGACACTCACCAAATATCGTTGATAAGCTAGAGACCTTACGTCTTGCACACTAACGTCTGAATCATTTCATAAGGCAACTTTTTTTTCCATTCCAATTTTTACTCAGATTGGCCATCATGTATAGATTCCAAAAGACCACTCACATGGTATCTTCTTGGAAAATCTTTGTTGGAAGTGTAATATATTCTAGATCTAGTTCTGAAGCAGAGTACAAAACAATGGCGGAAGCAACTTCAAAGGTGGACTTCAAAGGGGTGGTAAGATTACTTCAAGAGTTGGAAGTTGAACATTTGCAGCCAGTCACCCTACATTGTGATCTGCACTCTACATAGCCAAAAACATTATCTTCCATGAGAGGACCAAACACTTAAAGGTGGACTGCCACTTAAGGTTAAGGTGCTTAAGAGTCTTCTCGGCTTACTTACTTACAAAACACCAATACGCACTTTACATTGCCAAAAACATTGTCTTCCATTATAACACATGTTCTTAATTGTAAATGAAGCAAAGAAGAAAGATAAGTACATCCAACAAAAAAAAACTTACAAACTACACCAAGTAACAACCTTTTATCCCCAAATCCCAATTCACAATTGACAATGCAAGCCACAAAAACAATTGAACATAAAATTGAATAGGGCATGAACTTTCTTAACCAAGGAAATCATTTTGCTATGGTATGTATTTTCTTTTTATCAACATATTTTTAAGCAAGCAGCAACCGAGCCCCCATGTTTAGTCACTTTCATAATCTTCATCTCCGAAGGTAAATACAGAAGCATCTGCTGCCATTGCTTTGAATTCACTAACCCCCTCAGTGTTGAGAGTTGGGAGGGTCGTTGCAGCACCCTCCGTTTTATAGTCTTTGAGTAAATGGCCATCTGTCGAATCACCTTTACCAAGCGATACTTTTTCAACTTCACGTGCCACACCATCTACCTGCTGATTCGAAATGGTGTTGGTTTCAGAGGGAGGAGGAGCGGTCGATTTCGCAGCTTCTACAGAAGAAGCTGCTTGAGCTTTTCTACCTCTTGACGAGCCTGATCCCTCGGACTCATCATCTGAAAACACATCATCTTTGTCCTGCTGTTCGCTTTGGGCGTGACTTTGAGAGTCCTTGCCAGCTTCAGGTGCAGAAGAAGGCTCATTTCCTGGATTCTCACCAGGCTTCTGGGCCACATTTTCGGGATGGGGTGTTGTTGGACTTGGGGGAGTCCCATCATAGTCTACAAGGACAATCTCAACTTGGAATCCAGGGGATGGCAGTTTCCGCTGAATTAGTTCAGAAAGAATTGTACAAAATCAGTCACCAGAAAGCATTCCATGATTTATCAATTAAAAGATCCATCAGAAACACAAATCAGTATCTGATAATGTTTCAACACATAGTACAAATATGCGGTAACAGTCACAAGTGTGGTAACACAATGGTGATGGAGTAACGAAAGTGATACGGTTATCGTAACACCAAATGTCGACTGAAAGATTGAAGCATACCTCGAAACGGCCCCAAACGCAATTTTAAATAACACGGGAAATACGGTTCATTGTTTTTCTGAAACCTTTGCAATGCAATTGATGCAATGCGGCCGTAATTTTTGCACTATGAACATTATGAAAAAGGTACCGCTTACAAGTAAAATAACTTAACGAGTAATCTTTACAAGAGCTTGTCCTAACCTTGTCAAACCCATCCATATCACCGGTGTTCAAGATCTTTCTATTTTCTACCATAGTTGTGTTCAACCAACTGCATGTAGTCAGAAAATCATATGTTAGGATTTTACATTGCCATAAGAAGCACAAGAAACAGATGTTTCTGATATAGGTAGCGAAACGTACAAATAAAAATCTCCTTGACGATCATGAAAATGGACTTTGAAATCACCAGACAATTCTGTTAACCCAGGTTCTCCTGGCAAAGCAAAGACCATTATCCCTTTCTTTGGTGCAGTAAACCAGAAATCCTCAGTCTGAAAAATCAAGTCTACAAGCTTAAATCCAAGTTCAAATGATAGGACACATCCACTTCAATTCATCTGAATTCTAAAGACACCAGGTAACTCACCGTCAGATCCTTTGTTCTTGGATGTTTCTTCGTAGAGAACAAAACACCTGTGCTCAGCAAAGTGGAACAAGAATCAAATAATTGATTGGAAATGCAAGTAGAAATGGAAGAGTGCAGATGCAGAGTCTTAGATCACTCATATGGTGATTATGCAAACCAAAATTATCATGCATCGAGCCTCAAAACTGACAAGTATATGATATTTCATAGAAAGGTCAGATTGTCAAAAGGTAATTAGGTAATTAAAGATCTCATTGTTTTCTCACTGTGACGGGTGAACTGTGAAGCGACGAAAGCAAACTGTTTTAGAATAAACAGCGGTAAATTTCATTAACATATCAAAATACACTTCAGCAGTGATACCCAACCCACCATCGATTCATAGGGGGGAAAGCTCGGTTTGCGGTTTGGGTGTTTCGTAAAACCAAATCAAAACAAATTTAATTTGATTTTTGATATTTCAATCAAAATCCAAACCAAATTTGGTCACAATCCCAATCAAACCAACCAAAATTATTCGGATTGATCTTTTCCAGTACAATCCAAACCAAGTCCGAACCAAATTTATTTCTGTTTTAAAATTTCCAGTCGAAATCTAAATCCTAAAACTTCCAAATCATATTTCTTATTCGATTTGGTTTACGATTTTATCCAAATAACTTTCAACCCTAACCATCGCTACCCAAGATGGCTCTCGTTATCGAGGATGCGGTCCATCTGCAACTTATTAAGCAATTAATTCTTGAGACGATACAGGTTCTTTCTTAATTAATGGAGATAACTTGGGAAAAAAACTGAAATATCATTCAAATAATGACACTTGATGCATCATGCACGTCACATAAAATATCATTGAAACAAAAAGAAGAATTTCCAACCATGGGACCAGAAAAACTAAAGATTGACTTATAAAAGGACTTTTTTTTAACCAAAAGTCTGATAAATACAAATCAGTGAGTAATTTTTTTTTTTGTCAAAAGTACAAATTAAGAAAGTTTTGTTATAAAAGACACCTATGGCTGTAATCAGGAGAGAAAGTCAAATATTCGAGTGTTGATCTGCTTTGCTAAGATGTATCTTAAATTTTGACAAAAAAATTATACAAAGGCGAGTTTTGGCAGTAAGTCCTAAGATAAATTATTTATAGAGGTATTGATTACTGAAATATGTCGGATATCATAAAATTCAAGCAAGTTATAGAAAGAACACATTTTCTGTGGAACAGGTCACAATTTCAGGACAGAGTACAACATTCAAAACAAAAAAATACTAATGTGCAATATACCGTTATGATCTGAGACACTTATGTGGGGCCTTATCCAATAAGGACACCTGTGGAGTCGAAAACCTCTAAGCATGCACCTGGAGGTATAAGAGAAGCCAATATAAGTGAAAGAACAGTTAATGTAAGAAACATTCATCAAAAACCACATTCAGTGTCATACCTACGACCAGGCTGAATCTCGCCATTGAAGTACGTTAAGGTTCGTTCAAAGTATTTGACATACCTCTGCATAATATTTAATAGAAAAGGGATTTAATAAGGCTAAAAGAAAATACAGCACAGCTCATCAAAAGTACCATAACTTCATCAAGTTGATAGCAAAAGTACTGACAATCTGACTTGGAAGAACAAGAGCCTTTCCATCAAAACATCTTTTTTGATTATAGTAATCGATCGACTCCTCCGCGGTTGGGAAGAACTGTAGAAGTTTCACAGAGATCAGCTAGTTTTATAATCGGGAACAGAATTTAGAAGTGAAGTATAACTGCAGAGCAACACAACGGAACTCTTTGATCCTCTAAACAAATGCCAGAGGATTCTCAAGTCTCACCTTCAAATATAAAAGAAGACTGGAAATCATTAAACCAGTCCGAGCCATTCCAGCCTTACAATGCACAACCACAACATTCTCAATGTCCTCTTTCAACCATGAGTAAGCACTTTGACAAAACGATAAAATGAGCCGGATTGGAGGGCAATTATGGTCGTCAAAAGGGCAACTAGCAACCTACATCAACAAAGCACATCATAGAAGAGTGTCAATATAACTTAGATGGCCATCCATGTCAGTATGCCATTCATATCAGAAGCCAGAAATATTATCGAAGTCTACAATATCTCAGAGCCATCAGGGCCTACAGTACTACACATCAATCATCAAAATGTATATTGGTTGCTAGAAGTGATTTTGGCAATATGTACATAACAAGATCTATTTAAACAGCTAAGTTCTTTTTAGGCAAAAGTCACTCCCATACTCCAATCCAACCACATGGTAAACTATTTACGAAATTCAACACATCTACACGTTGAGAACAGTAATACTAAACCTGACAAACAGAAGCAAATAGAAAGGCCAAAAGCCTAGCAAGGAAGTTGCAAGTATAAATCTTCTATTGAAAACCAATAAGTAGTTCATTTTTCATGTAACTATGAGCAGAAAAAGATAGCACACGCATAAAACTGATAAACATGGAACTTCCGGTGAAATGATGAAAACAATTAAATATAGATCAAGTCAGGTCTACAAAGTTAAGTAACAAATACTTCAACTGTACAAATTAGTCTTGTATAACACACCTTTCCTTCAAAAAGTGAGGCATCGTATAATCTTTCAGAACAAAGATTGTAAACTTTGTACTTGTCCTGCAAGATGAAAGACCCACAGAAGTCAGATGATATTCACAATATGATGAACAAGATTCAGGATTTCAAAGAGATTTTAGTGACCAAATTACAATTTTGATCTTTAATATAATTTATCCTGTGTTGCCAAAAATCTAACCCTTCATTTACACGTCTAGAGGCTATGATGGCTGGCAGATATTAACATAAGCTTGCAGAAGTATCTAAAGAGGTTACAACAAAACATAAATATTTAAACAGAAGTAATGGAATTAATGAATCTTCATGTCAGAAACTATGTAATTAGCATAAATGAAGCAATTAGTGAATGTAACAAAAATTTGTGGCGTAAAAAATACACAGTAGTGAATAAATCAATGCAGTAACCAAAATAAATCAACCAAACAAAAACTACGTAAGAAACAGACCACGGTCAATGAGACAACTTTCAAAACTAGACACGACTAATTTGTCCAATTACCTTATGATGGCTTTCTAAAAAGCTGATCACTTCCTCCATGTGATTACGGTATAAACCCTGCATCACATCATTGTTTGATTCAGAAATTAGCATACAGAAAGAAAGTAGGTGACAAAATTTGAATTGACTTTAAAGATACAACAATCAAAGAAGTCAATGACCTCTACATATCCAAAAAAGCCAGAGCTCATATCACCAGCTGGAAATCCCATAGCAATAATGTTCTCCGTGATATACGTCATATCCAAATCATATCCATTTTCCTGTAGTGAAGCTAACATTATCAGAATCACAAAAGAACAGTCATGCATTATTCATGAGAAAAGCAAAGAGACAGGAGAAATAAACTAGTAGGTCCCTCTCCAAACTGCTCCTAAAAAATGCAAGACTGAACAACATATTTTGATTAAGCTGAAAGTATCACCAGTGAGTAAAGTTTGAGATTTAAATCACAATTCACTGAAAGTATGCTCTAACTTCAGTGATAGAAGGAATACAAAGACCAATGAACATGTTAACCAGCTAATTAAAGCTTCTTCGTGTGGACAGGAAATAAGAGATGTTAACTAACAACAAACTAACTTGCATGATTCACATTATCTGTTCACAGTTACATCAATTGTTAAATCACTTGAAGAAACAGTATTTCACAACTAAAAGCATAACAGAATATAAAGTAATCAGAAAGATCCTTCAAATGTAGCGCTCATGTTTGAATAGCAATTTTAGCATTTCACAACTCAAGCTCATAAAAGAGTAAAAGACTGAGGAGTTGATACTTTGTTTCTTAGCATTTAGCTTATGCAGGACAGGATATAAATACCTAAATTATGTAGAAAATTTGCCTAATTAGTAACTACTCCCATCATCAAATTATAATATATGTATATATCTTCCTAACTAGTCCCTTGCTCAAAATATTGAGACTCTGTTGCAAACTTGCAATACTTTAATATACTTTGATGAGATGAAAGATGGCGGATCACGTGAGAAGTTTCTGTTTTTAGATCTACCAATTAAATTCATAAAAGAAAGATGAGACTGGAAGCTTAATTCAATAAGATCAAACAAGGTAATGTCACCTGATATCTTCGTTTGTTTTGGGAGACAACATGACGAGCCTTGACAGACACTGCCCTTGCTGCACTTTTAGATGTGTCAACCAATCCTCTGGTGATGGTTCCAAAAAAATTTGACTGAGAAGATCCAGCTTCAGCAGCTTGTTCAGGTGTTGGCTCTCTAGGAGATAAACGTGAAGCTATTCCACTAGTAAACCGTGCAAAGGCTGATTTCGGAGAATTTTCAGTAGGCAATTCAGCTTGACCCCCAGCTGACGGTGTTGGAATTTTCAAACTTTTTGCCCATGATGAAATCCCCAATATTGATTGCTTGGGAGATCCATCACTTGCAGCATTAACAGCGTCTGTTGTAGTAGTAGGATGTATATCTGAACTATTGATAGGAGGTGTGTCAGGTGCCACTGACGAGTCCATAGGCCCAGCTTCCATTTCCGTCACGTGTTGTGTTTCAAATGCTCAAATCCCAAGCATTAATAGTTGATTATTCAAGCTGCAATAATCAAAATTCCCTGAATTAGATGGGGCAGAGAGAAAAAATTAAGTAAATACGAACAGTACTAGTAGTTAATCACTTGGTTCAATTCCATAGCAACAAACGCTTAGGCATACCTTCAGCTCACCCTTCCCCACTACTAAATTTATAAGAAGAAATAGGAAGAAACAAAAATCTTTCAAACATGATTCTAACTTCTAGTGAATGACTAACATTGTTTTTGGATTAGGAGTTAGAAGGGAAAGGAACGAGTAGGAATAATGGGAGGTCTCACTTGGTTTGTTTAGACGGGAAGGAAAGGAAAGCGAAAAAGTTCACGCTAACTAACATAGACATTTGAACTTCCTAGGAAATGTCAAAATGGATCGCGTTTAGTTAGCAATTAACATACAACTCGTAGGAATTTAGTTACCATGGTGCCCCTTGATTCTTAGTAACTAGAAAATCCTGCGTCAATCGCAATTTCTAATGTGCTACCAAACACAAAAATCAACTTCCTAAGAATTATACGAGGAAGGTATTTACTCCACGTCTCCATTAAGCTCCAATGTTAACCAAACAAGTCTTATTTTCCTCCCGAATATCCACTTTTGGAGAAATTTTGAAATTTATCAACTAAATTAAGGTAGTTAATCCCTTCAAAACTATCCCTTCTAAATCCCTCCCATCTCAAAATTAACATCCAACAAAGGAAAATCTATTTCATCAAATAACTCCCCCTCTAATTCCCTCCATCAAAACACAAAGGTAACAAAAAGTTTTTGCACCCTGCGCAATCCACCTCAAAATCTCATCTATTGCAATGTTTATCTCAATGCGGAAGGTGGAATTTGTGAAAATGAAACGAAATGTGAGGTTATCGAATTCAGATCATCTTAAAAAGAATTAATTTTCAAAATACAAAATAAAAAAACCTATTCCAAAACAACAAAGCTACCATTAACGTTCATAAAAAATTACAAATATGCCACATTCAAATCATGTTAAAAGCAGCAAGACAAATGATACTCATACGAAAACCAGGAACCCTAATAAATTAAATCAAAAATTTTAATAATCACGATCTAATTAATCGAGAAAAGAGACGAAAATACCTTTAGAGATTGAAGGTAATTTGAAAGGTGAAGATGATGATTGATTTATTGGAGTAGTGAGGGTTTCAGAATTCAGAGGAGAGAGAAAGTAGAGAAAGTGTGTTATGTGTTAAACTTTTTGGATGATCATGAAAACAAAAATGATACGAATGGTCACGTGCTACATGTGTCGGACGATTTGTGAGCCGTTCATTTCCTTGATGATCTTTGGTTGGAATAGGATCTACCGATCTAGTAGTCATCAATGGCTGTTAATGCTTTTGAGCGGTGGAATGATGGCACTGTTGTACCCCTTGTTTTGGAAGTGTGATTAACGGATTTTAATAAGTCAAAAAATTTTTTGTTAAGAAAAATAAGTCAATAGATTGTTTGCCAAATAAAGTTGATTTTTTAAGTTGTGGCTGATTGACTGTTGAACAATTGGAAATGTTGGCGGTTTTTGTTGGCTTTTAAGCTAGTTGTTTGTGGAGATGTTTGGTAAATTTGAATATTGGTTGTTGGCTGTTAACTGTTTATTAGAGAAAAAGTGGGTCAACAAGCCAAAAGTCAATCCAAAAAGCTAGTTGGATCAACTTTTTCATTTTGGCTTAAAAGCCAGCTTTTCAGCTGCTTTAAAGGCCATTTACCAAACACTTTTTTTGACTGTTTGACCAACCAATTAGCCAAAAGTCAATCAAAAAGTTAAGTCAAAAGTCAATTGCCAAACATAGCTGAAACCATTGATTATTTTACTATTTTCTCATATTCACTACAAGTGTCTTATTTGCTTTATACACTATATCTAATACACTTATTCAATCTTTAATATCTCTAATTGTACATAATTAAAAATTATGGAAAGTTGATGTAAAAAATCTTTGCATTGAAATGAATCAAATAAGATTCCACTTAACTATATTTTAGCTTATAGATTAATAATAAAATGCAAATTAAGGGTAAGAGATAAACACTGCCCAAAAAGCAATAGGACACTTGTGGAGAATAAGAGTGAATATTTTTAAAGTTGGCTGGATAAGTTGGCTATTTAAAACAAAATTCACAAATCCTTAAATGGGACGATCTCATAATATGACTTTCTCTATGATAGTGGTCTATGTACATTTAAGTATTTTACTTATAAAGGTAATTAATTATATAAAATAACAAGTAATCATAAAAAAACGAGCTAACAATATGGGTCGTCACATGGTTAGACCGTCTCTTACAAGACGTGCTGAAAATATTTGGTAAAATGTAGATATTAATTGTTGGCCTTTTATTTTTAAAAAAGTCTCAAAATAAAGTGGACAAAACTTTTTTTTCATGTTACATAAAAGTCACCTTTCCAGCTAGATGAAAATGCATTTACCAAATGCTCCCTCCAACTCATTTTAATTGTCCTATTTCCTTATTTGGGCAATTCACTTCAATTGTTTCATTTCCTATTTTGTCTATCTTTTTTACCAAAATACCCTCATTTTTCCAATTTCCAATACCCAACTACCACATTTACAATTAATTTAATCAATTAAAATACCCAACTATCACCTTTTTGGTGGACCCCATCTCACTCTTAATATCCGTGCCCAACTCAAATGGGACAATTGAATTGAGTTGGAGGGAGTATATTTTTTTAACATTTTAACCAACCAACAAACTAAAAGCTAGAAATCAACTAAAAAGTCAACCTAAAATTCATTTACCAAACCATCCTAATAAAAAATTTATATGGGCTTGGATGGTAGATAAGACAATTAAATCAAAGCTTCCAACACTTTTTCCCTAATGAAATGATAATCCAATTCAATGTATTTGTGGATGCATATTTTTTCTATATAAATAGTAGATTGATTGTTACAATTATAGATTTTTAAGTTTTCAAAACCCATTTTAGTTGATAGGTCTTAAATTTGAGAGTTTATGGTAGAAGAAATTAGAAGAGGGAAAGAAAAGCCGTTAATAGAGCTTAAACAATAGAAGAGAAAATCACTTCATTATTTTGATAGAATGAAAAACATATAAAATAATACCCTATTACATTATTTATATTCTACTAAATCTATGCCACTATACTACTATACTTATACTACTAAAACTATACAAATATACTAATACCAATTATACGTATATTCCAACAATAGGCTAACCAACTAAGCAACTTCAACACCTTAACCAACCAAGCAACTTGATCAGAGGCATCCGGAGGACTTGCCTAACATCAAGACATCCTTTTATTGATCTTCTAGAGTCAACACTAGATGCTTAATAACTATTTGAGCAGGCTTGTAAAATGATATGACTAGTAGCAACAAGATTGTCCCCTGTCCCCTGTCCCCATGCCCACATGTGGTGTAAACATAATTAAGTGTATGCGTTAATGCATTCTAGTATGCGTCTGGACAGCGTCTCTAGAAAGCTGCATAAATTTACTCAAGGTCTGCACTGTATAGGAAGATGCATATTTAAGTGTAATCCTATTATGGTGTTACCTATGGAGTTCTAAAATCTAAATGGTCAAAATCAATTTCTCACGGTTTCACTCTTTTAATGCAACTTTTATTCTTCTATTTTTAGAAGGCAGTGCAAATTTTAATCTATTTTTCAAGTTCTTATCATTTTTAAATTGGGGCACAATTATTTTAAAAATCTTCGCCATATTCTTGTTTTGGTATTCAAAATTAGACACAAATTGTCGTGAGAGACGATATCTCCAAGAGACGCATTAGATATATAGGTTAAATAGTCCAATTAATACAATACTCAAGCCATAATGAGCTGAAGATATATTGAAACTTGGCAACTTTTCAATAACTCCTCAACGTTCACAGTATGCAAACCATACTTCAGTATATCATCAAAGAAAAATGTGCAATGTTCCATGTCATTAATATAGTTTGATTGCCATAAATATAACAAGTACGAAATAGAAAATATATACAAAACCACCAAGCAAGAAGTAACAATGCGTGGTGAAGAATCTGCATTTTTACTTAAATGAGATGAGAATCAGCCAACTTAGCAACTGTTGTTCTGCAGCATGATCTAGATGTTGCCCAAGTTGAGAAATCTATATTTGTTGCAATGTTAAGTGCTTAGAAAAAAGGCAGCATCTTTGCAGGAGTACGCTTCATTGCCTTAACACTGAATGGGCTGTTCTTGCTCTGTAACGACAAAGTAGAAGATATCAGCTCCAGAACTTCAAATAGACAATGAACGGGTTAGAACGAGAAGTAATATGAGCTTACCGCATTGCAAGTACCCTTCTTAGTGTTGCAGATGGGATAGTCATGGGGACAGCAGCTCGAGTTATCAGGACAGCAGACAGCAGACTCCAATGGGCAGCAACCCCATGCAAAGCAGTAAGATCCGTACTCAAAGACGCAGCAGCAGGTGGTAGCGGAAGGGCAGGAGTAGTAAGAATCACAAGTTACAAGGGCTGAAGGTGGAGATGGTGGGGTCGGACCTGGGTTAGGAGGATTCGCACTAGTTTTGACTGGGTAAGAGGCCTCAATGGCAATTCCACACTTGCCGGAGCTCAAGTTCTTGGCATTCCTCTCAACCCTTATGTACCCATCCTCTCCCCAGTCAGCACCCCATGAATTCTTCACAAGCCAGTAATCCTTGCCATCCTCGGTGCCATAACCAACAGCTGTAACACCATGATCCACGTCTGATCCACAGTGTCCGGTGAAAACACCCTGCATATGCAGACAATTACCATTAGTTTTCTTCAGAAGATGAAACCAGGATCACAGATTAAGTTGAGAAAAAATGTGATGACAGAGCATTTACATACCGACTGATATAACTGGAAGGCATAACCACCGGCTTCAATAGCAACACTTACTGGCTGGTTGGCAACTGCCTTCTGCAAAGCCTTCTCATCATTTTCAGGAACATCTTCAAATCCATCAATTGTGACAACCTTGGCATTCTTCTGCAGGAAAAAAAAAGAGGCTGAGTGAGTCAAGATGTCAATCTCATAAAAAGCACTTCTATAAGACAGTTGAAGTGCTAAATTGATGATAGGGTAAAGCATGGTACAAACTTTGGCCTGATCACAAGTTCCATCCTTCTGTTTATAAGGATAATCTGCTTCAGTATCAATACCACCATTGTTTATGATGAATTGAAATGCGTAGTCCATAAGACCACCATCACATCCAGAGTTGAAAGAAGTGTCACAATCAACAAGCTCTTGTTCAGACAATGCAACCATATCCCCAGTAACGATTTGGTTTATTCCTTCCACAGCAGCAATTGCGGAGAAGGCCCAACAGCTCCCTTCATTTCAAAAAAGTAAAAAGGTCAGTAATACCCAAACTTTATACTCTTCTGCCCGTTCAATTTGTCTCATTTATTCTTTTTAGTCTGTCCCAATGAGTTTGTCCCATTTCTATCTTTGGATATGACTCCACCACTTTTACTCTTTTTATCCTCTCTCTTATTTCTAAATACTCCACAACTTTAAGTCACTACCCAATTTGTTAGTCTCCATGCCGAAAACAAGTGGGGCTATTTGGTTGGGACAAAGGAGTAACTTATTAGTCAACCAAACCTCTTGATATCTCACATCTCTCATAATCAAGTTCTTTATAACCATAGTTCTATAGATAACAATTGATACGTTTTCTCCATCCCTTAAAATTTACTCCAATTAATCCCAATATGTAAAACATTTACTTTAGATGTAGCAAGAATTGACCAAGGTGGTAAGATAAAAGCAATTTCCAAACAAATTACCATATCCTGAATGCAAACTAGTTACACAAGTATCCCCGCAGAGTAGGTTTATATGGAACGATGGATTTATAAAGAATGAATTAGATAGTCAAGTGAATGAAGTGTATAGTAAAGAGTGTAATTAACAAAAAAGACAAATTAAATTTAAAATATTTATATATGTTCCAAATCCATATGAAACTTACACAGAGACACAAATATCCTTTATTTTACACCTGAAATGATAAAATGATTATGAAATGGGCACTTGGCAGGTACAGATACTTTAGACCACTACGAAATTAGTGGGGCATCTAAACTCTGGCCCTCATAACATCAAAAGTGGAAAACGGAAAGAATTATAAAAAAATTGGAAAGTATGAAGATATTTTCATAAAGGGCCAGCAACAAAAAGATTCAAAAAATAGCTAACAGCACACTGTAATAGAGCCAATATTCGGCCCACCATATTGAAAATAATCTATCAGCATCATTTTAAACATAAAGAGCTATTCCCAGCTCCTAAGAAACCTTAGGTACATACACCCCAGATTCTTTTCATCTTAAATGAATATTAATATGAATTAAATCTAAATTTGATTTAGAATAGTAAATTCATCTAAGAGAAGAACAGGAGCTTGAATGGAGTATTACCCCGACTCTTTAAATTTATCCCTTTTAATCTTTGTGTTTAGATTAGATGAGGCAAACTCTAAAAAAGGAGAGAGTGTTATAGGTGATAATAAAATAAATCACATAGGAGTACTCTTTGTTTTTGTTTTTAATGCAATAAATATATTATCTTAACCCGACATATGGTGATGGAGGCAGACAAAATTCATATACTTATTCAATGATAAAGTATAATCAAATATATTTAAAGGCATGAACCTTACATGCTTACCAATGCAATTCAGATACTTTATTCCTCTTAATGTATACTAATAATAGTTATAAAATGTGAAATACATCACATTTGTTGACTTTTTATCTCTAATCACTCTTTCCTCATCGACATATTATACTCAAGCTTTATACTTTCTTTAATCAACAAGAACGTAGATTCAATCAAATGAGTGAGCATTCAACCATATTCATATAATAATCCTATGAATAACTGAAATTAATCTAATTAATTGAGGCCTTATTCTCTTTAAATTTCCAAAAAAATTAAGCAAAAACAAGAACAATTCAAAGAAAAAAATCGGAAGAAAAACAATTCAACAAAAGATAAACTAGTTCAGCAGAATCAGGGTATGACAACAAAAGTTAAACAATTCAACAAGATTCCAAATAAACGTAGCCACTCGTAACTCATAAGCAAACAAATGAAAGTACTCCTAAAACCCAATAGTCTGTTTACCCCTCTTTCGACGAAATATCCTACTTTCACAAAACAACCAAACAAGCTTGTTCTGAGTTTTTCGCCTTTTCAAATACTGGACAAATATTTTTTTAACACGTGTTGTGATCCTAAACTTCTAACTTTTCTGTATAAGGGGTGTTTGGCATGTGGAATAGAACTTTTTGAGGCTTTATATCAGACTTTTAAGATAAAACTTTAAAGATAAAGAGTCTCATCTTTGTTTTGTTATGTTAGATGAGAGTATGAGACTTTATATGTGAGACGAATTTGTTAGGGAAAGCTAGAAGAAAGACAACAAATGAAAGTCTCACCCCAAATAACACCCTCCCCAAGACATTTATACATTTATCATGGGGACTTTTCTATTTTTAGTCTCATTCCTTATTCCCAATCCCTTCAAACAAGCAAAGACTTAGACTTTATTTTGGAATAAAATCTCATTTCCTCCTCCAAAATCACTCATGCCAAGTGGATAAAAGGTTAAGGTTTTTGACTTTTTTCATTAAACAAACCTCGTGATCACTTGTATGAGCATACTTTTCAAAAATTTGTTTGAAATGAGTAACTTAACATTTTATCTACACACTCAAAATTTAAAAGCTTGGAATCACCGTAAAACTTAAAAACAATGTTTGTCTATACAGCCGAAAATTCAAAGTCACGACGGCGGAATTTCCCAAACAACAAATTACAAAAACTTGTACTTCTAATTCTAATCGACATGATCAACAATAAGTTTTTAAAAGAAATCATACTATTAACTAAAAGAACGGGAAAATTCTATATCGCATGCTCACAATGATTTGACACATGAAATAATCTTTGAATTCTTGCTATATTTATTAATAATATGATTAATTAATTGTTATATTTATTAAACTAAATAAAGTAAAGTTGATTTTATTTTATTAAACTAAAACAAATCCACCAATCATATTATTAACCAAAAGAGCTAAAAAAATTTCATGTTGCATCCTTTTAAAGATTTTTCACATAGAATATACAAATTAATTAATTGTTATATTTATTAAACTAAATTAATTAATTATCTTTGAGTAGCATTTATTTATACTTAAATTTTGAGTAAATTAGAAAAAATATATATTTCATTTTAATACTCTAGAATTACAAATTTAGTTTATACATATATTATCAAAATTGAATAATTTACTATATAATATATGAGGTTTTATTTAATATATATATTTATATATGTGGATGTTAAAAAGATGATTCTATACTAGTTAATTTAAATTATAAATTAATTTAAATTATAAATCTACAATAATCAAAATACATAAACAGTAAACAGATAGCAAAGAAAGTGAAATTACCACACTGTCCTTGATCTTTGATGGAAGCAACAGCACCTTTCTCTCTCCAATCAACAGATTCCGGCAAATTATCACCTTCCTTAAATGCATACCGATCACTCTTCAATTTCGTCTTAGACAACGATCTCATCGAAGATTTTCTCGTCTTCTTCCCTAGGTAAATAGATCTAAACTCATCATTAGTCAAATCAGCGAACTTATTAAGCCCTAATTTAAAAGTCTGTGATTCATCAGAATTATGTTGATCAATTAAATTCAAGTTATCCTTGAAGATTTCAAATCTCCTCTCCTTTTCTCCCAACGCATTGTAATTCTTACGGTGTTTAACTAGCCATGACTCGTAAATTTGCATCACCTCGGCATCGGTCCTCGCCGATGATGATACGATGTTGTGGTTGCGATCGTAAGTGATGATCGACATGTCAATGGCGAAAGAGAGAGAAAGGAGGGAGAGGAATATGAGGAGAGAGAAATAGGGTTTTGGAGACGCCATTTTTGTTGGAGAAAATGAGAAAAGAGGGAAATGAAGTTTGCGAGGGGAAATGGATAAAGGGAGAGTTTATATAGAAAAGAGGAGGTCAATTGAGCCTTAAGCGGAGAGATGAATAGAGATTTAAGAGTAAAGTACTGTAATCCTATTAATCTGATCTGGTATTAGACTTAGTTATCGATCGATGCGTTTTAATTTGTTACGTTGCGCTTATAAATAGACAAAAAAAAAAAAAAAACAAATTCTTACTTGAGACCGTCTTTTGTGAAAGTCTAGTTCAATTCTAAATATATATTGTTACAGCTCTAAATATAGATTTGAGCTGAATTTTTAAGAGTCATATTTACAGCTCTAAATATAGATTTGGGCTAGTACTATAGCTAAAAATTGCCATTACAATACACTTCTCTTATTTTTAAATTTTGTTTTTTTGTCTCATGGACAAACATCAACACTATGTGTTTATTTTTGAAAATACATCAACACTATGTTTAGACAACAAATCAAGGATTATCTATCATTTCAAATGCTTTTTATCTTTTTCCATTTATTTTTCGCTATTTAAACACGCCGTAAAAGATAAAAAAATAAGAATATATTTTATTTCAATCTATTAAACATGTGTTCCAATGCATTATTGTTAGAATACTTTAAATATAGTGATGTTATCTACAAATTTGATGGGCAAGTTATATAAATTCTCACCCAACTCCTTATCATGTGAGTAATGAGTTATGACCAACTCACCAAATGGGTTGCAAACTTAAAACAATGCAATTATTTGCATATAAAAGATAAGATATTAGGATGTAGCTAGTAACATGCACAGAGTAAGGTAAAATATCGTCCTCATCCCACAAGCTAATGGATCAACTGCTCTATGTCTGAGATATTATCACACTTTTTTTAAAAAAAATTATTTTACTACTTTAATACTATTTTTTTTCGATGAAACCCAAATTCTTGTATAATACGGTCTCACTATAATGTATGCCTAATATTTGAATTAAATAGCTTAATTATATAAATTTTTAGCTAATGAGCTTCTTGTATTGAAGTCGTCGCACCGTGGGACGGTCGCATACAAGACAGGCTGAAAATGTCCTTACTACTTTAATTTTTTTTATTTTTTTATTTTAATCCAACCATTTTAACTTTCTTAATATTATTCACATATTTTAAATGATCCCATTAATTCTTAATATATATGCAATATTAACATACAACTATGACAACTTATTGAAGAGAGAAATTTTCAACCAAAATTTTCCAAGACTTTATTTATTAGTTGAACAAGTTTTCTTCGTCATGTAGCAAACTAGATTCTTATTTCTTACCCTCTTTTCATCGCTAAAATTTGAGATTTAAAAATCCGAGCTTTTTGAGGTAGTCGTGAAAATTTGTAGTATTTTGAATTGAACTGAATTGATTTGATATAAATGTATTGGATTAAATGAATATAGTGAAAATTATATGTTGAACTACACTAAGTTGAATAAACTAAATTGATCTATTGTCTAAACTCAACAAATATTGTGTGCACCTTGCCTTAATATTTTACCTAATCTTAAACTTTGTCACCTTTTTCATTTTATCGCCAATCCTATTTAAAAGAAATCACAAAAATCCCCCTGAACTTAAAATTTGTATAAAGCACTTCAATCTCACTTTTATCACTCCAAAAAACACTAAATCAAAACTTAAATTTTGTGAAGCTAAAGCTAAGGAATTCAAAACGTAAACAACAATTCGAAGTAATTTTTAATCGATTCTCATTCCAATATTCAAAAAAAAAAAAAACATTTCAATTCCCGTGTGTAACAACATTTTAATTTTCTGGGCATTTATTAATTTTGACCTTAACGACCTATTTGGTTATTGTTACTAAATGGTGGTAATGAGAATAACTTATAGTGTAAAATTTCATATCATTCCCATGGTAATAAAACTTTGACCACAAAAAAATTTTTTGTTTACAAATTTTCATTACAACCTAATACCACCTCTCTCAATGGTAATGCATTGGAATAAATTTTATGAAAAAAATAAGATGATTGAAGTTGGACAAACATGACCATTAAAGTAGTCTAGAGGTTTTTCAATCAAAATTACACTAGTTTTTCATACCCATTACCAACGTTTGCTACCACTTACCAAACGGTCCGTCAAGGTATTAATTTTAAAAATTAACATTTTAAGTTCATTGGACCGGCTCAAATTAACGGTATGATTATGATTCTTGCCTAAATTATTAGGATTTAGGTTCCTTTGTAAAAAAAACCTTAAGAAAATAAGTAATAACCCAATTTAGCTAACCGACTCTTCCAGGGCTTTTCACTTTTGTTTCTCGTCAAGGAAGATCGGCAACCGCTGGGAAAAGGTACTTCCATAGTTCTATTTTAATCATTTTAGCCTTTTAGGGTTTTCAAGGTTCTGCACCCCTGCGCCTTTGCATTTTAAGGTTCATTTTCATCTATGTCTCGATTCGTCTCCTTTTTTTTTTTTGAGGATCGATTCGTCTCCTTTTTAGGGTTTCTTTCACTGTTGAAAATCATTAAGTACCTGTAAATTGATTTGAATTTCCTAAAATTATACAAATATATAAATTTCTTAATGTTTTTCATGCTTTTTATTGGAGAAAATCAAGTTCTTGTTGGACCTAATTTTCGTTTCTATTTAGTTGATTTTTTTTTTCTGATCAACATTCAGCCTTTCTTAGGGTCGGCGTAAGCAATGTTCAAGAATACATTCCAATCGGGGTTTCTATCCATTTTATATAGCCTTGGGTATGTGTTATTGCTTTGAATGTTTATAAATTTTCTCTTGGGGATGTAATTTTTTAACTTTCTCGTTTTGATTTTATCGTATCTGTATCATAATTCATACAGGAGCAAGCCTTTGCAGATATGGGATAAAGAAGGTATATATTCTGCTTTTGAATGGTTTTTGTTATGTATATATGACTGCAATTTCGGACTATCATTTCAGAATTTAGGTTTTTTTTGATGATCAATTGCTATATATTGATTCTGTAGAAATAATAGGAGATATGATAATTTCTATAAATATGTTGAACAAAGTAAGAGGAGAAAGAAAAATAAAGTATTATATAAAAATGTGCAACACACTTATTTAAAAATGTCTATTCTTTTCTGATAATCTTAATAAATTTAATTACAAAGCTTGCTTTTATAGTAAACCTAAGCCTAAATTTGACATTCTAAAAATTCTCTTTACACATTATATAAAATGATGAAACTTAGTTTACTATAATTACTTTTTTTTTAATTTCAAGTTTGTGAAATTTCCGACACTCGTCCCCAAACTTAAAACAGATTTTAATTATTATTACTATGGCTTGTGATTTCAAGCATAGACTTGAAAATTTCGAATAATTCAGCTTTTAAGGGTTTCGTGAATATATTTGCCCCTTGTTCTTAAGATTTACAAAATTGAATTTCAATTGCTTTCTTTTTAAAGGCTCTCTTATGCAGTGGTAACAAATATTAATGTGCTTACTTCGAGGGTGAAAAACTGGAGTTTTTGCTAGTGTCACTTGTTATCGCATGTTATAATAAGTTTTGATGATGATTAAGATCTTCTAACATTCTTTTCAACCATACTTCTTAAGAAGATGCTTGTGGATCTGCAATGTATTCGACTTCTGCAGTTGAAAGAGCTACAACAGGTTGTTTCTTAGATGACCATGATATAATTTTATTTCTTAAATAGAAAACATATTCAAAGGTACTTTTGCATGTCTCGATATCACCATCCCAATCACTAATTGATCTATCCTACCAAGTCATATCCCAATCACTAATTACTATAAACAATATTTCGTGATTTCGAGTACCATTAACATAACGCACAATCCTCTTTGCTGCTTGCAAGTGTGTTTGATAAAGCTTTTGTATGTAGCGACTCATCTATCCAATTCCATAAACACTAACGGGTCTTGTAGAAGTCAAATATCTTAAAACTACCCACAATACTTTTGAAATAAGTTGGATTCACTAGTTCTCCACTGTTTTGCTTTTTCTTCTCTAGTGAATTCCATTTATTTCATAAGTGCTGTGGGTAGTTTAAGATATTTGATTTTTACTAAAGCTTATATTGTTCATGGAGTTGGATTGATTAGTCACTAAATGAAAAAGCTTCATCAGTCACACTTGTGAACAACAAAGAGGATTATCCGTTATGTGAATGGTACTTGAAATCATGAAAAATTGCATTCTTCTTCAAAAAAAATATAATTCGGTAGGATATATCGATAGTGATTGGGCAGGTGATCTCGAGACACGCAAAATGGTCATCCAAGAAACAACATGTCAATATATTTTCAAGTATAGAAGTTTAATACATTGTAGCTGCACATGCATCTTGTCAAGCAGTATGACACTAGCAAAAAATCATGTTTTTCACGGTCAAAGTAAGCACATTGATATCCGTTACCACCACATAAGAGAGCATTTTAAGAAGGAAATTGAATTTGAGTTTTGTAAATCTGAAAAACAAGTGACATATATATTCTCGAAACCCCTAAAAGTCGAGTTATTTGAAAATTTCAAGTATATGGATGGAATCACAAGTCATAGTAATGATAATTAAAAATTGTTTCAAGTGTGAGGAGGAGTGTTGGGAACATTATAAACTTGAAATAGAAGTAATTATAGTAAACTACGTTTCATAATTTATTTAATATGTGTAAAGAGAATTTTTAGGATGTTAAATTTAGGTTTAGATTTTCTATAAAAGCATACTTTGTAATTAAATTTATGAAGATTATCTAAAAAGAATAAAACTTTTTTAAATAAGTGTGTTGTACATTTTTGGTATGTGACTTATTTTTCTTTCTCTTACTTTGTCCATATCATATTTCATACATATTAGTTTTAGCAAATTTCCTATTATTTTCTACATGGGTGTATCATTCTGATAAAACTGGATGTTAATATTTCTATCACAATATTTTATAATGCTTTTAGTCTAGTTTCAACATGGAAATTGCTTCTATGGTTGCTGAAGTGGTAAGATAAGTGAAAGTATTTTTTGAAGTTTTTATTTTTATTTTTAATTGGTGTCTATAGTCTCCACAATTATATCTAGTCGTCTTAGAACTGTGAACAAACGCTAGTGCAGTTGATGTGTGTTCATAGGCAATCTACTTGTCCTTTAAGCCTTTTCACTTTACTATTGCCCTTTTCTATGTTCCTACACAATGGGTCTGCAATGTGTCGGAAGAGTTCTGCTTGAAGGTGTGAGTTTTGCTTTACCTTCTTAATCTTGTCGAATAATCAAGAATCCTTTTTGTACTCCATATGGCACTTGTTATCAGGTGCATGTGTAATTTATTTAGAATGGATGGGATTACATTGTAAACTTGTAAGGGCTTTGTGAGACGTGTGAAATCCAAGAAATTTACTTCTTAGGTGTCTTGTTACCCTTTGTTAATCTAAAGATAAGGAAGACATACTAGTATTCTATTACCCTTTGTAGCAAAAAATATATGTCTTCGTATCTTTTGTCCATTTGATATTATGCGGTCAACTCATTTAGCACTTAGTGTTGGAGGACTGAAGGACTAAGTTTAGAGCTAAGAGGGAAATCTGCATGGCTTGATGACCATTAAGTATAGGATGTTAGACTCATGGCTACCCATATGTGCTATATCTATTTTTTACCTGAACATAGAAAGCAAAAGAGGAAGATGTGAAATTCGCTTAATTTCTTACTCTCAAGTGTTTGCCCTTGCCAAATTGATCGAGGAATTGCTTTTAGAGATGAGCATGCCAAATTGATGGTTTGATATAATGTTGATTTTTTAAAGAGAGAATTATCTGTTTCTTCATTGGTGCCAATTATATTGGCATCTTATGCATCTATCTTTGCATGATATTAAGGGTTTTTTAGGTTGGAGGGAAATGATTAAGAAGGAGAAATCACCTTTTATAATAATAGAAAAATCATCGTATATTTTTTCCCCAAAGTCATTAAATGGAGAATTTGCATTGGTGAAGTCCTCCGTTCTTCCTTAAACTTCAATTGGTACTTCTTTGGTTGGAATTATGATACCATAATTCCCTAAGAAATGGATATTTGATTATTACATTTCATTTACTTCATTTGAGGATTATATTGGTTGATCAGGAAAAGGGAGGTTATGGAAGCTTATTGTGTGCGTTATAATTTTGGTGGTATGATGCCTTTTAGTGTAAGGGGGATTGGTTGGTAAATTAATGGTGGTGCTGCGAGTCTAGATTGGAAGTAAGGTTGGGTGGCGAAAAGCCTTAAATTAGGAGGGAAGTGTTGGTGGTTATTAAAAACTAATCTCATTTGTGGTATAATTGTAATTGGTATCAACGATCAAGTTGACAAGATACCTTTTGCAGGGATGAAGGGAAAAGTAGATAATGTTATTTACAAGCTTTAGGGCTGTGTATTCAACAACAATCCCGAAGTCTTATTCCCATAAACCAATATATCATTGAAAATGGTTGTCTACATGGATTATTCTCCATTCATTCCGATTATCTACCATCTCATTTTGTTATAGTCGAAGAATTTGGAGGGAAAATGCAACCTCTATTCTCACAGCCTTCCCTTGTCAGAAATTATATTTTGCTTGCCTTACATAGCAATGCTTTGTTCTTTATGTTCTCTTCCCTTCGCATTTAGAAGTGGACATCTAGGAGTATTTTACTTGAGAGAAAGTCTTAGACTACGGCCATGTCAGAAAAAGGTTGTGACTTTTGCAATGTGACTAATTGCAGTTTCCAATGGCCATGTCAAGCGTCTGATGGATGAGGATATTCAGTCAAATGCCCTAGAAATTGTTGGTTCCAACATCCAATCAACATATATCACATGCCCTGCAGATCCAGCTGCAACGCTTGGTATAAAGCTTCCATTTTTGGTTTTGATCGTAAAGAATCTAAAGAAGTACTTCACCTTTGAGATTCAAATCTTGGATGATAAGAACGTGAGGCGTCGGTTTCGTGCTTCTAATTATCAAGTCTGTAAGTCTATCAAATTGTAGTATTGTCTTGTCTGCTGTTTTTGATCAATTAAAGCTTTGCATTTGCAATTTTTCATCTTGTCGAGAATTAAATTCTCCTTGTTAGTTTTTCTTCTTGAGTGATTTCTTTGGAAATAATCTGTGATCTGCTTGCTACTCCAGACCAGTAATTTTGCATACCCCTTCAAAACGGAATTGAAAAATTTTCTGTTTCAAGGCATATAGATTCTCCAAAAGAAGACCACATGACAATTATTTAAAATGGAACTCCTTTTTTTTTCCCTCCCTATTTTTCCTTCTTTATGCTCAGTTGCTTTGCATTATCACCTGTGGCAGCAATCGACCAATCGTTTTAGAGGCTTTGTTGTGATGTTGATCAATGGAGCTGGTTTTGATCAAAATTTGTCTATACAGGAAATTCAAAAGAATTTGTCCGCTCTATTTTAACATTACGTTTTAGAAATTGCCACTTAGCTCTAAGCCCCTGAAGATAGCGTTTTTAGTTCTTGCGATGCTGTATATTGAACATATCGATCATTTAAAAGTTAAAAGTTTAGGTAGCTGTGACGTATGTCGTATTGTTTGTGTTTCTTATTTCTCTCTGGTATCACACTACTATTAGAGGAAGGGACAGTTGATAACTTTATGTCCATGTGTTTTTAGACTATGACTCGAGTGAAGCCATACATATGTACAATGCCTCTGAAGATGGATGAAGGATGGAATCAAATCCAGTTGAATCTTGCTGATTTTACCAAACGAGCTTATGGAACGAATTATGTAGAGACATTACGAGTTCAAGTTCATGCAAACTGTCGTCTGAGACGGATTTATTTCTCAGACCGCCTGTATTCGGAGGAAGAACTACCTTCCGAGTTTAAGTTGTATCTCCCTATGCAGGCAAGTTGAATTAGTATTTTCTGCAATTGTATTTTCACAACTTTCCTGGCGTTGATGAACTAACTATTCTTGAGATTTGCAGAAACTATAATTCAGGTGGCGGAGTCGAAGCCCTGTGAATGAGACCGGACCTCCTTGGATGCTTGTAGGATTACAAAATTCAACATTACTTTTAGGCTGTTTATCAATGTTTCGTTCAAATGTTAAGCTTGAATAGCTTCTACTTGTGTAACATAGAGAAAATCTACAAGAATACAAATATACTTTGTGCTGTATCTGATTGAGAGCAACGAAAATTCAGTTACTCTTTAAACCACTCCCAATGGTGTGGAAATTTTATGAGTGGAAAATTTATTGTGAGTTTTTGTACCCCATTAGTGAGTAAGTGTAAAAAACCTTGCAAATGTTTGTAAAAAAAGACTCAATGAGGAAATTTTCAACAACGCCAAACAAATTTAAGTTTGACTCTTGTCCTAGAAGTATTTTTTATTTTTTAAATAGGCTTTTTATTGTAGGAAAATTAACCTAGAATAATCAAATCTATTCGTGATTTTCCTACAATTATTCTATCTATTGATCAACCATGAATAATCCTAACTTTGATGGGTATTTTCCTAGAGTAAATCCGGTAATCGGTTGACTTGCTATTACAAGTTTTTATTTTTTTAAAAAAGAAAAGATAAATTAAAAATAAATGTCGAAAAAAAAATTTAAAAATGTTGAAAAAAAATTTATTATTTTTTTATTATTTAAAAATTTTTTATGTAAAATTTCAAAAATTTTCTCTAATTTTAAATTAATTTTAAGTTTACTATTTTTGGGAATTACCTATTATAGCAGGTCATTGGGTAACCTAAGTTTACTCTAGGCATATACCCTTTAAAGTTGGGATTATTCATGGTTAATCAATAGATAGATTATGGTAGGAAAATCACAAATAGGTTGGATTATTCTAGATAAATTTTCCTTTATTTTATACATATATCAAAAGATAAATATAAATATATCAATATTCATAAAATTTTATGGTTTATAATTAGATACCCATTTTGCTATATTTAAGATTTACAATATATTTTTCTTTTGGAATGGAATCATAAAATATTTAAAATCCCTTTTCCCATGAAAAATACTAAATTTTGCTGTTGATGTAAGTTGTTACCCTCCAAGGAACAATGATAATCTTTTCCTCTTTATATAGGGCTTTAATCTTTTAGGGGTAAAATTACCTGTTTTTTTAAGTATTTTCTCTCAAGGAAGTACGGATATGAATTGTTCGTTATATTCTCTTATTCAGACCCTGTTTTCGAACGGAATATTGAGTTGATGATGATGTAAGCTATTCACTAGTACAAACTTTTGTTTTTTGATTTTAGGATTAGCACATCTCCTGGACCAACCCCATTGGTGATTTTGGGATCAATTTTGGGATGAAAATGTATTAAACCAATCATATCCGAATGGTGATAAAAAACCAATGAAACATCTTATGGTTTTCTTCATGACCATGGGGTGGGCAAGGTTTAACTTATTTACAATACTATCAAGCTTATTTTTGAATTAATTAATTAATAACAATTCATATTAAAATTTTATATTTTTTCCACTCAATGGATAGATGCTTTTATTGTAATTTTTTTTCTTTATCTTCCCTACTAGTTTTTGAATAAATTAATTTAGGGAAATTCCACATGGTAGCATTGAGTTTTCATGAAATGTCAGCGGTAGCACTTTTTAAAGAAAATTCCACATGGTAGCATCCAACTTTAGCATTTACATTTTCCGTAGCTTTAAACCAAAAAAACGTTAGTCTACCGTTAACTGATCCCCAGCATATTTCAAACAGGCGCCTCTTCCATTTTCAAAGAAAGAATACCATTTTCACTCTCATTCTCACAGTAGCTTTCAAACACTCAAAAATTTCAAGCAAAAGCCCCAATCTGTAATCAGCTCCTTCTTTGATTCCATGTTCGAAAGCCCCGATCTGCGATCGTCTCCTTCTTCGATTCCCTGTTCAATTCCCAAACTGCACAGGTATGGCGAATTTTGCTTTTTCTTTTGAACAATAGCGAAATTTAGGGTTTGATATTTGATTCCCTGTTCGAAAATTAGGGTTTATGCTGCTCGAAATTTAAGGTAATTTGATTTGTTGCTCCTGGTATGGTGTAGCTGCTGGTGCCTACTACTGCTGTTCGTATTCTGGCTTGGTCTGCTGCTCTGTTTTGCCTCCTATGCGTGTTCTCCTGCAGATGCCTGCCTGGTTCTGTTGTTTTCGTGCTGTAACGTCCTGCTACTACTTGTTGATCTGCACATTTAATCAAGATGCAGCAGAAGCTGATCTGCTTGCTTTGCTTTCTGCATTGTGTAAAGATATGTGCATTCATTAGACTTGGCAATTTAATGATATTGCTGATCTGCACTTGTCTATCAGTATACGTGTGCTTCGGACTCTATTCTTGATTTATCTGATTTAACCTTTGTATAGCTACTCTCGCAAAGTGTGGCTTTTTTGTATAGACTTTTATTCGGGTGAATGAAAAATGTCTTTATTTGAATAATAATAATAATAATAATAATAATAATAATAATAAAATTTACAGTCAAAATTAATATTAATATCGTTAAATAAATTGTGTCATTTTTGAATGAAAATAAAATTATTACAATTTTTATGGCCGTTAACGAATTAAACGGTGAATTAAACGTTAAATTGGTGAATTCAATGTTAAAATGGTGAATTAAACAAAAATTGGATACTACCATGTGGAAAAAAACTTACAAAATGATAAATTTAACGGAATTTAACAAGAACTTAACGGAAAATGCTACGGCCATTAGTTTATGCATAAACTAGATGCTACCATGTGGAATTTTCTTAGAGAAGTGCTACCACTAGCATTTCATAAAAACTCAATGCTACCATGTGGAATTTCCCATTAATTTATAATAATTAATTTATTATAATTTAATGCATTAAACCACTTAAGCCAAGGAGAATCAATATTGTAATTTTTTTAAAAAATTAGTAAAAAAAATAATAGGAGAATGGTGATTTTTTTACTACTAATGAGAGTGATTTTTTCTTGACCATTATACGGTAAAAGAAAATCATCAAAATGAAATTTGGTGATAATTTTTTGACCATTATTGTGCTCAGATGGTCAAAAGAATCACTAAATTTTACTTTTTGTGATTCTTTTGACCACTTCATGCTAAAAGAAAACCACTATTATTATCCCCTTGATTAAAAAAGCACCACTTAATTTAGAAATAAACTTAAAAAGTTTTGTATATATACATATAACCTCACCAATGGTTTGATCATGAAAAAATAATGCTATGATTTTTATGATCACCATTGGGATGCTTTGTGTTATAAATTTTCCTAAATTTATTTTGGTGATAAAAAAATTCACTAATGGGGTTGGTCTTAATAGGGAAGAGGGGAATCCTTCTATAATTGGTAAGAATATTATTTTTTTTCATACGAGTAGAAGAAAAAATCTTTAACTGCAACGTCAACTTATATATTACAACAAGTGATTAATTAGAAAATTGAATTTTTGTGTTTGATTATAGGTTAGATTGAGGAAAAGGGGATCAAGTGAAAATCTTACCTAAAAAAGACGATATTTACTTTAACTGAGACAAGATCAAATTCCAAATTTATTTATTTAAGATTTAATATGCTACCCTTTTAAAATTCAGTCTTGTTTTCTTTGATTAAACTTGTGACGTATAGTTGATGATTTAATATTTATGTTTAACATTATTTGTTGGATATTTATTGTAAGTGTGTATATTATCTTTTGACATATTGTTAATGCTTAATTTAGTTATAGCGCTTTTGAATTTTTTTGGAGGATTAATTTTTAATATATATGTGACACCTGTTAATAAAAACATTACTGTTAGTAAATTATATACTAATATAAAATCTCGTCACCTATTTTGATATACTCATATCGTTATTAATTTTTTGCCTTAAATATAATCAATATTTGCTTTTATATTGAATCTCTCCCTTTAGATTTAAGAAGTATTTCTAAAACAATGAGTCATTTGGACTTATTAGCAAAAGTCAAACAATATGGATAATGATTAAGAACAGTTATTTTCTTAGTACACATATAAAGTCAACACCATAAAATACAATAATTTGATCAATTCAAGTACACAATACTTGTTACAACAATACAACAAGTTCACACTGGAGTGGACTTATAAAACCATGCATGGATATTAACACACAATAACTCATACACGTAAATCCGATGTCAAAAGTAATTACTCTTTCCGTCTCATAAGTTTGCTCCATCAAAACGCAAAAGGTTTTCAGAATTGATGAGTAAAACTCGAGACACAAAGACTATATTATTATGTATTATAATTACTTATTTTGCATCATTTTATTTTATTATAAAACGGTAACTAGATACATAAATAACGTAAAATGAGTTTATGAATAATTATGATGATATGATAAATTAGCAATTGTAGTAACACTTGCAAGATCTTCCCTTCCAGCTCAGACGACAAGCTCCATAAACATTCTTACTATTCTCACTTCTGCAGTGAGTTGAGCAATTGTCACTGCTTATACATACTCCTGAAAATGATGTGCTTCCTCTTTTGCATAACTTTGCTCCTTCAACTAATTAGGATAATTAACCGATTAACAATAATAATAATAATAATAATAATAATAATAATAATAATAATAATAATACATAAAATTAAAGTAATATAATTAATCTAAGCACGACGAATTCATAATACTAATATAGGATGAGTTGAATGCTCATCTTTACATGTGTATAAAACAAATTTTTATGTTACTTTTCAGTATTATATGTTTTATGATATGATTATTGCATTGTTATGACACTTGATAGTTCCGTGCGATGCACGGTTTTTAAATGTTATATATATATATATATATATATATATATATATATATATATATATATATATATATATATATATATATATAAAAGTGTTAAGAAACCAATTCAATCAAAAGTTAAAGCTTATTATGGTTGAAACCTCAAAACATATTATATATTCTAACACGCTTCCTCACACAAAGAGTCTTTTTGAGCAAGAAGTATGGATGCAGCACAGAGCCTCCTTATATCGATCGTTGAATTTAGAAGAGGGGTGGTTGAAATTTGAACATGTGACTTTTTGTCACGCTGATTTTGATTATGCCGTGTTAAGGAACCAATTCAACAAAAAGTTTAATTTTATGATTGAGACCTCAAAACAAGTTATATACTCTAACACGAAGTAAATATTTACTTGAGTTTTAAAAGTATTTATATATAAATCTTAGGGTTATTTATAATTCATTATCATAACCCTATTTATTTGGACTAATTAAAGTGCTTACCTTGATTAGTGACAACTAAGAAAATGAGAAGGATTGCAAGAAAGCAAATTAAGGAACGAGGCTTAGCCATTTTTTGGTGCAAAATAATTTGTATATTTAAACTGTTTAGTAGGGTTATATTCTTTGGTGCTAGAGTAATTGCTATTTATAGCAGAAATTAGTCCAATAATCCCATTAATAGTCAACAAATGCGGACTTATATACTTCCAAAAAAAAAATTTAAAAATTTGTAAATGTCAACTTAATATATGTCATACTAATAAATTTTTTTGAGGGAGAACATCTTTTTATTATATTATTCATAATCATTTAATAGAATTAATCGAATTTTATGTACACAAGAAAGTAAAGTCTAGACATTGCTATTTTTTATTTGAGTTGGGGATTGAATTCTAAATTTGGTTGAGTAGGTTTCGTGACATGGTATTAGAAGCCAACATGATAGAAGGTTTACTGATTTGAATCTTATTCATATCTTAGTTCAAATGAAATATTTAGTATTATGTATGAAGAGAACCAGGGGAGGTTTTGAGCATTTTCAACATGTTGGACTGTACATAACCTCGAAAATTTGAGGACTTTAATATTTAAACATAGCGTATGTCAAATGTTTGAAAATACAAAGTTGTTGAAAAGATATCATATTTTTTGAAATTGCACTGGCTTTAAAGAATTTGTTAATTTTTGCTCCGCCCCTGAGAACGTGTGTTGGATCCACTCGTCAAGCCCAATGGGCTCTTATGTGAGAGAGCTTGATTCGTGATAGAGTATGTACTATATCATGGGTTTTAAACATTAACAATTCAACATAACCTTTTAGTTGAGTTGGTTTTATGACATAGTATTAGAAACCAACATGACATAAGGGTCACAAATTCAAAGCTCATTCACTTCTTATTTCAAGTGGAATATTTAGCGTACCATATCTATTGTGGGGCGTGATATATTATATACCATATTCTAAAAGTTTCAACAATTATCAATTTAAAATTCTAGTTGAGTTGATACATTAAAGGTTATACAATAGTATAAAAGACTAATAGTAGAGACGAGGAAATTAATTTGTGTGATTTGGGTTTACATCAAAATAAATCAATTTAGTAGAAGGAAAAATTCAGTTTTATTGGGATAAATTCTATTGAATCAACTAATTCTAGAAAAATCAATATAATAATGTCTAGTGCAACATACATTATAATAGATTAATAGTAGTAAGTTAAGTTAAAATAAATTCAACTCATTAAAAATAGGAAAAATTAACATTAATAATCTAATCTTTCATCTATTCAATATATGTATATGTATACTTTTATAAAAAATGTTTTTATTTGTTGTACTAGGATAACGCTTGTGTGTGAGAAGATGTAGACTTGTGGAGTTCGCTGCAACCGTACTCGGTCCTATCAGTTGCAGAATAAAAAATTTTATCTTATTCTTTCTCGAGTCGGGGCTATGATGATGATGATATATCCCATCATCTCATTCAAAGTTCATCATTTAACATTAAATTAAAAAACCATAGCCCTAAACATTTCACTATAGCAGTGTAATAGAATAACAACAAAATTCAATGTTTGAATTTCATTATAGAATATTAGTTAGTTTAAGTACATAATAATATTAATTTGACCATTTCCATGTCTTAGATTGTTTATAATTGCCCTTTTATCCTCGTTATTTTATATAGATTAATTTTTCTTCACATAAATGATCAATACAACTACAATGATGATAATTAAAAAACGTATTGCTTAGTTCACAGGAAGTGAAAAAATAGAATTTTTAAATAGTGAAAATATTATTTTATTAGCTATTAAATATGATGGAAGAAAAGTGAGCACCATAAATACTAAAAAAAATATTAAAACAAAGTTAGTGGAAGAAACATGGGGACCACAACTAAATTTTTTTTTTATAAAGTTATAATGAGTATAGATGGGACCATAATTATTATTAAAATATTATAATGAGGATAGGTAAGGTTATATTTATCCAAAATTTGTGATATAAATGGAAAGATTTCTTATGAAAACAACAATTGAAACACCCCCAATTGAAAAGTGGAAATTTCTTTAAGGAACGGAGTTGTGCCGATACTTACCCTCTTTTTTAAATTGACACGACCGATGCAAAAATTTTAAATACAAACTTAGAAATTATACAACGGAATGTCAATAATACTCCAAATACAAAAATATTCTCCAAAAACGACTTGATGGTGTAGGATGGATACATAATAAAGCAGTGAATTTAAAACTCTAAATATCAGAATTGTTGGACTAGCAAAGTAAATAAGCAGACAAACTGATTTATTTACGGGTATTATTTTTGTGTCGCTATCTGCCTGTATTTAGGGGTATTATTTTTGTGCCGCTATCTGCCTGTATGACTAGCGGATGGTTATTTACCATCCAAATATTAAAATTCTTTTGAAATTGTTGTTTAAGTCCCCTCATTTTTCAAGTAGCCTGAGGGATAGGTCGCCCATTAACAGCTCTAATTAACAAATTTATTGATATTCTTTTCGGCCAATAGCTTTGTGAGTTTTGGAAGGTTAAGCTTTATGAGTGAGCTTATACAAAATTCATGAATGCATAACGAGTTCATTACGTCAAGAAAAAATGTGTTTATAATAATTTGACCTGTTCAAACTAGGTTTATTTAATAAAAATTTATTACTTATTTTGTTCCTTATAAAAGTTCTCATTTGTCATTTTGAGATAATCTATCTGTTGTTTCTATTTTCTTCTTAGAGTCTTTTGCGGCGTCGTGCTTTCTTGTTTGCCCTAGTTTCTCGGGAGGAGCAAATAAGAGTAGGCTTACGTATTGGTCTATTATGTGTTGTTTTTTCACCCCACGAGGCAGGTACGTATCTCTATCATCTTGGAGCCGGGGGACTCCTTTTGGCCGTGCTCTCCTTTACGGGTATGAGTTGTCGCCGTCCTTCCCCCCCAGACCTTGCCCATAGTTTCTATGAGTGGGATATACTAGGTAGGATGATGATGATGATCTGTTGTTTCTACAAAGAATCTTTTTATTTATATCATAAATTTTGAACAAAAATAACCTCGTTTATCCTTGTTATAATATACTTCAATAATGTTTATGGTCGCCACACAACTTCCACTAAATTCTTTTTAACATTTTTATATTTTTTATGGTCCCCATATGTTTTTCACTAACTTTATAAAAATATTTTTGTATTAGTTGTGGTGTCTATATTATTTCCACTATTTTTTTAGTACTTTTAAATATTTATGGTCCTTACTTTTCTTCCATCAAATTAAATATTAAATAAAATAATATATTCACTATCTAAAAAAATTTGATGAACATTCTTTGTGGGAAATCCATTAAGAAATGAAGGAAGTATAATTTAGTGAGCTTATACTAACAAAAAACAAGTCTGATCTTAGGATTGAACACATTTGAGAATTTTCAAAATTATATTTTGGGCCCAGCTTTGTTTTTAATTTTTTTTTAAAAAAATTACAGCTGGACTTGGGTGAGACTGTCTTAAATTGAAATAAGAGTGGGTCGGCCCAATTCGCGCTCCTTACATGATTTCTCTCTTCTTTTTCATTTTCCGGACATTTTTCAATTTTACTCTCAAAAGTATAAATTTTATTCTTAAAAGTATCAATTTCAATTTGGGTAGAAATTGATCAGTTTAACGCCACAGTTGATCACTTATAGGTTCAAATTGAAATTTACTTTCATTTATATGTTTAAGTACTACATTACGTTGAAATTGATATCTTTAAGGTCAAAATTGATACCTTTAAGGTTCAAATTGAAAAGTGCCCAAAAAATGAAAAAAACCAAAAAAATGAAAATTTGGAGGGAAATAGGCACAATGGGCCGGCCCAATTATGGTCTTAGGATAGAACGGTCTTACGCAAGTTTTTGTGTTAAAATTATTTGTTTAAATTTTCACGAAGGTAGAGTCAAATGTTTGGGCTGGACTTTGGGCCTTAATCCAAGATTGAATGGATCCTCTTATTCTCTGTAAAAATGGGCCAGACTTTGTGAAAATTTGAAATAAATAAGATTATTTATCAAAAAAAAGCATACAATAAGATCAAAATCAAACTTATTCCAAAACTAATCGTGTAATCCGTAAACCTTAGGTTCGGACTGTTCGCACTTACTAAGTGCGAACAGACTAAAAAACCGATTTTGTTCGCAGTTACTAACAGCGGACTATTAACATCCAAATTTAACAAAAGTAAAAAACTCAATCGGCCGCTGTTAGTAGGAACGACCGATTACTTAACTAATTTTTGACCTGTTCGCAGTTACTAAGTGCGAACAACCACTTGACTTTTTTTGATCAGTTTATTATTGTTCGCACTTACTATGCGAACAGCCCTGAACCTGTGCTCTGGGGTATTAAACGCTTATATTTAAAATAAGTTTGATTATGATCTTATTGTATGCTTTTATTTGATAAATAATCTTAGTTTCAAATGTTGAGACTTTGTAAAGTCTTATTTCAATTGGAGTCGTGTATTCCTTTGCTTAGAAATTTTAAATAGCCGGGGTCTCATGAGAAATGTCTTTCAGACTCAGTCTATTAAAGTTTAATGTATGCTTTTATCCTATATTTTTTTATGGGCCGATTTAATTAAAGGTGATCTCTCAAAAAAATTGGCTCTCACAATAATTTGTGAATATAAAATCTAAGTTCAATTCTTCTTTTTCAACTTATTGTGTACAAAACAAAAGTACTTAATTTGATCTACCAAACTTTAAAAAGTAATAATCATAGAAATTATACAAAAAAAAACAATATATACATAATATATATATACTTAATTTGTTCTGAAATACTTGTTACATTAAATTTATAGCACTATTCATCGTTCAAGCTTATTTTATATATAAATGTGTAAGAAAAAATATAGTCAAATGGAATCTTTATTAAATAGTCTAATCACATACTTTAATAATATTAACTTTTTATAATTTATAGATATACATAATTTAATATATAAATGATCAAAATAACACATTAAATTATATAAATAGTCAAATATAACAAGAATATAATAAAACAAAGGAAGTATATACTTCCTCCGTTCCATAATAATCACTACATAAAAATCAATGCAAATTGAATGAGATAGGAGAAATACCTCTTAAACTCTTATATGGAAAGTGTATTTGACACATAAAATAGAGTAAGGGTGGAGTAAAATTTGATAAATTTTTTAAAAGTCTTAGATAATTTTAAAAATTATAATTTTTTATTAACTTTGTATATTCGAATACTTAGCATATACTATATTATTTAAAATTAAGACTCTTAATTTATTATAAATTTTTTAATTTTTTATGAATTTGGAAGTATATTTGCCTTTTCTTTCAATTATTAAAGTTTTACGTCTACTCACTACTGACTTTTAGCGAGATTTATTATATGTTTTCCTCTCTTGTCGATTTATGGATAATGACATCCATTTGCTCGTAACAGCCAATTCAGTCTGAATCCGACCCTAGTCCGACTCGATTCGAGGAAAATAATCCGATTCGAGTCCGAGGAAAAAGACATTCGACTCCGACTCGACTTTCCTATTTAAAAATCCGAGACTCCGACCCGACTTCGACCCTGAAGGACATCCGACTTTGAATTTGACTTTTACACTAATATTTTGTTTCCTTTAAACTAATTCAAGCTCTCTCTTATAATAATTGTAATTTTCGATTTTGAAGAAGTACTTGGTATTTTTATTTAGATTAATGAATCAAGATAAGACAAATAAAATCAAGAGGTTAAATTTTAGTAGTAGAATTATTTCTGTTGTTAAAATTGAATTCAAATTAAAGTAAATATTTATTTGTTAAATTGTATATGAAAAATATATTTTGTTAATTTTGTATGCTTTAAAATCATTAGTACAATATCACAACGATACTGTTTGATAATAATCCATCGATCCACTCGTTGAGATCCAGAGTCCGAGTCGGCAAACTTGGAGTATGCATAATCCGACTCCGAGTGGAGGTGGACCGAAAACAAAAGTCCGACTATTATCCGGAGCAAAGTCAATGATGTATAATATAAATAAACTAATTATTATGAAATCTTAATCAAAATAAAACTTCGTCATAAAAATCTTCAAAAAAAAAAAAAAAAAACTTCGTCATAAAAAATATAAATAAACTAATTATTATGAAATCTTAATCATAATAATCTAACTTTTTCCTAATTTCTATTTTAATAATAATTCTAACCATCAATTAATTAAAAATAATCTCAAGTATTTGTTCTCCCCTTCTATTCTATCCATTAATCTTATTTATTTTTTTCATTATTCAATAATTACTTTTAATTTGTACTTGTTATAATAAGTTAAAACTTAAAACATAATCCTGTGAAATATTGTTTAATTCGTCTCAATATAAAATTTATTAGTATTAACTTTTTATAATTTTTAATTAAAAATAATTAGAATTTATTAAAAGTTAAAATATTATCACGACAGGTAACCGGTCATATTTTAGCAATTTTTTTTACCATCTTCTCCTCCCATTAGTAGCTTTTTTGCCCTCCATTAAAATCTCAAAAATCTCTCCTGTTTCTCCAATCTCCACCGTTAAAATCTGAAAAATCATTCTCCCATTTTATTTCTTCTTGTCTATTAAAACGCTAATTTTTAAATTTTTTCTCCATGAATTTAGCTTATGAGTGTTAAGCTTAAGGGCCTTTAAGTATGCCCTGTCAATTTCAACAAGATTGAAAATATTAAATTGTCTAATTAAATCACTGTGAGTGCAAAGCTGAGCCGCCTTAAAAATTTTGGGCTGATTTTGCGTCTAATTTATAGTAAATATATAATTATTTTATCAATAAACTTAACTGATTTCTTCTTTTATTAACTTTTTCATATACGGGTTGGGATAAGAAGGGTATGTGTGGTCGATCACCTGATCAATCAACTAACTTCATGGACAAAGAAATCATCCATCAAAATTCTATCAAATAAAAATACACCGACTATATGGGAAAATCCTATGAAGAAAAATAACCAAATTAAGAACGAAATCAGAACAATCATTATAAATTTATAATTAACACCCCTCTAATGTTGATTAGTAATTCGATACAAACTCTTTTATCTTGAATCGAAATCAAAACGCAAATAGTGGATAAAATGATAAAATGTCGAATTAGGTGAAAGAAACTTTCTTAACCATTATCGCATTTACGGATTTAAACACATTTCACACATTCTACTAGCTCAATGTTATTTATGGTACTGTCATTTAAGGTTGGATTTAGAAAATAGGGCGTATCCAACCCAGCCGTCACCCACTTAAAAAAAAATGGCGACCAAGACAATCGTCGCCAGGTCATCGCCAAACACAAAATCGAAAAATAGTTATCACCCTTTTCAAAAAAAATATAGAGCGATGAGCCATTTGTCGCCTGACCGTAGTCTATGGCGATGAATAGATCGTCATCGCTCATTTATCGTCGCCTTTTTCACATTTATTATTTGTGGTGAAAACTAGAAAATAGGTTGTTTCTATTGACTCTTGACTCTGGTAGCAAATCAATGTCATGTGAAAGTTTATATAAATAAAAGTGCATGTGATTTAATAAGTCATTTTACTTTATTCCATTACCAAAGAACCTATAAACTTTAGACCTATCAAAATACCTGCAATCATTTGCGGAGAAAAAGAAGTTACTAATTAAAAACTTCAATTCTTAAAACGCAACACTTATGATATTGTCACAACAAAAATTGCTATTATCATAAAGATATCCAAGTATATCTTGTTGTAACAATTATGATTAGGATTTAAAAAAAAGATAAAAAGACGATTGACATACACATACACTTTACTAAAATAAATGGTTGCGGCTAGTGATATTTATCATTAGAAAGCATTATGCATATTTCAATGCAAATTCTCAAATAAATATAATTCGTACACAAATTAAATGCATAAAAAAAAAATTCATTTCAAAAAAAATTAAATGCTGAAAAGAGAATATCAATGTCAATATGTTAAGGAAAACCATAAATACATCCACATAACAAGTAACAACTAACAACAAAGACTCTTAAATAAAAACAAAGTCAATGCACTAAGAATATGACATGATCACATGAGCTGATGAGCCATACTATAGTCTATAGGTAATATAATGAAAGAATACAAAAATGCAATTAATAATAAAAGATGGAATAATTATTACGCTTTTTAATTCAAATTAATTGTTTCATTTGATTTTTTGACACTATTCATCGATTACTTTTTATTTATTTTTTTAATCTAATTTAAATGTCAAAATATAGTCAAATTAAATCTTATTTGATTTGTTTCAACTTAATATTATTTGCGTTAATTTTTTATAATTTTTAATTATACAAAATTAGAAATATTTAAATTATATTAATGCATTAAGCTAAGTGTAAAAACAAGGAGTATATAAGACAATTGATTTAAATTAATGCCCCTTCAACTACGGAAATGTCTTCAGTCGTGACTTTTCTAACTATAGCTGGATCTAGCTCAAGTTGTTTATACGTCATTTTCAGTTCTATGCTATTTCACTTTATTTTCTAAAACCCTTTATATTACTAATTTATATTTTCTTGGCAATTTTCTCTATCGTTATCATTTTCAGTTCTATGATCAGGGTATGTAGAGAAAAAAGGCGGCAACTCATATACATAAAGAAAAATGTGACTAAAAAGTCTCAATATATGAATCCTTAGAAAAAAATCTCTTTAACAGTAATGGATGATATTATTGATAATGCCTTAATGCTACTATTGTATTGAGCTCTAAGTTAACAAATAGTTATACATATTTGAAGAAAATTAGATGAAAAAATTGGCATTATAAGTTATTTTGAAAATGAAGACACAAGTACATAAAAAATACTATATGTTAAAAATTTTAGATTTCTTTGATAGTTAAACATAAATTAAAAATAATTCATATATATTTGAAAAAATTATCTAGAATAATCTAACATATTTATGATTTCCTATAATAATCTAACAAAATTGTACATTAAATTTCGTAAAAAAGTTAAATGTAGCAAGTATTATGTAACCGAGTAACATACTTACAAAGTAAAATCTACAAAATCATATCATGCGGAATGTACATGGTTTGTTGAATGTGTGCTTGTATATTGTACGAAAGTTGAACATGGGATACAATAAGAATTGTGGAACGGGTAGGTTGATTGTAATCTCAATCCAACTCTTAAAAGATCCAGATTTTAATCGGGTCGGACTTTAAATAGTTCATACTTGAAACATGCATGCTCTTTAATTACATAAATGAAACGAGTTTTTTGCTTGAACTATTATACATTAATATTAGATTTATGTTGGCAAATAGCTAGTCTAATTAATATTTGACAAAAGTAAATAATTAAATTATAAGACATTTTAGCGTAATCTAAAATGTTTGTTTCAATGAAAATTTACAAGAACAAAATAATAAATGGGTCGGTCCGAGTTGGAGCGGGTCGAAAGAATCCAGCTCAATTTGATCACGTTTATTTTTTTAATAGATCCTGATCCGATTTTATTTGAGCTTGAGGTCGATCTAACCTTTTCTAGCACATTGCACATGTATAGATACAACGTAACCTTATACTTCATCTGTTCCTTTGAATTTGCACCATACAACTCAAATATGTAAGAGCTTTTTATTAAATGATCTATACAAACTCATAGAGACGGTAAAATCATAAAGTATCTCTAAAACCTAATTGACGATAAAATGTTTGTATGTCCTTTTTGAGTTGCCCACCAAGGTATTTGATGCAAGAGATTGATGGAGACGTTACTAATCGTATACAAGCGGGTTGGCTTAAGTGGTGAGCAGCAACCGGGGTGCTTTGTGATAAAAAGTTCCCGAGGAGATTAAAAGGTAAATTTTACCGCGTTGCGATTAGGCCGACGTTGTTATATGGGACAGAATGTTGGCCCGTAAAGAAGGTTTTCGAACAGAGGATGGATGTAACGGAGATGCGTATGTTGAGGTGCATGTGTGATAACCAAGAGTTCAGGGAGACGCTAGGGGTTGCACCTATTTCCGCAAAGATGCGGGAGAACAGGTTGAGATGGTTTGGGCATGTGCAAAGAAAAGGACATGACGCACCAGTAAGAAGGATCGAACGCATCATAGTGGAGGGCTAGAGAAGTCGAGGAAGACCTAAGAGAACGTGGGAGAAACAAATCAAAAATGACATGCATGAGCTTCACCTCTCCAAGGACCTGACCAGGAATAGGGCTAGTTGGAGGCGTCTTATCCACGTCCTAGATTACTAAACATGTCCCTTTTACTCTTCGTTCGATAATGTTTTCTGCCTTTTTGTCGCATTTTACCTTTGTCTTTGATCTTATCTTTGTATTTGTACGTATGCTTTTATCCTTTTGTCAACTGCAGGTTTCTACCTCTCTAGAAGACCGTTCTCGAGCCAGGGGACTCTTTGATCGCACTCTCCTTTATGGTTATGAGCTTGCCATCGTTCTTCCCCCAGACCCTGATTATAATTTTCTATACTTGCTGAAGATTTATGCATCAAGCTAAGTAAAAGGCGCCAGCATATATAAATAAGTTAATAAAAATAGAAGTAATTTAATTATTTCCATTCAAAAAACCAATTTTTTAAAATAGTGGTTACATTACATTGCATATAATAATAGTGGGTTAAACCTACCAACAGTTGATGATTAGCGATCACATGAAGAGAATAATTTAGTAAGTATTGTCAAACCCATACAAAAAAAATAATGATTTGTACTACTAAAGATAAATTTGAAAATATTTTTTTTTATTTTAAAATACAGGATAGACGTGAAAATGAGAGAGTTGGATGAAAATTAAAGTTAGAATTTTATGCGGAGCATTGTTATTACGATTGAATCCTCAAATAGATAATACTCCTTCCTACTCTTGTTATTTGTCCCATTTACTTTTTGGTTACTATTCACTAATCACTTTTAATTTGTATTTTACTCTTAATTTAAAAGTTAAAATATAGTCAAATAGAATCTTATTTTATTCGTCTCAATGCAAAGATTAATATTAACTTTTTATAATTTTTAATTATAACACGATCAAAAATATTAAAAATTAAAAATATTGTCTTAACAAGTGTGAAAAAGATAAACGAAACAAGTGGACTGAATAAGATGAAGTATTATACATAAGCTACCAAAACGGGCCGGTTTTAGTAAAAGTGATGCATTCATAACACCTAATCCTATTAATTATTCGATTAAAAATAATTAACTTGGATAAAAATAATCTTGTTGAAGAATGAAGACCCAAATGTCCCATACTTGGTCATCTTTTAATTTAAATTTCTTTTGTCTCAGTTTAATCAATATACAAATTCTTGTGAGAGAGGATCTCTTTGAGAAACCATCTCTTTTGGGCCGGTCCATTATATATTTATTAAAATATTGTAAGTATGTATTAAAAATGATGTAAGTAGACATTTAAGATATTGAAAGTAAACATTAAGGTAACAGTTAGTAGGCATTAAGGATAATACAAGTAATTATTAAGAATACGGTAAGTAGACATTAATCTTTAATGTATTGGGCTTGAGATATGTCTTTCATAGATACGGTCTCTCAAGAGACTAGCTGCAATCATTAATGCCAATACAAGAACGTGACTTAGCTTGACACTTCTGAGTATAGTTTTTTATCATCATATCTTGTAAATTTTGCATATAGTAACATATCAGGGATAAAAGACTGGTGATATATCATTATTAACCCATCACTATAGCACTATTCATTTTGATTACTCCAATTCAATTGAAATAAAATATAAGAGTAACAAAAATATGAGAATATAAACCATCTAATAAAACGAAAGTGTAATAAAAATTGATCGGAAAATCCGTAAAGCTAAGATTTAAATTAAAAACAAATTAGAAAGAATAAATTCCAAAAATAAAATCCAATAAATTAAGAGAATGTAGATAAAATTTAATATAAAAAAAAATATTTTATCATTTCAAAATTAAATTTTCAATGGTTAAGAATGATTTAAATTATAAAATATCAAAGTAGTAGTAGTTAAGATTGAAATAGATATTTTGAGAACTTATATGTAGGACAAGAGCACATGTAAAAAAGAATACAAAAAATTCATGTCTAAAATATGGACTTGGTCAACTTTAGCAATGTTCCTCTATTATTATCACCTATCAATTATTGTACACCTTTAAAAGAGAGACACCATACACCAATCAATAAACCATTTTACCCAAGACTAAAAAAACCTTATCTACCAAAATGATACCTAATTCCTCCAAAATCATATTTTTCTTATTTCTATCCTTATGCTCAACTTACCAAGTTCATGTAGTAGCCACCATCAACAATGATCTATCCACTACTAGAAGAGAAGCCATCGAAATCATCATTGGCGGCGGGTCGTTCCCCATTGGACCGACCCCAACTGATTGTGCACCACCTCCGCCACCACCACCGTGTCCACCAACACCATCACTATCACCACCACCACCACCACCACCACCACCACCACCACCACCTCCACCAGTACCTGTTGGTCCGAGTAGGGTTGAGTTAGCCACGGTGGTTATACAAAAATTTCTGAAACGTATTAGTAGTGACACATGTGGGTTAAGCATGAAAATGTCTAGTACGCCAAACTTTTGTAAGTCCTCTAAATTTGGGTGTGCTATTCTTCCAAAGTACAAGCAACAAGCCATATATACAGTTCAATTTAACGAGTGTAATATTAAGGGTAACAATATTACCTTAGACGGCTTTATAGATAAACTACCCGATATGTCCATTTTCCACATAAACTCCAATTATTTTGAAGGAAAAGTTCCTAAATTAAGTAACCTTCCATACCTTTACGAGTTAGATCTTAGTAACAACCGGTATACGGGTAAATTCCCAACTAATGTACTCGGAGCGACCCAATTAATCTTCCTGGACCTCCGATTTAACCAATTCGAAGGCCCAATTCCGGCCGAAGTATTTAAACTAGATCTTTTAGTCCTTTTTCTAAACAACAACAAATTTTGTAAGGACCTCCCTTCAAATTTAGGGTCAACCCCAGTAGCATACCTTACATTAGCAAACAACCAATTCACAGGCCCGATACCCAAGTCCATTAAGCAAGCCGCCAAAACCCTTCTAGAAGTTTTATTCTTAAATAATCATCTTTCAGGGTGTCTTCCCTATGAAATTGGGTACTTAGAAAAGACCACAGTTTTTGATGCTTCAAAAAACATAATAACGGGCCCAATACCCCGTTCATTCGGGTGTTTAGCTAAAATGGAATATCTTGTTTTGTCAAGTAATAAACTTTACGGGCCCGTACCCGAAGAATTATGTAAATTGCCTAGACTTGTAAATTTGGATTTAAGTTCTAATTATTTTACACAAGTGGGACCAGAATGTATGAAATTGATGAGAAAAGGAGTATTAAAAGTGGAGGAAAATTGTATATTGGGCCTTCCGGGTCAAAGACATTCGGATACTTGTAAATGGTTTTTTAATGAGCCCAAACCATGTGGGGATGGTAATGATTATATTAATAATTATATTCCTTGTAAGGCTACTGCTGCTTATTTGAATTCTGAGGTGTTATTAGATGCTCTTCCTGAATCTGAGCCACCTGTCACTTATGGGTTCCTTGCTCCTGGTAAAAATTAAGGAAATTATGAGTTTTTATTTATTTATGTAATTTTAATTTTGAAAAGTTGTATTTATGTAGTATGATATAATAATAATGATAATTCATTTGTTGTAATTAGAATATTGTTTTTTCCTTTAAATGTAACGAAAATAGTACTCGTTTTGTTTTGTTTTAAATTTCATAATTGTTTTTCCACGTTTGTCAATATATACATTAATTTAATATTGAATAGTGATAATTGTGTATGGATATTTGTGAAATTTTTTATTGAGACGAATCAAACAAACTTTTATTTGACTATATTTTAATGCATGCATTAAGATTAAATTACAAATTATGAATGATGGATGAATAGAAGTCCAAAATTAAAAGTAAATGAGACATTCAAAAAGAGACGAAGGGAATAGTATAGAAGTATTATACTAGTTTTATTTTAATTTTTAAATCTTGAATCTTATATGTTCTTCCCATTATTTTTTGCACAGTTTTTAAAGTAAATTTTGAGTTTTAATATCTCTAAATACTCATTATAAAAGATTATAAAATATATATAATAAAAAAGTATACATTAAGACGAATTTAACGAAATCTCATATTGATATATTTTATCATTTATATATGTCTTAAAATCTTAATCAAATTTCTCTCTTTAAAATAAAATAATTTAAATAAGAAAAACATTTAAAAACGAAGGGAGTATATTTTTATAGCTTTTGCATTATAAATTTATAACTAAATCTAAATTTGCCGTCTCGCCTTTACTCTTATAGCACTATATTTTAGCCAAGAAGTGGAAGTAACATAGGACATAGGTATATACTTCGTATAAACTATAAAGACTATACTTTATGGACTATATTTGTAAAGTCGATTCTAGTCTGTCGGTTGACTATGACTTAATAGATTAAGAATTTTTTATTTTATTTTATGTTCAACTATTATAAATCATATCTAATGAATCCTATTTGTTTTATGTAGGTTTGCCAATGTACTTATTTAATTTTTAATAGGAGTATTTCTAAGTGTGTATCACGAAAAATTATAAAAAATAGATATTAATGTACCTTATGTTGAGATGAATCCAACAAGATCTCATTTGGCTATGTTTTAATTCATAAATTAAGAATAAATTACAAATTAAGAGTGACTGATGAATAGTATTCAAAAAGCAAACAGAACGTTTGAAAAGAAATGAAGGGAGTATGTAAATTAATTTTTAATATAATATTATTTGTTGTAATAGTGGGTCGAAATTATATTAAGTTTCAAATATGACATACTAAATAAATTCTCGTGTAAAACACGGTACTATAAATATTTATTGATAAAAATAAATATACATTATTTATTATCAAAGTGAATAAATAATTTATTATGCCACAATATTAAAACATATACTCATAGTAAGTATTGATAATTGAGACAAATAAAATATAAAAAGTCTTCAATTATAATTGATAGGAGGGAGAATTTAGTTGAAATGGTGGGTCGAAATTACTTTGAGTTTTAAATATTTCATATTTTAATGAGCTAATTATTTCCCTTAATATCAAGTTTAATATCAAAAGTTTTCCTGTCAATAGTAAAAAAAAGGCGGAAAAATTAATAATGAGCTAATTGATTATTGATGTTAGCAGGATGATTTGATTCTTATTTAACCCAATTTTATAAACATAGCTGGTTGATTTGATTTTATTTATGTGGGCTTTATTTGTTAGCAAGAACCACATTGGCTTTGTTTCTTTTACATTAATGGTTTCAAGGTTTCCTAAAATGATTTGGGCTTATGATACATATGGCCCCTTTTTAGGATCCATCATTAATCTGCAGCACCAATCTTAATTCAGAGAGCTGTTAATTTGTATGGTAAATGTTTGTTAGCTGTTGACTTATTTGACAAGTTGAAAGATTCGGTTTTTTGTTGGCTTTTTAAGCTGACTGACTAGATAAGCTAGTTATGGTTTTTTGGCTGTTCGTATGACTAATTGGAAATGTTGGCTTTTAAACTACTTTGATAATTAGCTTAAGTTTTTAGTTGAGTTAGTTCTTTGACATTGTATCAGAAACCAGAGTGACAAGAAGTCACGGGTTCGAATCTCAACCATCCCTCATTTAAAAGTAGATTATTCAGCACTATGTATGAGGATTGAGGAGCGTCTGTGCTGTATCCACACTTATACCCAAAGGAATCTTGTGTGAGGAAACGTGTTAGTTTGTCAGAGATATGTATCATATGCTGGTCATTAGCTTAAACATGTCATGGAATGCATATCCTTGGTGTGCAAATTACAAGTGTGGAGTTCCAATATATCCTTGGTGAACAAAGAAAATTTGTACATGTAACAAATGTTTGAATATGCCAGGGATAAGGATTAAAAACATATGTGGAAGCAAGCAAAATGACCAAAAGACCTTTTGACCCTGGGTGTTCGAACGAGCACAAGTCATCGACAACATTCTACTTATGTATGTTAGCTGCTGTTGTTGGTTTCATTCCATGCCCTAGCTTGTCCCCTATATATTATCTAATGCATATCCTATTATCTAACTAACGCCAAACCAAGAGCTTGAGCCTTGCATATCACTCTCTTACCATGTATAAATCTTCACTCCTCATTGCTTTGTTCCTCACACATATTATTCCTCATTGATGTAACTCCATTAAGTTCATATTGAACTTTAAGCTCTTCTATTCTTTAAATACATGATGAAATACACTAATTTATAGGATGGTGCAAGTAGCTTCATTAATGATGAATCATCTTAAAAATTCATGCTTAAAATCATTTTACTACTTGCCATGATTTGCAGTCTTTCTTAGGCAACTTTAAGCTTCGTTTAAGATCCTTTTGGTTATAACTTATTGTTTAAAATTAAAATATAAGTTCAGATTAATTAATGAATATTACTATTACTACAAAAAAATAAAGACGTTATTACTGTTGAAAGGGAATGGAGTATTACGTTTTATGTCCATAATAGTACTCTCCAATCCAATGAATTTACACATATTTTCATTTCAGTTAGTCCTACCTAATTTGTACTCTATTGTTTTAGCAAGTCTCACTTTATTTTATTTTATTTTATTGACACAAGTTTCTCTTACTTTATCTCATCCACTCTTTTTTTTCCACTCAATTGTGTTTAACTAGTAGTTTTGTTTGCTCTTTTATCTTGTTATATTATCTATATTATATGTGCTGGAACACATGATCCTAATCGTAAGATTATGAGAAAGGGTTAAGCTCAATGCCTGCAGATGAGCAATCTTGCAAAGAGACAAAGGAAACCCTAATACCCGCAGGACGATCAGTCCCGCGGAGCGATGAAATAATATCATTTCTTGCAGAGTGGCTAACCCTGCAGAATGATAGCAACAGGAATATTGACGTAGCAAAGGATAGCCGTTAAAGTACTGATAAAAACTGTTGTGACTCGTATAAGGCGAGACACCACACCTACCTCGTACCCTATCTAGGAAACTGTATTATTGTATATCAAAGATCAGAGGAGGAGGACCACAACGTGAGTATCAGCCAATCTGCAGGTGCCACATCAGCATAAAAGGTATTCCTTGCCTCCTCTCACTGATCCCCAAGAGATTCCATCCAAGGTAAAAGCCAAAACGACCATTAGGATTTTGGAAACTCTTCCCCTAACCCACCACTATAAATACACAGTTCCATGCACTATCAATAGTAACGTAACTCTTTACATTCAAACCCTAGCAATACCTTGAGCAAGAGTATCTTACTTTCTTACCAGCTTCCATAGCTTTACTCTCAGCTCCCTTACTGACTTAATCATCGGAGGAGGACCCCCGGAAGTCCCCTCTTCGACCTTCGTTTGTTACCTTGTGCAGATAATCCATAAGAAGCGAGCTAGACCACATCTCGTGCCTACTGTAAATCTTAAAAGACATTCTCCTCATCATCATTGAGAGTGTTAATTATTCTCTAGAGCCAAAGCATATACTTTTATCTTGAATATGAAAACTTTTTATAGCAAATTTAATGAGAATGATGGAATTGTAATTAGTTAAAGTGCACTAGTAGCTCAAATGAATCATTATTCATTGTACGTTGGATATTTGATAAAATCCTATAGCCTTGATTATTCTGGATTTGTGGTTGAACTGGGCCGGGCCCATGTCATGCCTAGTACAAAAAAAACAGTTAGTTGTCAACTTGTCATGGTATGATTATACGCTTGTATGCAACGTGCAACCACTTATAAACGTGCAATCACTTTTAAAAATGTCACTTATAATGTTAAAGTGATAACTAATAATTTTAAAAATAAGTAATTATATAGATTTATTTCATAATTGTTGACCGAACGTAAATTTAAATTTTTAGAGATGAGTTAATGGCAAGTTTTCAGAGTTAAACTTAATAATTATTCAGAATAGTAGAACGATAGAAGCCATTTTTTAAAAGTATAATTAACATTGGGGTTTTGAACACAAAACACTATTTATATTATACTTTTAAAAAATAAAAAAAATCTAATTTTTATTAGAATTTTAAATTGAAACGACATAGCAATATATAGAGATGAAGACAGTAAATACTACATTTGAAAAGCTATCAAAGCAAGTTATGAAAAAAAAAAAAGCATGTTATGGTGGATTGTTGCAAAAGCATTCTACCTCCTAAAAGTAAGGTATTGAGAGTTCATCTCACTTTCTCAATCCCATAGTATTTTTCAATTTTCATAGTGATTCATCAAACTAATATGGAAAAATGTCTGTTAGTCATTACAATATACTATAACATGTAATGAGATCTTAAATGTAACGACACTGGCACATTTCTAACTCTCATTTAATATTTTCTCGCTCATTTATGCTGTCGTGGTAACTGATTTTTTATTGAAAATTGTTTCCTAATATACTAGAATTTATTCGCTTTATTATTTTCCAATATGATTCCCATATTATTTCCAAACTGAAATGCGACTAAAATGTAAATCAGTATTATTTTTCAATATGATTTCCATAATAAAAGAAAATAATATTTTGATATAGCAAAATTATTTTTCAACTTTATTTAACAGCTGTAGAATAATATTGTTCCTAAATATATAAACCAATGTAATTTTTTGAATTTATTTACCAGCCATCAAATAATTACAATAACATCATCTATGTGGGAAAACATATAATATAAACGTTTTGTAGTGTTTTCTGTGAAAACATATATTTAAAATATTATACAAGTATAAAATCAATTCAAAAACTTTTTTTCCGATCTTCGTATATGACACGGGTATCTACTAATTTTGTTTTAAAACCAAACACCAAAACATCACTATCATGTCCTAGAAATGGACCATGGAAGAACATGGTCTAATAGTACAATAAACCAAATTCAAACAATAAGAGTGAATGAAATCAAACTAACTCTTTCACCGACACTCTTCAGTCTTCACAAGTTTTTCCTTCTTTTTCTTTTATCTTTTTATAAAAAAAGAAATTCAGATGAGTGGCCAAAGCTTTGACATCATGTACGGCTTTAATCACGTGGGGCACGTGAGATTAGATAGGAGAACTATTTGTATCACATCATCACAATACACAATTTGTGTATATAATTTAAGAGAACAATGTATATTTGTTAAGTTAAATTAACTATTTATAACTTAATTAGTTTTAAAAATGATAATTTTTTATAGTTTTAAAGTAATTACTAGTAATCTTTAAGTAATAAATTGAAAAATTATGTTAATTATATGGTTTTATTGCATTAAACAGTCTCGTACAAGATTTGCTTTAGATTAATTGAGAAGTTTCGTCGTTCACATGAACCTCGTCTGACTCAAACCCCACATTTAGTTATGCGAATTTAAATGGGCCATGATGATCCATGGTCCATGGGTCCATGTCACTTATATTTCGTGGGCTTTTTCAATATTTGTTTCAATTTTATCATTATTAAACAACAATCCTTGTACTGTCTCTTAAAAAGATGATCTTTTTAAATTTTAATAAGCTACTCTTCTGAGAGACGTTTTTCAGGCTCAGTCCATCAAAGCTTATTTTCTACTCTTACTTCATATATGTTTATAATATGTGAAGTAGGTGATTATATATATAAAGTATGTGATCATATATGTGAAGTGATCATTGTATGAGAATTAGGTGTTTATGATATGTATAATAAGTGTTTGATTTTATGAACTAGATTTTTATGATACATCCAGTAATTGTACTTCTTTTCCCTAAACACTTTCTACACATTCCATAAAGTCTGAGTTTACAGTAGTTTTAGTAAGTGTTTATGATATTTATAGTAGGTGATTATTTTATGTACAACAGGTGTTTATAGAATGTGAAATACATGTTTATGAGATTAAAGTAGATAATTACGGTATGTGAAGTAAGTATTTATCTTTTTCGTGTGCTTAAGCTTCTCTTTTATCTGAATTTTGGGAGGGATCAAATAAAGTCTCTCTCTAACATATTATGTTAAACGACTAATTTAAAATTTTGATGCTTTCAAGTTCCAAGTTCCAAGTTTCACCACCTAATTAAATTATAGTACTTCTTGTATAAGACCATTTCATAACGAAATAGCTTCATATGTGTCAATTGGATAAAAATTATGAGAGTAGATATTATTAGTTTTATTGCACTATTTAGCTTAATTCTAAAATGTCTTACTGAGCATTTGTAATTTTATTTTTCCTAACACCACTTTGAAATATTTTCCATCTTTTATATTCATTTTTTCCTATTTCAATTTTGAGATCAAATTTGAGAAAATTTAATAATAAAGTTTAATAATTAATATCTTCGTTATTATGTGATTTATGTTTTGAAAATATTATAGACTAATTTATGTTCGAATCTCGTTTCGTGAAAAATAAGTTTATACGATCTATACTAACATAATAGAGTCATAAAAATCTGAAGAGAACATTAAGATCACATGTTGTTCTTAGAAATTGTAAATCAGGAAAATTGAAAAGAAATTAAAAAAAGATGTGGTAATTTATAAAATAAATGAATTTAGTATAATTATTATTATGACTATCTTAGATAGTGAATTGTGATTACTTAAAAGTTAGTTAATAGGAGTATAAATGATTATTAAGAAAAATTCTTCTGAATAATTTCACATATTGTCTATTCGTTGTAAATAATTATTGATCATTTCTAAATAATTCAACCTTTATATAATTTTTACTGATAGCACCTCTTACCACATTTAAATCGACTATTGTAGGTACCTACAAACCAATAACGAATATGTTAGACCAACAAAGAAGCATAAGAGGAAGAAAAGAGTATAATTGCTAGTAAATACCTAAAGTAGCCGATTTAAAAAGTACTGCTGTCAACAAAAAATATATAAAGGTTGGTTATTTAAAAATAATCATAAATAGAATTTATTCACAACAACTTTAACAATAAATGAATTATTCATGCAAACTATTATGTTATAAACTCACGATCAACATGATGATTAGTGCCTCTCAGCAATACCACTAGCTTGTTTTTTTATAATAGTTTTCAACTATTTCTTTTTCTTGCATCAACATTGCTTCAACAAACACATTTATTTTAACATTCTCTATTATATATTCAATTTTTACTTAGTTTTTCTTTTTTTTTTTTTTTTTTTAATCTTTTTATGTATATCTATATGTTAATTATTGTTATAGGTGAAACTTATAACGCAGGACGGTAAGTAAATGCAGGAATAACTTCTTTAGAAGGATCAAATTTTGAGTCGAGGGACAACTCTTTGACCGCATCCTTTTTTATGGGTATGGGTTGCCATATTTCTTAATTTCCTTCACAGACCCAACTCATAGTCTCTATGAGTGAGATACACTGGATATGATAATGATAATGATGAGTTGATAAGTAATGTTCAAGAAAAAGATCAATAAATCATAATTTAATGGAATTTTTTTTACGATTTGTTTAATCTCAATACAACAAAATTAATTTTTCGTGACATAAGATTTAGTGACATTAAAACAAACACCACTAGTTTATGTTTTAAGTGTAATGATTATTAGTTTTTATTTTAAGTTCCATTATTAACTGACTTAGTGACACTTTATTTAGCCTTTGGTTACATATGTACTTGTTACTATAGTCTATAATGATATTTATGAGAAATGTCACTATATTCTATGTCGCGAAAAAATTTTGTATGATTTTTATTATGTTGCTAAAGAATCTAATAAGTATCACTAAACCACTATATATCACTAAAAATTTAAAATTATGACATTTAAATTAAGTATCATTAAATATATGCCACAAAACTCTAAAAATATTTTATGTTGTAGTGACTTGTCACTAGGCATAAGTTATTGAATCTTAATTACATTTATCACTTGAATGTGTTGTTTGTTCTCCTTTGGTTGCTGGTGTGGTGCACTATTAATTTGAACTTATAGTATGATTTTATTAATTCCTTTATAACTTGTTTGTCCTAGCTGATATTGGTTGAAACATACTTTTTCTGGATTTTAATAGTTACTATATATAATTATCATAGCAATTACTGTTTATTAGGTTATCTTATTTGGTATACGTTTCTCAATGTATACTGCAAAACGTACGTAGTCAAGCGAGATCTTATTTGAATTGTTTTAATGTATATTTTCATAATATTAACTTTTGAGAATTTTTTATCACATGAAATCAATTATATTAAAGATTAAAATTATGCATTGGATATCGTGAAAAACAAAAGTGTAACAACTATTAAAAACCAGAGGAAGATAAGTTAACTTTTTAGCTATTATACTTTATAAATTTCTATGTTATAATTGAGTGTGTGTATTTTAAAATGTATTTTAGAATTTAAAGAAGTAATTTTGAATATTAACCTTTAGAAGATTTGAAGACACTACAACAAATTTAACTTTTGCGACATTGAATTTAGTGGCATTAAAAAATGTCACTAAATTATATTTTTAGTGTACTAATTATTAATTAGTTTTTATTTTAAGTTTCACTATAAAGTGATTTAGCGACATTTTATTTGATCTTTCGTGGCAAATGTAATTGTCACTATAGTCTATACTATAGAGATATTTGTGAGAAATGTCACTAGATCTTATGTCGCAAAAAGCTTTTGTGTAGTTTTTTATTATGATGCTAAAGAGTCTAATAAATATCACTAAATCCTCTATATATACTATTAAAAATTTGAAATAGCAACATTTAAATTAAATATCGCTAAATATATCTCAATAAAAGCAAATTATGTTGTACTGTGACAAAAAAGTTACAAAAACGTCATCATCAATAATGGTTTCATACACATTGATATAGATTCAATAAAATTAATGTGTAGCACAATTTTCAGCACTTTGGACAATATATTGATTATAATTAGAGGATTTCACTAAAACAGTTTGATAAATTGATTATTTTACAAAATATTTAAAAAGTAGAACTTTTGACTGAAGAATTGGAAGCATACGTACCTTAATTAACGCAGTACTACATGGGAATTGGGAAGCTAGCATGCATGTCTTTTCGACACGTGATTCGGTTTCTTCTAACTAGAGTAACTTAATTCCAAAAAGATTTGAAAATTCAGGATCAAATTATTTTTAGATTTTACTCTCCTGCCTTCACTAATTTATTCATTAATTTTAGTATTTGTAAGAGATTTTTTAATAGTATAGATGTCAAGTAATCAACACAACTAAAAGTTTAAACTTATGGTTGAAGTCCTATAATATGTTATATACTCTAACACGCCTTTCACACGAAAGCTCTTTGGGTTAGAAGTATGGACGCAGCACGGACTCGTTTCATACCTGACACTAAAATATACCACTTCAAATAAAGGGTGGTTGAGATTCGAACTATGACCCTCTTGTCACACTGGCTCTGATCGATACCATCTCAAGAAACCAACTAAACTAAAATCCTAAGCTTATTATTAAGACTCCAGGATATAATATATACTCTAACATGGTCGCCTTCTACTTTAACATTTTTGGTATAGTAGACAAAGTTTTTTTAATCCACATGATAATGTAATAACGTTAGAGTTAATGCCAATTTTTATAATTTGTATTATTATTGGCTTATGCTAATGTAATATGTATTGGTATATTAGTATTTAATTTGTTTTTGTTTTAGTCTAATGTTAGATTTTTCGTAGGAAGGAAATATTAAAATGAAGACTTTGGATTTGATAAAGAGGTTTTGAGGATATTTTAAGAGGGGTACTTAGGTAGCTAAGTTAAAATTTTAACTGTGATATAACGTTTATGAATTATAACATCAAAATAAAGTATAAGTTAAAATTGATTAATGACTAGCATAAAATAGCAAAAAGATTTATATAGCTTATCTATATATATATATATATATATATATATATAGGATTTGGATCATGTGAAAACCAATTAAAATGGTGAAAACTGAAAACAGGGGTACATAAAAGCTCAAATGAGGTACATATTTGGGTGGCAATTTTGTAAATAATTAGACATTTGCTAAACAGTGTACATATATGCTTAAAAGGGGTACATATTCGGATGGCACTTTTGTAAATAATATGAACTTTTTTCTTCACAAAAAATATGTACACTATATAAGATAATATGTACCCCTTTTGCTATAATATGTATATACTCGTTCTGTTTCTCACCACTTTAAGTGTTTCACTGATCTACCCATATATATATATATATATATATATATATATATATATATATATATATATATATATATATATATATATATATATATATACTCCTTATACTTGAATTTTCGGTATTTATATCTACTAATTCCTCCGTTTAATAATACTTGCTACTGATAAAAATGTTATAAATTATTTACCCATCAAAATATTATATATGGAACGGAAGAAGTATCATATAATCTATGAAAAAAATATTAGGCCGTGACAATTCGTTACATAATCTCATCGTGGCCCACTCGTGTAGACACGGGAAACCCGTGGGCTCGGGCCCACAAACCCACGGGTCAAGAGCATTGACTTGCACATACACTTGGTGAGTTTATTATTTCCCAAAACCATATGGCAGTAGGAAGATTAGTTCACCCACTATATATGCAAGTCAACACCCACTATTTTATCGATGTGCAATTTTGTCTCACATGTGAAGTTTTTCCAACAAAAATTGTTATAAATTATTAACCCATCAAAATAAGAGACATGATGATTTCAGACAATATCCTAAAATTATATCTTTTATGCTAAAAAATAGATAGCTATAAATTATTACTCTAGATTTCACTACTCTTTAAATTTATCATAAATCATACGTACCATTTCCATTTTAAAAGAATTTGTTCTAAATTAAAAATTATTTTCTAGAAAGTAGACTAGCTCATAATTGATGTTTCAAAACTGAGAAGCTTATGATCAGATATGGGCATTAGATAGTTTCGATAAAATAAAGCTGGGTGCTCATCACACATGAGTTGGCATTATTGATACCCAGGGCCGATTTTAGATATTTTGGGATTCTGGGCGAAATACTCCTAGTATATTTGGACTATTTTTATTTGCAATTTATAACTTATATGGACCCTTCTAAAATTATTAATTTTATTTTTTTGACACGGGTCCTAGATGCATGACGGCCCCTCTTGCCCATCCTTAGGGGCGGCCCTGTTGATACCAAGTGTGCATTTCAAGACTATCTAAAGCCTCAAGCAGACAAGGCAGCCGCTAAAAGTATGATTAACGTGTTATGTAGTTTTGTTTTTCCCCGTTTTTCCACTTGCACGTGTGGATTTCGAGGGTAATTTTAAGGTACAATTGTTTAGGGTCTAGCTCATTAAAGCGTTCAAATTATGTTAATCTTTATTATTAAAAATTAATTCTTAATTATAATTTTATAACTTATCATTATACTACTATGGTCTTAAATTCGTGTATTTGACATTGATGTGATGGGAAAAAAAAGAAATCATACGATACATAGTTGAAGAATTTTTTTTTGAAATTTTACTATACAAGGGTTATTTTTTTATGTTTCACCTAGGATCCAAAAATTATTAGGAGCGGCTCTGCTTGCACTAAACATCTCTTTGGACAATTTAATGTGTTTGTTGGATTGTTTATATCTAGAGTTATACATAACTAAAAATTATAAAAAATAGATATTATGAGAATAGACGAAAAAACAAGATCCCACATAAGTATATTATTTTCTCGTATATTAGCAGAAATATGTAAATAGCCATAGAATAATGAACAGTGCAAAAATTAATTTGAATTACAGGTAAAAAAAACCGGAAGTACTTAAAAAGCCACACCCATCTTATTCAATTTAAGAAAATTTATCGTGAATAATACAATTTTTTGTTAATTTCCGTACAATAATATCAACTATTGATTAACCATGAATTATACTAACTTAAAGGGGAGTTTTCCTAGAAAATTCCTAACATGTTAAAATCATACCATAAGTGATAATAAGACAAAAAAGATTGGTATATTAGTTAATAAATTAAAGATGGTATTACTCTAGTAAAAAAAAACCCCTTAAGTTGGTATTATTCATAATTAATCAATAGTTGATATTATTGTAAGAAAATTAACAAAAGGTTGTATATTCACGGTAAATTATTTTCAATTTATTAGTCATATTAATCTTTTTCACCTTTATTATAATAAAATAATATATTAAGTATTAATTTTTCTAATTTACATGATTAAAAATTATAGTAAATTAAAATTAATATTGTGGTACGAAAATACTACTACTTTTTTAAGTAAAACAAACTCAAGGTACGTCTATATGTTTAGGTTAATCAATTCAAAACTGAGCATGTAACGGACTACCAATTTAATGTGGGCAGTTTAATACTCAATTGAAGTTTACGTAAGTAAATGTATTTTTTAGCGCTATAATAAATATGGTCCTTCTCGCGAGAGATCGTCTATTGAATAGACGTCTCTTAAGAGTTCAGCATATGTCTCCCTTTTAATTTACAAAATCACCAATTAGTTTTTCTTTCTAATTTATAAATTGGGTCAGCCCCAAAACTTAAAATGTCTATTGTATAGACGGTTTCAAGTAAAAGTTTGTGTAATATTTAACCTCATCTATTGTGTTCATACATTTACTCATTTACTTACTTAATTTATATATGTCTCTACCATATGGTGGCACTGGTCCGATGGAAAAATTAAAGCAAATTAAGAAAATGGATAAAAGTGGTGAAATGGATAGTTTATACACAATAGTGAAATAAATATATGGATGAGAAGAAAAAATAATTTAATTATATAAATGAGAATTATAGAAAAAGAGTGATCTTAGTAAATAACAGTGAATTATAAAATTAACAAATTACCTTTATGTGGTAGGATTTGATAAAATGAGAGTTTTGTTATTTTAATTTACCTTATTTGATTATATTTATTATATAATTATTTTTTTGTCTTTTTATATTATTTATAAATTGCGATGAATGATAAGGAATTTTTGTATAAGTTATGTCAAAAAAATACAACAAATTTCATAGGATATATTAAAAGGAAAAATTGTCCTGAATAATCCGATTTATTGTCAATTTACTATGAATAATCCGATCTATTGTCAATTTACTATGAATAATCCCTACTATTGATTATTTAAATAATCCGACCTTTAAATTTTTAGTCCAACTCTTCTTTGGTGGTAAGTAACTATAATCCAACTCTTCTTTGTGAGCGAAAGGAGGAAGACCAAAGAAGAGTTGGAGTAGACCAACAAAGAAGCTTAAGGAGGAAGAAGTGAGAGTAACGACAAGTAGGTACCTTTAGTAGTCGATTAAAATGTGACAAGGGGTGCTGTCAGCAAAAAATATACAAATGTTGGATTATTTAAAAATAATCAAAAGTTGGGATTATTCACAGTAGATGGACAATAGGTCAAAAACTAAAATAGAAAATATAACAAACTTTGAGAATTTGAAAGAATATAAACAAGTTTTATATATGTACTACTATATGTAGGCTCCAGCCAACGAGATGATGATAGTTTTAATAACTTATATTAGTGCTCAACAAACCCACATAAACATTATTAAATAATCTAACAAAATATGATTAATTCACCATGAACAATACAACTATTTGTGTATATGATCATCTTATCTTATAGTATCTTATACAGTTATATTCCTCAACAACAACTTAATATATTTAAGACTTTAATTGTTAAGGTAAACAACTCATGTATGTGATAGAGATACCTAAACGGTTGATTAATGCCAAAAAAGACACACATTTTTTAATAGGAACTTCAAAGTAATTGGTAATAAACTAATTAAGAATTAAAAAAAATTATACTACAAGTTGGTAAGTCCTTATAGCTTATAAGTGATTCATATAACATTAGTTAAGTCAATAATTAAATAATTAAAAAATTAAATAAGTTCAATATAGATAGTACATCAATTTTGATAACAAAATTAATTAAATTGTAAATTTTAATAATTCGATTCTTAAACGACCAAAGTTAAAATTAAACAAATTAATGGATCTAAACTAAAAATATTAATTCTGAGGCCAATAGAGTAACGTGTTCTAGTTTAACTTTTTATGACGAAATTAATTCAACCAACATTAAATAAATCAATCAAAGAAAAAAGACACCTAAAAAAATGAGATCAAGGCCGGCTTTAAGGGTGGGCAAGAGGAGTCGTCGCCCAGGACCTCATGTCAAAAAAGCAAAATTGAAGGTTGTAGAAGGTCCATATAGATTATAAAATGCAAAGGAAAAGGCTTCCAATATGCTATTTCGCCCAGGACCCCAAAATATTAAGGGTCGGCCTTGGAGATTTAATATAAGAGTTGTATCATAAATTAATTGTCTCAAAAACTACGTAAAGTTAAACGTGACTCAAAATGTAAAATAAACAACAAAATAATGGACTATTCTCTTTCATAATGCTTGCCACATATTCTTTTTTAACAGTTTTAAAATACTTACAATATCTTTATTTTTGACAATAAATAATAACAGACTAGTCTACTTTGTCTTTATTTTTATTAATTTATCCATAATTTTCTTTTATATATGCACTTAAACACAATTCATCACTATAGTTATTTTAATCTTTTCTCAATAATTTTCTCTTGTTTTGCTTCTTATAGATAATCGAATAGCAAAAATACACACAAGAAATATATTCAAAAATTATAACTAGTTGTGGGGTGGGGTGGGGTGGAATGGGGTATATGCGATAGACGTAGATGATTTCACTCGACTATATTTTTTCTTATATATTGTTCATAATATAAAAAAATTAAATAATAAATACTTTCTCCGTTTCATAATACTTGCTACATTTTGTTTTTTGGCACTATTTATCGTTAAGCTTATTTTATATATTGCGGGTAATATATAGTAATAATATAGTCAAGTGCTTGAATCGTCTAATCGCATACTTTCACAATATAAATTTTTTATAATTTTTAATTGTGTATAATTCGACATATAAATGAACAAAATATTACATTGAATTGCATAAGAAAAATAAATGTAGCAAGTAGTATGAAACCGAAGAACTATGCCAACAACGATTTTCAAAATGCATAAAATAATAACTTATAACACGAAATAAAAACAAAATATAGCAAAACCCAATCTTTATAAAACGCCACCCTTTTCATTTTAACGCCACCCCTATTTTAAATTAATATATAAAATGACGAAAATGCCCTTGGACTTAAAACTACTAAACACTTCGAACTCACTCCATAACACTTTTATCACTCTAAAACTCACAAAAATCACACAAAAATACTCACTCCATAACACTTTTATCACTCTAAAACTCACAAAAATCACACAAAAAATTTTACTTGCTAGAGGATCGGTATTCGAATTGTTACCATAAATCGAGGTATTTTCTAAACTTAACTCTTTTTAAACTCAAAAAAAAAATAAAAAATATATAAAAAAAGGAACGGCTCACTCGCACAAAACAGGTAGGGTGAACCATGGCACCCTCGCACAAAACAGGTCTGGGCACCATGGTTCACTCGCACAAAACGTTAATGTTAATATTAATTTTATTTATAATAATAATTGTGTGGTAATGTTAATGTTAATATTAATTTTAATTATTTATTTTAATTAATTATTATTTAATTAAATTGTAGTTATTTTATTTAAATGTAGTTATGTTATTTTAGTTCTTAATGTTTAATTATTTTATATCGTTTATAATAATTTATTAATTATGAAAATTGTAGTAAATGGCTGGAAACCAGGGTAAAGGTAAGGGTTTTTTTAGAGGCCTATTGAGCGGCCACAGCTCTAGACCGACTTTACTTAGGGGGACCCCCATGAGAGAGGGGTAACGGGTTCTTCTAGGAGAGCTAGGCAGGAAGAGGCGGCAAGATATAGTCAGGCCCCTTGTTCGAGTACGTTGGAACACGTGCGTACTCGATTTGAGCATCAGACGAGCTTGTGTAGTGATACGCTTGGCTCAGGGGATGATGATACCGACTACGACGAGTCTTTAGGTGATGGAGAGTCGGTTGGAGAGCCTGTTGATTGGGCTATACATAGGGGGGCTGGCAGTCAGTTTAAGCGTAAAGCTTATAGCTCTGCTGGCCAATCTGATTAGGCTGGAGGCAGCCAGGTGGAGGATACGGCTCCAAGAAAGCGGAGGCGCTCACAGTCTACTGATGCGGACTGGAATATCACATCACCGCAGCCCGGGGGCCCGATCGATACCCGGTTGATACCCAGCTACGGGGGGCACATTGCGAGGGTTATTTATGAGGGATTAGAGCGTACCCCTCCTGTTTTGGATTGTCGGCTTAGGAAGAGGACGGTGGATGCGATCGTGTATATGTTGTCTAATATCTACGTTCATCCTAGTTGTTCTTACTTGGCCTTCTCTATATACAAAGAACTGGTGGTTATGTCTGACTTTTTCGCCTGGACACACTCTTATTGTCCAAGGTCTTTCTTCTGGATTACGGCTAGTTCCTACAATCATAAATTTGCAACCACACGCACTACTTCTAGAACCGGGTCTAGCAGCATTATCTTGGCTACTCACATCACCCCTAAGTCTACCATGTCTATGACACCGTAAGTATACACTAACTCTTGTGCGTCCTTCCTTACGTTTATAAGAAGTACGTGCGAATTGAAAACCAATTTCTATTGCTATCTCATCAGCCCATCTATGTAATTCATTTACGGAATCAAATTCTCTATCCGTAACTAAAATACATATAAATTAAACAATTAATAATTTAAAACAATTAAAAAAATTATCCCAAAATAATTACAAATACATATAAATTAACACAATTAATAATTTAAAACACATAAAACAAATATAAAATTAATTATAAAATTTAAAACACATAAATTAATATTAATAAATATCAAAATAAAAAAAATAAAAAATAAAAGCCACTCGCACAATTAGGTCAGGTGAACCATGGTTCACTCGCGCAATTCAGGTCAGGTGAACCATGGTTCACTCGCGCAATTCAGGTCAGGTGAACCATGGTTCACTCGCGCATTTTAGGTCAGGTGAACCATGGTCCACTCGCGCAGTTTAGGTAGGTTGTGCCATGGTTCCTCACAGATTTTAGGTCGCTACCATGGTTTTTTTGAAAAAATTCAAATCGATTAATAACTTACCGAGTCGTTTTCATGTTCGTTTTGGTTCGCCATGGTTGTTCGATTGTTAATTTTAAGTTTTTTTACTTCAGAGATTTTTTTTAAGAGTTTTTTAGAGAGATGTTAGAGTTTTTAAGTTCGAAAATAATAAAAGGCAATAAAGTAAATTCAATATATAGGGGTGGCGTTTTAAAACAATACCCCAGCAAAATCGGTGTTAGACATGTTTCATTTTCATGGTCTCAATTACAATTTACAAACTCAAAGGGAAAACAGAATATGTAACGGAGTATAGACGGCAATGATTGTGGGGTGGGGTAGGGCCGTAGGGGTATATTTATCGCAGTAAAAAAATCATTTGTAAATTGTGAGGTAATGTCATTGAAGTGTGAATTTTCTTCTTCTCAAGGTTATTTTGTACCCCTAGCCCCTAGGCATACGCCTCAATTCAAGGACAATATGTCTTTGAGCCATAATCTTACTTCAAAACAAACCTTATCACTTATCACATTCATTGAAAACAGAACCTGAACAAAAATTTTCAAAAATTATTGTCTCTTTTAAATAATCTTGGTTGTATTTTATATTTTTCGAATTTAACTTTTAATATCTAGGTATACAAAATTAAAAAAAATTTGATACGAAGACAAATCTAATAATATTTCAAAAATTAAAAAGTATTGTATAGATTTAAAACATGCTAGTTTAGTTTGCACTAATGATAATATATTTTTCAATGATTTTAATTGATTGTATTTGTAATGTAAAAATACTTATTATTTTAATATTTTCTAAAGAAAATCTTGTATGAGTGAGTATAATTAAATACTATCCTTACAAAATGCTTATGATAATTAAGTTAATGTACAAAGATACTTTTCAGTTTGCACCAAATTATTAACCAAGTACTTTCTCTTTTTTAAAAAAACCTACTTTTTTCGTTTCCGTTTCAAATTACTTGCAACATTAGTAATATTTGTAATATTTAATTATTTATTCTTAATTTATAAGTTAAAATATAATTAAGTGAAATTTTATTTTAATTGCCTCAATGTAAAAATTATTAATATTAAAATTTTTATATTTTTTTAGTATTATTTATTATGCATAATTAAAAATTAAATTAATGCATTAAACTAGTAAAAAAAGAAGTTCAAAAACAACTACATAAAAAAGCAAAATGTTGTAAAGTAAATAGTAACGGAGGGGCAAAGCCAAAATTCAATCACAATTCTTATGAGAGACGGTTTTTTTAAAAGACCATCTCTTATGAAATTGACCCATAAAAAATATAAAGTAAAAGTAGAAAATAAATTTTAACGGACTAAGTATGAGAGACCGTCTCTTACTACACTAACTCAAATTCAATTGTTACCTTACCACCACGGAACCACCATTCCAAAAGGCAAAAAGTACACATTCTAACGATAGATCACATCTTTTGGCCCACCCAAACTGAGTATTGAATTGCCATTTTCAATTCTTTACCACTATGAAAATCACTTGAGATTTTTTTTTCAACAAAATTAACCCCACTAAACTTTCCTTTACAATAATAGTAATAGTACTTGTAATTGTAAATACACATAATTATAAACATTTCTACCACTAATGTACTTACTACTCCATGATTTTTACTTTTCAAATCATAATGTAATTATTAGGAAATTAAATCACATTTATAATTCCAAATTTCAGCATTTTTAAAGCATCAAAAATTTTAAGAACGCCTTTGAAATAAACCCAAAATTAATACTTTTATTACTTGTCTTTTTAAAGCCGAAATAGTCTTTTAACTTTTGAATTCAGTCTCTCGTTCTTATTAAACTCAAATCATAATTTTTATGATTAGAATAACCGAAATAATTAATACTTCCTTATATCTTACGATATAGAGGAAGTATATTTTCTCTGATTAAATTCAAATAGAAGTTGCAAAATGATAATAAGATAAATTCAAACCATAGATCCTTATGTAAGCTAAAATCATTTTGAGGTCAAATTTTTTAAAAAAAAATCAAAAAAACCACAACTGATAAATGATCCATATAAAATATTATTTTTTGAAAAATAGCTGAAATTTGAGATTATTTATTATGTAATTTATTTCCTAATATATAAAATTTCAAAGATCTAACTACTACTAATTTTATTTTTACCTCTACAGAATTCAAAATTACTCTCACCTCCCTTCATATCTTTGACAAGAAAATGAGCCAGAGAATCTTTAACCTGAACCAAATTCTCCTTACACAAAAACTCTTCACTAAATTTCTTCTCAACATCTCGTCCATAATCATGAACAAAAATCTCTGTTTCCTTTCTCTTTCCTCCTTTACTTCTCGCCATAACCGAGGCACTAAAAATGGCAGCCATTCTTCCAGGCATCTTCGGCGAATACCCTCTCGGACCATCAATCAAAATAACATCCCATTCGATTTCATACAAATGATTCGGCAAATCATTAATCGCTAATTTACAGTCAGAAAAGAGAAGATTCTGAACAGGTCTACATTCTCCCTTACGTTGCACTCTAGCGTACTGAATCAACTCACTTGATTTCCCTACAACAGTAGTATACTGAACATCATAACCTTCAAAATCGGTGAAATTCTCTTCGTATTTTTTGATGAAATACTCGTTTTCGTCAAGGAATACGGTGCGACCGCCGTGGTTTAACGCACGCCAAAGGAGAGTTTCGTGAGTAAGACCGAAGATGAGGAAGTTGCAACGCGAAGGAAGATGACAACGGGAGAGAGCCGATGCGATTATTGAGAGTTCGGTGGAAGTCATTTTATCAGTAGTGTTTGAAGCGGCAGCGTAATGGAGTAAGGCGGCGTTGACGGTGGAGGAAGGATGGTTGTCGGTGGTGGACGGTGGAGGAAGTGGTGATGGGGTGGATTTGAAGACGGTGACGAAGAATGTGAATGTGAAGAGAGAAAAAAATGCGAAGAGTAATAGTCGGTGGGAAAGGGAGGAGGATGGTTGTGTTGAGGATTGTTTGTAAATTGATGGGTGGAAAACGATGAGTTTTGGAGTGGATTTCATTTTGAGGATTTGGGGAGTTTTTTTAGAGGGGTTGTGGAGGAGTAAGAAGAGTATAAATAAAGGGTAGAATAAAAAGTTTTTTTAGAGGGGTTTTTTTTTATTTGAAAAATAAATTTGAAAAAAAAAAGTAATTTGAGTTGGGAATTTTTTAGTGGTTTTGATGAGGGGAAGAAATGGGGAGGAAGGAGAGGAATTACGGAGGAGATTTTGGTTGAGAGGGGCCGAAGAGAATTGGAATGTATAAGGTGTTGGAAGGTGGGGGAGAATATGGGGTTGTGACCTTTAATTCTAAGGACTTGAATGCGAATTAATGGACCTCATTTTTAATTGTTTATTTGATCATAGAGTACTTCCTCTGTTTCATAATACTCGCAACATTTTTCATTTTGGGAAATTTCATATTACTTGCTACATCTCCTCTTTTAGTAAAAAATCAAACTCCTATTTTTATTCTACTCTATATTTATTTACTCCTATTTTTCTTTTTCATTTTTCAACAAATAATATTAAAAAATTCCAAAAAAACAACTTTCCACCTATTGCTCATCATTGCGCAGTAACTTCTTAATCTTTGTGCTCGAAATAATTCCAAAAAATTCCAAAACGAAGGAAGTATTAGAGTATGCTCGAAAGAAATAGATAGATAGATGAGAATTAGACTTACGGTTATAGTTTTTTTTTTTAGTGTTTTTTTTATTATATAACATATTTTTGGGATCTCAACCATTATAATAGGTTTTTGGTTGAGTTAGTTTTTTGACTCGGTATTAAAAGCCAATGTGACAAGAGGTCACGATTTAAATCTCAATTGCCTTTTCACTAAAGAGGAATACTTAGCGCTAGGTAGAAGAAGAGTTTGTGTTGCATCAACAACTTTAAATCAAAGATGTGAAAAGACGTGTTAGAGTATACTTTAATAACTTATATATTAGAGTCTCAATCATTACTTCATTAGTTTAAACTTTTATATGAGTTGATTTCTAAAGAGTATTTACTTGAGATGAAACGAGTTATGTCTGAGTTTGTAACATACACCTAACAAACTTAAGTTATCAAAATTCTAAACAATATTGTTAATTTAAATATCAAAAGAAATTGTAGTCTATTTGTTTTATGGTGGTAATGGAGTGGGATCTGGCCATTTGGGAAGAAGTGGAGTTGTTACTGGTTAAGAGATGGGACTATGGTTTAAAAGGGGTAGTCGTGGGGAGAAGCCAATCGCTTTAATGTATGCGGGTAATGCGACGTCGTTTCTTAGTGCATTTATTTGTTATGGGTTATGGGGAGAAGATTTTTGTTGTGTAAAACATTAAGTTGGAAGTACTACTTAAATAGTAGTTGTAGCTCGTGGGAGTTGCCAATAAGTAATTAAGTTGATTTTAACTATTATTGATTTGAAGAAATTTGTACTCCATCCGTTTAAATGTTATTTTCATTTACTTTTTATACAGTTTTCAAAGTAAATTTTAAGCTTTAATGTCTTTAAATACGTATTATAAAAAATTATATAAAAAAAATATATATACATTAAGACAAATCTAACGAGATCTCCTATTAATATATTCTATCATCGATGTATGTCTTAAAAATCTTAATCAAAAATCTCATTTCAAAATAGAATATTCTAAACGGGTTGAACATTCAATTACAGAGGGAGTATATAGAAATATCTTATTTACTTTGCTAAATAATGATTATAAAAGACTATTTGAGGGTTTATTTAATTTTGTTATATTGCAAAAACAAAATGAGAACAAAAATAATTATTTATTGTTCAAACAACAATAATTTTTTATTATTTTCGGTCTATAAGAACTGAATCATTTCCCTAAGTAGAGTTGGAAAATAAAAAATTCCCAAAATGGTGCTCAACAACGTATACGAAACGAGATGGATGACTCGATACGAGGGAAGGTCACTTGTAGCACTTGTCATAAAAAAGGTCATAATAAGAAAACATGTTTTTCAAGGTATGTGTAATGATAAAGTATTACAATATTCAATGTATTATTTTTTACACTAAAAACTCACTTGATTTTTTGTATGATAGATCACAAGGATGTTGCTAACAACAGATCACAAGGATACGCCATCTTCGACAAACATTTTTATTGATTTTGACTTTTGGACTTGAATGAGATTTTTTGTTGTATGTTGAAGTATTTTTTTTGGGGGGATATTTTACTCTTTATGTAAGACTTGTGGGATTTTTTATGCTTTTGCAGGTTTGAAATTACCAAACCAAAAAAATGTAGCTTAGTAAAACTATTTTATTATATTAACACCATTTTGAAAATTATTTTTTAAAGAACACTAACATTGGAATTATTTTATTTTTGAATTTCAATTAAGCAAATCACTCATAAGAACTCTTGATGAAAAATTGTCCATCATTAATTATTATTCACCTAGATTTTTTCACTAATTCCAAACAAAAATAAACAAATACGAAGGAGTACTGATTATACTCTATATAGGAAATAATTCGAAAAATTTACACTTAGGACATGCTTGTATTGGATGTAAATATTTAAGGGGGTAAATAAAGTCAAACTAATGAAATGAAAGCAAATAGAGATACATTCTAAGTAGTTGAGATAGTTGTAAAGAAGGTAAAATGAGCATGAAATAAAAATAATGAAAGAAAAAGAAGATGATTTCCCCTGTTATAGAGGTAATACATTCCCCCACCCTCCCCTAGGATAAATATTTACCCAATAAAATTGAGAGCTATTTTTATTTTTCATTACTTTGCAATCATTCTTCTACCTCTACAACAATTAGATTTCACTAATTTATCATTTATCTACTTCATTTTTTTACTTTGACTTTCTTTACCCTTTAAATATTTACAACCAATACAAGCATGCCCTTATACTTAATATGTAGATGATACTTATATGGCCTTAAATTATAAAATGGGGTTGAGCAAAAACATTGAAAGATGTCAAATTGCTTAGGCCTTGTTTGGATGAAGGAAAGGAAAAAGAAAGAAAATGATTTGGAGGGATGAATATCCGTATGTTTGGATAGGAATAAGGGAGGAAGGGGATTTGAAGGAAAGGGAATTAAAAGGATTAACTTCCTATATTTTATTAACATTCAAATTTCTCTGTAAGAGGAAAAATTTAGAAGGAAAAATACAATTCCTTTTTTTTTCCCTTCTTTTTCTTCCTATACAAACAATGTATTAAACAAGCAAGTTTTTATGATTCCATTAGCAAAATAGAGAAATTAACAAGAAAAATTTCATAAATGACGTTGCTTAATCAAGCAATCATATTATCATACTTAGACAAGCATTAATATTGCTTGATATATCGAGCATTAATCTTGCTCGGAGTGACGATTAATTGTTGGACGGTTCACTTTCATCCTGTTTAGACTTTTGATTCAAGCTTGAATTTAATATGACAAATAATTTATTAGCTTCTTATTGAATAATCAAGTCCTCCTATTTTTTAAAATAATCGACAAATAATGAGTTAACTTAATTTTTGAATTTTTTTTCAATGTTATTACAAAAATTTAATTATCATTATCTATTAATTTCCCTAGCTAGTAATGCATTCACTTTAATTAACCATAAAATAACCTATTTTTAATCTATCTGTAATCTATAACTAACACTAAAATAAAACACTAAAATAAAACACTATTGACATCATCACCAATTAAAATTGTTTATGTGTCACAACCTCAACAAAAATTTTCCCTCTAATACACAATGATGATGTCATTGTTTTTATGACTATTTTTTTATCTTAACTTTATTACTCATATCATTTAATGTAATAGAAAATCATATATATTATTTATTTTTCAATTATCTATTAAATCTTTTTTATTGTATTTATTAAATAAGTATTAATTATTTAGTGTATTTGATATTTTGAGATGGTTAAAATATAATATACTTTAATTCTAATATGATACAGATTGTGACTATTTTTATGTAAATCAATTACATTTTTCACGACAACAACTATTTTTTCGTTTAAACTTTTATAAAATAATTTTGCATATTTTCGTGTTAAATTTGATTTTGAAATGTGTTATCAATAGTTGTAATACTTTATATAAATTAATGTAATTTATGTCAAAAGATTTAATAAAATTGAAAGAAAGACAAGAAAACCAAGACTCAAGGAGGGATAAGTGGGATTGTTTCTTTGGAAATGACAAGCATTTACTCCGCAATAACCGGGTGGGTCCCACAATTTCCAGTTTACAATTGGGAGTTTAGACTTTCTTAATCATAATCATCGTAATTACTAAAATCACTACATAATTCTATCATGTTTAACAAATTAAGTACACCACTACTGTTGGATTACTGCTTAATCTCGTTTGGTGCATCATGATTAGGTTTTATCACTACTTTTTATGTTATTAATTACTGTTTCTACTCGTCTTTTTGTGTTCACCTCTTTAATTATTTTTTTAACAGCTTTTAAATAAAATTGAGAAAAAAGGGAAAGAGTTTTCGCAACTTATTTTTTTATGTTTATCTCATTTTGCACAAGTTGTAAAATAAGTTAAGTTTAGTGAAAATAAGAATTGTATTAGAGAATTAATCGAAAATGAAATGCATACGTACCGTATTTTTAATGTCTACTTACACTATCCTTAATGTTTATTTAACGTATTCTTAATATCTACTTTCTATTTTTTAAATGTCTACTTACATCATTTTTTATGTCCACTTACAATATTTTAAAAAATACTTACATCATTCTCAAAGAGACCGTCTCTTATAATAATTTGTGTAAGATGAAAAGCTAGTATAAATTTATGAATGAGATTATAAAGAAAAGAATGAGAACATGGTCAACATAATCAAAATCATTTCTTAATAGAATTAATATTGAAAAATCAATGTGACAAACTAGCCATCTAATTTTGTGAGAGGCTGACTCTCAAAGAAACGAACTCAAAATAAGAAGCTCATATTTTTATTTTCTCTTTAATTTATACTCCTAATTAAGCTATTTAACCCATACATCTAATCCGTATCTCGAAAAGATCGTCTTTCACAATAATTTATGCAAACTAAAATAGAAAATAGTACAAATTAAAAGAAGACGGGGAGTAATTAATATTGTAATACAATCTCTTCGCATGCGTTATGACTTAATAAAGGAGCGTTATTTGATCAGAACATTATTTCAAAATTTACAATCTTACCTATATTATTTGGTCTTTGTGTAACAAAGTCACAACATAATTATTAATTAGTGCCTATCTCTACCTCGCTTTTTCTTATTTATCATTCTTCATTATTACTCTTTCTTTCTAATTTAATTGCTTGAAGCAAATAGACATAATATAAACTAGAGGGAAAATAAGTGATTTTTGTATATTTTTAAATATCTCTTTACTATAATCCATTATTTACAATTTCTTGATTTTATGTTATTAATTTAATAATGGGGCTATATGATTGAAATGTATTAATCCACTTTTGTGCATAAGATCTAAAGAGCCATTTATAAGGTGAACGTAACGTCTTAAATATTAAACATTTATAAATTATTATAAAGGAAAAATTATTCTAAATAATTCAACTTATTGCTCATTATTTGTTATTAATTTTATGTTTTGAAAATTTTAAAATGATTCATCATTTGCATAGTTTTTCTTGAGAATGAACATTTGTTGCAATGAAGTTACAACTGGTAATCTCTTTTTCTTTTAACTAATTCAAACATGACCTTTTATTTTTCTAATTAATGAATCTCTTTGAACTTCGTTAAAATTTTCATCTACTTCTTCCTCTTCATCTAGGACACGAATAAAAATTCTCACTAGCCGAGAATCTTTCTTCGCCCTTTATAACTTTGCTTTGAAACCACACTCACATTTCACATAATTTTTGAAAATTGATCCAACACTTCAAGAGGAAGAGGAATTAGAGTTTATGCCTTTTAAAATTATTAAGATTTTCACTAAATAAAAAATGTGAAAGTTTATTTTTTTATCTCTCTAACAATTTGGGGTTGAGTATGGTGTTACTCTAGTGAAGCAAGCTTAAAAAGGAGGATGAGATGATCGATGTAACCGCTAGTAGTAACCTGAAATAGCCGATTTGTTTTTTCGAGGGGTTGTTTGCAACAAAATGAATACAAAGGTTGAATTTTTTTTTTGAAAAGTCGAATTATTCAAGACAATTTTTTCAATTATAAAGTATGAATTCTCATTTAAAGTAATACGATAATCATAAATTGGTTAAACAATCTAGCTAAATTATTTAAACTATCTATTTTCTACTTAAAATACTCACTTTTAGTTGCTTCATATTTACCATGTCATTTTGGATATGTAACTGATTTAGTATTAAGGGTATGCTTGTATTGAGTGTAAATATTTAAGGGGTAAATAAAATCAAACTAATGAAATGAAAGCAAATAGAGATGCATTCTAAGTAGTTGAGATAGTTGTGAAGAAGGTAAAATGAGCATGAAATAAAAATAATGAAGGAAAAAGAATAGATTTCCCCTATTATGGAGGTAATACATTCCCCACCCTCCCCTATGATAAATATTTACCCAATAAAATTGAGAGTTCTCTTCATTTTTCATTACTTTGCAACCATTTTTCTACCTCTACAACAATTAAATTTCACTAATTTATCATTTATCAACTTCATTTTCTTACTTTAACTTTTTTTACTCTCTTAAATATTTACACCCAATACAAGCATGCCCTAAAAAACACACTTGTTTTAAAAACCAAATTGATTCTATTTCACTATGAAATATTCAAATATAAGAGTTGCTTGTTAAAAAAGGTATTATAACTTAGTTAGGTTATTTAATCCAATTTAAAATTACCTCACGATAATTCCATCCTAAATGAGAATTTGTGTTTTTTATTTAAATTTTCGAAATTATTATTTTTTTTATATGACTATTGATTTTTGCATTTTGGTTGCTTTTTAAAATCTCTGATTAATAATCTTCAAAAAAAAACTCTGATTAATAAGTGAATTAATGTCAAGCGAGTGGAAAACATACTTTCAAGCTAATAAAACAAATGAAAAATTACTTAGAATGAATAATACAATATTTTTGTGATTTTCCTATAATAATCTCACATATTGATTAATAATGAATAATCCTAACTTTAAGGGTATTTGCCTAGAGTAAACTCGGGTAAACTGATGACCTGCTATAGTAGATTAGTAGGTCGTTAACAAAAAAATTAAACTGAAAATTAACGTAAAATTTAAGAAAAAATTTGAAAACTTACAAAAAAATTCTTAATAATTTTTTTTAAAACATTTTAACTATTTTTGTTGGCATTTAATTTTAATTTATCTTTTTTTTAAAAAAATTAAATTTTGCTAAGCAAGTCATTCGATAACCGGATTTATTCTAGGAAAATAATCCCAAAGTTAGGATTATTTGTGGTTAATCAATAGAAGAGATTATTGTAGAAAAATCATGCAAATGTTAGATTATTTTAGGTAATTTTTCTAAAATAAATATCGGTAGTTATTTTATTGACTTTTGCCGTATTTTTTCATTTTTTGCTCGACAACGAATAAAACAGTCACTAACTAATTTTATCAAATATTTTAAAATTTCAGTAACCTATATTATTAGCTGATCTAATTTTTTTTTGAAGATGCTTGAGAGACCGTCTTTTGTAAAGACGACTCTCAAAAGTTCAGTCCAAATCTATATTTAGAGTTGTAACAATATATATTGAGAATTGGACTAGGCTTTTGAGAGCCGTCTTTACAAAAGACGGTCTCAACTCGCACAATTTGTACGTAAATGATAAATGCTTTTGCGAAAACTTAACGTTTCAAAAATATTTTGGAAACCGAAATTGAATTTTACCGGAGCCAAAACATTTATGTTAGTTCATTTCAAAAAAAATAACATTTATGTTAGTCTTTAAAGTAAACAATTTATTTTGAATTAAATCTTATAGATCTATAGTAAAACTTTTAGTTTATGGATCACAGTGAATTACTAGAGAGACATGGCATAATAATTATGTCTACTAAAGCTATAACTAAATATTCTCCTTTATTTTAAAGAAATAGTTCAAAATACAAATAACATGAAAATTAAGAAATGTGAGTAAAGTATTAAAAATGCATATTTTGATGGAAAATTAAGAATTAAATATGTCGATGAGTAGATCATAACCAAAAATAAAAATATAGCAAATTCAATAGATCAAATAAAAAATAAAACTATTTTTTTTAAAAAATTGTGGGATTACTTATATATTCACTTTACCTTTATTATCATTTCTGAATCAAACTTTTCACTTTATCTTTTATGTTTTTTTTTTTGGGGGAGTGCTCAATTAATTAACATGAGAACAACTCAACAAAGCTTTTTCCAAAACACAATATAATGTAGTACAATATCCTTAATTTCTTCCTAAAGGCTAAAGGTACTCATCATGCATTTGAATTCAGTTGAGTTTCCAAAGGCGTATCAATTATAGGGATTATGATGAATATACTTTTTAATTAACTTTATCATCCACTTAAAAATATTTAAATACAAATATAAATATAAAATTTTATAATTCACTACTCTAAAAATAAACCCCTAAAGTAAGGTGGGGTAACAAATAAATGATGCACATATTGCATTCCATTCAAACAACTTTTTATTGAATTATTTGAGAATATTTATTTCCTAATGACTTAAAAGTAATAATGATTTTCCTAATCTATAAACCAGTCACCTTGTGCATATGTTTGGAAAAAATTGTAATTATTTTGAATTTAGTAAAATATATCTTCTAAAATAGATAACCTTTCACTCATCCGCTATGAATAATCCCACCTTTTGATTATTTTATAATAATCCAACATTTGTGATAAATTTGCCTACACATACCTTATTACTAATAATAGGTAATAATAGGGTATGTTGCTAGCAAACTAAAATAAAGGTTGGATTATTCACAGCAAATTAAGGACAAACGTTGAATTATTAGAAAATAATCAAAAGATTGAATTATTCACAACGAATGAACAAAATATTAAATTATTAATATCAATTTATCCTAAATAGAATACTTAATTTGTACTTATTTGGTGGGACGTAGGCGGTAGGTATATGTGTTGGTATTATATTTAAACAGTAGAAGATGAAACTAATTTGGAGACCAAAGGTGACCGATTAGCTTGTTTATTTCAACCTTTATTTTGTTCATCATGTTTAACATGAGCAGAGAACAATATGTAATATTATACACAATAAGTCAAGTACACATATACCAAACTCCAAAAGTATGCATTTGTTTATTTTCATTATTGTACTCATTTAAAGAGGAATAGGTAAGTGTAACCATAAAATACACAAATTTGTTAGTTTATGGAGTTATATAAATTTATATGGAAAAGTTGGCTCTAATATTAAAGTCGGGCTAAGTTATTTGTATTCGTTGTTTAAATATGTTTTTATTAATCTAGGAAATAAAAGTCAAACTATGAAAACAAGGTTATTAAAGTATAAAATCAAGAAAATTTTTAGTATAGGTAAAAAATTATTGTAAAGTGATAAAGAAGAAGCTTGGTAGACTGTAGTACTAATATACTATAAAATAGCTAGGAAAGAAAAAGAAACTAATTGTTGACAAAAGAAGAACATGTAGTATATTATATATATTTTCAAAAAAAAGTATATTATATATAGAAACGTGTAAATAATATGAAAATTCCATGTGCTAATCTTTGAGTATTGAATTTTCCATCTAGTATTTTTCCTCAAATTGTCGCCGAGTTTTGCAATCAAATCATAGCAAAATACAATCCCTAACTCAAAATTCTTGCAATCTTCGCGTACCAATATAATTTGGACGAAATCTTTTGAAAACAACTATTTGAAATTTTAAGTTGAACTTGAGCATCCTTGATCGAATTCGTGAAATTGGGGAGTAACTAAGACTAGTTTGATGATTTGAAGATGAGATTTACGGAAATATTTCTTTAAATTTGAACTTGAGAAATTAGAAGAAAACCTTCAAAAAAACTATCAACAATCGAGAGAAGGATTAGTCTCTTGACTTGGTCACTTGGGCATCCTTTCTTAATTAACGGGTATCAAATTCTTTTTATCCAAAAATGTCACGCAAGTTTTATTAGGTAAACCTCAAGGTTTATCACATGGATATTAAGAAATCTGTCTAACTCGTAGAAAATCCGATATCTTAAAATTTTTCTGACGAGAAAGCATATCAAAAAAAAAGAGGAAACTAGTTTTTGTGGCACTGTGATTCATTTATACTACTGAAAATCTACCATTGGTTCCAATTTCCATAATTCTCATGGCCACAACGGTAAGTTGCTCCAATAAGTACTCCTTATGGTTATGGATTTCTCAGTGGAGTAAATGTAGCTCAAATAATATTATTATAATCATTGCTAAATGTTTCAATGAACAGTCGGTCTCGTCTTTTCTCTCAAGCCCAACCCATTAAAGCTTGATTAGACAAAAAAATTGATAATGAGCTTACCAAGATAGGATGGTCTCTTAAAGAGACCGTCTCTCACAAGAATTGGTGTTCAATGGTATGGAATCAAAACCGGGAAGAGCACCAATGATATGATAGGATTTAAAGCAATGTATTTTTCTTTACCCTGAAAATAAAAACTAAAGTAAAAATCAATCCCATATAGATTTCAGATGTTGATGAGTTTTTTGCATTTCCGGAAACAGCCACCTCAAGCGAAACAGATGAAAAACGAAAAATCCATTACAAATCAGTCACATGTTCTTCACATCTTTAGAAAGCCATACATCAGAAATAACCGTTGGGTCCTGAACAAAAGCTATAACACAAAATCATCAACAGCACGCCATGATACAATTAATCTTAGATTGGCTTGATTTTGAAGTGAAGTGAGATCAGCGAGAATACAAAACACTTCAGGTCCTGCAACAAAAAAGGAAGCAAATATTCAGTATTACGCTCATTCACAACTATCAAACTTGCAACAAAAGAAATAACACAAGATGAATTATTTTTACCCAACTCAATTAATTAGTATTAAATTAATTGTTCTCTTTTGTTCTAATAAAGTACCCTCTTCCCCTTGAGATTATCACACAATTGTTAGTCTCTTTCGATTTTTGTACAGAATAGTGGAAGTATAAGGGTTTAGGCTATAAAAAAGTGAGTGGATAAATAAGCAGAAAAGATGAAGAGAGAAACTGAGTTTGTAAGTGAGATTATATCAGAAAATCTATGTCGATTGCAAAAATTAGAAGTGTAGCAAAGTAAATGGAAACATCTTTACATAGCAATTTCAAGTAGATAGAGAGAATGTTTTCCTTAGTCTAGATGGCAGGAGAGTATCACGGGTAGAAAATACAAAGGGAACTAACACTTTCTGCCTTATTACTTTTTCTTTCTATTTTTCTCATGACTCCTCCCATCTACCCTTTGAGTCCTCACCAATCCCATTTTTTGTCTTGTTAACTGCCAGAGAAGAAACAAACCCGATCATTCTCTGTAAAAAGAACTTATTATCGCAGTCGATATCAGAAAGACCACATTATTTCATCTCTGACAGGTAACAACTAATGACCTAACTATTCAGTCCCAGCGTATAAGCCAATAACCATCAAGTTATCAAATCTGCAGAGTGAGATTTGATGTAATCCTCAAGCCTCTAGGTACTATCTGAAACTGTAATAGTACGATATTAGTAACTATGAGCTGGAATCGGATAACGGGCTGGAGAACGGGGTCATCAATTCCTATTTATTGCCATTCTGTGCACATCACTTGAAACACAAGGGCATTTAGTGATCCCAAATGACATCAAGTATTAAAAAAAGTATAAATGTCATAACTCCTTTCACAACTACGGTAAAATATCACGTTTCTACAAGACAGAAATTTCAGCATTCCTGGAAAGGGAATTCTGAACGAAAATTTCCAACTACCAGAGGATCCATGAACAGGGTGTATTGGTTATCTGCTTACCATGGCTAATGGTGATAAACTTTATTTACTGGTGTACATGAACTGCATACACTTGAACTTATCAAAACTGTTGGTCGAGTGTTCGAGTAATTTTCGGTAAGGTTATTTTTGGGTTGAATCGATTTTGGTAGGTCTACATACGGTAGACCTTCAGCCCATGTTTGGTATTATCACAGTTGACAAAATAGAATGGAAACAGATTAAAGAGTGGAAAGCATTACAGTTAAAGTACGTTTGATTGGGTGAAGAATGAAATTTAAACATTGTGCGAATGGAAACGGATTAGAAAGTGGAAAGATAACAGAAGTCCAGAAATCAATGAATTAGCAGAACCCGATTCATAAATCCTTCTAACCAGTTTGCCAAGGAAAGAACATCAAGAAATAGAGTAATAGACTCTATACTATCATTGTGCGGATGGTGTTCCCTTTGTAAAACCTGCAGTTATCCATGAAGACCTTCAAAGAGTTTATGGGGCTTCTTGGTAATTCAGCTTCTCGACTTCCTACAGTTAAGACCCTTGTATTTCCTTTGTCAACCTGATACTGCCCTATAAAGTAGAAATTGATTAAGAAGTATCTTCTATTCAGTCTGGTTTTTATGAGAGCCTTAAATCAGTGTTCTTCAAGTCAAGATATCATAGTCTGTCAATAAATATGATGTTTTAAGCTGCTAATAGCTTTGTCTTCGGACTTCTTTACTAAGCAGTTCCAGCTACACCACCATCGATTAGGCTCTCAAATCCCAAACACTAATGCCAGTTTCACTAGAGTAAAAAGTTGATTGCTAAGGTTCTGATTAGAAGACAGCAGTCTGTTAGACATTCAAGAAAATCAATTTCACAACAAGGTAGTCAGGAATGACATTAAAAAGGCATTTGAGTCCTTAAACAATCCTTTCTGCAGACTATGTTGCCTAGATTAGGCTATCTGAGCATATATTTACACATTTCCATCATTGATAGAGCTTGCTTGGCCTTCCCCAGATAGAGACAAAGGTTTAAACATGATCCCATGTCACCCTACTAATATGCCATAGGTTTAGACTCTAGAGTATTTATGTAGAAAGTTGAATGCTCTTGATTGAAAACAAGAGAAATAATCACTTAATGTTTGCTCATAACTGTCTACTCTAAGAATAAATCACATATGTTATCCTACTATAAAAGGAAAAAATGCTTTTTGGATATGAACACTTGCAACTTTAAGTACGATTGTGTTGTTTATTTCACTGGTAATACAGAATCAGTGGAAGATCAGATATAATCTGTCCTTCTAAATCTTGCAAAGAGCTACTTGTGTGTTGCGAGGACATTTATCTTCTGCGAATTTCACAGTGAGTTGTGAGCCAATGTAAGATTAGTATTGATAAGATTATCACTAGGACTAGATCTTGGGCAAGCAGCAAATGCAGGCAGACTGCACAATGGAAGACAGTTATATTAAGGGATGAGATATATGGTCTATGACTTTGCCCAAGAATGGTTGTTAGCCTTGTAATACGCTTTGTTCTTTAATGTAGAGGAAGAATTAGAGAGACATATTATTCGAAAAAACCAATGTGTTCACTTAATTAGAAAAATCTAGCAATGTAACTTTTATACCAACTATATACTAATGTGAAGCTAAGATAAGGATGAATTTACTTTATTCCGACAATTATTTTAACATTCCTCTTCAGAACATTTCTTCCCATTTCGAGCATATATGTTACCACCTCGAACCTACTTTATAGATTTTTTTCGCTGAAGGATCACTTTCCAAGAGTAAATTTCTCCTTCCCTCAGTTTTACATTAGAATATAATACATCTTGAAGCTAGATTGTTATATTGCTATAATGCCCACCAGAGTGTAATTATAACACCTTTGATTGTAATATTTCTCTCCAATTAAATTTCCACATTGTTTTCGCATAGCATAAGAAGCGAATCCAATTAAATGCCTATGAAAAAGCTATTGTTAAAAGTAGTTCTTGTAGAGACAAATGGTATGAATTTCAGTGAGCTAAACAAGGAAAAACTGTGTAGACAAGAAAAGAAGAGTGAGGACAGAATATTTTTAGGGGAAATGCAGAGTTTCGACTTTCGAGTATACAGCTTACTCCAGTCAGCCTTAAGCATCTCAATTCATTAATTACTTGCATGATTACAGCATTGATCATTACATTATTTATAATGGCTTAAAACTTCTGCCAGGTCATACATAGCATGACTGTTTCATCCCCTCTGCCCACTGTCTCATTCTGTTATGGCTCATTCAGTTCACTAACAGAATTATTCCTCTCTTGTGACACCTCAGTATTAACAGCCTTCATTTTTCCTCTCTTCTGATATGTGAGCAAATTGGGCTTGGACTGCTTAGTATTAGTGAACGGCATAATGGACCGTAGCTAGTAGAAAAAGATGGAAGCCTAAACCAACACCGATCAATTTTCTAAGCGCATAACTTATTATGCTATGTTGGCTTCAAATACCTGAAGTACCTTAAAACAAGTTACTTTTGTGCGAACCTCTCCTAGGAGTTTATAACTTATTTATTCTATGGTTCACTAGCATCACACAACTCCTCACTTGAAATATCCCTGCTCATTAATGAATCATCATTACTATATAACATCCTCTGCTGCCAATTCAAGTTCTAAGGGTTTCAAATGCAGCAAAAAAAGAAGTATGATAACAAATAATAGATTCCAACATATCTCCCCATTTTTGATAAAGATATCCACATTTCAATGCCGACAATATAGGTTTTACAATATACAGAATGTGCAGAAGCCATGCTGAATCACTTAATCAGAAAAAGATGCATACTAACCTGGACAAGGTAGTAGAAGATGCGAAGACCCTCAGGATCCTTACTACTTTGGACATCAACAAGTGAACCAATTTTCGAAGTCGTAAATGAAATATGCTCATTTCCCATCACAATCTCCAACTCTTGCCTCCCAATTCTATCAGGTTCTGGCCACAGATTGTCATCTTCCTTCATTATCTAATTCAAACAATAGAACTGTTCAGTAAAATTATATGAAGCTGAGCTGCTAATAATGCTTGCTACAATCATCACCAAACTTTCTTAACCTAAATTCAATTACAATCAAAATCACACAACAATAACAAATACAAATTCTATGTCGATATTCGATATTGATTTATAATTTAACTAAAAGACTTTCTAACAATAGTATAAACTAAATGCAATAATTTATATTTGGAACCCTAAAACCCTAAAATTGAAAGAGTTAAAACAAGACTGAAAGAGAATCAGACCTCGCTTTCAGAAATGATGCGGCGACATTCGCGAAGAGCAGAAGGAGTGAGAAAGACTTCCTTACGAATCATGGTGTCATTTTTATAGTTGGAATTGTTAGCATAACGAAGTTTGCCATCGGGACGAAACTCGAACTCGAGAAACTCATGGCCGAATTTTCCTTTGTGACCTACATAATATCTAAGGTAGAACTCCCCTGCATCTTCCTCTGCTGCGGCCATAGCTAATGCACGAAGGTATCGTCTTGCAGATTCGAATTGCAGACACGGGTTGTGGACAAAATGGAAATCTGAGGAAGGAGGGATTCTCTGGGCACGTAGTTCTTATTTTAGCATTCAAATTGGGCAATTGAAGTCTATTAGCTTCTTATGGGCCTAGGCCCGGTATTCAACGGTAAGATTACCTAGCAATGGGTTTGAAGAAACACGTGGTCTTGCAAGAGACCGTAATCATGCGCACAAAGCAGGCATTAAGAATGATGTAAGCATTAAGGATACGGTAAATAAGCATTAAAGATCATGTAAGTAGTTATTAAAAATATGGTAAGTAGACATTAATTTTTGATGAGTTGGACTTGAGATACGTCTCTCAAGAGACAAACTGAATCATGAGACAAACCTGTATAATACTAATTAACCTATTTTTCTAATTGATAACTTTAAGATTGTAAATAGAATTAATTAACTTAAGATCACAAGCAATCACTTGAAGTTTATAAAAAGTGATCACTATAAGACATTAAATGGATATTAAATTAGCTTAATAGAAATTATCTCACCATAAAATTATTTCATTTGAGAATTTGCATTGTAGAATCAAGAAATAATTGAACAACTCTTCTATGGTTCAAATTCAAAATTTATGAATAGATAAATAAATTTATAAATCACACATTTTCAGCAATACTGATATGTCAAAATTCTCACTTTTATCATTTAAATAGTCGCTTTAGGTTTAAATTGTCACAATTTGAAGATTTGTTGTTTAACATAAACCCTTACTTTGTAGTTACAAATTTTGAATATTTTGAATATTTATTTTAGATTAAAAATTGGCACCATATCAAGTTTGACCTAAAATTCTCACTTTTATAATTATAAATTTATAATTTATAATTGTCATTTTGAATGTTAAAGTGATGCTAAACAATTTAGTGGGCATTTTTTTACATTCAAAGTGGAGGGAATAATGAAAGATGAAATATGAAAACTTTTTTTTCTTTGAGGAAAATATGAAAACTTCCGTTACACTTTCTATTTGTTTTGATTTTATATTGTTTTTCTGTCTTTTAGAATAGATAAAGGATAAATTACCTAGAATAATCTAATTTTTTTTTGATTTTCCTACAATAATCTCACTTATTGATTAACCATGAATAGTCCCAACTTTGAGGGTTATTTTCCTAAAGTAAACTTAGGTAACCCGATGACCAGCTATAGTAGGTAATTTACTAAAAAAATAAATTAAATATTAATTTAAAATTAGTAAATTTTTTTGAAAATTTACATAAAAAATTTTAAATAATAAAAAAATCATAAATTTTTTATGAACATTTTTTCGACATTTTATTTTAATTTATCTTTTTTTTTAAAAAAATAAAACTTGCTATAGCAAGTCATCCGGTCACTGAGTTTACTCTAGGAAAATACCTCTTAAAATTGGGATTATTCATGGTTAATCAATAGGTGATATTATTGTAGGAAAATCGTAAATAGTTTGGATTATTCTAGGTAATTTTTCCATAGATAAATGGGCTAATAAACTTATCTATAGGATATTAGGATGAGACTCACAATGACACTTTTCCATAAAACGATTTGTGTTAGTCTTTAGTTCTTATGATTACTCTTATGTAGGGATGGTCACGGGTTCAGGACTCTGTTGGATCCGTCCTAGATCCGTTCCTTTTTAAGGATTCGGGTCTTATTTTTTGAGATCCATCGGATCTGGATCTAAAAATTAATTGACGGGTCAGGTTTCGGGTCCAAGATTCGGACCCTAGACCCGCCCTTTGGACCCTTATAAATATTAAATTCTCCATTTGTATTTGTCTTTTACGTATGAATTCTGCCCACAACACTTATTTTCTTTTCATATAATCATAATATATATAAATAATATATATGCTAATTGCTAAGTGCTAACCCAATTACCCTTATTTCATGGACTTGAACTAGTGTGTATAATAGAATTTAAGCGTATATGGATGACGCTATGCGACTTCAGATGTTAAATTAGTATTAAATATTTGTAAAACACGATAATAACTATTACAATTATACGAATAATAAAATGACATACAAATAATTCAAATTTGACAAATCAAAGAGACTTTTTTAGACCCATTAAGGACCCTAGACCCATTAGATTCGGAGGGTCTGGGTCTGGGTCTGAAAATTTTAGACTCTTAGGGTCCGAATCCAAGTCTGAATCTCAAAAAAATGAAAAGGGTCCAGGTCCAAGTCTGGTTAAACCCGCTCCAAATCCGCCCCATGACCATCCCTACTCTTACGTGAGAAAATACTCTAAAACAATTACCCCATATTCTAACTGTCAAAAAGAAATGACCTCCCTTGTTCTCAAAGTGCTGAAATTCAAAAAAAAAATAAAAATAAAAATTAAGGCATAGAAAGCATATATGTGAAAAGTCAACTTTAGATGTTAATAACACTTCCTTGTTAAAATACTTACCTTTTTTATTTTTTTTTTAGTATTAAATGTAATTAGTGTTGTGAATCAAGATAGGTATTTTCATATAGCAAAGTTAGTGTTTTATAGAGCAAAAAGTAGGTATTTTGTGTATACGTATGCACGATTTGGTATAATAATATCATATTTTATGAAACAAAGTATGTGTTCTGAACCAAAATAGTTTGATAGTGTATGTAAAATGTGATATTATATGAACCAATGTTAGTGTTTTAGCAAGAAAAGTTGTTGTTTAAACAAATATAAAGTAGGTATTTTATGTAATCTATGTTGTCTAATTTTGTAAGCGAAATTTGATATTCTATTAAGCAAAAACTACTCTATATATTTTTTAAAATTTTTTGACCATAATTAAAATTTATTTTTTGACAGATTTCTTCTTTAACAAGTAACAAGCACTTAAGCTAACTTTTTTAGACCAATTCTTATTTTGTTCGCTATTACTAGCTGCAAAGAAACTCTGACATTAAACTCGGACAAATAGACGCTTAATTATTTTGGGTATTAGTAAATTTTTAAAAGTTTATTCTTAAAATTTTTAATTAAAAACATTTTTTAATTCAAACATTTACAATATGTGAAGTTCTTAACATCGGCTAAACCCTTAAATTTTGATTCTTTTCCAACAACAATCTACAAGTCCAGGCCAAACAAGTAATCCATGCAAAAACAATTGAGTTACTCTTGTGAGACAACTTCAAATAAGGACTTTATATTCTCATTATATGAGATGGACTATTTAATCTAAGATGCACATCTCTTGATAAGACAATCTATGTGAAAACAATGATGTGCAACCTCTAGGCTCTAACCTAATCATTCTCAAAAAGTACGATAATATAAATGTGCTCAACTAGATCTGTTAGAGTATATAACATATCATTGTGGTTGCAATTATCAGTTTAAGTTTTTGATTGAGTTGGTTTCTTGACATAATATTTGAAGTCAAAGTCAGCTTGAAAAGAGGTCACGAGTTTGATTCTTAACCACCCTTCATTTAAAATAAAATATTCAAAGTTAGATATGATGAGGGTCTATGCTTCATCAACACTTCTAACTCAAAGAGCTCTCATGTGGAGGGACGTAATCATATGGTCTTATATGGTCTTAACGATCAATTTAACCTATTAGTTGAGCTGATTCCTTTATAAGATCAAATGATCATAATACCCCATATGATACTCCAATAAGATTATTGTGGAGTAGAATTTTTATTAGTAGCCCTACATTTATTGATTTATGTATGTTCTACATGAGCAATCATTACCTAATAACTAGCTCATAAATTCTACCATCTACCTAACATCATTTATAGCTATAATATGATTTTGCGGTCGAAAACTTTTTTACTTGTCAAAAACTTAATTTAACTTCAGCGTCCGACGTATTTTGTCGGTCACTTCCGACCAATTCACTTTGTATATTATAAGACAAGAACTTAAACTACTAAGGATCATTAAGAATTTTTATACAAAATTCATCCATCTTCAAAGTTTAAACAATTCACAAAACTTAGACGAGACCGTCCTATTCTAAGACGGGAGTTGAGCCGGCCCAATGTTAGGCACGTGTAATACTTCCCTCCAGAATTCCCTTTCTTTTATTTTTTTTGGGGAAATTCAAATATTTTTTTCCCTGATATGACTCTTGAGTATACCACCATTATTACTCTTTCCTTTCATAAGTTTCTCTACTAAACTGTTCATATTCTCTCAAAATTTCAGTTTCCTGTTTTCATCATCCATTTTCGTCTCCTTGTACAGTCTTGCATCAGTTTCCTCCATTGTTAGCGACTTGTGTCTTCTTATCTTTTTTTGGAAATTCAAATCTTTAATTCCTTCGTATTGTATTACAGTTGTTTTATTTGAAACTTACACAATTATTGAAACATTTGAATACTTTATATGTATAATTGTTGTTTTTGTAATGTAAATCAATTGGAAGCTTACAATATTCAATTACATATATAAAATAGATCTTCTCACTGAATGCAAACATTTGCACAACATCAATTCATAATTGAACAAAGTAAAAGAATAATTGAAATATATAAACTGCAATTTATATATTTTCGCAGCATATATATAAATGGCATAATTGAACATGTTAATTATGAAACTGAACACTTAAATGACATAATTGATCTTTCGTTGCAGACATTCAAAGTTCAATTTAGAGAATTGAACATGTTAATCATGAAACTGAACGCTTAAATGGCATAATTGATTTTTCATTACAGACATACAAACTTCAATTTAGAGAATTGAACATGTTAACCATGAAACTGAACACTTAAATGGCATAATTGATCTTCTATTGCAGACATTTTGAGGTTTTTTGAAGTTTGAATGTAAATTTTCTTGAAATTAAAGAGAGAATTGCAGAGATTTTTCGTAAAATTGAAAGAGCAAATCTCGTTTGATTTATTTCCTTTTTTTCTTGGTTAGTTTGGGCGGTTTTTGAAATTGGTTCCCTAAATTTTTCGGTTTTAATTTAGGTAGTTTATATTCCCTCCGTTCTCTATTGATGTTCCCATTGGGAATATTCACGGGAATTAAGAAAAGTGGAATCTTTTAGATAGTGAAGATATTATTTTATTGAATAATAAATTTGATGGAGGAAAAGTGGGGACCACAAATATTAAAAAAGTATTTAAAGAAAGTTAGTGGAAAAATATGGGGACCACAACTAATTAAAAAATGTTTTTATGAAGTTAGTGGGAAACATGTGAGGACCATAAGGAATATAAAAATGCTAAAATGGAGTTAGTAGAAGATATGTGAGGACCATAATCATTATTAAAATATTAAAATGAGAATGAGTAGGGTTATTTTTGTCCAAAATTTATGATATAAATGGAAAGATTCCTTATGGGAACAACAATTGAAACACCCCAAAATGGAAAGTGGGAACTTCTTTAAGGAACGAAGGGAGTATATTTAATCTTTTTCTTTTTTAAAAAAATATTTAAATGTAGCTGGGCTGCTGTTTTGGGTCGTCTCATTCTGAGACGGGTTGTAAACAATTAAAACCCGTACTAGTGAACTAAGCTTATTGAAATTAGAATGCACAATGCTAACAGATTAATGACCCATTTAGGTTAACGAATTGGTAGTAATAGAAATGATTTGTAGTATAAATTTTCATGATATGTACATTGTTATTTCCAAAGTAATGAAAGTTTAATCATTAAAAAGTTTCGTTGATAATTTTCATTACTACATGCTTCCACATGTTCAAATGGTAATGTATTTGAATGAATTTTATAAAGAAATTGAAATTGCTTAAGGAGAATAAGCATGACGATTAAATTTGTCGAGGAATATTCCTGCTAAAATTACACTGACTTTTCATTACTATTCCCACTATTTACTACAATTACCAAACAGACCCTAGAAGTATTATAGTAAAGCTAGATGTAATAATCTACATGATGCTCAATAGACAACAAACAAGTACAAGAAAAACTCTTTAACTAAGAGTTGGTCTTCTATGAATTCAGTATATATTAAAATAATATGCATCAATCTTAAATTTAGAGAATATGAGTTAGATAGTGTGAGTGGAGAGTAAAGAGTGTGACAGGTAAAGAGACAATTAATTAAAAAAGAGATACACAATAATGATAATATTTCACAGTAAGTCCATGTTAAACTTATTAGTAAATTATCTATTATTTTACCCATACATGCCAAGATTGCTGCATTCAACATGAAGTTTCAGGATTCTTTATGACTCAACTAATACAGGTTGCTTACGAAAAGACAATACCAACGTGTATGTTGTCTTAACCGTATAAAAAGCACAAAACTAAGAAAATACTCCATACATTGTGAGGCTAAAATTGAGGTTTACAATAAAATTTCAGACATTATGACAACTAATTTAAGGGCCTTGGCGCTACCTTTTTAATATAAATTTATTTTTTTAGTTGTTAAATTTTTAGAATATAAGTTCCGTTATGTTATGTTTGGGAATGATCATTTCATTTGAAAGTACGAATTTGACTCAAATTTAGTGTTTAGCAAATTAAAGATATTCAAATTTGGATTTGAGTCAAATCCACTATAGTTATAAAAGCGGTTAGAAATGAGAATTTGAGAATGCAGTCTCAAACTCTCAAATTCTTAATTAATGAATCCATAATAGAAATTTACAATTCGAAATGAAATAGACGTTTCCAAACGCAACATTAAATTATTTTGACCTGGTCCAGTCTCACTTGGACATCATGCTCTCGTCAATCGTAATATTCATCTACAACATATCAGTACTCCATAAAAATTTTAGGGTCGAATGTATGATCCACAAAAAAAACGATAAACAAATCATACCAAGTGGGGGTTGATTTTTTTTAGGTGGTTCAAAAAAAAAAAAAAACCACCAATTGCCTAGCTCCAACTCTAAGTGGACTTAGATGCTGTTTCCCAATCTGTATTATATAGTCTTCATTCTTCTTGCCTTATACTAGTGGAGTAATTCAGCAAATCACCATAATACTTGCATTTTTTTTTTCTTCCTAATTTCTGCAAGTTATGGATGATGATGAATTACGAAAGCTCCATGTAGTTTTCTTCCCATTCATGGCATACGGCCACATGATCCCCACCTTAGACATCGCAAGACTCTTTGCAGCTCGCGGTGTCAAGACAACCATTATCACAACCCCTGTCAGCTTACCAATCGTCACTCAAGCCATCGAAAAGGCCATAAAACACGGCTCACCAGAAATTTACACCGAGATCTTCAGCTTCCCATCAGCAGAAAACGGTTTGCCTGATGGGTGTGAGACGGTAAACCAAGCCATAAAGTATTACATGATCCCTAAGTTTATGCAGGCAGTTGAGATGCTAAACACACCGCTTGAGCAGTATTTGGAGAAAACCCGGCCCCATTGTCTTGTGTCTGATATGTTTTTACCATGGACTACTGATTGTGCAGCAAAGTTTAATGTCCCTAGGTTGGTGTTCCATGGGACTAGCTACTTTGCTCTTTGTGCTGAGGAAATTGTTCGGGTTTATAAGCCTTATAAAAACGTCTCGAATGATGAAGAAACGTTCATACTTCCGTCTCTTCCACATGAAGTTAAGATGACAAAATCACAATTTTCAGAGGATTTTATGAAAGAAGAGCTAAATGAATCGAAAAAGGAATTCGAACTGATCAAAGAATCGGAGATTAAGAGTTATGGAGTGATTGTTAATAGTTTTTATGAATTGGAACGCGATTATGCAGATTTTTTCAGTAAAGAATTGGGAAGGAGAGCATGGCATATTGGTCCTGTTTCACTTTGCAATAGAAGCATTGAAGATAAGGCAAAAAGAGGAATATTAGAAGCTTCGAAAGATGAACACGAGTGCTTAAAATGGCTTAACTCGAAGAAGACAAACTCGGTTATTTACATTTGTTTTGGAAGCATGGCTCAAATCAATGCATCTCAAATGCTTGAAATTGCAATGGGTTTAGAAGCTTCTCAACATGATTTCATTTGGGTTGTCAAGAATGATAGACAAAGTGAAGAAGAGTTATTGCCACAAGGATTTGAACAAAGAATGGAAGGTAAAGGCCTAACAATAAGAGGATGGGTTCCACAATTGTTATTGTTAGAGCATGAAGCTATAGGAGCTTTACTGACTCATTGTGGATGGAACTCGATTTTAGAAGGAATCTCAACAGGTCTACCGATGGTAACATGGCCGGCTTGTACCGAGCAATTCTACAACGAAAAATTAGTGACCGAGATTTTGAAGATCGGAGTTCCTGTTGGGGCTAAGAAGTGGAATGTAGTTCCATATAATGTGGACTATTTGGTGCGAAGGAATGCAATTGAGAAGGCAATAAGAGAAGTAATGGAAGGAGATGAGGCTCAGGAAAGGAGAAACAGGGCAATGAAGTTAAAGGAAATGGCATTAAAAGCTGTTGAAGTGGATGGATCTTCATATAATGATTTAGGTGTATTGATTAATGAATTGAGGCATAACAAACTTAAGGTAGTATAGCTTACTTTGTAACACGTCTAAGATTAGTTTTTTCATACATAATGTATTACATTTTGATTTGTGATATCAAAACTAAGAATCCTGCAGAGAAAAATACTTCCATCATTGATTCAAGAACTTGTATTAAAATTCTAAGTCATGATCAGATGATCCCTAGCTGGGCATGTGCAATAGCCTCCTAAATCTACCCGTCCCAGAACTTGTATTATAAGTCCCTTGACCCCTTGAGTCGACACGAACCCGTCCCAAAACCGGCCTGACTCGAAAACGACCCGACCTGAAATCTACCCGCACATCTGTTTTGACTAGTCGACATATAGGCTATATGACAATAGCATAAACTAACCAATTTAAATCAATCTAGTATAGCTTCTAGCCTTCTAACAGAACATAAAACAGGTTAGAGGTAATTTGTAGTTAGTACTTAGTAGGAACACAACATCAGCATACAATAGCCCTTTTGCATCAGGTGGTGAGCATATGAGGACAGAAAACAGTGATGAATAGCTCACAGATAGTGTTTGATCACACCAACTGAGCAGATCTTTTCCTAGAAGCTGAGCCTGAGCAGATCAGATTCTGTGCAGAAGGCGGCACACACACATCAACAGGTACAGCTAGAACACTGAATTTTTTCAAAATGTGTAATTAATAGGGCTCAAACAGCATTAATTGCTATTAATTTTTCCTCCAAATGTAAATTTACGTTACATTTTAGCATAGACGTTCTCACAATAAGATGCCTTTTTGAACGCGGAAAGTGTGACACAATGGTCTTACCCTTGTCGCAACCAACTAATTAAAGGACCATAACTCCACAATTTAGCCCGGTCTTACCTTTGTCGCAACCAACTAATTAAAGGACCATAACTCCATTACAATTAAGCCCGGTCTTACCCTTGTTGCAACCAACTAATTGAAGGACCATAACTCCATTACAATTAAGCCGTGTTGCAATCCGTATGAAGTTTAGTGGAATCATAGAACCAACTATTGGGTCATGTCCACAAAAATAAGCCAGTGACTTTCAGTTTTATCACATCATCTTCACTTGATTGTCACCTTTTCTATAAAACTTTTTGATAACAAACCAAAAGACAAAAATACGAATTTTCACAAGACTTTTTAAATACGTAGCCTAACTTGCTTCCTCACACTAGCTCAGTAAAACATATTCATAACATTCACAAAATCTTGTGGTATTTAGACTTCATAGTACTCTGATCTATAAAAAATACATATCCCCTAGTCCACCCTTTATACACTTGTGTAGTACAACTTCATCAAAAAAAATGGAAGAAACACCTCAACAGCTTCATGTAGTTTTCTTCCCATATGGCACATGGCCACATGATCCCAATCCTAGACATCGCGAGACTCTTTACTGCTCGCGGTGTCAAAACAACCATCATCACCACGCCTGTCAATCTAACAACCTTCACTAATGCTCTTGAACACAGTGAAAAGGCTGAAGGAGCGTCAACGATTCACTTTGAGGTCTTCAAGCTCCCGTCAAACGGGTTGCCTGACGGATGTGAGACCTTAAACCAAGCTATGAAGTTGGATAAGACGTACAACTTCATAATGGCAGTTGGGATGCTAAATGAGCAGCTTGAGCAGTTTTTGGAGAAAACTCGGCCTAATTGCTTAGTGGCTGATATATTTTTGCCATGGGCGACTGAGAGTGCTGCAAAGTTCAATGTCCCAAGGTTGGTTTTCCATGGGTTTAGCTACTTTTCCCTTTGTGCAGAGGAAATAGTTAGGCTATATAAGCCTTATAAAAATGTGTTCTCTGACGAAGATACATTCGTTATTCCTTCCCTTCCACACGAAATTAAGATGACAAGATTGCAAATTTCAGAGTTCGTTATGAGAGAGGCAACTAGTTTCCAAGACGCACTTAATGCATTTAGAGAATCAGAGCTCAATAGTTACGGAGTTATTGTCAACTCTTTTTATGATTTGGAAGGCGATTATGCAGATTTTTTCAGTAAAGAATTGCGAAGGAAAGCATGGCATATCGGCCCTGTTTCGCTTTGCAATAGGAGCATTCAAGACAAAGCGCAAAGAGGTGGACTACAAGCATTCAAAGACGAACATGAATGCTTAATATGGCTTAACTCGAAACAGGAAAATTCGGTGATCTACATATGCTTTGGAAGTGTAGCAAAGCTAACAGCATCTCAACTGTATGAGATTGCAACAGGTTTAGAAGCTTCGGAACAAGATTTCATTTGGGTGGTGAAGAATAAAGAGGATGAAAAGAGCAAAGAGTGGCTGCCTCCGGGATTTGAGCAAAGAATGGAAGGCAAAGGCTTGATAGTAAGAGGGTGGGCTCCACAGCTACTGATCTTGGAACATAAAGCCATAGGAGCTTTTGTGACTCATTGTGGTTGGAACTCGATACTAGAAAGCATCACGGCTGGTGTGCCTATGGTTACATGGCCTGGTGGAGCCGAGCAATTCTACAACGAAAAATTAGTGACCGTTGTGTTGAGGGTTGGAGTCCCTATTGGAGCTAATAAATGGAGTTTCGAGCCTAATGAGGAAAATTTTGTGAAGAGGGATGCAATTGAGAAGGCATTGAGAGAAGTCATGGAGGGAGAAGAAGCTCAAGAAAGAAGAAACAGAATCAAGATATTGCAAGAAAAGGCACTCAAAGCTGTTGAAAAAGATGGTTCTTCTTACTCTTCTTTAAGTGCATTAATCAACGAGTTAAGGAATCATTAATTAGTCAAGATCCTTTTAATCATCATCATCAACAACATCATATCCAGTGTATCCGGCTCATAAGAAATTATGATCAAGGTCTGGTGATGGAAGGAAGACCATACCCATAAAGGAAAAATATGGGGTCAATGAGTCCCTCGACTCGAGAAAGATTCTCAAAAAATTTTCAGAAAAAGATCCTTTTGATCAAACATTCAATATTCTAAAGTTTACTTTTAGTGTCGCTTTTCTACTTGTTATCTAAAGATGGACTTAATGTTCGGATGATTTAATGTCCTAATAATATGTTGGCATTCACTATAAGTCCAGACTCCAGGCTAATTTAACATATAAATATCATTTATAATATTATGTGTTCCTAATGATGAAGATAAATATTATGTGTTCCTAATGTTACATTTCTCCATCCACATAAGAGGATTAAGTTAAAAACAAATCTTATCATGCAATTTAGACCACTAAAGGACCACAAGTCCACAACAATTAAGCAATTTATTCGTAAAAGCCCTCTAAAGGACCACAAGTCCACAACAAGGATAAGCAAAAATAAAAACTAAATTCACTTGTTTGTTTCTTTATTTAACCAACATTTTATTACCGCGAAGTCATTAAATGTGTATATTTTAGTTTGAAAGATTTGCGCATACATAGTCTTATCCTTGTAAAAATAATTCTAAAAATAATTCTTGCAATAGGGAAATTATATTTTAATCAGATAATATTACTCAAACTCCTTAAATTTTACTATACATACTATTCTATTTTCCCTTTGATTTTACTACACTTTTTTTGGCCGTGATCCCGCACTCTTTGTTTTAATATCATCCCCAAAGAGGCAAACTTATTCTTCTCCCCTCTCATCACATCGACATATTTCTTCCATACTCGTGTTTTTTCTCGAATTTCATACCCAACAAAATAATTGTAGTATTTTTACCTTTTAAACAAAATTAAAGAGGCAAAGGTACTAGATGTAGAAAAATCTGCTTTATTCAAAACACCACAAAAACATGTTTATGACTAGAGTTGTTCAAAAGTGACCCGACCCGGAACCGAATGTAAACCGATCCGAAAGTGTTCTATTTTTAGGTTTTATCGAACCGACATTACTCGACCTGAAGTTATATCCGAACCGGTTGACAACCGAAATGGGAAAAATGAACCCGAGTCGTAACCGATTTTTTTTAACCGACACATAATCGTTAACCGATTACCCGAACCTAATAATGACCGACCCGAGTCATATCCGACTTGAATCATGCTCAAAATCGAACTCGATCCGGCTAAAACCGACTTAACCCAAAGGAGTTTAGATCAAACTCATGTATACCTGAACAAGTTTTTAACATAGAAGTATTATCGACTCATATTCAATCATCTTCTTATTTATTCTAATAAAGTGATAAATATTTGATAAATATTTTAATAAAATAAATTTTATAAATACACGGTTTCATATATTTAATTTTCGATCAAACAAGTAAAAGTAACAATGTAATAATGATCACTAATTGATTTGTATTTAAACTATTTATTTTGCTTTAAGTAAAGGAAACCTTATCATCAATAAAGAAATGACTAACAACTTAATCTGATACTGACTCGATTGATAGTAATTAGTCATTCGTAGCCAAATTCTACTTGAAAAAACTACCAAACTCGATCTGTACCCGGTAAAACCGAACCAATTATTACCCGATGACAACTCGAGACCGATTGAATCTGACACGAATTTCAACCGATACCGAACTGATGCTAACCCGACAGCTCGAATAACCGATCTTCAACCGAACCGTGACTAACCGACCCGACCCGAGCGTGACCCGTCAGAACATGCATCCGAAAAATAACTGAATCGAATGACACCCATCCGAAACCGACCCCATCACCCCGAATGAACACCTCTATTTATGACATTCATTGAATCATGTGGTCTTTAGTTAAACTTACCCTATATATTTACACTTGTGTAGTACAACTTCATCAAAAAAATGGGGGAAAAACCTAAACAGCTGCATGTAGTTTTCTTCCCATTTATGGCACATGGCCACATGATCCCAATCCTAGACATCGCGAGACTCTTCACTACTCGCGGTGTCAAAACAACCATCATCACCACGCCTGTCAATCTACCAATCTTCACTAATGCCCTTGAACACACGAAAAAAGCCGAAGGAGTCTCAATGATTAACTTTGAGATCTTCAAGTTTCCACCAAACCTGTTGCCTGATGGATGTGAGAACCTAAACCTAGCTGTGAAGTTGAGCACGATGAGAAACTTCGTAATGGCAGTTAGGATGCTAAATGAGCAGCTCGAGAAGTTTTTGGAGAAAACCCGCCCTAATTGCTTAGTAGCCGATATATTTTTACCATGGACGACTGAATGTGCTGGGAAGATTAATGTCCCTAGGTTGGTTTTCCATGGGACTAGCTACTTTGCTCTGTGTGCCGAGGAAATTGTTAGGCTATATAAGCCTTATAAAAATGTATCTACTGATGAAGAGACGATCATCATTCCTTCCCTTGCACACGAAATAAAGATGTCAAGATTGCAAATTTCAGAGTATATTATGGAAGAGGACACTCAATTTCTTAACGCAGTGAAAGCAATGAAAGAATCAGAGCTCAACAGTTATGGAGTGATTGTCAATTCTTTCTATGACTTAGAACATGATTATGCAGATTTTTTCAGTAAAGAATTGGGTAGGAGCGCATGGCATATCGGCCCTGTTTCGCTCTACAATAGGAGCATTGAAGACAAAGCACAAAGAGGTGGACTACAAGCACTCAAAGATGAACGTGAATGCTTAAAATGGCTTAACTCGAAACAGGAAAATTCGGTGATCTACATCTGCTTTGGAAGTGTAGCAAAGCTAACAGCATCTCAATTGCTTGAGATTGCATCAGGTTTAGAAGCTTTGGAACAAGATTTCATTTGGGTGGTGAAGAATGAAGAGGAGGAAAAGGGCCAAGAGTGGCTTCCGGGGTTTGAGCAAAGAATGGAAGGCAAAGGCTTGATAGTAAGAGGGTGGGCTCCACAGCTAATGATCTTGGAGCATAAAGCCATAGGAGCTTTTGTGACTCATTGTGGTTGGAACTCGATACTAGAAAGTATCTCGGCTGGTGTGCCTATGGTTACATGGCCTGGTGGAGCCGAGCAATTCTACAATGAACAATTAGTGACTGTAGTGTTGAAGGTTGGAGTCCCCATTGGAGCTAAGAAGTGGAGTTATGTGCCTAATGCAGATGATTTTGTGAAGAGGGACGCGCTGATAAAAGCATTGGGAGAAGTCATGGAAGGAGATGAAGCCCAAGAGAGGAGAAACCAGGCGAAAAAGCTGAAAAAAATGGCACTCAAAGCTGTGGAAAAGGATGGTCCTTCATACTCTTCATTAAGTGCACTGATCAATGAGTTAAGGAATTACTAATTAGCATTTGCACTGTATGATTGTAACCCTCTTCAGTCTTCATTGATCTCGTTAAACAATTAGAAAGAAATTTACTATCTCAATGTCATTAGTGACTCCAAAACAAGTGGTTTTTAGTGGGATAAATTGTCACATCGCGCGTTTTTCAGTGCATATTAATCTATTTTATTATGTATTTTTTGGATTTCTAATGTATTTGGTTATAATATGGGCTTATGCGAGTAAGAATAGAGTTTTGGGTGCGTTCATGCCTTAGAATTAACTTCTTGATGTTTTTGTGTTATGTTAAGGAGTTATATGAGGCAATTTGGTAATTTATGATAATGGAAAAAATGCCCCAAGTTTCATTTAATTAAATGTTCACTGTCTAGATATCAACTACCCATTAAAGGTGATGGTCCACGCATCGCCAAAAGCCAGTGTGGTTAATGTTGCTGAATTACTTGAAGAATTTTGTATAGACATGGAGGTCGTAGGGTTGACGACCCGTCGGACCTCCATGTCGACGGGTCGTCAAAGTAGGTTCTTATGGTCCTGATGCTGAGTTCGTCAATCGTTAAAGCTTTTATTTACACTGTATTTTTATGTGCCTATATTGTTATATAAATTCATTTATTTTTATTAGTTTAATATTTTTATTTGAAGGTTAAAATAGTTTTTTGTTGTTTCTATCTTATTATCTTTTTTAACATCTTAATTTTGTCAAACTCTAAATTTACTTTATTAAACCTTAATTGAGAATATTATCTAATCAAATTCGAATAAAAACACCTCCTTTTATTCATAAATTCATCGATTAATTTTGGTAAAACTAACCACACTGACTTTCAACAACCTGTCGACAATCACCTTTGAAGGTTGTCGATCTCTCAACATGGAGCATTTAGTAAATAAGATCCGGGGCTATTGTTCCATCACCATAAATTACCAAATTGCTCTAAATAACTCCAAAAAGTACACATGAAACCATCAAGAAATTAAATGTAAGGCATAAAGTATCTTAAACTCAATTCTTACTCAAATAAGCCAATATCATACCCAAGTACAGCAGAAAACCATAAAAGTGCATAGTAATAGACCAAATAGGTGCTCGAATACGCACCTATCAATATCTAGTACTTCTATAAACTTTAACTTTTTGCAAGTTTTGAATCATGAAGCAAGAAGATTCGTTCCACAATAGCACATGTCATTCTTCTCCATGTTACAATCTTGATGAACTAGATCAGATTTAGACTTGCATGATAATAGTAGCCACTATAAGTGAATCCAATTTGAACAGACTTGTCGAGACCTGTCTAAATCGATCTAAACATCCAATTTGACCGCTCGACGTAAAAATCACATTATCTAATTTATTATCATGATTCTGAAGGTACACGATTTTGATTAAACCAATGACATGATAACTTTTTTACCTTTTCTTGGTAAAATTAGAGGTGTATCAAATCGGTTTAAAATCGGGTTGTTTGCCTATATTGATCTTTATATTATTGTAATACAGTTTGAGGTCGGGTTACAGTCGGATTTGATTAATTGATGTGGGGTAGCCTTTACTCAATTCACTATGGACTTTAGTGAAGCAATAATGTAAAGCAGACAAAAGACCTTTCTACCATGCATCTAGTCTAGAAATAAACCTGTCAAATTCAACTTTGCGCCTTCAATTATCACACAATTCGAAGACGTATGTACTTCTAGTTCATATACAAATCACAATAATTTTTAGTGGTTCTCCCACTTACTAGTTTTTCACAAAATATCATAAAAGTAAAACTAATATCATCATCAAATCATCAAAATCAAAATGGGTGTTGAGCCTAAACAACTCCATGTAGTCTTCTTTCCATTCATGGCTCACGGCCATATGATACCAACCCTAGACATCGCACGGATGTTTGCTGCGCGTGAAGGTGTCAAAACAACCATCATCACTACCCCTCGCAATGCGCCTACCTTCACAAAAGCTATTGAGAAGACCATGAAATCTGGAGTTCCATCTATCGACATCGAGTTATTTAACTTCCCAGCCCAAGAAGCTGGGTTACCTGAAGGATGTGAGAATCTAGAGCAGGCCTTAAGGCCAGGAACTATGGACAAATTCTTTAAGGCTGCCACTATGTTAAGGAACCAACTCGAGCAGTTTCTGGAAAAGACCCGGCCTAACTGCCTTGTGGCGGATATGTTTTTCACTTGGTCTACAGATTCTGCAGCTAAGTTCAACATCCCAAGACTAGTGTTTCACGGACATAGCTTTTTTGCATTGTGTGCTTTAGAGATTATTCGGGTTTACGAACCTTATAATAATGTCTCAACTGACATGGAGCCCTTCATCCTTCCTTTACTCCCACATGAAATAGAGCTGACAAGATCACAGCTTGCACCGGATTTATGGAAATACAAGGAAAGTGAATATAAAAAACGGAATTTTGCAATCAAGGAATCTGAGCTTAAGTGTTTTGGAGTAATTGTGAATAGTTTTTACGAGTTAGAACCTGAATATGCAGATTTTTACAGGCAAAAGTTGGGAAGAAGGGCATGGCATATTGGTCCTGTTTCTCTCTACAATAGAAATATTGAGGAGAAGATTCAAAGAGGGAAACAAGTTTCCATTGATGAACATGAATGCTTAAAATGGCTTACCTCAAAGAAGGTCAATTCTGTCATTTACATCTGTTTTGGGAGTACAATTCACATGATACCTCCTCAACTGCAGGAGATTGCAATGGCTTTAGAAGCATCAGGGAAAGATTTCATATGGGTGGTTAAAAATGATGATGATCTTGGAGGTTTTGAAGATAGAATCAAAGGAAAAGGTCTAATTATTAGAGGGTGGGCCCCACAGATTTTGATTTTGGAGCATAATGCTATCGGAGCATTTATGACTCATTGTGGATGGAACTCGACACTGGAAGCAATCTCTAACGGTGTTCCGATGATTACATGGCCCATGTTTGCTGAACAATTCTACAATGAAAAATTTGTCACTCAGATCTTAAGAATTGGTGTACCTGTTGGAGCTAAGAGGTATACTACTGCACCTTCTTTAGAGGATGTAGTAAATCAGCATGATATAGAGAAGGCTGTAAGAGAAATAATGGAGGGAGATACAGCTGATGGGAGGAGATACAGAGCAAAGCAATTCAAAAGATTGGCATGGAAAGCTTTAGAAGAAGGTGGTTCTTCTTCTTCAGATTTGAGTGCTTTGATTAATGAATTGAGGTGCTTATCCACCTAAAAACAGATCAAATATCATTTCAATTTGTATGGTCCCTTTCGCTAGTACTTTTTGTTTTCTTGTATTTTCATGTTACAAATAAACTAGAACATGCAAAAAAACTTTAAAAATATTAAAACATGAGTAATAGCTGTACTTTCCGTTTTAATTTGTCTTATTTTCATTCAGATGTAAGAGAGTAATTAGTCCTTAACATAATCCAAAATCTTGAATACCATCGGTCGCGACAAGGGGATGAAATCATTTTTGCTGTCTCAGCCTCTATTGTGAATATTTGTGATCACATTGACCTCAAAATTTTTATATTACAATTTACAATGGGTCAATATTTTGCATGTAATTCTTACGTTGAAAATATCTAGCATAATAATGTCAACATTTCTCAACAAATTAGTATTAGTAAACACTAACCTCTGCAACACAAGCATTGGGCATATGGTCATCTTGTAGAAACTCATATGCAGCAAATATACACGTTACGTGGGCATGATCCACAGTTATTCAAATCCGCAAATCTGCTAAGCAAGCAGCTAGATGAGTGCTTAGAGAAGATATAATCCAACCACCTTGTGGTGGATACGATCTTGCCGTGGGCAACTGAATCTGCATCCAAGTTCAACATCCAGAGATTAACATTCCATGGGACTTGTTGCGTCTCATGAGGAATTGTTGAGGTTCAGCTCACAATCACAAATTCCAAGTTTGAGTTACCAGACTGTTTATAAAAAACAAAGAAGCAGAATTTTGAAAGCTGATTATGATAAAGGAAACAGAGCTCAACAATTACAAGGTGATTGTTAATAGATTATATCTGGATGAGGCTCGTTTCTCAAAAAGGCAATCACGCTTCTAAAAAAAGCAATTGTTTAAAATGGCTCGACTTAATGAAACCAAGTTTAGTAATTTACATTTGCTTCAAAGGTATTGAAAATTTCATCGCTCCCCAGTCACATAATTGCAATGACTCTAGAGACTTGAGAAAACAATTCATCTTAAGTGTTGATCTTAGAGAAGGAAGTCATAGGAGCTTTCATGACTCCTGTGGGTGGTACTCAATAGTAGAAGGGATTTCAGGTGGTGTAACAAACTACCAATGCTTAAATGAACTATTTCCAGTTTGTTAACTAGTACATGACTGCTTTTGCATAATCTGGCATGAAAACTAGTACATAACTGCTTTTACATAATCCTTCAAATCCTAAATTTCCAGTTTGTTAACTTTTCCAACCATCATAACAACATAACATCTTCCAAAACATTGGACAGCATATAATTAGGGCAAAATTGATGAATTTTCAAATTCGTCGGAATAATTTGCATCAGAAAAAGAATACTAATTGTAATTTTTTTTCAAATTGATACTAGTTGAAAAACTGCAGCAGTTTCACTGGAGGCATGGGGAGTTACCGAAAAAGATGGAGGAAGTTAAAGGATATTGAGAGGGCAAGAGAAAGGGACACATTTGAGTCACTACCAATTAATATCTATGGTGAAAGTAAAATTGGTCAGTCCACGGAGGTGAAAGAAAATTGTATGAGATATTAAGGAGAGAGTTACCATCCGTCATAAGGGAGAAAATGGAAGAAAGTATAGGCGTGTTGGGGACTGAAATAACAAAGACTCAAAGAGCAGGACTCGTTGTGAGAAATTGTGTGGGTGTGGGCCTTCGGTGTATTTGGTAGTTGGTTCGTAGACATGGACATGGGCGGGCAGGAATGGGGGTGGCCGTGGCACAAACACGCCCCCCCAACCGCCTTATTTAATGTTTGGACTTTCGGCCTTTATGTTCTTGGATTTTTGTTTTTGACCTCAATACTTGTCTTTTTTTGCCTTGGTACGTGCCTTGTCTTGTCTTTGATTTTTATTTGTCGGTTCTCTCGAGCCGAGGGTCTCAATGGTTGCAGCCTTCTATCACAAGGGTATGGTCTATCGTCTTCGATCTCTCTCAGCCCAAATCATAACTTCTATAAGCGGGATACATTGGATATGATGATGATAATAGATGAGTCAAAGGGTTATACCTTCAAAGCAAGAACAGCCATGATATAATAACAGCCAAAGTTTAAAAAGGTCATCTTTTTTCCCATGTTTTCTTTTCAAATGTGTCCATAAAATTGTAGTTGGGCAGTTCAAGCATCTTCAAGAAGGTACTTCTAATAGATTTGATGCATAGTACTCAAAAAGTACGTAAACTATATAACTATTTATATATATACCAACTAGCTACGTATTAACACCATCTACATATATAGGCAATCATCCAAATGATATTTCACCTAATGCATCTGACATTTAGAAGTTCCACAAAATTTACTTCGATAAAGGAGCTAATTGTCAATGGTTCCATGTAATTCTCCTCCTATTTACTGGCCATAGCCACAAAGGTCAGATTATACGCTCATATTTATATCCCAACATTAAGCAATGCAGAACAGATTCAGATGGCATCAATTGACAACCACAAAGATTAGGGCTTCTTAAGTTGTAGATTGCACAAGAGGGGAAAACACACATTGCATTGACTCAAATCTACAGACTTCGACCAATTATTTCCAAGAGAGGTTAGTTGAGCAACCTTACTGAGACACACCCAGCTTCTATATACCAGTTATAAGAAAAGAAAGAACAAAGAAAGATACAAGAAAAAGACAGGTAGATGCAGGATTCGAGCACTGCAGCTCTTCAAGACTATTTCATTTCATTTCTTGAATACCTTCGCCCTTCCTTTATTTACACTGTATGTATATATAATAATTCAAGCCTAACAAAATTGATCACAAGAAGCCTCTTTAATGACCTCATAACAGAAAGCATTTATCATAACTAGCAATCCCTTAACCAACTTTCATCCAGCTCGCATAACAGAATTCTCCTTGCCTTTTGTATATTCCTCTTCTTACGTCTCTGATATGTTTGAATTGCTGGCTCCTCACTCAGAAGTGTGACACTTACATTTAGAATACAATGATAATTTTTATAGGGAAGAACCAAGTGGAAAAATCCAAAAATAACGCAATGAAGATTCCACCAAATAAAAGGTGGAATAAAAATACAAACAGAATGAGCACCTCATCACTCTCTTTCCACTGCTGTTGCTTCAGATACGAGTGATACAAGTATACAATAGACAGCAGAAAAGGTGCGCCAAGCAAATAAGAGATTCCAATAAAACATCACATACAACAACTTATTTTATAACAAAATTCAATGTAAAGTATTATCATACAAAATCAAAAGGTTTTTGAACTTACCGCGACTGCAATATAAGCTTAAACAACCGCAAAACCATTAGCATTGACGGAAAAAGTCATCTCACAACTATGTCCGCATCTAACATTTTGCACATGGCTCCATAATTGTTATATTTTTGGTCCCTGTGAATTATTATAAGTCAAAGTTTACAAAAATTTGGCAATTAGATGCATTATTTTATGAACTATATCAGACAATTTGTCTTCAAAAGTACTTGCATACTGAGTCCTATTAAGGTCATGCTTGTATTGGATGTAAATATTTAAGGGAGTAAAAAAAGTCAAAGTTATAAAATGAAGTTGATAAATGAGAAATTAGTGAAATTTGATTGTTGTAGAGGTGGAAGAATTGTTGCAAAGTAATGAAAAATAAAATTTTGTGGGGTAAATATTTATCTTAGGAGAGGGTGGGGGAATGTATTACCTTCATAATAGGAAAAATTATCTTCTTTTTCTTTCATTATTTTTATTTTATGCTCATTTTACCTTCTTCACGACTATCTCAACTACTTTAAATGCATATCTATTTGCTTTCATTTTCATTAGTTTGACTTTTTTACTCCCTTAAATATTTACAACCAATACAAGCATGCCCTAAAAAATAGACCACAATACAACATGAAATATGGTCAAATCTCAAACCCCTCCTTGCATTGGCACTATGACAAACAATTGAGTAAACGGGAAAAAGAAAACGGAGTTAAGAGTTACCCTTTGCCTTGATATCTTCAATCTAGAGCTATATAGATTGTAAATCAAGACCAAATGTCTGGGTCCAGGGTCCTTACAGGAAAATACATGAGCACCTTTCATCCGTTACCATACTGCGCATTCAAAAGATGCCAACTAACTAAGACTTCTTACGAACCCGATGAAACACAAGATTGTTGATAGATTAGATAAGACTTCTTACGTATACATATTTCACTGTTACAAGCAAATGAGAGCATCCAGTTCTTAGAGTGTCAGATTAATGTGCACTCGCATGTACACCTAACTATGCATGATTCTATTTTCTCCTTGTATGATCACACCATCAAAATTCTGAAAATATTGATTGATTGATATAAACTTTAAACTTAAGAATAAATTATTCGCCGAACGAATGTCGTAACAACATAGCGTCTCACTAAAATTGGACAATATATAATTAGGGCATAAACTGATGAATTCATCAAATTCGTCGGAATATTTAGCATCAAATGCTGATAAATTACATTTCAAAATTAAAAAAATACTGTAGTTCAAATATTTCAAATCGAGTACTAGATGAAAAACTGCGTCAGTTTCAATAAATTCAAGGAGACATACCGAAAAGATGAAGGAAGGAGGAAAATCAAGAGGGAGAAGAAAATCAACCAGAAAAATACACAAATTTGATGGCACCATAGAAAATTTATATCCATGGTGAAAGCAAAATTGGTCCGTCTATGGCTGTAAGACAAAGTTGCATGAGATAGTATGGAGGATGTTAGCATCGCTCTTGAAGCAGAGGATGGAGAAAGGTCGAACAATTAACGACCCGAAGAGGGGTGTTCATCGTATGAAATTGTATCGGTTAGGGCCATCGGGTTATTTGACTTTTTTTTTTTTTTTTTGGAAGATTATTTGACATTTTTTTTAAATTACCTCAAATAAACTAAATTTTTATATTTTTCTAAAATAATCTCAACTATTGATTAATCATGAATAATATCAACGTTATGGGGTAACTGCCTAATCTCAGGTAAACTTAAGTATCGGAATGACAATTGACATGTTATAGTAGGTACTTTATCAAAAATGTAAACTGAAAATTAATATAGAGTTATTGAAAAATTTTAAAAATTTACATGAAAAAATTCTAAAAAGATTTTTAACATTTTTTGACATTTATTTTAATTTATCGTTTTTTGAATATAAAACTTATTATAGCTGGTCATTCAGTACTCGAGTTTGCTATAGGAAAATTCACCAAAAAGTTGAGATTATTCATGGTTAATCAATAGTTGGGATTAATGTAGAAAAATCATAAAAGGGTTGGATTATTCTAAGTCATTTTTCATTTTTTGAAAAAGGGTTATTTGACACTTGGCCCGTGTGGATCTCGAGAAAACACAACTCTCTTGGAGACACCATCTCTACTTAGGCAAGCCCATAAAATAAAAAGTAAGAGTAAGTATTAAGCTTTAATAGAATAGATCTGAGAGACGTCTCTCAGAAAGTCGGCTGTTTAAAAAATAGAATAAAATAATTTTTAAAAAAATCTCAAAATAAGTTTTGAAAATTTTTAATTTTTAAAATAAGAACCTTTGTGTCTGAGTCTAAAATTAGAGTTTGTTCGATGTTACTAAGAGCAAAAAAAATTTACATATAAATGAAAAAAAATAAATTTCATATTGTTCGTTGTTATCTATAACAAAGTAATACTCTCTCCTATTCAGCCTAAATGTCCCATTTAGTTTTTTTTACATTTGTCGAGACAACATTTTAACTCTTAATATCTCAAATTATTCTTAATTAAAAATTATAAAAATTTGATATTAATAATCCTTGTATTGAGACTAACCAAACAAGATCATACATGACTATGTTTTAACTTATACATTAAGAGTAAAATGCAAATTAAGATTGATGAGTGAATAGTGCCAAAAAACTAAATGGGACATTTAGGGTGAATAGGAGGTAGTATCTATTATTTTTTTTTTGTCCTTTTAAACATTATTATTATTATTATTAATTTTTTTTTTTATGAAGAAGAATTTCATTTCACCAAAAGAAATTTTACAAGAAGTTGGTGGGGAGTCGAGCAACAAGCTGGGCCCCCACACCCTTTTGAATACAAAACGCTAGTCTATGAAAAATGTAGGCTCGAGACTTGGTAATACTAGAGTTGCTTATAGCAACCGATGCGATCCTTGATAGCAGGTCGAGGGCGTCGTCACCAAGCTCTCCAAAGATGGAGAAAGCAAAAGGGATAAATTTGTACTCGTTCTCCTCGCACTTAGCAGTGTACTTCTTCCGCTTTCGATGTACATCATTAGCTAAAGAGACACCAGGGGCCCATGAAGAGACTCATGTGCCGACAAAGGGCGAACCTCCAGTTACATCTACGCAAGCATCTTTACCCTGAATCCAATTAAACAGTAAGAGATCTGCTGGCTTGAGGTCTTTTGAAACAGCCCAAACTGGCATAAACAATAGTAGTATTATAATACCGTCTACAAAGCACAGCGGAAGACTTATAAAAGTCTGGGCTGAATCAGACCTGTGGCTCGATGGCCATAGCAAACTAATATCAGAGTATTTAAAACTTTTTACATTAAATAAGTGAATACTATTTACAAAACGTTATAAAATATTACAATTTAATTTACAAATATCTAATTTACATTATGATTTTCAAAAAGAAGTCCTCGCCGCGCACTTAACACATAACAGAAGTAGGTATTCTCTCCGCAGCAGAGCTAACCTGAAAATGGATCGACCCCGTAAGGGATAGGCCCCATCAAGGACTGTCAACAATTGAATTGTTGAGTAATCAAACAAACTATTACATTTATATACAAGTCATTTACAAATATCTCTAATTTAATCTTTTGCTCTTTTATTAACTTCTTATAAAATATTAATTTATGAAAACCCAAAATTCTTTTAAAAGACCCGTTTGGTATCGACATAAACACGACTAAGAACCTTTAGTTCATAGCGAATTAAAACACGGCTATAACTTTACAAGTTAATAGCGAAATCAAAATACGGCTATTACTTTACAAGTAAATAGCGAAAGTCAAAATACAGCAAATGAAATATATGAATTCATTTGCGAAACAAACAAAACTTTATATACCAATCGTATTTATTCAAAACTTATATTAAAACAATAATATAACAGCACTTTAAAACGTGGGAATATATAGACCGTCAGGAAGTAGGCTTGATCTAAATCCTGAGAATACGGGTGATCGTCATCACCGAAATACGGTTCTTGCAAGAACGAAACGGAATCGGGGGCTCGAGACCAATCCGAAAAGCATTACCTATTATCAAGTTATAGGATTTTATAATAATCCGGATATAAATATCCGTTGCCAATTCCCAAAAACGGACATTTATCAATGTCGAACATTTCAATACAAAACGAATCAATAAATCACTTAACTTTCTTTAAAATCAATAATCATAACTCATTTTCATAGTACAATATTTAAAAGCTCATACAAAACAATTATAACTGATCCGAAAATGGGCAAAACAGAACACTCAATTGTTGAACTTAAATTTCAATATCCAAAATACTAAATTTATACTAGAAACCAAATAACCCAAATAACCAATACTAATCAACACTAACAATAACCCAATTACTAAATGAATCCATATACTCATCTTAAATTCAAGTTGATACTTAAATTTGAATCAAAGACCCATTCTTTTCCTCACAATTGATATCTTCTTTTTTGAACAATTACATACATAATATGGAGGGAAAGTTTGTGGTAATATTAAAAAGGGAGCAGCTGTGTGCACGGAACACAACACGTGGCAGCAGTAAGGAGGGTCGTGACTGCCTCCGGATGTTTCTGACCACGGTGGTAGGTGTTGATTGCAGGTGTTGGTAGTTGGCGGTGGCTTGGTGGCTTGCAATTGACGGGAGAAGGGGAATTAGGATTGAATTGGAAAAAAATGAGAACTTCATTTTTGGGTTTATCACATTTCTAGAACAATCAAGTAAAATAGGGAGTATATGATTAGGGGAGGTGACCTCGTACAGTACTTATCAAATGTGAGGAGTATTATACACCCATATTTTTTTTCGTATAATTTATTTTGATCCCAAAATTAATATAACTCATATCCTTAAATAATAAAATATTATTCTGAGCCCCAATAAGATAATATACTTAAAATTTAATACCCAAATTAATTTAATTAATTACTATTAATTAAGCCGCTAAAATATGAGCTGTCTCATCTTTCCCCGCTTCTGAAGAGAACCCCACTGGCACCTCCTTACGGACGGAGATCCCAACATTGCAGCAGATATCCACAAGCATGTCCCGAACCAAATTATGTCGAAACTTCACACCTACATCGCTTGAGCAATGGACTGCGTGATCCCCCCATACATCCATCTTTGCTGTGTTGCAGCTCGGGCATAGGCTACCTTCAGCGTACAAGGGAATGGTGAGTCGATAACATAAAACAGAGCGATACTGCCGGGGATTCATTTTCTGTCCCAAGCCATCGATAGAAATCGTTAGCAAAAAATCTTGTGCATGCGGTTCTCGGGTAGATCTAAGGATGGCAATTTGCCTTGGGTGTGAGCGTGTAGCTAGACACAAGGCTGTCCTCAACAACATTAAAATAGGCCCCTGCCAACTTTTTCATCATATGGGGGGCAGCGGATTCATCATTGAGAGGAAAAGCATTGCTGCCGCAAACAACACGGAAGACACCAAGGGCCCGTTCAAAAGCTGGTCCTAGAGAAGGAAGATCACTGTTAGCCAGAATCTTAGCCTGAAGTGAACTGGTTTGTAGACGAGAAGCTAGGAAAGCATAGTTAATAACATCACCTGCTGAGGAAATACCCAGGCCACCCATCTTGATAGGGAGGGTGGCTAACCTCCATTGCCAATCCCCAAACCCTGGTCCCGAAGCCGTAACTACCTTCTCCAAGGAGGCACGCAAAGCAAGATCAAACTGAACCTGTGCATCCCCAAACAAGTCAGGAAGGCAAGTTCGCAACGCATAAAATAACCTCCCGACCCCTGCACAATTGCGAAGAAGGAGAAGCTCGCATTGGGGGTCATGGAGTTGCTAACAGCTGTCATGAGCTCCATGTTTTGGAAACCCTCTTCATAGAAAAATCCCGACAAAAGCTCTGATCAGTGCTCACAGGTCCGCCGAGGAGTTTCACCCCCACCTTAGGGCGAGAAATGTTAGAGGGGAAGACTCCAGGCTCCATACTTCTAGGATCCACCCTAGGCCAGAAAAGTTCAGTCTTATCCACATTAAGAAGCAAACCACGGGATGGTCCATCCTCCTGGAGAATGCATAGGGCCCTGGCAACCATAAGGGTGTCACCAACAATGGTGCCATCATCAAGATACCAAGCCTGAAGGTTCAACTTACACGACTGATGAATTTTCAAGACTAAGGGGTGCAGAATAAGCGCAAAAAGCAAAGGACCTAAGGGGTCACCTTGTTGAACACCTTGACAAGACCAAAGGGTAGAGTCACCATAGTATAGCCTAGCAGGTTGGGAGTAGCAAAACTCCACCCAGGGAGAAAGGGAGGGGCATTGGAGCCTTGTTTCAGACATCACACTTCTATCAGCAAGATTAAAGGCATTTTGGAAATCCACCAGAAGCATGAAAAGTCCAACAACATCACCTTTGCATTCAACAACATCACCTTATTATTATTATTATTATTATTATTATTATTATTATTATTATTATTATTATTATGATATTGTCTATTCGTGTGGAATTGATTTCTTTACAAATTACAACTTCTTAAAGGTAAAGTTGCAATTCGTGTAGAGAATTATGGAATGAACACAATAAAAGTAAAAGTATCTACATTTTTTGCCTTTTAGAATAACTTGCATTCTATTAAGTTTCAACTTGTCTTGTATGAGATTGTTTTGTTAGAGTATATAACATATTCTGGGACCTCAACCATAAGCTTAAGCTGATGGTTGAGGTCCCAGGATATGTTATATACTCTAACATGTCAAGGAACCAACTCAACCAAAAGCTTAATAAACTGATGGTTGAGGTCCCAGAATATGTTATACTTCCTCTGTTCTGGTATAGTTGCTACCAATGCATGGGCACTGGAATTAAGAGTTTACTGTGCAATCATTGGAGCAGGTGGGTTGTTGCACTTTAGTCAATTTTTTATATTATTTGTTGGAAAAAGAAAAGGAAAAGTATGAATAATTAAATTGTTAATTAAGATCATTTAAAAGTAGTAATTATACAACTGGACAGCTTTACACAAGTGGGTAATTAATCTGATCCATTTTACTTACCCCCAAAAATTTTACTTCCCCCCAAAATATATTTTTCCCACCAACTGTCAACTTACCAAAGTCAATTTCCCCCCAAAATAATATCATTACATCAGTTTAGAATTCTATAATTATAGATACAAATCACTTCATTTTTTCATCACTTTCCTTCTTGGCTATCTTTCTTCCATTCCAATTATTTTCATAAAAATCTGGATCCAATCCAATCTCTATCATCATTTCTACAAAAACAACAAAACAATTAAAATTAAATTGTTGGGGGGTTGGGGGGGCATTGGGAAAAATATTAAAGAAATTATCAAGGTGAAGGAGATGAAGTTATAAATTTTTTTTTTTAAAACCTCAACATTGATTCTGAATTTGACATAATGAGGAGTACACAAGTGAAATTTATGGTAACATTGATGTCAGTCAAATAAATTCACAAGAAACACAAAGTAACTCGCACTCAAATACTAACTCGTAAGAGAGAATTGCCCATAGAGACTAGAAAATTAATTGTCAACAATTAACTTCTTTGTCTAAAGAACCAAATGACGCTTGCCAAGGGTATAATCAAAACAGCTTGCATTGCAACATAACACATCAAGGTGGACAGAGGGAAGGCTTTGGGAATTAGCCAAACATCAATGCAAAATGGCAATCAGAATTGATGTTAATAGTAGAAAAAGGGAAGGGTTGGTAGAAAACCAAGAGTCTTTGACATGACTCTTCTTAATGCGCTCCAATTGAAAAGAGAACAACAATTAGAGCAATGGCAAGTGCATTAGGGATTGGCATTCCAGGTTTATAGAATGATGAAGTCTGGAAAAATTAGATCTCATACAAATTCAATTAAACCAAAACTTTCTCATGACCACAAAACTAGAAGAGTTAACTTTATTCTTTCCCAAATTATACCACCTACTATAACTGGCACACCGAAGTTCAGTTTGATGTACAATGTTGTACATATCGATGAAAAATGGTTCTACATGAGTAGGGAAACACAAAGGTATTATCTCTTCCCTTGGGAAGAAGAAGAACCATACAGATGTGTGCAAAACAAAAACTTCATAGGGAAAGTAATGTTTATAGCAGCAGTTGCAAGACCACATATAAATAATGATCGGGATGTATTATGGGATGGGAAAATAGGTATTTTTCCCTTTACAAAAATTTATCATGCATTAAGGAGGTCAGAAAATAGACCAGCAGGTACACCACTCCTAAGAGCGGTAACAAAAGTTACACGAGATGTGATTAGAGATAAGCTAATTAATGAAGTACTTCCAGCAATCAGAAACAAATGGCCAGCAAATGGAGTAAAAGACATTTGGATACAACAGGATAATGCAAGGCCACATATTCTCACAAATGATCCAGCATTTAAAGAAGCAGCTAACAGAGATGGATTTAACATTAGACTAGTTTGTCAACCAGCATCAAGTCCAGACATGAACATATTAGATTTGGGTTTGTTTAGTGCACTACAATCAATTCAATTCAGGTCATTCCCTAAAGACCTCCAAGATTTGTTGAATGCGGTGGATGATGCATACAACACTTTTGAACCAAAACTTTTGAACTATACATGGATACAATATCAACTATGCATGCTAGAAGTGTTGAAAGATAGATCGTGGTAACAATTACAAGAATCCACACATTGGAAAAGCAAGATTAGACAGGTTGGGCATGTTGCCTAAACAATTAGAAGTTCCTCTTGAACTTTTAGATGCAGCAAATCAATTCTTAACACATGGCATAATTAATCTCAATGATCTTCCACTTGAAGAAGATTGAAATTAATTATTCATATGTACAAATAGATGAATACCCTCAAAAATTTTGTAAAGGAAAGCATATGGAAGACAACTTTTTGTAAAGGAAAGCATATGTAAGACAACATTTTGTAGCTATCAACACACCTCTCCCTTTAGTCATTGAGGTGGTTATATAAAACAAAATTCAAAGTATTAAGTTAAACATCATTCATCAATCCATAATACACTTGTGTACTTTTATATATCTCTCAGAATTAAGTTAAACATCATTTGAAATTGTACATAAGCAAGTATTTCAGCCTCATCTTACAACTTGACACGAAATTGAGACAAACATCATATAAAGTTATTAATATGTTAATGTCTCATTCTCGTGACAAGAAAACTAAGGTGGCAATGAAACACAATACATTATGCACAATCCAGCAAACAATAAAACAAACAACATGGTTCACGAAACTAAGATGGGACTCAAAACATAGCATAGCCAACAAGACAACATATTCATTTGGTTTTGATTCCACCTTCTCAAATAATGCATAATCTTCTTCATCTGGTAACCCATAGTACCAAGGATGTGGTTCTTGTTCAGGACTATCAGGAGCACTGAACTCCCCACAATTCAGATAATAGTGATCAAACCACGAACCAAAGATATTATCATATTTCATACATTCTCTATGAACATCAGTTAATGTGTCGATCGATTTTCCCTTCGAGTCCATCTCCCAAGGCAACCATAACAGAACAGAGGAAGTAGTATACAAAAATTAGAACTAACAAAATCAGTTAATTTGCCCATACATTGGTATCAACTATACCAGAGCAGAGGAGGTACAACATGCAGATTCATAATAAACGAAAGATCAAACTAAAATCTAAGTAATTTAAAAACAAAAGTATAAATAAATCCAACAAAAGAATAACTAAACGAAATTAAAGAATAACTAAAATCATAGATTTTAAAAAACATCAAACTTAAATTAGACTAAGTATTAAAAAAACCAAATAAAAACAAAAGATCAAAGATCCAAACTAACATGCAACAAAAACGAAATTAAAGATCTAAAAAAACCCAGATCAATATAAAAAAAAACGAAAGAACTAACTAAAATAAAATAATAAAAACAGAACAGTAGATAATCAAACATCAAACTTAAATTAGACTAAGTATTAAAAAAAACGAAATAAAAACAAACGATCAAAGATCCAAACTAACATGCAAAAAAAACGAAATTAAAGATCTAAAAAAACACAGAGCAATATCAAAAAAACGAAAGAATTAACTAAAATCAAAGATTTTAAAAAACATCAAACTTAAATTAGACTAAGTATTAAAAAAACGAAATAAAAACAAAATATCAAAGATCCAAACTAACATGCAACAAAAACGAAAATAAAGATCTAAAAAAACCCAGATCAATATCAAAAAAACAAAACAACAAACTAAAACCATACCAGAAGTATATGAAACCAGAAGTATAAAACCAGAAGAAATAGATCAAAGCCGAGTATATAAAACCATATCAGAAATATAAAACCCAGATCAATGATTTTTCGAAAAATATAAAAGTCGTATAAAACCCAGATCAATAATAAAGATCAAACCCAAAGAAGGAAATCATATCGCCATTAGAGAAGGAAATCATAAAGATCAAACCCAGAGAAGGAAATCATAAAGATCAAACCCAGAGAAGGAAATCAGATCAATATCATAGAGAACTCTAGAACATTTGAGAGAGAAAATGAAAGAGAGAGAAATACCCGTTAGGGTTAGGGTTAGGAGGGATGAGTGGGTTTTTATAATAACAATCAACGGCCAAGATTAAAGCATAATGAATCTGATGGTTGGGATGGGTATTTATGGATGGGAAGGTGGGTTTTAATGGGGTATTTATTGGGTATTGAAAATGATGGTTGGGATGGGTAATTGAGAGAGTTAGGTAGGTAAAATTAGGTGAAATATTTAATGAGAGATTAATGGTAGGATAAAAATTAAATAATGGTAGATATAAAAAGTTAATGAGATATAGAGTAGGATAAAAGTAGGAGTAGGTATAACTTTAAATGATTGGTTTGTTACTAAATAAGGAAATGTAGCAAGTAATAAGAAATTTCCCAAAATGGAATATGTAGCAAGTATTATGGAACGGAGGAAGTATACTCTAGCACGCCCCCTCACACGAGAGCCCCTGGGGCTAGAAGTGTGGATGCAACACAGGCTCTCCTCATACCTGCTGCTAAATATTCCACTTAATGAGGGGTGGTTGAGATTCGAACCTGTGACCTCTTGTCACGTTGGCTCTGATACCATGTCAAGGAACCAACTCAACCAAAAGCTTAAGCTGATGGTTGAGGTCCCAGAATCATACACTATATTAATTTTGATGTATTGTATAGATTAGTAGAGTGAATGTGAAAGTGTTATTTGTAATTATTTTATTGGCCAACATTATAAGAGTATTTATGGCAGGAGTATTAATTAAATGATTTACAATTCAATCAATTTTAATCATTTACGGAAATAAAATGTTGCATTCATATTAATGGCATGAATAATTGCAGGAATTTCAATTCAGTCAAGTTTATTCTTTACAAATATAAAAATTTGGATTTATATTAATGGCAGGAATATTAATTGCAGGATTTTCAATTCAGTCAATTTTATTCTTTTAAAATAATAAAACGTTGGATTCATAATAATGGCAGGAGTAATAATTGCAGGAATTTCAATTCAGACAATATTATTCTCTAACGAAAATAAAAATTATGATTTATATTAATGACAGGAATATTAATTGAAGGAATTTCAATTCAGTCAATTTTAAAAGTTGACAAAAATAGAAATTGTCTTTCAATAGAATGTCATGAACTACAATATAAATACACTATTTGACCACATCTATTCACTTAATCATGGTGGACAAAAAGGGAACATCTATAATGGCTTCAATGGGAAAATTTACAATGTTAATTAACTCATTCTAAATCATGTGTGTTAGGAAAATCATATTTTTTGCAAAATTTAGAGTTAACCCTGCAGCGGGTGATTATAGATCAACCAAACATGAATGAGAGATATTCTTCTATAAAACATTAATAATTGAAGATGTTCGTTCGTCTAAAATTTCATTAAGATATAAACGTATTTAAAAATTCGTGCATTGCACGGGTTTCTATCCTAGTATGTTTATATACTCTAACATGTTTTACTATGAGATGGGCTCATGTAATTAGTTTATTTTTCTAAATGATCATTTTAAAATTGTATCTGATTATTTAAAACTTTAAATATACATGAATCAACTCAATTGATAGTTCCATTTAAAAATTTGTGATTAAGTTTTTAGTTTTGGGTATACGAAGCAAATTTATGACCACATTACGAGTGGCCAAACAGTCAACCCATTTGTCATCATTTAGCAATATGCTTGTTATTCTATCTATCAATTGCAGGTTCTCTCTCTTGAAGACCGTTTTCGAGCCGGGGGACGCTTTGATCGCACTCTCCTCTATGAGTATGAGTCTGCCATCATTTTTCCCTCCCCAGACCCTTATCATAGTTTTCTATGAACAGGATACACTGGGTATGATGATGATGATGAATGTTGAAGATCTAGAGAGGTAAATGTATTATGAATAACTTAAATTTGTTAATTATAACAATTAAATGATTAAATTCACAAATATTGAAAAAAAAATTTAATGATTTATTTCAATAAAGCTTAATTTTTTTTTATTTGAATAATTGAAAGATTTTTCCAATTTTCTTAAAAAGAGTCAAAAAAAATTTAAAAGTTGGTCTCATTTAAAGATCTTGAAAGAAAAGAACGTTTATATAATTTTTATGTAATCTTATCTATTTAGTAACTAAAACTACCTTTTTTAAAACAAATAGAAAGTAGGCAAGTAATTTGCAATTGCATGTCAGTGAAAATATGAAGTGAGATGCAAATTCATGTCACTTTATCTCAGTTATCAGACTATTTCAATTTATTCTTGTCGATTGGTTGTTCAACGGAAAACAGCTCAATCTTTGACCTCTTTTAGCTAAAACTTAGTCAAGTAAGATCTTATATTCATTTTTTTCATGACTATACTTTTATGAATATATTTAATTTGAAGTTTTTAATAAAATAATATAAATTTAATTTTTATTATAAAGCTTAATTTTTTTGAACAATTAAATAATTTTTTTGAATTTTTTTTAAAAAAGAGTCAAAAATATTACAAATTTGATCTCAAATAAAAGATCTTGAAAAAATATTACCCTTCATATAATTACTTTTTTTAAAAAATATTTATAATTGAAAATACGTATTTATTAAATAAAACTAATTTTTTAAGCAAATAGGAATATGAAGTAGATAAGTAGCAAGGACATAAATTTACATATCAATATAATTATGAAGATATAATTATTCTACAGATGATAAATAATCTTGAAAAATAATTTTGCTATATCAACATATTATTCTCTTTTATATTCGAAACAATATTAGAAAATAATACAGATTTATAAATTAAGTCATGTTTCATTTTGCTATGTAAAGGAGTTATTATCTTTTTACCACGACAAATATTTCGGAAATAATACTACATACCAAATCTTCTTATGCACCTTAAATTGTACTATATTAGGAAAGAATTTTCAATGCAAATTCACCTGCCAAGTCAATATAAAAATGAGCGGAAAATTTTTTGCTGAGAGTCTGACATATGTCAGTCCTGTTTCTTCATTAGTAGTTTTTATTAGTAGTTTTTATAGATAGATAGATATGCTAGAAATTTTATTAGAGAATAATGAAAGTTGTTTATACGTGTATAAATGGATAGATTGAAAATATTGCTAGAATATATTGTATAACGTGCAATCCAGTTGAATACTATCTATAAATATTGCTAGAATATATTATAATTGTCCAATTTGTATACTGTTAACTTTAATAAAATAGTTTGTATTCTGTTAACGAAAATAGAATAGCTCTGCATAATTGTTTGTAAGTCTCCAATGTATGACGTGCAATCGAGTTGAATACTATCTATAAATATTGCTATAATATATTGTAATTGTTCAATTTGTATTCTGTTAACTTAAATAAATTCAATTGATTTAGGAAATTATTTTCACAAAATAGTCGGCTAATTAAGAGAAAATAAGCGGCAAACTAATAAAGCAGAGGTTGACGTGTGTCAGTCTCGTTTCTTCATTAGTAATTTTTATAGATAGAAGATAGATAGATTATAGATAGATAGATTTTTATAGATAAATTATAGATTATAGATAAATAGATATAAATAGATTTATTGATTTTATATGAGATAGATAATACGAATTATTATTTAAAAAATTAATTTTTCAATGGTCAAATACTTGGATGGCCAAGTAAAAGTTCCTGCCACGTCATCAAACATAAGACCCCACGTAAAATAGCCTTCTTAATCAGCGGTCCAAATTTCATCTTACAAACAAATCTAACGCCGGAAAGTACTCCAATTCTTACAGACATCTTTTTCCCTTCTCTCCTCTATTAATTCACCAAAAAACAAACCCTTCCTTCTCTTACCATTTCTTTGCATCCTTTGTTTCTTTCACTAGCTCTTCCGTTTTTTTTCTCTCTGCTGTCGCCGGCGCCGTTATTTCCGGCGGCGATTATCTATCTCCGGCGTCCTTTCGCCTTTACCCATCAACCCTTCCCTCTCCTCTCTTTATTTCTCTTTAAAAAAAATTAAAAAACGAAAAAATTTCATCAAAATTCCCTCGAGAAAAGCTCTTTTAACGATTTCTAGTTTTTATAGTGAATCGATTTGCTTATTGTTCAATAATCAGAGGAGAGGGAAGTGGGTTTTATCTAAATCTAAAAAAGAAAAAAATCTGAAAATTTCGAAAACCAAAAAACCCTAATTTATTTTCGCCGTATTTTAAGGTTTTAGGGTTTTTTCTGGAGCAAAAAAAATGTCTCAAGTTCAGCTTCCGTTGAATGGCGCTGTTCCACCTGTTTCCACCGCGGCTGTAGGTGGTGGAGCCCCTAACAATGCTGGGGTTGTTACGACATCGTTGTATGTCGGAGATTTGGAGCCGAATGTGACTGATTCACATTTGTTTGATTTGTTTAGTGGCATCGGTCATGTTGTTTCGGTTCGGGTATGTAGGGATTTGAGTACCCGACGATCACTTGGTTATGGGTATGTCAATTATGCGAACCCACAAGATGGTGAGTCATGATTCTGTCTGATTTATGTTTCTGGGTTTATTTTGATTGATTGATTGGTTTTGATGTTGAAATTATATTTTGATCGATTGTTGAATTAGTTGTTGTTTTTACCAGGCAATATTTTTCATTTAAAATTAAATGTGAATGATTCATTAGTTTAATACATTATTGAATAGAATTGGTCTGACTGTTTGAGCTGAATTCGTTGGGGTAACATTTTTGGATGGAAAATTTGTGTTAAAATTGACTTTGTAATTCATTAAATTTAGGGCTCTTTAACTGAGTTAAATTTGATCCTGATTAAAAATGCCTTGAAATCAAATTCAATATATCAAAATTACTTTGATTTTTGCGATTTGATTGCATTAAGGTAACCTGGCCGATATTTTTCCTTATAATGTGTGTGGTGTTGGTGGCAGCTTTGTTCTTGTTTGAGAAATAGGAAGGCTATGCTCTTAAATCTAATGTTTTGCTTGCTTGCAACTTTCTGTTTTTGTTAGTTTTCTATGGGGTTTCAGAATTTCGTATCTTTTCCAAGCTCTGAGAGTTTTTGATGTCAAATAAGAACTAGTTAAATAATGAATAATGAATTATTCGGTTCTGTATTACTGTTTTTTTTATGAATAATGAATGAATATTCTCCTGATAGGGTTACCATTGCGATATGTATAATGTAGTGTGTGCAGGCAGAATGAAAATCCAATTTTGGTTTGGAATGAGCATTGTTTCTTATCACAAACTAGATCAACCATATTAATGGGTTTCAATATGATATGCTTAATTTCCTGTTTCTTTGTATTCTTGACAGCTGCAAGAGCTATTGATCTCCTGAACTTTACTCCTCTGATCAACAAGCCAATCAGGATTATGTACTCTCATCGTGATCCTAGTATCCGTAAAAGCGGAGCTGGAAACATCTTTATCAAGGTCAGAATTTTTGTATATTATAGTATACGAATCATCTTCTCTAGTCTTATCTATCGCCTTTTCGGTTCATTTCATGTTGTTTTTGTTTTGTTTTTTGTTTAGAATTTGGACAAGGCTATTGACAACAAGGCATTGCATGAAACATTTTCTACTTTTGGGACTATACTTTCTTGCAAGGTTGCTACTGATGCATCTGGACAGTCGAAAGGACATGGTTTTGTGCAGTATGAGACTGAGGAGTCTGCCCAAAAAGCAATTGAGAAGCTGAATGGAATGCTGTTGAATGACAAACAAGTTTATGTGGGGCCTTTTCAGCGTAGACAAGAAAGAGATAATGCAATTGACAAAACGAAGTTCACAAATGTGTATGTGAAGAATCTTGCTGAAGCAACATCTGATGATGATTTGGACAGAATTTTTAGTCAATATGGAAAAATTACTAGTGCTGTTGTGATGCGTGATGTAGATGGGAAATCAAAAGGCTTTGGATTTGTCAACTTTGAAAATTCTGATGATGCTGCCAATGCTGTGGACACTTTGAATGGGCAGGTGATTGAAGGGAAGGAATGGTATGTTGGTAAGGCTCAGAAGAAAGCCGAAAGGGAAGCTGAGCTGAAGCAACAGTTTGATCAGAGTATGAAAGAGATGGTAGACCAATACCAGGGAAAAAACCTCTACATAAAAAACTTGGATGATACTATTGATGATGAGAAACTTAAAGAATTATTTGCTCAGTATGGTACAATTACTTCATGCAAGGTGAGTACTATTTGTGATTGTATACTGCCATGAATAGAGAAAATTAAGAACCAATATCATTTTAAAAGTAAATCATGGGAGTCCCTGTTCAGTGCTGTTTTAAGTGTGTCTTACATTAGGCTTTTTGTTTGGTCTATAATTTTGAAGGTTATGCGAGACCCTAGTGGTGTGAGCAAAGGTTCTGGCTTTGTTGCATTTTCAACCGCTGAGGAGGCATCTCGAGCTGTAAGTTGATTTGAGCGTTGTTTACTGGGAATGCTGTAATGATATATTCACCAATTGTATTGTTTTTACTAGTTATTGGAGATGAATGGGAAGATGATTGTTAGCAAGCCACTGTATGTTGCTCTCGCGCAACGCAAAGAAGACAGAAGGGCCAGGCTGCAGGTATTGTTTCTATTTCTTTATGCTTCTGCCAACTTTGATTAGTGGTGTGATTCTGATTGCTTGGGAAGTGGACTACCAGACTCTTGCATTGCTTTTTTGTGTATGAGAAAAATAACAGTGCTACAGTTTTGGAAACCTTTGGCCTAGATTTGCTTCAGCTTGTGAAGATTTCTCCCTCTGTATTTTTAGCTGCACAATCTCCATTGTAAAGCACCTGGGAATATGTTGTAAATGCCATCTCAATGTTTTAATTTGGTTGTTGGAGCTAGTCAAAGGTGTACTTAAGGATGTTAGTTACACAATTGTGGTGTTTTTATTTGCGTTTCATCTCATGTTTTCCTTTTTGTGATATTGACGTAAAAACTTTCACTGTATGAGTAGCTCGTGAAGTAGACTTCAGCCCTCTTAAGTTCACCATACTATTTGTTTGTTATTTGCTGTGGGGTGTGCTAAACTGAGGAAGTGTAAGTTTTTTTGCTGATATTAACCTCTTTATTTTGCAGGCTCAATTCTCTCAAATGCGTCCTGTTGCAATGACACCTTCTGTTGGTCCCAGGATGCCAATGTATCCTCCTGGTGGTCCTGGGCTTGGGCAACAAATATATTATGGGCAAGGACCACCAGCTATGATTCCTCCCCAAGTAATCTTCTAATTTTATTCTCTTTGTGGCATAGTATTAAAATAAGGCCACATTGCATCGCTCGCGTTGTAAAAGTTTTCAAAACAAACGAACTAATGTTTTACGTTGTAAAGGTGTGAAATCTTCGTCTTGGGCTCTGTCCAAGGATATCTTGTGATTCGACCGATATTTAGGCATTACCATAACCGTATGGTCATAGTGCTTATGGGTTCGTTGTCCTTGTCTTTATTTATGGCATGAATTTTTTGATGTTGGAGATGTGTCCTTGAAATAAAAATGAAGTACAATAATGTAAATGTTTTTTCTCCCGTTCAGTTAGCTACTATTTTAAGATAACTTAGTCAGCTTTTTATCTGATCTGATGTCCACTAGTCATGAAAGGAGGAACTTACTAATGGGTTTTGTTTCTGATTTTTATTGCTATTAGCCCTTTGGATATCAGCACCAACTCATGCCAGGTATAAGAGGTGGTGGTCCAGTGCCAAATTTCTATATGCCCATGGTTCAACAAGGGCAGCAAGGGCAACGACCTGGTGGGAGGCGTGGAGGCGGGGCTCCAGTCCAGCAGCCACAACAGCCTATGCCTATGATGCCACAACAGGTGATTGGTTTTTAATTTTTATTTTTTACATGCATCATCAAGGACTCTTTAATCGCAGGACTTAATTTGATATTTTCTCTAATCCTAGATGATGCCAAGGGGTCGTTATCGTTATCCCTCTGCACGTGCGCTGCCAGATGCTCCTATGCCAGGTGTCACTGGAGGCGTGCTCCCTGGTGTTCAATATGATATGGGTGGCATGTCAATGCGGGATGCTGCTCTGCCTCCTACTCCTGTTGGTACATTGGCAACCCTGCTGGCTAATGCTACTCCTGAGCACCAGAGGCTTGTAAGTCATCTTCTGCTGCTTTTTATGTATTGAAGATATACCTATCTCGTTATACTTTATTTTGCAATGGACTTGCAATGGACTTCTGATTTTTGCTCATTTGCTGCGTTGTAGCTGTTGGGAGAGAACCTGTATCCATTAGTGGAGCAACTGGAGCCAGAAATGGCAGCTAAAGTAACCGGAATGCTGCTGGAGATGGATCAGACTGAAGTCCTGCACTTACTGGAGTCCCCCGATGCACTCAAGGCCAAGGTTGCCGAGGCAATGGAAGTCCTGAGGAACGTTGCTCAACAACAGCAGTCCAGCAACCCAGCTGATCAGCTTGCTGCTTTGTCGCTGAATGACAACATATCTTAAGGGGTAATGACCCATGTTTCTGAAACTTAAACCAGAACGGATTGTGTTTTTGGGATTTTGATAATCTTCAGGTGTGTTATGACTTGCAGATTTCTTGTTCTTGATTACCTCAGGGTTCTCAAGATGTAGTTTTTTTTTAACTCTTGCTTTTTTGTTTAGTACTGATGCTCATGCTTTGGTTTGGATGCTGAAAAAAACTTATGCTTTTTAATTTATGTTTCAAGTTGACTGTCAGTGAGCGTGTTTTTTTGAATTTGAATGCATGATATTATGTGGTCGTTGTATCTGGTAAGTTCTCTCCTGTACTGTGTTTAAGGTTAGAGCTTGTCTGTCCTCAGGGATGTAAGTTGCCTATCACTTTGTGAATTTTGCACGGCATAAATTTGGTTACATGGGAGTGGGTATGAGGAGTTTATCTTGCTCCTGGCACCCGCTTGCCCTGCGTTTTTTTTTGCACTCCATGTTAATTCGCACAATACCAATAAGATGCTTTTTATGTAAAACTTTAGCATGTTCAATTTTGTAAGAATTAATCAACTTTGGGCTAAATTTTGTATGCACCTTTGATTATTTAACACTAAATTCTTGAACATTGTATGCGGATTTTGTTGGAGTTATGTGGGTATGAAGTGGTGTGGGACTGTGGGGCGGTATATCATGAGTCTTGGTTGCTACTCCAATTAAATGCTATTCCCTTTGGTAATTTTGTAGGAATTTGATTATGTTTTTTGTTTTACCATTATAAATTTATTATTGACACTAAGCGTGGGCTTAGATTGAGTGTATATATTCTAAGGGTAAATAAAAGTTAAGGTAGGAAAATAAATTAATTAGATAGAAGATTAATTGAATTTGATTGTTTGAGAGGTAAGAAAATTAATTATAATGTAATGAATAATTGATAAAATAGCAATTAGTTTTTCCATTTTAGAGTATAAATTTAACCTAGGGGAAGGTGGGTAAAATTTTTCACCAAATGAGGGTTATCATTCTGTTTTATTATTTGATTATTCCAATTACTTTCATTCTATTTCTTTCATAATTTTTTGATTATTTCAATTATTTGTCTGCAATTTTACTTATCTTTATTTTATTAGTTTGACTTTATTTATTCTTTTAAATATTTAAACTTGATTCAAGAGAGGCCTAAGGGTTATGTTGTGCATGCTTATATAGAGAGTAAATATTTATAAAGCAAGTAAAAGTCAATATAGAAAATGAGGTTATTGGATTAGAAAATTTGAGGAATATTGTCAAAAGTAAAAACTAATTTTTAAAGTGAAGGAGAAGAAATACAAGAGCTAGGCTTTCAATTTTAAATTGTTTGCTATCCGTATTTTTAATTAATATTTGAAGTTATTGTAAAAAACAATTTATCAAATTTTCAAATAGTATTATTTTATACTGATTGTACGAAATTCGACAGAATGTCGTACTTCACATTTTTATAAATTTTTATTAAGTTTGACAAAAAATGCAAAATTTATGTCTTGTCAATAAGAAAAAAATTATGGGTTATGTTTAAGTTGATCATTTTATGGAAAAATCAAAGTTTATTTTGGAAGCTAGAGAGTGGCAAAATTGAAAGGTAGGGATGAGCATGGGTCGGATCTGGATTGGGTCCAGCTTGACCTAGATTCAGACCCTAAGTTTTTTATTGGACCCAGACCTGAATCCAGATCTGTAGGGTCTAAAAATTTAGGACCCAAACCCTTAGAGTCTGGCGGGTTTAGAGTCTGAATCTGGGTCCAAAACAATTTTATTTTTTTCCTGAAAATGTTTTTAAAATACATTATGGAGTACAGTTTTGACTCACGAGGATCTTTTTATACTTTATACTTATACTTATTGAACGAATAAATATATGAAGTTTTCTGACATTCAAGTTCTTATAACGAAATATTTATCAGGTCTTTACTTTTTAAAGTATAGATACAATGACCACATTTTAAATTACATGAACCGAGAAAGTTCAAAATCATGTAATGTTTATCAGGTCTTTACTTTTTAAAGTATAGATACAATGACCACATTTTAAATTACATGAATCGAGAAAGTTCAAAATCATGTAATGTTTAGAAAGTTCAAATCAAATAATTAAATACACATAATAACTAATACTCCTTCCAACTCATTTCAATTGTCTCATTTCTTTATTTGGGCAATTCACTTCAATTGTCTCATTTCCTTTTTTGTCTATCTTTTTTTTACCAAAATACCTCCACCTTTTCAATTTCCAATACCCAACCACCACCTTTACAATTAATTTAATCAATTAAAATACCCAACTACCACATTTTTGGTGGACCCCATCCCACTCTTAATATCCGTAATGGGACAATTGAATTGAGTTGGAGGGAGTATATGAATTTATTTTAAAAGAGATATAAATGAGTTCATGGGTCGAATCTGGGTCTCAAACATGTAGACCCAGACCCGGACCCTAAGGTCATGAATCCAGATCCGATCCGAATCCATAGGGTCCAAAAATAGATGAATCCAGACCCTTAAAATTAGGGTCGGGTCGGGTCTAGACCCTTATGGTCCAAGATCCATGCCCATCCATATTAAAAGGTTACAAAAGTGATAACAAACATGAAGGCTTACTTTTTCATTAATTTTTGGCTTTGCTTTTGGCTTGGTGGTTAGTCAAAAAAAGTGTTTGATCAATGACTTTTTTTTTTCAATAGTTTCGGATTTGTTAGCCCATTTTTCCTCTAAAATATACAACTAATTTTCAATGCTAAATTTTACCAAACATATTCTTAAACAATCGACTTATCTATCCGACTTAAAAATAAACAATTAGTATTTTCCGCTTGTTAAACAAAGCAATTAAAAATGCCAAGATCTTCTTTCAAAAAAAAAAAAGCCAAGATCTACAACCAACAATCATAATACTTGGCCAAAAATTTATTAACCCATAGAATAGCCTTATGAAATAACTATCTCAATAGGGTCTAAAGTTTCTAACTTTATCCCTCAAAACACCCAAGACCAATGGTAGGCGTGTTCTATGCAACTAACAAAACAAACACTACAATAAAGCAATCAAGAACAATAAGAGAAAACAATAAACAAGACACAATGATTTACGAGGTTCACCCAATGTGGGCTACGTCCTCCTTGTGGTGGTTAGCTTGCTTGTATTATGTGAAAATATCAATGGAGTTCAATGAACTCTTACAATGGAGAATAAACTTGGAGAAGAAGAAAAGAGAGAAGAGAAGGGTTTGTGTTTAGGCTAAGGTTAAGAATCCACATAGAAATGAGTGTAGGGACTCCTATTTATAGTAGGAGTCATATACTAATAATTGGGAGAAGGCCCACTAATAATACAACCCGTATAAACTTATCGTGCAAGAAAACAGAGTGCACTACTGGCCCTTGCTCGACCGGTCAAGCGGGAGGAGCCTTGGTCGAGCGTCTTCAAGCTTCAGTCGAGTGGCACTCCATGAGTTTCTGGAACAGTCGAGCATTATGGCTCGACTCGAGCTGCCCCTTTCCCTTGGTCGAGCAAAGCTGGCAGGCCCCAAAATGAGGGTACAAAGCTGCTGCCATGCTTCTCCTTGCTTGGGTCCATTTTAAACCCAATCAACCATTAACATTCATACACTTACTCACTTCCATACACAATCGAGCATCATCAACATCCTCAACTCCAACACCTTATGATAATTTGATAATTCGATAATTTTATAAAAACATTAATTACCCATATTACTTAGCAAAAAAATGTAAATTTATATTAATTTATATTTATTACTCTTCTAGTAGCCTTAAGATTTACTACTTTTAGACTTTAATAAAGTTTCTGATTCTACTATCTACATTCGATATTTTTAATCCTCAAAACACTCAAGTAGTCGACTATCAAAGTTCGAACAAGTAGCCGACTCCACCGTCTATATTCAATATTCATGTAATTTGAGTATTTTGAAACTTTATATATATTTAGAGTATTGTAGATAATGTATTATATTTTGTTTGTTCTTATAAAACCTTAACTTTATAATATGATTTATGTTTTTAATTTTTATATAAAAATAATCGCCTACCCGCGGGTTCCGCCCACTTTAAAAATGGACCGATAGCAACAAAAAAATGTGCTTGCGAATGCGAGCGGACTTTTGAATATTTGAGCTCGCGGGTAGAATTTTTAAGTGCTACCCGGTCCGCTACCCGCCCAAGCCCGCCCATGAACAGCTCCATGTTATGCCATATAGCATATATCATATATATATAAGCTTTGGTGTATCCATGACAAATTTGCAATTACTGACAAGTGGATTAAGATATGAATATTTTCAAGTTCAGAATCAAACTCTTTCTCCTACCAACATTATTCCTTCTGATCTTACAAGCATGAGCGCGTGAGAGGCAGAGAGTTTATTGTGTTCCGGCTTAAAAACGTTAACTGTTTCCGCATACTTTTGAGCAGTAACAATAGAAATCACATACCAAACGCGCCCTTAGATTTCAACAGATATTCACACGTTAAATATTTACACCTGCATTTACTTGTACAACTTGTGAACATTTTGCATCACACAACCATACCACACACAGACTTCAGGGTAGTATAAGATTTCATTTTTGTCATTTGTTTTTGATTGAATAATAATAACTATAAAAATTAATTTTGTGATTAAGGATAACTTTTGAACAACAAAAATAGCTAAGTGAAAGAAAAATAATTAAATAAAAAAAATCACTATTTAATTTTGTAAATCGGTTAACCAGCTAAAAAATGATCGTCAAGTATTTTTATGGGATTTAAATCCATCAGCAATTTCAAATCCCAATTATACATAAAGACGTCAAACTATGCTCGTGTAGTTGAGAACGAGAAAAGATCATTTACAATAGGTTTGACATGCCTTGCCATAAAACACACGCTTCTGGGCTCCGAATACTCGAAACCAGGGTCTCTCAGAAAAAGAGTCAAGCATCAGAACGACTACCTTATGGCACTTCGGCAGTTCAACGAGTCAACACCTGAAATCATACAAATTTATTTCTCACGCAAAACAGGACAGCACCAACATACGTATCTTTAAAGTTGTCAGCAGTAGACTAAAATATTACTAAGGAACAAAAGTAAATAGTAATGCATTCCTGTTCCTTCTATATTATTACATGTTATAATATGCACAAAACTAATATAAATTAATCTACAATTACCTCAACTCCTTCAAAACAGGTATGGTATTAACGTAAACAAATCAAGCATCAACTTGGTTGCCGCGTTATAATCTCAAATTCACATCATCTTGTCTAATTACGGCATCCCTCAGCAAACTCGTACTCTCTGTTTCTTCAGTCCTTTTTATCTCCCCAAAATTATGGAGCCTTCGACCAATAAGATAGCGGTCATCACGAATGGAATTGTGCAAGTTTGTGAACCAAACATGGAACCTCTTCGCACAGAAAAATAACACACTTAAGGACATGCATCCCAACCAAGAGAACCGGTAGACAGCTGAATTCACAATCAAGGGGTAACCAAAAACGGGAAATATTCCTCGAGCTAGAACGTAAGGTACACAAAGAGCTGTTAGCAGCTTCATTATGATAGGGAGCACGATCTCCCGCAGCACCCACAGACTCTGCAACCTGGAGAAACCATTTTCTCTCACTCTCTCAAATTTAGTTCTCCAAGTCTCATCTACCAGGGGCATCATGTGGTCCAACATAACCTGAGGAATATTCAATAACCAATTAGACTTCCGAGGTTTAAAAATGAAATCAACAACAATGATGATAAATTCGAATCAACAAGAAACAGATCAATCTCTAGTTCGATGCAAATTTTCAATAAACATAGAAAACTGATTCTGGTAAACTCAGCCTAAACATTTCCCAAGGCCCAAGGCACAAGTACTAAGCTCAATAAGTGATCTACATTGCTCATTCGGCACCAAGAACCAATAGCTGACAAAACAGGATAAAAGGTAGTTCATTAAAGATTCCAAAATGATCCAACACTCACCAATCTTGTCCATATCTTCAGAAAAATTAGTCCTAAAGCCCAGTCCTGGTAAAGGAGGAAAACAGGGCTTTCATCCACTGGCACTCGCATAGGAACGATCACCAAAAGCTCAAACAGCAGCCCTATCAAGACAGGGATCACAAATATCTGCACAAGCACAACCATTGAAAGTCAAAATAACAAATCTAATCGGATTTCAACTTCAATAAATTACCAGCAGTTTCAAAATCCCACCCTAATCTTTATTAAAAAAATTAAGAAAAAAAAACATCACAATACTGCAAAAATCTTCCAACAGCACACATGCATTCTTTGTTTGCTTGATCTGCATTGTGCAAAATATGGTGTATTCTTTGTGGGTCGAAACAGTATATACACTCACCCATATTGATAAAAGAGCAGAACTTTTGAGAACAATTCCACACCACTTCCAAATTTGTCCAAACAGAACTGCAGCCCTCCTTGACTTGACCTGCTCAATTGTATACCTGACTCCAGCTATAGCAGTCCAGATAAGATAGCTTCCAACGGTGAAAGCATACAGGTCTACAGACAACCAGATATATAGTTAAAACATGTACTCACACAAAGTTTAGCAACACTAAAAAGTACAGCCAACAGAATTACCATTGCATTTTATGCCATGTGTTATCGGAAGAAGAGGGAGAGAATTGAAGATAGCCCTTCCAAAAGACACAGGTATGATGACTAATACAGAATTGAAGACTAGTAAGGTCATCCAGGCCAGCACCAAGAGTAGGACAATACGAAATACAAATCTGTATCGCCTGCGAAGATAAAGGAAAAATTGAGAATGTAGTTAAAGCAAATATGAGAACACTAAGTTAAATTATTTTGAGGAAAGAAAAAATAATGAAAACTAGATCGAAGAAATGTAGCAAAATGAATTGCTAATCGTCTCCATATTCCAACAGCATGTTTAAACCTGTAAACCGTCTTTCTTATGTTGTGAATTGTGATTGAGGAAAGAGTATGGTAGAAATAATGATGAAATAGTGCAAAAATGCCCATTCAATCGCATAACAGCCCCAAAATAGCATTTGCGTTCGATCTAGATGATTACGCTATTGTCTCGGCCAATAATTCTACCAGGGTAATCTGATAACCATTCCGGTACAGTTGTGAAAAGGTAAAGTAATGCGGAATTTCCCTATATTTATAATGTAACTTACTCTGAATCAGATTGTTCTTCTCCAACCTCTATTACATCTGAAGTTTCAGAACCATGGGCCTCATTATATTGAGCATCAGGAAGTGGCAGCTGGGCTTGATCCTGCTGTACTCCACCCACATGTAGACGGCGTAACCTCTCTTGTCTAGCTGCTTCACCATTGCCATTATCCTGACCATTTGTATCCTCAGGCTCTGGGAGCAAAAACTCTGTCAACCCAAGAGCCCAGCCAACAGCAGTAAACCAATACCGAAGAAGAGATTTAATCGTAGTCTTCAATTTGAAATGCTCGATGGCAAAGGGAATGCAGATTTGGAACAGCAATATGTCAGCAGGTATCTCAGTAAATGGATCAGAAACTCTGAAAGACAACCAATTATAATTAGCAAGTTCAAACCGAAAATTGAATCGAAAACTGAAGTCACATTAACATATACACAGTAACTTCTAAATGGTGATCTTACGAGATATCTAATGGGAAAATAGAGGGTGCCATCCGCATTGCAAGTTTAACAGGCAGATAAACAAGCATCACAATCAAACTGCCGTAGACAGCTACAGAAAGCAAAACTCTACGCGCATGCTTGTAAACTGGATCATCAATGAGATCACGAAATGGATTGTAGTTAGGATCAGCAGGATCTCGAAGAAAATATAGGACTCCATTACGTAAAACCTATAACAAGAAGGTAATCAATAATCTTCAATATAAGAAAAGAAATTTGTAGAGCATGAAAACATATTAGGAAAAGATAAACGTACTCCTCGAAGAAGGCTGACGAAGATACTGATCTGAAGCATGTAGAATATCCCAACAACCCAATGAACAAAAGAGCTAGCCAACGGAGAGACTGAAAAGAATTCAACTCTCTGAGCCAATGATTTCCCAAACATCCGAATTGTGCAGATATCAAGCCACCAGCCACACATCAAAGGGAAAACCCCAAGTTCAATAACCAAAAGGAATGCAACCTTAATCATCGTCATTAAGTGTCTCATGCCTGAAAAGAACTGTCGTAAAAGAGATGGAACATTCTCTGCTGCTGAAGCGATACTTTGGAACCTCCCCATAGTAAGAGGCTCACCTTTGATATACTTAATTAATGCAACAGCACCAAAGTAAAGAAGGATAAGGGAGAAAATAAACATATATCCAACTGCCAATGTAGTAACATCAGAAAGCTTTGATGTTCCAGCAGTCACCCCTTTCAGGACATCTGAAGCAAGGGGGGAGCTGATGTTATGAGATACATTCAGCTCACTTGCATTTGCTTTCATTACTTCATTTACATGATCATTAAGATTTCCAGAGTTTACGGAAAGACTAGTCACAGCTGTCAAGGCATTCTTCAAGGTGATGTTAGCCAATGAGAGAGCTGATTCCGTAAGTGGCGCAAAAGAGGAAAGCACCGGATTCGAAGAAGAAGAGAAAAACCACGATACATAATGTAATATTACACGCCCAAGTGAGAAAGGAGCAAATATAACAACTCCAAGAAAGATCATGTTGCTTGCTAAAACCTGAAACATAACAATGACCAAAAATGCCAGAATTAACAAAGAGAACTAGTTTATTTATAACTATCAAAAGCATCAATATTGCCAAAATGCAACCATAAAGGCTTCCTTTCAGAAGGAAAGGCAGCCAGATTTTCTAGTGATAAATTAGATCCATGTATAAATTAGATCAAAAGAGCATAGTTCTAGTGTCTGAAATACCAAATTCTATTCACACAAATACTATATGCTCAAAAGAAATGTTTAACATAATGAAGGCCAAAGATTATCGTGGCACGAATATCAAGTTTCTTCTCAATTCTATCAACATTTCACTTCAGACTTTAGACTATCGGGTGGAGTGAAATGAGATGAGGCAAGAAAAAAGCAAAAGGATAGTAGATACTCACAGTAAAAGCATTCTCTACTAAATGGAAAACAGGACCTTGCATACCAACAAGCTCATCAAAGGGGACATCATCAGCACCATCAGCATCATCCACACCATCAAAAATTTGATCAACTTGAACATCAAGTTGAGCAGCACGTCTATCCCAATCAGCAGCAAGATGTTCTGCCCGCCTGTTCAACTGAACAGCTGCAATTGCAGCTTCCCCAATATCATCACCATTGCCATCAGCAAGCAAATTTCTATTCGCCTGTCCAAATGGCCTTCTAACTGCTCGGGCCCCATTCCTATCCCCTTCATCCTCTCTATCCGCATCCTGCCCTTGAACTTCTCTTGCATGTCGAAAATAATCCCTCAAGGATGTAGCTCCTAGGAATATAAACACAATGCTTGCCGAGAGAAGAAAACCATGTAGACAATCGGTGAGCATAATTGTGAATGACATATGACCAAGGAATAAGCGGTTGGCTTCGGAGAAACTACGAACAAAAGCCAGCCGCCAAATCCAAAAAGTGATGAAAGGGATTATCAAAAGCCAAACAGATAAAACAAAACCAAGACGCAAAAAGAATTTCAGGACATGACAAGTCTTCTTCCCAATCCCAAAAACAAATTCCTGAAATGGAAGTCTACTAGGAGCATTCTCGGCGTAGACAGGGGAGAAGGAAAATGCATGCTTGCATACCTGTACAAAATATAGACATTAGCATATGATCAATTAGAAGAGAAAAGTAAGAGATTCCAAAAACTTTAAGCTCTCTAAGCACTAGTCAAGAGATGAAAGAGCCATACTCACATACATTTCAAATGCTAACTACTATGATTATAATTTGCCAACATCGAAGAGAATTATATTCATTTCTCTTAAATTGTAGACTACTAGAACTAGATGCCTACAGCCAAAATATGCCTCCGTTCAACTCAACTCAATGAAGCTTATTAGACATTTGTGGTCATCATAATTTCATTCTTGCATTTCATACTCTCAAAAGCAAGAAAAGCAGACTATAAGTACTCCTTCAAGTAATTCGAACAGTAAGTACAGTAAAGTGAACAATTGCATCATAATATAGTCCAAGACTCATCATAAATTGATTAGTCAGCTTCATTACAGGAGCATGATGCACCACAACAACTTCATCATTCAACTTCACGTAATTCAAATTTCTCAAGATCATTAATCATCATTCAAGTATGCAAATAGAATTCAAACAAAAATAGACATGAAAAGAATGTGAATCTGATTCTCAAAACCATAACTTCGAAGAAATGCTTATAAATCAGTATGTACTAAGGTAACAATCTCCTTAAGACATGGTCAGATGCTAATTTTTCCTTTTCTTTGACAAAAATAAAACCTCTATATTACATCTACAATATTCAACTGCACACTAATTAAGAATCAAGAAGGTTAAATTTTCCCTACGATATTCATCCCTCAATCATAAACTCACACAGTTCAATCAATTATCCATAAAAACCCTAAATTAAACAATTTTCACAATCAATCAACAAACCTCACACTGACGAGCATTACTGTGATTAAGCCACTGAAGAAGACAATCCTGATGAACAAACTTAATACTACCGCTACAAGCACACGGATATCTCAACGGATTATCAGTCTCACCAGGGTTTCGACAAATCCTACAAACATCCTCATCTTCATCATCATCATCGAACACATTCCTCGCAACCGATGATGATGACGCCGCCGGAACCGAAAAATCAGCGCTATCCCCGGATGATTCTCTCTCTTCATCTTGATCTTCGACTTTAACTTCGCTGGAATCAATCATTTCGTTCGACGATGCATCATTTGAGGTTGAATTTAAGGATTGGATCTGAGAATCGAACGATGATGTCGGTGATGCCGACGAAATCTCCATTGAAGGGAGAGAAAATACTAGGGTTCCGGCGAAAAGATGAAAGGGGGGAAATTAAAGTGTTTTTTTCTTTTGTTTTTTCGTGGAAAAAAATATTTTGGGGTTTCCGTTTCCGGTTTTGCCTGTTAGGATGATGATCTGTTCCTCATTGGTAATGGTGATGGTAATATAATATAAACCCAATTTTTATTTGTCGCCACCCTTTTAATAAAATCGCCACCCCAATTTTTTTTTTTTGTTTTTTTTGTACAATTTTCCTTTTTTTTATTTTTTTTATTATAAATGTTATTATTATTAGTTATTGTTATTTAAATTTTATTATAATTTTTTTTTATGTATTTAATATAAATGTTATTATTATTTGTTATTGTTATTATTTGTTTATAAATATTATTATTATTATTTGTTATTGTTATTATTTGTTTATAAATATTTTTATTATTATTTGTTATTATTGTTATTTGTTTTGAAATATGTTATTGTTTATTTGTTTATAATTTAATAATGTTATAATAATTTTTTTTGTTTATAATAATTTTAATTAATTTAATATAATATTGTTATAATTTTTATTATTGTTATAATAATTAATTAAATTTTAAATAAATTAAATAAATAATTTAAATAAATATATATTTAATAAATTAAATAATAAATAATTAATTAATTAAAAAAAAATGTGAAAATCGCACGAAATGTGCGAAAATTCCATGGCACATTCGCACAAAATGTGCGAAAATACCCTGAGGTTTCAAGACAAAACGCTGAAGTGTATATAGTAATTCAGACGCTTTGTGCTTAAACTACATGGTGTTTTCAAATTTTGTGCTTAATGTCTATGAATTTTCGCATCTTCGACATTTTACAATTTTTTTTGAATTTTGTACGGTTATCCTTTTTTTAATTTATTTATTATATGTTATTATTAAATTTTATTATTATATGTTATTATAAATTTTATTATTATATGTTATTATAAATTTTATTATTATATGTTATTATAAATTTTATTATATGTTATTATATGCTAAATAACGCATATTCAACATCAAAACTTAATAAAGTTCAATACTTATTTTTAAAATAAATTAAATTATTAATTAATCATAAAACAATAAATATTTTAAATAAATTAAATAAATATAATCGAAACATAAACATAATTATATGTTAAATATTTTAAATAAATTAAAATCAATATAATTAATAATATTAACATATTATAAATAAATTAAATAATATTAACATAAACATATTATAAATAAATTAAATAATATTAATATAAACTTTTTTTAAATAAATAATATATTATCAATTAATAGCCTACATATTAAATTATTTATTTAACATATAATTATGTTTATGTTAATTAATTATTTAAATATTTATTGTGTTGTGATTAATAATTATTTAATTTATTTATAATATGTAGGCTATTAATTGATAATATATTATTTATTTAAAAAAAGTTTATGTTAATATTATTTAATTTATTTATAATATGTTTATGTTAATATTATTTAATTTATTTATAACATGTAGTGCCCATTGCAAATTTATGATCATAGGAACCAAGTAATCCGTAAGAATATTTATAAAAATATTTATAAACAAATAACAATAATAACAAATAATAATAAAAATAATAAAATAATATAATGCCCAATATAAATGAATAAAAAAAAATAGATGGCGGGTAGAAAAAACAGAAAAAACTGATGGAGATAAAATAGACCGACATATTACTTGCCCATCTTTTTTGTTTAAAGAGACCGACTTACCTATGCCAATTTTTAAATTATGGAGTAGTTTTTTATGCTATTTATTATTCTAATTTGACTTACTAAATAACTTTAACACAAATTCTTACTTGAGACCGTCTATACAATAGATGTCTTAAGTTTTGGCCTGACCCAGTTTATAAATTAAAAAAAAAATAATACTATGAGTTTAAAACATACTTCATTAAAGCTATTGTTTTAATTTTCTAAAAAAAACTATTGTTTTAATTATTATTATCTCAAAAAAAAGCTATTATTTTAATTATTTTATTTTGATTTTTTTAGATGTATAAAGCTAATAATATAATGTTTTTTATTTAAAACTAAGTAAATATTAGTATTATTAAAGTTCATTCTTATTTTCATAACTATAGTTACTTATTTTATGATATCTATTCTAAGGCTCTATTTAATTCAACTGATTTTAATTGTTCACTGATTGAAATTAATTAAAAATGATTTTAACTTATTTTTATTGATGGAAATTGATTTTACTATTTATAAAGGATTTATAGTTATAAATTTTGACTGAGATTTACTTATTAAAACTAATTATTACTGATTGCAATTGATTATTATTGATTGTAACTGATTTTTATTATAGTTGAAAATAATTTTTATCGATTACTTATTTTTTCATTGTGAACTAAACATGACCTAACTTGAATAAATAAATAATCTTAATTCATATTAATTATTTATTGTTTGTATAATTAATTTGATTTTTGTGAGAACAATGTTGAAGGAAATTAGTTCTTATGATTAAAAGAATTTTGCTAGTATTTGAGATTAGGATGTTAATAAATATGTTTAGTTTATATGAAAAGATGTATCTTCATAATTTGAGTTGGATAAAATAAGTAAATAGAAAATTTAGAAGAACTGATCTGATTTGATCGTATTTGATAATATCTAATTTAATCCGATTACATTCGATCTTATTTAATTTGATCCTAATATGGTTAAATCTCATCTAATTCCAATAAAAGTAAATAATAAACAAAACTAATTACTTGAACGACCCGTTTGGTAGGTGGTAATGAGAATGAAAAACTAGTGCAATTTTGGTTAAAAATTTCTTGGCTACCTTGAAGGCCATGCTTGTCCATCTTCAATCATCTCATTTTCTTCATAAAATTTATTTCAATGCATTATCATTGGGAGAGGTGGTATTAGACTATTAGGTGATAATAGAAATTTGTAAATAAAAAATTTTTTTGGTAATCAAAGATTCATTACCATGGGAACGATATGAGACTTTTAATGAATTTTTACACGATAAATTATTCTCATTACCACCTTTTAGTACCACTAATTAAACGGGCCGAAAGAGAACATCATCTTTAGTTACAACTTACAACTACAAGTTGTACAAGTTACCTCACGTAGGCCGTGGGCGTGGACCAAGTTAATCCACTTGATACTTCAAATAGGCTCTCTCTTGAGAAACTGTCTTTTCTGAAAACGGCTCTTAAGAGTCCAGCCCACTTTCCTTCTTTAGTAAATATCTTAATTAAAAAATTATTGTTTTAAAAAAACTGCTATTTAGAAAAAAAACTGTTGATTTTTATTAAAAAAACTATTGTTTTAAAAAAACTGCTATGATAACATAATATACTTGGGGTTATAACAAAATCTATTTGTGTTTTTAGCATAATATATTTGGCGTTATAAATTCAATATATTTGGAATTAAAACTTAATATATTTGAGGTTTTATAACTTATATATTTGCTTGTATTATCATAATATCAATTTTGTACTTTTATATCACAAATATATACTGTCATTAACCCAAATCTATTACGTTATAATCGCAATCATATAGTTTGTTATAACCCCAACTATATTATGTTATAACTCCAAATATGTTATGGTCATAAATCCAAATATATTACATTATTACTATGTTATATTACAAATATATTATGTTATGACTCCCAATATATTATGTTATAACCACAATTGTTTTTACTAATTTCTCTCAAACAACAGACATTGTTGTTTTCTCATAATCAGTATTTACACCATTGATGAAGCTTAATTTTTTAAAAGATCAGGAAATTGAAAATTCAACTAATATATAGCACAATCAACCAAAAAAAATGAAAATGAAAGTTTTAAAAACGAAAAATGATGAAGTATAAATACATAATTTTGATGGTTTTGCAAATGTCGAAGAAGATAAGTAGAGAATAAACAACAATGGAGTTTGAGAGAGGAAGATGAAGATTGAAAACCACAAATGAAGTTTGAGAGAATAAGATGAGTAGTTTTGTCAGGAAAGAGATAAATGAAAAACTAAAAATGGGAGTTAAAAAGCATTGTTTAAAAAGTTTAATTTTTTTTTTAAAAATTTTAAAATTGGGCTGGCCTAAACTTAAGACGTCTTTTATAAAGACGGACGTCTCAAGTAAGAATTTGTGTACTTCAAATTGAGTCATAGCAGGCTAAATAAAAGCTGGGCTATCGGACAAGAATCAGAAATTGTGAACATGGCCAAATTTTATCGTTGTGGGTTGTGTAATTGGGTTGGCAAAACTTTGGCGCGTATCATATAGGTCAAGTATTGTCTTATCACAAATTCTTGTGAGAGACGGGTTCTTTGAGAGATGATTTATAATTGGATCGGCCAATAAAGGAAAATGTAGTGTAAGAGTAGATAATAAGCTATAATGGGACCTGAAAGGTGTCTCTCAGAGAGACGGTCTCTCAGGAGACTGGCTGTTGTCTTATAAGTACAAATTATTGTATCAGACAACCTAATTTAGTTTAGACAAATTCTTTATTGAAATTCTCTCATCGTGAGACCATTTAATGAGGATTGATCCAATAATAATTTATTAATATTTAATGAAAAAAACTGTTTTTATTAGTGAACTACTATGTAAATACAATTTTAGGCTGCTTATATGGGCCCGTCTCACGGTGTGACGACCTCATACAAGACTTCCTGATTTGTTTATCACAAATTGTCGTGAGAGACGGTCTTTACAAGAGATGCACTATATATACGAGCTAAATAGCTCAATTAATACAACAACTATTCTCTTGAGAGACATATTTCAAGCCCAACCCATTAAAGATTAAGTCTACTTACCGCATTCTTAATGCCTACTTACATGATCCTTGATACTTACTTACCGTATCCTCATTGCCACTTTAAATATCTTAAGTGTCTACGTATATTTTTTTTAATGCCTATTTCCAATATTTTAAAAAATATATAATGGGCGGATCCAAGTAGAGATGTTCTCTCAAAGAGACCGTCTCTCATAAGAATTTGTGTTAATACAAATAAAAGGGCAAATAAGAATGTGGACTTCTTGTTTTGAGGCTGTGTCTCTGAGAATAACCCCTCTCATAGAATATTTTCCTCTATTGCTATGATTTACGAGTGTTCTATTTTTTTTTTCAGAAAAATGATATATACAACCCTAAGAGCTGTATATAAGAAGGAATCTTGCATTTAATTTATTTAATTTAATATTATTTTTGCTCTGGAAACATAAGCAATTAATTATACTTTATTATTTTATTATTTATTATTTCTTGGGAACTTAAAAATCATTATATATAATATTAATTGTTTTCCAATTTTTAGATTAGAAAACTTTTTTTATGTACAGCCCTAAGGGCTGTAAATATCATTATCCTTTTTTTAATACTCCCTCCGAACTAATTTAGTTGTCCCATTTGCTTGGGCACTGTTATTAAGGGTGGTGGGGGTCATTAAAAAGGTGGTAGTTGGGGTATTTTAATTAATTAAATTAATTGTAAAGATAGTAGTTGGAGTATTGTAAATAATAAAAGTGGGGGTATTTTGGTCTTTACTTATGTGAACATGGGGTATTTAGGTAAAAAAAGATTGACAAAAAAGAAAATGTGACAATTGATATGAATTTGCCAAATAAGGAAATGTGACAACTAAATTGGTTCGGAAGGAGTAATTGTTTATGATTGAGATTCATGAGTTACCGACTCATGGAGAGAGCAGCTTAAATTTATATGTATAGAGGCTTCTTGTTCTTTTTTCGAACACATTTTAATATACACATCTTGTTTCATTTCTTGCTTTTATTCTTATCGTGAGTATCATATTCAACGTATCTCCCTTATAGAAAATTATGATCAAGGTATTTCTTGCTTTTATTCTCTAAACACATTATCCAATTTGAGTGGTCTTTTTCGATGATCATTCAAACGTTTCTTAATAAGTGGCTACAAGAGTTGGGTAATGTGTTGATCTTTGGAAATGGTGTTTATTGAGCACATACTCAACAAGTACATTCTTAAGGAAGACTAGTCTAGGTCCTTCTCGATGCACCAAGTATCTTATTCCATCTATTTTTCATTAATTTGTTCTTTAGTTTTCTTTTGTTATTGTAATTTTAATTTTGTTCATCTTTGTTTTTTTCCAAAGATTGTTTTATCATTATTATCATTTGATAATACGCGAACAATTCATGTATGCATAATATTTTTTTCGGCATTATGTCATTCCGAAAAGTTACATAAATACCTAGAATAGTATACTTGGTGAAGTATGACCTTAACTAGACCTTTGCATAGGCCTGTTGTGGACTTGCTTGGTCTTGAGAGGCTTATTTGTCTTATAGTTTGGTGCTTTATATGTCTTTGTTTCCATTTCTCGTTGCTTTATAAAAGTTTAATAATTCTACTTATTTTAATGACTTTTACGAGTTTATTAGACCAGAAGCTTCGTTAATCAATGTAAAATGTTGACTTAGAGATGATCAAGTTTATGTCATCCCTAATCTTGGTCATCCAATAAGTTTATAAAACCAGGTTAAGAGTGGATATACTTTAAGCTGAGTTAGAGTTGAGTTAAATCAATAAAGTCTATGTTCAGGTTGAGTTAAAGTTCGTTTAATTTGGGTTCAAATTAATTTTACATCAGGTCATATATGACGATCTCGATTAAGTTTGAGTTTGAATGTTACATTTCGTTTAAGCCCACGTTGAGTGTGTCTTGTTTAGATTGAGTTATTAGAAGTAGACATTCAGGTTAATAGATTAGGTTTAAACTATGACAATTTGATCAATTGTATCATTTTTAGATTTTTATGTGTAATCTACACCTATACTTGTATGGACTCATGTATGGACTTATGGTACGTCAATCCACTTATTATTTGTATGAAAATAGTGATGAAATCGATATGAATCTATGATATGAAACGGTAAATTAGAGTTTTTTGTTGATTATAAAGTAGACTAAGAGAACGAAAAAACTTGATAAGAATCAAACACAAAACCTAATTTAAGAAAGTGATACTTGTTTTTCAAATACGACCAAGACCTAATTTTAAAAGTTACATAAAAACTTGAAATACCACCTACAATAATTAAATAGTCGCAATAACACGATCATTTTCAACTTCATTACTTCACACTTGAAGTAACACATGGAGGACTTAAAGTCCACCAATTTAACTTAGTAATGTGGCAGCTTGATTAACAAGAGAGTGTAATTCCACCAAGCTAAGAGACAATGACTTAAACAAATTATTGAAGTAAACTAAAGTATTATCTGGTTATAAAGAACAAAATCAACAACCCAAATGAAATAGGGCAAAAATATGATTGATGGTGAAAAGACTTAAGGGATAAACTAAAGCATTTTACCCTAAACTAGCATGTACTTTAAGGAATGTTCTTTCACCAATTTATCAATAATAATGTGTACACGGATTGTTGAATTTATCTTGATGATAAATTTAACCCATGGAATTCATCCTTTTCTTTTTGATGTGTAAATTTTTTTTTGTCTTTTAGTCGAGATTATGATGATTAATATTTCTAATTGAGACGAATTAAATAAGCTGATTCCACATGATTATGTTATAATTTATAAATTATAATGTCAAAAGTCAAATGAAACAACACTTATGCTAAATAGGCGGTAATATTAATTATTTCTAATTTTGCAGATGTATTGTCAAGGAACCAACTCAACCAAAAACTTAAGCTGATGGTTGAGGCCCCAAGATATGTTATATACTCTAACACGCCCCCTCACACGAGAGCCCTTTGGGCTAGAAGTGTGGATGCAGCACATGCCCTCCTCATACATGGCGCTAAATATTCCACTTTAAATGAGGGGTGGTTGAGATTCGAACCCGTGACCCTCTTGTCATCTTGGCTTCTGATACCATGTCAAGGAATCAACTCAACCAAAAGCTTAAGCTAATGGTTGAGACCCCAAGATATGTTATATACTCTAACATGTATATATATTTTTAATTGTATAAATAATATGAATTGTAATTGATGAATAATGTCGAAGACTATGTATCAATCTACCAACCAAGTAAAATAATAGATGCAACAGATTTGGTGAATATGAAAACATTGAACGTAGTCACTCTCTACTCTCTAGTCTCTAAGGTGGTTGTGATGGAGCATGTGTGGTCATGACTTAGCTGTTTTTACAACGTAGGTTAGAGTTTTGCTCACTTGGACTTCTTTTGGACTTAATAATAATAATAATTACAGATTAAATTATGAAATAAAATAAAGGAAAAAACAATATAATATATTTTGATAAGTAATTTAATAATAAATTTCAAATTTAATACTAATTAAGTGATATAATTAATACTTATCGTCTAATTTTAAAATTTAAAATATTTTTAATTTACTGTTTAAAATAATTAATTTTCTCATTAACAAACGTTCCTAAAACAATTGCTAACATGACATGATCCTTCTCTTTAGTTTCAAATTTCAATATACATCTATTATCACAATTTTAATATGAGATGTGCCACATACATAGCTTGAATAAAACTATTAATACAAATACAAATTATGAAAATACTTGCCCGCAAGTGAAGACACTGCATCTAAAAAATTAGATAACTGACTACAACAGAATTCAAACTTGCATCCTGTGGGTTGTAAGGCAAGTGCAAAATCAGTTGTGCTATTTAATTTTCTAACTAATAAGGAATTGCCAATTTGCCATTGGTTTTGAAGCCACTTTACTAAAAGATGATATCTCACCAGAGCAACTGATATACTATTCGATCCCCTTCAACAATTTTAAATTCTAAAATTATTTTGCTTGTTTCGTTATTGAAACGAGGAAGTATGAAAGGCACGTGAGATACCTGAAGTAGAAGTGGTATAGCGGTCAACGATCAATAGAGAGGAGGTGGAATGCCTTTCGAAGATGACCTGAAGTCCTGCACCACAACACGTTAGCCTAGTCCGGGGGTTATCTCCCGGAAAACCCCTCCGATGCTTAAGTCAGATCGGAGAATTAAAGAAGTGGTAATCGGAAAATGAGAAACGACAATGATTAAGGTATGGTAATAGCGGTGTTAATGGTGATCAACAACCAATGAATGTGGTAAAGAGGGAGATAACTGCTGGTGGTTGAGTGATAATTTTGGCAGAGTATCGTTATGATATTGAAGGCTCCTCCCCCTCATGCTCATGGTTCTCCCTCTTTTATCATGAGAGATGGTAGTTATTTCTGGAGAGAATCAGAGTGGGAGGTTGGAGTTGATTACTACAAGAAGTGAGAAGTTGTATGACAGTTATGAGATGGTTATATGCTTGGGAGTTGAATATGTTGGGCCTGATCATCAAGAAGGCCCTCTGACGAAAGGTCAAGGTCAAGGGTTATCATGATAATATCAAAATTATAATGAAATAAGTTAATAAGAATAAATATTACCATAACACTGCTAATTGCTAAAATTTTATAAAACCAAATAAAACTGCTTCAGATTTTATTAAATGGGTTTTGACAAACAATTAATAACCATTGAAAATGACTATTTAATCAAGTGATTTTGAACATGCTACATAAAGTGTAGCTTATAATATTAGATGATTTTGAACATGTTAATGTGTACTAAGGTCTAAGTCCACAAAACAAAGAAGTACAAGTAAGAGGTAGTTTCAATAAACAACGATTATTTGTAATATTGACAAATCACTCGTATGTGGAAAAACTTAATAGGGTAGAATTTTAGGCTTTTAAGTTATTTCTTTTGTTTTATTTACTTTATTAGTTTATTTTTTGTCTTTTTATGATAATTTACAAATCAAGATGATTGATTAAAAATTTTCTATGTCTCTTAACATATTTCTTCCGTTCCATAATACTTACTACTGATAATGATATTTTTCCATGTAACATGTCACACTCAATAGCAATTATTATGAAACGGACAATCATTTCTTTTATTTTGGTCAAAAAAGGATGACAGTCACAGTCCTGTCCGTTGCCTTAAATCTCGGTTATTTCTCTGCTTTTGTTTTTTTTAACGGACCCATTTCTTTCTTTTCGCTACTAACCTTCACTGTTTCTTTATCAGTACTTCTTTTCTTCCCCACATACAGACACAGGCCATAGCATTTGCATTATTGCTTCTCCTTTTAAGTGCTTGTCGGTGGAGTTTCCATGGCGTCCTGCTAACATGATCAACCATTTATGGCGAACTTAAACATGACGGTTATTGTTTAGAACTTCCTAATCCACTACATTAAAGTAAGTCTTTTTATCACTCTATTTTTGTCACTTTTCATTAAATCTATGCTGATTGAACCATAGAAATATGGGGTTTAATGACTTTTTCCATCATTATGTTCTATAATAAGTCTTAAGTATGATGATTGTCATGTTTGACGTAACATTTTAAGATTTAACTTGAAAAAAAGTAATATTATTCGGTAAAATAATTGCTTAAGTAGCTGTAATGGTGAGAATTGGTGAAAGTAATTCGGTTTGATTCTCGTTGCCCCTCCTTTTTCCGCCTACCAGAAAAGGTTGCATTCAGTGTTGCAACTTGCTCTCGTTATAATGTTACAATTTGTAGCATTTCAAAATCAAAAGTAACAGTCTCTATTAAGAAATTATATGTTGCTTTCTTTTTTTTAAGTTGCAGGTTTCTCATTCTTTGAAGAGCTTTCTCGAGCCGAGGGGACTCTTTGACCGCACTCTCCTCTATGGGTATGAGCTGCCGTCTTTTTTCCTTCCCTAGACTCTGACCATAGTATTCTATGAGCGGGATACACAGGGTATGATGATGATGATGTTGCTTTTTTTAAGTGGGTCAATATTTAAAAGAAAAGTGATGAATCATGATGTTCACTAAATTTTGCAGGCAGTATGCTAATGTACTAGGGTTTCTTTAATATTTGTACCAAAACTCTAAAAGAAAGAGCTATGGAACAAAAATCATGGCGCTGGCGGAAAAAAGGATCAGAAAAGACTATTGTTGATAACGGAAGAGCTAGTCTCTGTCTGGAAAGAGATTTACACGAGGTAAGGCAAATTCGCCTGCCTTAAACAAGGCGACTTCCACTTAGGTGAAGTTTAAGGGTTATGTACGAAGTCTTAACCTTGTTGTATATTTACTAGTTTGATACTAATTGATTGCAGGATGAAGAACGAGTAGAACATCGTAAATGTGCAAGTAATGTGAGTGAAGGTTCGGGTTTATTCATCTGTGACTGTAATGCTAAGGAAAATTTGATCAGAAAGCAAGCAAGAATAGCTGAAAAAGCATTAGCAGGTAGCAAACTGGGTTTTATTGTTTTGAAGCATTCTGATCACGTGTTTCTGAATCTGGATTTGAAGTATAAATAATATTACATTACAGGCCAAAAGATGGCAGAAACAGAGGCGGCGTACTTTAAGCAAGAGCTGGACAAAGTGCTCCTGCAAGGAGAAGTGGCGGAGCAAAAATTGGCTAATCTTAATGTTGCGTTGGAGGGATGTATGCTGGAGATAGAAGCTCTTCGTGTTGCGCAGAAAATGACGGTGGATTTTGAGAAGGAAACGAAGAAGTTGGAGGGTAAATTAGCCGAATCTAACAAAAGGGTATCGAACTTATCAGCTGAGAATGCCAACTTGATGAAGGCCCTTTTCTGCAAAGAGAAGTTGGTTCAAGATCTTGATAAAGGAAAAGCGGATTTGGAGGCCGAAATTGGCTTGCTAATAGATAGGATTGATTCAGCTGAGAAAGAGAACACTTTTCTGAAGTACGAGTTCCAAGTGATGGAGAAGGATATGAAGAATAGTCAAAGATCGGAGCTTGAAAATGCAAAGCAAATAAGGAAGTTAGAAGCTGAATGCCAGCAGTTGCGAAACCTAATCAGGAAAAGGCTGCAAGTTCCGACTGCTCCTTTGAAGGGATCCAATCCGAAGATGGGCCCCATTGAGAAGGTATACAACATGGAAGAGGAAAATAAGATGTTGAAAGAGATCTTGGCTTTAAGTGATGCAGAACTACAAACATGGAGAATGAAGTATGGTCAAATGGCTTCTAAAGTAGCGGAACTTAAGGCACAGCTTAATGAGCTTTCGGAAGCTGAAAACTCGATGCAGTTAGCTATATCTGGTTTAGGATTCAATAATCATAATGAAATTCGTGATTCGGAATCATGGGCTACTGCTTTACTAGGGGAACTTGAACAGTTCAGACAAAAAAAGATCACGAACGAATCAGAAACAGATAAACTTGCTATGGTAACCAGTAAAGAACTTGTTCCAGTTTCTGTAAACAAGGAGAATTCTTGGCTGGATGAGATCTTAAAGGTGATTTTAGAAGAACATCGAGCTACGAAAAGAAATCTGGGCGAGCTTTTGCAAGATATCAAAATTGCTTTGGGTTGCAATAATTTGCAAAGCTTGGAAAATGAAAGGTCTGATATCCAAGGTCTTCTGACATGGGAATCCTTAGATTCTACTCCTCCAGAGAATTCAACTAGCAGCAGTGTCTCAATGGGCGATATCAAAGGTTTAGATATGAAAGATGCTTCGTTTTCGCGAGAGAAAATAAGGCGGCATTTGAATTTTGACCGATCAAAAAGTGAAGATCAAATAGAACTTGACTCCCCGAATCGTCATAACACACTAGCACAAATGATAGCACTACAATCTGCAGTGCAGGAAGAGAACAAGAGAGTAAAAGAGAAGCTACAATGTATGACTGACGAGAATTCAAGTCTGAGGAACCAGCTTGAAGAATCAACACGAGCAATTGGAAACTTACAAAGGGAGGTAGAATCTCTGAAGGAATCGAAAGGACTAATGGAGGAACAAGTAGAAAATCAGAGGTTGATCAATGAAGATCTTGATACTCATCTTACAGTTGCGAAAGGCAAACTAAATGAAATTCTCCACAAAGTATCATCCTTAGAGGTAGAGTTGGAGGATAAGAGTCATTGCTGTGAAGAATTGGAAGCAACGTGCCTTGAGCTTCAGCTTCAGCTCGAAACGTAAGAGAACTTTCCTCCCCTACCCTCCAAGTGGACTATCAGGATTGGATTATCATTAAAAATAAATTTCCGTTACCCCAATGCCATTAGTAGCTCCCCGATTATTTGAATTCCATTAATAATATGACAAGATATGCAATTGATCTGATTCTAGAATATATGACTGCAGGAGCAGGATCACAAGAAAGGAATCCCCAGGAAATGATGTGGCAAAAAAATTTAGAACTGTGAGTCAATTTTCTAGCCTAATGGAAGTATTAGTTTAAGTCTTTGTAACATAATTCGCTAGTTAATTCGCTTTTTGGATTTGAAATATGCTCAAGATAGCCTAGAAATAGCCCAAAACCGACTAATAGTTTTTTTTCTTTTCAATTCGCGAGAAATATTTACAAATTATGTGACACTGGTTTTAGTGTTTTTCCACATTTTAAGTTCTATAGGAGCAAAACTGGTACAAGTGAAATTTGGTGCTGAACTAATAAAGTGCAAGATAGTGCTCTGCTTTCTTAAGAAATTCTGATTTGATCTATGACCACCGTGTCATGCAGTTGTAACCATAGAGCAAAGATACGACCTTGTTTTTGCATTATGGTTGTAACGAAAAAGTTGTATGTCTATTGGAGATTTGCATCCTAAACCATAAGAAAAATTCCCCATAAAAAGATCACACATCAACCTTGAATAACCCCAAATTGAGTGGTTCTAAAACAAGTAGTTAACACTACAAAAGGTGTTGGTTCTAAATCATCTTGAGGAATGAATGGAGTATATTATTAAAATATTTATTTTCTTAAGTACATTATTGATAACATGTGTGTTTTGAAGTGTGTTTTGACGGTTGCATGTGTGCCTCAAAGAGATGTTATCGATTGAAAAGAGAAAGGTCGAAACATATACTTTGATGACTGTGACAATCAGAGAACGATGATGACAAGAGTTTGAGACTAGTACTTAGAGAGTACGATAGAATCCTCTCTATACCGTGGTATAATAAGTTATTGCTCGGTTTATTGACATTATTATAACATGTTAGTTACTGACGTGTAAACGCTTGTTTTCTTGACCATTGCTGTTTCAGTCCTACTACGATGCATTTGAATTTCAGTCTTATGTTAAGCAGCAGGGGAATCATAAATAGATCTAACAGGTTTTAGAGTCCTTTTGCACCGCATATCATATTTGTTAGCATATATCTTATAATTTTTGCAACAACTTTGTAGGTTCAACTTGGTGGAGGCTTGTAATTTTTCTTTTGCATAATTTATTTTACGCTGTGTTGTTTTTGTGGTTGGTATTTTTAAATGGTTTTTTCTATGTTCAAAATCAAGGTTTTATATTGGAACCACGATCCATGCTAGACAACAATGTTTGGTGAAGTGGCGATGACTCATTCCGCTATGATAAATGATTCAACGCCGTTTATATTTTCACAATTGTTATGGATGATTGTTTTTCATACCTCCAACTTTCAAGAGAGATGTTGTCGAAATTTATTTGCAATTCCGAAAACCATTATAGATAGATTAGTTGTAATTTATTTATTTATTTTATATTATTTTTTTAGTAGCACCCCAATTCCCTTCCGTCCTTTACAATTTTGGTTTTGTATAAGGGGTCAGAAATTAAGGGTTGTTACATTATAAGACCCCCTTCAGCTAGTCCTGGCAGTTTCACCTGATATATATACTGTTTGAATGACAGGAAACAATTCAACAACTAGCGAAGCAACTCAAGGCATTGCCATCACCAGATATAACACAGTTTGATGACCTTCTCTCTCCATTAAGTACTGCCATCACCCTCCAGAAGGCCTCAGCACCAGATAAAAAGAGTCTGGTAATCCAACGCTCTACTCTACGTGACCGTATGAAGGAAGAAGAAAGTAGCAACGGAGACAGCACAGAGAAACAGAGTATCAATCACAGTGAGTTAAAAACTCTGCCTCCTCCCCCAGGACTAAAGGTTCAATCTCTAGAACAAGCAAGCACTTTGGCTCTTGTGCCAAGTAAGAAGTCAGGTGGAGGGTTTGGTTTTATCACAAAGCTGTTCCTAAGAAGGAAGAAAGGAAACAGCAAGATGAAGGCTGCTGCATTGCAGCGCAATTCAAGCGCCTTGACGAAACAAAGGGATGTCTTGCTTGTGGTCTAACGGGGTACAGAGACGTGTTACCCTTATTTTTTGTTCAACTGTTTCCATTTTCTAAAAACATCTTCCTACACCTCTTGTTTGTTGCTTGTTAGTTTGTATGTTGCCATATTGGTATTGTGGTCATAGTTTGAACTTGTGTTTTTTAGATTACAGGTTCAATTCCCACTACGGGCTCTTGGATAGGGTTTTCCTTTCCTCCCCGGACTCTCACGAGTCACGAGTTCTTAGGGTTGGGCCCTAGTCAGGTCTGTTTCATTTCGATTGCTTAAATTTTTTTGGGTTGTATGTACATAATTTGTGGAAGTAATCATCCGAATACAAAGGTTGTAATAAGAATTGAAACAATCTAATGCCAAAATCTCCATCATGCTGATAGTAGTTGTACTTTTATCTCATTTGCATGATTCTATATAAGAGTTACTCTCTTCCAAATTGTGAATTTTAATTTTGTATACAAGGTAAAAGCAAGAAACAATAGTTAGGATGTTTGAATACTTAAATAAAATTCAGAGGCGATCAAAACTGAAAAATGGAGCATCACCTCTTTTCTACTTATTCTCTGTATAAAACAAATTCAGCAATATCATCTAGTCCTGCTTGCTTGTAGCATTCAGCGACTCGCTCCAGACAATCATCCCAAGTTCCTTCAATGGAAGCCAAATCCAACAAAAAAGCAGCTTCATCTAGAGCTACCTGAGAATTGATCGAGACAAATAATCTTGATTTAATGATTTAGTTCTCATACTCGCATCTTTCCTTTATCATAAAAGAAATAATCTGATATTCATGTACCTGGAGTGGATCTTTTCCTTTCTTCAAATCTTCTTGCCGGCCGTCATCAGTCACTTTTTCCTTTATGTATTCAATTTGTTCATCCTCCCATTGTGCTAAATCAGCAACTTCCTGATCAACATAAATAGACGTCACAAGTCACTGTATTGAATTCAGATAACTCCCGGATTAGTAATGATGAAAAAGTGATGCGATCTCATTTATATCATCCTTATTCATCCGCTTGAAGAATTCTCAAATGTGTAGTAAATTTTCCATAAAGTATGTGATACAAGAAGTGTTATGATGCTTAACACACTACCAAATTATGCCTCCCCACGCAGAAGCATCACTGCATCACACATCTAACCGAAAGTGTGAAAAGCTTGGAGTAGCACATGGAAGAAGCGTAGATAAATGAACAAGTAAAGTAACCAAGAGAGGAAGTTACCTGGTACGGACAACCTAAAGTCCACCATGGTGATTTTAATGCTACTCTTGCAGCATCTTTCGCTTCTGAAACACGCCCAACCCTGGGAAATGCTGTTTTTAGTAAGAAACTCTCAAGTATAAACAATTCTAAAGCCATATTATGCAATATCAATACTGGAACAGAAGTACACATACTTGAGCAGGATTTTTGCATAGAAGACAAAAGGCCGTGCAAACCCAGGAAAAAGGTCTTTCTTCGTATAAAATTCTCCGGTAATCAATGCTGAAACCTTCAGTTCAGACGAAAAAATGTTATTATACAAACAGATAGCTCAAATAAACTAGAACGACTAGACAGAGTGGACCAAAACGTCTCACTTGATCACCATCATCAAAATGTCGGGTCACTTTTCTCTCGAGAATATCTGGAAACAAACCCACCTAAGTAAAAAAAAGAGTCAATATACACTAGTTCAATCAATTTAAATTATGATTTGAAGCAAGCTTTAATTTGTTCGTAACCTTTTTCAGAAGATATGTATCAAGGTTAGGAATCTGAGAATCAGCGAAGTCACCCTTCTTATAAAGTTTTTTGCCAGCCTCAGATGAAGCATCAAAAATCATGTTTTCCTTATCATCCTTGCTTAGTGCATCTTCCTCAACAAGAACTCTGTGAATATATTGATCCACCTGTATTACAAACGATATACTAAGGCCTTGATCCCAAAATTGTCCAAAATAAAGATAAATGATGGAGAAGGAAGGTAGGAGGTGGAAGACACATGAAGCAGATATTAGGACAAGAGAGCAACATGCTTTTAATAGATTCTAATACTCGTCTATACGCACGTGAATGTATGTTTTAACTTATTACATTCTTCGCCATAAGCCACACCCCATGTTTGGTAACTTCTACAACAGGCATCTCCATCCTGCAGTGTAGAAAACGGAAGTCTAAAAACTTAAACTTAGCAAAAGGCTTATAAAAACTCGTGTAGAAAGTTATTGGATTTTGAAAATTTTACCCTGGTGGAGCCGTTGGCCATCGAAGCAAGGCAGTTACATTACCTGTTGAAGATAATAGCTCAATGAGGATGTGAAGAAGTCTACTATAAGAGGGAAAAAGAATTGTGACTCATATAACCTGATAAATTTTCAGACAGCGGAATAACAAGGGGAAGCAAGCCCTGCCTAGCACCAGGAGAAATGATTGTTTCACCTGTTTGAAGCATAACACGGTAAGAGCTAAGCTCTCTTAACAAAACAAGAGTGAAAATCTTTTCCTTTCTAACCCCAAGAAAAAGAGATAGTAGTCGGTAAGGGATTTATTTCTCTTCACCTATTTCTACAAAAATATTTTTAAATGACGGGATCTGATTGTTGGAGTAAGTCCGTAGATTTATGTTTGCTCATTAACAAAAGGACAACTACCATATTTACAAGTATATTCAACTATATAACATGTTGAAATCCATGTAAAACCAAACCAACACATTAAGATGAAGTGTCGTAAACTATGCTGCTCTAAACAATATACATCCTAATGTTCGCAAGTTGATGATAGAGCTAGAAACAAACCTTTTGTTTGTAGCACATTCAACAGATGATGTAGATGCTCAGGAGGTTGGGTGCAAGCAACATCCTTTACGAATGATATATGTCCTGGGTATATTTTAACATATTTGTAAAAAAAGATAAGTAATGTTGGGAAAGAAAACAATATAAAAAGAGAATCACGTACAAGTACAACTCATCAAACATTATTATAAGAAGCGTCTCTTTATGTATGTATTATCTACCAGCTAATCCTTTAATTTTCAGGAACAAAAGAACAATTCATAACATAAAACAAAGTGGAATCAGCACACTACAGTCAACAGCAATAATGATCAACATGAATTGTCAGGATTCATACACAAATGAAAAATTGCAAATAAGATAAGCAAGGCCACATAAGAATGTATTTTTCTTCTTGAAACTTCAAGCAAGCTACCTCAACTAATAGAAAGCCCAAGAAACCATTTAAACGACAATGTGCTCAAACTGCAAGCATAAAGGTTGACAGCCTTAGCAGAGCAAAACCCAAATTGGCTATTTTCCTCCTTTCCTATTTGAAAATTTTCTAAAATAAGAGAAAGATAACTCCTTAGAAAGTTTATTAGGTTTGATTGACATCTTAGCCTACACCTCCTCTAAAATTTACCCACTTTAATTACCCAACAATCTCATTTAGCATGAGCATATAGGTACATGTCAACCTCTTTTCTACTTTTTGTGTTCCAGCAAAAATAATGTGCTTCAATTATAGCGTGGGGTGATGATACTAATATCAATTTCATAGTCCGTTGGGATAAAGAAAGAAGGAAAGAAGGCGAAGGTAGAAAAGGGAAAATGAGCGAAGAGAAATGAGTTTTCTTTTCAAATCTATCTAGTGTAGAAAATATTATGAAGATGCCATCCATCCAATTTCCTCCCCTATATTCTCCCTCATCCTCATTCACAATCTCAATGCACCATGGACATTACTCGGACAAAACTTGCTAAATAAGCACCCACCCAAATTTTTTTATAGAAAACCAGATTCTCACTGCTTAAGCTCATGAGTTGCTTATTTAATTAGCTAGTAGCTTATTCAGACTAAAATTCTAAAATTTTCATTTTACCATTCTTTAAAGTCTCTTTATAACAAGCCTTATTTAAAACCCATGAACAAATTAATTTGTAATGTAGATGTTAGAGTATATAACATACCCTCGGGCCTCAACTATAAGCTTAGTCTTTTGGTTGAGTTGGTTCCTTGACATGGTATCAGAAGCCAGTGTGACAAAAGGTCACGGGTTCGAATCTCAGCTACCCCTCATTTAAAAGTGGAATATTCAGCGCCTATGCGCATCAACACTTCTAGCCCAATAGGCTCTCGTGTGACCAGGTGTGTTAGAGCATATAACATCCTTGGGCCTTGGTTTTTAACAATAGAAAGATTTGAACAAGTCTTCATATTTTTTGAAGGCAGCTTGCCATCCAACCATCATATTATCTCAAACTAGCAGTGCCAAAATGCAATACAGTGTCACTCTACCAGTGAGGGCATCCTTTTCCTCCTGCTTATACAATTCAATCACATTCCGCCATTGTTAACTATGGGAATCTAGGCCCGGGCCTACACTGGCCATGGCTCACTCTCATTCTTTTAGTCTCATTCACAAACTCATTATCACTCCCCACCTTACCACTTTTTTTTATCATCGAGTTGTTTCTTATCTTATTCTCCCAACACAATTCAGTGATCAGTTCCACTAAATTTCACCCAAAAATGGTTGCATTCTCACAGTGACGGAGGGATTAGTATCGAATTGTACTTCTATAACATGTAACACTCCAGAGTTCGGTTGGTTCAGTGCACAACCAGAGTTCAGTGTTCTCTATACTAGTATAGTAGATTCTAGATTCGCCATTGCAGTTGGCAATTCATATAAGTGTTTGTAACACTAAACAAATTGTCATTAACACATAACAAAAACCCACATCAAGGGTACAAATTAATATGCATTTCGATACAACCCAGTTCGCAATTCAACAAGAAAACCGAACATGAGACTCCATAACCTTTTTTGATGTGAACACTCCATAATTTTGATAAGTGAACTTCCAAGTTCCAACACAATTCAAAGGAAACAAAATGGGAGAATAATTATTCAGTAAGAATTTATTTGTAGAAGAAATTAAATAAAGCGAACATACCAGAAGAAGAAAAACATCGAATTTGAGGAAGAGCAGATTGAAAGGAGCACAGCCGTGGAGCAGTAATGGTGGGAGTGAGCGTAGAACCTCCATGGAAAATGCCTACCACTCCTCTCATTTTCCTTATTTTTCTGTCAATTTGATCTTCTTGATGGCCAAAAAATATGAAGCGGAAAATGGAATAAAATACTAGAAAAAAAGGAAAATAAAGACATTTTAATTTAAGGTGCTCTCCTGACCGACCGTATTTTGTAAATATGATTTTTAAAGTTCAGTCCAACTTTATATTTAGAGTTGTAACAATATATATTTAAAATTGATTGGACTTTTGAGAGTCGTCTTTACAAAATATAGTCTCAAATAAGAATTCGTGTTTAATTTAAGAAAAAGTTAACACTACATTTCGATTAGGCCCATGGTATGATATTGGAACATGGATAAGCCCATTATAAGTTTCAACACTTCCACTCTTCACAAATTCTTGCCTAATCTATATAATTCTATAATACTAACGAGGGAATAATTGAGCTATTCTTCTGAGAGATCGTCTCTTGATGGTATAACCTCAAAATAAAAGTCTATATGTAAATACTTTCAGCCCATGTATGAAGAGCGTTTCACGATGAAACCGTCTCACACAAGAATTTTACGAAATAATTATGACATATTTCAACTTTACGCTAAAACATTTACCTCTCTTTTCCTATTCAAATTAGGGAAATATTTTTTAACATATCATGTAATGTGTTTTTGATTAGATTTGTTTAATTGATTAGTTACAAAAGATTTTAAAACTATACCTTATTTACTAATTTTAAACCATATCCAATTAATTAAAATATGTAGTATAATTACAATGGATAATTATCGTGAAATATATTATTTATATAAAAAATTATTTTCATCAAAATAATTCTGTAATAAATTAAGAAAAAAAATATTTTTAAAATATTTTTCATAGATATTTTATATATTACTTACATGGCTACATTAAAAAAAACTACACACATAACTTACAAATTAATTATTCAAGTAACTAATTAGGATAACATATTGGTGAAATAAGTTTAAAATGATAATTCTATCGCTTGTGTTTGACAAGTTTATAATACATAAATAAATAAATTATGTTATATGTTAATTATTATAGTAGAAAAATATGTTCTCTATGCTGAAAATTTATTTTAAATTTTTATATGGACATTCAACATTTAAATTATTTTGTATTTGTTGAAATTTCTTATTGTTTTATGTAATTATTTATAATCTATATTGTTTAGTGCATAACTTTATGATTATGTTTGATATATATTAGTAATATGTATGTCAAACTAATAGTAATTTGCGTCCTACTAATACTTTTATAGTTTACAAAATGAATCAATTTATAGTTTCAATATGGGTAATTTCTATAATAAGTGTCTTTATATGCGAGTTTAAGGTTAGGATTTGTTTGTAGATACTAATAGCGAACATGAGGCGCTAAGCAAATGTTAAAAGTCAGAAAAATTTACCAATTCTTCCTTTTCCTATTGATGTTTCTATAAAGAATGTTCACGAGACTTAAGAAAAATTGAATGTATTTAGATTATGAATATATTATTTTATTGAATAATAAATCTAATGGAAAAAGTGGGGTCCATAAGCGTTATAAAATATTTAAATAAAGTTAGTGAAAAAATATAAAAACCCAATAATTAAAAAAGTTAAATAAAATTAGTGCGAAGGAACTATAAGCATAAATAAAATATAAAAAATAAGATGAACAAGCGTAAAAATGTAACATATAGATTTTAGTTTTCATAGTATTAATTTGTATAATAAAATACTATCTCTGTCTCTCAGATTTTTCCTCATATACTTATTTGTTTTTGAATATGACCTTATTTATAATACTCTATTAAAACCTATAATTTATTTAATCATCATCATCATATCATATATACATCTACTATTTTAAAAATACTTTGTGCTAAGTGTCACTACACAATGCATTTTGAAAGCATTTTGTCAAGTGTCACACTTATAAATTTATAATGTTAGGTTTTTTGGAACTCATCCCTTCATCTAATGCAATTCAAATTATCACTGAAGAATTTTATTTAAAGTTGTTTTAATAGTAATAGAATACTTGACATTGACATAGACTCTACCAATTCATATTCATATTAATATTAATAATGTGGTTTTTAGCTTTATAAGAGAACTAGATAGTGCCCGTGCGATGCACGACTTTATCAAATTTTTTGACATATTTTTGTAATATATTTATATTTTAGTATTTCACTATGAACAGTTGTATACATTACGTACATTATATCATATTTTGCATTGTGCGCAATATAATTATATTTACACTTTTATTTTTTTATTTTGAATAAAAGAGCAAATGGTTCTCATCTTAAGTACAATACGAAATTATGAATTTTTCAAATAAAAAATAACATATTAATTTTTCTAACAAAAAATACCTATTACATTAATTTATAAAAGTATTAAATATTATTACTATCAATAACACACTTTAAAATCAAATAAATACATAGAATTATGTAAAATTATTTTATTAGTTTAAACGACAAAGATAATTTTTTATCATAAAAAATATAAGTGACTTACATAAAAATAGTCACAACCTAAATTATATTAGAATTAATCATTGTATTTAAGTAACCAAGAGTATAAATAAAAAAACAAATCCTAATATATATAATGTTTTAACCATTTTAAAATATCCAATACACTAAATAATATTCATTTAATAAATGAAATTGGAAACATTTTATAAATAATTAAAATAAATGAAATAAAAATATATAGTTTTCTAATATATTAAATGTGATTTGACCAAAAAGTAAAAAAAAAAACAATTAATAAGATAATAATATGCTCAAAATAAGAGATAGAAAGTCAAAGATCATTCTAAGGATGACATCATCATTTAAGTTTAGAGGGAAAATTTTTAATAAGGATGCGACACGTAGGCAATTTTGAAAGATGATGATGTAAGCCGTGTTTTGTTTTAGAAATAGTTATAGAATAGATATAACTCATAATAATGTAAGGCTAATCGATGTTAGGTAATTTTTTTTAGCCACTCCCTTCATGTTCCTTAATGCAATGCAATATAAATTGAGAGTTTACAAAAGAAGACTAATAAATTTATATGTAGTATACATTGAAAGTAACTCATGCAATCTAATTTTAATTTATAAATTCACCACAAAAGAGTCATCATACGAAATTGTAGATTCTTCAACTTCTACTACTTTTACTGGTCATCAAAAACATATTCACTAATTTAGGTATTCCTTTTCAACATATAATTCTAGCATCTAATTTAAGAGGTAATATTCAATCATACTACTATTCAACTATATATCACTATACAATATAACATCATGAGCACTTTCTTCTGTTATGTATTATGATTACACTAAATATAAATTTGCTTGTTTCGGTTTTGAAACGAGAGAGTGTGTAAGGCACGTGAAGTACCTGGAGCAAGAGTAGTACAGTGGTCAAACGTCAGTCAACGGATGAAATGACACCTTCTGAGGGCGGTTCGTTAGTTCTGCACAACAACAAGTTAGCCTTGCCCGGGGGGTTCTCCCGGAAAACCCCTCCGACGCTCAAGTCAGATAGAGGAATAGGGAAAAAGTAAATGAATAATGAGTAGAAAAGGGTGATAGGGGTGTTTTTATGTGGTGGTTAACGACCAGCGGAAGTGGCGAAACGGGAGATAATTGTCGATGAGTGAATTTTGGCAGAGTTTCGGTATCGTAATGAAGGCTTAGGGGCGGTTAGCGTTGCTGTTTCCCTTTTTATATACTCCCAGCGGCGGTTACTCATGAATGGAGTGGAAGTGGGAGGTTGGAGGTACCTATTTTAGGAAATAGAACCTAGAAGTTACATGACGGTTATTTCTGCTGGAAGTAAGAAAGTCTGACCTTGACTAAAAGCCGGTCAACAAATGAGGTCAAGAGTTGACTTCTTGGTTTGACTAAATTCACATAGCTAAACATTACCATAACATTGCTAATGCTTAATTGATAATTATCATGCATTATTAGGCGTCATCATCATCATTATTAATCCAATATCCCGCTCAAAAACAGGGTCTGAATGAGAAAAGTTGATATAGGTATAGTTTTATATTTCATATTTTACAGATGACAACAAATTCTAGACCTGGATTCGTTTTGGTATATCAGTTCTATATTCTTTTGGCCTAGCTCTTTGAATCCAGATTGGATAGATACATATAAAATTGACAATATGAATCCGGGTCTTAAAAAAATCCGGGTCTTATAAGAAGAGATCAAATTAAAAAATTTATATGCTTATAATTAAATTAGTTAGACTTTTTAACCCAAAAATTTATGATAAATTTTAGAGTCTGGACCTCGATCTACATGTGGGTATAACGCCAGGTGTTGGTTTGAATGTTTGATGGCTAGAGTCGAACCTTGACGTAGACCCATTTTTCATTTTTGAGATTCAAATCCAACCCAGATTTAATGGGTCTTAAAAATGAGACTCAAACACTAAAATAGGGGCGAGCCTAATAAGGTTCTTGACCATAACCATCCATATTCTCATTTATTTTGCTTCAACTTCCTTTTTTTAATCTTATCAATAAACTTATTATTTCTCATTTGTTATAACAACCTATTTTTATCACCATTACTTTGGTGAGCACTTATTTATTGAAATTGATATGGCATGAGCTGGGTATTTGCTGGATGTGATAACTACTTCAAATGCATCCTTATGTTGGATTCAAGTAGAAGAATTAAGTTGGGCCATTGTACTACTTTTGAATTAAAAGCTCAAAAAGAAAGGCAGATCCTCTTTTGAGAGACCGTCTATAATATAGACGTTTCTCAAGAGCCCAATTCATATCTCCCTTTTAAATTACAAAACCACCAATCAGTTTTTTTTAATTTATAAATTGAGCCAGCCCCAAAATTTAAGACGTCTATTGTCGTCTCAAGTAAGAATTTGTGAAAAAAAATCCTTATCAATTTGATCTACGTACGTTCTTGTCACTATTCTTTATAAATTAATTACATTACATATTCGTGTCAATTATATTTAATAATTGTAGACAATCCATTATTGCGATGTTATCTCGTTTTAATGGAGAAAGACACTTCAAACATAAATAGATGTGAAAGACCATCTTGAATTATTGCAAAATGTAACGTAAATGGACGCTTAATTACTTGGTAGTATTTTAGGATACCTAAATTAAACATTATGGTTATATGTCAAGTAAGGACGCACAATATGTCAAGTAGTTGTTTAACATGTTGAATTTGTCAAGTAGGTGGTTTTAATCGTTTATTCTTGTAAACCTCAAACACCTACTTAGTATACCTCAAAACACCAATTTAACATACCTCAAACAACTACTTGACAAACCTCTAATACCTACTTTACATACTCAAATTCATACTTCATATTAACTATTTAAAATGCCACTAAAAAGCTAAAATGTTTCTGGTTATTAAGTATTATATTAACTATTAAGCATATCTTGCTTTTATACAGAAGAGTACGAGATACTTTATCATCCATTAAATCAATTTATTCATATTCATTTCTTATTTTCGTCTTTCAAACATATAGTTTTTCAATTCTTTTTTATATTTTCAACGACTTTGCAAGGTGTTAACAAAATTACTGCAACTATGTCTTCATATCTGCAAAAGTTTGTTTTGCATATATATGAATAGCATGTTGTTATCTTCATATGCGTAATTTAAGTGAACTTATAAAATATTATAGAGTAAGTCCCCTGTCAATAACTTACATTATAATATTTAATATGTACTTTAATTAACTTATGACATTAACAAATACATAAATTCAATTTACTTATGACTTTGTAACAAAAAAAATAAATATATATATATATATAATCACAATACGTACATATAAATACTTATAGCCGCAATAATATGAGGCTTAATTAAATTTGCAGAACCAAATTAGGTAATTACAATAAAAGGGGTTAGTAGAAGGCAAATCACAAAAGCAAAGCAGCATTCTTCATCTGAATCAAGGAATCTTGGAAGCAATTAGCAAGTAATTTTGGTTCAGGGATTATGTCTTTAGCAACAAGTATCTGCATCTCGGCCTTTTCCGCATAGCTCACCATGTGCATCATTATGCCCTAATTCAATTTTTCAAACTTATTATTACTTATTATTATTAAATTTCAAACTTATTATTAGTTATAATTATTATTAAATAAGCATGTTAATATGGTTGCCAACTACCAAATATTTAATTGGGTTAGGTTTTGAATGCTTGTGAATTTAATTGGATTATCAGACAGATATAAAATAAAATTGAATGATAGATATTAAAGATATGATAAAAAAAATCTAATAAAAGGAAAAAATTCTAGTAAAAAAAAAATCTAGAAATATACATGAAAAGTGTAGAAGCAGTGAAGCACGCTCTTGATTATGTAGAAGCAGTAGAAGAAGTAGCCACCTAAGTAACCTAAGACTATAAATAGATATGATAAGAATATAATTGTAGCTTAGTATATTACGCGTGTATTACACTCTTCATAATATGCCAGCTGTAGCTTAGTAGTATAAAAGAACCCATGTATTACCCTCTGTGTAAATAACTGAATCATAAATAATATTTTCTCTTTCTCTACTTTTTGCCCTAACAATGGCGTAGCATTCCTAAACTTCACATGGTATCAGAGCCATTTTGCTCCTGGCGACACGCAAAAGGTCTGTCCACTTTTGTCTTCTAGTACTTGGCTTTTCTTTCCTATTCTTTCACTTTTCCTGCTACGCCATTACCTTCCTGCACCAACATTAATTTTTCGCCCTCTTTTCTTCTTTATTGTTCCTTTTTCTTGAAATCTTGGTCATCTTTAATGGCGGAAAACAAATCTCATGTTACTCCGGTTAATCGAACAACGCAAGTATTTCATAATGACTTGACTCAAGATCCTTCGACGGTATACTATCTCCATCCTTCAGATCACGCCAGTACAAAGCTCTACCAAGAACAGAAACATAAAGAGGTGGCACGCCTTCACAATTCAGTTTCTAATTCTGATGCTTTGGCTTTTCATGCTTATAAGAAGCCTAATCATGATAAGAATTTTCAGTCTTCATCTGGACGTTTTCTTAAGCCTCTAAATTCTGATTCTGGTATGTCTTCTCATTTTAAACCTGCTGCTGGTTCTAAACGCCATTCTACCTATTTTTGTGACCACTGTAAAGTGAGCGGACATTCCATTGAGCGTTGTTTTAAACTCAATGGTTATCCTCCTGTTTTTAAACAAAGACGATTTGCTGGTTGTGTACATGACACTGATACTAAAACTGATCTTGATGCTCTTGGACTCACTGCTTCACAATTGAACAACCTTATGGCCTTATTAAACAAGTATAAGGAGACTACTACTACTACTGATTCTATTCCTATGGATCTTGAGCCTATTCCTGGTGCAGCGAATCTAGCAGGTAAATTCTGCTTTCTTTCTCATTCTCATAACTCCAAATGGATTATTGACAGCGAGGCCACGGATCACATGTGTAACTCCTTAGAATCATTTACTGTTGTTCATAAAATTAAAGGAGCTAAACATAGCATTACGATTCCTGATGGTCGAAAGGTAGTAGTTGATTTTTATGGTGATATTGTGCTTATGGATGGCATTGTGCTTAAACGTGTCTTATACGTTCCGGACTTTCAATTTAATTTGATCTCCGTATCTAAACTTTGCCTTGATGTGTGCACTAATGTTTTGTTTACTGGTGGTGAATGTGTTCTTCAGGACCATTCAAAGAAACAAGTTCTTGGTAAATACTACAATGGGCTCTATTATGCTATTATTCCATCTTCTACAGAATGCATTGCTGCTGCTTCCAACACAACTAAATGTAGTCTTAACCTAGCTAAGCTATGGCACCTTAGACTAGGACATCTACCCATTTCTCAACTCAACATATTGTTCCCTGATATTGATGTAAATAAATTTCATGATACTGTTTTTTGTACGATTTGTCCGGCAGCTAAACAAACTCGACGACCATTTTCGGCTAGCTCCATTAAAACAACTAAGAGTTTTGAATTACTACATATAGACGTTTGGGGTCCTTATAGACATGCTATGTATGATGGTTGTACTTTCTTTTTAACCATAGTTGATGACTTTACGAGAGCTACTTGCACTACAAAAATTTTGCAAAATTGCGACTCAGAAATACCGACTGCGGTACTTTAGTCGCAATTTCCGACTAAAATACCGACCAAAAGCATGTGGTCGGTACTACCGACTAAATACCGACCAAATGTGATATGGTAGCAAACCACAGACTAATTTGCGACCAAACCTATAGTCGCTAGATTAACGACCAGCGAGTTGGTCGGTAGTTGGTCGGAAATTTCAAAAAAAAAAAAAATCAAAACAATGTCCATAAAAAACTTTTCCCCGACTGATTTCCGACCAAGCTTTGGTCGTTAAGTAGTCGGAGGGTTCCTGATTTTGTCTATAAATACCCCTTCACGTCATTTTCCAATTGCCCCTTTCGCTCTTCTCTCTATAATCTATATGACTATATGTTTTTTTTTTGTCATACTCCTCCTCTCACTCCTACTTGAGTGAGAATTAGATTAAGTAGGGGTGGAGGTGGAGTGTGATAAGTTGAAAAACATTAATAAAATGGTTCAATCATAATAAAAATATGGCAAAATTTAATATTGATCTTGGAGAGGTTTTAACTTTGTCATGTTTTTCACTTGCCCCGTTCTTCGCCTGTACCCACACTCGAGTTTCATCACTTAAGTGTGGGTACACGAAAAACGGGACAAGTTGCGAAACATAAATCTAACGGTTCGGTCCATCGCTTCAAAAAATGGCAATATTTGATATTAAAGGTATCAACCACATTATAACCTCAAAATGGCGAAAAAGCTCTTTAAAGTTATCTTGGTTTCAAGTGTTTGCTTCAGGCTATTATCATCTAGAACTATCGAGATTGTAACAATTGTTATAGTGATGATAGCCAGCAAACACTAGAAACCAAGAAACTCAAACCTGCACTTTGTGAACAAGTCAAGTTAGAACCGTCAGTTACTGCTTTTAGCTTCTAGAAATGCCCAAAAAAACTTGGTGTATCAATAGGTGTACGTGTCAAGAAGTAATAGGTTATGTTGATTAACATAGCTATTTTTTCACGAAAAAAAGTATAATGAGCTTTTTTCTTGCTCGCTATTGTTGTAATAATTATCAGTACTCAATTGAAATATATGTTGTTCTTACTTATTGTCCTCGTATGTTTACTATAAAATGTGTTAGAACGCTAAAAATATGTTTCTCAAAATTGTAGAAAATGAGCAACGTATTATTTTAATTATATTTGCTACTGAAAAAGAATAATTTTTGATTTGCAAAGTAGTTGGTTTGCCCGATAGTGGTACTTACTGACTATTCTACTAACTCTAGTTCATCAACGGATGGATCACATTTGTTTTAAGATATGAACAATGTCAAAAAACATATAGGAGCAATTTAAGGGTGAATTAGAGGTAGTATAGGTTAGTAAAGTCCACTATCGAAAGCAGCTAACGCAATTGCAATGAAAAAAATTTTCTTAGTAGAATCATCATAAGTAAAGATACTGATGCTTATTTTCTATTTTTGAGAAACATACTTTTAACGTTATTAATTTTTATAGTACATACGACGAACTTAGTAAGGAAAAACACAATTTCAACTTAGTACTAATAATTTTTTAAACAAAATGGCCGGAAAAAAAGCTCATTTTAATTTTTTTTTTTTTAAGTACACCGACTACACCCCGACTACACCTTTAGTCGCTGGGTAGTCGGTGACTATGGTCAAATGGCAGGTATTGTTGGTCAAAACCACTTATTACCTCAGTATCCGGTGTATAGCACTAACTAGCACTATGAGTGCAAATAGCCATCCAGGTGATGTCAAAATTCAAAAACTTTTAAGTGCGCACATCTTTTCATGACCGACACTATACCGACTATGGTGACAGTCGCCAGTCAGTCGGAAAATTCTGCACCTGTTCTATAAATAGCCGTTTACGTAAATTTATTTTACGTAAATCTATCTTACGTAAATCTTTCTTACATTTTACTTCCTTACTTTCTCTTTACATTCTGCAACAATATATTTTTTCACTTACGAGCAATGGACTTACGATTGAAAGAAGTTGGATGTACCAACGAAGTTCTAAAGGATTTTTTAATATCAGATATTTAGAAGGGGTCGAAGAATTTATACAATTTGCAAAGAAAAAAAATCCAATTGAAATTAGGTGTCCGTGTAAAAAGTGCAGTAATCGTAGAGTATGGGGTGTAGATGTCGTAAGAGATCATCTGTTAAAGAAGGGGTTTGTTGAAAACTACTACGATTGAACCCACAAATGTTACGGCGTGCACCAATTTGTACCGAAGTTACGCTGAACACCTGCTTCGAATCCGTGATGCACAAATGGTGTACATGCAGCAGCGAGTGTTTTTCCGGATACACATCATCATTTTCTACCGCATCGTGATGATGTCGTCGCTAATGTACCATACTCGCCCGTACATAACGATGAAGATCCGAACCCTATATCCAGACAGTTCTTTGAAATGCTAAGGGCAGCCAACTTACCACCTGCACCGGCGTGAACGCATACTCGGATGTCGGTCCATAGGAAGGATGTCTAGCTAAGACGACTTTCGTATTCCGTAGAGACTTTATGATGAATTATGTCAATTCATTATTGAGTTGTTGCCGAAAGATAATCGGATGACAAAGAGTTTTTACGACACGTAAGAAGCAAATTTGCTCTTGGATTCGTAGTAGAAGATTGACGTGTGTTAATGGGTGTATGATTTATGGGGCCCCACAAGAGTATGACCCAATGTGGTGAGTGTGGTGTTTCCGATGAAAATCGATAAACCCAAGAAAGCAGTTCCACTACTTTCCCATTGGTCCTAGGCTACAACGGTTGATGCGTCATGCACCGCCACCACATGAGGTGGCATGCGAGCATCGCATGAAGATGGAGAGATGTGTCACCCCTCGGACAGTGAGGCCTGGTTGAATTTCAACGCGACACATCCGGATTTTGCACGGGAGACAAGAAATGTGAGAATGGGGTTGTGTACAGGGTTTCAACCCATTTGGCTCGTCAACAATATTCATGCTGGCCCGTAATACTAACTCCATACAATCTTCCCCTTCATGTGTATGAAAAAGCAGTACATGTTCTTAACGGTGATCGTCCCTGGGCCTAACAATCCAAAACATAAGATTGATTTGTACCTCCAGCCATTGATACATGAGTTACAGCTGTTGTGGGAAGATGGGATCCAGACGTACGACGTATCCAAGAGGCAGAACTTTATACTTCGTGCAGCTTTGATGTGGACAATCAACGACTTCCCAGCTTATTCGATGATGTCGGGGTGGAGTACATCCGCTTCAGCTTCCGCATTGCATGGATGACTCCAAAGCCTTTTATTTAAGACACAGTAGAAAAGTCAGTTGGTTTGACTCACATAGGAGATTTTTAGATAGTGCACACCGATTTCGTAGAAACCGGGTGCTTTTTAGCCGTGGAGTTGTTGAGAAGGCTGTAAGGCCCGAAATACGTACGGGAAATGAGCTTTTGGAGGAGTTGGATCGTTTTGGGTTTTTAAGGGTGTTTGAAGACGATGCAGCAGAGTACAACGCGGATGTAAGTAGACATTGTGTTGGATGGAAGAAGAGATGTATCTTTTGGGATTTGCCGTCCTGGAGCACAAATATGATCGGTCACAACCTTGACGTGATGCACATTGAGAAGAACTTCTTTGATAACATTTTCAACACAATAATGTGTGTGCCTGGAAAAACAAAGGATCATCTCAAGGCACGTCAAGATTTAGCCGAGCTCGGGATCCGATCGGAATTGCATCCAGTTGGTTCTACCATCCCCAAGGCATCATACACACTAAACAGAGAGCAAATGGCTGTCATTCTGGAGTGGCTTAAAACTCTGAGATTTCCTGATGGGTATGTCTCTAATTTAGCCAGGAACATCGACATGGCTAAACATCGTATTCGGGATGAAGAGTCATGATTGTCATGTGTTCATGCAACGAATGATTCCTCGTGGGTTCGGTTGCGAGAAAAGTATGGGAAGCTCTTACTGAAATTAGTCTGTATTTTAGAAGTCTTACTTCTCCGAGCATTTCTGCCGCAGATATGTGGAGGTTGGACGAGGAAATTGCAGTTGTGCTCTGTAAGTTAGAGACTATATTTCCTCCAACATTCTTTGACGTCATGGAACATCTGCCCGTTCATCTAGCTTACGAGGCGAGGATTGCTGGCCCGGTACAATATAGGTGGATGTATCCCTTTGAGAGGTAATTACTAATTACACGTCTAAAATATTAGTACTATTTACTTTTCTGATAACTTTTTACATGTCTTAATAATTACTCTTTGGTTTAAATTACAGGTATCTTCGACATTTAAAACTTAATGTCAAAAACAAAGCACATGTTGAAGCGTCGATCTGCAACGCATATCTTAATGAAGAAGCATCATACTTTGTATCGCATTACTTTGGGCCAGATGTTCGATGCAGAGTTAGAGATCTACCTAGAAACGATGATGGATTCTTTAACATCCGGGACCGGGTGTTTTGTCCATATTTACACACCCAATCAAATTTTATGGTCGGGGTAAGGCTTTTATGATGGATGAAGCAGATCTCAAAATTGCTCACACTTATGTTCTGCGAAATTGTCCGGAGGTGAATCAATTTTATGATCAATTCGTACACTTAATCACAAAGTACGAGCCTAATCTAAACGCAGAGCAAGTTGACAATGTGGTCGAAGACCAGTTTGCACTATGGTTTAAACAGATTGTAAGTACACGCTAAATGTCTTTAATTTGTTGTGAAAATTAGTATTACGTATTTACGCTTGAATTATTGTTCTTGTATGCGATCCGGCACGGGTTTCTAGACGGTGTGGATAATGCGGATATTCTAAAGGACCTGGCCGAGGGACCTTTGCAGAAGGCACGTCGCTATGATGTTTGTTACGTGAATGGTTATAGATTTCACACTATCTCTCATTCAGCAAAAGAAATCTCTCGAGAACAGGGGTGTCGCAAATCGATGATAAATCCGGATGAAACGACTTTTACGGAAAGTTAGAGGATATTGTTGACCTCGGATCGAGCACTTCCAAATAAAAGGGTAGCTTTGTTCAAATGTCAATGGTTTGATCAGACTACCACCGGATACGACCATGGTACGAGAATCCATCCGCGTTACAAGCGTGCGTCGTGACGCTCATATTGGTCGATTTTATAGAAAGTACGATCCGCTTGTCATAGACTATCAAGCTTCCCAAGTTTATTACTTATCTTATCCCAGTTTAAGGCAAAACATGAAAGACTGGCGAGCTGTTTGCAAAGTCAGATCAAAGCAATTTGAGGAGACTGCTTTCCAACTGGAAGAGAGATCAACCGATTTTGTGGCAAATGAAGATGTTTCTGACCTACAAGTCGCACCGTTGCGTGATCCGGCTGGAGAACTTTTACACTTAGACGAAACGGATCATGATGACAGGGAAAATGAAGACACCGACGACGAAGATCTTGTATTATCTGACGACGATGAGGTCGATGACGATTATGTAACCTAGTATTACGTATTTAATAATAATATGTTTATTTCTTATTATTTTTAAATTCGGTTGTAAGTTTTATATATTTTTTTTTTGAAGAAGTAAGTTTTATATATTTATTTTTCAAAATAAAAAAAAATAGTTTTATATATTTAAATATAGTATTTAAGATTTTATTAATTATAATAATATAATAATAATAATAATAATAATAATAATAATTAATAATAAAATAATTAATAAAAAAAAAAATCAAGAAAAGTTAAAAGGCATTGGGAAGGTAAAAACGCTTTTTACCATACCGACAAAGCACCGACTACAGCTGAGTCGCACATTAGTCGGTGCACTGAAAAGTTGTTTCACTTTCCCACGCAATCTGAAAAGTTACTGCAAGAAGTTATTATGGCGTTGAAAAATTGCACGACTAACTCCGACTACCCTATAGTCGCGGTTAGTCGGTGATGTGAAAAGTTATTTCAATTTCCCAAGCTTTCTGAAAAAGTTACTGAAGTAATTAGTAGGTGGTTGAAAATATCTCACCGACTAAGGACCGACTACGGTGTAGTCGCAGGTCAGTCGGTGACTTGAAAAGTCTTTTTGAATTTTAACGTAATTCGAGGCGTTAAGGCATTAGGCTAACGGTAAAAGTTCACCGGGTCGGCCATCGACTACGTTGTAGTCGCAGCTTAGTCGGTGATGTATTTATATATATACCCACACTTCACCAAAATCCCGTTCATTTCTTTTCTCTCCTTTAGTTCTTTCTCGTTCTTTTCTCTCTTTAGCTACCATTCTTCCTACTATTCCTACCATTCTTCGTTGATTGATGTTCATATGTTGTTTATGTGATTTTTAGGGTTTGATGTTCATATGTTCATATGTTTTTTTTTTTCAAAAACATGATGTTCATATGATGTTCATATGTTTATGTGATTTTTAGGGTTTTTTTTTTACATGTTTATAATAATAATCTTGTTTTTACATGTTTATTCATTCGAATGTTTATAATGTTTTTAGGGTTTATTTCGTTTTTTTATATATTAATGTTCATATGTTGTTTATGTGATTTTTAGGGTTTGATAATCTTGTTTTTATATTAATGTTTATTATGTTTTTGTATTTAGGTTTATGTTGTTTTTGGGTTCGTTTTTAAATTGAAATTTCAAATATATATCTTTATTTTCAAATATATTTTTTCGAGTTTTTTCAAATGTTAATGTTTATTTTTAGGGTTTTGTTTTTTTTTTACTGCTTTTTCGAATATATATGTTTTTCGAAATGTTTATATTTTTTCGAAAAATCCTTGTTAATTAGATGCCTAGATGAGAAATACTTTAGGACAACGTATGACCCGAACCGGCCAACCATACCACCCGATGTGGTACGGTTCGAAGTCGACGTTCGACCCGCGCGCACCAAATGCGAATTAGAAGAGCATTTTGTGCGGTCGATTTAGGGTGCGATGGGGCATCAATCCCTCTCCGGTGTCATCCGCTTCGCCACGTATCAATACACCGGATGATGACACGGCCCAAGGCCCGCCACGGGATGACCCTCCCTCGACCCGATCGACCACCACCCTCGCGTGGAATAGCGAAGGACGCTTGCCACCGAGCATCGCGACCAAATATCAACGTCCATTCGTAGGACGTTTGAGGCCTACCAAGATCCTAGAGGATATGCTTGGAGGTTCCTATCTAGGGCTGCTATCGATTTCTATTGGCAGCAGTTTCAAGTAAGTCTATTTACTACATTATTTGATTAACTTTAAGTTGACTTATTTGTTCAACTAATATTAATTGTTTTTGTCGTTTCAGCAACAATGGACTTGGGATCCCTCTATCACTTCCAAGGTCCGCACGGAGTGGGAGAAGAGGGCCAAGCTCCGGTACAAGGATCTTATGCATCTTCATAGGGGCCGCTATGAAGATGACAATGAATATAAGCCCAAATGGGCCGATAGTGAGGCTTGGAATGAATGGGTAAAGGCCTGGAAAAACCCATCATACCGGCCGGGCTGAGGAAGAAGAACCGTCGGCGGGGCAATGAATTGGGTGTCGCAGAAGTCACCCATACCGCGTCGGTTCGCCTCGACATTGCGCATATTGGTATATTCAGTTTTGTTGAATTTGAATTTTTTTTCTAATTATTAATTAATTACTTTGTTTAACTATTAACTTTGTTTTCACAGGAAAAAGAGCAAAACCGCATGCCGTCCTCTTATGAGTTGTTTCTACACACTCATAGAGTGAAAACAAAGGACGGGTTGCAGTGGATCAACAAAAAGTCCAAGGATGTAAATGTAAGTTTAATTGTATGTTGTTTTTTATATAATTTTTTGCTTTTTTATACAAAAAATCCGAATTTCTTATATAATTTTTTGCTTTGTTTAGGACGAGTACCAGCTCTGCTGCGAGCTTCCTCTCGGTATGCTCCGAAGAGGATATGAATGACGCCTATTTTCGTGCGAAACATATCAATCGGATGAGCCACGAAGAAGCCCAATAAGTCGTGTTTGGGGTTGGTGATGCCGAGCGTCTATTCGCGATGTTGTGGCGCGAGACCTCGAACGCCACCACTCCCCCAAGCAATTCACGAATGAGCGGTTGGATGAGCTTCAGCGTACCATTCACGAAATTACGCAAAGCCTCCAATCGAACATTCCGAGGGAGGAGTTTGACCGGCTAGTTGCCGAGCATAGGCGCTTGAGCGAAGAGGTACAACACCTTCTTAGCTTTATGCGCACGGTTTTCGCCGAAAGGGGCTTGTGCAACCTCCTCCTCCCCCACGATCCTTGTATTTTACTATTTTTATTTTTTAAGATATATATGTAAAAACAAAAACTTGTATATATTAATTTCTTTTTGGAATATTTTAATTTATGCGATTACTATTATCTTTTATTGCGTTTATTTATTAAATTGGATCGATAATTTATTTTGCTTTTTATTAAATTGATCGTTAATTTATTTTAATAATAAATAATAAAACAGTCAAATGTGGTCAACGACTATTGACCACATTTGACCGTTTTATTTTTTTATTTATAATATACCACTAGCATCCATCGTATGTTTAGTAGGTGACTAGTCGGTAAAAATATTTTCGATCCAATGACTATAGACTTCACCGACTAAATTCCTACCAACGTAAGTCGTTAATCACGGTAAAATTACGCCTAAAATGTGGTGAAAATCGTCACATAAAGTTTGAAATTTCCACCAAATTCCTACCAAACATGAGTCGGAATTAGTCGGTAAAATTAGGCGCTAAAATGTGGTCAAAATCGTCAAATCGAAGTTTGAGTTTGCTGACTAATCTCCTACTACGCGCCGCTGAGCTTAGTCGAAAATGATTAAATTAATATTTCTTAAAAACAAATAAATATCAACAAAATCGGTTTTGGTTTGCGCACTAGATAGCTACTAATACTTAGCTGATAATGCACTAACAACGACTATGAGTGGTCGCAGCTTGCGACTAAATACCTACCATGATCAAGTAGGTCGAGCTTGCGACTACTTTATCGACCCAGCTCATTTACCGACAACATTAGACCGACTAGTCATGTTTAGTCGCCGCTTAGTCGGTATAGCGGTATACCGACCGAATGCCGACTAAAATGCGTAGTCGCAAAACTGCATTTTTTTTGTAGTGTTGGTTGTACTTGATGAAATCAAAGAAACAATATGTTGATTTTTTGTGCCAATTTTATGCTTATGTTGAGACTCAGTTCCATTCCAAAATTCAGATTATTCGGACCGATAATGCCAAAGAGCTTTGTGATGGTGATGCTAAACTTTTTTATCTACGTCATGGTATTGTTCATCAAACATCTTGCCGTGACACTCCCCAACAAAACGGGGTCGTGGAGCGTAAACACCGCCATCTTCTTGAAGTGGCACGTGCTCTTTCTTTCCAATCTAATCTCCCTATTCGTTTTTGGGGGGATTGTGTTAAAACCGCGACTTATCTTATTAATCGCTTTCCATTATCCGTTCTTGGCAATGTCTCTCCATATGAAAAATTATTTGGTGAACCTCCTAACCTTTCCCACCTACGAGCTTTTGGTTGTCTATGCTTTGTTTCTACACTTAAGCATAACCGACCTAAATTCCATCCTAGGGCCGACACCTCTGTCCTTATTGGTTATTCACTCACTCAAAAAGCCTACAAAACCTATCATCCATCTACCAATTCAATTGTTTTTTCTAGGGATGTTCATTTTCAAGAACACCACTTCCCCTTTCATTATAATACCCCTACTTACTCTCCTCTATCACAATTTTACCTTCCAGCTCACACTCCCTTTCCACCTTATGATGACACTTTTTTACCTCCCACTTTATTTCCTATACCTAAGCCTACCCCACGTGCTATCCCTACCTCTCCACCCACTGTCCCTTTATCTACTACTACTTTGTCTCCACCTAATCACTCTCCTCCTTCCTTATCTTCATCCTTTCCTGATATTTCACTCACTGTGGACTTATCCCATCATTCTTTACCACCTTCTTCATCTCCTGCTTTACCAATTCGCAGGTCCTCTCGTCTTCCCAAACTTCCATCCCATTTACATGACTTTGTTTGTTCCACAGCACATTGGTGCAATTTTGTCCGATTTGACTCTCTTCCTCCTCTTCACCAATCTTTTCTTGCTTCTCAATCACACTTACATGAACCGAAAACTTATCACCAAGCAGTTCACGATCCTTTATGGGTTGCAGCAATGAATTCCGAACTCACTGCTCTCCAAAATAATCATACATGGGAACTAGTCTCACTTCCTCCTGGCAAGAAAACAGTCGGTTGTAAATGGGTTTATAAGATCAAGCTTAAAGCCGATGGGTCCATTGAGCGCTATAAGGCGCGTCTTGTTGCTAAGGGTTACACTCAAGAGTTCGGAGTTGACTTTCATGATACTTTTTCCCCTGTAGTACGCATGACTACTATTCGGTGTATTTTGGCTCTTGCGGCTTCTAGAAAATGGCCTCTTCATCAGTTGGATGTTAATAATGCTTTTTTGCACGGGGATTTACATGAAGATGTTTATATGGATTTACCGGATGGTTTTACTGCTCCTCCTCATATGGTATGCAAACTCCGCAAATCTCTTTATGGCCTCAAACAGGCCTCACGACAATGGTTTGCCAAGCTTACTTCGGCTCTTATTTCACAGGGTTTTACTCAGTCTAAGCTTGATTATTCCTTGTTTACTCATCGGTCTAATGACCTTCTTACTATTGTTGCGGTTTATGTGGATGACATTGTTGTTACAGGGAATAATACTGCTCTTATTTCTCAGCTCAAGTCCCATCTTCATGCCGTCTTTAGTATCAAAGATCTCGGCTCACTCAGTTTTTTCCTTGGTTTGGAAATTACTTATTCCACTACTGGTATTATTGTGACTCAAAGTAAATTTAGTAAAAAGCTTTTAAGGGATTCTGGTTTTGATGATCTTCCTTCTTATGTTACGCCTTTACCTCTGAATCATAAGCTTGCCGCTAATGACTCCCCTTTGTTTCCTAATCCGACGCTCTATCGTAGTATTGTTGGTAAACTGAATTTTCTCACGCATACTCGTCCGGATCTTTCTTATTCGGTCCAAGCTCTTAGCCAACATATGCAGCAACCCACTATTAATCATTTTGAGGCTCTCAAGCACACTCTTGGATACTTATCTCACACGCTTGGTCAAGGGATTCTTCTTTCTGATTGTGATAATTTGACACTTCAAGCATACTCTGATTCCGATTGGGGTGCATGTCCTGATTCCCGACGGTCTATTTCTGGGTTTATATTACTTCTTGGTCGATCTCCTATTAGTTGGAAATCCAAGAAACAGGCTACGGTTTCTAAGTCTTCTTCTGAAGCCGAGTATCGCTCCATGGCAAGTGCCTCCTCTGAGGTTGTTTGGGTGGTTCGTCTTCTTGAAGAGCTCGGGCTCACTTCTTTAAAGCCCGTTACTTTACATTGTGATAATATGTCCGCCCTTCATATCGCCCGGAATCCTGTTTTTCATGAGCGAACGAAACACTTGGAGATTGATTGTCACTTTACTCGTGACAAGGTTATGGAAGGCTTGCTTCAACTCACATACTTACCTACTTCGTCCCAACTTGCAGATATATTCACAAAAATTCTGCCATCTGCCCAGTTTCGTTCCTTACTTACCAAACTTGGCATGTACTCCCCAGCCAAGTTTGCGGGGGGATGATAAGAATATAATTGTAGCTTAGTATATTACGCGTGTATTACACTCTTCATAATATGCCAGCTGTAGCTTAGTAGTATAAAAGAACCCATGTATTACCCTCTGTGTAAATAACTGAATCATAAATAATATTTTCTCTTTCTCTACTTTTTGCCCTAACAATGGCGTAGCATTCCTAAACTTCACAAGATAATAGCCAATTGATTATGTACAATTTATGATTTAATCAAATACTTGTATTCTGTAAATGTAATACAATATTTATTTGTGTTCATTACAATTTGCACACGTCTGAAACTTCTATCAGCCGATAATTTTAAAAATTAATCAATGAAATAAAAGAGATGCCTATTTAAGTTAATCATATTTTTTTTTATTAGTGCTTATATCATATATATATTGAAACTATAACTATTAACTTAGTTTTTAAAAGCATAAACATTTTGACGATGATTGTATAAATCTGTCTAAAATAAAAAACACATAATATTAACGATAACAACAATCATGCCAGATCATCAATTCTAAAGAATTAATATCGACTTACATCAATCAAATTAAATAAAAATGAAAGAAATATTATAACTAACCGTACCAACCCATCTACGACTACAATTGTAGATTCAGATTTCCTTTTGCATTTCGTGGTTACAAAACATTTACACTTTTTTTGTGTTTCATGTTGATGATAATGCTATCCATCACTTATTATAAATATCTTGCATCTTATTTCCCACGTAATGTTTCACCATCAATCATACCATACACAAGATACAAAAGAAAAATCATTCATATCCGAAGCTGAACATATTTATTATACTTTTGTTTGTGAACTTTGTCTAATTTATATATATATTAATCGGTATTTAATTTAATTTTCAAAAATTAGCCATATAAAATACCATTACTTTACTTGTTATAAGATTTAAATACATTGATATTCACAAAAAAAAAAAAAGATTTAAATACAAAAAGATGACTTACACAAGGCAGGCTAGAAGAGGTTACTCGCATAAAAGTCATGGGGTTATTGCCACCAAAAGTCGATACCTCTTGTGGACCCACTATGTTTGAGATAGTGAACGTTGAATTGCTAACAATCTTATGATTAAGCTTGGCGGGAATCTGAAATACCACCAGAATAAATACAAATAAATTCTCTCAATACATGGTTAATATGAATGTGAACTCATTTATTAACTTTTATATATATATATATATATATATATATATATATATATATATATATATATATATATATATATATATATATATATATATATATATATATATATATATATATATATATATATATATATATTATATATATAAGGTTAATTATAAAGTGAGTTTATATTTTTTTTTTTCATTTATACCTTATTTAATTTAATGTTATTATTTGACATTATGAATTCAATTTGCATTGCTTTCCTAAACTCAACTTTTTAAAAAAAAATTATAAAACATACCCTTTTAAGGCAATATTATAAAACATACCTTTTCCTTGCTTATTTGACTTTATTTTTGATGATTAAGTTAAATCTAGCAATGAAGACCATACAACTAAAAGAAAATGACAGCATGATAGTGATTCTTTTTTTTGCATGTGCATGGTGGGCGAGACTCATTAAAAATATTGTTGGTATGTAAATGGTTTGTTTATGGGAGATGGCTAACCTTTGGTCCAAATAGAGACATAGCTATCTTCCCCGTCTTATAAGAGAAATGAGCCTCCAAGGATTGCTTCTTTCTATCAAGCATCTTTTTTGCTTTCTTCACATTTCCTAAAGGATCTTCTCCACTTTTTGTATGGCAATGAATTGGCAAGATAAATAATCCGAATTTGTTGCCCCATTTGGTTCGAATTGAGTTGCCTTTCATCATCGTCGAAATTTCCTAATTTTAATTAATATTGATTAAATTATATATTTTATTTGATTGTTTTTTACATGTATTAAATAGATAAACGAACTCATGATAACAAAGCTGGGAGTAGATTAGTGAAGTCGAATAAATAAATTTTGTGAATCAATACTTGTATTCCTGGTTGTCGTCTTAGATTAACCATGGCTATTCCTGTTATTTGAACTCCCTTCTTCAAACCTAAATATATACAACACAAAATAAAGTATGAGTTATTTCTCTTATAAATTATTCTAGCTGTTATGAATATTCGATAAAATAGAACAAACTTAAATATTTTGACAAAATATTAAATACTCAACTAAAAAATTAAAGTAAGGCTTTTATATAAGTAATTAATTATATACTATATCAAATTACTATGACAAGTGCAAGACTATACCAAAAACAATTCAAAAGCTAAAATTAAAACAAAAAAAAAGGCTAAAATGAATTACCATGAGGTGATTGACTAGTTAAATATTTTGAAAATCCGGCAGATAGAACTCCAAAGAGAACGTCATTGATAGTCTGCAAAGAGTTGGCAACATTTCAATACAAGACCTTCCTTTATCTTCTAATAATTACAATATATTCAAGTCATAATTAATATTGTTACTATTTACTAATGTAATTCTATATTAAAGTATATAACTATAATAAGTTATATAAGTTGCAAAGGGGCTTTTTTTGAAGTTGCAAAGGGGTGATTGACTTGAATTCGTTACTTCACAAATTTTTTATGATTTTGATTCTTTATCATAGGTAAAAATTACTACTAGAAATGTTGACAAAAATTAAGAAAAGTTGAATTTTTTAGTTGGTATAGAAATTTTTGTTAAATAAAAAAGTTAATATAGAAAAAAGTATTGAAACTAAAAACCTATTTATGAGTGGTTGCACCCATTAACTGCGTACAAGTTTTTGTGAACAAATATAATGTTTAAAATGAAAAAATATCTATAGCTATTACAAAAACAAAACACGGATAACATCATTAATTTTTGAAATTGCTTACGTGTTACAACCTCAACAAAAGTTCTCCTCCAAAACTCTATGATGACGTCTTTGTTAGTATGACTAATATTAATATCTTTGACTTTACTATTTTGTAATTATAACTATCATATCATCAATATTAATTAAGGTTATATGTATTGAGTAGAAACAATAAATAAAAACGGATGGACTATAACTTACCGCACCAGGAACAGCTCTTTTGACAAGTTTCATATCTTGAAGATCAAACTTAGCCGTAGCCACCATCCGCGGCCACAGCTCCACCCCATCTCCGCCGCTAATCACCGTCTTTTTATCTTTAACCCACAAAGACCTTCCAGTAAAGTTCATTACATAAACATTACTCCACCACACCGTTTTCAATATCCTCAATACTCCATTCTTTTTCTTCTTCTTTTCTCCCATCTTATTTTCTTGCTTCACTTCAATCTCACCATTTTCACCATATCTTTTGCAAGAAGCTAAATACATTGACATTAAAGTAATCCCATCTCCTATAGCATGATGAAATCTAAAAATCATACATTTTAATTCAGTAATTATATGAAATTCCCATAAGGGTTTTTCAGTACTTAAAGAAGATGAAACTGCAAAATCTGCTAATATAGCATTGATTTTATCATCATGATCATCATGTTCCTCATTACTGGATTGATCAGAAGTTGGGTTTTGATTATTATTATGATGAATTATGAAATGATCGTCGATATTGACATGGGTTTTTCTCCAGAATTCTCTCCCTTTATGATCTAATACTAATAAGCTGGAAAATCTAGGGTGTTTCATGAGGTATGAGTTTGAGAAATCTGTTTTTAAGGCTTGAATATCAAGTGGGTTTCTAAAGCCTATTGCACAATTCATTACTATATTCAGTTTTTGCTGGGTAAAGAGGCGGCCCTCTGGTGTTAGAGGTTCATCTCTGTTAATGTATTCCATGAAAACAACAAAAAATAAATCTCGTTTAATTTGGAGTTAATTAAGCTTTAAGGGAAGTATGAGAAGTGTATATTGTGTTTTTGCTTGGGTGAGTTTGATACACAACACCATCTATTTATATTGCACTTTTTCTTCTTGACAACAATAATACTCCTTCCAAATCAATTTAGTTGTCTCATTTGCTTGGGCACGGTTATTAAGGGTGATTTGGGGTCCATTAATAAAAAGGTGCTAGTTGAGGTTTTTATTTTAATTGATTAAATTAGTTATAAAGGTAGTAGTTAGAGAATTGTAAGTAGTAAAAGTGCGGGTATTTTAGTCTTCGCTTGTGTGAACATGGGTATTTAGGTAAAAAAAGATTGACAAAAAAAGAAATATGACAATTGATATGAATTTGCCAAATAAGGAAATGTGACAACTAAATTGGTTGGAAGGGAGTATATGGATGTTTTGCAATTGGTTGTTCGCTTGTTTGATCAGATTGGAAATGTTGATGTTTATTGGTTTTTAAGCTAGTTGAAATGGTCAGCCGTTTATGGAGATGTTGGTAAATATAGGTATTGATTATTAGTTGTTTATTAGAGTTGAAGTGGCTCAATATGCCAAAAACCAACAAAAAGAGCTAAACGGAGTAGATTTTTGTATCTTGGTTCAAATATATTTTTATCTGACTTAAAAGTCATTTATCAACCACTTTTTTATTTTTAGCTGTTTAACCAACTAACAAGCCAAAAGTCAAAACTCAACCAAAAAAGCTAAGTAAAAAGTGATGAACCAAACACTCCCACAATATATTTTGGGGCTTCAATTGCTTTTGGTCATGCTGACTTCCAACTTAATTTATATGTTGTGACTTCCAACTTAATAGGTGATTTGTATGTTTGGCAAATGGTTATTGATTGGTTGGCTTTGACCAACTAAAAGTATTGGTTGATATATAAGCAAATGAAGTATTTGGTTAAGTTATTTTTTGACTGTTGCCTGTTGTTTGTTTATTATAAAAAAATAGATTAAAAATACATTTTTAATTATCTTAAAACACAATTACCAAATACTTTTTTATCTTATTAGTTGTTGCAACGCGTGCTACGCACGCGCTGCACCAGATTTTAATCAAAAGTTTAAGATAGATTATTTATAGCTTAAAGAATAACTACACAAGAAATACTAAAATTGTGTTGATGATGATGAAGTCCTATCTCCTTGCAGCAACATAAGTTTACTTGTCCATAAGGATAGATGATTTGAATTGCATTGCAGCAGCCATAACACTGAATCCACATGTTCATTTTGCAGGAAAAGTATCATTGCAATGATCTTATTGGATGATCTAGCAGGATAGCAAGTACAAACTTTCTAATCCAGCACAAAATCCTTGCTTAAGGATAACCACTGAATTAATCAGAGATTATTTCATAAATTAATTGTGTTTGCACTTAGTTTACTCCTTAATACTAAGTAAATAAATACATAAATAAATAAATAAATAAATAATCATCAAACAAGCCTATTTCTGAATTTTTTTTGTTGCGTAGGGGCGAAATTGCATTCCTACCACTTCAATTTGCCAGATTTTTAGTTGTAAATTTGTACGGCCTAACATTACTTTCCTACCATTTTAAGTTTTCTAAATTATAAACTTTCAAAACATTTTTTTAATGTTTGAGGAGAGAAAAATTTATGGTTCAAATCACTCAAAACAATAGAATTTTGATTACTTCAGGAAAAAGTTTTACTAGGCTTATCTTAGTGGGTAGAGAGAGAAATGATCAACTTCATCCATACGTAGAGAAAAAGTATAATTTTGTGTGTTTAAAAAAATTGCGGTACCTTCAGATCTTCAGTCTGAGGCTCTCCCAACTGAGCTATCCCCGCAAGTTATTATTATATGTTACTCAAGTAAATATATAAAATAAGTCTAGATAAAATCAAAAAAAAAAAAAAAACTATCGCAGGGAGCTTATAGCCATATTTTATTTTTGAAATGGCTAATGGCAATATATTCACTAAATTTAATCAGGCAAAAATAAATTTAGTATGATAAAAAACATTCCGCAAAAAAATTCATGGCAGAAAATCTTCTATACGATGAATTCCCTGGAAGTTACGTATGGCAGAAAAAAGAAAAAGTGTGGACTCCAAGAAAAAGAGGATTTTCAATAGGCAGACAATATCATGTTGCACCGGGTTGTGGTGAACGATACTACCTGAGGACATTGCTCAACTTTGTGAAGGGGCCAACATCATTTGAGGACATTAGAACTGTCAATGGGGTAATACATCCAACCTTTAAGGACGTTTGCTATTCAATGGGCCTTCTCGATGATGATAAGGAATACATTGATGGAATAACTGAGGCAAGCTTTTGGGGATCGACATTTTATTTAAGAAAGTTGTTTGCAACGTTGTTGTTGTCCGGTAGTATTTCTAGACCAGAATACGTGCGGGATAGCATATGGAGATTATTGTCCGAAGATGTGCTAAATAGACAAAAATCCTTATTACAAATGCCAGGTAATTTTACTATACGAGTAATTACAATTATTAATTTCTTAGCATTTGATCATATTATCATTATATTCTATATAATTTATCAAATTTAACTGAAAATGTACCAGATTTGAACCTTACGGATCATCAATTAAGGAATTATGCCTTAAGAGATATTGAGGAGATGCTCGAAAACAATGGAAGTTCTTTGATGAATATATGTCATGAGTTGTGCCTAGATGATATTATCATCAGAGATGGAAGTAATAAGCTAATCATGGAGGAGCTTAACTATGACAAGGAATTTTTAAAAGCTGAGCTACATGCGTTACTTCCATTGATGACCGAAGAGAAGGCCCTAATATACAATGAAATTACTACAACCATCGAAAGAAGACAAGGAGGTGTATTTTTCCTATATGGACAGGGTGGGACTGGGAAAACATTTATGTGGAATATATTATGTGCAAGTCTAAGATCAAAAGGTGAAATTGTTCTACCTGTTGCATCAAGTGGCATAGCATCTTTATTACTTCCTACGGGTAGGACTGCACACTCAAGATTTGGAATACCCCTTAAGGTCACTGAAGATTCAATGTGCAGAGGCATAGAACCTAATAGTCATTTAGCAGAACTCATTAAAAAAACCAAGCTTATCATTTGGGATGAGGCTCCAATGACTCACAAACATTGCTTTGAAGCTTTAGACAGAAGTTTACGCGATGTCATTCGTTGTCGAAATGGTAAATCATCTGAATTAAGTTTTGGAGGCAAGGTTGTTGTCTTTGGTGGTGATTTTAGGCAAGTTTTGCCGGTAATTCCAAAAGGTACAAGACAAGACATTGTATTCGCAGCACTCAACTTTTCAAAGATTTGGAATGATTGCAAGGTGTTACGACTTACAAAGAACATGAGATTACGATCAGGATTGGCCAATGTTGAGGAGCTTCGAGAGTTTGCTGATTGGGTTCTCAAAGTTGGTGATGGAAAGATTGGAGGACCTAACGACGGAGAAGCTACTATCGATATACTTGAAGATTTATTAATTAAAGAAGCATTTGATCCAATAGCTGTAATTGTTGATTGCATATATCCTGGAATTCGTGAGGGTTCAACTGATAGTTCGTACTTTAAAGAGAGGGCAATACTAGCACCAACAAACGAGATTGTTGATAAGGTCAACGAACATGTATTGTCACTTTTTCCAGGAGAGGAAAGGACATACATGAGTTCGGATTCAATCGATAAATCTGACGACAATTATGGTGGCAATGACGATGCATTTTCAATTGAATTTCTCAACTCAATACGTGCATCTGGAGTTCCAAACCATAATTTAGTGTTAAAAGTTGGTGCTCCAATTATGATGCTCCGAAATATGGATCAGTCAGCAGGCTTATGCAATGGTACACGTTTATTAGTTGATCATCTTGGTGACCGAATTTTACAAGCAATTGTTATATCCGGATCAAACATTGGTTACAAGGTATTCATTCCAAGGATTACACTCACACCGACAGATAATTCTAATATCCCAGTTGCTCTACAAAGAAGACAATTTCTTGTGTCTTTGTGCTTTGCGATGACGTTTAATAAAAGTCAAGGGCAGTCACTATCCCATGTTGGTTTGTTCTTACCTAAGCCGGTTTTTAGTCATGGACAATTTTATGTCGCAGTGTCTAGAGTGACTAGCAGAAAAGGTTTGAAAATTCTCATATGTGATAAGAATGGTGAAGTATGTCATCGCACAGAGAATGTTGTCTACAAGGAGGTATTTCAAACCCTCTAAATGTTACTTATAATTTAGCTACATTTCATTCATTTAATGTTTTCTTATTATTATATTTCTAAATTTTCATGTAATATTACTTGAATAATTTTTCTTATTCTATTCTCTTATAATTTTAGTCACATATTGATCATTACACTTTAAATAAAAGAAATGAACTTAATTATATTAATATGTATTTGCTCTGTTATTTTTAAAATCTTATTTTTGATAGATATTTACGCTAAAAAATCCGTGCATTGCACGGGTTTTATAGTAGTACTAATAATTAGCGTAGGGAATATATAAACAACATGAAGGAGCGTGTAAAAGTTATTGAGGAGATAAGGTTTGTGTTAAAAAAGCTATAAATTCTCATTCAAAAAAGAGTAATATAAATATACAAGTTAAGAGAATAATTGCGGAAATGAAACTTCTTAAACTAAGCCTATAAACTAGGTAAGTAAAATAAAATAATAAAGACTTTACAAATCATGGTGGACGAAAAAGGAACATCTATAATGGCTTTAATGGGAAAATTTACGATGTTAACTCAGTCTAAATCACGTGTGTTAGGAAAATCATATTTTTTGCAAAATTTAGAGTTAACCCTGCAGCGGGTGAGTATAGATCAACCAAACATGAATGGAAGATGTTCTTCTATAAAACATCAATAATTAAAGATGTTCGTTTGTCTAAAATTTCATAATATTTAAAAATCCATACACACGGGTTTCTATCTTAGTATACTGAAAATTTTGATTTTTAGAATATTGAGTCAAGAAGCTATAATAAAGAAAAGAGAAAAAGATAACAGAGAGATTATCTTTGCCTAATATCCATCCTGAAAATGGGCATCCAATGAGATAGCGAATTTTGTTGATCAAATATTGAGCACAAATTCTTGTGAGTGACGAGAGACTATCTCTAAATGAATTGGCCCATAAATAAAAATGCAAAGTAAAAGTAGATATTAACCTTTAATGAGCTGGGCCTGAAAAATGTCTTTCAGAAAGACGGTCTCACAGAAGACTAATTGAATATTGAGTGGTACGCAGAAGCGGTTTAGTAAAAGCGCCAGCAAGTTAATAATTTATAGCAATGTAAAACTCACAACTTTGATTTCCTGGTTTCATGTTTTCTCAGATGATCATAAGCAGGATTTTGATGCTAACAAATGTTGGAATCTCTTGCGAAAATTCATTTGAATTCGAAGGTACTTTGAAAGAAAAGGATCGAAATTTATTTAATGGACAACTCACTACAAAAATTTTGCAAAATTGCGACTCAGAAATACCGACTGCGGTACTTTAGTCGCAATTTCCGACTAAAATACCGACCAAAAGCATGTGGTCGGTACTACCGACTAAATACCGACCAAATGTGATATGGTAGCAAACCACAGACTAATTTGCGACCAAACCTATAGTCGCTAGATTAACGACCAGCGAGTTGGTCGGTAGTTGGTCGGAAATTTCAAAAAAAAAAAAAATCAAAACAATGTCCATAAAAAACTTTTCCCCGACTGATTTCCGACCAAGCTTTGGTCGTTAAGTAGTCGGAGGGTTCCTGATTTTGTCTATAAATACCCCTTCACGTCATTTTCCAATTGCCCCTTTCGCTCTTCTCTCTATAATCTATATGACTATATGTTTTTTTTTTGTCATACTCCTCCTCTCACTCCTACTTGAGTGAGAATTAGATTAAGTAGGGGTGGAGGTGGAGTGTGATAAGTTGAAAAACATTAATAAAATGGTTCAATCATAATAAAAATATGGCAAAATTTAATATTGATCTTGGAGAGGTTTTAACTTTGTCATGTTTTCACTTGCCGTTCTTACTGTACCCACACTCGGTTTCATCACTTAAGTGTGGGTACATCAAGGACAAGTTCTGAAACATAAATCTAACGGTTGGTCCATCGTTTCAAAAATGGCAATATTTGATATTAAAGGTATCAACCACATTATAACTCAAAATGGCGGAAAAAGCTCTTAAAGTTATCTTGGTTTCAAGTGTTTGCTTGAGGCTATTATCACTAGAACTATCGAGATTGTAACAATTGTTCTAGTGATGATAGCCGCAAACTAAAACTCAAGAAACTCAAACCACTTTGTGAACAAGTCAAGTTAGAACCGTCAGTCATCTGCTTATTAGCTTCTAGAAATGCCCAAAAAAACTTGGTGTATCAATAGGTGTACGTGTCAAGAAGTAATAGGTTATGTTGATTAACATAGCTATTTTTTCACGAAAAAAATTATAATGAGTTTTTTTTCGTGATTTTTGTTGTAATAATTATCAGTACTCAATTGAAATATATGTTGTTCTTACTTATTGTCTGTATGTTTACTATAAAATGTGTTAGAAGCGCTTAAAATATGTTTCTCAAAATTGTAGAAAATGAGCAGCGTATTATTTTACTTATATTTGCTCTTGAAAAGAATAATTTTTGATTTGCAAGCGTTGGTTTGCGATAGTGGTACTTACGCCTATTCTACTACCTCTAGTTCATCAGCGGATGGCTCCCATTTGTTTTAAGATATGAACAATGTCAAAAACATATAGGAGCCATTTAAGGAGTGAATTAGAGGAGTATAGGTTGTAAAGTCCACTATCGAGCGACTACGCCATTGCAATGAAAAAATTTTCTTAGTAGAATCATCATAAGTAAAGATACGATGCTTATTTTCTATTTTTGAGAAACATACTTAACGTTATTAATTTTATAGTACATCGCATAACTAGTAAGGAAAACACAATTTCAACTTAGTACTAATAATTTTTTAAACAAAATGGCCGGAAAAAAAGCTCATTTTAATTTTTTTTTTTTTAAGTACACCGACTACACCCCGACTACACCTTTAGTCGCTGGGTAGTCGGTGACTATGGTCAAATGGCAGGTATTGTTGGTCAAAACCACTTATTACCTCAGTATCCGTGTGTATAGCGACTAACTTGCGACTATGAGTGCAGTCGCCAGTCAGTCGGTGATGTCAAAATTCAAAAACTTTTAAGTGCGCACATCTTTTCATGACCGACACTATACCGACTATGGTGACGATGCTGATCGTCGGAAAATTGCACTGTTCTATAAATAGCCGTTTACGTAAATTTATTTTACGTAAATCTATCTTACGTAAATCTTTCTTACATTTTACTTCCTTACTTTCTCTTTACATTCTGCAACAATATATTTTTTTCACTTACGAGCAATGGACTTACGAGCTGAAAGAAGTTGGATGTACCAACGAAGTTCTAAAGGATTTTTTAATATCAGATATTTAGAAGGGGTCGAAGAATTTATACAATTTGCAAAAAAAAATCAAATTGAAATTAGGTGTCCGTGTAAATAGTGCAGTAATCGTAGAGTATGGGGTGTAGATGTCGTAAGAGATCATCTGTTAAAGAAGGGGTTTGTTGAAAACTACTACGATTGGTACCGACAAATGTTACGGCATTGCACCAATTTGTACCGAAGTTCTGGAAACCAGTTCGAATCCGTATGCACAAATGGTGTATGCGATCGCGCGAGTGTTTTCGGATACACATCATCATTTTCACCGCATCATGATGATGTAATCGCTAATGTACCATACTCGCGTCATAGCGATGAAGATCCAGAACCCTATATCGGCAGTTCTTTGAAATGCTAAGGTGCCATACTTGTACCACAGGCCGAAAACGCATACTCGGATGCTCGGTCATAGGAAGGATGTCTAGCGAAGACGGACTTTAGTATTCGAGAGACTTTATGATGAATTATGTCAATTCATTATTGAGTTATTCTAGAAAGATAATCGGATGACAAAGAGTTTTACGACCGAAGAAGCAAATTTACTCTTGGATTGCTAGAGAAGATTGACTGTTGTGTTAATGGGTGTATGATTTATTGGGGCCCCACAGCGAGTATGACCCAATGTGGTGAGTGTGGTGTTTCCAGATGGAAATCAGATAATAACCCAAGAAAGCAGTTCCACTACTTTCCCATTGGTCCTAGGCTACAACGGTTGTATGCGTCTGCGACCACTGCCAGCCACATGAGGTGGCATGCGGAGCATCGTACAGAAGATGGAGAGATGTGTCACCCCTCGGACAGTGAGGCCTGGTTGAATTATTGTTCTTGTATGCAGTCCAGGGACGGGTTTCTAGACGGTGTGGATAATGCGGATATTCTAAAGGACCTGGCCGAGGGACCTTTGCAGAAGACACGTCGCTATGATGTTTGTTACGTGAATGGTTATAGATTTCACACTATCTCTCATTCCGCAAAAAAGAAATCTTCTGAGAACAGCGGGGTGTGCGTCAAATCTGATGATAACAGTCCGGATGAAACAGACTTTTACGGAAAGTTAGAGGATATTGTTGACCTCGAGTATCGAGCACTTCCAAATAAAAGGGTAGCTTTGTTCAAATGTCAATGGTTTGATCGACTACCACGGATACGCCATGAGTCGAGAATCCATCCAGCATTACAGTGGGTCGGCGTTCATATTAGTGATTTTATAGAAAGTACGATCCGTTTGTCCTAGCCTCTCAAGCTTCCCAAGTTTATTACTTATCTTATCCGTTTAAGGCAAAACATGAAACGGCGAAATGTTGTTTGCAAAGTCAGATCAAAGCAATTTGAGGAGACTGCTTTCCAACTGGAAGAGAGATCAACCGATTTTGTGGCAAATGAAGATGTTTCTGACCTACAAGTCGCACCGTTGCGTGATCCGGCTGGAGAACTTTTACACTTAGACGAAACGGATCATGATGACAGGGAAAATGAAGACACCGACGACGAAGATCTTGTATTATCGGCGGCGTGAGATATGATGGTCGATTATGTAACCTAGTATTCGAAGTTTTATATATTTATTTTTCAAAATAAAAAAAAATTTTTTTTTTGTAAGTTTTATATATTTTTTTTTTGAAGAAGTAAGTTTTATATATTTATTTTTCAAAATAAAAAAAAATAGTTTTATATATTTAAATATAGTATTTAAGATTTTATTAATTATAATAATATAATAATAATAATAATAATAATAATAATAATAATAAATAATTAATAATAATAAATAATTAATAAAAATTAATAATAAGAAAAGTTAAAGGCATTGGGAAGGTAAAAGCGCTTTTTACCATATGCAAAAGCAGACTACGGTAATTGCATTAGTCGATTAGCTGTTGAAAAGTTGTTTCACTTTCCCACTAATCAGAAAGTTCTTGCAAGAGTTATTATGGCGTTGAAAAATTGCTTAGACTAACTCCGAGCTACCCTATATTTGCAGGTTAGTCGGTGATGTGAAAAGTTATTTCAATTTCCCAAGCTTTACGAAAAGTTTGCAAGTAATTAGTAGGTGGTTGAAAATATCTCCCCGACTAAGGACCACTTACTGTGTAGTCGCGGTCGTCGGTGACTTGAAAAGTCTTTTTGAATTTTTAGCGTAATTCTGAGGCGTTAAGCATTAGGCTAAAGCGGTAAAAGTTCACCGTAGGCCATCGACTACGTTGTAGTAGCGCTTAGTCGGTGATGTATTATATATATACCCACACTTCACCAAAATCCCGTACATTTCTTTTCTCTCCTTTAGTTCTTTCTCGTTCTTTTCTCTCTTTATCTACCATTCTTCCTACTATTTTTTTAGGGTTTTGTTTTTTTCGAAATGTTTATATTTTTTTTAGGGTTTTGTTTATTTTTTTTCTGCGTTTTTTTCGAATATATATGTTTTTTTCGAAATGTTTATATTTTTTTTTCGAAAAATCCTTGTTAATTAGATGCCTAGGATGAGAAATACTTTAGGACAACGTATAGACCCCCGAACCGGTCAACCATACCACCACGATGTGAGTCAGGTTACAATTCGCAGTTGACCACTGCGCGCACCAAATCGCGAATTAGAAGAGCATTTTGTGCGGTCAGATTAGAGCGCAGGGGCTCAATCCTCTCCGGTGTCATCCGTGCTCGCCGTATCAATACACGGATGATGACCGCCCAAGGCCTGCGGGATGACCTCCCCCGCATTGCATCGACCACCACCCTCGTGGAATAGCGAGTAGACGCTTACCACCGACACTGGCGACCAAATATCAGCGTCCATTAGTGGGCGTTTGAGGCCTACCAAGATCCTAGAGGATATGCTTGAGGTTCCTATCTAGAATCGCTTCGATTTCTATTGCGCAGTTTCAAGTAAGTCTATTTACTACATTATTTGATTAACTTTAAGTTGACTTATTTGTTCAACTAATATTAATTGTTTTTGTCGTTTCAGCAACAATGGACTTGGGATCCCTCTATCACTTCCAAGGTCCGCACGGAGTGGGAGAAGAGGGCAAGCTCAGTCAAGGATCTTATGCATCTTCGTAGGGGCTATGAAGATGACAATGAATATAAGCCCAAATGGGCGATAGTGAGGCTTGGAATGAATGGGTAAAGGCCGGAAAACCCATCATACCGGGCCAGTGAGGCGAGGAAGAAGACGTCGTGAGGCAATGAATTGGGTGTCGCAGAAGTCACCCATACGGCTCAGGTATCGCCGTCGGACATTAGCATATTGGTATATTAGTTTTGTTGAATTTGAATTTTTTCTAATTATTAATTAATTACTTTGTTTAACTATTAACTTTGTTTTCACGGAAAAGAGCAAAAGCGCATGCCGTCCTCTTATGAGTTGTTTCTACACACTCATAGAGTGAAACAAAGGAGCGGTTGATAGGATCAACAAAAGTCCAAGGATGTAAATGTAAGTTTAATTGTATGTTGTTTTTATATAATTTTTGCTTTTATACAAAAACCCAATTTCTTATATAATTTTTGCTTTGTTTAGGAGCGAGTACCGCCTCTGCGAAGCTTCCCTCGAGGCTCGAAGAGGATATGAATGCGCCTATTTTCGTGTCACAAACATATCAATCGGATGAGTACGAAGAAGCCCAATAAGTCGTGTTTGGGGTTGGTGATGCGCAGCGGTCTATTACGCGATGTTGTGGCCGAGACTTCGAACCGCCACTCCTCCCCGAGCAATTCCGAATGGCGGTTGGATGAGCTTCAGATACCATTCCGAAATTACGCAAAGCCTCCAATCGAACATTCGAGGGAGGAGTTTGACGCTAGTATGATCAGCATAGGCTGGCGAAGAGGTACAACACCTTCTTAGCTTTATCGCGGTTTTACTGCCGAAAGGGGCTTTGCAACCTCCTCCTCCCCACGATCCTTGTATTTTTACTATTTTTATTTTTAGTTTTATATGTAAAACAATAAGTTGTATATATTAATTTCTTTTTTAATATTTTTATTTATCGTTTACTATTATCTTTTATTGCGTTTATTTATTAAATTGGATCGATAATTTATTTAGCGTTTTTATTAATTGGATCGTTAATTTATTTTAATAATAAAATAATAAAACTGGTCAAATGTGGTCAACGACTATTGACCACATTTGACCAGTTTTTATTTTTTTATTTATAATATTACACTAGCATCCATGTATGTTTAGTAGGTGACTAGTCGGTAAAATATTTTCGATCAACAGACTATAGACTTCACCAGACTAAATTCCTACCAGACGTAAGTGTTAATCATCGGTAAAATTCGCACTAAAATGTGGTGAAAATCGGTCACATAAAGTTTGAAATTTCCACCAAATTCCTACCAAACATGAGTCGTGAATTAGTCGGTAAAATTAGGCTAAAATGTGGTCAAAATCGGTCAAATCGAAGTTTGAGTTTCTGACTAATCTCCTACTACGGTAGCGTCTGAGCTTAGTCGAGCAAATGATTAAATTAATATTTCTTAAAACAAATAAATATCAACAAAATCGGTTTTGGTTTGCGCTGACTAGATAGCTACTAATACTTAGTGGTAATTGCGACTAAGCAAGCGACTACGTCTTGTGCGGGTTGCGACTAAATACCTACCATGTTCATGTTGGTCGAGCTTGCGACTACTTAAAATTTTTATGTGACCGACTAAAATGCGTAGTCGCAAAACTGCATTTTTTTTGTAGTGACTAATATAATCACCAATACTTTAGTAGTACTAAAATTTTTATGTGACATTCCTAAGAGAAAGGGAAGGATAACTAACAACTAACAATCACAATATATACAGTAGACACTCACATTCAAGCATTAACAAATGGAAGTTATAGGGGTTAGGGGCCAACATAAAATCATCTAATACAAAAACACGCACAAATAGCAACGATACAACACATCGCCTAGAGAACGCTATATGAATTTAATCAAGCAACGACGGGCTATAGCCTTTTGCTTGTGGCTATTTAAATGGACGCTAAATTAAACGTGACGCCAACAAATTGCCTAGATAAGTGACGTCCCACCCTGTCGTCATCTTCTAAAAAATTTAGAAAAACAACACCGTCACTAATTTCAAAAAAAATTCCTATGATTATTGTTGTGATTAATTGTAACTTGAGTGCACAAATTAAAAGGTTTATTCATGAGTGAACTCTTAGGATTGAATCCTATGCGGTTGTTAATTGGTGATTTAAGTTGGTAACTTAATATGATGTTGAATGTGATGGTTAAAGCATGAATTAATGGGACTTGATGAAGAAGTATAAAGGTATAATGCAAGATGCTCTACTATGCAAAACGAGCAGAAACTGTTCAGGAGAAATCTGATGGTCGCTCGACTCAAGCAGACCGTTCTGTTTGGTTGAGCAACAAGTCAGAATATATCCAATTGCTTTTGTTTCTCTGCTCGACCCACCTGCTTCAACAATTCAAGTGCATGGAGGTGTTACAACTCATTGAATATCAGCTGATTAATTCTGTTAATGCTGTTTATTATGCAATTTACTAGCTATATTGAATTATATGTAACTCTTAGAGTATCAAGCATTATAAATAGTGAGCAAGAGTGATCATCCAAACACATCCACAAAATAACTCAAGCCAAACACTAGCCTAATCTCTTCTCTAATTGTAATTCTCCATTTGTGATAATATAAGAGATACTACATACCGGAGGATGTAGCCTAAATTGGGTGAACCTCGTTAGATTCTTTTGCGTCGTTTATTATTGCATTTTATTTCCTTCAAACATCGATTTCATTTGATAGCGTAATTTGTTTCTCACAAGACTTTGCAGTTTCGATCTTGGTGATATTAGGGATTGAAATACATCGTTCTATCTCTAATATAATATCATTTTCATTTATAATGCTTACGTTTTAATTGTTATTGTTAATTTATAAATTATTTTAATAATAAATGTTAATATATTTTATTATGAATATTAATATTATTCCATTTTATAAAAAATATTGATATTATTTTTTTGTTGTAAACATTAATATTATTTAATAAAAATATTTTTTGATTTATTATTAATTAATTTTTTTTAATTTTTACATCTATTTTATTAAAAATATTCTATTTAAGAAAATTTATAGAAATTCAAATAAAAAATTCTCCCATTTTTATGTAATTATTTACAATTAGATCTGGGAAAACAGTCGGTCGGTCGGGTTTTGGGTCGGATCAATTTTGGTCCGGTCAATTTCGGATCGGATCATACTCGGGTCGGGTTATTTTCGGGTCAGTCACTCCGGATTCCAGATCAGTTTGGATTGACCCAATGGGTCATGACTTATAAAATATTTTTAAAAATATTTTTCATATTTTATTATTTTTTACAATAGTCATGCCCGTATTTGTATTTTTAACACAAGATTCGTATCCGACCTGCCTCATATCCATAAGAACGGATCAAGTCTTCGGATACAGGGTGGGTCCATTAACCATCACCATCCCTAATCATGACATACGATTTTCAAATATATGATGCGTAAAATAACATTAAATATCTTCTAAATTTTCATGGGAGTAAAATAGGTGTGGAATACACATTTTAAAGGATTTGTAAGATGCGCGCTTTACAATAGGAATTGTGTCATCCTTTTTCAGAAATATTCATAACAATGGTAAAAACGATATGTTAAAAATCTTCTCAGTTTATATGCTTGATCGATAGATGAATAACTAAGAACTTATTACGGGATACCATTTTTATAAGTGTAGATGTTAAATATATTTGAATTTGCATGCGAGGAAAATAGGTGATTACAACGTCCTTTTTTCGAAGAGAAATTACGATTTAAAAAAAGCGTAAAATGTTTTTTTTTTTTGCGTGTTATTTGAGATATTGTACCGAGTTTTGAGATTAAAGGAATATACTCAAAATGTTGATAAACTTTGGAAATTAAAATTATACTTTGAAACTTTTTGAAAATTGAGATTTTTATATTAAACTGATATTAGACCTGTCAGATCGGATCGATCGGGTCGGTTGTCGGTCGGATTATTATCGGATTGGTCATTTTACGGGTTAACTCATTTTCAGGTCGGTCGTGTCAAGGAACCAACTCAACCAAAAGCTTAAGCTGATGGTTGAGGCCCCAGGATATGTTATATACTCTAACACGCCCCCTCACACGAGAGCCCTTTGGGCTAGAAGTGTGGATGCAGCACATGCCCTCCTCATACATGGCGCTAAATTTTCCACTTTAAATGAGGGGTAGTTGAGAATCGAACCTGTGACCTCTTGTCACCCTGACTTCTGATACCATGTCAAGGAACCAACTCAACCAAAAGCTTAAGCTGATAATTGAGGCCCCAGGATATGTTATATACTCCAACAGGTCGGTTAGGGTTTTTTCGGTAGGTTTTCGGATTAATTTTCGGGTCGGATCAAATTTTCCCAGGTCTATTTACAATGAATATGTTATAGAAAAATCTAAAATGAGAATATTAGTCTTAAAATCCAAAGTAGTAGGATAAGTGTTTAAAATTCCAAGTGAGAGATGAGAAATCAGAATTGAGAGATGAGAAATTATTAAAGAAGTTGTAAATGGAGAATGAGTTCCTTTTATAGACAACCTTTGAACCTGATAATGCACTGTCAACGGCTTTGACAAACGAAATAGCGACAACCAGACTACGGCTTGACGACCGAAATAGCATCGGCCTGACTACGGCTTGACGACCACGCCAAAGATGGAGACGACTTGACTACGATCCTAGTTTGTCGTTATTCTTTTGAAAAGAATAAATAAAAATATTAAAATTTTTAATAAAAAGAAATTGGCAAAGGCGTGGCTAAGGCCACAGGTCCACGCCCCGTTTAGCGATGTCCTAAGACCTCGCCAAGTTGTCGCTCTAGGGTAGTCTAGGGCCACCGCCATTTTGACATCTAGAACTACATAATGTTTTGGCGTTGTTAGCACGTCGCAAGGGCGTCTCCATTTTCTAAAAAGACGATAAACTAATCTACAGCCATTTGTCAAATTGTCCCATTATAATTCATTGCGCCCATCACCTTATTAACATATATTTAAAGTTGGGAGTCACATAACGAAGAGTAATTAAAATCTCAAAATATATTACTATATAGATTATTATTCTTGCCAAGAAGAAAAGGTGCAATATAAATGGATGCTGTTGTGTAGCATATCAAACTCACCAAAACAAAAACACAATATCAAAAGCTTAAGCTGATAGTTGAAGCTCCAGAATATGTTATACTCCCTCCTATTTAACCAAAATGTTCCATTTCTATTTTGGGTCAAGTCATTCAAAATGTCTCATTTCCATTTTTGGCATGGATTTTTTACCCTTATTCACTTTACCTATTTACTTTTTAACCTTAATAAACTTATCTAATTTTTTCCTAGGGACCCATTTTGACCCAAAATGTCCCATAATATCACTCTCTCTTCTACTTAAAGGGACCCATTTTGACTCACCTTAAAATCCGTGAAAAGTCAAATGTCCCATTTGAGTTGCATAGGAGGGAGTATATTCTAACACATTTCTCTTATAAACCGGGAAGATAGCTATGTCCCTATTTGGACCAAAGGTTAGCCATCTCCCATAAACAAACCATTACTTACCAACAATATTTTTAATGAGTCTCGCCCACCATGCACATGCAAAAAAAATTAAAAAAAAATCACTATCATGTTGTCATTTTCTTTTAGTTGCATGGTCTTCATTGCTAGATTTAACTTAATTATCAAAAATAAAGTCAAATAAGCAAGAAAAAGGTATGTTTTATAATATTGCCTTAAAAGGGTATGTTTTATAATTTTTTTTAAAAAAGTTGAGTTTAGGAAAGCAATGCAAATTGAATTCATAATGTCAAATAATAACATTAAATTAAATAAGGTAAAAATGAACTAAAATTGACAAAAAGTCTAAATTAATAGCTCTCTTATCAATTAACCTTTTATTATGATCATGTTGGTTTTTAATACTGTGTCAAAAAATAACTCAAATAATCAAAAGTTAAATTGATAATCAAAATGTTTTATACAATCTATATATATATATATATATCTTAAAGATGTAAGTCACTATTTACTCTTACGAATATATTTATATAAAAGTTAATAAATGAGTTCACATTCATATTAACCATGTATTGAGAGAATTTATTTGTAATTTATTCCGGTGGTACGTATTTCAGGTTTCCGCTAAGCTTAATTATAAGATTGTTAGCAATTCAACGTTCACTATCTCAAACACAGTGGGTCCACAAAAAGTATCGACTTTTGGTGGCAATAACCCCATGACTTTTATGCGAGTAACCTCTTCTAGCATGTCCTGTGTAAGTCATGGCTAATTTTTAAAAATTAAATTCAGAAACCCATTAATAAATTTTTTTTGAGATGAAACTGATTAATAAATTTAATAAGATAAAGTTCAAAAAAGTACTATAATAAATTTAGTTAGTTCCGGATATAAATTAATGAATTTTCTTTTGTATATTGTATATGATGTGATTGATGGTTAAACATTGGACAAAGATGCAAAATAAAGTATTTATGTCATTATGTGGATGTAAACATCAGCTTGAAACACGTAAGATGGATAGTACAACTATCAATCGTTTTGTATTAATGCTTTAGTTACTCGCTCCAATTCACTATTAATTTTTTCATTTACTTTATACACTTATGCATTATTAAAAATAATTATAAAAAGTTGAATTGAATAATTCTTGCAATTAGATGAGTTAAACAAAATTCCACATGACTATGTTTTTACTTATAGATTAATAATAAAATACATATTAAGAGTAAGAAATAATTATTGTTAAAAAGAAAATTGAACGTTAGTGCTGAATTGGAGGGAGTATTATTTTTGTCGTTTATTTTGCGTTTTTTTGTTTAATTTTTATTTTTTTTTCTTTTATTAAACAGTTTATTCAATCATTATTCAATTGTTTATGCTTTTAGAAACTAAGTTAATACTTTTAATTATATAACTTCAATATATAATACATAGGTAAATTTACACCAAATGTCCTATTTAGTTTTTATGCTATATCCAATGCACTAATTCAATTTAAAATATTTCTAATTGGGCAAAATTAAAAATTATAAAAATTGATATAAATAAAATTTAAATTGAAACGAATAAAACATGATCTCACATGATGACATACATTTTGATATTTTAAGTAAGAATAAAATACAAATTAAGAGTCATCGCGAATAGAGTCAAAAAATCAAAAGGGAAATTTTAACAGAATTGTTAGCGCTAATTTTCGCCTATTTCAACTGTGGTTCCCCATTAAAAAGAGATAAAATTGCAATAATTGACTGTCTCTACAATCATTAAAATATAATTATTACGAGTGTGTAAATGTAATAATTTAACGGCAATTCTTGTACGAGACGAGCCTACAAAAATAGCCCAAAATATTTAATTGTTATAATTTAGAGACAAAATAAATAGAATAACCAAAAACCATTTGAACAAAAGAGATCGTTGCGGTCATTGGTAATCGATACTAAATGATGTAAATTTAGTAGGTTTATCTCTTGACAAGTTTAATGGTATGACTATTCTCGTTCAACAATCTCATTTTCTTCACAAAATTCATTTCAATATTACCATATACGGTATCAGACTATTAGATGATTGTGAAAAATTGTGAAGAAAAAAACTATTTTATGATCAAACTTTTATTACCATAGGAATGACATTATACATATCATGGAAACTTACACTACAAATCATTCTTATTCTCACCATTTAGTACTGATTAACAAATAGGCATAATAGTACATAAGTAGTACTCCCTTTGTCTTTTTTCAAATATCCAATTTGCTTTTGGGTTACCATTCATCAATTACTCTTAATTTGTATTTTATTCTTAATTCATGCATTAATATAAAGTTTATTTATGTCTAGTTTTTACAATTTTTAATTATAGATATCATCTCTATTAAGTATTGAATTAATGCATTGAAAAACGTACAAAAAGCAAATGAGATATTTGCAATGAAACATAGGGAATACATATATAATACCTTCTCCATTCTTATTTATTTGCACCATTTGCTTTTTCACAACTCTCAATACACGAATTCAATCGTTAATATCTCTAATTATACATATATATAAAAAATTATGAAAATTCAAAATTAATAAACTTTGATCAAAACGATTCAAACAAGATCTCATATGACCATGGGCGGATCTACTAAGTAACAATGGGTAGCATAGGCTACCCATGATTATTGTTTTAGAAAAATTAATTTTATTTTTTTTTGTTATAATGTATTTCCTTCGTTTCACTATACTTGCTATATTTGACTTTTTACTCTATCCAATATGTTACTCTAATCATTTATGTATTGATTTTTACACATCTAAAAATTATATAAAAAGTTAATTTTATGATAGTATGCGATTAGACGATTAGAATAAAATCTCACTTGCATATATTTTTACTTAAATATAGTTGTTCAAAACAAACTTAATGACCCGGTATTATTTCGACCTTGAAACCAAACTCGATTTTGACGCGACTTAATAATGGATTTACAATTACATAAAAAAACCAATATAGACACAAAGCCCAATTTTGAACTAAACACCTAATAAGAAATCAAACCGATGACCCAAATAAACACCTCGAAGGTCGTAATAAGCTTAAAGGAAGAATAATATCAATAATAGTAATGTAGCAAGTAGTTTAGAGGAAGTATTTCACTATGTCAAACTTTGATCTCGTTGTAACATATAATTTGTACGATGCGGTGTGGATGACATATTTCACCCTTTTCATTTTATACTAGTAGTGACATGAGATTATTATTGCGATATTTGCAGTAATGAAAAATTTTTTGGTTGTTCATTTTACAAACAAAAATTCTACCGATTTTTTTATTAATTTATTTCAACACATTGGTGCTACCCTTGATTTTTAATTCTGAATCCGTAACCGTATATAACTATATTTCAACTTATAGATTACCGGCAATATAAAAATCAATTTGGTTAATGAATAGTAGCAAAGTCAACTATTTGAAAGTAAAAAAAACCCGAAGAAGTAGAAGATAAAATACTAAATAGTCAACGTTCACCAAAAAAGTAAAATTTTAGCCACGTCATAATTAAAATCTTTGATGCTCTCTTTTTATGAGCTTAATGGTATTACATGCTCTAAAATAGTGGTAATTTGTTATGATATATTTTTATAATGATGTAGCTAGTAACATTTGAATATATAGAGTTCTTCATTTGAAGTAAAGAATCATAGAAGCAGTTGACTAAAACTTCAGGGTCAGAGATGATATCCTTAGCTACCATCACTTGTAAATCAGCTTTACCTGCATAACTTACCATATGCAATGTAATAGCCTGTTCAAATGAATAACAAGACCACAGAACAAATTAATATAATACTATATATAGCTTAATGCAAATGATTTAAATCGCGGTCTCATTTATTTTAGGGCTCAATGTGAAATATAATAAGGGTCTTTAAATATTTCAGTCAATCTCCTGAGAGACCGTCTTTCTGAGAGACATCTCTCAGGTCCAATCCATTATAGCTTATTGCCTACATTTACTCTATATTTTCCCTAATGGACCAACCCAATTAGAAATCGTTTGATAGGTAATTATAATATAATAGACTTTTGTTTTGTATTGTTAATAGTTTAACTATTTTATAAATAAAGCTCTAATAACATATATTGCATAGCAAAAAAGTAAATACAAAAATTTATTTCAAGTTAATGTCAACTTTTTTTTGGACATTGGGTGAATGGGGGATTGTCTATTTTGCCCTTGCTAATTTACGACCATGCTATTCCCTTTGTCTATTTATTGGGTGCAGGCCTATTTCTGAACTTTCAGTGGCCAAGGGGCGAGACTAGAAATAGGGCCCCTTATCGGCATTATTAAAATTTTCTCATTACTATCCTCATAATATTATTTATTGGATTCACGAAAAGCTAAATTATCTTGTGATTCTTCTATTTATTGAATTTATTTTCTTTTTTTCTTTTTTCACTACAAGATGTATATTTTTGTGGCAACATTATTATAATATGATAATCACAAATTCTTAAATGGACGATCTCACCATGTAGACATGTCTCATAGTTGGGTTAAATAGTCCAATAGTAGAATATTTTAGCTTATAGGCTTCTACTTTTGAGATCGTCTCACTGTGAGACGGTCTCATACAAGACGAATTGGTAATAATATAAGTAAAATTAAGATAAAGCATTATAACCTGATTCTAAAATATTGAGTACCATGATTTCCCAAATTGCAATCCCTCTAATTCACTGAATCGTGAACATTGCATGTCAATAATATTCCACTATCACTTTTAATTCTCTAATTTTTTTAATATTTAAATATAAATTTAAACCTATAGAATCACCCCGGGTCAAATACGGCTGTAATTGGGTGCAATTTAGTAAAAAGGAGAAAACTGAGTATCAGATGGAGAAAAATTATAAATATAATTTGCACACGAGATTCAAAAAATAAAAAATGAGACCAATTTCAAAAAAAGAATACAAAATAAAAAAAGACTAAAATAAAAAGTAAAACAAATTGCGAAGGGAGAAACAATAACTTACATGAGGTAGGCTTGAAATATTCAATCTTACGTACTTAATAGGGTTGTCGGCAATTGCCATCTCTTCTTGAGGACCCATAATATTTGAGATTATTAAAGAAGTATTGCAAAATATCCTTCGAATGAACCAAGTAAAGATCTACATTATTAATATGACAGTTAATTAGCAAGGTAAAATTAAAGGAAATATATTTATATATATAAGATTGATATTTTATAAACTTAAATTAAATTTAAATACAATTTCTATTTTATGTTCTGTAGTATGAGAGAGTTGTTCGACTTAATTATTTCATAAAATAATTAAAATATCAACAATACAAAATAAAAGAAGTATTATTATTTACTACGTATTAAATGTTTAGGAGCTTTTTTATCTTTCGCTCTAAGAAGACCACCCTGATTATTGATTTGGATCTCATATTTTAGACACCCTATGCAGCATACTGCATACATTGATATATACAATGAGAAAATAATACTAATATTTTTAATAAATTCAATAATAACTTTATATAATCAGTATGAAATATTAAAACGTACAATAAGTCTCATCTTTAAATGATTTGACTTACAAAAATTTTATCTCAACATTATTTTGTAATATAAATTATTGTATATGAGTCGATTTCATCAGACACTCTATCCATGAGTAATGAGTTAAATACCCAATTAATAATACAAATTTTGATTTTGAGAATATAAATGCATTGTTTTGTGGCTATCTATCTTTGCGAGACTGTCTTTCACGAAATGTAGATACTTTTAAAAAATATAATCTCTATTTCAATGCATGAGCGATTTTGGGTGTGCGGGCTGGTAGATGATTGAAGTTTGACTAAACATATAAATGATCAGTGCCGGTTCTGAGCACAAGTCGGTTAGTCGACCGCCTAGGGTCCCCAGAAATAAGTGGCTTCAAATATTGAAGGGTGCTATTTAGGCCCAGTTTTAAGTAACACTTTTAAGTGATTTGTTTGTAAACTTTTTATGTATTTGAAGTAAGTTGCAATACATTTTGTCATAAATTATTTTTCTTAAAGAGGAAAATGTTTTATACTTTGATATAATGAAAGATTTATTTTTAAAGACATCGCAAAAATAAATAAGGCCTTCAAAATCTTTGTTGTGCCCCTATAAATGATCATAGGATTAAATCCTATGATAGAATAAATTAAGATTTGCAATTTCAAAAATTCACCAAAAAATGAATTTAGTTCCATTTCTCTTTGCTCTACCTCTGTTTCAAAGAATACATTTGTAAATTGTAAAAATAAATTAAAAAAGATTACTCTGAATAATATAATCTTTCAACTTTTTCTTTACAATAATACTATTATTATTAAACTATAAATAACACGAACTTTTGAGGTACATTTTCCTTCAACATCCATTTTTACGCAAAACATGTTACTTCTTAAAAAATAAATTATAAATTGAAAAACATCTCACCTCTCCCTTCTCCCGCCTTTGCACCACCCCATCCCCAATGTCAACTCCCCTACCACCCGTCTTCCACCTGGGCACCACCCAAACCCCTCCCTATCCAACCCTCACTGTTGACTCTCTTGCCACATCTCCTCCACCCTAATGATTGGCCCACCCTCCATTTCTCCTTCAATTTTGGCCACCTCACACCTTCTACTACACCAAATCCCTAAACCCTAAAACTACTCACCTCAGCCACCACGTTTATAATAACTACCACCGCCACTCGGCCCTCATCCTTCATTCATCCTTACGACCATAACCACCTCCATACCCTAAACTCTGAAGCTAATGTAATCCTCTATATCTACAACAATTGCGAGCCACCAATTCCCCATGCCCTTACACCTTTAGCCACAGTTTTAATTTTTCTTTTTGATAGAATTTAGAAAATGGGCCTGGACAACCTAAACAAGGAGGATAAGAAGTAGTCCACTCATAAACCAAAGAAGGTTCACTACTAAAACCAATTGTATAGTAGGAGTTACTCCTTGAATATATAAAGTGATGCATACTCTTCTCTTTCTCCGATAATGTGGGACAATTCACATGTGGGTAACACATGGGCACTTCAACACTTTTATTTTTGTGTAAAATGACTTGCCATAATTGGTATTAGTATTACAGAAAAAAGAAAAAAAATTGTATTATTCATGGTAATTTTTCATAATAATAATAAATATTCAAAATTAGAAATCGACTAACCTTAGGGCCTAAGCAGGAAATAAAGAAGTTGTTTAATATAAAGCCAAAGTGAGGCTCGTAAGAAAGTTTCTTTTTGTCCATAATTGCCTTGAGTGCCCTAACATGATGGAGAGGATGGAGTTCTTTATTATTGCAAATAATTGGTATTGTCACTGCCACTGATTTATTTCCCCAACCAGATAATGCACAATTACTGCTTATCTTCATCAATTCTGACTTTTCCTGTTTAAAATTGTTGCCAATTTCATCAGATAATGCAATCTTTAACACTGACACATCATGAGATAGATTACAATTTGCATCCCTGAAATATCTTACAACTCATTGTAACATATTGTGCATGAAAATATCATATTGATTTGCAAATAATTCTTCTATTTTAAAATACTTATTAAATTTGACTTTTTACGTAATTTAATTTCTTATTTTGATTATTTATATAATGAACTATACACATAGAAGCATTTATACATATAGAAGCATTAGAGATTAACTTACATTTAAAATTTTCAAAACTCTAATAATTATAAATCATAAATATTATATTCTAAATTGGATTGGGTTTAGAAATGGGGACGGGGAATGAAAATACATCCCATGAATTCCCAAGGTTTCATTACCAAGAAGGGCAAGTATTTGAGGGTGGGTATTGGGTTTTAGGTGGAACAGACATTTTTACCCTTATTTATACAATTTCACATGTTTTTTTATTTGTAATAGGGAAAAATTGTAAATTAATATTTTAGTTTTAATATATATTCACAATTTCCAACTTATTTCCGATTAACATATCAAACAAGAGAATGAAAATATATTATACCAATTTCCAACAATTAAATCCCAATTTCAATCTCAGATTCTAATCCCCAAATTCTCACTTTTTTATACCAAACGCCCCTAAATTATTATTAATAAATAATAATTCAAAAAGATATAAGTTGCGAGAAAATGTGAATTAAGACGGCGTGAATATTAAGAAATGAGAACCTGCATAAAAGGGTCTTTGCGTAGATTAACCGCAACAAATGTGGTGAGTTGAAGGCCATGCCGCAAAGCTGTAACAGAAAAGGACCACTCAGAAAGGTTTCTTATCAATTTATTTTCTTCATTTACTAGTTGTTTAAATTACCTATTCATTTACTTATAAGCAACATGAAGTAGTTTTGGTATGATGTACATAAAATTAAAAAATAGCCATTTAAAGAATTTTGATCACGGTCTGATTATTTTTTAAAAAAAAAACTTTACGTTTGTGAACAATTGTATTAACTTGTATTAAAAGTGTGAATGCACGTGATATTCTCATCTATAAGCTAATATTTCCACTTGAAACTAGTGTAGTAGAAGTGAGTGATATATATTAATTCAAACTCTTGATTTCCTATAATGTTATCAGCTCTCGTACCATGTTAATCAACCATATAAGTCAAATGTTTATGTTGAAGGATGTAATTGCAAAATATATTATGGATAGTTTGACAATTAGCATTTTTGTTGTTTTAAATTTTTAATTGGTTAAAATGCTTGGTAAATGACTTTTAAAATAGTTGAAAAGTTCAAATTTAAAATCAAATCATAATTGCTTTTTTTTTATAATTCTTCGTTTTTAGATTATTTTTTCTCTTATAAATAACTACTATTCAATAAAGAATTTTTATCAAACATTTCGGCAAAAGTTATAAGCGAACCTATTAAGGGGCACTCGGTAGCATGAGAGAGAAAAATTGGAATTTTGTGAAGTTCTTTTACCGCACTTTTCAGCTGGTTGTGTATGTTTTACAAATTGTACCCTCCTTGTTTTGAAAGTTGGATTATATTTGTTAAATATTCCCTCCGTTTCTTTTTGTTTTTCCACCTTACTAAAACGGGTAGTTTCATAACTTTTTCCACTTTAGAATACTTTCCATTTTTGGAAAGTTTTCATCCCACTTTTTACCCCTTAAAACCCCACCTTTCCTTACTTTACACTACTATTTAATTATTTTCTCTCATATTTCCAATACAATCATTACATTACACTATTATTTAATTATTTTTTCTCTCATACTTCGAATACAATCATTACTTCTCACTACTATATAATTAAAATAATACCTACTACCATCAAAGATTTCATTTTTCTTAATCTTGGTGAAAAACCCAAATAGGAACATCAAAAAGGAACGGAGGGAGTAGTTTTTAAATAAAATAAACGGTTAAAACCAGTGGCGGATCCAGGGTTTGAAGTCCCCCCGGGCACCAACGAATGGACGAAATTTTGATATTTCGGCAAAATGAGTTGTCGAAGCGCAATAATACCAAGAGTCCAAGATAAATCCAAATTAATATAAAAAGGTAACGAACAAATTACAAACGTTCAAATTTAAAATGAAAGCGTAGACCAACAAAATGAAAGCTATGTTACTTGGACTTGGGTATAGGTATCGTATACGGGTGCGGATCGTAGGATCCGGTACGATAATTTAAAATTCAAAGATACATGAACATTGTCTTATTATTGAATATGAGTACGGAGACACTGCAAAATATTAAAAAAAAATCTCATATAGCAAAAATATACTAAAATTGCCTAAAATATAAAGAATCAATAAAATTAAAATTCTTCATAATACTCATTTTCAAGATAAATAAAAAAACAAATGTTTCACTAAATGTTAAACAAAACCTTAATGTAATCTTTAAAGAACAAACAATGAAAATTTTAAAAGTAAAAAAAAAAAATTACATAAAGAAGCTTTTAAAGTCTAAGTAGTGAGTACTAGAAGTGTAGTACAGCTGTACGAGTATATGTTCAATATAAGTACATGTTTCTAAAAAATAATGATAAAAAAGTAAAAAGTAGACAAAGTAAAAAGCAAAGTAAAAAGGTCTTCTTTAAAATGTTTCTATTCATCTTCTTCATTCACCTCAAAGCTGTAACTAAGCTATAATGGCGGAAGGAAGAATTTCTGAATTGATTTTTTTTTTTAAATTGTCCCCGGGCACGTGCCAGGGGATGCCCATACATGGATCCGCCACTGGTTAAAACGCTATTTAAATTGCAATACCAATCACACTCAATATGTCATTATTAGTGGTAAGTATTAAGGAATAGTAAGAGTTTTTTTACAAGATTTTTTGTTTTTGTGTAATACTACCTTTAAAGTTATTAATTACTTACAAAGTACTATGTAATATTCCCTTCGTTTCTTTTTTATTGTTCACTTTTCTTATTTGGTTAGTTCATCAATATTGTCCACTTTCTATTTTTAGCAAATATTTTTTACCTAAATACCCTATGTTCACACAAGTAAATACCACTTATATTATTATTAAAATACCCCAACAACTACCTTTATAATTATTATAATCACTTAAAATATCTCAATTACCACCTATACAATTATTATAATCATTTAAAATACTCCAACTACCACTTTATTAAAATACGTGCCAAACCCAAAGTAGACAATAATAAAACCGGAGGGAGTATTATAATTTGTATATAAAGAGATACTTAACTGTTACAATAGTATTAGAATTATTAATTTTTCCATACTTAGAACAATATAAAGCTATTGAAATTTCAGTATTGTATACTAACCTTATTTGGGAAGGAAGGTTTTCTGAAAAAAATGTCTTTTAAAAACTTTTAATACGTATAAAACAATATGATCACTCAAATTTAAACTCATTTGGTTCTGTGATACTAAATAGTTGACGTTACGTTTTCTTAAAAAAACATCTCGTACAAATAAAATTTAGTCAAATATTTTGCAATATTTTTTTAATATTTCTCTAATATGTAATTGGTGCCATTATGAATTTGGAATTCTTTCCATCAAAAATAAAAATTGGAACTCTTGATCCACCTTTAATAACAGTTGGTTTAATCAGCTGATTTTTTAATCAATATTTTCGGTTGATCAAACCAAACCTAACAAATTAAACCTAGAGTTTCAGCAAACAATTTAAACATACTCTATCAATGTTCATTGTTAATATTTGCCAAATTATTAATGTTCTACTCATCACAATTTTTAAGGTTGCACGGCACGCCTAGCCAAAATGGCTTCAACTAATTTAAAGTAACATACTAGTGATTAATTAAATTTATAAGAAAACTGATAAGCTAAAAATAGTACCTTGGGGTGATTTTATATTCAAGTACTTGGAAAGTCCTGAAGATATGATCCCTAAAAGCACGTCATTAATGGTCTGCAAAATGCAATATCATACGGCGAACAATATGGAAACATAAAATGAAATGTTAATTTTAATAATTAGTGTTAGTGAAAGTGCCAAAACGCATGATTTTGAACATTTAATCGAACATGTTTTATCTTATACTTTGGATAGGAAAAGGACTTTGAGGATGTGTCAAGTTGTCGTGAATTAAGATTTGGAACGATTAATGAAGTGATCAATGTAGGGCGTTTAAGGCTATATTAAAGGGTAGAGAACCATGCCATGAACGATGTAAGATATGAGAAACGGGTTGCTCGAACAAGGCAACAAAAAAACAACAAACAGAAGGCACTAGAGGAAGGTGCTCGTTCAAGCATAATGAGTGCTCGTTCAAGCAAATGTGAATCTGCAGACAGTGGCTCTCTAATATATGTGCTCGTTCGAGCAAGCGTGAGGCTCACTTCGAGCACTTGCCTAGGATGCTTCCAACAGTTAGTTTGCATACGTATGGGGCATTGAAAGGGTGCATTACTTGTTTATGTTTATTTTTATGATGTTAATTGTGTATTGAATGGTGAGTTTCCAGAATGAGGTATGAGCTACTCCGCCAACTATATATAATGCATCCATCATTCATAGTACAATCACCACAACAACATATAAGACATCGTTGAGAGGGCCAGTTCACTTGTAAAGAAGCTAGGATGAGTAAACAAAAAGAGTGTTCTTTCGTTGAGTTAGTTTATTTGTTAAAAAATCAACCCAGTCAAAAGTTTAAACTAATAATTGAGACCTAATGATATGTTATATCACAAATTCTTGTGAGAGACAATCTTTTTGAAAGATCATTTCTAATTGGGCCGGCTAAAAAAGAATATATAAATTATGTTTTTCAGTAGCCATAAAGAATAGTGTAAGTACTTAAATACTTACTCAGTGGACATTAAGTGTATTGTAAGTAGGCATTAAGAATATGGTAAGTAGGCTAGTAGACTAAGTTTCTCGATAGGCATTAAGAATATTAATTAGGAAAATTTGCCATGAATAATCCCAACTATTACCCGTTGGCCACAAATAATCCCAACTATTGATTATTTCTTAATAATCCCAACTATTCCTAATGTTTGCTGAAAACGGTCCCTTGTGATGTGGAACCGGTTGCAGCAGGTAATTTGAAGGTAAATTTTTTTTCCTTTTTTTTTGTCTTTCCATCATAAAATAGGTTAAAACAAATTCAAAACACTAACCCACCCTTTCATCTTCATCACTTCTCTATTCATCTTCAAAAACCCATATTTCCACCATTGAAGATCAAATTCTAACCCTAGAATTTCGCCATCTTCAACGCTGTTCATTTCGCCATTGGGTCTGCTGATGATTTTTTCGCCATTGAAGGTCTGCTGTTGATTTCACGGCTCAGTACACCATGGTAATTTCGATGGAGAAAGTGAAGTTTGTGATGGTGAAGGGAGTGAACAATTTGAGGATATTGGGATGATTTGTACTGAGATAGCATGTGGACTGATTTGTGGTCTGCAAGTATGTGCTACATTTGTACAGTATGTACTCTTGTGTGCTGAACAGTATGTGCAAACAGCAGTAGCCTACTTTGTGATGATTGGTGATGATTTGTGATGATTTGTGGATTTGTATATGTGCACTGATTTGTGAACAGTATGTGCACTGATTTGTGGATTTGTGCACTGATTTGTGAACAGTATGTGCAAACCACAGCAGCACCACAGCCTCCGCATCAGCACATCAGCCTCCACAGCAGCTAGCACCACAACAGCAGCTGGTGTTTTGTATATGTGCACTGATTTGTGGATTTGTGCACTGATTTGTGCAAATTATTATAAACAGCAGCATGTCTTGCTTGCAAATCCACAACAGCAGGGAGTTGATTTGTGCAAATATGTGGAATTTGTGCACTGATTTGTTTCAATAATTCATATGTAAATACAATCACAAAACATAGCTTTCAATATTTCATTAGATTCCCAATAATTCATTACATAGTTTGCCATACCTACTTCCAATTACATTACTTTGAATATTTCATTCATTACTAGTTGCTACTTGGTACATTTCTAATGAGAATTTCCTAAGTAATTACAAATACAATCACAACACATAGGAACCCCTATATTTGGGATTAGGGTTTGAATACTTAGAAGAAGAAGAGGAATTCATTTAAGATTTAGGGTTTAGGATGAATTAAGAAGAAGAAGATGGAGAGGATGAAGAATTAGGGTTTGAATGAAGAATGAAGATGGATGAATGAAGAATGAAGAAGAAGAAGATGGGTTTGAATGAAGAAAATAAAAAAAAAGGAAAAAAAAAAATTTACCTCCAATAACCTGTTATAGCCGGTTCCAAATCACAAGGGACCGTTTTCAGCAAACATTTGGAATAGTTGGGATTATTAAGAAATAATCAATAGTTTGGATTATTTGTGGCCAACGGGTGATAGTTGGGATTATTCATGGCAAATTTTCCTATTAATTATAAGTAGGAATTTCAAGTACTTTTTTCGATGGGCATTAAATATATTGTGCATTAAAGATACAATTGTGGACATTAAGGTTTAATGAGATGGGTCTGAGAGAAGTCTCTCAAATAGACGATTTCTCAGACCGACTAATGTCATATATCCTAAGTCTTTAACAATAATGATCAAAAGAAAAAACTTACCACATTAGGAATGACCTTTTTGATGGATTTAAAATCTTCAAGCAAAAACTTAGCAGTGACCACTTTCCTAGGCCAAAGTTCAACTCCATCACCCCCACTTACCACACTAAACTTATCTTTCACCCACAAAAACCTCCCTAACAAATTCAATCCAAACACAAATGTAAACCATAAACTCTTGATCAAACCCCATATTCCTTTTTCTTTCCATTCCCTTTTTGCATGAATATATTTCCTTTTTTGATCATTTTCTACACAATTATTCACTTCCTTTTCTTTACCAAAACAAGCATAAAGCATAGACATCAAAGAAGCTGCATCACCTAATGCATGATGAACTCTTAACACCACACAATTCAATCCCATCAACACATGAAATTCCCACAAGGGTTTGTTTCCATTTAATGGTGTAGAAACTGCAATTTCAGCTAAGAATGAATTGATTTCAGCTTCTTCCTCATCTTCATCATGATCATCATGATTGATTCTTTGTTGTGTTTGATGAACAATGATGTGATCATCAATATTAACATGGGTTTTTCTCCAGTGTTCTCTACCCTTATGATCTCTTACTATGAGGCTGCAAAATCTTGGGTGTTTGATCATGATTGAATTTATGATCACCTTTTTTAGGGTTTCAACATTGATTGGGTGTTTTAAGCCTCTGGCACAATTCATTGTGGTTTGATCCATTGCTTGGCATAAATAAATCTGGCTAAGGGGTGAATTTACAACCTCATCATCACAGTTCACCTCAAATTGACTCATAGTCTTTTTTTTTTTTTTTTTGATCAAATAGCTAGCTAGGAATATGTATTTGGTATGAAATTAAAATATACTAAATAAGGAATTCAATTATTATTACCAAAACTTTCTTAATGAGGATATGATAATGTTGTTGCTTGTAGCCTAGTAGGTCTATATATGAAAATATTAAAAACTACCAAGATTTGGTGGTCCAAAGATATTAATTTAGGGGGAAACTTGTGTGTTGTGAGCACTGCCATCCATAATTTGGATCCTATATTTATGAGTAAAATGGTAGTGAGTATGCAATTGGCATTGTATTTGCCTCGATTAGAGCGACTACTACTAGGTGAAGATAGATATAAAATGTTCTACCCACTATGTGTATGAGTAGATGATGGGTATGAAATTTTACATGTCTCATATCCCACGCCACTCCGTATCTAACTACTTAACTCGCCTCGTACTCGTCTGCCTCATATATACTTCCTCCGTTCTGATTTACTTGCTACTATTGCATGGGCACAAAGATTAAGAAGTTACTGTGTAATGATGAGCAGTAGGTGAAAAGTTGCTTTTTTGGAATTTTTTAATATTATTTGTTGAAAAATGAAAAAGAAAAATAGGAGTAATTAGATATAGAGTAGGATAAAAATAAAAGTAGTTATAACTTTAAATGATTGGTTTTTACATAAAAAGGAAATGTAGCAAGTACTATGAAATTTCCCAAAATGAAAAGTGTAGCGAGTATTATGGAACTGAGGAAGTATATATATATATATATATATATATATATATATATATATATATATATATATATATATATATATATATATATATATATATATATATATATATATATATATATTATATATATATATATATATATATATATATATATATATATATATATATATATATATATATATATATATATATATATATATATATATATATATTTGCCAAATAGAGAATTGGGAGTAGTAAAAGTGGTGGTATTTAGGTAAAAAAAGATAATTTGGGTTTTCACGGTTATTAAGGGTGGTGTGGGGTCCATTAAAAAGGTGGTAGTTGGGTATTTTAATTGATTAAATTAATTGTAAAGATGGTAGTTGGGTATTGGGAGTAGTAAAAGTGGTGGTATTTAGGTAAAAAAAGATAGACAAGAAAGAAAATTGGACAATTAATATGAATTTGCCAAATAAGAAAATGAGACAACAGAATAGATTCAGAGGGAGTATAATGTATTACTTTGTGAAAAAATTAAAGACATTAATATAATTTCATCACATTGTATAGTTTATAATATAAAATTAGGTTTGTAAAACATATAACACATACTTGAAGTGAAGGTGATAAAGTTTGATAAATTTTCTGTACCAAGCGTTATAATCACGTTGATGGGGATGAGTTTGGATGTGTATACAATTGGGCATATGTAGTTACAAAAATTTTACCCGTCATGGGTGATGAGTATGTGATGTACGTATGAAAAGTTAAGATATATGTATAGGTATGGGGTAGGACATGTCACACCCGTCCATACAATTTGTCATCACTAGTTACAACTACACCTTTCAAATCAGTTGGACTGGTGGAATGGACAATTTTAGTCGAGTCAATTAGGTCTTGTCGGGTGAGTTGGGTCAATGGGTCAATAATTATAAAAGCAAATTATATCAATAATATTTACAAAGAAAATATAAAATATTTCTAAATAAAATATTTTCTTATAGGAAATTTATCTCGAATACTTTGATTTTGTTGGTTGCATTAAAGAGATACAAAAATTTGTAATCAATAACAGTTATTTGTAAATCACCGTAAAAAAACAAAAAGAATAACATTAAAATAAACAAAATTATAAAAGATAAATTAAAATAACAAAATTTTCAACCTTTCACATCCTATCAAATAAAAGTGATTATTTACCTCACTTATTAACTAAGACTTTGTCAAAGAAATATTCACCAATGCAAAGCTTATGTTAAGACTAAAAATAGTAACCTGAAACTTAAAAAGTCAACAAAGTTAAAAAAAATACTTTTAAAAGGTAAAATTTTAGGTTAATTTTGTGTCCGATAAAAAATTTAAATGATGGAGTTACAACCCACTTATATACGGCAATCAGAACAAGTTATGAAAAGCCACAATTAGGGATGGGCATGAGGTCGGATCTGGGTGGGGTCCGACAAAACTCAAATCCAGATCCTAATTTTTTTATTGGACACAAACCCGGAACTAGCGAGTCTAGGGTTTGGATTTGCTTCAGAACAATTTAAATTTTTTACAAAGTACATTATGATGTATAATTTTCGACCACTCGCATAAAATTATTTCAACATTTTCGACTAATAAGGATTTCCTAATACTTTATACTAATTAAGTGAAATATATGAGGTTTTTCAACATTCACGTTCTTATAACGAAATTTTTATCAAGTCTATAACTCTTAAAATATAGATATAACGACCACATTTTAAATTACATGAGCCGATAAAGTTCAAAATCACGTAACAAAATTTCAAATCAAACAATTAAATACACAATAGCTAATATATTATTTTTTTTATAAAATATGTAAATGGGTTCATGGGTCGAATATGGGTCTCAAATGTGTAGACCTGGATTCGGACCCTAAGGTCTTGGACCCAGATTCATAGGGTCCAAAAATAAATGGACCTAGACCATTAAAATTAGAGTCGGATTAGATCTAAACACTTAAAATCCAAAACCCGTGTCCATCCTAGCCACAACCATAACCACAAAATTGGTTTACAAAGACAGTTTATTTTAGCAAGTGGCTAAAACTTTTTTTCATGTTTTGGGCAGGTTTACTCAAAATGGAGCATAATATAGTCTAGTACTATAATTCTTCAGTGATAGACTTACAAGTTGCAACGTGACTGCTTAATAGCAATTTACAGAGGTTAAATATGAACCGGTTTATCAACCAAAAATGGATTTGAACCCCCAAAAAAAAAAAAAAGGTCCATATAGATTTTAAATCATCAGTTTAGCCTTTTTTTTTTTTGAAATTAACTTGAACAACTTGTCAACCGGTTTGAATTAACCTATTTAATTACTGAATTGGTCTCTTTAACTACTTAATGAGTTACTTTAACTAATTATTCTCTTATTAGTTTTTTATTTATTATAGAAAATGTCTTCAATCGGCCTTACAATATTAAAGCTTGAAAAAGATTCACAGTAAGTTGAAAACATTGCACATTTGTGAAAAAATTTAGTGTTTTTAAATTTTAATATGGGTAAAGTGGAATTATTAGGGTTAAATGTGTGAAAAAGTTAAGTTTAGAAAGAGTAAATTGGTAAAGTTAACATATCAAAAATAAAAATAAGACATTTATGGTGACTTGAACAAATAAGAAAATGAGACATGTAGAATGAATAGGACGGAGTATAAAGTTAAATGAACGTTTACAATAAATGTCTAGTATATACTTTATCCGTTTTCATATGCTCTTCTCAGAAAAAGTCTCGTCTGTTTAGTCACACTAATATTAGTGTGAACCAACATTTACATTCTCCTCTTTCACTTCAATCTACTCGACTTTTATACTCTTACATTTCACTTCACTCTATTCCACTTTACTCTACTCAACTCGTATACTTTTGACACTTTACTCCACTCATAAAAAATTTAAAAATTTAAAAAAATTTAAAAATTTTGAAAATTTAAAAATTATAATTTAACATTAATACTTAAAGACTAAAAAATTAAAAAATTTAAAATAAAAATTTTAAAAACTAAAAGAATTAAACATTTTAAAAATTAAATAAAAAAAGAAAATTAAAATCAAAAATTTCAAAAAATAAATGTAAAATTATTTTTTTTCAAAAAGTTTTTTTTCCACTTAGTTTGAAGTATATTATAACAAATAAAGAGTGAAGAAAATAGAAATAGAAGTGTTAAAACATGGTCCGCACTATTTTTCGTGTGCAGCAAGTCCACACAAGAGTTTCTCCTCTTCTCAAATAGAATTTATAAATTTTTAAACTTTGACTATGATTTAAATCGATTTATATGAAAATACATATTCATATGAAATCTTGATAGATTCGTCTCAATATCTATTTTCAAAATATCAACTTTTTAGAATTCTTAAAAATTCACACTTAAGATTAATTGACTTTTAAAATTACATTGAGATCACCGCAAAAAGTGAATGTGAAAAACAAAAAAAGCTGAGGGAGTATGAAATTGGTGAATACTACTTTAGCGTACACTAATTTAAAAATAACAAATATTTCTCGATAATCGTGTATTAGATTCTAATTGTTCAGTGTAAAACTCTATTGTGAAAGGTTATGAGAACCCCACCCACATACATACAGCCGGGATAGATAATAATACTCCTTTCTAATTTACCGTATCATTTACTTTTTAGTTATTATTTATTTATCACTTTTAATATGCGTTTTATTTATAATCTATAAGTTCAATTATAATCAAATGGGATATTAGTTAGGGTTGTTTGGCATTAGGTTGTTGGCTGTTGACGGTTGACTTTTTTAGTTGTCTTGTTTGACCAACTGAAAATGTTGGTTGTTTTTGTTGGCTTTTAACCTAGCTTAAACAGCTAGCTGTTTGTGGAGATGTATGGTAGATTTGAATATTGGTTGTTGGTTGTTTATTAGAGAAAAAGTAGGTCAACAAGCCAAAAGTCAACCCAAAAAGCTAGCTGGAGTAGCTTTTTCATTTTGGCTTAAAAGTCAGCTTTTCAGCTGCTTTAAAAGCCATTTACTAAACACTTTTTTTGGCTGTTTGACCAACCAACAAGACAAAAGCCAAAAATCAACTAAAAAGCTAAGTCAAAAGCCAATTTCCTAACACCCCTAATTCGTCTCAATACAAGAATTATTAATATCAATTTGTATATTTTTAATAATGCACAAGTAGAGATATTAAGAATCCAACATATAAAAAATAGATATATGAGATCAGTAGATTCAATAGAGTGCACTCCATCAAATCAAATTTGTAGAAAAAAACGTGGAAACAAGACAAAAGGAGTACTGCGCATAGTTGGAGTATATATTTTTTTTATTTAAAAATAAGAGAGATATACATATAGAGTAAAAGTATAGGAATTATCTACAAAAATAGAAACGAAATAAATTTATTAAGACTAATAAATACAGAAAATAAGACAAATTGAGTAAAATATATGAATATATCATACATAAATATCCATTACATAAATATATTTATTTAAATGAAATGATTTTTTGTGGTAAACAAAAATTCGATCAATTCCAACACCAAAATCAATACAATCAATCTTTATAAAACCTTAGGAAACAAATGACTTACAAAGAGAAAGACTTCCCTAAGCAAAAAACAAACATCATGGTTGAACAAGTCAAGAAAGCCGGCAAAAACATCAAGCAAAAACTTATCCTTGATAGCAATTTTGTGACTAATATATGGTTCTTAGTTCCTACACCTTTCACTTACTTATACAACCTTTTGCTTATTTTTCTACAATAATATTAAACTAGATAGTGTCCGTGCGATATGATGCACGATTTTATCAAATTTTCTGAGTATAAATAACAAAAACAAATCCTAGTAAAAGTATATTATGTTTTAACTATCTCAAAATATCCAATACACTAAATAATATTCATTTAAAAAAAATTTATAAATAATTAAAATAAATAAAATATAATATATAGTTTGCTATTACATTAAATATGATTTGACCCAAAAAGTAAAAAAAAAAATAATTAATAAGAAAAATAATATATTCAAAATAAAAAAGTAGAAAGTAAAAGATCACAGTAACAATGACATCATCATTTAATTTAGGAGGGAAAATTTTTAATGTGAAAGCGACACGTAAGCAATTTTGAAAGGTGATGATGTAAGCGTGTTTTGTTTTAGTAATAGTTATATAGATAGATTATGATTAATTATGAATAATACCAACTTGTGGGGCTGTTTCCACTACAACATAATTTGTTTTTAGTGGGATATATGTAGCGACATTTAATTTAAATGTCGCTATTTCCAATTTCTTATAGTGTATATAAAGGATATAGTGACATTTATTAAACCCTCTACCAGCATATTAAAAAGTCTCACTAAAGCTTTTAGCGACATAGGGTCTAGTAACATTTCTCACAAATGTCACTATAGACTATAGTGACAATCACATATGCCACTAAAGACCAAATTAAGTGTCGCTAAATCACTTTATGGTAGAACTAAAAATGAAAACCAATAATTATTAAACTAAAAATATGAATCAGTGGCATTTTTTTAATGCCACTAAATCCAATGCCACCAAAAGCTAAATTTGTTGTAGTGTTTCCTATAATATACCTAATATTTTAAAATTCAAACTATAGGTGATTATATGACAAAAAAAATTAGTAAATTAGTTAATAAACTAAAGTTGGTATTATTCTAGGAAAAAACCCTCAAATTTTGTATTATTCATGGTTAATCAAAAGTTTGTATTATTATAGAAATTAAGAAAAGATTGTATTATTTATAATAATTTTTCGTACTTAAAATCTGACTTTCTTCATCACACAATGAAAATGTATGGTTTGAAATGTTTGAATCCCATAAAGCTAGGTGTAAAACATTATTATCAAAGAAAATGACTAATAAAAGATAGTAATATTTTTTAAATAGTTATTAATAAGATAAGTGCACTATTGTATTTATTGTAATTGCCTATTTTCTAATATATACTCTTCAGTATTCACACTCCATTCCTAACCCATAATTTCTAATATACTTTCTAAGTTATTTAAGGTTGAAATATATTATTTTAGAATGCACTAACTTTTTATAACTAAATCACCTCCGTCAGAAAAGTTATTACGCTTTTACTTAAAACCTTCACATGTATAACCACGAGAAAATTCTTTTTCAAATAATAGTTTGCTTGTTTTCGCTAAAATATTAACTTTTGGGTAAATTATGTAAATATATGTTTTGACCTTAAATTAGAAAAAAAATATTAGTAACCTTGGCTGCAATTTTTGACATTTTAAAATTATATTTGATTTTCAAAAAATCATATTAGATTTAAATGTCTTGAAAATATTGAAGAATTAAAATTTAGTATCATTAAAGAAATTAAAAGATTACTTCTTTATTCCTTTAAATTTATTTTCTCCGTCCTATACGATTACATTTTTTCACTGAGTAAATTTAAATTTGCACGTTTGTTCTGGTGGGTTGCATAAAAGAGAAATGAGGTGATTTATAGAGGAGTTTGCATAATTATAAGATGATGATTAAATCGTGTAAATGATATTAAAAGATGATTAAATGTGTGGATAAGATTAAAAGGAACTATACTGTGTGAGTTAATTTTAATTAACAAAATAATGAAAAACAGGTAGAACAATTCAAAATAGAAATTAATGCAAATTAATTAAGAGGAAAAAGGGTGTAATTCTTGTATGAAGTGAGGTCAAAAAATGAGTACATGAGTGAATGAATTTGAAGGTAAAATTAAAAAAACAAAGTTACGACGCAAATCAAAATCTTCAATAATGTTTAAATTTTTAGTAGCAAATATAAAGGCTATAGAAGGGTATTTTAGGACGCAAATCAACATGAACTTTTAGACATTATATATAGTAAATTCAAAAATATTTTTCGATATTACTTAGCAAATTCAAAGACATAAAAGATTAAATTAACAACTTTAATTTGACATAACTTACCACATTAGGAATGAGCTTTTTGATAGATTTGAAATCTTCAAGCAAAAACTTTGAGTGGCCACTTTCCTAGGCCAAAGTTCAACTCCATCACCCCCACTTACCACACTAACCTTATCTTTCACCCACAAAATCCTCCCAAAAAAACTAAATCCAAATACAAATGAAAACCATAAACTCTTGATCAACCCCCATATTCCTTTCTCTTTCCATTCCCTTTTTTTATACATATTTTGATCATTTTCTACACATTTTTTCATTTCCTTATCTTTACCAAAACAAGCATAAAGCATAGACATCAAAGAAGCTGCATCACCTAATGCATGATGAACTCTTAACACCACACAATTCAATCCCATCAACACATGAAATTCCCACAAGGGTTTGTTTTCATTTAATGGTGTGGAAACTGCAATTTCAGCTAAGAATGAATTGATTTCAGCTTCTTCCTCATCTTCATCATGATCATCATGATTGAGTTTTTGTTGTGTTTGATTAACAATGATGTGATCATCAATATTAACATGGGTTTTTCTCCAGTGTTCTCTACCCTTATGATCTCTTACTATGAGGCTGCAAAATCTTGGGTGTTTGATCATGATTGAGTTTGTGATCACATTTTTTAGGGTTTCAACATTGATTGGGTGTTTTAAGCCTAGGGCACAATTCATTGTGGTTTGATCCATTGGTTTGCATAAATAACTCTGGCTTAGGGGTGAATTTACAACCTCATCATCATCATAATTCACCTCAAATTGAGCCATATTTCTTCTTTCAATTAGCTACGAATAACTCAGAATAGAAATGCTGACAGGTGTTTGTTACGATCTTTTTAATACTAAATACAGTCGACCAAAGATATTACTAACAAGAGACAAGATTTAATATCTACTAAAAACATAAAATTCTTGTCATATTTATATTTGGTCAGAAATAACAATATATAAGATTGTAAAAGAATTGGATTTTATTGTTGAATTTTCCTAAACATATTACTCCCTCCGTTACCTATTGATGTTTCCATTGGGAATATTCACGGGAATTAAGAAAACTGGAATCTTTTAGATAGTGAAGTTATTATTTTACTGAATAATAAATTTGATGGAGGAAAAGTGGAGACCACAAATATTAAAAAAGTTTTTAAAGAAAGTTAGTGGAAAAAATATGGAGACCACAACTAATTAAAAAATATTTTTATAAAGTTAGTGGGAAACATGTGAGAACCATAAGGAATATAAAAATGTTAAAATGGAGTTAGTGGAAGATATGTGGGGACCATAATCATTATTAAAATATTAAAATGAGGATGGGTGAGGTTATTTTTGTCCAAAATTAATTGTGATATAAATGGAAAGATTCCTTATGAGAACAACAATTGAAACACCACAAAATGGAAAGTGAGAACTTGTTTAAGGAACGGATGGAGTATATCATTTTCATTGTAATTAAGCTGTTATGTTTAAACAATTTTCATGATACGCTCTTAATTTAGATTTGGTGACATTTAATGAATAAAAACATATTTTTAAAGTAAAATATAATATCAACATTTAAATTGGCAATTAGGATTATGAATCTTTGATATAGACGACTTAGGGATAACAAATGTATAAATAAAAGTCAAAGATCATATTATTGATATTAATAGAATTATAAACTAAATGAAATTGTGAGTAAATCAAAATCATATATATTATTGGTAAATTTTACACATTAGCAATGAAGTATAAAACCATTAGCATTTTTGAGCAAAAAATCGGTCATTTCACGTTAACTTATTTAAGTAATTTAAAAGGATAAAACTATTATTTTATCATTTCAAATTACATTCCCTTTTATGAAAATGCTTCATATGATCACTCTCTTATTCACCATTTAAACCTGTCAGCAAAAATTAGGGTTTTTCTTTCGGTGTTAATATAGATGTAGGGTTTAAAATTTTTTTCAGTGCGTGAAGAAAGAAGATTTGACAAGATATAAGATTAGGAGTTAAGTTTTTTTCTTGAAGAAAGATTTAGGAGTTGAGTTCTTCAAGCATCAACTTTACATTATTATCAAATTATTTTACTCTCAAATATAAAATATACTAGGTAAAGAAATAATAGCAATTACAAAATTAAAATAAATTAATAAATACCAAATAAGCAAACTATATTCAATAAAAATCAACTATTTTATTAGGGCTTATAGCATGTTATTAGTTATTTAATTAATTTTATAATTATCAGTTATGATTATATATAATTATGATATGCATGATTTATGGTATTTATGATTATCATTATGGATATGATTTATGATTATTAATTAAAATGATTATGATTTGTGGTTATGGTTATTATCACTACAACAAATTTAGCTTTTTGCGACATTTAATTTAGTGGCATTACAAAAATGTCTCTGATTCATAGATTTTAGTGTAATAATTATTGGTTTTTATTTGTGAGAAATGTTACTAGATCCTATGTCGCTAAAAGCTTTAGTGTGACTTTTTAATATGCTGCTAAAGGGTCTAATAAATGTCACTAAATCCTCTACATACACTAAGAAATTTGGAATAACGACATATAGGGGTCGCTTGGATTGAGAGTAAATATTTAAGGGGTAATAAAAGTTAAAGTAGGAATTTAAGGTTAGTTAGGTAGGTGATTAAAGGAATTTGATTGTTGGAGAGGTGGAAGAATGAATTAGAAGGTAATAAAAAAATAGAGAAAATAGCACTAAGTTCCCTTATTTTTGGGTATAAATTTACCCTAGGGGGAGGTGGAGGAATTCTTTACCTCCAAATGAGTGAAATCAAATTCTTTTTGAATTCATTCATTTTAATCTACTCCTATTCTACCTCTATCACAATTATTTCAATAACTTCATTTACATATCTAATTACCTTTGTTACATTAGTTTGACTTTTTTTACTACCTTAAATATTTACTCTCAATCCAAGCGACCCCTTAAATTAAATGTCGCTAAATATATCCCACTAAAAGCAAATTATGTTATAGTGTATTATGATGTTTAATTTAGGTGAAAACATGTGTGCGGTGAGCACTGCCATCCATTTGGATTCTATATTTATGACCTCAGTGACCCCTCCTTGGGTTGTTGCAACTATCAAACAATCGCTATTCCGATCCATTTATTGGGGACGATGATGCTCATTATATAGTCACAGCTAGAGGTGTTCAACGGGGTGGGTCGACCCAACGGGTCAGGGTCGGATCACATTTTAACGGGTCATTAGCGGGCTGGGTTAATAACGGGATGGGTCATTAGCGGGCCTTGGCGTAAAGGGTCGGGTCAGATAATTATAAGAATTTAATTCTGAAAAAAAATTTGCCACTTTTTAAAAAATTTTTAAATGATATTATTATAAACATAAGTGGATTGACCCAACGGGTCATAAAATATGATAAAAAAAATTTGTTTTTATTAACTTTTAAAAAAGGGTCAAAGTGGGTCGGATTTAAATGGGCTTGACCCGCCCCGCCCCGTTTAATATTTGACACGATCCGCCCCAACCCGGCCCATTTCAATTTTGACATGCCCCGTTGAACACCTCTAGTCACAACTAGAATGATAGCGAGTATAAATTTGAATATGGTGGATAGTAGGCGGGTAAAGTATAAAAAACTTCACCCGTTATGTGTAATTAATGAGTAAATCATAGGTATGAGGTCTTAATTATCCGTCCTCGCTTGCCTACTCAACTCACCCCGTACTCGCTTGCCTAGCTCATATATATCTGCAGACTACAATTTTGTTTATTTTTACTAGAAACTACTGTCAAAAAATTAAAAGATGTTAATTCAATTTTATCACAATGCATAGTTTACTAGAAATTAGATATTCAATTGGGTTTCTAAAGAAAAGCAATTTTATAGAGCATATAACACGTATTTAAAATGAATATGAGGCGATGCAAGGTGTGTATACCCATATGATTACATCATGTTGGTCATAGTTGGTGGGTAAGAATTTGAATGTGTACCCAAGTGAACAGGTGTGGGTATGAACTATTTTACTTGACATGGGTGATGAGTGTAGGGGGTGGGCATGAAAAGTCAAAATAGGTATAGATATATATGGGTTAGGACATACCGCAATCGTCCATTCATTTTGTCATTACTAGTCACAACTACACCTGTAAAATCGGTTGGACAAATGGGTTGGATTATTTTTAGTCGTGTCAATTGCAGGTTAATTAGTTAGTTTTGTATCAGGTAGTGTAGGGTTAAAATCAAATTCGTCTCGACTCAATGGATCAATAATTTAAAAAGCATATTTTATCATTAATTTTTCCAAGAAAATATAAATTATTTCTAAATAAAATATTATAATATGAAAAATTACAAATATATTGATTTTAAGGCTGCATTAACAAAATATTCACCCAAAATATAGTGGTTTCTAACTAAAAATGGTGATGTGAAATTTGAAATGCTAACAAAAATAAGAAAACATGTCAAAACGCTCGGGTCCACGTTATCGTCTAATTTGACTAGCTTTGTTTGGTAATTTAGTTTAGATTATTTTCGAATTAGAGGTCAAATTTTCCAAGTTGTAACCTTTCGGGCTGAATTTCAAGTCAATTTAATATGAATTAAAATTTAACGGGTGGAGTTACAACTCACATATATACGGCAATTATAACAAAGTTACGAGGAGCCACAACCACAACCACAAAATTGATCTACAAAGACAGTTTATCAACAAGTGGCTAATTAAAAATCTTGTTTATGGATTTGGATAGGTTTATTCAATAATGAAGCATGATACAGACTTACAAGTTGCAAACATGACTAGTAACTACTCAATAGCAATGTTTAGAGATAACCATGTACCAATTATTTATCTACGGATTGAAATCCGACTTGAACCACCTAAAAATAACTACTTCTAAAATTCTTAATACTATGTTTGGGAATGAGGATTTCATTTGAAAATATAAATTTGACTCAAAATTAGTGTTTGGCAAATAGTAGAATTTCAAATTTGGATTTGAGTCAAATCCATAGTTGTTATTAAAGATGAGGATTTTATAATGACCTCTCAAACCTTGTCATTCTCAAATTCTACATTCATAATTTCATAATTGAAATCATTAATTTAAAATAAAAAGCTAATTCCCAAATACAACCTAAATAAATTGAGATACGGCCCACTATTGACCAAAATCTTTAGGGTAACTTTTGACCGGGAGTTGTTTAGTATTAATAGGGACCATACCATTGTTGATAGTCGACGTCCTCATCATCATCGTATTCAGTATATTCCGCATAGAAAATTATAGTCAGAATTTGAGGAGAAAAGGACCGCGACAACTTATACTTATAAAGGAGAACATGGCCAAAGAATCACCATTGTTGATAGTGGACGTGGTTATACCAATACATACGGGTAGTCTGATTGGTCCTTCTAACATTATTTTTTATAGACCAAATTAAAAATTTTAAATTAAAAATTTTTCAGATTAAATCGGACAGTTTAAGTCAATAAATTGGACCAAACTGTTGTAAAAGCGCTTAGGTCTGTCCTTGTGTATGGTTTTTTAATTATCATATATTTTTTTGTAAATTACTATATGTGTATGTAAATATTTTGCACCTACATTCATCAAGTATAATGATTTGTGATTAGTTGATTGCATCAATTTCATCCAAGTAACATTACCATAAAAATAACTACTAGCTACATATTAAAATATATAAGTAGTAACATTGTTTGAAAATTATGGTGATTTTCTGTAAAAGTACAATTTGCGATTTTATTTAGTCTGAAAAAAAAAAAAACAGAATTAGTTTGAATATCAATATTTGCAATTTAATTTAGCCCTACCACAATGTTGAACCTAACATAGTAAAATTGTACATGCTCTTGGTAGCTATCTTGCTTAGAGGACATTTATGTTACTCTACCACCATATTAGGATAAGAATTGTAGGCCTGTTGAACAGATCAGGTTGGGTCAGATTTGGGTTCAAGTCATATATAAACAGGTCAGAAAATCCTTGACCGGTTGACCCAGACCCAACCCATTTAGTTAATTGGGTCGAAAATCACAACCTTAACCCGACCTGGAACAAATCAGGTTGACCTGATTTTGACCCACTTGACCCGTTTATAATTTCTTTGTTTTCGTTTTAAGGTTTTTAACATTGTATAAATCTAATTTTTTTAGGCTTTAATTTTAATTTAATGTTTTTTTGTTGTTTATTTGTATTTACAATGAAAAATAAGAAAATATTAAATGAACTAAGTTTAGCTTATACTTTTGATTTGACTCGAAATTAAGATTTAAGACATTTAATTAAATGGGTTATACAGGTTTTTTTCAGGTTAAAAATGTTGACCTGAACGTAACCCATTCAATAAACAGATCAGGTCTGGTCGACAGATCAGGTCTGGTCGACCCATTTAATTAATTGGGTCAAAAGTCTCAACCCAAACCCACTTATTTTGGTTTAGGTTCAGATCGGTTTAGCAAGTCGGATCAACTTTTGGATGAAAATTGAAGAACCTATGTTTTTTTTGAAAATATGTACTTGTTATATAATTGAAACAATACTAGATCAATTCTACTTACATATATAACTATACAAATACCGTTGATAATGAAACATAAATTAAAGTTTAAGATCATATAACTTATCGTTAAATAATTAATGATTCTAAAAATATAAAAACGTTGTATTAGATAAATTCTTTGTACTTACTACAAATTAAACATCTGGAGTATAATAAAGTCTAAACTGGAAATAGAAAGAATATATCTAAACGATGTCGTTCATCTTAATGGAGTTCTTCATTTCAATTAAAGATTCTTGAAAGCATTTTACTAGAAATTCAGGTTCAGTAATAATATCTTTTGCTACCATCACTTGTAAATCAGCATTTCCTGCATAACTCACCATATGCATTGTAATTGCCTGTTTATCACCAAAAATTAAAATTTTTTGAAAAACAGAATAAAAAAATACTCCCTCCATTCTTCTAAGTTCTTCCACCTTACTATAACGGGTAGTTTCAAAAGTTCTTCCACTTTAGAATACTTTCTATTTTTGGAAAGTTTTCATCCTACTTTTACCTCTTAAAACCCCACTTTCATTACTTCACACTAATATTTAATTAAAATAATATTCACTACAACCCAAAGATTCTATCTACCTTAATATTTGTGAAAAACCCAAAGTAGAAGAATAAATAAGATCGGAGGGAGGAGTAAACTATGTTTATTAATTTTTAAAAAGTAAATTTAAATTAGAAATTATGAAATGAATTAAAGTGCAATATATTCATACTTGGCGTAAGGCTGTGATATTTACTCTTATATACGTGACAGGATTATCAGCAATAATAATCTCTTGAGAAGGACCTATAATATTTGATATTATCAAGGTTGTGTTACTTATTGTTCTTTGACTGCACCAGCTAGCTGCCTGCATTATTATTCCAAAACTTCAACAAAAATAAATATATTTGATCATATTTTTATCTTAACATTGGATTATCAATAATGTTTATATTTGCTATATTTGAATTTTTATGTAAACTAATACGTTATTTTTATTATTTTTATATTACTTATGAATAAATAATTTAGTTACTCGATTTACTCCACTGTAAAGATGTACTTGTTCCATAATAAAGTTTCTACAAAGAATGTTTATGAAAACTAAGATGAAAAGAATCTTTTTAGATAGAGGATATAATAATTTATTGTATAATATATTTAATAGAGGGAAAGTGGGGATAATAAACATTAAAAAAATATCAAAAGAAAACTAATGGATAAAATATGAGGATCAAAACTAATATAAAAATATTTTTACAAATTAGTGAAAAACATGTGAAGATCATAAAGAGTATAAAAATATTAAAATAAAATTAGTGAAAGATATGTAGGAACCATGAATATTATTAAAATATTAAAAGGGTGAACAAGGTTATTTTTGTCCAAAATTTGTAATGTATATAGAAAATTTTTTATGGGAACAACTAGGGCTGAACAAAGTTTGGTCTAAACCGTAAACCAAACCACACCAAACCGGAATTTTTGTATTTGGTCTGGTCTACGGTTAAATGGTCTAGTCTATTTTTTTTCAAATTAAATTATGGTTTACGGTCTGGTCTCGGTTTTTTTATTATTTAGGCCAGACCGGACCGCAAACCGTACTATGGTCGAAAATTATAATTTTGTATTTAAAAAATTAAGTTACTACCTAGATTTTTTTAAGATGTAGTTATTTTTATATAGCAATATATACTTGAATGATGTTAATGTTATCAACTAATTACAGATTGTTATATTTATTAATTGTAGGTGTGAAATATTTGCTTAAATACATGTATTAATTTGGATAAAAATATAAAACCGTAGACCAGACCGAACCATTGTAAAACGGTTTTTTCCCAGTCCGGATGGAAAATTTTTAGACCGAAAATTTCTGATTTGGTCTAATTTTAGTGTCAGGCCAGACCAAATCGGACCGTGTTCACCCCTAGGAACAACAATTAAAATATACCAAAATGTCAGATAGAAATTTCTTTTAGGAAGACAGAAAGTAATGTTTTTGAAATGAAAAAAATACATGTATATCTAATTGACTTATGTGTATAGAATAAAAAAATATAAATTGAACTAACCTTTGGGCCTAAAAGGAAGTTCAAAAGTTTAAGAGCGGAGCTGACGAGATGAGCTTCATAAGATTGCTTCTTTTGGTCCATATATTTCTTAATTATCCGCACATGATCTAATGGACTCAGCCCATTACAATAATATGTTGGCAGAAGTACTAAGCTCGATTTGTTTCCCCATGATGAGAACCCACTACTTGAGCTGCTTGACTTTTCCTAATTACAACATTCAATATTTTTATATTTTTAATTTTAACTCTTCAACAATTTAGCAGTTATACAAATATTTCAATGGATTGGAGTCTCTACGACTATTCTTACGACATTTTTCATTTGGTTTTTTGAAATTTTATAGGTCAAATATAATATTATCGTGAATAATATAATCTTGATTGATTTTTCTACAATTATACATTTTTTTGATTAATCATGAATACTACGATGTTAGGTGTGTTTTCCTAGAGTAATTCTAACATACTTATAATCGATTATAATGTACTAGTATATGTTCCCGTGCAATGCACGAATGTATTAGTTTAATAATATATATGATTTTTTTTAATCTATCTTTATTGATCATAATTGTTGGCCATTAATTGTTTTTGTAATTTTCCTAAATAGATATACTGATATATATGAGTGCACAATGAAATAATTTTTACCCCATACATATTGATATATATAATCAATATTTTATATATTAGGAAAGTCAATATTAAATTCAATCAAAAAGTTAACAGAATATGTATTTGATAGTTTTTATTGGGCGGGAAAACCTCTCTTGCAACATTGACACATATCATATTCTTTTATTGTATTAGTAGATAGTATGATGATATGATTATGTGAAAGTATTACTCCCTCCGTTCCCTATTAATGTTCCCATTGGGAATATTCACGGGAATTAAGAAAAGTTGAATCTTTTAGATAGTAGAGATATTATTTTATTGAATAATAAATTTGATGGAGGAAAAGTGGAGACCACAAATATTTAAAAAGTATTTAAAGAAAGTTAGTGGAAAAAATATGGGGACCACAACTAATTAAAAAATGTTTTTATGAAGTTAGTGGGAAACATGTGGGGACCATAAAAAATATAAAAATGTTAAAATGGAGTTAGTGGAAAATATGTGGGGACCATAATCATTATTAAAATATTAAAATGAGGATGTGTAAGGTTATTTTTGTCCAAAATTTGTGATATAAATGGAAAGATTCCTTATGGAACAACAATTGAAACACTCCAAAATAGAAAGTGGGAACTTCTTTAAGAAACGGAGGGAGTACTATTTAATTGCAAGTATAATGAAATAAAAGAAGTACTCCCTCCGTCCCATATAGTTTGAAGCAAAGAGAAAATTGTTGTTTTTTAAGAAAAAAAGTAGATAATTGTAGTAAATGAATAGAGAGAATAAATTGTGTGGTTGGAAATTAAAAGAGAGTTAAAATGTATGGATGAGATTAAAAGAAAGTGGTGGGTCATAGTCTAAAAATAAAAAAATAATGCAAATTAAGTGCAACGGACCAAAATAAAAAATAGTGCAAATTACATGAGACGGAGAGTATTAATTACCGGTATATATAAGCAACAAGGGTTTTGGCGTAGATTGACCGCAATCATGGTGGTGAGGTGAATTCTTTTTTTCAGAGCTGGAACATGATAATGCAATTAATTAGGTTCGTCTTTCAAGGAGTAGTGGAGTACACAAAAATGAATCGAAAATAAATGAGTGACAAGAGGGAGTACAAATACTTAAACTCATATGTGTCATGATCGATTTTATTAAATTTTTTGAAATATTTAATTTGATTGAATAAAAAAATAAAATTTATGGCTTTATGTTTTAACTGTCTCAAAACATTATATATTCATTTAATAAAAAACATTATAAAGATTTTATAAATAATTGAAAGAAAATAAAATAAATTATATAGTTTTCTAATGTATTAAATGATATGATCTAAAAAGTAAAAATATTAATCAATATTGATAATATTATAGTCATAATTAGAAAATAAAAAAGTCAAAGATAAATACTCAAAAAAAAAGTCAAAGATAAAAACATAAGTAGTGAATACAATGATCATCATTAAGTTAGAGGAAAATTTTATTAAAAAAGTTACACGTAAGCAATTTTAAAAAGTGATGACATCGGTGTATGACTAATAGTATGAGAAGATTAACTTTGTATTCTCTAATTTGTCATTTTGAAGTTGCAAAAATATCTTTTTGGTTGGTCTCATTAACTTTCACGACAATTTTTGTATTGAAAGTTGTCTCACACTAATTATAAATAAAATAACAAAATTATAAATTTATAAAGCAATATTTTATATTTGTTGTAAATTCAAATGAAGAGAAGAAAAAAAAAATATTAAGAGCATATTAGAGAAAACTTAAAGGCTACCCCCTTTCACCCCTTGTAAGGAGTTAATCCACACTTATTTTAAGCACCAACCTAAAAATATTAGAGCATATAACATATCTTAAGGCTTCATTTAAAGTGAAATATTCGGCACAAAAAATATTACCCATATAAAAAATAAATAAATTATGAAGAATTTATGCTCTCACTGGGTATTATTAAACTTCGCCACCCTTTTCATTTTATCGCCACGCCTTATATATTGAAATTCCAAATTTGCACTTGATTACTTTTCAAACCTTCAATCTCTAACATTTCTTTAAAAACTTTCTCCGAACACTCATTGAACTAAAACAAGCTAAAACTAAAAATTAAATTACAATGGCCAACGAAAATGAGCATCAATATGATTGCAGAATCAATATGATTGTGTTAAAATTTGAGACATATTCACTCTAATGGCTATAACTTTAAATAGAAAAATCATATAATTGTAATTTTTGCGGCATTATAACCTAGACTTCAAAATATTTCCAATGATATATTATATGCCCAATTCCAATAACCGAGCGAGAAATGACTTCAAGAGCTTTCCAACGACATATTATATGCTGAATTCTGACAATCGAGCGAAAAATGACGATCGTTTAAAGTTTGCAGTAATTGCTAACGTAGAACAGGCACACTCGCACAAAACGTGCGAGTGGACCATGGTCAACTCGCACGTTTTGCGCAAGTTAACAATGGTCAACTCGCACGTTTTGCGCGAGTGTGCCTGTTCTTCGTTAGAAATTACTGCAAACTTTAAACGATCGTCATTTCTCGCTCGATTGTCAGAATCGGGCATATAATATGTCGTTGGAAAGCTCTTGAATTCTATTTTCCAATGCCTCAAACCTTGTCCTAATAAGATTTTTCTATAAAATATTATGACCAAAAAATGAACATGTATCAAATTTCAGCACAAATAAATTTCAAACGATCATCATTTCTCGTTCGGGTATCGGAATTGGGCATATAATATATCATTAGAAAGATCTTGAAGTCTAGATTCTAATGCTACAAATATTGCAGTAATGTGATTTTCGTATCAAAAGTTTCGACCAAAGAAGTGATTATGTATCAAATTTCAATACAAAATGTGTCATCAGGGTTATTTTTCGATTTTAAAAATTATTTTCTTTACTAAAATTTATATTTTTATTTTAATTTAATTATTATTAAAAATTTTTAAAAAAAGGTTAAATTGAATTTAATTATTTTATTAAAAAAAAGTGGCGATAAATGAAAAGGGTTGCGATGTTTAAGAATTGGGTAGAAGTATGTATAGAAGAAAATTTAGGGCATTATTATTTGTCGCCACCCTTTTACTAAAATCGCCACCCCTAATTTTTTTTTTTTTTTTTTACGATTTTCCTTTTTTTATTTTATTTATTATAAATTTTATTATTATTTGTTATTGTTATTTAAATTTTATTATAAATGTTCATTCTTTTGATCATAACTTTTTAAAGAAAAATCGTATTAGTGCAAGGTTTGCGGCATTAGAAACTAGACTTCAAGAGCTTTCCAACGACATATTATATGCCCAATTTTGACAATCGAACGAGAAATGACGATTGTTTGAAGTTTATTTGTCTGAAATTTGATACATGTTCATTCTTTTGATCATAACTTTTTATAGAAAAATCGTATTAGTGCAAGGTTTGCGGCATTAGAAACTAGACTTCAAGAGCTTTCCAACGACATATTATATGCCCAATTTTGACAATCGGCGAAATAACGCCGTTCAAAGTTTGCAGTAATTTCTAACGACATCGCAAAATGTGCGATTCACCATGTACATTAGCACAAAATGTGCGATTCCACCATGTACATTAGCACAAATTGCGATTCACCATGGTACATGCGCATTTTGTGCGAATCGTACCATGTAATCACATTGCGAATGTACCATGATGGAATCGCACATTTCTGCAATACATGTGAAATCGCACATTTTGTCGATTGGGTAAGAATTACGCAAACTTTGACGCATAACTCGTGATTGTCAAATGGCATATAATATTAGCTAAGTCTTGAACTCAGTTTCTAATTCGCAAACCTTGCCTAATACGATTTTTCTATAAAACGTTATGACAAAAAATGAACATGTATCAAATTTCAGCAAATAAACTTCAAACATCGCCATTTCGTTGATGTCAAATTGGGCATAATATATCGTTGGAAAGTCTTGAAGTCTATCTAATGCGCAAACCTTGCCTAATCGATTTTCTATAAAAGTTATGATCAAAAGAATGAAATGTATCAAATTTCAACAAATAACTTCAAATGACGGTATCTCTCGATTGTCAAAATTGGGCATATAACATTTATAATAAAAAAAATAAAAAAAAAGAAAATCATAAAAAAAAAAAAAAACAAAAAAAAATTAAAAAAAATTAGGGGTGGCGATTTTAGTAAAAGGGTGGCGACAAATAAAAATTGGGAAAATTTACCTTGTGTTGATTTGACGTCTATATACTTGGAGAGTCCTGAAGTTATGACCCCTGTTAGCACGTCATTGACAGTCTGCAAGTTATGATCTAAATTTGTGAAAACGTAATCAATTTGGGAATTTCATGAAATGCTTAACATTCAAACCTTACAATACATCTGCAAGTGAAGTTTGATATGAATATGATAATTGATTTTTACTCCCTCTGTCCCATATAATTTGAAGCAAATTTTTTTAAAACAAAGCAGATAATGGTAATAAACAAAAAGAGAGAATAAATTGTACGATTGAAATTAAAAGAGTTAAAATATATAGATGAGATTAAAAAAAAGTAGTAGATCATAGTCCAAAAATAAAAATAATGCAAATTAAATAGAACATACCAAAATAGAAAATATTGCAAATAAAATGAGAACAACGGAGCATAACATTTTGTATATCAATCATCAATAAAGAAAAAGAACATATTGCCTTATTTACATCATCCTTATTATACATGAGTACTCCGACGATTCAACTCATTCAAGTATTGAATTTTATAACATCCTTATTTTATACTTCCTCCGTTTCATTTTAGTTGCCCATTGAATTTAGCACGTTTTTTAAGAGTCGTCAAATCAGTATGGTAAAAGTAGGGATGATGTATGATTGATGGTGATATATGGGGTAGAAATAAAAAAAAATTATTATAAGTAGATAGTGGTTGTGACTTGTGGGTATATTAAATAATTAATGGGATGATGTATGATTAATGGTGATAGTGGGGTAGGAATAAAGTGAGAATAAAATAAGTATATTATTTTGCCAAAAATAATAATGTTGCAAGTAATATAAAACTTCCAAAATTGGTAAGTGTTGCAAGTAAAATGGAACGGAGGTAGTATGTCAACTATCATCAATAAATGGATTATCCTAACTACATATTAATTAATATTTATTTTCTCTATCTTATTGAAATAATATTTTTAATTTTAAAAACTCTCATATAATTAAATTATACTTCCTCCGAACCAATTTTTATTGTTCCATTTGCTTGGGCATGGTTATTAAGGGTGGTGTGGG